>CM077647.1:111789275-113205109 GCA_039707465.1 Rhabdophis nuchalis | reverse complement strand
CCTCACACATCCCAGTTCTTTCAGATGAATTTTCCCCAACTTAATGTTTTTCCAGAAGTGTTAGGCCGCAACACTCCTAACCTCCAGTCTGTTCTTTTCCCTTCAGCCTCTTCTCCACGAGGAATAGCAAGGTGCACTCCTATTGGTTTTCTGGCAGTGACTTCATAGCCATGGTTAGCTTAAATTGTGGGGCAACAAGGCATTTCATAATGGCTGTTGACTGCATTGAATGCTGCTGCAAAGCTTTGTCACAGCCAAATACCCTTCTTACACCACTTTTGCACTCCTTCCATCCTCTCTGTCTCCAGCTATGTTTTTTTGAGTCTGCAGGCTGGTCAGATTATATTTTATCTGCTGCACATGTGAATGGTCAAGTTGGTTCTCTATTTCTTGTTTATGTTCATGACTATCCCAGGGCCATTTAATGTCTAACAACTTTTAGGTTCTTATAAAGCTCTATGATTGTGATCCTGTCCTGTTGCATATGAACCAACAGTGAATATAAAAATATGCTTTGACCTAAGGTGCTGCTTAAATATTTGGTGCCCTTAATATGGAGGTTTTGCATCTTGAAATAAGCCTTGCCCACTCAAGAGCGAGGGAGGGAGGGAAGGAGGGGGGGACCCTTAGGCACTGCATCTTGCAAGATACTCTAGTATTATATCCAGATGAATGCATTGGTTTAATACGAATCACTGGGAAGCACAATAAAAGTCACATATGGATGCAGGTCTCTGGATGATGTGATTGGGATGCCAGGCATTCTATTTATATTTGCTCTTGATTGCAGTTCTGCTTTTCCATAGGCAATCTGTTTTGGGAATATTTGGAAAACATGATGAAGTATGTTAGATATATTTCTCTTGGCCTCTGCATTAGTATTTTGAGACCCTATATGCCCTTGAGAGTTGGTTGACACTTGAGAGCCAAAGTGTTGAGCAACATCCATGGTTTACCTTTAACAAATTAGTGTTGATTCACCTTGCCTCCTATTGTACTTTCTCATATTTGCTCTATGCATTAAAATCAGAGTTTGGAAGTCACAATAATTATTTTATATCCCAGATCATGTCCTTTAAATTTTGCTGAAAGGCTATAGAATGTAATAATTTTTTGGCTTGAGCTAGGATTATAGTGCCATTCATCTCATTTCATCAAATATTCTCTCAAATAGAGCATGGCTTAGAAAATATTCACAACAGCCTTAGAAGATGGAAATGGTTCTTGCTAAACTTAGTGCATGTTTCAATTTCTAATCTGATTTTAAAACAGAAAGGAAAGTATGATACGGTATGGTAAGTTTCGGATCTTTTTGGGTGTGGAACCCATTGAAAATTTCAGAATATATAGTAAATTCTCAGGCAAAAAGCTAATGGGTGAATTTGACTCTTCACGAAATGATAACTAACTGGGACATTACTGACTGCAATCTACCTTTAACCAGTTCTCTTTGCTATTCCCTCTCCAGCTCCTGAATCTGCTGCTCCCTATTAATTCTGCTTTATTTTGCCATTTTCTGGATAGGGGAAATATGCCTCCAAAATATATTACTGTGCTGTAGCATTCATTGTTTTGCTTTCCTAAGAATTTTGGCACTCGAATTATCCTTGAAAATAAAGATAATGTTGTTAGCTGGTACTCTGCTTTGCAGAATGCCAGCTTCCCATTTCTAAAAAATTAGGGATGTTTTTTTCTTTTCAAAAACTATGCTTTCAAAATAAAGGTGGTCAGCAGAGGAAGTCTTCAGATAGAGTAAGCTATCTCCCAGTGCCATGTTGGGGACCCCAGTACCACAGGTAATACCATTTGACAATCTCCCCCAGAGGTTATTATTTATGTTGATTTCCATGTTTTCTTCAGAATCCAAAACTGTTGGTTCCATATCACTTATTGTTATGAGGAGTATTGAGAGTGTAGATGTATTGCATGAAATAGTCCTTTATCCAAGATCAGTGCTGGTGAATCTCAGAAAATTGTCTTCTGATCATGGGGTAATGTGATAACAAATAATTCAACATTTATTTGGGGTTCAGTTCATAGTAGAGAGTCACCACAGGAAATAAGAGCAAACATCAAGTTAATTTACGTTGGAAATATAAATGGAGTCACAAACACAATAGTGCTGACAGAAACAGAGATGATTTGGATGGGAGTCAAAAATAAATTGATTCTTACCTCTACATCTTGACAACAGAGGGAAGATTTATCTTGCACTTTTACATACATTGTACAAACTATAAGCCTTGATGCCTCACAATAATCAGACTCACATATTATGCTAAGGCAGTGTTTCTCAACCTTAGCAATGTTAAAGTGTCTGGACTTCAACTCTCAGGATTCCTCAGCCATCATGCTAAATTATAAAGTGGTTTATTATGTTGGTCTAAATGTAACATATACACGAAGCTGATGAATAATTTATGTTAGAGCACTAAACCATTGGTTGAAGATGGGTTTTTTTGTTGTTACTGTGGCTCAATGTAATGAACAAACAAGGAAGCATGGGGTTTTGTTTATTCTTATCTTGTTTAAGAAAGGAATCTAATAAGGAATTTTCCATTTAGGAGTGATTTTGTGCATACACAAGATTCTCTGACTCATTCAGTAAACGTTGATTAAAACAAATTATGGTTTAGAACATAAAAAGCCAGCTTCTTCAGTCTGGGGTCACAACCAAGGAATAGAATGGGAAGGGCAATGGTATGACATGGTCAAGGTGTACCTGTGAAGAGGAGAGTTGGGATTTTTCAGAATTTTTGGATTCCTTGAGGGAAAGGGAGAAAATGGGCAGTGTTTAGTTTCATAAGAAGTTTACAAAATGTAATACATGTTCCCTAGCTAAATGCAATGGAGAATTATGCTAGCATATTTTGGTTGTGTACGTATGCATGCAATTATGTATGTATGTATGTAGGCATGTACTATTACTCTCATTTCCATAATTTTTAATTGGACAAAACAGTGCATCCTGCAACAATTTTTGAACCAAAGTAGCTCAAGTGAGCTAACTTATAGAATACATTCAAAATCTGGGATCCATGATTTGTGGAGCTGAAATTTGGCAAATTTAATAAAATGGTTTATAATACAAAATGTCATGAAACATTTCCTGTGCAGATGTTTGATTGGGTTAAACAGTTCAACATGGGCTATTTTCAAGGCAAATAGATCTCTGAATACTTCCCAACTGTTCTAATGAAGAGTACCGTACATTGAAAGTTCTGTCATTGATGAAGGTATTGAGGAACCTGGTAAGAAAATATCTCTGAAACAATAAGCAGGTCATGATGTGTTTGTGTGCCTGAGTAAAAAATCAGCTGATATATGTAGAACATGTGTGTGTTCTGATGTACCATGATGTATGAACTCAACCAATATAAAACAAACTAGAACATAGTTTCTGCCCGAAGGAAAGTGCATAAATCTGACAGTCAGACAAATTGAGAATAGAAAAGGCAGAGATTTAACAGTGAGAAAATCCAATGGGACTTTGTTTCCAGTGAGGTTAGGTTGGGAACAAATAGCTTAAGTTAAAGATATAACAGAAATGAATTTTCAAGGTTTTGCATGCTGGGAGTTATAGGCACGAACTAGATATAAGTTAAATAGATAGTTTCTATCAATAAAGGATAATATTTGCATCTGGAGTTGACATACTCTGAGCTTGCTTGTTTTCTTGCAGATGATTACCCTAACTTAATAGCATCATCAATACTAGTAAGGAGTGCTGTTTGCTATCAGTTTATGTTTAGATTCTATCTTTCAGTGTCTTTTTAAACTCCCCGTTCTGTGCCTCTTTTTAGAAAGGGGAAAAAACAGGCATGTTAAATGTTAAATCAGGCCTTGTAAGCCTCAGTTTAGGCTACAGAGGCCTGAACTGCTGGAGGTGGTGGTTGTCTTTGACTCAGAGGAAAAGAAAAAAGGTAAATGCTGTCTTTTATTTTAAGCATTTGGTATATGATTATACAAACTTTCAAGCACTGTGGAATGTTTCTTCTGGCATGAATTGGTAAGGCTATTTCCTCCCAGAGTGTTTTTTTTTTAAACCGCTTTAAGAGAGCACAGAGGAAAAAATTTTCTCAGGCTAATAGTTTGCATTCTATTTGCAAAGAGAGCTGGGATGGTTACAGTTGCCACATTTCAGTATCAAATCACTGTGCCTGAACTATCTATCTTCAGTTGTGTTTGAAGCACATAGAAAGCTGCTGGCTGGGTAGGAGATTTTTTTTTAATGCTAGACTTTGTTTTTCTTTGTGCCTTCAGAGATTGGTGGAAAATTCTAGGCAGAGGGGGGGAAATTATTGATTTCTGTCCTCCCTCTATTATTTTTTTGTTTGTTTGTTTCTAGGGAATGTATGTGGCTGTTGAAGTTATTTGGATAAGTTCCTTATTGAAGGATACTAAACCAAAAAGATGTGAAAAGCAGAGGGGAATAATGCTGGTTTTCTCAAAAGGAGCAGTGATTCTGAAAAGCATTTTATTGGGATCTAGCCAAAAAGGGAATATCTTAAAAACAAAGTAAATGTTCCAATGCTATTTTTCACCCAGAAACCCAAATGCAACACTTAGTTTGAGAGGAGTAAGTGAAGTATGGCTAGAAGTGTAGAGTATTATTTATTTCTTGTAATGATTTACAGCCCATTTTTTTCAATACCAATTCTCCCATCAGCTTACAGGCAATACAGACTGTAGATAAAATGACAATGAGTGTATTTCTCATTTCTAAAGATCAAAACTATGTTTTAGAGATACTTGGTTATGTAGCCTGTCAGATTGGAAAACTTTATTTTCAAATGTACAGTTTTTATTCTTCATATTTTAGAAATTAAGAAATATTCAATAGGAAAACCAAAAGAAGTGCAGATTTTAAGTGGTAGAATAAAATTGTCAGCAAACATTACAACAATCTAATCCAGGGATGTCCAAACTTGGGAACTTTAAGACTTGTGGACTTCAACTCCCAGAATTCCCCAGCCAGCACAGCTGGCTGGGGAATTCTGGGAGTTGAAGTCCACAAGTCTTAAAGTTCCCAAGTTTGGACATCCCGGATCTAATCTATTTGGTTGGTGGGCCTGTGCTTCTGAGCAACATGTAAGTGTAAAGGAGCCTACTGGTTCATGCTGGTTTGTTTGACTGGATTAAGCCTCCCTCCCCCACTTGATTTCCAGCTGGCTCTGGGCTGTTTATATTTTAAAAGTAAGAAACAATATTGTAAAGCGAAGGAAAAATATGTACAACCAAAGAAAGCAAGTATAATACATCAAAAGAACAACAATAAAGGTTCAACCTCTACCTTAGCTCCAGGCCTGGGAGTAAAGCCATATTTTCAAAGATCTTTTGAACAACTGCAAAGTGGGAATAAGAACTGTCCTGATCTTTTGGGAGAAATGCTATTCCAGAGGGTAAGCACCATAACAGTGAAGGCGTGCTTTATATGTCTCAAAGATGACATTATTTGATTGAATGGACCCACACATGCCCATTCTGCCTGATCTTATTGAGTGAGCTGACACCATGGGAGATAGGTAGTCTCTCAAATTATGAAGCCCATTGGTAACTTTATAGATGAATTGCAACTGGAGGTTGATTGGTAACACAGCCATCATTGTTATGGCCCAATCATCATGCTGCATTCTAGGGAAGCTCCATGTTCAGCACATTGCAGAAATCCATTTTGAATTGACTAGAACAGAATGATTGTCTGAAGAGCCTCTAGGAGCATTCTGGGAATGGGCACAGCTGGGTCTCTTGATAGACCTTTGCAAAGGCCCTTCTGGACTTAGCTTCCATCTGTTCTCAGAGTAGAAGCTGAGAGTTCTCAATGATTCCCATATTGCATACCAGCTCAAATGGGGAAGTGCATTCCCATTTAAGACCAAGCACAGTTTGCCATAATTGAGCCTGAATCTGTTCCTTCCTGTTCAGACTCAAGCAGCCTCCAGACATCGACATTGACAAGATGGTGACAGGATCACCTGATGGCTGGAATTGAGATCTACAATTGATTATCATCTGCATACTGATCATTCTGGATGCCAGACCAATAGATGGCCTCATCCAGCAGTTTCATATAGATGTTAAATGGGAAGGGGTAGACGTCAAGATTTGAGGCATCCCACAAATGAGAGGTACATCTCCCCATCAAAATTGAATGGAATAGTCCCAGAGGAAAGAGGTGAATCAACACAAGATAGTTTCCCCCATCTTCACAGCTGCTGCAGAAGGATACCATGAGATATGTTAGTAAAAGTCATTGAGAGCTCAAGAAGAATAAGAATAGATGCATAATATCCCACCTTGGCTCCACCAAAGATTATCAACAAATGCAAGCAGTACTGTTTCTTGCTTCAATACATCTTGAAACCTGCCTGAAACAATTCTAGATAATTTACTTCCTGCAATTGCTTTCTAACCATTTTAATAACCTTGCCTTAAAGAAAAGATTGGAGATTGGATGATAGATGTCTAGAATTGTTGAGTCTATTGATGTTTTTTTGGGGAAAGGATATGTTGCAATCTCCTTCAAAGGGGGAGGAACTACCTCCTTTCCTCAACATCATTCTATGGATGCAACTATAGCTGGGCAAAAAGGATCTGAATTCAAGAGGCAAATGGCTGGAGCACCTGATCCATTTCACTGGGAATCACAGGTTCCAATTCATTCCAGATAATCTCATAAGTCCATGCCAAAGGAATCTCAAATGGCCTGTCCAATCATTGAATAGATCTTATCAATTATATATACCAAATAATATGAATGTTCTCCATATTTCACACAGTGACTCTGAAAATATTCCTGAGGTCATCCCTGTCCAACAAAGAAGAAATAACCTTCAAAAAGACTGCTAGACAGCTGTCCATGAATGTGATAAAGGTGGAGAAATAGTGTTTTGCTGCTCTTATTATTATAAGGCAACCCAATTTGTGTTGGGTTGGATTTACATGGGCAGAAACCTGCTTTCTGTGTTATTAGAATAGCACATTCTATTCTATCTATTCTTAGTTATTGTAAGTCTTTATAGCATCTTTTCTCCAGTAATTTGGGAATACATGCACAGCATAGGCTGAGAAAGAGCTTCGGTGGTCAGAATGACACTAATATGTTTTTCCACTGCACAATGCAACTTCCTGTCATTAAGGCATTGAAAACTGGCTGGAGTTGAGCTCTTAACTGAAGAAGTTGAAATGCTGCTTTTTCCTGAGAATTAGTAAAATGAGGAAGCACAAAGAAGCAAGGAGACCGTCCCTAGTCACAGATCAATAGCTGTCTTTCCATTTGAAAAACTACTGGGCAGATGGTTGAATCTAGGTCTGTCTGCTTTAGATCCTTTGTGAGGTGGAGGTTAATGTAATGTGTCAAACTCAGACTATGTGAAATTGTTATAGAAGACCTCTGTAGAGAAGATTGTTTCCCCTTGCCATCAAATAACCACAGTCAACTATTATATGGCTCATGTGATCTGCTATCGCTGGGGTGAGGGGTTATTTTATTATATTATACTATATTAATTTATTTGATTCTGTTTATTATTGTTTTAAATGTGGCTTTTATATTCTGTAAGATGCCTTGAGTCAACAGGGGCGAATAGGCAGCAATCTAAACTCAACAAATAAATAAATATGTGAAAGTGGAATCTTAGAATCATAGTTCTCAGGCAAGTTCTGTCTCAAAAGAAATTAAGCAGCAACTAAAACATCTTTATTTAGAAAAGCATTTTGGATTATTTAAAAAAATCCTCCAAACATGGAGAAAAAATGTGCTACTGGAATTCTTTCTCATTGGACTGCCCACTTCTGGGCTATAAGCATCTAGCTCAGAGCGTGGGAATCTGCAGTGGCTGATAAAAGATCCACTGCATTTAGGATGGGGCAGGCATCAAGGTCATTGAAGAATACTGTGCAGATTAAAGAGCCATATATGCATTTCTAGGGGCAGAAGAACTCTGGTCTTGCTTATTCTTTAGTCTTCAGAGTGATGGCTTAGCCTTAGAGGCTGATATTCCAAGAAGGAGAAAAAGGAAAAAGCTATAATATAAACTGAAAACAAAGTACAGAGTGCATGCTAAATAAATAAAAAAATGAAAGAAAAGAGTTGGATACCAGGCATGCATGTCCCATTTATTTCTTGATCCCTTTTCTATCTTTGACTTCATCTCCTGCAGCTAAAAGTTGATGTGACAAACCAACTCTCAGTTCACTTTTGTTAGTGGCAACCCTATATTGCGATGGGCTATAAAAACAAAGTGTAAGTGAACAGTGACTATATTATTTAGCCAAACATGTATTAACAAGGGCTCTCCCTGGCTGCATTATTTCCCCATTTGAACTTCTTGAGACTAGAGGGAGGAGCTTTTGGCCGTGAGGAGGGAGGCAAGGAGAAACATAGAACTACAAGAGAGTAAGCTGCATTATTTCCCCATTTGAACTTCTTGAGGCTAGAGGGAGGAGCTTTTGGCCATGAAGAGGGAGGCAAGGAGAAACAAAGAACTACAAGAGAGTAAGCTGCATTATTTCACCCATTTGAACTTCTTGAGGCTAGAGGGAGGAGCTTTTGGCCGAGAGAGGAGAGGCCAAGAAATACAGAGGTCTAACATATCTATAAATCAAAAATAGAAATAATACATTCTAGATTTGTGCGCTTAAGACTGTGATTGTATTTTATTTCAAAATGACTGGCTTAGTTCAATGTAATAACTGTTTTGCACCTGTCTTCCACAGTACTCTTTTCAAATTTGGATACTGTCCCCTTTGTAAACAAATTAATAGATTACATAGACTCATTACATATCTTGAATCTGTAAATTGTGCTCTCCAGGCAGAAATTAAGTGTCCAATTCGGCCATTCCACCCTATGGAGATGCCACACTACCAGCCTCCTCTACCGCAAAGATCCCACAGGAGAAGAGCAGTATGGACAACTGTGCGATCTGGCAGGGTGAGAGCTGTGAACCACAAACACAAAACCTTTGCTGTGTCCCAGAATAACAGATATAGCACCCTTGCTGATCTTAATGGGGACACTAAAGTGACAGGTCAAAGTAATAATGACGACTCAAATAAGCAGGGGATTGTGGTCCAAAGTGAAGAACTTACTTCAGAAATGCAAAAGTGTGAATCAGGGATCATGCATCAATCACACAACAAGAGCAAGGTATCCAAAAAGAGAAGTCACCTTCTGATTGGTGACTCAATCGTAAGTGATGTAAACTTAGGAAAGGATATGGAGGTTTTGAAAGAGGTCAGGTGTTTGCCGGGTGTTACAGCCAGCAGAGACAAGAGGCGTATTCTTAAGATAGTCAAGAATGCAAGTAAGGACTGTGAAGTTGACGCTATTATACATCTTGGCACAAATGATCTGTCCCAAAAAGATGTAGTTTCGGTGCAGAATGATTTCCAGAGTTTGGGGTACGAACTTAGTAGTACAGGTTGTAGGCTTATCTTCTCAGAGGTTATACCAGTATACAAGGAACAAAAGGGGAAGGGCCAGTGCATAGCAGAGTTTAATGTGTGGCTAAAGGAGTGGTGTAAAAAGGAAGGCTTTGGTTTTATTAGTCACGATGCCTGCAGCTGGTCCAATGAAAAACTACAAAAGAGATGGTTTGCACCCATCCAAGAAAGGGACTGAGTTACTTGGCATTAAATTCACAGATTTCCTGGCTAAACATTTAAACTGAATAGTGGGGACAGAGAATTAATAGATAAAGAACATTTCTGTCCCCAGCAAATTAAAATTCATAGGGTTATCAGTGCATGTAACATAGATGTTTGTGCGGGTAATATTATCACCACTGCTGTCAAGCAAAACCAAACAATTAACAGTGAGTGCCATACCATGTGCATGAACCATACAAGTGGCAAAGAAATAGGGGCAAAGAGAACCATAGTCAGGCATAACACAGGTTACATAGACAGTAAACACAGGGCCAATCAAAATGGACTCAAATGTCTATACACCAATGCACAGAGTATGAGGAATAAACAGGGTGAATTAGAAATTCAAGTAAATGAGGGCAGATATGATATTGTTGCCATTACAGAAACTTGGTGGGATGAAACCCACAAATGGAACATACAGCTAGAAGGATTTAAATTATTTAAAAGAAATAGACCAAATAAAAGAGGAGGTGGAGTTGCACTATATATAAGAAATAATTACATCTCTACAGAAATAGAGCACAACAATGATGAGAACTATCTTGAATGTATTTGGGTCAATATTAAAGGTTGGGGGGAGGGGAATGACATTGCCATAGGTCTATACTACAGGCCAACCAACCAAGCAGAGGAAGTGGATGAACTTTTTGCTAACCAGCTAACTAAGGTATGTAGGAAGCACACTACAATAGTAATGGGGGATTTTAACTACCCTGACATCAATTGGGAAACAAACTTTGCACCGTGGAAGATCCAACAGGTTCCTAAGAAACCTAGCAGACAACTTTGTTTCCCAAAAGGTAGAGAAGGGAACAAGAGGATCAGCCATATTGGACTTAATTCTCACTAACAGAGAGGAAATGATAGAAGGTGTAGAAGCTACAGGAACTTTGGGGGCAAGCAATCATGAAATACTGGAATTCAACATTATGCAAACAAAAGTAGTAGAACAAAGTCAAACTAGAGTCTTGGACTTTAACAGAGCTAATTTCAATAAACTCAGAGAGAGCTTGGGAAGGATTCCATGGATGAGAATCCTCAAGGGGAAAACAACTCAAGAAGCTTGGGAAATTTTGAAAAATGAGATTATAAAAGCCCAGTCTAGCGCAATACCAATGAAGAAGAAAAATAACAGTTCCCAAAAGAAACCAGCATGGCTGCATAAAGAACTCTCTGACAAATTGAAAGACAAAAAGGATAAATATAAAAAGTGAAAATACAATACAAAGAAAGAGGGGGACATAACTAAGGCAAAATATCAGCAAATAGCCCGAGCCTGTAAAGATGAAGTGAGGAAAGCTAAGGCTCGCAATGAAGAAAGACTTGACAAAAAAGTAAAAAATAACAAAAAAAGCTTTTTCCAACATGTTAAAAACAAGAAAAAAGTTAAGGAAACAATTGGTCCACTGCTGGGAGAAAATGGCAAGATGATAAACAACAGGGAGAAAGCAGAACTATTTAACTCATTTTTTGCCTTTACACAAATGGATAAAACAGTCCAACCAATCAAAAACAGCACCACAAAAATCAGATTAGGAACACAAGTTGAAATAGGGAAGAAAATGGTAAGCGAGCATCTGTCTGCCCTGGACAAGTTCAAATCACCAGGACCGGATGGATTACACCCCAGGGTTCTGAAGGAACTGGCAGATGAGATCTCAGAACCACTGAACTATATCTTTCAGAGATCCTGGAGCACCGGGGAACTGCCAGAAGATTGGAAAAGAGCTGATGTGGTTCCCATCTTCAAAAAAGGGGAAAAAAATAGATCCAGGAAACTATAGACCCATCAGCCTGACCTCAATACCAGGGAAGATTCTGAAAAAGATAATTAAGCAACAAATAAGTGAATACCTAGAAGCAAACAAAGTAATAGCCAAAAGCCAACATGAGTTTGTCAAAAACAGATCATGGCAGACTAATCTACTTGCATTCTTTGACAAAGTGACAAAATTAGTGGATCAGAGGAATGCTGTCGATATAATTTACTTGGACTTCAGTAAGGCATTTGATAAAGTAGACCATCACCTACTATTAGATAAAGTAGAAAAATGTGGGTTAGACAGCATCACCATCAGATGGATTCGCAACTGGCTGACCAACCGCACTCAATGTGTAGTCCTCAATGGAACTGCATCTACATGGAAGGAAGTATGCAGTGGAGTACCCCAAGGCTCTGTTTTAGGCCCAGTACTCTTCAACATCTTCATCAATGATTTGGATGAGGGGATAAAGGGGGAACTCATCAAATTTGCAGACGACACGAAGCTGGCAGGAATAGCCAACACTCCAGAAGATAGGCTTAAGATACAGAAGGATCTTGACAAACTTGAACATTGGGCACTATCTAACAAAATGAAATTCAATTGTGAAAAAAGTAAGGTTCTACATTTAGGCAAGAAAAACAAAACGCACAGGTACAGTATAGGTGGTACCTTGCTCAATAGTAGCAACTGTGAGAGGGATCTTGGAATCCTAGTGGACAACCATTTAAATATGAGCCAGCAGTGTGCAGCAGCTGCCAAAAAAGCCAACACAGTTCTAGGCTGCATAAACAGAGGGATAGAATCTAGATCACGTGAAGTGTTAATGCCACTGTATAGTGCCTTAGTAAGGCCACACTTGGAATACTACATACAGTTTTGGTCGCCATGATGTAGAAAAGACGTGGAGACTCTGGAAAGAGTGCAGAGAAGAGCAACCAAGATGATTAGGGGACTGGAGGCTAAAACATATGAAGAACGGTTGCAGGAACTGGGTATGTCTAGTTTGATGAAGAGAAGGACCAGGGGAGACATGATAGCAGTGTTCCGATATCTCAGAGGGTGCCACAAAGAAGAGGGAGCCAAATTATTCTCCAAGGCACCTGGGGGCAGGACAAGAAGCAATGGGTGGAAACTAATCAAGGAGAGAAGCAACTTAGAACTAAGGAGAAATTTCCTGACAGTTAGAACAATTAACCTCTGGAACAGCTTGCCTCCAGAAGTTGTGAATGCCCCAACCCTGGAAGTCTTTAAGAAGATGTTAGATAGCCATTTGGCTGAAATGGTATAAGGTTCCTGCCCACGCAGGGGGTTGGACTAGAAGACCTACAAGGTCCCTTCCAACTCTGCTATTGTATTGTATTGTTGTTTTTCTCTTGGTATAAATGGAAGTCTTCTTGCATGAAGGGTTGCCGTTACATTATTAGGGGAATCTCAGAATGATTTTTGAAGTCCAACCAACTGGCTGTGATGGACTGTGCTACGATGCATCTTCTATGAGGTCTGAGGCTTAGGTGATTCCTCTGTTGCTTTTGTTCATGACTTTCTTTGGAGGAAGTCTGCTAAAGTTGTCTGCTCAGAAACAAAGCTGGGCTATATCATCTGCACAGCTGCCTTACTAGCTGAAACTGACAGGTGAATTTTTCTATAATGACATATATCTGTATAGGGAAAAACTTTCTTGTAGATTCCTGTCAATTGAGTGTCCTGGGAAGTCTTAAATTTGGCTGTGACAGGCCAAAAAATTGCCTGGATCCCACCTTGACTTGGAGACTTCACTTTTTTAAGATAGAGCATTTGGGGTGGGGTGTTAGTACCGTTCAAAAGAGCTGGATGGGAGGGAGGGAGAGAGGGAGGGAGGAAGGAAGGAAGGAAGGAAGGAAGGAAGGAAGGCTTTTAAACATACAGTATACCCCTCTCTCTCACCTGCCTGCTAAAATACCTAGTGCTAAAATACGTTGAATATAGGAAGAGAAGTAAACTTTTCTCCTTCTTTGTCTTAGGTGTTTCTTTGCTAGTTGAAAGTTCCTTTATGTAGTTGTTCAGTCACTGCCTTGCAAATTTCAGGCTAACAGTTCCCAGAACTGCCTATTAACACTATGTTAATCCTTTGGTTCTAAAGCTAGACAGTGAAAGAGCTAATTTAGCATCCTGGAAATGCGCAGCTTGAGAAATTAAATTTCTGTCCTTTAGGCTATAAAGAAGATTATGGATAGATAGTGGTGAAAAGAGGGACAGGAAAGCTAAGTGGTCCTGGAGGATGACAGCATTCATTTAAATTAACAGATTAAATTGGTACCAAACATGTGCTTAATTCAAACATTGTACTAAGACTGGTTCTGAGCTTTCATGTATTAAAACTTACTTACCAGTTTTATTTAGCATTATATGGATTGCAGCCTGTTTGGGAATCTAGAGAGCCTTTTTTTTAGTAAGTGCAATTTTTGTAAGATATCGAAGTGAGATTCTTCTGAACTTGACATCTTAAATGGATAAGCTATACCCTGTAAGAGTACATCTATATTTAGTGTGTATGTAAGGACAATTGTAGGGGAGCATAAAAGAAGTCAAGGTGGCAGCCGTGCCCACATAAGGGAGGTTCTGCCGTTTTTATGTGGTTGCTTTTTACATCCCTATAAAAAGGGGGGATAAAATAAGTAAATAAGAGTGTTGCAGGTATCAGTGGTTATGTTGACAGATACATTACTGTCTTCTATAGCCACCCTGAAGACCCAACATACATGACTTCAGCTGTTTGTTTAATGGGAGATGCACAGCTCTTTTCCTTTTTTAATTATAATACCCCAGCATGTGAAAGAGGAACATACCTGGCTCCGAGTTTTCAAAAACGAAGCATTGGTCTTTTTTTCTTTTTTTAGATGAAAAATTATGTTTCTTATTTGCAGTTGTAGCTTAGCCAAAGAAATGTTTGTTTCTCTTGAGGGGAACAATGTTCTGTTGATGAAGGGGTGTTATGCAGCCTTGATCAAAACATTTATTTGGAGAGCAAAGTTTATAAATACCTGATGTTTTTATTTTCAGGAAAGCTCATGCAGATTTGTGAGTGTTTAATATTGAAGTAATTGGGAATTAATAAATCAGATTTGAAGACTATTATCAATTTATTTTTAGAGGACATATTGGCTGGTTTATTCTTGATATCACTTTATTAAAAACATAAGATTTTGGCTGGGAATTTGATAAAAATAGAATGCACAAGTGCCTTAATGCAGAAAGGCTGAATAGAAATTATGGAGATACTCAGAATTCTTGGGTTCTGTAGAAGCCTTGCAATTCATTCTCAGAAAGTCTTAAGAATCCATTTCAAGATAGAATAACTTCTAAGCTGTCTTTCTGTGGGTGTTGTGATGGCTTATATAGCTTTTCTGTTTCACAGTTGGTAAAAATTATATCCGGTAGGAGGGAGGACCAATACTGATGTTATTTTTGATACGATGAAGGAGGCTGTGTGGAGCAAAAACCAATATTAAATAATTCTATCTAATTCTAATTCTTCACTCCTGCCAAATTTATATTTTGTATGAAATTCCATTTTAACACCCTTGTCTTCAGAAGCGTTGCTATGGACTATTTGATGTAATTTGTGCGTTCTCATTTCTTGTGGTTGCAGTGTGAAAACAAGGACTTTAAAAACAATTTGTTTCTTGTAATCTATTTTATCGAGCAGCATCCTTTATCTTATAGATATTATATAGCAAAAACAGTTGTTTGAGAAAGGTACAAATTTTAAGAAATCCATTGTAACTATGGAAGAATAAAATGTAGCAAAAGATTATGCAAAAATATCATCTTTACATAGGATCAGGACTAATAGGAAGTCTTAGCATGAAAAAGATTCTAATCTTAGCAACATCTATTATTAAAATTATTTAATTTTAAGATGTTTATGGAGATTCTCAGTCATCTGGGTCATGGTTGTCCCAAAAGTACTTTCCCCACACACACCCCAATGACAACTACAACCCAGGTAATTCAGGGCCCCACCCATGTAGGGGGACACACGCTGGATTTAATTTTTGTCTCTGACCAATGGATGAGGGATCTGGGTGTAGGGGATTTAGCCATCATACCCCTGTCATGGTCAGATCACTCACTTCTCCGACTCGACTTTCCCACCGCTACACCCCACCGCGGGGAGGCTGAACCAGAATCTCCTAGATGGTTCCGCCCCAGGCGCCTAATGGAACCTGAAAGATTCCAGACGGAGCTTGGGCCAATACCTGTGACCTTGTCCCACGCCCCGACCGAGGACCTAGTGGCCGCATGGAATACTTCAGCCGCTGGGGCCTTGGATCGGGTTGCGCCCTTGCGGCCTCTCTTGCGGCGCCGAGTCACCCAGTCCCCTTGGTTTACCAAGGAGCTGAGGGAGATGAAACGCTGCAAGAGACGCCTAGAGAGTAGATGGAGATCCACATGGTCCAAATCTGACCGAACACAGGCAAGAGCCCATTTGAAGACTTACCTTGTGGCGATAAGAGTGGCCAAACGTCATTACTGTGCCACTCTTATAGCATCCACAGAGAACTGCCCTGCTGCCCTGTTTGGGGTGACCTGCTCCCTCCTTCAACAGAGGCCGCGGGAAGCCCCTCTGCAGGGCAGAGCTGAGGAATTTGGAGAATATCTGCAGGATAAAATCGCTCAGATCCGGAACGATATGGTCTCCATGGAAAGTAGTCTAGGGGGAATTCCGGAGACAGGTCTTGAGGCTCCTTTTTGGGAGAAGTTTGACTCTGTTACTTCCAAGGATATGGACAGGTTACGTAGGCCAGGGGTCCCCAACCCCCGGGCCGCGGACCGGTGCCGGTCCGTGGCTGGATAGGAGCCGGGCCGCAGGGCCGGAGAGGAGGAGGAGGGAGCAGCCGACGGTGGGACTCCTGCGCGCCGCAGCAAAACAGCCCGCGGATTCCCTTCCTCCCTGCCCCCCCCAGAGCTTCCCCAACCGGCATGCCACCCACTCGTCTTTTTCCAGGAGCTGCGGAGGTTCCTCCCCCCCACCCCACCCCCACCCCACGGAGCCTTCTCAAGCTCCTGGAAGGAGCCTGACCGAGCGCACGAGGGACCAAGCGCGGCAGCGGCCGCCCGGGCGGGGCAGGCTAAGGCTAGTGAGCGAGTCGAGCCGAGCTGAGGAGACTCCGCGGTGGGGGGTGGGGGGCGGGACGACGACAGACCGACAGAGAGAGGCATAGACACAGAGAGAGACAGGGTGGGAGGGAATCAGAGAGAGTCTCTCTCTCACACACACACACACGGAGGGAAGGAGGGAGAGAAAGATAGACAGGCACAGAATGAATGATTAACGCGAGACAGACAGACAGACACACACACACACACACACACACACACACAGAGTGACAGAGATGGGCGGACGAAGGAGAGAGAGACAGAAAGAAAAAGAGAGAAAGAGAAAGAAAAAGAAAGTGGGAGAGAGAGAGAAAGTAAGAGAGAGAGAGAGAAAGACAAACAGAAAAAGAGACAAAGGAAAGAAAGAAAAAGAAAGAGGGAAAGAAAGAAAAAGAGACAGAAAGAGAAAGAAAGAGAGGGAGAGGGAAAGAGAAAGAGAGAAAGAGAAAGAAATAAAGAGAGAGAGAAAGAGGGAAAGAAAGAAAAAATGAGAAAGAAAGAGAGAGAAAGAGGGAGAGAAAGAGAAAGAAAGAGAGAGAGAGAAAGAGAAAGAAATAGAGAGAGAAAGAGGGAAAGAAAGAAAAAATGAGAGAGAAAGAAAGAGAGAAAGAGGGAGAGAAAGAGAAAGAAAGAAAGAAAGAGAGAAAGAGAAAGAAATAAAGAGAGAGAAAGAGAAAGAAAGAGGGAAGGAAAGAAAGAGGGAGAGAGAGAGAGAGAACTTATGACCACAATTGAGCCCAAAAGTTTGGTTGCTAACCAAGACCATTGTTAAGTGAGTTTCACATTTTCCAAATTGGCCACGCCCACCCAGTCACATGACTGCTGAGCCACTCAGCCGGTCCGCAGAGTTTTCTTTAAAATGAAACCGGTCCCTGGTGCAAAAAAGGTTGGGGACCCCTGACGTAGGCGACTAAGAGCCACCACATGTTTATTGGACCCGTGTCCCTCCTGGCTTGTACTGGCATCCTGGGAGATCTCACAAGACTGGCTCCAGGAAGTTGTAAATGCTTCTTTGAGTGAGGGGTTCTTGCCCGCTGTCTTGAAAGAGGCGGTGGTGAGGCCCCTCCTCAAGAAGCCTTCCTTGGACCCAGGATTATTAATCAATTATCGTCCTGTCTCCAACCTTCACTTTCTGGCGAAGGTTGTAGAGAGTGTGGTGGCACAACAGTTTCCCCGTCACCTGGAGGATATTGACTATCTAGACCCGCGCCAGTCCAGCTTCCGGCCCGGTCACAGCACTGAGACGGCATTGGTCGCGTTGGTAGATGATCTCTGGAGGGCCAAAGATGGGGGTTGTTCCTCCATCCTGGTCCTATTAGACCTCTTGGCGGCTTTCGATACCATCGACCATAGTATCCTATTGCATCGACTGGAGCGGTTGGGGGTGAGGGGCACCGTTTTACGGTGGTTCTCCTACCTCTCCGGTCGATCGCAATTTGTGTTGGCAGAGGGGCAGAGGTCGACCTCGAGACCCCTCACATGCGGGGTTCCTCAGGGGTCGGTCCTCTCACCACTCCTGTTCAACATATATATGAAACCGCTGGGTGAGATCATCCGTGGCTTTGGGATGGAGTACCATCTGTATGCTGATGATACTCAGTTGTACATATCCACCCCAACGATGATACTCAGTTGTACATAACCACCCCAACGATGCCGTTGAAGTGATGTCCCGATGTTTGGAAGCCGTGCGGAGCTGGATGGGAAGGAACAGACTCAGACTCAACCCATCCAAGACCGAGTGGCTGTGGTTTCCGGCGCCCCGGTACAACCAGTTGATCCCATCACTGGCCATAGGGGGTGAACTTCTAGCCCCCGTGGATCGGGCATGCAACTTAGGCATCCTCCTAGATACTCGGCTGTCTATGGAAGATCATCTGACGGCCGTGGCCAAGGGGGCATTCTGCCAGGTTTGCCTGGTACGCCAGTTGTGGCCCCTATTGGACCAGGACGCCCTTCACACAGTCACTCATGCACTCGTGACTTCCCGACTGGACTACCGTAACGCTCTCTACATGGGGCTCCCCTTGAGGTGCACCCGACGACTACAGCTAGTCCAGAATGCGGCCGCGCGGGTAATTATGGGTACCTCCAGGTACTCCCACGTAACACCGCTCCTGCGCGAGCTGCACTGGCTACCTGTAGCCTTTCGGGTGCGCTTCAAGGTGTTGATTACCATCTTTAAGGCGCTCCATGGCACTTAGCTATGTGCATGATCGTATCCTACCCCACACATCCCTTCGACCGATTCGCTCCCACAGAGAGGGACTTCTGCAGGTGCCGTCCTCCTGGCAATGCCAACAGGCGGCTCCCAGGGGAAGGTCCTTCTCTGTGGCGGGCCCAACCCTCTGGAATGACCTACCCCCCGAGCTTAGATCTACTACGGACCTCCGCTCCTTCCGTCAACAATTAAAGACCCATCTTTTCCAGCAGGCCGGTCTGGCCTAACCTAATCTACCGTACCAGCCTAGTTGTAGTAATCGGGTTTTTACGTTATAAATATTTTAACACAGGGTAAAACATTTAATTTAGTTTTATTATTTCTAATTGTTATATATGTATATGCTCTAAATTCTTGTACACCGCCCCGAGTCTCTTCAGAGAAAGGGGGCGGTCAATAAATCCAAATAAATAAATAAATAAATAAATAAACTAGGCTTCCCCCCCCCCCCTTGAGGACATTTCGCTTCTCATTCAAGAAGCTTCTTCAGCTTTAATTTTAAAATATCATCTTTAACTGAACAATTCTGACTTGGCATGAGCTCAATCGTCTTATCTCATACTATTATTTTTTAAAGTATAATTCTTGGGGGGGGGGATCAATAGTTTCGGTTTGCTTTTCTATGCAATTGCTATTGGAGAAAGTACAAGTAGGGTGAAAATATTGCTTTTATCTTTTGCTTGGTCACTTTCATGATTTCTGTACAACGTGGATTGCAATTCAGCCACAAAACAAATGCATCTGGGTTGCATAGGTCAAGATATCATCCCAACTCTCATTTGCATTCCAAGTTTTGAAGCTGTTCCATCTGTCATGATTCCCACTTTTGCCAAATATTTGGCTCCATCTGTTAATGACATCTGGTTCCACCTGCCATTAGCTGCCTTGCTAATGCTGTTAGACATCTGCCATCACTGGCTGCCATCACATCTGCCATCACTGACCTCATCTGTGACTAGTAGAGACCCATTTGAGTAAAGCTTAATGGCTCTCTCTAAATACTGATCTTGGTGCGGGGCAGTGATTAAATCTGAGTTGAATACATGGGGTCTGCCAACATTTGTGACTGCCTCTCTTTTTTCCCTCTGAAGTCATTTGTTTCCTACTGTGCCCCAGTCTTCCTAATCATATCCCTCACAAGTGGATGATGGAATTCCACATGGTGAATTTACTAGATCTTTTAATTAGATTGGGGAGGGTCTTTTTTGCTCCCCCTTCCCCCGATTAATTCAGGAAAATTCAGCTGGCTGCATTTCTTTAGGTAGTGGGGAGGATCTTTCTTAGGTTTCCACTTAATCTTCTGGGCTGCATCTGAGAAGAGTATGCAGTTTGTATTGTTAATGGGTTGCATCTCAGTGGATTACGTAATTGCAATCAGTTAATTTATGACCCCTGCTGTATGTGTTAGTATTTCTTCTGTACAGTATGCTGAAGGGAAAGTGAGGAATCCATTTTGAGCTCTTTGCCCTTTTTATAAACAGACAGGCTGCTTTTCCTGTCATCCAGTCTATGAACACTATAAATTACTTACATGACACTTGGAATTTGCAGAGTATTTAATAATGTTTTATCAATACCCTCACAACCCCATCAAACTGACAGTTCTCATTTTACAGAAACAAAAATGCTCTTATCTAAGCCCTTAGCATGTTGATTGTAGAAAGGGAAATGAAAAGCTAGGAAGAGGTACAAAATAACCCAGCAAATATAAGAATTTAACAGGCTTCCCAGCTTCATTCCTGGTCATAAGCCCGGCAGTTTTCAAGACCAAAAAAAAAGCCTATTCATCTACTTTTCTTTTCTTCCTTCATAACCTTTTAAAGAGCTAGGAAGTGAAAAGGGCTATCTTTCATTCAAGAGGATATGTAAAAATCTGGATTTTGTTGCCTTTTTCTTGAGTGATTTGGCATTTCTACTACCAACTAGGCTGCTAATATTTTAGCTAATGATGCTAAATTAGCATCATTAGGCAGCTGGGTGACCTTGAGCCAGTCACTTATCCCTAGGAAGGAGACAGTAGCACACCACTTCTGAAATCTTGCCAATAAAACTTCTGGAACTAGTCTAGACTGTCATCAAGAGTCAAAAACTGACTTGAAGGCAAGTGCACATACACACACGCATGTGCGGGTGCGCACACAAACACCCTGATGCTATGGTTGCCAAACATTCATATTCCTGAATATGGTACTCTCAGCTTCAAATCCATATTTTGATACCTAGGATTACATAATAGCTGCAAGGGCATTTTGTATGTGTCTATTTCAGATTTTGACTGAAGGAACAACCTAGAAGGAAAAAGAGCTGGAGCTAAAGAGAGAATAAAATGAAATGTGGAGAAAATTGGTATCAAAGGAAGAGATTTGAAGAAGACAGGCAAGGGGGATCAGAATATAAATGAGTGTGAACAGGGATAGTGAGAGAGAGGGTGTGATATTTCTGACTCTGCCTTTTCTGGCATGTGATTCATGGAACTTTTAAGAAAATGTGATGCTCAGGCTGAAAGAAACCTCCACCCTATCTGCTGTACAGTATACCCATATCATGTTTAGCCATATAATTAAGTTAAAATTGTGTCTTTCTCATGCAGGCTCAACATATTATGACAATGTCCGCCCCCTTGCCTATCCAGATTCAGATGCTGTTCTTATCTGCTTTGACATTAGCCGTCCTGAAACTCTGGACAGTGTCCTTAAAAAGGTGAGATTGCTAAAAGTGTCGCTAAAGGGGAATATGAAGATGTGATGGTAAAGCTAAGAAGAGCTTCTTTTCTTTTTGGAAAATAGGTTTGTCTATTGCCTGCAGACAAAAGGGGCTTCCCTTCAAAATTGCAATTGTATCACTATAGTTTAAAAATAGTCTATTGCTGAAATGCTAAACATCTGATTAATTATGAAAAATTGAAATATTGCAAAATTACCAAAATGTCTCTTTATTTTATTTTATTATATTTATATCCCGCCCTTCTCCACAGAGGACCCAGGGCGGCGTCTCTACAGAAATATGAATAGAAAAAAATGCTGTCAGAAAAATAGCAGTGATAAATCCACTTAATGAGGATTGCCATAAACTCTTTATTTGAGATAGATAGATAGATAGATAGATAGATAGATAGATAGATAGATAGATAGATAGATAGATAGATAGATAGATAGATAGATAGATAGATAGTCTTGAATCTTAATAAAGCAAAGTATAGTAAAATAAGTTATGTCTGTATATTTTTTTTAAAAACTCAAGGGAAACAGCATCTCTCCACCTCAAACCTTGTACTCTAATTTAGGAAAGCATTGTCAGTTTTTGCAAATATTGACCAACTTTTATGTTTCCTGTGACCAGAATGATGATTCTCTACATCAGATACAGGTAGTCCTTATAGCCACTCATTTAGTGACTCTTACCAAAATTACAACAACACTGAAAAAAGTGACTTACAACTGATCCTTACTCAAGTGACACAGTGTCCCCTTGGTCATTTGATCAGAATTCTGGCACTTGGCATCGGCATGTATTCACAAGGGTTGCAGTGTCCCAAGGCCATGTGATTGCCATTTGTGAACTTCCCAACACTTTCTGACAAGCCAAGTCAATGGGGGAAGCCACATCTTCTTGACTGCATCTTTCACTTAATAATAATCATCTTTATTGTCATTGTACTAAAATTACAATGAAATTGGTTAATGGCAATGATTTGCTTAAGAACAATGGCAAAAACGGTCATAACATTAGATGTGACTCATTTAACAACAGCCTTGTTCAGCAATGGAAATTCTGGTCTCAGTTGTGGTCATATGTTGAGGACTATGTGTGTACAGAATCCCGCATCACAGAAATTTTTATTAGTTGCATTGTGCTGCTGCTTGTAATAAGGTCAAGTGTCTAATCATTAGTGTCTCCATTTTTGTGTTGGAAACATGAGTGTGGGATTAAGAAAAGGTGTGATATGGGCATGAGGTGGGATAATTGAGTCAATGGCATTGCCTAATTATATTAAATCATTTTTAATTTAATTGTTTATATTTTTTTCTCTTATAGTGGCAGGGAGAGACACAAGAATTCTGCCCTGGTGCCAAAATAGTTTTGGTGGGCTGCAAACTGGACATGCGCACAGACTTGAACACTTTACGGGAACTCTCCAAACAGCGCCTTATCCCTGTTACACATGAGCAGGTGTTTATTTTGCCTGTAATTAAAGTATGGGTTAGCCTTGGTTAAGCCTCAGTTTGTTGTTGTCATGGGGGGAAGGGACTGAGGCTGTAGAGAACTGACACATATATCCCCGTGCACACATATGGCAGGAAGCTTTGGACTTAATCTGGGCCAATTCTGATAAAAGCCATGTAAGTTTGCTGCTAAGATTAATTAGGCTGACTCAAGAGATCAGATCGTTTTTGTGGTGTCCCTATAGAACAACCTTTCATGAAAGAATTGCCAAGTATTAATTTTCCCCCTAGCTAAATAGTAATAATATAGGAAGTCCTTGACCTACAACAGTTTCTTTAGTGATTGTTCAAAATTACAGTGGCACTGAATAAGGTGATTTAACAGTTGCAATCTTGGCAGCATCTCCCATGGTCATGGGATCAAAATTCAGATGCTTGGTACCTGGTTCACATTTATGGTAATCACAGTGTCCTGGGGTCATGTGATCACCTTTTGGGTCCTTCTGACAAGCAAAGCCATTGAGGAAGCCAGATTCACTTAACAATGGGGTTACCAACTTATCACCTTCAAAGCGAGTCACTTAACAACTGGTAAGGAATGTAATGGAGCAAAACTCACTTAACAAATGTCTCACTTAACAACAAAAATAATTGTGGTCTTAAGTCAAGGACTACCTGTAATTTGGGCAGCCTATTCTTGCCTTAAACCATGGATTTTAATTGATGTTGAGTTTTCACCCATGTTTTATATTTTACAGTTCTAATTTGACTCCATATTTGGATTTAGATTTCTACTGTTTTGGAATTTCAGTGCTTCCATTCTAATTGTGTCCCTTCCCCCCTTTTTTCCCTTTCTCTTTCCCTTTCCCTTCTCTATCTTGAGGGCCTTTTTAAAGGTCTAAATATATAATTAAATATATTGAACTATAGTAAAGCTCAAAATAAGGCAAAATCCCTCTGCGTGGGAGCATGCAGGGTTGAGCCCCAGTACCATCTTTTAAAGAGATGCCAAGAGCTGCATTGGATCCCATCTCATGCTTATTTTGCTAAAAGGTGAATCAGCTATAGGTACTGTATTTTTCAAGTTTAAGATGTACCTTTCACCTCCAAAAGAGTGTGGAAATGTTGGTGTGTCTTATACATCGGATACAGCCATTTTTTGGCCTCCTGAAACCCCGCCTCCGCATCCCAGTTTTGCAAAAAATGGACCAGGGGAAGGCAAAAACACAAGCGTTTTTGCCTTTTCCCAGGCCCAGTAGCATTCTGCTGGGGGTTGGGGACTTCAACAGGACTGGAGGAAAGCAAAAATGCCCCCAATTCTGCAAAAAACACGAAAAATGGGCCATTTTTTTTGCAAAAACACATGTTTTTGCATTCCCCCCAGCCCCCAGCAGCAATCTGCAGGCTTCAGCAAGGCTGAGGAAAGGCAAAAACACCTCTATTTTTGCAAAAAACGCCCCATTTTCTGCTTGTATTTGCAAAAACAGGGGCATTTTTGCCTTCTCTCAGTCCTACTGAAGCCTACAGAATGCTCCTGGGGGCCGGGGAGGACAAAAAATTTTTTTCTTACTCACTTCTTCAAAAACTTGGTATGTCTTATACACCGGTGCTTCTTATAGTCCAAAAAATACAGTATATGTAGAGGAAAAGAACAAGTCCTTTTCTGTCTTAATGATTTACATACCAGTGTGCACTGTAACAGCATTTGGACAAACCATGCTAATGCCAAAATGATATGTGTGTGATTATATAATTGTGCAAATGCCACAATTATGTACAGGTAGTCCTTGACTTATGACCAAAACAGAGTCTCGAATAGCATTTATATTTATAAGTTGTGCCAGTGTTAAGTAGGTCATCATATGACTATGCCCAATTTTACTACCTTTTTTTGCAATGGTTCTTAAGGGAATGCAGTGGTCATAAGGGAATGCTATGGTCATTAGATAAACCCATTGTCCTCAATGGGTGTTTCTTGCCAGAAACCAGAAATAAAACCAAATTTCTGGCAAATAACATTGTAAATCATGATCACATTTACCTCCGCTCCTTCCGACTTAAATTAAAAACTCACTTTTTCTGTCTGGCCGGCCTGGGATAGTCTCCCTGTCTTGGGGTTTTTATTGGGTAGCTTTTAGCATAGTTAGTTTTATGGGAATTTTAGCACAGGTTAAGTTTAATTTGGTTTTAGAACTGTTTGTATATTTTTTACTGTTTTTATTCTACCTGTGCACCGCCCCGAGTCCCCATGGGGAGAGGGAGCGGTTTATAAGTATTAAATTCATTCAAATTCATTCATTCATTCACATGATTGCAAGATGCTGCAAACAGCCATAAATGTGGGCTAGTTGCTAAGCGTCTAAATCTGCTTCTGTGGCCTAGAGGTGGAGCTCTCACCTCTCAGTCAGGAGGTTGTGAGTTCAATCCTAGGTAGAGGCAGATGTAGTGTCTCCTGCTTGGGCAGGGGGTTGGACTAGATGACCTGCAAGGTCCCTTCCAACTCTGTTAATCTGATAAAATCTGTTAAAATGTGATCACATAACTGCAAGCGGGTGGGGGGGCCGCTGTCAGAACTTTGAAACCAGGCTGCAAGTATCTTTTTGGGTCTGTGGACTAGCTGTCATTTGAGGACTACCAGTATTTGCATATGACGTCTAATAATCTACTTGACCATAGCTGACGTTAGCCGTGATGCTTGCATGAAATCATGTTCTCCATGGGCCTCCCCACAGATAACCATGTGCATGTATGTTTTGATCGTTTTTTTTCCTTTCCTTTTATGCACATATACAAAATTGCTTTTCGGCAGTAAATAACTAGCCTAAAGTAGCCTAAAGAAGTGATCCACTCTGACGCAAGCAGATGCACAGGCTAAAAACTACTAATAAGAAAAAGTACCCCTCCCAGCTGAGGCCTCTTTTATTTTAGATGAATTTTGTAGTTGCCTGAGCTGGCTTGTTCCCTGAGTTTGTTTTGATGCCTTTTAAAGCCATACTGCAATCTGCCTTGTCTTGTCTATGCAGATGTGCAAAGCCCAGTGTGCATTCAAAAGCTCCCTGAAGTAACTGATGCAAAAAGGAAAGAGGAGAAGCAACAACCACACCCTGATATGAGCCCCATCAGATTGAAGTTCTGGGGCTAGAAGCTCCTTTGCTGCTAATTCCACCAGCAGATTCTTCTGCTCCATATCCCAGTTGCAACCTTCCAAAAGGGGAAGCTGGGTTAGCTTGTTTTTAACCTTCTTGCCCACTTTGGCATCCATAAATCCTAGCATGATTCGCACCCTCCTTCTTTTAGACACAGTCCCTCTCGCTCCATTTTAAAAAGACACTCCTGTATCCTTTCCTTCCAGGAAAAGTACTAAAATTAATTAAAAGCTGTGATTTAAAAGAAACACGTGGAGTAACGGTGTCTGGGGAAGTGATAGGTGCTTGCCATAATGTGGGGGAGGAAAAGGGAGGTTGTTGCAATGTAATAAGCAATTACAAGACTGGGGGGGGGGGAAGAAAGCAAAAGGCTGTGGGTGAATTCTGGCATAATGCGACAATGTGTTTCCCCCTTACAGGGCAGCATCCTGGCCCGGCAATTGGGTGCTGTGGCGTATGTAGAATGCTCTTCCAAGGTGTCAGAGAATAGTGTGCGGGATGTTTTCCATGTGACCACACTGGCCTCAATCAATCGGATGCATAAGCACCTCAAACGCAGCAACTCAAAGCGAGGACTGAAGCGGATTACGCAGATGCCCGGACGGACAGATTTATTGACTGATTCTGAGATCCGCAAAGACCGGGCCAAGAGCTGCTCGGTGATGTGAGGGTGGGCACAACTGCAGAGGGGCTGAAATATAGCACTGCCTGTCCATATCACTTTGTGTAGTAACTGGGGATGGAAGGTCTTTGCATTGAGGGCCACATTGACCAGGATGTAGGTCAGAACAAACTAAGGCCTGTCTTGGAAGCTGAGTTGGGAGGGATCTGCCTGAAACTGTAAATGCTCAGCATAGTGCAAAAGCATCTAGATGACCCATGGTTGCACAAAACACAAAAAAATGCTCAGGTAGTAGACATCTTCCAAAGAAAGGAACTCTTCTCTGTAAGAAGCACTGGGGGCGATAAATACTTCAAATCTTCTTAAGGAGTTATTATTTCACAATTAGTTTCAAATGTGTAGCTGTCCAGGCACTCCAAGTGTCGGGCACTTTGGTTGCTGTAGGGCCTCAGTCAGCCCATGCCCATAGCATGTGGGCACATGTGTATATGTGCTCATGCTTGAGGGCAGCCATGGAATACAAGAACTATAGAAGACTCAGAGGAAATGGTGCTCGTATTAGATGAAAAATCGGATCAATTAGGATGGGAAGAGGGGGGAAAGGGCTGAATGTTTTCAGCAACTAAATAGCTCCCAGGGTACTTGATATTGGAGTAACTTGCTGGTCATTTTGTCCCAAAAGTTCTTTTTCAAAAGGCAGATTGACTTTGTTTTTCCTTGAAGATGTTTCACATCTGATCCAAGACGCTTCAGTTCTGACTGAATGGTGGAGAATGGGAGGATTTATATTCATATTCCTGGCAGTCATCATGGTACTAGGATGTTGTGCCATGAGGACTGCAGTCATTCTCCACCATTCAGTCAGAACTGAAGAAGCTGCTTGGATGAGATTTGAAACATCTTCAAAGGAAAAAACAAAGAAAGTCCAGTTGCCTTTTCAAAAAGCATCTTCGAGACCATCACGACTTGGAGGATTCCATAAACATTTGATAGGTCACCTCACTACTTGGCAAATTTCTGGAAGTGATCACCACTAGAGATAATTAGCAAGAAAGTACTGTATTTCTTTTGGGAGATGTGGTTTTCATTATCTCTCCCAAGGGTGGAAGCTGGAAAGCTCAAAAATTGTGTCCACTGGAGCCTTTGTTTTCAATAACAGCTGCTGTGGTCTTCACTTGTCTTGTATGACACCTACAAGTCCTTTTTAACCTAGTTCGGGAGACTAGGTAGTCTGCCATGACCATGGCTGCATCATAGACAAGAACCAGTTCTTCTTGGTCCCCATTCCTGTGTCATGCTCTCCTTTCATGTGGTGATGTTGCAGAGGGATAGGATTGAATAGGAATGCTTTTTATTCCTGAAAAGGAGAAAAAAAGGATAGCTGACAGGTAGTAAAATGTCTCTAACATTGTAAATCAATTCTTTTGATTTGGGTTGCACTTCTTTGAGGTGGGTGTTGTAACTGTAGTGGGATAACTTACCTCAAATTGTTGGCAACTGAAGTCTCTTTATGTTGCTTTGGGACATCAAAAAGCAAAACACACGTTTTAAAAGGCTTTGGAGTTAGACCTATAAGAATTCCTCGGGCAAGCGGGATTGAGTGTGGCAGAGCATGTCTCTATATGAAAGAACAACACAAAGTACCTCAGACTTCATTAAAGACCCTGCCAATCAGTTGGACTAAATCAATGGAGCAAAATAAGCGCTGCTGACTGTCAGCTCAGAAGAAAAGAACTAGAGTAAACTCAACCCACCCCATAGGGTTGTATTTATGGAGGAAATGGGCAGCCATATATGTTACCTTGAGTTTCTTAACTAAAAGTCAGGATAGAAATTTAATACACATTGCATGAAATATTTTTGTGCAGTTAGAAAGATTGCTTACAGAGAGTTTGACCCTCTTCTAATGTATTGACAAAGGCAGAACAGGAAAGGAAGATGACCATTCTGTAGACTAGAGGTAGCCTTGCTCAGTCAGAAACCAGTAGCTTTCTGTATTACACCTACTGCAGTAATTATTCAGCTGGTCCTAAGGTCTCTGGTGAAGGCCTGGCGTCCCCAGAGCAGAAATTTATAAACTGTTTTTGATTACATGAGAGTGGGGAAAATTCAAGCTGCAAGCTTCCACAATTATTTCAACATTTAATGGCTCCTTCGGTGCCAATGTGATGCTAATGTGGCTGCAGATACCTTTCTTGGTGCTCAGTGAACTATTGGCTCCTAGAATCTAATTTTTAAAAGATTCTTTAATTAAAAATAAATGGCATGGAGCAGAACAATAGCAACTAGCTTCATCTTTATTCCCAATAATACTTTTGGGTATTAATGACTTTTTAAAAAGAAAATAATGATGGTGTATTATCGATATAAAGGTATAGGTTCCCCTCGCACATATGTGCGAATCGTTCCCAACTCTAGGGAGGGCGGTGCTCAACTCCATTTCAGAGCCGAAGAGCCAGCACTGACTGAAGACGTCTCCATGGTCATGTGGTCGGCATGACAAAATGGCGAAGGCGCATAGAATGCTGTTACCTTCCCACCAAAGTGGTCCCTATTTTTCTACTTGCATTTTTACATGCTTTCAAACTGCTAGGTTGGAAGAAGCTGGTACAAGTAACGGGAGCTCACTCCATTACGTGGCACTGGTGATTCAAACCGACGGACTCTCAACCTTTCTGATGGACAAGTTCAGCATCTTAGCCACTGAACCACCACATCCCTCTTTACTTTATTATTGATATAGATGCCACCAAATTATTCTAACTCATGGCATAATGAAATGAAATACAATTAAAACATCACAAAGGAAAAAAAACCTCAGATATAATAACCATTAACATTTAATTTTTTAGCCTTTGGCATTAAATTATATAGCACCAGGATCCCATATAACTAAGAAATACTACTACTAACAATAATATAAAATAAATAATATATAATAAATGAATAAATAAAACAAAATGAATGAAAAAAGACAAAATGGATTCATGAGGGTCTGAAGGAATTTGCTACTTTCATCAGGATGATGAAACCAGACACAATAGCATACCAGTGGCTTTAATTTTTTTGTTCATGTGTGCAGCCACAACACATACACATCAAGACCAGAATTTGTGTTACAACACCATAATACTGTTCTAGATGTTCTGTTTCGTCTGTAGATGTTACTGGTTCTATGGCTGCAACTTGGGGCTGGGAGTGATGGTGTAAATTGGAATAGTAGCCATTACAATAAATAAGAAGTGGCAGCAAGCAATCAGTATTTTGCAAGAAATCACCCTAATCATGGCAGCCATTTTGTAAAGGCATACAACATACTCTCAGAATTCTAGTAGTACAAAAAAGTCAGGGCCTTCCCCTCAAACATTGCATTAAAAAGGGCTTATTTTGAACAGGTGAAGGCCCTAAAGCTTTAATGATGCAAGTTCTTGAGATGGACAAATGGGACATTCATTTTGTATTAGTGCTGCTACAAACTAACTGCCTATGACTAGTCTCAAGATAGGTTGGGACTATGGCTCCCAGAATTTCCCTGAATGGAATAGAATAGTGGCTGAAAATTCTGAGAGTTATATAATCCTAACACAACCAGGAGAGTTAGTTCCTATAGGTCAGTGTTTTTGAAACATGAAAAATTTGACATTAAAATATGTGTACTTCAACTCCCAGAATTTCCTAGTCATCATTGACAGGTGTTGGCAATGGGGAACCCAGAGAATTTCCCACGATAGCAGGGGATTATGGAAGTGAAGTCCATATACAGTGGTACCTCGGTTCACGAACGCTTCTGTTCACGAACAACTCGGTTCACGAACAGAAAAGTTCATCAAAATATGCTCCGGTTCACGAACTCCGCTTCGGTTCACGAACAGGAGCCGCGGCCATTTTAATGCTATTTCCTGGCTGTCACATGGTTGTGACTTCCTGTGGGAAGATCGTGGAGAGAAGGAGACACAGAAAAAAGTACACTGTGAGTACTTTCAGTGACTTTTTTTGATTTTTGTTATGCTTTTAGCACATACAGTACTGTACTAATGTGCATTGTAATTTGTTTCATATTTTTTGTGCTTCAAAAACCAAAAAAAGAAGATCAGAACAGATTAACCGGATTTACATTAAACTCTATGGGAAACTGTGCCTCGGTTCACGACCAATTCGGTTCGCGACCAGAGTCAGTTCACGAATTAAGTTTGTGAACCGAGGTACCACTGTATCTTAAAGTTGCCAACTTTGAAAAATTCAGCTAGAAATCATCAGTTGCTTCTGATCTCTTCTATTGCCTAGAACAGGGGCCACCAAACTTTTAGACCTTAGGGACCACTAAATTCATAATTTTAAATTCTGCGGATCACAAATATGGATTTTTTAAAAAGACAAATAGTATTTAAAGATAAAGGTTCCCCTTGTACATATGTGCTAGTTGTTCCCGACTCTAGGGGGCAATGTGTTTCAAAGCTGAAGACCCAGTGCTGTCCGAAGACGTCTCTGTGGTCATGTAGCCAGCACGACTACATGCTGAAGGTGCAGGGAATGTTGTTACCATCCCACCAAAGGTGGTTCCTATTTTTCTACTTGCATTTTTAAAGTGATTTTGAACTGCTAGGTTGGCAGAAGCTGGGACAAGTAATAGGAGCTCACTCCGTTATGTGGCGCTAGGGATTCGAACCACTGAATTGCCGAGCTTTCTGATCAACAAGCCCAGCGTCTTAGCCACTGAGCCGCCGCGTCCGTCCAAAATAGTATTTAGTGCAATATAAAAAATGCAAATGATTTTTCTCCGGACCACCAAAAAATTTTCATGGACCACCAGTTTGTGACTGCTGGCCTAGAATATGATTTTAAAAAGATGGTCCATTGACCTTTTTTCCTGATCTCCCACAAAATGAAAAACTATCCCAGACCTCTGGAATGAAAGTTCACAAAGTCAGAAATTTTGCAATCTCCTCGTGCCATGAACTACTATGGATGACTTTCTTCATCAGGAATGGCAGGCTTGCTGCCACTGTTTCTCTGGTCTACAGCAGGGGTCTCCAACCTTTGCAACTTTAAGTCTGAAGCTGGCTGGAGAAGTCTGGGAGCTGAAGTCCTTCAGACTTAAAGTTGCAAAGGTTGGAGACCCCTGGTCTACAGGAGTCATTCACATGCAGGATTAACAGAGGCTGCCTGTGTTTCTCGTCTGCCCCCCCCCCCCCCCACTGCAAAAGGCCCAGTTGTTTCAATGGGAATTTGAATACAGCAACTCCATTGTCTTGGCCGTATATGCCAAAGCTGTGCAGCAGCTGGTGTTCTGGCATTCCTCTTTTTAAAGACTTGATATGGTTTGGGCTTTTGACGTAGGTTATCTCAGGTCACAGTGCAATTGGGCAAAAAGTGGCCCCTCGGCAAGGTCTTTATTTGCCATGATGAGTAGAATCTGGGAGCGATAGTCTCAGTCACAGAACTATTTCTTACTCACTTAAGAAAAAGATGTTTAGAGAAGAAACTTCAATGCTTATGTAGAGGTGCTGACTATTCTAATGGCAGGGAAGAAGGAGTGAGATTTCGCCTCATTTGGCAATAGTATGGAGGAAGGAACAGGTCAAATAATATTGAGTTTAGATATCCAGTTATTAACATTTAGCCAAAGACTAAAATTTTAATATACAGTTATTTTCTGCCTCTTTATTTCCTAAGAAAAGTAAGATTCCCATAATTCTGGGACAGCAGATTTTCAACAGTATCAATTAAAATTAGGATTTAGGATTTTTTTGCCCCCTTTATTAGTAAAGACTTCAATTTCCAAAAAGAGCAATGCTGGGTAGCATAAAACTAAAGGCAAAGGTCGCAAGCCTCCTTCTTGAAAAAGAAATTCTGAACTTATTGGAAGTTTCAACTAGTTGCTTACAAAGCGCTAAAGAAAGGGACATGGCTCACACATCGTTCATGCTAGTCCTAAATACTAACAGTTGTCTCTGAGTATGAATAAGTATTTGCAGAACTGAATGATGGATTGAGAGGGGGGGCGTGTGTGTGTGTGCATGACAGTGGTGGGTTTCTGCAGGCTCGCACCTACTCGCGAGAGCCAGTTGGTGAAATTTAGAGAACCGGTGAGAGGGGGTTCCACCGGCGTACCTGGAAGTAAATCTGGCCCGCCGCTGTCAGTGACCCAATGGTAAGTAAAGGAAAAGAAGGAAGGAAGAAAGGAAAGAAAGAAAGAAAGAAAGAAAGAAAGAAAGAAAGAAAGAAAGAAAGAATTTATCCTCACAATTGAGTCCAAAATTTTGGTTGCTAAGCAAGAGCGTTGTTAAATGAGTTTCACCACATTTTAAAGGGTGGCCACTCCCACCCTGTCACATGACTGCCAAGCCACGCCCACAAAATAGGCCACACCTACAGAGTAGGTTCTAAAAAATTTGAAACCCACCATTGGTGCATGGTAGTCTTGAGCTGTAGTGTTGAACAACACTGTATTGATGACAGCTGCCTAAACTGTGTGACTGGCAAGTTGTGATAAGAACAAGCTGCCATGGTTTCCCCCCCCCCCTCTGTGGTGATGAGAGCCATCATTATTAACCTTCTTCTTAATATAATAGTGCAAATGTCACACCAGTCTTCATTACTAATTAATGGTATCCTCCCAATGCAATACTGTTATATGCAACTTCATAAATTCCAATACTAACTACCAGTAGAGCCCTGATAATGCACTGGAGATTTTTTAAATCTCCCATATATCAAGCATATGTACCTTGGACTCTTAGAAAAGATGCAATATAAATCTAATACAAAAAAGTCACCAGGAGAGAAGCCAGGAGATTGTGAGTTCTAGACCAGCTTTAGGCATAAAAGCTAACCGGCTTTGGCCCAGTCACTCACTCTCAGCCCAATCCACTTCACGTGGTTGCTGTTATGTGGAAAATAGTTATTTATAAAAATAATAAAAGTAGGATAAAAAACAAGCAAGCATGCCATCTCTTTCCCATATTTCTTCTATAAGCTTCCAGATCCCTCACCATCCTAGTTGCTGTTATTTCAGAACATTCCACTTTGTCAGAATCTGCTTTAAAATCTAATGCCTTGAACTAGATACACAGGTAATCCTCTATTTTCAACAGTTCATTTTGACTGTTTGATGTTACAACGGCAATGAAAAATGTGAATAATCACCATTTTTCATTAACGAGCTTTGAAGCCTCTCTATGGTCATGTGATCAAAATGCAGATGCTGAGCAACAGGTTCATACTTATGACTGTTGCAGTGTCCCAAGATCATGTAATCAGCTTTTGCGACCTTCTGACAAGCAAAGTCAATGGAGAAGATTCGCTTAACAACCGAGTCACTAACTAATCAACTTCACTGATTCACTTAACAATGCTGGCAAGAAAGATAGAAAAATGGGGCAAAACTCACTTAACAAATGTTTCATTTAACAACAGAAATTTGGGGCTCAATTGTGATTGTGAGTCTACCTGTAGATGTAGCATGACTTAACCAGTGGAGAACAATGAATAACTGTAGCCATATTTAGGAATGACAATATAAAGGAAAAGAGGTGATGTATAGCTCTGCTCTGCTCTATCTACTTTATATTCCATGAATGACATGATTTGGAATGAACTGGAAATAGGTCTTTTCAGGATTCTCAGTCAAAAGTATTTTTACGTTTGTACATATATGATGCCTTACTGGCTTCTCCATTCAACATATGGAGAAGATGTAGTTCTGGAGATCAGCATCTGATCTTACACCTTCTCTACATGTTGACTTCAAGTAGCATTTGTTTACTTGGAACCTCAGCTGGTATGGATTCTGCCCTGGGAATAATGTACATGCTGTTGAATGCCTTCTAAGGGCACATGCTATTCCCTTCAAACCACTGGTGCAATTCAGCTGGTTCTATCTGGTTCGGGCGAACTGGTAGCGGTGGTGGTGGGAGGCTCTGCCCACCTGCCTGGATGTCATCAAGTCCCGTTTTTGGTGTTCTGCACATGCATGTGCTCACATTTGTGAACCGGTAGTGAAGGTAAGTTGATTTCACCCCTGCTTCAAACCACTTGATAATGGTTTGTGAAATCTTCACAATTTCCTGTTCAGAAATATTACCAAGAAGAACAAAACCACTGTTCAAGTTGCTGCAAGGGTGACAGCATGACAATCCCTACATGGTTGCAAGAGAAATATTAAAAACTGTATAGGTAGTTCTCAAACTGTAACAGTTTCTTTAGTGACCATTTGAAGTTAGAACAGCCCTGAAAAAAGGGACTTATGACCATTTTTCACATGACCATTGCAGCATCTCCATAGCAACTGACCAGAGGTGGTATTCAGCAGGTTCTGACCAATTCAGGAGAACTGGTAGTGGAAATTTTGAGTGGTTCAGAGAACCAGTAAATACCACCTCTGACAAGCCCCACCCTTGTCTGCTTCCCAAGTCACATTGGGAGGGGAGGGGAATTTTGCAATAACCTTCTCCTGCCATGCCCACCAAGCCATACCACACTACACCTACCATGCCATGCCCACAGAACCTGTAGTAAAAATTTTTGAATCGCACTACTACAACTGAGTCATATGACAGATGCAATGTCCCAGGGTCATGTGATCACCTTTTGCAGCAAAGTCAATGGGGAAGTAAAATTGACTTAATTATTGTTTTATTAGTTTAATAACTGCAGTGATTCATTTAACTGTGGCAAGAAAGTTTATAAAATGGGATAAACTCACTTAACAACTATCTTGCTTAGCAACATAAATTTCAGCTCAATTGCAGTCGTAAGTCAAGGACTGCCTGTAGTAACCTGGAGCTTTCTGAGTGGCTGGCCCAGTGTAGAAGGGAAGAAGGAAATTGAGAACTTGCCAGATTCATTACAGAGTTATTTGCCTGGATTAATGATGGGGAACTAGGAAGATGTCAAGCCAAGATTCCTCGTACAAGGCTGAAATGCTGAAGTTCAAGTATTGAGAAGCTGGACTTAGGAAAGAATCCCACAACTCTTTAGTTTTTCCAGTTAAAACCAGCTTCAGGGCAAATTCCTCTTGTGCTGCAGGGGAGTTTATAGCCAATCCCAGGGCAACCCAAACGTCATCTGACAATACTTTAAGATTAAATTATCTATTTTAATACAAATTATATTCAATTATGTGATCAACATAAACTCCTAGACACTTCATAGATGTACTGTTTCTAAAGCTGAATTCCCCCATTACACATTTTTAATCTTTCTGTTTGAACCTAAGACTGCATTTCCTCTTGAATGCCATCATGTTGCTTCCATATTTCTCAGCCCTGTTGAGAATATTTTGACCTTTTTCATAACTTTTGTGGTATTGCTTTCCCTCTCCCCAGACAGTAAGGTTATTTTATTTTCTTATGTAAATAATTTATAAATGTTAATGTTCTGAAGCTTTTAGATGTTGGACTTAAATCACAGGGATTTACATTTAAATCTCACCACAGAGCTCAATATATAACTCTTAGTCAACTAATCTTTCTCACAACAGATACAACATCTTGAGTTCTCAAGGAAAGACACCAAATGTTACAGATAATTAAACCCCAGAGAGCTTAGCACAGCCTATAAGTCTCAAAATGTCTTTCCAAGTTGACATCAACAGTCATTAGAAACAAACTGAGCATTGGGCATAGCTCTTCTTTTTAACACCTTAATTAAAAAACATAGGGATTCAGTGATTAAGGTTGTTGAGCTTGTCAGCTGCAAAGTTCAAGACCTGAGTGTCACAAGATGGCGTGAGTGCCCTTCTTGCCCCAGGTCATGCCCACCTAGCAGTTCGAAAGCATGCAAATGTGAGTAGATAATAGGTACCACTTCTGTGGGAAGGTAATAATGTTCCATGCACTTAGGCTGGCCACATGTTCACAGAAATGTCTTTGGACAATTCTAGCTTCCTTGTCTAAGAAATGAGCACTGCTCCCTAGAGTCAGAAACAAATGGACAGTGGAAACTTTTACCTTTAAATATTATGAATATATATTTATATTATATATGATTTATTATCATATTATCATATAATGCATAATACATAATATAACATTATATAGTATTATAGGAAATTTTGTCAAATTGTGCAAAGGTTAGTTTCTTAGAACTACTGATGCTATATAATTTTGTTCTGAAGAAATGACGAAGAGCTTAATATTATCATAAAATTGTATCTACTGGTTCTACACCCTGCTCTTTCATCACTGCTGGGGAAGTGTGAAGTAATTATGTCAAATGACATGAGAAGATTCAGGGTTGAACCTGTTCAAGAAATAGAAAGCTTTTCATAGCATAGTTGAAAGTTACTTCTCCTTGATTGCTGCCTGATACATTCTAGACTATTCATCAGTCCGTGATTGCTAGTCACTGCTGTGGTTGTTAAGTTATCAAATGATGGGGTTTAGCTAACTTTACAATCTACACTAGAGAAGTGCTTGTGGATTAAGTTTGTAGCTTAGCAGCTGGAAAGTTTTGAAGAGCTAACTATTCTGCTCCTTCGTTATAAGACAAGAATGCCCTTGGTGTCTATGATAGGTAGATGGAAGTCAGCTACAAACAGAAAAATGGAGCCCTCTAGAACAGGGATTGTCCTAGAATTGTGGCCATGCCCACCCCATTTTAGCAAAGGGGGAAAAAGTCTCAAAAAGTCATGTGATGACACGCCGCCAGTTTGACACTCCTGCTCTAGGAGAATGCCAATAGGGATATATTGTCTGCATTTATTAGATCTGTATCCTGTCTTTTGCTTGGGAGCTTGAGCATTTCTTCCCATAATAGCCCTCTGAAATAGGGAGTTGGCTGAACTGACAGCCCAAAGACACCCAGTGAAGTTCTAAAGTTTAGAGAGTGTTAGAATCTCCCAAATGGCACTCCAACATTTTAACACTGGTTCTCATTTATTTTCATCCCTTTTTTTAGTAGTTTTTAAAAACATTTTTACAGAAATACACTTTCAACAATGCAAACACTTGAAAGGTTTTTTATGAAGCAGCAATTTAAAGTTATGGCAGAAATTGCTTATTTCTAAATATCTTAAAAATTGTGAAATGTGCAATCTGAGATTTTAACTAGTTACTTTAAATCAGCATTGGAAATCCATCCATTTCGAAATCACTGGAAAATGTTCCCTGAATTTTGATATTCTGGGCCTCTCAGAAAGAACTAGATAACATTTGGCATTTAATCAGACAAAATTAGGAAATTTGAATTTCTTCCACAATCTCCAAGTAAATGAGAATGATGGGAGGATTTGTTGCTGAACTAAATATTTGTTCAATTAATGTAGTTCTTAAAATACTTCAGTGTGTGAATGTTTTAGTAATGCCCAATCAAGTATTTTATAGAAATATGAATTGTGCAATTGTGTCTCTCTCTCCTTGGAATTATTATCATGCTGGGAATCAAGGTTTTAAGCTTCCTGAATCCTGACTGAAGCTGTCCTATTTAAATAAAATATAGGTCAAACCTCTGTCAACATCTCTTTGCAGATCACCCAAGTTTGAAGAGAATGATGGGTGTTTTCATATGCAAGCTTGTGTTCACTTTAGGGATAAAAACTAAGAACTTAATCCTGGTGAAGAGACACAACTTTGAATCAGACTACTGCTTCCTGAGCAATACATCTGGTTAGAACCAAACATAGTTTCAAGAATATAAAGAATTTGATCCAAACCCCAGATAATCCATCCCAATTCATGCTAGGCCAAATAATGCCAGTTGGAAAAATTTGGGAAAGGAAACGGATTCAATTTGTCTTTCTTATAATTCTTCTTTGTGAGCTATTATGGGGAGCAACTGCTTTCCATTTTGTTCTGTACATAGACAAATTTGCAATTAGGGACAGGATTTGGGAAAAGGCAAATCATCTCAAACCAAGTTCAATCCAGAGAATTTAGAGTCTGTGTCTTGATGTGGAAAAACATATGCACCTCCCATCCTGTTAAACATGACTCCTAACTTGAACATTTATTTGAGCTCGCAGCAACACAATTTAAGTTCCATGAAGGAAATTTCTATGCACAATGGAAAGATTATGGATACTCAAAATCCCAAGGAAACTATACTATACATGTTCCTTGTTGACAAACCATGCTTTTACACTATAGTCAGTATTTACCCTGCTTCCCCGAAAATAAGACCTCTCCAGATAATAAATCCAATCTGGCTTTTGAGCGCATGCGCTAAAATAAACCCTCCCCCAAAAATAAGATCTCCCCAAAAAAATAGCAACACAGCATCAACCATGAGGTGATCATGCTCACCGCCTCCTGCACCTCAGAAATAATAAGGCATGAAAATAAGGCCAAGCGCTTATTTCGGGGGTCAAAAGAAAATAAGGCCTCATCTTATTTTGGTGGAAACACGGTACTATTTGGATGAAAAGTTTCCTGGATCAAGTTCCAAGCACATTGTTCTGTACTCCTAGATGGGGAAAAAAGTTATTGAGCAAGGTAACCAGGTATTCTTGCTAGCATATTTTCAAAACAGGGGAAAGATAGCAGCTGAATCTGACAGCTGTGGAAACCATCTATGTATTTTATAAACCACCTCTGGAACTTGCCCAATCAATCCTTCAAAAGAACTTCTCTTGGGTTGTTTTGAGCTGAGAAGCCTACCTTCTACTTATATAAAGATTTTTACTGGTGTTATTTTACACAGCTTGTTACTTTATATATCGTTGGAACCAGTTTCTTCTATTTCTTGTTTTGTTCTTTACATATTTTTTCCTGGATGATCCGAGACCAAAGATGTGGTTCAATTTTTCTTTATTAACAGATTAGAAAAAAGAATCACTGAAGTTAGGACTTTGCATGATCACCTAGAAACCTAGAAATATAGATTTCCAGTTTTTGTGTCAAGTGCACAATCTTCCTGAGCATTTAAATACAGTACAAAACCAACACAAAACATTACCTGGTAAGAATATGCTGTGTACCTCATTATTTGTAGGCTTTTCACTTTCAAGATGCTTTTATCAAGTTCAGAAATCATATCATGATGTCAAATTAGCGATACATGGGCTGAAATAAACCCCACCCTCCTTCAGCCTCCCAGCCAAAATGATAGCAATAGTGGACATTTAGCCCAATCAGGGTTTCAGGGCATAACCAGCAGCAGGAAGCAACAGCTGTGCAGGATTTTAGTCAGGGTTGCTTCTCAGCCCTGCCTGAAGATAGGAACTGACAGTAAGAGCATTTATAAAATGGTGTTTTTGTTGTCCTACTCCTGCTGTTTTGTCTTTCTGAAATTATTTTAAAATGGTAGACAAAGAGGACTGCTCCTTTTTAGTAGCTGCATTTAGATTTCAAAGGCGATAAAGAAGATTCACATGATTCAGGAACCTCAGGTTAGCAGTATTTGATCTAAAGAAGTTATTTTCCTGTGGAAGTCTGACAGCAGGAATGGCCAGGTTTAAACTTCTTCCAATTCCACTTTTGTGTTGGAGTCCTAATCTAGATCAGACTCTACAGTTGTAACAAACTGCAAACTGGGTCTCCCACTAAAGGCAAGCCAGGACCTCACAAAATCCTAGATGGAGATCGGCAGGATAGGGAGATGTTGGAAGAAGACATGGGAATCTCGAAATGACTATATGTACCTTCCCAAGATTTCCATCCTAAATTTATGTCTATGGAGATTCTGTCATCCAGGTCATGATTGTCCCAAAGATGCTTTTTCAAGAGGCAACTGTACCAGGATACCAAATTTATGTATTTCTGAGTTTGTATGAATGTTACAAAATCCCTCTCTGTTCTGAACAAGATAGTGTAAGTTCAGACCATCAGGCCGCTGATTTGAACATGGCAGATTTATCTATTCAGTTACCAAATTTAGAGGCACTGGATAACTGTAGATCTCTCTAAGCTCCCTTCCATGCTTGAAAGGTAATTCTAAGAAAGTAAATATTTCCTTTTGTTTTGAGCATATAAAGCCTAGCAATTTGTAAGGGACTGACCATAAGTCATAAGGTCAGAGATACAGAAACACTCCTCTCATGATGCTCTGTATTTCTGTGGGTGCACCTTGAATGGGTGCATGATAAAGCCAACAGATCTGCCCACAAAGCATTATTGTGGCTATGCTACAGATTTAAAAATTGCGAGGTTACAGAAGATTATCTCACCACCACCACTCCCAGAAAAAGAGTTAGAAGACTTAACTGCTACAACTGTTTGAGTGGATTTAATTCAGTCAAGCACAGTCCAGCTCTTCTGCAGTTGTTGGGACTAAGCTCACATGCACGCAGCCCCTCCCACCCCAGCATACAGCAGATTATGTTGCCAAGCAAAGTGTGACGTAATGTAGAACAAGCGCAAGGCGTAGAACAAGGGCCTTGCCTACAACAGCTGCCTGCATTGCGCTGTTTCCCAGCACTCTCTGCTGCAAGTCAAAGGTTTTCCTAGGAAGGGTACATTTACATAGCATGTTGGGTTCATGAACAGCTGTGGCCGAAAGCACAGGAAGACACAAGCAGCATCTGCTTACAGGCACCCAGTGATTTCACTGTGAGCTGCTGCTTGTTTCTCCCCAGCATCCCACAGAACATTTTGCACAACCATTTTTGAGCACTGTATGCTTCAGACAGGCTGGGTACAGAATTTAATCTGAAGTAATCTCTTCCTAAGTAACAAGACTGCATTGATTATCTTTCCTCTCTATTCCTGTGACTGCTCAGCAGGATGGCTTATACAGGCACAAAATATGCATTGATCCCCCTTGAGGTGCAAAACCCATATTTTCAAAAATTGGAGTTGGATTCCACACCACCAGGCTAGGACTTGGTAGGGACTGTGACAAATAAATGAATAAATTGTAGCTAATTCCAGTTGGCCAAGCATATGGCCTCATGTTAGCTTTTGTTTCATTCTTCCCAGAGCATAAAAGGTGTGAAAATAGTTCCTCTGCAATTTCTGCTATTGACAGATCTTGGGGGAAAGTATCTGTTATTTATGCAACTGAAATGTCACTCTGACTTTGCTCGAGAAAAGCTTTGAGCAATTTGTATCTAGTAATAATTTATGATTTAATAACTTATGTTTTAATACATATACCCACAAAGCAGAGGGCTGTTTTTTAAGTGCATCAGTAGAATATGAAGAGAAATGGAATGGCTGCTGTGAACCTGACAACCACAGACATGATCATAATCTCATTCTGTGGTTTCATATGAGACTATGGATAACCCAAACAGAGCCTGTAGCACACCACATTGTATCTCCCAAATATAGAAAATTCTCTGTAACTACTTCGTAAGAATACAAATATTTCAGAAGACCATTGTCGATGGGATCAAACACAATTTAAAAATCCAAGAAAATTAAGATGATCGTTCTCCCACATAGATTCTCCATCAGGCTGATCAGATGTATTCTAGGCCAGTGATGGCAAACCTTTTTGGCACCGAGTGCCCAAACCGGAATGCATGTGCAAGTAAGTTACCCGAAGAGCAGCTGGCTGGCACGCACATGCCTGTTTTTTGGCTGGTTTTGGCCATTTTATGAACTGTTTTCAGGCTGTTTTGGGGGCTGTTTTCTAGTGCTCTGGTACCTGCTGGCAGATGTGCAGGTGCACATATGCATGCCAGAAACCAAAAGAGCTGGTGACAGGATGCATGCCCACAGAGGGCTCTGAGTGCCACCTCTGGCACGCATGTCATATGTTCGCCATCACGGTTCTAGGCTAAGCTCTAACTTGTAATATATCCTAATAATCAGTCTCAGTCAAGTGTCTAGACACAATAAGAACCATGAATATAGCACATGGCCAAAATTGATATTTTCAATGCAAGGTGTATGTGCTGCCTATGTAGAACTCAAATTTTTGATATCTGATGAAAAGGCAAACTAAGGTAGAAAGATTATTGGAAGTTCTGAATTGGCCTTGGCTAATGTTTTTGTAGGGCTATACTTTCCTTTCCAAAAAATCATTATCTTGTCATTTCCAATAGTCTTTCTCTCCTATTATGATGCAACCCATTGCAACTGTCTTTGCTTCAGGCCCTTTGCACTTGGCAAAGAAATATATCGTGTTTTATATTCAGCAAGCAAAGAATAGGTATTGTAAGAATGGGGAAGTGAGAAATTGGTATACTATTGAAGTTAAAGAAACTGATATGCTATCAACCTTTTCCAGGTGTAAAAGGAACTTCTCCCTAGCAACTTAGGTTATCATGACGTTTTCAAGAAAGCAGCTTCTTAAAATAACAGAAACTACAAGGTGAAATCTTAGCTTTGGTATATCTCTATACCTGGTGCTGATACTGGTGTGGTCTGCCTACTTAGTCCTGTTTTAAAAGTCCTGTTTGTTTTGTTAGCCATTAAAACCCAGATGCTGCCTTCCCCTACCACCTAACCAAGAATTATTCTAGGTTGCAATCTCATAGAATTTGAGTAAAAGATCCAAAATGTTTTCATTTATGCAAAAGAGGCCTGAGGAGGCAGAAGTGCCCAAGTTCTTATTTGCAGTTGGAATAGCAAGAGGCCAAATTAAATTCAAAAGGGTTTGGTGGCTCTTCCCAAAGCAGGGATGAGCAGCCTTTTGATCAGAAGGGACTGTATTTAGTAATGTTAGCAGAAATTATAATTGCCAAGGAATAGTAATAATTGCAAAGTAGATGGAGACATCATGCAGCTGGGCAGACCAAAAAATTTCTTTTTTGGCAGAAGAGCTTTAAAACGATTATTTTAAATCTTCAATTTGTATGAATTTCCACTTCAAAATGGCAAGAAATCAGCATTCAGCAAGATAGCGGCAAAAAGAAAATGAGAATTCTTGGAATGCATAGACGTTTGTATTTCAGTTTTTCCTGCAGTCATAGAAAATGGTTCAAATCCTAAGACAATACTCCACCCAGAGGGTAACTGTAACTTAATTCAAAAGTGATATCATGTAAAATCATGTTGTAGTCATATGATTTTCCCCTGGTGCCCACAACTGAATTGTTGGTCTCAACTGTGTTTGCCAAACAAGGGCTACTGAACTCAAACCTGAGTATGCGTTATAAAAATGCCATATGAAAATGTAGTTGAAATTATTCTGATCGCCATTTATCATACCAAGAAAACATAAATACAATTGCTGGTATGTTATGTAACAGGCTAATTAGGAACCTGCGTTTAGGTTTTACAGGAATCTGCATGATGGATAGTTCTTTGTAAATTGAATCTGAAGAACTTTCTAACATGCAAAACAAGTTTCACTATAAGAACAAACTTACATTTGGGACAACAAAGTAGCAGAACAGGGCTAAATGTATAATGATGTCAATAAAGCTATGAAGTTGAGCTATTCAAAAGCAGCCACACCTTCCTAAGTACCTGCCTAATCTTGTACAACCTGTACTGAATAGAATCTTAATATACCTGCAACCTTTTGGGCACTTTAGCTCACTCCATTCCTTACGTATGCTGCCAAATAGGCTTGTTCCATAAGTTGTCACGCATAAGCGGGATATAGCTATTCAATTAATTGGTGCCAATATTAATTTTACACAAGCTATATAATGGTGGTGCCTGTACCCAAAGAAGACTTAATCAAAATTGCATATATATGTACTTTAGTACAAAATAGGAAACATTAAGGTAAAGGTTCCCCTCGCACATATGTGCTAGATGTTCCCAACTCTAGGGGGAGGTGCTTATCTACGTTTCAAAGCCGAAGAGCCAGCACTGTCCGAAGATGTCTCCATGTCATGTGACCGTTATGACTAAATGCTGAATGCTCATGGAACGCTATAATCTTCCTACCAAAGATGGTTCCTATTTTTCTACTTGCATTTTTACATGCTTTCGAACTGCTAGGTTGACAGAAGCTGGGACAAGTAACGGGAGCTCACTCTGTTATGCGGCGCTAGGGATTCAAACCGCCAAACTGCCGACCTTTCTGATTGACAAGCTCAGCGTCTTAGCCACTGAATCCCACAATAAGAAACATCTATACGCAATATCCAAGAAAAAAAATATTTTTAAAGAGCAAGAGAAAAAGTTGCATTTTTCAGAACAGAACAGAATAACAGTAAGAAGGGGCCTTGAAGGTCTTCTAGTCCAATCCCCTGTTCAAGCTGGGAAAAACCAATATAACTGCATGGTAGAAAAGTCCTTATTTACAAGTTACTATTTATTACTTTAAATTATTATCATATTTATTACCCCCCCCCCTTTATTGGTGTTATTATTAATCTGTTGCTGTGCCTGCATACTGAGAACTTCTGCACCAAAACCCAATTCCTTCTATGTCTAATCAATCCAATCCAATCCTGTTTAAATGACATGCAATGTTTTCTTCTTCTTCTTCACCATCTTGACTGCAGCTACATTCCCAATACCTATGCATCTATGTTCACTTTCCAAAAGGAAAGATAATTCAGAGCAGTGCCTATGGGGGCATGTTGCCAATTTCCTCATATTATCTAGGCAATGTTTGAAAGATAGCTATAATCTTCCAGAAACAGATAACAGAAGCCAAGGTGAACATTGAAGATAAGAAACCTGACAATCAAAAGGCAAAGCTGAATTGACAGTAAAAAAAAATGTTGTTGCATAAACTCCTGGCAATAGATGGGGCACTTTTGATATAATCAGGCTGCGGATTATGCTGCTGGCTAGTGAGCATTCATTAGCCAGTTACTCATTATGAAGGCATGTAACATGCAGTGATGCATCTAGTTCTCATGTAAATAGAATAAGTAAAGAAATCCATCAATGAAAGTGCTATTTTATATTTTTTTAAAGGCCACTTTATCGTATCTTTCTGCCTTAATAAAAAAAACTTTATGAATAATTGTACTTGCAATTTATATTACAAAATAGTCTAGAAATGTCAGTAGAATGAATAAGAGCTATTAAGGGCATTTAAATATAGTGATTTAAACTGAGGATGCCTGTGGGGAAATGTGAACTGAATGAAACATTTTAAGAAATTTAAATCAAATTTTTCATAGTACAAGTCTTACAAATTCCCATTCAGATGCTCAAACTCCACATACACACAATACACTCAATTTTTCTGAATCCTAGGTTTATTAAGGCTTTTAGCTGACTAATTCATTCCGCTGAACTTACTTCCAGAAAACTTTAGTTCCGCTGATTAGTTAATTTAGAATTTGTATATACAAAAGCATGATAATATAAAAACAACATTGTTTTAAACTATGCTTTCACATGCAGTAACTTGTAAGAGGCACTCCTTGTGTATGATATTAATAAATTGCCTCAAGATAGTTTTAATCTCTTCTTGAGCAGTGACTAGGACATGGAAGGGAGGAGCACGTTCAATCAACACCACCTGCATGTCAACGATGTTTGCGCATGCGCGATAATGGAGGTCGTGCCTTGAGGGCACTGAAGGAGCCCGGGGGTCGTTTTTACCTTTGGAGGATGTCGCCAGCCCTCACTAACCATCTTTGAGGGCTGGCCTGGCGAGTCGATTTGCCAGCCGTTGTGCCGGGCCACCCAGATGGAGAGGGCGAGCCGTGCGAGTGACGGCAGAGGCAGAGGCGGGAGTGTGGTCGAGTCGGCCTGTTGCGGCCTAGAGCGTCCCGGCACGGCTGGAAGCAATGGAGGTAGGCCGCGAAGCCGGGAGGCGGAAGAGCTCCAGATGGCCGGATCGGGCCGGGAGGACTGCCATCGGGCCGCACGACTTGTGGCAGATCGTGCGGCCGCACCCAACCCCCGACCCGAATATTCCCCATCTGATCCGAGGCCGGAGTGGCAATGTGGCCACAACGGCGGAGCGGCGAGAATGGCGGCAATGACTGTTCGTGTGAGGTGAGAGTATGTTGCTGAAGAGAGGAGAACGTTGGTGAGAGGACGTGGTTGGAGGAGGTTGATTATCTAGACCCGTGTCAGTCCGGCTTCCGACCCGGTCACAGCACCGAGACGGCATTGGTCGCATTGGTTGATGATCTCAGGAGGGCGTGGGATAGAGGTTATTCTTCTATCCTAGTCCTATTAGACCTCTCGGCGGCTTTTGATACCATCGACCATGGTATCCTATTGCGCCGACTGGGGGGGGGGTTGGGGCTGGGAGGCACCGTTCTGCGGTGGTTCTCGTCCTACCTCTCTGGTCGGTCGCAATATGTGTTGACGGGAGGGCAGAGGTCGACCTCGAGGCCCCTCTTATGTGGGGTTCCTCAGGGGTCGATCCTCTCGCCCCTCCTTTTCAACACATATATGAAGCCGCTGGGTGAGATCATCCGTGGTTTTGGGGTGGAGTACCATCTGTACGCTGATGATACTCAGCTGTACATATCCACCCCAGACCACCCCAACGATGCCGCCGAAGTGCTGTACCGGTGTTTGGAGGCCGTACGGATCTGGATGGGTGGTAACAAACTCAAGCTCAACCCTGCCAAGACTGAGTGGCTGTGGTTTCCGGCACCCCGGTTCAACCAGATTACTCCAACTCTGGCCATTGGGGGCGAAACACTGGCCCCCGTGGAGAGGGCGCGCAATTTGGGTGTCCTCCTGGATTCCCGGCTGTCCATGGAAGACCATGTGGCAGCCATGGCCAGGGGGGCGTTTCATCAGGTACGCCTGATGCGCCAATTGCGCCCCTTACTGGACCGGGCTGCCCTTCGCACAGTCACTCAAGCTCTCGTGACGTCCCGACTCGACTACTGTAATGCTCTCTACATGGAGCTTCCCTTGAGGTGCACTCGAAAGCTACAGTTGGTCCAAAACGCAGCTGCGCGGGTGATTATAGGAGCCACTAGATGCTCCCACATAACACCGATCCTGCGCGAGCTGCATTGGCTTCCTGTGGCCTTTCGGGTGCGCTTCAAGGTCTTGACGACCATCTTTAAAGCGCTCCATGACTCGGGGCCTAGTTATATGCGAGACCGCCTCTTGCCCCATACATCCCTTAGACCGATACGCTCCCACAGAGAGGGCCTTCTCAGGGTGCCGTCGGCCGGACAATACCGACTGGCGACACCCAGGGGAAGAGCCTTCTCTGTGGCGGGCCCAGCCCTTTGGAACGACCTACTCCCCGAATTACGCACCATCACCGACCTCCGCCTCTTCCGCCAATGTCTAAAGACATACCTGTTCCAACAAGCCGGCCTAGCCTAACCTTCCATGGGGACTTTTTAGATAGTTTTAAATTGGGTATTTTAAAATTTGGCTTTTAGCATAGGATGACAGTTTAATTTATATTTTAAATTATGTATTTATCTTTGTATTTTGTATGTTTTTAAATTTCCTGTGCGCCGCCCTGGGTCCTCTGCGGAGAAGGGCGGGATATAAATGTAAATTTAAAAAAAAATTGTTGCTGGAGGAGTTGGAGGAGTCCGGAAGGTGAGAGGACGTGAGAGGAAAGATTGGAAGAACGTGGGGAGAGGAAATGTGGAGATGAGGAGGAGAGAGGAAGAATGGAGAAGGAGATGGAGATAGAGATGGTGATGAAGATGGAGAAGGAGATGGAGAAGGTGATGGAAGTAGGAGGAGGAGAATGGAAAGTTAGTTGGGAGAAATGGAAGGAAAGTGTTTGAACAGAATGAGGAGGAATAATGGAGTGAGCAGATGGAGGATGAATACCAAGCAGCCAGATCGTGGAATGGTGGACTGTGGCCGAGGAAGACCCAGGAAGATCTTGGAGTGAGTGCACTGGACTGGAGGAGGCAAGTCGAGCCATCATATGGCAGCATTTTACATCAGGCCGCACGACGGACTAATTAGTCGTGCGGCATTAAATTGCAGACTAAGGCCTATGTGGCTGAAAAAGACAGATGGACGGGGCCCTCGATGGGATTAAATTGTGATCTCCCCATCTGCAAGATCTTTGTCTGACTCTACCCCTCCTGTCTTAAGGACTATATCTATTGCACATAACTTGAACACCTGTCACTTTATTTATCCTGGACTCTTTGGACTTGTTTTATGTCTCCTGGGTTTGGACGATCTCTGGGTTTCTAGATATGTACTCTAGACGTGATCTCCTTTGCCTGCGAGAGTCTCCCCTCTCGCAGGCCTGGCCCCCTTGTCTAACAAGGACCCACCTCGATAATGGACTGATTGTTCCTGAGAGGTGGGCGAAGCGCAAACTAAGGGTGGTTTCGGGTAATTTTTTAATTCGGCTTTTAGGGGGTTCCAGGGTGGAATAGCTCAGGGGGGCGATGGCAAACGATTGGGCCGGCCGGCAGAAGTAGGGTAATGGAGGTAGGGGAAGGGGGGGTCGTTTCCACTGAGGTTTTTTCCATCGACTCGGTCTTAGGGAGGGGAAGGGGCGGTGGGAGGCGGATTGATCATCATCGGTTGGAAGACCGTGGCCGCTGGATACAGGCGGTCACGCGCTCCAACTCCCTGCGCTCCCATCGCAGACTAGGAGGGCAGGAATCACAGACCCGGGGCCCTAGGCTGATGTTATGCCGCCCTGAGTCCTAACAAGGAGAAGGGTGGGGTATAAATTTAATAAATAAATAAATAAATAATGCAACGCCAGGTCCGTGGTACAAAAAGCCCCCCTCACCCATGACCTTGTGTCAGAGGGGGACCCGGACTTGGTGGGTATAACGGAAACCTGGTTGGGCCAGGAGGGGGGTTTACCCCTCGTGGAAATGTGCCCACCAGGTTACCGAGCCTTTCATCAGCCTAGGGCCCAAGGGAGGGGTGGGGGGGGGGGTGGCGATTATGGTTAAGGAAGGTCTTGAGCCGAAGGAGACCACGATCTCTCAGACGACCGGGTGTGAGTCTCTCTGCGTGAGATGGGGCCTAGTGAGGCAGTTGGGCGTGTTAGTTGTGTACCTGGCTCCTCGCTATGCAACAGCCCTGCCCAAGCTCCTAGAGGTGATAGCCGAGGCGGCAGTTGAGACCCCCAGACTTTTAGTCATGGGGGACTTTAACTTGCCGTCAGTAGGCGAGGCTTCTGGAGCACCTCGGGAGTTCATGGCCTCCATGACGGCCATGGACCTGACCCAGGTAGTTTTAGGCCCTACTCACGAGGTAGGACACACCCTGGATCTAATCTTCATCTCGGGACGGTGGAGCAGTGATCTGGGAATAGGGGATTTAGCCATCACACCCTTGTCATGGACAGATCACGCTTTCCTCCGGCTAGACTTTCCAATTGCCTCACCTCACCGCGGGGAGGCAGAACCGGACATTCCTAGATAGTTCCGCCCCAGGCTCCTGATGGATCTGGAAAGGTTCCAAAGGGAGCTTGGGCCAATTCCTGTGACCCTGCCCCGCGACTCGACTGAGGACCTAGTGGCCGCATGGTTAAGTGCGGCCGCGGGGGCCTTGGACCGAGTCGCGCCCTTGTGGCCTCTCTTGCGGCGATGAATCACCCAGGCTCCTTGGTTTACTGAGGGAGATGAATGGCCACAAGAGACGCCTAGAGAGCAGATGGAGATCCTCTCGCTCCGAAGCCGACCGAACACTAGTGAGAACCCATATTAGGGCTTACTTAGTGGCGATAAGGGTGGCCAAACGCGAGTATTGCGCCACCCTTATTGCGTCCGCAGATAACCACCCTGCCGCCCTGTTTGGGGTGACCTGCTCCCTCCTTCACCAGAGGCTGCGGGAAGCCCCTCTGCAGGGACGAGCAGAGGAATTTGGGATTTATCTGCAGGATAAAATCACTCGGATTCGGAATGAGCTACCCTCCATCGACAGTGGTCCGACGGGATTGTCCGAGGCTGGTCTTGAGGCACCATTCTGGGAGTTTGACTTTGTTACTACCGAGGATATGGACAGGTTGTCAAGTATACTTAAGGCGACCACATGTTTATTGGACCCGTGTCCCTCCTGGCTTTACTGGCATCCTGGGAGATGACACGAGGCTGGCTCCAGGGCATTGTCAACGCATCTTTGAGTGAGGGGTCCTTGCCTGCTGTCTTGAAAGAGGTGGTAGTGAGGCCCCTCCTGAAGAAGCCTTCCCTGGACCCAGCATTATTGGAGAACTATCGTCCGGTCTCCAACCTTCACTTTTTAGTGAAGGTTGTTGAGTATGTGGTGGCCCAACAGTTTCCGCGACACCTGGAGGAAGTTGATTATCTAGACCCGCGCCAGTCCGGCCGCACCCAACCCCTGACCCGAATATTCCCCATCCGATCCGAGGCCGGAGTGGCAATGTGGCCAGAACGGCGGAGCGGCGAGAATGGCGGCAATGACTGTTCGTGTGAGGTGAGAGTATGTTGCTGAAGAGAGGAGAACGTTGGTGAGAGGACGTGGTTGGAGGAGGTTGATTATCTAGACCCGCGCCAGTCCGGCTTCCGACCCGGTCACAGCACCGAGACGGCATTGGTCGCGTTGGTTGATGATCTCTGGAGGGTGCGGGATAGAGGTTGTTCCTCTATCCTAGTCCTGTTAGACCTCTCAGCGGCTTTTGATACCATCGACCATGGTATCCTATTGCACCAACTGGAGGGATTGGGGCTGGGAGGCACCGTTTTACAGTGGTTCTCGTCCTACCTCTCGTCCTCTCTGGTCGGTCGCAATATGTGTTGATGGGAGGGCAGAGATCGACCTCAAGACCTCTCTTATGCAGGGTTCCTCAGGGGTTGGTCCTCTCGCCCTTCCTGTTTAACACATATATGAAGCCGCTGGGCGAGATCATCTATGGTTTTGGGGTGGGATACCATCTGTACGCAGATGACACCCAGTTGTACATATCCACCCCAGACCACCCCAACGATGCCGCCGAGGTGCTGTCCCAGTGTTTGGAGGCCGTACGGATCTGGATGGGTAGTAACAAATTCAAACTCAACCCGTCCAAGACTGAGTGGCTGTGGTTTCCGGCACCCCGGTTCAGCCAGATTACTCCAACTCTGGCCATTGGGGGCGAGATCCAGGCCCCCGTGGAGAGGGCGTGCAATTTGGGTGTCCTCCTGGACTCCCGGCTGTCTATGGAGGACCATGTGGCAGCCGTGGCCAGGGAGGCATTTTATCAGGTACGCCTGATGCGCCAATTGCGCCCCTTACTGGACCGGGCTGCCCCTCGCACAGTCACTCAAGCTCTCGTGACATCCCGACTCAACTACTGTAATGCTCTCTACATGGGGCTTCCCTTGAGGTGCACTTGAAAGCTACAGTTAGTCCAGAATGCAGCCGCACGGGTCATTACGGGAGCCTCTATATGCTCCCATATAACACCGATCTGCACTGGCTTCCTGTGGCCTTTTGGGTGCGCTTCAAGGTTCTGGCGACCATCTTTAAAGCGCTCCATGGCTCGGGGCCTAGTTATATGCGAGACCGTCTCCTGCCCCATACATCCCTTTGGCCGATCCACTCCCACGGAGAGGGCGTTCTCAGGGTGCCGTCGGCCGGGCAATGCCGTCTGGCGACCCCCAGGGAAAGAGCATTCTCTGTGGCAGGCCCTGCCCTTTGGAAAGACCTACCCCCTGAATTGCGTACCATCTCGGACCTCCGCCTCTTCCGCCAGTGTCTAAAGACACATCTCTTTCAGCAAGCCGGCCTAGCCTAACCTCCCGTCGGGGCTATTTTATTTTAATTTGGATTTTAGCATAGGATTGTTATTTAATATGTTTTTAAATTTTGTATTCATTGTTTTGTTTGTTTTTAGATTCCTGTGCGCCGCCCTGGGTCCTTTGTGGAGAAGGGCAGGATATAAATGTGATTAAAATAAAAAATAAAAAAAACGAGAAGCAAAAACTAGACCCTGAGCATCAGCGTGGCACTATGAAACAGAACCTGCAAAGCAATCAGTCCTCTGAGAAAAATATCCAACTACAAATAAAATATGCACAAATCTGATTGTGAATACTTTTTATTTGATAACCTTTCATGGTAGTGGTCTTCTGCCTCTTATTGCTAGTCTTTAATGTGTGCTACATATTATTTCAATTATTACTTTTTAACTATAACTGAACTGTACAAAAGCTATGCTGATTTTGTACACCACTTAGAAGCACATGACATAACAAATAGATAAATTAAAGAAAATAAATACATATATTATAGATTGCTCCTGGACTTGAAACCTCATAGAAGACACCACGATTCATCAGGCTACATATTTCTCCAGTTCCCAAAACTCACTTATCAGTATAGGTGAAAACCCATTGAAAGCTGTACTCCTCAGGCTACAAGTGCTTTATTATTCAGACATGGAAGGTGGTTCCTGTGAACAGAGAGAAATAAAAGGGTAAAAGACCAATCATTTGGAGTTAGGACTCTTGGCAATCATTACTCTGATAAGCAGCACCGACCCTCTTGCTTCTCCTGAAGGCCAGACCTTTATTGGCTGGGGGCATCTGCCTACATACTTTACTGCTCTTTTCACTGACTCTAGTTTGCCTCATCACACTCTGCCTCCCATGTTGCTTACAGCATCTACTGCCTCAAAGCAAGACAATGCATATTACTTATTGTTATAAGCATTTGCATTAAACACTGACTTATTTTAAAACCTGTTGTTAAATTAATTTTTGATAACTTTTAGTTAAAAAAGAAAGTCTTATTAGCACGTCTTTAAATATTGAAGCATTATAATATATATATTTCTTATATAGAGCTAGTCCTTGACTTATGACCATTCATTCAGTCATGAGTTTTGAAATTAACAAAGGAATTTATGGCTACTACATTGCCCTCTCAGTCACATGAACAAAATTCAGGCACTTGGCAATCTGCCTGCTCTTTATGACATGGATTTTGCAGTGCGTCCGTGTCTATCTTCTCCAGCTTCCTGCTCTGCTGGGGTCCCATAAGCCTTAGGCCTGCTTCCCACCTCACCTGGCCCCACACCTCTTCCCTACACCCATCATTCACCTTTTCCGTAAATCCCCTTTGGGAAGTAGCCATTCCATCACATGGCCTTTCTACTTAGAGGCCATGTGGCGCCATTGCCGAAATGGGTACCATTTGGGGAACTGTGACCTCTGAAATGGCACCCACTTCTGAGCAGCAGTGCATGGTATCTTTATTGAATAGGAAGGTGGAGGGGCAGATTGGCCTGTTCTCCTTCCCAAATGCATCCGCTAGAGAGATATAGTTCTCAGGCAGTCTTCGTGTAGAAAACACAGTCTTCGTGTAGAAAAGCTACACAGCTGAACAGCTGCGTCTTTCAAAGGAGATTTACAAAAAAAGTAAGTTGCCAAGTCATGATGCTAGGTGGGGAGGAGGGTATGTATTCCAGTGGGGCGGAAAGTAGGTTCAAGCCCTGAGGGAATCCATCAGGTTGGGAAACAGAGCATGGGATGCCACAGAGAGCAGAGGGAGACCCTGGAAGGCCACATGTGAAATGGGAAAGTCCTGCAGTGTGGGTATCGGCTTGCTCCAGACCTTACAGGACTTCCCCCACCCCGGGGAACCCTGTGCTCTGTTTAACAAATGCAACTTTGAGAGCAAGATTGAGATCATTAAGTGAGTGATTATGTGGGCAGCTCATTTAACGATCCTGACAACCTGTGATCATAATGGGCAGGCTCCATTACAGTCATAAGTTGAGAACTACCTATATATAAGGGGAATGCTTATAATAAAATACTCTGACTTTCTTAATCAATAGAAAACCCTATTAGAATAGCTAATGAAATAAAAACATAGCCAAACAAAACATGTACAAATCACCAGTGGCTCTTTGGGCTTAAATTCAGGGACTCAGAAAAGTATATTTGCTTGCAGAAAACAAATTATATTAATTAACAGAAAATTTGCCCCATCCAGAGAAAATCTCAATCTCAAACCAACAAGGGAATCCTTGCTGAGGATAATAATATTATCTTCCTCCTCTGCACCTATCCCCTTAATTTTCTGAAATGGGCAGATGAATGAAAGAGGATAATGACCGTCTCCCTTTTTAACATATACCATCTGCTGTCATGCAAGCTGGAGAAGTGAGATTGTTCCCATTTCTGTTTCTTTATTGTTTAAAAAATCTGCACATTTTTAAGGCCAGCCACACTCACTACAATGATTGTGGTATTGATCAAGTCAAGTTTGCTTTTAAGTTGCTAGACAGATAATGAGTTTCTAAGAGATTACATTTCTGACTCATTTATTATCAAACACAAACATTTGATTCCACACATGCCTCTTTATTGCCCTATGATCCTTTGCAATGAGTCCCTTGGGCCATCCCCAATCTGGTTTGCTCCTAGTTAGTATGCTATGCCAATGATCCAGCATAACTGCCTCTTTGAACACGCTCCCATGAAGCAAGCAGACAAACTGCTGCTTTTCAGCTAATCGAAGCTCTTTGTTCTATCTAACTCTTGCAAATGATTACATTTAAAAGACATTATGAAGAAAGAAAGAAAGAAAGAAAGAAAGAAAGAAAGAAAGAAAGAAAGAAAGAAAGAAAGAAAGATTTCCAAACAAGGCAACAATGGATTGTAAAATAATCTGCATCAACATAAAGAAAATATTATTTTGTGATCCACTGCAATAATTGTGTGGAAAATTGATATTTATCAATATAACTCTACCTTTGCTGAATGGCAGGGCATTTTAGGCCAACTGAAATATTTATAATGTCACATTCTTTGTAAAGAAAATTACTGCAAAAACATTCGGGTATAATTCTAAGAACTAATTCCATCGTACCTGTGAAAGGATGTAGTCATTGAACGGCTGGCACCGATAGCAGGCAACACTGTCCATTACCCATTCACGTGAAACTACAGCAGTGCTGCATTGCAGCGGGAGTGCTGTAAAATATCAGAGAAGCAGTGAAACATTTGATGCCGGTATCTTCTTCTTTAGAGTTCCTTCTTTAAGCCACTTTGATAAATAACATTTTAAATGCCTTAACCTAAGCATGAAAAACCGTAAGGCTTTCTATTGTCGTTGTAACCATCCTTTACAAGATAATGTGTATAGGTATGGGAGAAGCTTTTTATTCATGCAACTCAATTGCATTCTGATTTTCGAAAGGCAGATATGGAAAACTGAAATACAACAAACTCTCATTTGTATTACTGTTTGGAGAAACTTCTAAATCAGAGGTGTCAAACTTGATTTCATTGAAGGCCACATCAGGGTTGTGTTTGGCCTTGGGGGCCAGGGTGGGCGTGGCCAGCTTGATGTCACTCTTGTCAAGAGTGCCTGCCAAAGAAAATGGGCTCCTGAGCTCTGTTTTTAGCTGCAACAGCTCCCTGGGAACCCTCTGCAAGAGAAAACACAGCTCAGGAGGGCGGCCTAAAGCCCTACTGAGCTCCGTTTTCACTGGCACAGGCACTGTGGGCCGGTCCTTTGCTGTTTCCAGGTCGGTCCTGTGGGCCAGATCTAAGCATCCTGTGGGCCAGATCTGGCCCCCGAGCCTTGAGTTTGACAGTGCTGTTCTAAACAGTTATGGGGCACTTCAAAGTTCCTTGCTCCCTATCTTTCTCCCTTTAAGAGACAGTAAATCATATGTTTCAAATATCCTGGAGAACCGAAGAAGTAACAGAAGACTGGAAAAGAGCTGATATGGTTCCATCTTTAAGAAAGGAAAGTGTGTGGGGGGGGGGGGGGGGGATAGATCCAGAAAACTATAGATCCATCAGCCTGATATCAAGACCTGAAAAGATCCTGGAAAAGACAATCAAGCAGCAGATCTGCAAACAACTAAAAAAAAAAAAAAGCAAAGCTATAACTAGTAGTCAACACAAGTTTGTCAAAAACAGATCAAACAAATCTTATTTCATTTTTTGACAAAGTGACTAAATTAGTAGACCAGCAAAATGCACTGGGCATAGTATACTTGGATTTCAGTAAGGCATTTGAAAAAGGTGGTCACAATCTTCTTGGTAAAATAGAAAAATGTGGAATAGACTGCATCATCATCTGATGGATTTGTAACTGACTGACAAACTGCACTCCACATGTAGTCCTTATTAGAACTATATCTACATGTAGGGAAGTAAGCAGTATTAGACCCAGTACTTTTTAATATCTTCATAAAGAATTTAGATGATTGAATAGAAGAGGAACTCATTAAATTTGCAGATGAATCTAAGCTGGCAGGAATAGCCAATATCCTAGTAGATAGGCTCAAGATCCAGATGGATCTCAACTAGTTCATTGGTCCCGATCCAACAAAATGAAATGTAACAGAGAAAAGCAAAGTTTTAAACTTAAGTAATATCAAAAGTACAAGTACAGACTAGGTGAAACCTGGCTCAACGCTAGTAACTCGGAAAGGAATGTTGAAGTCCTAGTGGACAACCATATAAACATGAGCCAATAGTATGCGGCAACAGTCAAAAAAAGCCAATGCAATCCTAGGTTGTATTAATAGAGAGATAGAATCAAGATCACGTGAAGTACTAGTACTGGTTTATAAAGTCTTGGTAAGACCACGAATATTGCATCCAGTTTTTGTCATCCCAATACAAAAAATATGTTGAAATTTTGGAAAGAGTTCAGAGAAGAGCAACAAAATTATTAGGCACCTAAAAGCTAAAACATACGAAGAACAATTGCAGGAACTGGGTACACCTAGTCTAAGACAAAGAAGGGCAAAGGTGACATGATAGCAACCTTCCAATACTTGAAGAGTTGCCACAAGGAAGAGAGGGCAACTTATTTACCAAAGCACCTGTAAGCAGGAAAGAAACAACGGATGGAAACTAACCAAGGAGAGAGGCAACCTAAAACTATAAAATAATAATAAATAAATAAATATCCTAACATGAGAGCAATTAACCTGTGGAACAAATTGCCTTTGGAAGTTGTGGGTACCCCATTCATCATTGCAGGTTTTTAAGAAGAAACTGGACAGTCATTTATCAGAAATAGCATAGGTCTCTTGAGAGAACAGGGGGCTGGACTAGATGACCTCCAAGGTCCCTTCCAACTCTGCTATTGTTGAAGAACAATAATATCTTTTATCAATTTCTTAGGGAAGAGAAGTTGGTGGTAATGACAGCCATGTGATTAAAGTCAACCATACATCTTATTCCCTCACATGTTTGTCTGCTGCAGTATTTTATTATGTCATGTAAGAAGTCAGTCAGACATTTTGTAAAGCCTTTACAACTGGGGAGACACAAACAGCATTATCACCTCACCTTGGCATGTGGTTTCTTCGGTCCATGCATCAGGCTGAACAACTATCACAGCAGTGGTGTCCTAAATGATTACAGGATAAAAGACAAAAAGGAAAAGGAAAGTGGCATATAGGATCAATGCATCTTTCCTATATATAATTTGTACTGCTAAGGCATACTATTCTTCAGCTTTGCTGTAATACTGCAATCAGATGGGGAGTCACAGAAGAAATAAAGATTTCACAGGCAAACAATTACTCTATGTGACAATATAAAAGTTAAAGGAGGTACATGATACTCATGGGAAAGCCATGACAGAATATAGAAGTTACAGACTGTAGTTTAAAAGATGCCTTGAAGCGCACTCGAAAAGGTGGCTTTTCGAGTGCGCTTCAAGGCGTTGACGACCATCTTTAAATTGCTCCATGGCTCGGGGCCTAGCTACATACGAGACCGCCTCCTGCCCCACACATCCCTTCGTCCGATCCGCTCCCACAGAGAGGGTCTTCTCCGGGTGCCGTCAGCTGGGCAATGCCGGTTGGCGACACCCAGGGGAAGGGCCTGCTCTGTGGCGGGCCCGGCCCTCTGGAACGACCTACCCCCCGACCTTCGCACTACCTCGGACCTCCGCCTCTTCCGCGAACGTCTTAAGACGTATCTATTCCAACAAGCCGGCCTAGCATAGCCCCCGCTTCTGACTTTTTATTTTTATTATTATTAAATTATTAAATTAATATAACCGCACCCTCTCCCCGAAGGGACCCGGGGCGGTGCACAGGAAGTTAAAACAAACAGTACAAAATATAAATAATTAAAATCGAATTAAATAGGTTATCCCTGTGCTAAAATTTAGAAAGTTAAAACATAATCCATTTAAAAACCCAATTAAAACAATTTATAATACAGACTGAAGGCTAGGTAAATAACTTAGGCCAAACCGGCCTGATGGAACAAAAGTGTCTTTAATTTCTGGCAGAAGGTGCGGAGGTCCGTGGTTGTTCTGAGGTCGGGGGGGTAGGTCGTTCCAGAGGGTTGGGCCCATCACAGAGAAGGCCCTTCCCCTGGGCGTCGCCCGCTGGCATTGCCTGGTGGACGGCACCCGGAGAAGTCCCTCTCTGTGGGAGCGAATCGGCCGCAGGGATGTATGAGGTTTTGTTTTTTGTTTTTTTATTAAATTTATACCCCGCCCTTCTCCTTGTTAGGACCCAGGGCGGCGCACAGGCATTATTTAAGAACACAAAATACAATAAATATCTATTAAAATGTATTAAATTAATAAACCCGTGCTAAAACCCAATATTAAAACCCTTGCCAATTATAAATTATTTTCTTAAAAAGTCAGAAATGGGGGCTATCCTAGGCCGGCTTGTTGGAATAAATACGTCTTAAGACGTTGGCGGAAGAGGCGGAGGTCCGAGATAGTACGGAGGTCGGGGGGTAGGTCGTTCCAGAGGGCCGGGCCCGCCACAGAGAAGGCCCTTCCCCTGGGTGTCGCCAACCGGCATTGCCCCGTCGACGGCACCCGAAGAAGACCCTCTCTGTGGGAGCGGATCGGACGAAGGGATGTATGGGGCAGGAGGCGGTCTCGTATATAGCTAGGCCCCGAGCCATGGAGCGATTTAAAGATGGTCATCAGCACCTTGAAGCGCACTCGAAAGGCCACAGGCAGCCAGTGCAGCTCGCGCAGGAGAGGTGTTACGTGGGTTTGCCTTGTGGCACCCATAATCACCCGCGCGGCCGCATTCTGTACTAACTGTAGCCTTCGAGTGCACCTCAAGGGGAGCCCCATGTAGAGAGCGTTACAGTAATCCAGCCGGGATGTCACGAGCGCTTGAGTGACTGTGCGAAGGGCTCCCCGGTCCAGTAAGGGGCGCAACTGGCGTATCAGGCGTACCTGATAGAATGCCCCCCTGGCCACGGCCGCCACATGGTCCTCCATGGACAGCCGGGAATCCAGGAGGACGCCCAAGTTGCGCGCCCTCTCCACGGGGGCCAGTTGTTCGCCCCCAATGGCCAGTGTTGGACTTATCTGGCTGAACCGGGGTGCCGGAAACCACAGCCACTCGGTCTTGGCCGGGTTGAGCTTGAGTTTGTTACTACCCATCCAGATCCGTACGGCCTCCAGACACCGGGACAGCACCTCGACGGCATCGTTGGGGTGGTTTGGGGTGGATATGTACAACTGAGTGTCATCAGCGTACAGATGGTATTCCACCCCAAAACCACGGATGATCTCACCCAGCGGCTTCATGTAGGTGTTGAACAGGAGTGGCGAGAGGACCGACCCCTGAGGAACCCCACATGTGAGGGGCCTCGGGGACGACTTCTGCCCTCCTGCCAACACCCATTGCGACCGACCAGAGAGGTAGGATGAGAACCACCGTAAAACGGTGCCTCTCAGCCCCAACCCCCCCAATCGGTGCAATAAGATACCATGGTCGATGGTATCAAAAGCCGCTGAGAGATCTAATAGGACAAGGATAGAGGAACAACCTCTATCCCGTGCCCTCCAGAGATCATCCACCAACGCGACCAGTGCCGTCTCGGTACTGTGACCGGGCCGGAAGCCGGACTGGCGCGGGTCTAGATAATCAACTTCCTCCAGATGTCGGGGAAACTGTTGAGCCACCACACTCTCAACAACCTTCACTAAAAAGTGAAGGTTGGAGACGGGACGATAGTTCTCTAATAAAGCTGGGTCCAGGGATGGCTTCTTGAGGAGGGGCCTCACCACCGCCTCTTTCAAGACGGTGGGCAAGGACCCCTCACTCAGAGATGAATTCACAATACCCTGGAGCCAGCCTCGTGTCACCTCCCAGGATGCCAGTACAAGCCAGGAGGGGCACGGGTCCAATAAACATGTGGTGGCTCTAAGGTTCCTCCGCAACCTGTCCATATCCTCGGTAGTAACAAAGTCAAACTCCTCCCAAGATGTTATCTCAAGACCAGCACCGGGCACCTCGACCGGATCACTAGTGGAGGGCAGCTCGTTCCGAATCTGAGTGATTTTGTCCTGCAGAAAAACTCCAAATTCCTCTGCTCGACCCTGCAGAGGGGCTTCCCGCGGCCTCAAATGCAAGAGGGAGCGGGTCACCCCAAACAGGGCGGCAGGGCGGTTTTCCGCGGACGCGATAAGGGTGGCACAATACTCACGTTTGGCCACTCTTAGCGCCACTAAATAAGTCCTAATATGGTCTCTCACTAGTGTTCGGTCAGATTCGGATCGAGAAGATCTCCACCTACTCTCTAGGCGTCTCTTACAGCGTTTCATCTCCCGAAGCTCCTCGGTAAACCAAGGAGCCTGAGTGACTCGACGCCGCATGAGAGGACGCAAGGGCGCGACTCGGTCCAAGGCCCCCGTGGCCGCACTATACCATGCGGCCACTAGATCCTCAGTCGAGCCGTGGGACAGGGACACAGGTACTGGCCCAAGCTCCCTCTGGAACCTTTCCGGGTCCATCAGGCGCCTGGGGCGGAACCAACTCGGTGTCTCCGGTTCCGTAGGATGCGGTCTCGCAGGTAGCTTGGTCCCGTGCCATGGAGCGCTTTAAAGATGGTAATCAACACCTTGAAGCGCACCCGAAAGACCACAGGTAACCAGTGCAGCTCGCGCAGGAGCGGTGTTACATGGGAATGTCTAGACGTTCCCAAGATCGCCCGCGCGGCCGCATTCTGGACCAGCTGCAGTCTTCGGGTGCACGCCAAGGGGAGCCCCATGTAGAGAGCATTACAGTAGTCTAGCCGGGATGTCACAAGCGCATGAGTGACTGTTCGAAGGGCGTCCCGGTCCAATAAGGGACGCAACTGCCGCACCAGGCGTACCTGGTGGAAAGCCCCCCTGGCCACGGCTGTCACGTGATCTTGCATAGACAGCCGGGTATCCAGGAGGACATCTAGGTTGCGTGCCCGATTCACGGGGGCTAGATGTTCGCCCCCTATGGCCAGTGATGGAATCAACTGGTTAAACCGGGACGCCGGAAACCACAGCCACTCGGTCTTGGACGGGTTGAGCTTGAGTCTGTTGCTTCCCATCCAGATCCGTACGGCCTCCAGACATCGGGACATCACTTCAACGACATCGTTGGGGTGGTTTGGGGTAGAAAAGTACAGCTGCGTGTCATCAGCGTAGATGTGATACTCTACCCCAAAACCACGGATGATCTCACCCAGCGGCTTCATGTATGCGTTGAACAGGAGCGGCGAGAGGACCGACCCCTGAGGCACCCCACAAGTGAGGGGTCTATAGGTCGACCTCTGCCCTCCTGCCAACACAAATTGCGATCGGCCGGAGAGGTAGGAGAACCACCGTAAAACAGTGCCCCTCACCCCCAACCCCTCCAGCCGATGCAATAGGATACCATGGTCGATGGTATCAAAAGCCGCCGAGAGATCTAACAGGACCAGGATGGAGGAACAACCCCCATCTCTGGCCCTCCAGAGATCATCCACCAACGCGACCAATGCCGTCTCAGTGCTGTGCCCGGGTCGGAAGCCGGACTGGCGCGGGTGCAGATAATCAACTTCCTCCAGGTGACGGGGAAACTGTTGTGCCACCAAACTCTCAACAACCTTCGATAGAAAATGAAGGTTGGAGACTGGACGATAGTTTTCCAACAAAGCTGGGTCCAGGGAAGGCTTCTTGAGGAGGGGTTATATACTAACTCTAATTTGGTAAGGTTTTAAATGAGTTTTAGCACGGGATTTAAATTATTTAATGTTTTAATGATTTATATTGTTTTGTATTGTGATTTTAGTAACACCTGTGCGCCGCCCTGGGTCCTAATAAGGAGAAGGGTGGGGTATAAATTCGAAATAAAAAATAAATAAATACACTGATATGTTATCACTCATTCACAAACATATTTTCTCTTAAAAAGAAATGAGTGCTGTACACAAGTCTTTTTAGTGGGTGACATATTGCAATCCCACAGAGCTGTATGCATCTATGTTTATTTGCAATGACTTGAGTGAGAGGATTTCTAGTAGCAATACAGGGCAAGATAAGCCATTGATCTGATTTTATATCTAAGCAGAACCACCTAAATTTATCAACATCTTGAAAGAATAAAGGGAAGATGGGAAATGCTGACTGTTGGTATCTTTCTTTCTCAAATTGGCTTATATAGTTATCAGGCTTACTGTTGCATGTGTAAATAAGTGAGGTTGCTTCACAAGGGAGGCGCCACAGAGTTGTACAATCCATTCCAGTTGTTCTGAGAAATTCCCAAAAGATAAACATAATGCATTATATATAGAAGCAAAGTATTTTATCCCCCCCTAAGATGTTAAGCCCAAATTGATGACTACTGACATTACAAGCAAATCTGTTTTGGGTTTTTCAGTTGCATATTCTATATTTCTGAAAATAGAACTTAGCACTGGTCACAAAATTTAACCACCAAATGCAAACTTTTACAGGTTCCTAAACTTATGACCATAATTGGGATTAGACTCTGTTTTCCAACAAAACAACAATGATTGCTCTCAGTTATGGTCATTAAGAATCCTTTGGATTCTGAAGTGGATAGAGCCCCAAGTAAGAAGCACAGAGCGCCTCAGAGAGGTGGGCAACTTTCCATGCCAACTTCCAATTGCTTTTCTGAGGAAGCCAGCAGTGGATTTTGGGTCACGGCAACTAATAAGTGCAAATCGATTGTCGAGCACCCAGATCGCAATTGCATGATCACAGCAGAGACATGTTGCAGCAGTTGGAAATCCTTTATGGGCCGTAAACCACCCTTTCCAAGGTTGTTGCTAAATATTATTATTAAGATGATATATTGAATTTTATTTCAGTCTTTCAAGATATTAGCTATCCTATATTTTGTGCATTTTTAAATTTTCTAAGCATTCGCCCGTCCTGATATTGTTATTTAATTTTAAGAAAAAAGATGAAGAGAGTATTTAATCAGGACAGTATACATTTGCATTTTAAGAACTATTTATCAAATAGGTCAATAAAGATAAGGAGACAGACATTTAAACCACATCATAATTTGAGAAAGAATATGGATATACACAGCCAGAATGATCATCTCTATTAATGACGATCAGAAGCAGAATGAATTATGCAGAAATGGGCAAACGTATGTACATTAAACTAACTAAAAATTCAAGATTCAGAAATGTCTCTGCAGAAAGACATAAATCTTGCCTTACTAAAGGATAAATACTACTGAGTAAGCAAAGAAAATTAAGCTATTGAAGCTAGTTAGCTTTTTCTCAAAAAGTTGGATCATTTCTTTGCAGAACTCAATTATTTACACAACCAAAATGGGGAATAAAGGGACTTCAGTTTGATTTATTTCCTTCACTTACTTCAAGGATCCCAATCCCCTTACCTGGGAGCATGTCAGTGAATGGCCCATAGCAGCAAATCTCCAATCCTTGGAAAAGCTGGGAAGGAAAGGAAAACAAATATGTAAGCATGGTATAGAATTAAACTCAAACAGTGTGATTTAAGTTACCAGATAGGTCAGAATGTGTTCAACTCATATGATTTGAACACAATAAAAACTGCTCTTCAGAAATATCATTCATTGACAATGGAATATGTCAGCTGCAGAATACTGACAATGAGACATTTTGGTGAGACTGGAGAAATATCTGATATGAGGTTTCTGAACAGTTTAGATTGTTAACTAACTTTTTTTTAAAAATGGTTAGGTACTGAGTACAGAAATGGCTGAGAAATAAGAAATTTGGGAAATAAAATTCTTAAAGCCAGAGAAATTCATAGGGAAGAAAAGATAACCAAGTACTGTATACATCTATATCCTCCACCTGAAAGAAAACAATTAATCCGATGGAACTGGAAAAGAACCTGATTAGTGTTATCCACTTTTAGCCAATGGAAACTACTGTAGCTGATGTCTGTTGCCTTGGCTTCATTAATTTCACCTTTCCAGTTTTTTACCAAGCATCTAGCTTGGAAGAGACTTTCCTATCGAGAGGGAAGACATGAGGGAATCTGTAAATATGCGTTGGGGCTATTAAAATGACTGGGGTAAAGAAAGGACCAGTTTAAACTGTTCTCTCCCCTCCTTCCCACCCACATACTATCCAGCATTCATTTCTATGCAGGAACAGAGGCAAGACTCCAAATCCTTCCAAGAATTCAAAGAATAGAGGAGACCGACGAAATAATGAAAACAAAATAGCAGGACGCAAGCACTACTGCTTCTGCAACACTACTTGGACTAACTGCCAGCGATGATTCCTCATTTTCTTTTCTTCCCTCCCTCCTTTTCTTGGGGCTGGGGCTGGGATTAGTTATCTTCATCTATGACAACGGGGAAACAGGGCATTGAATTGTAATTGTAGCTGTCCATTTCCTTATAATTTCTGAATGTATTATCTTAACGCTCAGAAAATAAGTCACTTTTTAAAGAGGAAATTGCACCTTCTCCATCTCCATCCTCATCTGGGACAATAGCATTCCACTTAAAGAAATCTGGAAAAAAATCAGGGTAGACTAAAAAATGCTAGTAGCTGTAAGCATTGCTGCAAAAATTATTCAGGAAGGCTGTGTTATCTATCTGGACAATTTTATATCCAACAGAATTACATTCTCTGTTTCTCCCAAGGATCATCACGGAAAAATGAAAGCTCCTTCTAAGGATTCTATTTTGTGAAAGCAACCTTTTTTCTCAACCTTCATTTTCTGTGATGGCAAAGGAGAAGAGCAGACTTTGAGGATAACGTTTTCTTTTGTGATGTACCACTTACAATAGCCATACCTTTCCAACAGGTGATTCTCTTGCTCTTTTAGGTCCTTGGTGGTTTCTCCCATTGACTATATCTCCTCTCACTTCAAAGTCTTCCTGAAAACAAAACAAATAGAATCACATGCCAACAAATTCCTGGCTGAGCCATATACAATACAATACAATAGCAATGTTGGAAGGGACCTTGGAGGTCATCTAGTCCAACCCCCTGCCTAGGCAGGAAACCCTATACCATTTCAGACAAATGGCTATCCAACATCTTCTTGAAGACTTGCAGTGTTGGGGCATTCACAACTTCTGGAGGCAAGCTCTTCCACTGGTTAATTGTTCTAACTGTCAGGAAATTTCTCCTCAGTTCTAAGTTGCTTCTCTCCTTGATTAGTTTCCACCCATTGCTTCTTGTTCCACCCTCAGGTGCCTTGGAGAATAGTTTGACTCCCTCTTCTTTGTGGCAACCCCTGAGATATTGGAACACAGCTATCATGTCTCCCCTAGTCCTTCTTTTATATATAATTGAAGCAGAAAAAGAATTATGGCGCGTAGAAGTCAAATATCCAAACTGAAACAGTTGAAAGAATGCATGACTGCAGCAATACCATTCCTATTCCATATTTTATTATAAAAAAAGGATATTTAAATTATATTTAAATGGAAACCACTATATAAATAAGCAAATCCCCTATAGCAATTTGAATATACATCTTCAGTAATAATACAGCAATATGATTAATGGCAGGACAGAACGGTGGTTAAACACACAGGTTAGCTATGACATATTATATATACCATGGATCAAAATTATAGCATAAAAACTTTTGGAGAAAATCTATCCATCGTCTAATTGCTGGCCTCTCCTCTTTTCAACTTCTTCCTTCAATATAAGAGGCAACTCAAGCAGGACTGAAGCAGAATTTTTCTGAAGCTTATAGTCTACTCTAGTTGAGTGGGGAAATGAAAAAAATGGAGAGCAGGGGACCAAGATATACGTTTTAAAAATAATAATAATCTGGTTTGGCCAATGTACAATGAGATCCAGGAAGGGACTGAAAAATAATTTAAAGTTATTCTAGCTATCATTCAGAAAAATAGAGATAGATGCTACCATAGATAATATATTATAATTTCTTCCTCTGCTAACATTGGTAAATAAGACCCATCAGATCCATAATCTCTGCCATCAATCTAGATTACCTTCAAGTTAGTTGCCAAACCAGGAACCTCAAACAACCAAACACGCAGAGCAATGCCTAACTCTCAGTGCTTCTCCCTAACTCAGTAAAGGAGAACAAGAAATTCTCTCAGCAGCCTTAATCTCTTTGGCTCCTTGCATGATTAAGGGTCCTAGGAAGTCCAGGAAGACACAGGCCACAGCCTGTATAGCATCCCAGCAATTATCCCAACTAAATATCAATATTTTCTTTCATCTAACAAAATTTGGCAATCCATTCAAATTGTCCTAAGTTTGTTTGTTACTTTGGGAAACAGAACATTTATTGAATTATATTTATAAATTTTTGAATGTATGTTATGTCTTTCAGTAGCTTGATTCACAGGCAAAATGTCAGATGCAGTGCCTGAAGAAACAAAAAAGAAACTCCAGTTGAAGTTAGGAAATTGTGTTTCCGATCCTTAAAGAATAGTTGCTGTTCTCCTTTCGAGAGGCAATTCATAGACATACTAAGGATTTCTCTATATTTCATGTCTATTCTCTTCTTGGTCATTAGAATCTACTAAGTATTTAATCAATCAATCAGTTTTGTTTACAGCCCAAAGGCCCAAAAGCAAATTACAAACACAATGTAAATTTAGTACTGGATAAAACAAGTACCGTATTTTTTGGAGTATAAAACACACCGGAGTATAAGACGCTCCCAGGTTTTGAAGAGGCAATTAAAAAAAAAAAAAGTAGGTAGGTAGATAGAGGAATAGAGAGGGAGAGAAAGAGAGAAAAATACAGTAGATAGCTAGGGGGAGAGAGAGTAGGTAGGTAGGTAGGTAGTTAAAGGGATAGGGGGAGAGAGAGAGAGAAATACAGTAGGTAGGTAAGTAGAGTGTGTGTGTGTAGATAGATAAGTAGGCAGAGAGAGAGAAATAGAGAGAGAGAGAGAGAAACACAGTAGATAGGTAGGGAGAGAGAGAGAGTAGGTAGATAGAGGGGAGAGAGAGAGAAATACAGTAGATAGGGAAAAAGAGAGAGTAGTTAGGTAGGTAGGTAAGTAGGTAGAGGGGGGAGAGAGAAATACAGTAGATAGGTAGGTAGGGAGACAGAGTGTGTAGTTAGGTAGGTAGGTAGATAAAGGGATAGGGGGAGAGAGAGAAATACAGTAGGTAGGTAAGTAGGGAGACAGAGTGTGTGTAGATAGATAAGTAGGTAGAGAGAGAGGGAGAGAGAAATAGAGAAACACAGTAGATAGGTAGGGAGAGAGAGAGAGAGAGTAGGTAGATAAGTAGATAGAGGGGAGAGAGAAATACAGTAGATAGGGAGGGAGGGAGGGAGGGAGAGTGTGTAGGTAGGTAGGTAGATAAAGGGATAGGGAGAGAGAGAGAGAGAGAGGGAGAGAAACACAGTAGATAGGTAGGGGGAGAGAGAGTGTAGATAGGTAGATGTTTCCCGGTGTTTTTACCCATGTACTGGAGAAGGAAATCACTGACCACCTTTGGACAAATCTTTGTTTCTGCAGGTACCCATATTTTCAGCCTCTTTTTAGAGGGAAAAAGGTTATACTCTGAAAAATATGGTGAGCATTTAAAGAAATGGCATAAAAGATATATACTAATCGATCACAAATTTCTCCCATTTTCCTCATTTAAGGATTCTGCAAGCATTATACACTGGTCAAAAAACCAAAACCACCTTCCCTTCCCATAAACACCAGACCTACCTCTTTAAGAACTCTTCCTGCTTCTAATGAGTGTATAATCCCTAGACCAGTAGAAGCAGAAATTATTATTATTATTATTAGTAGTAGTAGTAGCAGCAGTAGCAGCACTTTTTACCATCTGTAACATTTATTTTAAACATACAACAGAAAACTGAATGCAAAAGAATAAGTCTATATTTACATAATAGTGCCTGCCAGCAGTATTACTATGCACCGCTAGAAACCTCACTTCCCTATCTCTTACAGTTTTTAAAATTCATTCTCTACAAGAATTCCAGTGCTGAAATAGTTTGTGGTTAACTTTTGGAGATAATGCCATTCCCTTTAAGAGCAACTATAGACTATCACCGCCCCGAGTCCCTTTGGGGAGAGGGAGCGGTCTACAAATTAAAAAATTTATTATTAAAATAATGTATCACAATGTCACAGAAAAAAAAAAGCATGCCTGATAATCAGAAACAATCAAATCAAATTATATGAAATAAGCAGGACACTTAAATGCTTGGTTTTCTTTTCTTCTCTTGTCCCCATATTTTCAATAACAGATTTTAAAAAACAGAGCCTATCTTTGTAGGGAGGGAAACTGAGGAAGTAACCCAGATAGAAATAACCAGGGAGGAGGTCCTTGCATGTCTTGTTAAACTAAACACTAACAAATCACCAGGACCAGATGGCATCCATCCACGAGTTCTCAAGGAACTTAAAGATGAAATTGCTGATGTCCTTGCCAAAATATATAATCTTTCCCTCAAATCAGGCATTGTGCCGGATGACTGGAAGGTAGCGAATATAACACCTATCTTCAAAAAAGGATCCAGAGGTGATCCAGGAAATTACCGACTGGTCAGCTGGACAAGTGTCCCAGGTAAAGTGATGGAAACCATCTTAAAAGATAAAATTAATAGGCATGCTGTTGAAGGAGAGCCAACATGGCTTTTGCAAGGGCAAATCATGCCTCACTAATCTGGTGGAATTTTTTGAGAGTGTCAACAAGCATGGGGACAAGGGAGATCCAGTTGACATTGTTTATCTGGACTTTCAGAAGGCCTTTGACAAAGTCCCGCACCAAAGGCTCTTAAATAAACTTGCCAGTCATGGAATAAAGGGACAGGCCTTGTCCTGGATTAGCAACTGGCTAAGGGACAGGAAGCAGAGAGTAGCATTAAATGGACACTTCTCCAGGTGGAGGGAGGTAAAGAGTGGGGTCCCCCAAGGTTCAGTACTGGGACCCATGTTCTTCAACCTTTTCATAAATGATCTAGAAGTAGGAGTAAACAGCAAGGTAGCCAAATTCGCTGACGACACTAAATTATACAGGGTAGTGAAAACTGAGAGAGAGTGTGAGGAGCTCCAGAGGGATCTCTTGACACTGGGAGAGTGGGCAAACCAGTGGCAAATGAGCTTCAACATTAGTAAGTGCAGAGTGATGCACGTTGGGGCAAAAAACCCCAAGTACATCTATAATCTGATGGGGTCTGAACTCCTTGCAACTAACCAGGAAAGGGACCTTGGTGTCCTGGTGGACAGCCCAATGAAGGTGTCAACCCAGTGTGCCGCAGCAGTGAAAAAAGCTAACTCATTGCTAGGGATCATTAGGAAGAGTATAGAAAATAAGTCAGCAAGTGTCATTTTGCCTCTTTATAAATCTATGGTGAGGCCCCATCTGGAGTATTGTGTATAGTTCTGGTCACCATACCTTCAGAAGGATATTATGGAAATGGAAAAGGTGCAGAGGAGGGCAACCAGAATGATTAGAGGGGGACTTCCTTCCGGTTTCCCGGAGGTGACGGTCGAGTCTTGGGACTCGTCCGCCGTTTTGTTGCTTCTACGGCCCCCAATGGGCAGGGAGTTCCTTCTAAAGGACTCCCGCTGTACGGTCGGCTTGCTGGGAATCTCCCCATCCCGACGGCGGTCGGGGGGGGGTGTCCTTGTCTTCGACCCAGGCGTGAGAGAACATGCTGCGGGGGGCTTGGTTCCCTTTGCCGATGGAGAGCCGGAACAACTACTTGCTTTAAAGAAGAGCTGAAATGCCGGGGTTGGAGGCAAAACCGGGGCTCCTGGCTGCAAAGTGGATCATGAGTGACTTTATTTTATTGCTCTCAAGTTTAAGTTTGAAAGAAAAAGGAGGGGGGAGTTTGTAATACCCCCCCTCGGAAGGAAAAAAGGCGGCGTTTAGAAATGCTCCCCAGGCTTGGGGAAGCAGAGAAATCAACATCCGATTGGTTTTAAACAATAAGATAAAGTCTTTCCTGAACGATCCTGATATTTTGTATTGAAGTCTGGCTACAATAGAACTGCTTTTTAACAACTCTCAACGGCTGACGGTGGAGCGGGGGAAGATGGCGTTCCTTTGTTCCCAGGAGATATATCTTCGTGGAAAATTGCTGGCACCCCCTTACGTATGGGGCTGTTCTTCTCTCTTTAGTAATGGAACAATATAATCGACTCACTGGACCTTTCCCTGTTGTGCCTTCTTTGTTCTTTTTTATGTGATTGTTTTTAAGAATTTGTTTTCCTTCTGGACTATAATTAAATGGAATTATGAGTTTGGACACTGGCTTTGTTCTCTCCTTGCTTCGCGGAATGCCTCTCAAACAGACGCCATATTAACGACAAAGACTTAAAACTTTCATTAGTGCTTTTAAAAAAAATATAGCCACATCAACTCAAGATTATTTCAACCTGAAGAAACAGAGATGGAAGCTACGCAGTTTTCAATAATAGAAGGACATCTTCAAGATATTATGAAAGAACTTAAGGAAATCCGGAAAGATAATGTTAGATCGAAATCAGAACTATTGGAGATACAGAAAGCGCTAATGGAAAATAAACAAAGATTTAATGGTTTGGAGGGGAGGTTACCTGTGACAAGGGATGAGTTTAAAAATTCTAGCAATAACTTAGTATATGCCAGGATAAATGAAATACCCAGAGAGATACGCATTAAATTTGTGAGAGGGTACACAGGGGGGGGGGGGGATCCTGAAAGCACAGAGAGACGGTTCCTTAGTTTATCAGAACGTGGTTACCACCTTGAATCAGATCCCGAAAAAGATTATAAAGATGGGGGGGGGGGTTTCCTTCTTATTTAAAAGATTATTTAAAAAGGGGGTCTGTTTCTGGTGGGTGATGTTTGAGAGAATGTTGGCGTTAAGGGAGGGGGGAAGAGTAAAAATTAAAACAATTATAGAGGCGGATGCCTTTTTTAAAGAAAAAATACTCCCCTACCCTGGACGATGAAAATGGGGGAACGGAGGGGGCCACGGCTCCGTCCACTGGAGGTCAGGGAGAAGAGAATACAATTGCCATAAGACTTAGATTTCATAAGTGACTTTTCTTTTTGTAATAGTATAAAATTTATTTGGATGTTTATAAATGATTGATTGCATAGATTTTAAAATTGAAATATTTGTACATCTCTCCACTTTGTAGAAAAATGAAAAATCACTGTATTTGCTTTTTTTTTTTTATGAGGTCTCGGAGGGGGCCAACATCTCCGACATAGAGGTTCTCAATATGTCTTTGTAACTCCTTACCATCCCTTATCCTATTTTTATAAAAATTTGTAAAACCCAATAAAACTTTTTCAAAACCAGAGGGCTGGAACACCTTCCTTACCATCTGAGGCTGCAACGGCTGGGCCTCTTCACTCTAGAACGACGGCGCCTGAGAGGTGACCTGATTGAAGTCTATAAAATCATGCACGGTGTGGACAAAGTAAAAAAGGAAAAACTGTTTTCCCTATCGCACAACACTAGAAGTAGGGGGCACTCCATGAAACTTTTGGAATCTAGACCTCAAACAAATAAGAGGAAGTACTTTTTCACCCAGAGGATCACTAGTCTATGGAACTCCCTGCCAGAAGAAGTGGTGACAGCTGTCAGCCTCGACACCTTTAAGAAAGGATTAGACAAGTTCATGGAGAACAAGGGTATCCATGGCTATCATTATGGATGCCTAAGGACACCCTCCGTGTTGGAGAGATAGGCAGGATATTTCTCAATGCCATTTGCAGGGAATCATAAGCAGATGAAAACATCTGCTTGGGAATACCCTGAAGCAAATGGTGAGCCACTGTGTGAGACAGAATGCTGGACCAGATGGGCTGTGGCCTGTTCCAGCACGGCTATTCTTATGTTCTTAATAACAATTTCCCATATTTTTAATCATATTCCAGGAAATGTTTAGAGGAGAATGGTATAAGAAATATGAAAATGAAACAAATACAAAAATATATCTACCTTTATTAGCCTAACCCTAGATAAAACTTGGGAAAATCTAGTATCAGAGAATCAGAACAATTAATTTTTGTTTAGCTTAATTAAAAGCTTAGCTAAAAGGATTTGAAAGATCGGATGTATGCAAATTAAATTCAAATCATGGCATTAGTTCCCTCTAACAATTCCATACGTCCTTTGTCCACAACTTATACATGATCTTCAAAGCTCATGCAAGATTCTGTACATTTGTGTTTCACTCTGTCGTGCAAAGAATGGTAGTGGCATATACCTTAAATATCTACAAGCATTTTATCTGGTTTTGCTCAAGAAAGAAACAGTCTTGAACTATCCTTGGTACTAGTCAAGCTAGAAATTATGAATGTCTTTCTTTCTACTCAGTGTTTGAGAATTACTAAAGATAAATGTTTTCTTTTGACTAGTTAACACCCTATGGATTTATGGAACTATCGAATATGGTATTACTGCCTTTATTTTCCTATATTGTTTAATATTGTTTTATAGGATGAATTTTGATGAAATGTTCCTTGTTTAGCTAAAGGCAAAATGTCAGATATAATTGCACAGCTAACTTAAAATAATTTATTGTATGTTAATGATATGAACTGTTTACTAATAAGAGTCTAGGCCTGAACACTAAACTAAAATACACAGAGCACCAGAAAGGAAGTCTTCTTTTTAACTGAAATTTTTAAATTGAATATTCACACTTACACTGGTAGCTCAATACCCATTTTCGTGCAGCAATACCTATAAAGTATTTCAGGGTTCTCTCACAGACCAGATCCTCATCTAAAGATTAAAGAGAGAGAGGAAAATGAGTGTTCAATATTAAATGAATAAAGACCACTGGCTATTTTTTAAATATTTCCTTTACAGTGGGTCTTCACACTATGTCAGAAACTGCTTTCAAAAATATGTCCAGTTTCAAAAGCAGTTTCTTGAGTTACAGAGACTAGAGCTTTTCTGATTTATTTTACATACCTCCTTTTAAAATGATATTTTTCATAGCCTGGCCAAGATAACAGTTTGAAACAATATAAAATGAAAAACTGCAAACTGTATTTTAAAGTACAGACTACAAAAAAAAGCTCAGCTTCCTTTATACAAATGGATGGAATGGAGTCTTTTTAATGGTAGATAAAAGAACAGAAGAACTGTATTACAGTCACCAACAGCAATAGTGCAAAGGCAGGTAAGCAGTCCTTCAAACAAAGGTCAGTGGCTTTTTTGATGCCCCCCAAGTTTGCAAAATTGCTGAAAAGCAGCTACAGATACAGACTGTTCAAAGGAAGAGAAAAACAACGAAAATCTTACAAGACTTCTATGTTAGCATATGATCTTATTAGCTCTTGGAGTAGTAATATAAAAATCATGTGATTTAGTAAACCTATCAGTTGCAATTGTTTTTTTTTTTAATCCCCCCTTTTTGACACTTTCATGTAATAACTTTAGAAGCTTAAAAAATAGGTACAGTTTGCAATCACACTTCTGACATTCAAAAGAGGGAAAGAAATAGACTAGGAATTCTGGTTCATCCATTAAAATACTTTTCCTCACTTTAATATTTATTGGATTGTAAACCCCTGAATTCCCAACCTATATAGGAGCTATAGGAATATTTGAGGAAAACATCAAGTTGGCCAAAACTGTACTAAGTTGCAATACACCCAATTTAAATACCTATTAACTCAAAGAAAGCTGACACAGTATCCTGAATAAGTAGCAGTGCATATTATTAAATTAAGATCTCACAATCCTTAAGATATACCTACCCACCCAATCAATTATGGAGATAAATCAAATAGGAAGTTCACTTTTGTGTTTCTAGCTCACCTGTTTTCATTATTAGATGAGTTGTATGTTCAGTCATTTTACTACACCAAGTGCTCTTAGTTTTCTTGGCAAATTTACGTACTAGTTTCTAGAAGAAAAGAAAATGAATTAAAAATAATTGGTTTTATTGGTACACCGGAGATTGCTGGCTTCAATGGAATATTTCATTTATTTTAAAAATGTATATCTCACTTTTCCTCTATATTAATAACCTTACTTTGATAATATGATTATGAACGATAAAAACATGGTAGAACAGATAAAATCCAAAATTAGGATGGTTCAAAGAAGTAGGAAATGACTAGTTTGACAGACCATCACATAGCAGAACTCCATCAGCGAGGAGCCAATAAATACATTCCTAGAGCAATAGCACTTAGACATATACCACTTCATAGAACTTTACACCCTCCTCTAAGCAGTTTACAGAATCAGCATATTGCCCTCCACAGCCTGGCTCCTCATTTTACCCACTTCGGAAGGATGAAAGGCAGAGTCAGAATTGAATTCCTGAAGTGAACATGAGTTAGTCTGCTTTCTAACCACTGTGCCACCACAGCTCTTATATGAGAAATAAATCCTTTAGCTCTCTTGCTCTCAAATTGTAATGGTTATAATTAAGTCCTTAAATTGGAAACAGTTGAATAATAGCAAACAAATGAGAAATGATGCTAATAACTGGAGACGGAGATGGTATTCAGTTGCCATGTTTAAAATCTATTTCATTTAGAGCGTATAGTAATCCAAAAATAATTAAAATATTAACATAGCCAACTACTACAGATTTTAGAAACATGTACAACTAGTAGATGAACCTAACTGGACACAAGTGAGCCATAATTGCTATAAGTCAAGCAAAATCTAGGAGCATCTCCAGTGTGTGACTTAGTTTGGTTACAGGTAAGACAAATTAAGTCAGTTCAATTAGCTAGAAGAATCTATCTTTCTTCAATTAAGTTTCTACTTGTTCGGTTGCATTCAGATTACACTGAATGTCTCTTCTTTGCTGCAGCACTTGCCCTTTCAAAATGCTTCCCTTCAAATATTTATATAGTTGATGCTCAAAACTATTGCTGAAAACTGGTTGTTGGGATGCATATGAAGTCCTTATAGAATTTTATATGTTTAAACACTTGAAAGTTTGTGTGTGTGTGTATGTTACGTTTTTGAGCTGATCAATAAATAAGTCAAGGAGACTAGTATAGATCTATTTCGAGCTTTTTAGCTCTCATCAGCTAGCCATACCCTTACTGGGATTTGAACCGGGGCTGTATTACATGCTAGGCAGGAGCCTTAGCCATTAGGCCACCAGGTTCTCTTCCTGATCAGCTGAGACAGGAGGATAAGTATATACTTGTGTCACAACACCCTGCTAAGCCCCAATTAAGGGAGGAAGCATACTGCTCTCCTTTTCTGCCTTTTGGCTCATCACCAGAGATCATCTAGACAAAAAGCTATGAGTTCCATTGAGTAATTATTTTTATGTTACGCTAATTTTTTTAATGGTTTTTGTGTGTTACACTTTTGAGCAGATCAATAAATAAGGTTTGACCGAAGCCTGAAGATGTCAAGTGAGATCTTGCCGAAACGTTGCAAAGACAATCTCATTCTTATATGGGAAAACACCCGAATACAATAAGACCAGCATACACACACACACACACACACACACACACATAATTGTTTCACAACACCCTGTTAGAGCCCCAATTAAGGGCGGAGACATACTGTTTCCTTTTCTGCCTTTCGGCTCATCACCAGAGACCATCTAGACAGAAAGTCATGAGTTCCGTTGTATTAATTTTTTAATATGTGTGTTAGTTTTATGAGCTGATCAATAAATAAATCAGAGAGACTAGGATAGATCTATTTCGAGCTTTTTAGCTCTCATCAGCTAGTCATACTCTCCGATTCGAATCTCAGTAAGAGTATGACTAGCTGATGAGAGCTAAAAAGCTTGAAATAGATCTATCCTACTCTCTCTGATTTATTTATTCATCAGATCATAAAACTAACACACACACACACACACACACACATATATATATATAATCTCTACTTTTATTGTTTTATACGTTTTACAAAAACTATGAAAGCAGGTTTATCTTTAAAATAATGTTTCCCACAAAATCTTAAAGCTCAGAAAAACTTATATCTGTTGCTATGAAAAATCTACAAGCATATCAGAGCATGCTTACCAATTCACTCTGGTTTAAACCAGATGCCACCAGAGACATTTGTTGCCTTCCAGTCAGAAGTAGACTCTTTCTTTTCCTTTTATTTGTACTACAGCAGGTGGTATGTGCCAAGGGAGAGACTGATTTTTCCAATACACTATGCATTTCTAGAAAAGAAGATTTAAAAAAATCTTGTTTATCTAGATAATGTTTTATATTTGACAACAATTATTACAAAGTTACTTTTTTTTTAATAAAAACAGATATTTAATATGTATTTTCTTCCTTCTTAGGGGTGCCTGTATCTTTTAATTGTATATTGGGCATGCAGCTTAATATATGATCTACGCAATATTCAAATTATATTTCTAATTGTCAATCACATTTTAAAAGTAGAAAATGTCAAGTGATGCACATGACAGGATGAACGATAAAATAGAAGATAAAACATGGAAAAAATATAAAGACCTGAGGCAATAATCATTGTCCTTGTTTATTCTACTTTCAAACAGCCTTAATATATTTCCTCTTTTTAAAATGCAATTAAAAAGAAGCAAAATGCTTTAAACTAGCCAAGAGAACAAACTTTAATTTGTAATCATGTTGCCAATAACTATAATCTGTTTAAACGTTTATAAGATGATCTAAAGTATTTTATTTTGATCCGAAAGACCAAACAAAGGCTGTGTTAATTATGTTATATTCAGTTTGTTTTGGGATATAAAAGAAACTAATTGATTTGATTTCACTAATTTAATATTTGAGATCTATTATTTATAGCAATCAAAGGAACTGGCTTTGATTGGATTTGAAGATCCTAAAAAAACAAACATCTATTAAGGTTGTTCCAGAAAAATGAATGTATTTTTACATAATTTAATTTATTTATTTTTCTCACAGCAAATAAGATACTTTCTGGGTATAATTCTTCAAATCCAGAAAATAATATTTCAGACTCACTATATGGGAGGTATTATAAAGTATATGTTATATAGAGAATTGTGAAATACTTGGCTTATTCAAGAACAAGCAGAATTCCACTACCCACTACTAATTAATTCCCTCCAGCCTGGCCATTACAGCAAAGAAATGCAAGCAATTGCAGTTATAGTTTCCTTAACATTTTATAAGAATCAGGAATGTTGCCTTCCTTTTTCTCCAGATTAAGCTATTATTACTATTTAAGTAAAATAATTGCTGATTTATTTCCCCAGTCTAGAGTAAAAGTTTTCCTTTGATCTCCAGATAATTAGAAACTGACTCATGAAAAATTACCATATTTTTTGGAGTATAAGACGCAGCTTTTTTCCTCTAAAAAGAGGCTGAAAATCTGGGTGTGTCTTATACAACAAATATGGCATTTTTTGTCTCCTGAAGCCCTGCCCCTTCACCAAAATGGCCTTGCACAGCCTTATGGAGGCTTTCCCAATGTGGATTGCAAAACATAGTATCTCTAAGTACTTCACATCTATGGCTATTGTACTTTTCACCAGAATGTTCTCATCCTAGATATTTACAGGGATTCCAGCACAATGTGGCAATCTATTGAACAGAATCTTTTGAAAGAATTCAGATGTCCTAATAATTCTGATCCATTTTGTCTATTTAGAATGGTGCTTTTCTAGAAAACTTGGAAGCAACTATTTGTTCCCATTTACATTTCAATCTGGTTCTCATGGCAGTATCCCAGAGACATGAACTATCCTTCTATAGAAGGCTCTTAATTATGTCTTTTAACTACAGTTCTTCTACTTCAATATCATGTCAAAAGTTATAAGCTTCTGGAATCTCACAATTGTATATTTTGCTGCTCCATGAAACATAATTGGCTTTTCTGATGATATGATAATTAAACTGATCTTTTTGTGTAGAAGCACAGTTCAAAAGAATTGCAAAGAAAAATCCTGGAACAAGTTCATTTCTTGGACCAAATTAGTTTATTTCCCTCAACTAGCTAATGCACCATCACAACAATGCACTAGAAATCCACTTTAAAACCACTGCCATGGCAACAGAACTCTGAATTAATATTCATAAACTCCACTAGTAACCAAACAAAATTAACTCTATAATTTATCAGTGACAATCTATACCAATGTAGTATATTGCACAGAAGGCAGTATAGAATGAAAGAGTACAGATAAAACTGCCAGAAGAAAATAAATAGAGAGCACATACAATGGATTGTTCTTCTCAGCTTTGAGTCAATTCCTAGTGAATGCTTGAGTCCTATCGGTATATATTAAACCCAGCAAATAATTAAGGATTTAATATTTCTCTGAGGATGAAAAGGAGAGGATTTATGTATGAAATGCATTCATTCAATAATGTATGCATTTTATACCTAAATTTGTAACAGGATATTCCATTTAAAAATGAATTATTTTGTTTATGTTTTATAAGTAGGAAGAAATTTTTAAATTCTCAGGAATATTGTTTTTGAAAGAAAGGCAGTTTCAGAACACTGCCAACTTACCCTTTCTTGTTTCTGTCTGCTCTCTTTCCAATGACCATTCTTCAGAGCCCACATTCTGGCTTCCCTCTTTGAGGACAGCTTCAATGAAAGCCATCTTCTGCTGCAGTTGCTTTAAGTTATTTTGCATAGCACCCCTTTGCTACAAACAGAACAAAACAGAGGCTTGTCTCAGATAATTTTCATCAATGAATAGAAAATAAAACTGTCAGAAGTGAGACACAGAGAACTACACGGTGATATCACAAGCAAATAAATGGATGAGTGATCTAGGATTAGGGGACTTAACTATCACACCCTTGTCATGGACAGACCACTCTCTCCTTCGGCTAGACTTCCCAACCGCTACACTCCACCATGGGGAGGCGGAACCAGAAATTCCAAGATGGTTCCGCCCCAGGCGCCTGATGGACCCAGAGAGGTTCCAGTCGGAGCTTGGGCCAATTCCTGTGACTCTGACCCACGACTTGACTGAGGACCTGGTGGCCGCTTGGAATATGGCGGCTGCCGGGGCCCTGGATTGGGTCGTGCCCCTGCGGCCTCTCACTCGGCGTCGATCTACCCTTGGCCCTTGGTTTTCCAAGGAGCTGAGGGTGATGAAGCGCCGAAAGGGATGCCTATAGAGCATTTGGAGATCCACTTATTCCGAATCTGATCGAACACGTGCAAGGTCCCATTTGCGGACCTATCTCGTAGCAATAAGGGCGGCGAAACGCAATTACCTTGCCACCCTCATCGCATCCGCAGATAACCACCCTGCCGCCCTGTTTAGAGTTACCCACTCCCTCCTTCAACAGAGGCCGCGAGAAGCTCTTTTACAGGGTCGTGCAGAGGAATTTAGATGTTATTTGCAGGATAAAATCGCTCAGATCCGGGACAAACTGGCCTCCAATGAGGGTGGTCTGGGCGGGCAGACGGAGGCAGGCCTTGAGACCACTTTATGGGAAGAGTTCAACCTTGTGACTCCAGATGACATGGGCAGGTTGCTGGGGCAGCTGAATGCTACCACATTTGTTTGTACCCATATCCCTCCTGGCTTGAACTGGCATCCCGGGAGGTTACACGAGGCTGGCTCCAGAAAATTGTGAATGCTTCCTTGAGTGAGGGGTTCTTACCAGCCATCTTGAAAGAGGCGATGGTGAAACCCCTCCTCAAGAAGACTTCCCTGGACCCAGCGGTGTTGGCTAATTATCGTCCAGTCTCCAACCTTTGCTTTCTTGCGAAGGCTGTTGACAGTGTGGTGGCACAACAGTTCCCCCAGCACCTGGAGGACACTGTCTATCTAGACCCGCGCCAGTCTGGCTTCCAGCCTGGGCACAGCACAGAAACGGCATTGGTCGCGTTGGTAGATGATCTCTGGAGGGCTCGGCATAGGGGTTGTTCCTCTATCCTGGTCCTATTAGACCTCTCAGTGGCTTTTGATACCATCGACCATGGTATCCTATTGCACCGGCTGGAGGGGTTGGGAGGCACCGTGCTGCAGTGGTTCTCCTCCTACCTCTTCGGCCGGTCGCAATTTGTGTTGGCAGGAGGGCAGAGATCGACGCCGAGGCCCCTCACGTGTGGGGTGCCTCAGGGGTCGGTCCTCTCGCATCTCCTGTTCAACACCTATATGAAGCCGCTGGGTGAGATCATCCGTGGTTTTGGGGTAGAGTACCATCAGTACACTGATGATACTCAGCTGTACATCTCTACTCCAAACCACCCCAACGATGCCGTGGAAGTGATGTCCCAGTGTCTGGAGGCCATGCGGGTCTGGATGGGGAGGAACAAGCTTCGACTCAATCCATCCAAGACCGAGTGGCTGTGGTTTCCGGCGTCTCGATATAGCCAGCTGGTTCCATCTCTGGCTATCGGGGGCGAGTCATTAGCCCCCGCGGAAAAGGCTCGGAACCTGGGTGTTCTCATGGACTCTCGGCTGTCCTTGGATGACCATGTGACGGCTGTGGCCAGGGGGGCTTTTTATCAGGTTTACCTGATACGCCAGTTGTGCCCCTTTCTAGATCGAGACGTCTTACGCACGGTCACTCAAGCCCTCGTCACTTCCCGCCTCCTCAGGGTGCCGTCCGCCGGTCAATGCCGGCGGGCGACCCCCAGGGGGAGAGCCTTCTGTGTGGGGTCCGGCCCTCTGGAATGACTTGCCCCCTGATCTCCGTACCACCACAGACCTACGCCTCTTCCGCCGGGGGCTTAAAACGCATCTTTTTCATCTGGCCGGGCTGGCCTAGATATAATGATTTAATTTAATTTAATTTTAATGGGATTTTTAAACTGTTTTAATTGATTTTTAGCACAGTTCCATCAAATGTAATCTTATTTTATTTTGTTGTTTGTCTATTATTGTGTTTTTTACTTCTTCTGTGCACCGCCTGAGTCCCACTAGAGAGATAGGACGGTATAAAAATGTGATAAAATAAAATAAAATAAATTTTCTTTCTCTTTGGGTCTCTTTGAGACAGTGGTGGGTTGCAGAGCACTGGATACCATTCTGGTACAGTGCTCCGGAAGGCCCATCCACCTGCCCACACTCCTTACCGGTCTTTTCCGCGCACAACACATACAGCGCCTCATCCTGGGCACTCCTTTTTTTTTTTAACTATTACCTTCTGGCAGATGGTACAGGATATTAAAAACAAGGACAAGTAGGCTGAAAAACAGCTTCTATCCCAGGGCAGTAACTATATTGAATTCTATGATATAGTGCAATATTAATGCAATATTGGGTTTTCAATTTATGCACTCTTTTTATCAACTCTAACATACTAAACACATCCATCCCTTTGTATTATCACCTAAATGAATTTTCAAATCTTTCACAAATTTAGCCAATCCTCCTCAAATTACTCACATTCATTGCAAACTCTTCCCTATAATGTAGCTTCTAACTAATCTTATGTTGCCATTCACATAAATTAGGTTATCACATTTATGTTTGGAAACATACAATCTCATACCTGTGTAGTAAGAATTTCACTTTGGGAGAATTGACCTAATGAATCTTCCAAAAGGGTTGCTTCACTGTCATAGGGCATCATTTCTTCACCTTACAGGGAAAAAAAGTTTTACAGAGAGTAAAAGAAAGCAAACAATTCCTGGGAAGAGGTGGAGGGTGGGAAGCTCTTTAAAGAAAAACATTACAGTTAAGAAACTACAGAACTCTCTATATTTTTTTCAGCATCTGAATTTAGACCATATAGATATACAAACAATAAACTATCCTAGATGACAGGCAGCTATTTGAGTATTGAAGTCACTTGATGTTAGGCAAGTAATGAAAAATAAAATAAAACAAATAAAATATATGAGAAGGAAATTGAGCAGAACCCCAAAGTGCAAATGTTTCTCTATACTATTACCTTTGGTTTTGAGTGACTCAATCTATGAGGGTTTGATTTTATTAAAGTAATTTCAAGTCTGATTTAGAAATACTGCCATTTTGTCACACATTTTCACACATTGTTAAGTCACTTGATCTATCTGTAGCTTGGTATGTAAACAGTAATTGACTGCTGTTGTTTTTTTAAAACTTTTCAAATTTTTGGGCAGGTCATGATCCTATTGGGCTGCTACTGGGCTGTACTTTGATAGAATGATTTTATAGAAAGATTGGAATGCTGGAGCACAATAAGACACTAAGCATATAACTCAGAATTCAAGAGTTATTATAGAGTGTTCTGCTTATTTTAATAATAAAATAATAATTATTTAATTTCTTGACCGCTCCTCTCCCCACGGGGACTCGGAGCGGTGCACAGGGAAAACTAAAACCATAAATACAATACAATCAAAACAACATCTTAAAAACAAATTAAACAGTGCCTGTGCTAAAATACCCATTATAACTAAAATTCCCTACACAACTAAAACCCCCTACACAACTAAAACCCCATTTTGCAGAGAAAGAGAATAAATATGGAGATAACTGGTCTTAACTTTGTCTGGCAACATTATTAAATAAATGCTTTGCTATGATAAATCAAAACTGAATTGCTGAGAGTTGGAAAGCATATAAATTTATTAAATAAATAATAATGGTTGCAATTCATTTATTAGGCTGTGGTATTTATTTGTATACTTTTGCATCTGTTGATATTGAGCTTTAGAATACACTGAAATGGAAGTTCTTCTGGGACTTAAAGCCTGAGGCAATAATGGTTTTCTCTTTCTTAAATAGCTATATTGCAATGCTTCATTATTCAACTAACAATACAGCTGCATCCTTTTTCAATAGTTGTAAAACACATAGGCTGGATTTTGGAGGTGGGGGGGATGCTAGACTTGTCTGTGAACTTGACATAGATACATAGAATGTGAAGGGAGATTGCAATCCGAGATGAATGTACCTGCCATCCAAATTCCAAACTGACTTGAGATAATTCTAACTTTTTTTTTTTTAAAGTCATTAACAGTTTACTGCCAGCTGGTTGACATGGAGTAGAAACATAGATTATTTGACCATCTACTTAGTAGCCTAAGTGTGAAATAAGTGAAGCAAGAACCTTATTCTGAATTCCATTCTCTTCCAATAATAATTTCATTATATCTGAAATGTTTCATATTTTATATCCATATAATATATCTGGAGAAGCAGTCTACAGAAAATCTGTGTACTGCCAAGAACGATTAGCTGTTACAATGTAACAAGGCCCTACGAGCAAACCGGAATTCTGTTCCCGAACTTCTGGTTTCCCTGTAGGGCTGGTTTTTCACACTCCGGAGGCTTCAGGAAGCTCCTTGAGCCTCCGAACACCCTCAAGGGGGGGGGGGAGGCTGTTTTACCCCTCCCCAGGCTCCTATAAAGCCTCTGGAGCCTGAGGGTCAAAAAAGCAGGCCAAAAATGGGGGGTTGTCATAGAAAAAGAAAAAACTAAATTGCTGTGGGACTTTAGAATTCAAACAAACAGGCACCTGTTGCATAACACCCAAGACTTAAATGTTGATAAGAAAGATAAGAGAGTCTGGATAGTGGATATGGCAGCACCTGGAAAAAGCAGAATAGAAGAGAAAGAACTGGAGAAGATAACAAAATATAAAGACCTACAAATAGAAATAGAACAACTGTAGAAAAACAAGCAACAGCAGTACCAATAGTAATAGGTGCCTTGGATTCAATCTCAAAACATAAGTCATTTGCAAACAACAGTTTTACACTGGACAAGTTACATCCTGCGACAGTGTGACAATATCTGTAAGAGTATCAAACATCCGGATCTGACTATCTGAGGTCCTTGGGAAGGACTTGCTAGGTAGACAAAAATGCCAAAGCCAGTTGGAACATCTCACTATGCAACGAACCATCATAATCATCATTGTCGTTGAAGCTGACACAATTTACAAACTGAAGTTGAATTCAGCACCTAATGAGGAAGATACAGCAGTTTTGGGCAAAGATATGGGATAGTCCAAAAAATATGACATGAACAAATTTGGTTAAAGAGGTGGATAAGGATTTTTAAAAAGCTGAAATGAAAGAAATTGTAATAACAGCAGAAATGGTGAAGAAAAGAGCAAGGAAGACCAAGAATTGGTCAGCACCAACAACTAAATATGAATGGCACATATTTTGGTTGAAATATCTGACTTTTTTGCACATACTTGTTGCCAATCAATTTAACAACATACTGCAAGGAGGAAAAATTGAATAGTGGCTAACACCTGGCCAAATCAAGCTGTTGTAAGTTGAGGATTACCTGTACATACAAAGCCAGAATTGAGAATGCTGCAATAGTAAGTGCTGCCACTATAAAAAAGCGGAAGAAACAGTGGACTACCTGATTACGTACTTCAAGAAGATTGCACAGTCTGACTACGAGCAATGCCAGAACAAAGTAGCAACAATGGTACATTGGAAGAAATGCCATTTCCTTGCAAGCAAGAACTGATGAGACCATAAACAAGAGAAAGTTAGAGAGAATGAAATGCTAAAGTCCTCTGGGATTCCAACAGACAGGCACCTATCACATAATACATAAAAATTAAGAATTGTTAATCAAACAAAAAAGTCTGGATGATGGACAGGACAGTACCCAGGAAGAGCAGAATACAAGAAAAGGAACCTGAGAAGATAACAAAATACAAAGACTTACAAATCTAAAAAGGATGACTGTGGCAAAAAAAAGGAAATATACTTCCATTAGTATTAGGCACCTTGGGTACTGCCCAAAACAACTGGAGCACTAGTTAAATACCATCAGCATTGACAAATTCACCACCAGTCAATTTCAGGATTCACCCATGCTATGTGAGTCCCCCAGCATGCAGGCACGGGTGACTCCCCTTCTTGCACACATCCACGTGCACCCCCCCCCCCACTTTTGGCGCATTTTTTTCAAACCCCCCCCCCAGGCTCCAGAGGCTTTCTAGGAGCCTGGGGAGGGCAAAAACAGGCCCCTGTACCCCCAGAGGCTTCAGGAGCTTCCCTGAAGCCTTGGGAGCGTGAAAAACCAGCCCTACAGTTGATTGCATGACAAACCATAATAGACAAAAAGAAGTCAATTCTTCTTTTTATCAATTCTTTTGGGAGATAAGCAAAACAAACATTCAGATTAAAATTAGAAATTGATTAAAATTATAATAAAAATTATGAATTACATGAAGTTATTTTAGCATTTGACAATTTTTTAGGAATTTCAACTGATTTGTCAGCTATTCTTATGTGCAAAATGAATAATTATATTTACAGCATCCCATTTCTGAGACAATGTTTAACAATTATTGATAGAAAAAGCAAATTCTGATTAAATGCTATTGATAGAGCAAATGCTGATTAAAAATCAATATGAATAAAAAGTAAGAATTGTCTTAAAAACGAAACCCAGATTTCAGTAATAATGCAAAAATAAAAGTTAATTCTTCCATTTATAAGAAAAGGATGGTTAAACTTGATTTTTAAATTTCACAGTACCATCATTTTGTTATGTAAATAAAATGTAATTGCTGTATTTTTCGGACTATAGGATACTCTGAACTGTGAGACATACTTAGCTTTTGAGGAGGAAAACAAGAAAAAAAATCTGCCTCTGCCTCCCAGCAATATGCCTCCTTACAACAAACAGCCTGGTCAACTTCAGCACAGCCTGATTTAGCATGAGCAGCTGATTGGTGGTTGGATCTGCCTCCTGGAATACCGCAGAGGTGGGTTGCTCCCAGTTCGGCCTGGATCGGGTAAATTGGTAGAAGCTGCAGGAAGCTCCATCCACGCGCCCAGTCATGCACATGAAAGAGCGCGAGCGAACTGGTAGTAAAAAATTTCTCTAACCATTGATATCGCCTATCAGATGTTCCAGGATGCGGTGATCGCCATTGCCTCCCATCACTGCTGCCACCTATCAACACCTCCTGTGCACCATTTTTGGCTTGTTCCAGGCGGCAAGGAATGGGCTGAAAATGGAGTGCATGAAGGCATCAGCTGCTTGTGTTAAATCAGGCTATGCTGAAGCCGAACCAGCTGTTTGCTGCAAGAAGGCAAATTGCTGGGGGATAGAAGCCACTGGGTGGGGGATGGTGGATGGACAGTGCTTTGGCAATTCGCTCTATAAGACGCAGATATTTCCACCCACTCTGGGGCGGGTGCATCTTATACACCGAACAATACGGTAATACAAGTAACAAAATAAAAATAATTTATTACTTGCTCTAACCGCCCTTGATTTTATTTGGTGGACAAAATAAATTCATGTGTTGCTTGCATGAAATTCATAGTAAAGTTTGAGAATCCTTTAATTAATTTATAAAAAAGCATCAAGATGAATACTTTCTCTCTAGAGCTAGAAATGTATATTGAAAATTGCAGAAGGGTATTTAAAAATAAAGTAATTCTAGGTAATACTTGCAATGGCAATTTTGTACCTAAATTGGATTCTGAATGTGCACATTCTTCTTGCCCGCATTTTAGTTGCTCAGCATCTGTAGAGACTTTATCACTAGGTGAAATGTCTTCGTTATTTCCACTAAGACTGGACATTTTCTCTTTGGAATTAGAGAATGGGATTAAATCCTCTGAATTACAAGCCTTGCCAGAGACCACAGATATATTTGACTGAGAAGAAAACAAATTCACAGAGAATTCTGATTCCTGGCTTTGGCAGATATCCTCTTTTTTGTCTTTGAAACAACTTCTCCTACTTCTCTTTGATGCTAGCACCTCTACTGGTATCTTCTTTTCTTTTACTGGGTGTGATTGTGTGCTTTGCATATTGATTAGTTCCTGAAAACAAGGAAGCTTTTCATTTTCACTGGGATTCTCTTCTGAGGATGGCAGCTTCTGTAGCAATTTCTGGTAAGTCAAAACAAAGTCCTGACTCTTCAATGTGGATTTGCTTTTGCTATTCAGACTCAATTTGTTTTTGCTATTCAGATCTGTCCCATTAGTAATTTGCTTGTCTATTTTAGCAGGCATGATGTCATTTGTATCCCAAAGGTTTGGCAAACTTTTTTTATTTTTGGTAGGTGGGTCCAGCAAGTTGTCTGGTGTCTCTGACAGCAGTTCAGAAAGCTGATGCTCTTTCGCAGAACATTCTAAATTCAGTTGGGGAATCACGCCGGTGCTAGAAACATCAACAGCTTTTTCTGTGTGACTATTTAGTTGCTTTTCTTCCATGGGGATTATTTTTTGAACATTGATAAATTCGAGTAACAATGGCACAGAATTTAAATAATGTTGCCGCATTAATTCTTTCTGAGAATTCAGTTCCATTTTTTTGTTTTCAGTATCTTTGGATTTTGCTTCTTGAAAGTGGACTGAACCAGAACTACTGCTATTAATATGGCTGAAACTTGTGTCGTCCAAATTGCTATTTTTCCAGACATTCAAACTTCTAACGCAATCATCTGGACTTTCAGTTTTTTTCTCTAACCCTGGAGATTGTTTCTGTTCATCCATTGTCTTTTTACTTTGTGGTTGACATCCATCATCTTCATTTCTGGTAACTGATTGTAGAGATATTGATGGACAATCAGGAAATGGAACTTTCGAGGCAAACTGAAGGGATTCATTTTTATGTTCAGAAAAACTGGATGTAGAAAATGTTGGTGTTTGGATAGAGGTACTTCTATTCACATGACAATAAACATCACATTTCTCTTCACGTGTTCCATCTTTATCACTTTTATCAGGACTTAGCCCATGCAAATATTTAATATCCCCAGCCAATTCCTTTACTTGACTTGAACATAGCAAGAATGACTGGCGTTTGCAGCAGCCAAATATATTCTGCATGAACTCTGTATCTAGTTCACTCTCTTCAGTTTCTAGATTCAATTCACAACTCTCTTTAGCTTTATTGTTGGTTTCAGGGGACTTGCAATTATCTGTGCAAATCTTATCACACTGTCTTATTCCAGAACGAATTGCATATTTCTCAAATTGATTCATCATGACCTGTTTATCCTTAGAAACTGCTTGTTCTACCTTTCCAGGAGGAAACTGCAAGCATGAGCTCCTGTATTGAGAATCTGCATTGTGGTTCTCTGCAGTTTCTTCGGTATTCAGAATGTCTTTTAAAGTCCCAATCACATGAGGAAACTTTTCATGGTTAGCATAAGCCATGTCTCGATTACATAGGCACAGATTATCAATCATACTGGTATCGGAACAAAACATTGCTTTCTTTGGATTTTCCTGCAGGATACAGGTGTCATCTTCTGTTACAGAGGAAGATGGCATTATTTCTGAAAGAGAAATAGATTGTTTTAGTTCTCTCTCATTCACATTTATTTTTCTCTTAGTTGGTTCACTTTGTTTCCTGGCTTTTTTTGTGAATAACTGAATCTCCTTGTTGCATTTGACTCGCTTCTGGCCTTGATTCATTTTTCTCAACTCCTTAATATCCAGTTTTTCCTTGGTCTCCTCAGAGAGCATGGGGCTTTTATTCAACACCTGCAGTTTACCAAGTAATTTTTTACTTCTCTTGTTCAAATAACTACTTTTGTTTTTTATTTCTGTTAGGTTCAATTCTGGTAACACGTGGCATTCGCTCTGAGCTTTTTTATCTCCATCTCCTTTCAACCTAGACACTGCTTCTTTAACACAGGTTATTTTTGAAAAAGCAACTTCTGATTGTTCTGCTGGGCATTTTTTAACAACAGCAAGGGCTTGATCACTATTTTCCACAATAGGGTCATCTCTTTTTCTAACTAATTCCTTGTTGCTTGCTTTCACCTCTTGTCTTTTAACGAAATCGTTCAGATCAAATATTGCCATTCTCTTTTGTGTAGATACCCTTCTCAGTGGTAGACAGATCTCAGAATCTGAGGAATCTGTATCTGGATCCTGAAGCTCTTCACTGCAACCATCTGCCAGTGAATTAGAAGAAAGGATCTCCTTGTTTTTAGAAAGCCACTCATTGACTTTATTCATCTTCTGGATCATTTCCCCCCTAGAACTTTTACTCAGACAGACGTCAGGCATAGCCTGGGACTGTAATTGCCATTCCTTATTTTCACATACAACCGATAAATTTCCAGCAGATTGGTCAGTGAGAGTTTTTTCACCATTATCTATCTGTTCATTTGTACTGATATGCATGGCTTCACTAGCCAAATGTTCTTGTGTCATCCTGCAGAAAGAGGAAGATCTATCATACTGTAGGCAACTAAAACCAGGTTGTTCCATGCAGGAATCTAGATAAGACACATTTTGTTGCTGTTTGACAGTCACGTTTCCCTCAACAATTTCTAAGTTTTCGTTGACAGTTTTGGAATCATCTCTCTCATTCACATTTATTTTTCTCTTAGTTGGTCCACTTTGTTTCCTGGCTTTTTCTGTGAATAACTGAATCTCCTTGTTGCATTTGACTCGCTTCTGGCCTTGATTCATTTTTCTCAACTCCTTAATATCCAGTTTTTCCTTGGTCTCCTCAGAGAGCATGGGGCTTTTATTCAACACCTGCAGTTTACCAAGTGGTTTGATTAATTTTTTACTTCTCTTGTTCAAATAACTACTTTTGTTTTTTATTTCTGTTAGGTTCAATTCTGGTAACACGTGGCATTCGCTCTGAGCTTTTTTATCTCCATCTCCTTTCAATATAGACACTGCTTCCTCAACACAGGTTATTTTTGAAAAAGCAGCTTCTGATTGTTCTGCTGGGCATTTTTTAACAGCAAAGGCTTGATCACTATTTTCTACAATAGGGTCATCTCTTTTTCTAACTAATTCCTTGTTGCTTGCTTTCACCTCTTGTCTTTTAACGAAATCATTCAGATCGAATATTGCCATTCTCGTTTGTGTAGATACCCTTCTCAGTGGTAGACAGATCTCAGAATCTGAGGAATCTGTATCTGGATCCTGAAGCTCTTCACTGCAACCATCTGCCAGTGAATTAGAAGAAAGGATCTCCTTGTTTTTAGAAAGCCACTCATTGACTTTATTCATCTTCTGGATCATTTCCCCCCTAGAACTTTTACTCAGACAGACGTCAGGCATAGCCTGGGACTGTAATTGGCATTCCTTATTTTCACATACAACCGATAAATTTCCAGCAGATTGGTCAGTGAGAGTTTTTTCACCATTATCTATCTGTTCATTTGTACTGATATGCATGGCTTCACTAGCCAAATGTTCTTGTGTCATCCTGCAGAAAGAGGAAGATCTATCATCCTGTAGGCAACTAAAACCAGGTTGTTCCATGCAGGAATCTAGATAAGGCACATCTTGTTGCTGTTTGACAGTCACGTTTCCCTCAACAATTTCTAAGTTTTCGTTGACAGTTTTGGTATCATCTCGGCTTCCTTGTTTTCTCTCTTCTAAGGCTCCACATATATCTAAAAAAGAAAAATAATAAAATGAAGCATGAAATCCATTTATCACACACATTCATCTCATCCTTTTCTGCTGCTTGATTCATTATTATGTGTGATAACAATACTTCTCTCATTCCAAAAACACCATTCATACCAGTACAAGATAATACCTATAGCTCAAGATTGATCTATAGGGCCTTTGATGCTCTCTGAACGTGACTGTTTTCTTGCAGATGTTTTATTACCAAAATAGATAACATCATCAGTGCTATGCAGTCGATGTAATCTTTGCTCACATGGGTATTGCTTGCTTTCTGGTGAGAAACTGTTTGGTCTTTTTGTTTCCTTTTTGGCTTTTGATTATCTCTTTTGAATGGAAAGTTCTTTATCACTATATGACTAAAGTTCTTTATCACTATGTGCATATTGATGGTCAATTTATCTAAATGCCAGCTTCTAGGAATTCTCTAGCAGTTTTGAACTTTATTTGGTCTAGGATTCTCAGTTTCATATGGTTAAGTCTGTGTACTACAATGATGCCAACAGCAGTCTCCAACCTTTCTGGCTTTGCGGACTGGGAGGGAAGAGGGGGTGGTTCCGCATGATCAGCAAGCAAGCAATTCCATTTGTGCAAGTGGTGGGCGCCCACGCAACCACCACTTGTACCAATGCAGTTTCTACAGCCTGGTTCTGAACGGGCCACAGCCCAGGGATTGAGGACCCTTAATATACAACACACAGTGTAAAAAGCAGCTATTCTGGCATTTAGAAAATATGATTAATTGCACAACACGACAGCTTAGCCATAGTTTCAATTGAGAAACTGAGCATCCAAATTCACGGTGACCAAATTGAATTTGGTCACCGGAATCTGCTCCCACCTTGCCTCACAGACTCCTCTCCAGCAGACGCCATTTTACTGACTAAAACTTAAATCTTTCATTATGGCTTCAAAAAAGCAGACGCATCAACCTAAAATCACCTCGATGTTACCTGAAAAAACAGATGTGGACGCTAAATTATCAGCAATGGATGAAACTCTTCAGAACATCATGAAAGAAATTAAAGAAATGCGGAAGGACCATGTCAGTTCCAAATTAGAACTCTTGGAGACACAGAAAAAATTAATGGAAAATACACAAAAGATCGATGGTCTGGAGGTGGGGTTGGCTGGGACAAGGGAAGAGCTTAAAAGCTTTCATAATGAAATAGGGGATTTAGCTGGTCATATGTCTAGGATGGATTTTGAAAGGATGTCTTATTTTTTAAGATTTCAGAACGTTCCTGAATCAAGCGATGAAGATCTGACTGATTTAATGTGTACAATTTTAGCAGATTATATACAAAAGAGTAAAGAAGATATTAGGGGGGACAGTGATCTGATATACAGAATTAATTCAGCATATGCCAGGATAAATGAAGTACCCAGAGAGATACATATTAAATTTGTAAGAAGGTAAACAAGGGAAAGGATCCTGAGAGCACAGAGAGACAGTCCTTTAATTTACCAGCAGAATGAGATTGCCATCTTGAAGCAGGTCCCGAAAAAGATTAGAGAGATAAGAAGGAAGTATTCCTTCTTGTCCAAAAGATTATTTAAAAAGGGGGTGTGGTTCAAGTGGGTGATGCCAGAGGGAATGTTGGTGTTCTGGGAGGGAGGAAGGGTGAGAATTAAAACAATTGTAGAGGCGGAAGCCTTTCTTAAAAAACACTCCTCAATCCTGGAGGATGAAAATGGGAGAGTGGAGGGTGCCGCGGCCCCAGCCACTGGAGGTCAGGGAGAGGAAGACATAATTGCCAAAAGATCTCAAAAGTGACTTTATTTTTGTATCGTATAACTTTTATTTGGATGTTTATACATGATTGTTAGCATAGATTTTAAAATGATATATTTGTATTTCTTTCCACTTTGTAGTACAAATGAAAATTTACTGTATTATCTATATTTTTTTGGATGAAGCCTCGGATGGGGCCAACGACTCTGACATAGAGGATCTCAAAATGTCTTTATAACACCTTATTTTCCCATATCCTATTTGTATAAAAATTTGTAAAACTCAATAAAAAGTTTTCAAAAAAAAAAGAGAGAGAGAAACTGAGCATCCTTTAGCAGTGATGGCTAACCTTTTTTTCCTCAGGTGCCGAAAGCAAGTACTCATGTACCTATACCCATAATGCAATGACCCTTCAACGCCCTATCCCCTGCACATCCACGTGACCCCCCCCACCAAACTGTGTGTAGATCTACACCTGCACACATACACACAACCACCATATAACCCCCCAACCTACCTACCTCCTACTGTATTTCTTTCTTTCTCCCTCTATCTACCTACCTACCTACTGTATTTCCCCCTCTATCCCTCTACCTATCTACCTACTGTATTTCTCCCTCTTTTTCTATTCCTCTACTTACCTACCTACTGTATTTCTCGCTATCTATCTCTACACCTACCTACCTACTGTATTTCTCCCTCTCTGTCTATCGCTCTACTTACCTACCTATTGTATTTCTTGCTTTCTCACTCTAACTACCTACCTATCTACTGCATTTCTCCCTCTCTATCTATCCCCCTATCTACCTACCTGTCTACCTACTGTATTTCTCCCTGTCTATCCCTCTCCCTACCTACCTACTGTATTTCTCCCTATCTATCCCACCTACCTACTATATTTCTTCCTTTCTCCCTCTACCTACTTACCTACCTACCTACCTACCTACCTTACTGTATTTCTTGCTATCTATCTATACACCTACCTACCTACTTATGGTATTTCTCCCTCTATCCCTCTAATTACCTATTGTATTTCTTGCTTTCTCCCTCTACCTACCTACCTACTTACCTACTGTATTTCTCCCTCTATCTATCCCCCTATCTACCTACTTGCCTACCTACTGTATTTCTCTCTGTCTATTCCTCTACCTACCTACTGTATTTCTCGCTATCTATCTATATACCTACCTACCTACTTATGGTATTTCTCCCTCTATCCCTCTACTTACCTATTGTATTTCTTGCTTTCTCCCTCTACCTACCTACCTACTTACCTACCGTATTTCTCCCTCTATCTATCCCCCTATCTACCTACTTGCCTACCTACTGTATTTCTCTCTGTCTATTCCTCTACCTACCTACTGTATTTCTCCCTATCTATCCACCTACCTACCTACCTACTATATTTCTTCCTTTCTCCCTCTACCTACCTATCTACCTACTTTTTTTCTATCACCCTACCTACCTACCTACCTACCTACCTACCTACCTACCGTGTTTCTATCTATCTGTCTGTCTGTCTGCCTGCCTACCTACCTAACTTATTTCTCCCTATCTATCCCTCTATCCCTCTATCTATCTATCCCTCTATCTATCTATCCCTCTATCTATCTATCTATCTATCTATCTATCTATCTATCTATCTATCTATCTATCTATCTATCATCTATCCATCCATCCATCCATCCATCCATCCATCCATCCATCCATCCATCCATCCATCTATCTATCATCTATCTACTGTAATACAATAATACAATAGCAGAGTTGGAAGGGACCTTGGAGGTCATCTAGTCCAACTACCTGCTTAGGCAGGAAGCCCTATACCCATGATGGCGAATCTATGGCACGGGTGCCATAGGTGGCACACGGAACCATTTCTTAGGCCACGCGAGGCATTGCCCTGTCAGCTTCAGTGTGCCCTGGCCAGCTGATTTAGGCCTTCTTTTGAGGCCGTTTTTTGCCCTCTGGAGGTGGGGGAAGGCTGTTTTCACCCTCTCCAGGCTCCTATAAACCCTCTGGAGCCTGGGGATGACGTAAAAAGCATGCCAAATGCAGGGGGTTATGTACATAGCATTATGGATGTGGCACACCTGTGCACATCACCCCTGCACTCCCCCTGCTTTTGGCACGCGAGCCAAAAAAGGTTAGCCATCACTGCCCTATACCATTTCAGACAACTGGCTATCCAACATCTTCTTGAAGACTTGCAGTGTTGGGGCATTCACAACTTCTGGAGGCAAGCTGTTCCACTGATTAATTGTTCTAACTGTCAGGAAATTTTTCTTCAGTCTAAGTTGCTTCTCTCCTTGATTAGTTTCCACCCATTGCTTCTTGTTCTGCCCTCAGGTGCTTTGGAGAATAGCTTGACTCCCTCTTCTTTGTGGCAGCCTCTGAGATATTGGAAGGCTGCTATCCTGTCTCCACTAGTCCCTCTTTTATTAAACTGTATTTCTCTCTCTCTCTCTATTCCCCTATCTACCTACCTACTGTAATACAATAATACAATAGCAGAGTTGGAAGGGACCTTGGGGGTCATGTAGTCCAACTCCCTGCCTAGGCAGGAAGCCCTATACCATTTCAGACAAATGGTATCCAACATCTTGAAGACTTGCAGTGTTGGGGCATTCACAATTTCTGGAGGCAAGTTGTTCCACTGATTGATTTTTCTAACTGTCAGGAAATTTCTCTTCAGTTCTAAGTTGCTTCTCTCCAGCGGGGTGATACCAGCGGCAGGTAAACCAATGTGCGCAGGAAGAGAGGGGAGCGCACGGAGGATCATGGGACCAGAGTCCCTCCCGTGTTTCCCCAAACTGGCCTGGCCTGCAAGGGGAGCAGGTAGGACAGTAATATCTATGGCACGCATGCCACATGTGGCATGCGGAGTCATTTGGCAGGGCACACAAGGCATTGCTCTGTTAGCTGGCCAATGCGCATGCGTATGCTGGCCAGCTGATTCAGCCATTTTTAAAGCCATTTTTCGCCCTCCCGGGCTTTATAGGAGCCTTGGAAGGGCAAAAACTGCCCTCCTGCCTCCCCGGAGGCTTCAGGGAAGCTTCTGAAGCCTCCGGAGGGCCTCCAGAGGTGCTGTTTTCCTATAAAGCCTCTGGAGCCTGGGGAGGGTGAAAAAAGCATCTAAAAAATGGGGGAGATCGCACATTGCACTATGGGTACGGCACGCTCGCGCACGACCCCCCTGCGCTCCCCCCTTATGGCAAGCGAGCCTAAAAAGGTTTACCATCACTGACATAGGAGATTGTGGCACTGGAGCCCTTCCTATGTGTTTCCCCAAGCCAGCCTGGCCTGTGAGGGAAGCACATTGGAGATTGTGGCACCCAAGCCCTTCCTATATGTTTTCCGGCCTGGCCTGCAAGGGAAGCGCATGGGAAATCGCAGCACTAAAGCGCTTCCCGTGTGTTTCCGAAACCCGGCCTTGTGTCCGAGGGGAGCATGCGGGAGATCATCAGCTGGACTAGCGAGGTGGAGAAGGGGTGGGTGGGCAGCCCTCAGGAGAGCACTGTGTTGGGTTGTTGTGTGTTATCTCGGGCTTCCCACCCATATCTGCTTCTGCAAGGCAGAAAGAAAGCCATAAGTCTTTGGTCATGTCTTCCTCACATAACCACTCAGTCACATGGTCATCTAGCCACACCATTAGTCACATGGTCACCTAGCCACGCCCACAGAACCAGTAGTAAAAAAATTTGAATCAGGAATAAACTGATTTGCATACCCAAGGTCAATTCCCCACATACTGCTTTTGCATACCGTATAAAAATGCAACTCAGCTAACTATTGTGTATTATTTCGACTCCTATATTTAGTATCCCACCAATAAACCAATTCCATATATGGGGAAACACTCTCACCTATATTTAAGGATGGTTTATGTTTGTCATTTGTTTCAGGATGCTCTATGTGGCTCAGATTCATAGTATAGTTGTTGGCAACTTGAGATGAGGAAGGACTTTCAAAATCCATGCTGTAGAAAAGAATGAACAAAATACTAGAAAATCAAAGGTCTGACAAGTTCATAAATTTATACTCAACTATGAATCCTATATTTTAAAAAAACCTAAACAATACCAGGTAATAATGGCACTTCCATATTTTTTGACTAGGAAAAGAGGACCTCCCACCAGTCCTTACTGGCCTGGAAATTCTATCAGCCTGCCTCTCTTTGAATTTCCTCATTCAGAAAAATGAATAGACACTTTGTATGTTTCTACTGTATGCTATTTAATATATTCTAATTCTTTCATGTTGTTTCAGAAAGATCACAAGTGAAAAAGTAAAAAACAAATGACATCTCCTAAATAACCGGAGCTTATTGTCTGGACTTTGCCAATAATATCCAAATTTGGCACGTTTAGAAAATGTAGATAAATGCTGAACTAGTAAATTGTGTCCAGATTTAGTCAAGCATAGCATTAATCCAATATTACCCAGTGGGATCAGCAGTCAATGTCATTTATGTGCAAGCAAACCTCCTAAGCAATATAATCACATTGTTGTGTCCTTTCCCACATGTTTATAAAATTCCTAGATAGGCTAAGTAGAAAAAAATACATGTTCTCAGAAGTTCTTGTCACAGAAAAAGCCACTGCCTCTTCTTCAGAAATTGTCAAGATATAAAGAATGTGATATATCCTTAATAGGCATCCTATCCAGTATTTAATAGCATTTCTATGCAATTAATAGGCAAACTCCAGTGAACATTAACTTACCAGCTGACTATGTCCCCTTCCTTAGAGATATCTTCAGATGAGACTGATCCTTAGATGAGCAAAATTTACAATTAACACATTTTGCAGAAAGCATTCAAATACCAATGTTATCACTTAAATAAAGCAGGACCACAGCCACTTTTTTCAGAGGCTAATGCATTTTTTTTGTTAAAAATTCCTTTTTAGAGGAAAAGAATTTCAGTAGGATGTGGACTACAGCAACCATCCTCAACTTGTTCTTCAATTGATTTGGGACCATATCTCCTATAATCCCAATGATCATAGGAGTTGACATCCCAACATATGAGTGGAACAGTTGGTGGTAATGCTGGAGTAGGGAAATCAGACAACTTCACAGAGCAAATTAAGTGATAAGCAAATAGAAGAGGGAATAGACCCTTATAATAGAGTAAGAGAGAGAGCAAGATAACTGGTAACTGTAATGGCTCTCCTACTGGACCTGAATGTAACAAAGACTTATAAATCCTAGTTCAGCTATGTTATAGGTTGTGTATTGGAGATTATCAATCATCCCCATCATAGTTGTCCTAAGGTACTTTTTCAAAAGGCAACTGGACTTTGTTTTCCCCCTTAAAAATGTTTCTCTTCTCATTCAAGAAATTTCTTTAGTTCCGACTGAATAGTGAAAAATGGAAGGATTTATGTTCTTTGTACTCAGATCCTTCCATAAATCCTTCCATTCTCTGTCATTCAATCAAGAAGCTTCTAGGATGAGAAGCAAAACATTTCCAAGTGGGAAAAAACTCAGGAAATTCAGTTGCCTTTCGGAAAAATACCTCTGGAACATTTGTCTTGGATTTTTTTTAAACCTTACTCAATATAATGGGATCCAAACTCAATAGTCAACAACCACATAGCTCCCTAGACACTTCACACAAACTAGCATTCACTGCTATTATTCCCTACTCAGCCCTACACCATTCTTCCCCACTGCTGCTCACTCCTCCTCTTCTAACTAATACTACTTATGAGTCCTACTCTTTGTAACTATTTGTACTTGCTCCACATGAACTTCTTTTCCTCACAGGCTCTATCACCACAGGCAACAGTTTCTTATCAAAGCTAATTATGCTATGCTGGCTGGGAAAAGGCTTAAAAGACACAGAACAGAAAGCAGCAGAGATGCTGGCCATTACTCTGAGGGAGCAACCTGCTCCCTCACAAACTTTATCTTTCTAGTAGCTTTGGCCAGGTGGAACACTAATAATGTTCTTATTAGCATTATCAATTGCATCATAATATTATTAGAAAAATACTAGAAAAAAGAAATAAATAAAACAGGAAGATTTAAGAAGATCAAAGGCCATGATGCCTTAAAATTAACCTACACAGAATAAAAGCATTTTTACAGGCAATCCTCAACTTATGATCACAACATTTATATTGCTAAGTTATAAATTTGTTACTTGAGCTTTGCCTCAATTTATGACTTTTCTTGACACATTTATTAGGTGAACCACTGCAGTTGTTAAATTAATAACGCAGTTGTTAAGTGAATCTGATCTCCCCATTGACTGTGCTTGTCAGAAGGTTGGGAAAGATCATGAGTCTGTTGTTAAGCATTTGCATGTAAATCACATGACCACAGAGATGTGCAATGGTCATAAATCACTTTTTTCAGTGCCATTATAATTTTGAATGGTCACTAAGCAAACTACTGAGGACTATCTGTACTAACTACTTACTGTGTTCCTTATTGATTTCCAAAACATTAGTTTTACTAGAATTTATTCTCTTTCTGAGGAAATATCTTGTTTCATTTCCATCGCACTGTGGCAAGATGGGATTATCACCCTGCTAAGAAAACAAAACATTATTAAAGAATAATATTATTAAAATATTGTTCCTTTAAGACCCTACATTGCCCAATTTTACTGTAAAAGTTTTTAAAATATGTATCTTTGGTATTTTCAGAACTCCCCAATTTACCCGGCTGACCATGGAGGATCATGTGACAGCCGTGACCAGGAGGACGTTTTACCAGGTACGCCTGGTTTGCCAGTTGCGCCCCTTACTAGACCGGGACGCCCTCCGCACAGTCACTCAAGCACTGGTCACGTCCCGTCTGGACTACTGTAATGCTCTCTACATGGGGCTCCCCTTGAGGTACACCCGAATGTTACAGCTGGTTCAGAATGCAGCCGCGCGGGTGATTATGGGAGCCTCAGGGCGTTCCCATATAACACCTGTTCTGCGCGAGCTACACTGGCTACCTGTGGCCTTTCGGGTGCACTTCAAGGTGTTGATCACCATCTTTAAAGCGCTCCATGGCTCGGGGCCTAGTTATATGCGAGACCGTCTCCTGCCTCATACATCCCTTCGACCGATCCGCTCCCATAGAGAAGGTCTTCTCCGGGTGCCGTCGGCCGGGCAATGCCGGTTGGCGACGCCCAGGGGAAGGGCCTTCTCTGTGGCGGGCCCGACCCTCTGGAACGACCTGCCTCCCGATCTCCGTACCATCTCGGACCTCCACCTTTTCCGTCAGCGTTTGAAAACGCACTTATTCCATCAAGCTGGCTTAGGTTAACCACCCGATAAATGACTGAGTGTTAGTTGTACACATTTTTTAATTAGAGGGTTTTTTAAATCATGTTTTTAGCACAGGGTCATTGAGTTTAATAGGGTTTTAGGATGTTATGTATTTTGTATTGTATATTGTGTTTTAAATTCCTGTGCGCCGCCCTGGGTCCTTTTGTAGGAGATAGGTGCGGAATATAAATATAATAAAATCTAAAAAAAAAATATCTGTAGCAAAATGAAGAGAAATGTGACATGCAAATAGTTTGACCTAGCAGAGAAAAAACAATAAATATGAGGAACACTGTACTTTGAAATATGTTAGTGAGTAGATAATAGCGATATAGCACAATGAATTTGATGCCTGTTTTCTTTCCAGGTAGATTTTCGCATCTAAAGAACCACAACATAATGCTACTTAAATGGTCTTGTCAGACATTTAGAAAGGAGTACAATCCTTTCATCTCCTTTAATTCCTGCAATAGTCCCTCAACTTTGATTTATCTCTATTAGTCACAGAGCAGCCATTTCTTAGTTTAGCATCAATATATACTGTGTGTATATAGTCCTTAGGTGTAGAATATAGTGGGCACATTCTGTGTATCCAGCACCAACAAACCAGAAGCAACAGGTTTTCTTTGAAGCATTTTAACCTTGAAAGTTTGAAAACCTAAAATTAAGTGACATACCAACAACGTCAGCATTACTCACGGCCTTTCCACTGCATCTTAAATCCCCTTACATGTGCTTACCCCATCCCCTTCACCTTACGGATGGCTGGAATCTTTGGCCGCATCTAGGCTGATACTCAGATGCTGGCCTGCTCTCCGTGCCGCAGCTCATCAGCACTTTGCTTCCCAGCTGATCAGCTCCAACGCTCAGCTGCTTATCCACACAGATCAGTGTTTCAGCCTCCATTCAGTGTCCCGTGCCTAACTGATCTATTTGCCGCCAGCCTTCCAACTGATTAGCGTAGTCTCTCCATTTGCCACCTCCCAGCTGATCAGTGCAGCCGCTCCAGTCACTGACTTCCAGCTGATCAGCACGGCTCATAGTCATGCTGCTGCAGCCTCCCCTCTCCAAATGACAATTCAGTCCTTAAGTTACCTTTCAAGTCCTAATTATTTATGTCCCATAGGTAAACAGCCTGTCCCATTTAGGTAGTCTCAGAGATTATCAAAAGCCTCTCCTTTACAGATTCAATCTAGCATAGCATTCAGGTATCTCTTTAATTAAATAGCATCCTCATTTCTGTATTTAAATCTCCAGTAATCATGGGGCACAGGGGTGGTAAGGAGGAGGGGAGAAGCCTCTGCTGCAGGAGAGAGAGAGGGGGGGAGGGAGGAGAGAGAGGGGAGAGAGAGAGAGAGACTGGCTAATTGATGAGCATCTTTGGTGAGGGCTGAATCAAGCCGAATCTGTCTCCCTCTCTCTTTCTCTCTCACTGCCTGACTGATGGGAAACAGCGGGCAGCTACTTCCAGGTGAGAGAGAGGTAGTTGCCAGGGGCAAGTGGAGCAGGGAATGGGCTCCAGGAGGAGGAGGAGGGGACCCAGTCTCCCCCATTGTGAAGCACGCTTTTGCTGTGCAAGGCACTGCGAGAACAACAGGCAGGCCATGGAGGGGGTATTGGGTCTTCTCCATGCCCCACACCAAAGGAAAGCCAGCCGGGCTTCTCCGTCCCGGTTTCCCTACCCCTGCTCCCTTCCTCCCAACTCAATCCTACTTTGGGACAGAGAAGCATGCACTGGAAACATGTGTTGGGACGACAATGCTGAGATTAAGGAAGGGACAGGCAACAGAAAGTGGCGTGTTTCAAAGGCAGTGAACATCATCCCACTGTGAGAGCCGGGCCACACCTCTCCGCTGTCCAACTCACCAATAGTGGCGCTTCTGCTGGGCCATCTCCCCCCCCTCCAGCTATTATGCTTGGCAGGAAAGGGGAGCACTTCCCCACACCACCCTTCTTTTTCTTGCTCCCCCCAACAAGGGAGAAGGAAGGCCAGGCTTGGGGGATGGTCCCCATCCCACAAGACCCGCCTCTGCAGTTCTCTCCCAACCCCCTTTGCTGGTAGCAAAAGCAAAAATGAACCATGACAAAGGCAGAATGCTATTGCCACGCAAAGGTAAATGCATGGGTGCTTCTCTCCCGCACTAAGGTTCTAACCATGCCACTGCCTCAACAGGACGATGGCTTTTTCATCCCTCTGCCGCAACAGGGCGGCAGGAAGCTGCAGCAGAGGGCCTAAAGAGCCGCATGCAGCTCCGGAGCTGCAGATTGCCGATTCCCCCCCCAAGGAAAAAACTGTATGACTTCAAAGTCAGATCAGTGCACAGAAGATGGGAGAACAAGAATCAGGGAAACACGTTGATTCTTTACGGCCAAAACTATATGTCAGATATTTATTCTACAGTCTCTCTTACTGTAATTCTTTATTTCAGCTTTCCTGATTTAGAGTCCCTATAGCAGTAATTTCAATCACAATAAAATACATTTCAAAGCAAGGACAGCTTTTCTTTCAGAAAATTCTGAAATGAATCTATTGCAAAAAGAAGTATTTTTACACTTTCCCAGCCTATTCAATTTAAGAAATAACTTCTCAAATGAAAATAAAAGTGAACCAAAAAATTAACAATAGGGAGGGCAATGTGTAGGAAAAAGAAAGGAAAAATGTTATTACCAATTCAGCATTTCTCTCTTCTCCTTTCTTCATACATTTCGATCTAGTTCTATATCCCTTACTGTTAATAATCAATTGTTCTTTACATGTGGATGAAGCAGCAACAGTTTCCATCACTTTCGTGGGGTAACACAAATCATCTGAAACTGAGAAAATAGAGTTTCACCCTGAAGCATAATAGCTGTCATAGGTAAAGATTTTACAGATTATGGGTTGTCTTTCAAAGGACTTTGATTTATGCAAACCATTAAATACAATTTTATAGAAGCAAAGAGTTGTCACGATTTAAAATTAACAACTGAGAAACTGGGTTGCCTTAAACCTTCGTCCATTTCCTGTGAATCAAGAAAGAATATTATTCTTCCATTCCTATTAACAAAGTTTAGCCAGTGATCTTGATTATAGGAATAAGAATAAAGTGGTTTTGATCTCAACTTCTGGGGACTCTGGTAATCAGATATATACATATCTGATTACCAGGGCCGCCCTGGGTTCTTCGTGGAGAAGGGCGGGATATAAATCGAATTAAAATAAAATAAAAGTAAATAAAACATGTGTGCATGTGTGTGTATCTATATCTATACACAAAATGCACACACACCTACATACAAAGATACACGCACACATGGAAACACCAATGTGCATATCATGTGAGAGTATTCGCCTTAAAATTCTGAAACATTTCTCTTAAGTCATGTCAAAATGTTTATTCTACCATTTTTGAATGTTAATTTCCTAAACAAAAACAATCTGCCACAGTATGAATTAATTCAGAGAATTCACTTAAATTACTGAGCCACTTACAAATGAGCCAGATTATCATATTTCAGAAGAATTAAATGTTAAGTTTTGTACATTCTATTAAAAAGCACAAGGAATAAAGCCTCATGGTACTTACGCATAGTGGTAACTTTCCCAGGACCACCTTCTGTAATCAGAATTCCAAGCAACAGAAAACCCACTATGTTGTTGTTTCTGCAATTTTTAACTGAGGGGCTATTATAATCAACAGCCACCGAGACATCCCAAATAACCATGGCGTGACACTTCTCATCAATTTATTAAAAAAACTAAGCCTGAAGCCAGATATAAATAGCCATGGAAAAAGTTTTATGTCAGAATCTCTTTGTCTCATGTAATTATTAACCATGCCCAGCATGGAAATAGAAGTAGCCAGTATATAAACATTTATATTGTGTAGATGGAGGCTAGGTTTCTTAAGAGTTGACTAATAATAGCTACTTTTAATGAGTCTGGAACCTTCTGGACTGAGTCAGATTATCTTTTACATATTAAATGGAATGAAGATAGAAAAGCAAGTCTTCATTATTCTATAGAGATTCTCAGTCATCCCAGGTCATGGTTGTCCCAAAGAGAAGACAACTACTTTCAAAAGAAAAAATAAGAAAGTCCAGTTGGCTCTTGAAAAAAGCATCTTTGAGACAACTATGACCCGATGACTGAGAATCTATACAGATTTTTAGTTATACAATTTGGGATGAACACCCTTTGAATGGTGTGGGAGTAGAAATGGATTTCCAGATGAAAAATTGCAGACTACAAGAACCAGGAGCACTACTCAGGTGACCCTGAGGACACAGATAAATCTATAAGTGCTTCTATAAAGATGCAAATTATGAGCTGTTGCAAGGCATATAGATCCTTCCATTTCCACTATACTGTCCGAGGTGAAGAAGCTTCTTTGATGAGTAGTGAAAAGTCTTCAAAAAAACCACACACACAACAAAGACCTTGCCTCTTGAAAAAAGCACCTTTGGGACAAGTCTCCATTAGTTTCCCTTCCAATGAGTAAGCGCATATGTCTGGTCCCATTTGGTATGAATATTCCTCTATTTACAGTCTAGTTTCATCTCACTTGCTTCTTAGATCACAGCTCTGAACTATAGAAGTTTGTTAAAGAGGGAGAGAATAGGTGGGTTGACCAAGGCACTCACAGGTATTCCTTTCACACCAAGTGGAAAGTCCTCTAGATCAGGGGTCCCCAACCTTTTTTTCACCAGGGACCGGTTTCATTTTAAAGAAAATTCTGCAGACCGGCTGAGGGGCTCAGCAGTCATGTGACTGGGTGGGCGTGGCCAACTTTGAAAATGTGAAACTCACTTAACAATGATCTTGGTTAGCAACCAAACTTTTGGCCTCAACTGTGGTCATAAGTTCTTTCTTTCTTTCTCTCTCTTTCTTTGTCTCTGTCTCTCTTTTTCTCTCTCGCTATTTCTTTCTTTCTCTCTTTCCCTTTCTCTCTATTTCTTTCTCTTTCCCTCTTTCTGTATCTTTTCCTCTTTCTTTCCTTTCTGTCTCTTTCTCTGTCTGTCTTTCTCTCTCCCACTTTTTTCTTTCTTTCTCTCTTTGTGTCTCTCCTTCATCCGCCCATTTCTGTCACTCTGTGTGTGTGTGTGTGCGTGCGTGTGTCTGTCTGTCTTGCATTCATTCAATCACTCCTTCTGTGTCTCTGTCTATCTTTCTCTCCCTCCCTCCCTCTGTCTCTCTGTGTGTCTGTCGTCGTCATCGTCGTCCCGCCCCCCCGCCCCCAGCCCCCTCATCCCGCCTGCCACGCTTGGTCGCTCGTTCGCTCGTTCAGGCTCCGTGGCTGGATAGGTGCCGGGCTGGAGAGGAGGAGGAGGGAGGGGGGCAGCCCATTGGGCAGAGCGCACGGGAGAACGCAGGAGGATGGTGGAGGCTCTTCCTCCACCCTCGTCGACGGAGGGACTCCTGTGCACCGCCGGAGCAACCCGCCAGTTCCCTCCCCAGCCTGCAGAGCCTCCGCAGTCCCTGGAAGAAAATGAGTGGCCGGCATGCCAGCAGGGGAGGGAATCAGTGGCCGGTCCGGCGGCGTCCAGGAATCCTTCCGTCGACGAGGGTGGAGGAAGAGGCACACTCCAACGGCGCGAACAGCCGCGCCTGCGTTCTCCCGCGTGCTGTGCTCAGGGGGCTGCCTCCTCCTCCCTCCTCCTCCTCTCTAGCCCTGCGGCCCGGCTCCCATCCAGCCACGGACCGGCACCGGTCCGCGGCCCGGGGGTTGGGGACCCCTGCTCTAGATAGAATTCATTAGTTTTTAATTTTAGAATTAAAATTTAGGCAATTTTAATAAGTTTGGAGTAGTTCTGTCTTAGGTATAAAGCCAGCTGAATGACTTTGGATTAAGTCACTCTCTTTAAGTCCTAGGAAGAAGGCAAACCACTCCAGAAAAATGTTGTTGAGAAAAATAGACTTGCCCATGTCAAAAGTCCAGTCTGACTCAAAAACAAAACAAAACAAAAATCTTCAGCAGAAAATAATCTAACCATGGCAAAAGAGTGCCCTATTTTCATATCATCCAATTCTTTTTCACTTAAGAAAACCATGTCAGCAGTGTCATATGCATTGGACAATGATACATTGAAACAGCTACTTACTTGTTATGCTGAACATGAAGTCTTGAGATATTTCATTGTTCAGGTGTGTGTGTGTGTGTGTGTGTGTGTGTGTGTGTGTTGAAAGCCCTTAAAACAGCGATAACAAGAATCCTTAGCATTAAATCTGAGACTTAACCAAGATGACTAATGAGCATGCAGAGCTAAATTACTGTCTTAGGCCTCTCTTCTTTTCAAGGTTAGGGCCAGAACAACATTACTCACTTTGTAGCTGAACAAGATAGGCTACTGTCAAGACGTTCAGCTATTGATAAGGAGTAAACGTGGCCTTTACAGATGAGATAACTTTGGATGAGGCAGCTGTTGTATGTGAGATACCCACTTAATGCAACCTCTCATTTGCAGTTGGGATGAGAGAAGAGACAGATTTTGCTTCCTCTAGTAGTTTCTTTATAAAGATTCATACAATACAATACAATAGCAGAGTTGGAAGGGACCTTGTAGGTCTTCTAGTCCAACCCCCTGCGTGGGCAGGAACCTTATACCATTTCAGACAAATGATTGTGAACTATCTCTTCAATGAGATACCCCTGGTATTAAAATTATAGTATTAAGTCAAAGCATGTTTAATTGCCAGGCATTTTATACTAGTTGAGTGTATTATGTTTAGCTTTTAAATTTTAAATTTGATTTTCTACCATTGTGCTCTGGTGTACTTAAAACCAAAATGCACATGGAACGGTACAATGCAAACATTCTGGTGATCCTTCTGATTTAAATTTGGGAGGGAGGCTTTTAGCTGTGGCAAAGAACATGAATCTACATTTGCAGAATATAAGCTGTTTTTTTTAATCATAGCAATACTTTTAATAAATAGGTTTTAAAATATAAATGCTAAAAGACATACTCATTCTTAGTTGCGAAATGCTTTCACCAATTGGACTATGTCTTTAAACATCATCCAAACTTGGATCTTAATCAATCAAAAAAATAAAATAAAATAAAAATAAAGCAAACCAAAAGAAAGTTCCACAGCTTCAAAACAACAAATCCAATCATGGTCTTTGAACCAGATGTATGCAAGCTGCACTTCCGATACTACTAAATATATTAGAGCATGAGTAGGCTGACCTAATGGTCTCCAGATACTTCAGATTTCAGCATTCATCGGCATAGCCAGGATAGGCGATAGCAAGAGTTTGAAGGATCAGTAGCCCCAAAAATCAGAGTAGCATTAGATATACTACCTGGTTCAGAGACTGAAGCAAGGGATGAAGAAGAAGCAAACTTTATAGATAGTAGACTTTAAAAATGTAAATCTACAAGTGGAAATCAAACTTTAAAACAGAAAGATCAGTTTTGCAATTCAACATCACAAGAAAGTTAGTAAAAAACCTTCTAGGAAGTTTATGGTAAGGCACAATACCTACACTTGAGTCCAGTATCACGCTCAAAAGCATGGATGGTTTCTAGAATTCCTTTGATTACTTCTTTAAGAAAGATATCATCCCTCAGACTTCTGTAACAAGCCAACAAATGTTAGATGGAGCTGCTATCAATACAATATAGTATTTTTCGTGCAAGCTTTAAATATTTGCAACCCTTTTACATCAATGCCCTCATTGCACAGATCAGTGTTAGCAGTTGAATAGTGAGTACCCTAGTCTTTCTTGCATTTTACCTATTGGTCTCCTAACAAGTGGAAAATATTTTGTGCTGGAAGAGAGTTACCTTTTGGTGACTTTGACATTGCAAAGTGGACACTTTATTGCACCTTTCTTCAGTGTAAGCAGTTTCAAAACACAGAACCTGGAAAAGAAGAAAAATAGTATGTTTAGTCTCTCACTAAAATTCTTTATTTCTAAAAAAAAAAAAAAAGCTCAATTAATCTTCCTCCTGGCACATTCCCATATTTGTAACTATAAACTATTTTTCTTTTCTATGCTTGTATTTAAGATTTTTATATCAACAAATTTTAAAACACCAAGAACTTATGATATTTAAATTTTTACTCCTCCAGTGTCTCTTTTTCAAGAACAAATAATACGATGACATTATTAGCGTCTATTATTTTCACTGAAAGCATAATTATGGGTATAGCAGAAACATAACCATTGAAAAATCATTGGTAATGATTAAAAAAATGAGAACTTTTTCAATTTGGTAATGAAACTAAACTAATTTATCCCTCATGGTCTCTCCCTTCTTTTCAAAGGGGGAAAAAGTATGCGTTTGTAATACATAGAGGTGGGTGAAGGGGTGGGGAGGGATGGGACAAGAAAAAGAGAGAGGAAAAGTACAGGTTCATGCTAGCACCATGCTAGCAAAAATTGGTACCATGCCCAGGGTCAAAATCACTATCGTTATCATATCATTATCAAACATAACCAGTAAAGTAAGGTAAGGTAAAGGTAAAATGCCTGAAGAAATGTGTTTCCAAAATGTGACATTTTGCAGCTTGATGTCTGAGAGAATCATATTTACATCACTTTGGCAAGGGTGAGTGAAGTCCCTGTAGAGCATGGGTGTCAAACTCGCCACGTCACGTGCTGCTGTCACATGACGTTTTCACCCTTCAAGGAGCTGGGGTGTGCATGCCCTGCAGTTGACACATCTAGCCCGCAGGCTGCAAGTTTCACACCCCTGCTGTAGATAATGTGAGCCTGTTGGTTGCTTTTATTATGTTCGCTTCTCATCTTTGCCATCTTTTAATGTTGCTTTTTTTTCTCCAAAAGATTTTATTTCTTGTGAGTTACAGAGTTATGCAGCATACCAATTTAATAAATTAAATGAAATCAAATTAAATTAGAGGGTAATTTACTAATACTATTCTACAATTTAAATAGCAAAATGTGATAATAGAGAATAGGATTAAAAATGTCCTTCTTAAGCACTGATCCACAATATATGATGTAACAAGAGGGGCAGCAATCTATGGGACACATCACAGCTTCTAGAATAATTTCTATAGCCATCATACTATCTCAAACTACACCTCTAAAATTTGACTGTGCAACTACTGAATTTCAGCTTTGAGGTGTCTTTGAATTTTAAAAAGATTCAACACAGATATATTAATCCTACTGCCATATATAGAAATTGAGCCGGACTTCCTTCCGGTCTTCCGGAGGCGACGATCGGGCTTTTGCGCTCGTCCGCCGCTTGGTTGCCTCCGCGGCCCCCCACGGGGCAGGGGGCTCTTTTAAAGAGTCCCCGCTGTACGGGCGGCTTGCGGGGAATCCCCCCACCCCGACGGCGGTCGGGGGGGTGGCCCCCGCTTTGACCTAGGCGCGGAGGAACGAATCGCGGGGGGGCGTCGTCCCCTTTGCCGATGGAGAGCCGGAACAGCTATTTGCTTTAAAGAAGAGCTGAAATGTCGTGGCTGGAGGCAATTCCAAGGCTCCTGGCTGCAAAGTGGATCGTGAGTGACCTTATTTTATTGCTCTCAACTCTAAGTTTGAAAGAAGAAGGAGGGGGGGGGAGTCTGTAGTACCCCCCCCTCGGAAGGAAAAAAAAGGCGGTGTTTAGAAATGCTCCCCAGGCTTGGGGAAGCAGAGAAATCAACATCCGATTTCTTTTAAACAATAAGTGAAAGTCTTTCCTGTACGATCCTAATACTTTGTATCTAAGTCTGGCTACAATTGAACTGTTTTTTAACAACTCTCAGCGGCTGACAGTGGAGCGGGGGAAGACGGCGTTCCTTTGTTCCCAGGAGATATATCTTCGTGGAAAATTGCTGGCACTCCCTTACGTATGGGACTGTTTTTCTCTCTTTAGTAATGGAACAATGTAATTGACCAACTGGACCTTTCCCTGCTGTGCCTTCTTTGTTCTTTTTTTATGTGACTGTTTTTAAGAATTTGTTTTCTCTCTGGACTATAATTAAATGAAATTATGAGTTTGGTCACTGGCTTTGTTCTCTCCTTGCTTCGCAGAATGCCTCTCCAACAGATGCCATATTAACGACAAAGACTTAAAACTTTCATTAGTGCTTTTTAAAAATACAGCTACATCAACTCAAGATTATTTTAACCTAAAGAAACAGAGATGGAAGCTACGCAGTTTTCAATAATAGAAGGACATCTTCAAGATATTATGAAAGAACTTAAGGAAATCCGGAAAGATAATGTTAGATCAAAATCAGAACTTTTGGAAATACAGAAAGCGCTAATGGAAAATAAACAAAGAATTGATGGTTTGGAGGGGGGGTTGCCTGTGACAAGGGAAGAGTTTTGTAAAAATTCTAGAAATAACTCAGTATATGCCAGGATAAATGAAATACCCAGAGAGATACGCATTGAATTTGTGAGAGGGTCCACAGGGGGGGGGGGACCTTGAGAGCACAGAGAGACGGTCCCTTAATTTATCAACAGAAAGTGGTTGCCACCTTGAATCAGATCCCGAGAAAGATTATAAAGATGGGGGGGAATTATTCCTTCGTATTTAAAAGATTATTTAAAAAGGGGGTCTGTTTCTGGTGGGTGATGTTCGAGGGAATGTTGGCGTTAAGGGAGGGGGGAAGAGTAAAAATTAAAACAATTGCAGAGGCGGATGCCTTTGTCAAGAAAAAAATATTCCCCTATTCTGGAGGATGAAAATGGGGGAACGGAGGGGGCCACGGCTCCGCCCACTGGAGGTCAGGGAGAAGATGATACAATTGCCATAAGACTTAGATTTCATAAGTGACTTTTTTTATTGTAATAGTATAAAACTTATTTGGATGTTTATAAATGATTGACTGCATAGATCTTAAAATTGAAATATTTGTATATCTTTCCACTTTGTAGAAAAATGAAAAATTACTGTATCTGCTATTTCTTTTTATGAAGTCTCGGAGAGGGTCAACATCTCCGACATAGAGGTTCTCAATATGTCTTTCTAACTCCTTACTATCCCTTATCCTATTTTTATAAAAATCTGTAAAACCCAATAAAACCTTTTCAAAAAAAAGAAGAAAGAAATTGAGCCCACTTCAATGTGGTATTCCTGCACTAGCAAGGATATCACCTTGCTTACCTCATTAATTAAAATAAAAGGAGAGCCTATAGCTAGAAAAAAAAATCACTACTCCTGTCTCACATTATACTTGGACCTAACTGGGGTGTCTACTGTTTTGGCGCTGCTCAGTTTTCCACTCCACCCCCATCAGGCTGGTCTGGTGGGAGAGATTACCTGTCACCTTCTCTGCCATGACATGAATAGGATAGACCAGTGGTAGTCAACCTGGCCCCTACTGCCCACTAGTGAGCGTTCCAGCTTTCATGGTGGGCGGTAGCGGTTTTGTCCGATACTGAAGCACTTTCCGTTTTTTTAATTTAATTGACTTCCCTACTTTATAAATCACCATTACTGTGGAACCAGTGGGCGGTTAGAAAATTTTACTACTAACAGAGATACAAAAGTGGGCGATAGGTATAAAAAGTTTGACTACCCGTGGGATAGACCATCCTCCAAGCCCCACCCCTGTCAAAGTAAATCCCTTGCACCGTGCTGCAATGGGCGAAAAGCGCAGCTTTTCCCTGAAAGAGGAAGAGCAGGGAGAAGAGGAAAAGCGGCTGAGTGAGAAGTGCCCCACCGGCCAGGCAATGAAGCACATGCACACACACACACACACACATACTGGATTGTATCGCTCTCTTGCTGTCTCTCTCTTTCTCTCTGTCTCACTGTGGTGGCAATGGCGCTCCACCAGTGCCTGGCTGGCAGGGCACTTATCACTCAGCCTCTTTCCCTTTTTCTTCTCCCCACTCCTCCAGACAAAACCTGTGCAAAACCTGTGCCCTGTCCAGGTCCCTGTGTGGCTGTTGGCTACTTTTGTTCTACTTTTTTGCAACTGCAAAGCAAGAGGCTGAGTGACGCATGAGGGGTCCTGGATGGGACTGCTGGAGCAGCTGTGAGGCCAGGCAGATGTTGATGGCCTGGCTACGGGGCACTCAGATAAGCTGGTGCAGGGCATGGGAGGCAGCTCTGCACTCCCTGCCTTGCTTCGTCCTCCAACCCTCACCATCTCGCTTTGTGACCACACCAGTGCATTGCTCAGCCTCCTGCTCTATTACGACAGCAAGCAAGGAGAAGAATTGGTGAAGAACGAAGCAAGGCGGGGGGAGGGCTGTAGAACAAAGCAAGGCAGGAGGTATAGAGTTTCCTGCCTAAGCAGAAGGTTGGACTAAAAGACTTCCAAGGTCCCTTCTAACTCTGTTATTCTATTGTATTCTAAATTGGAATATTCTACATTTTAAGTAATGACTTTTATGTCTGCAGCAGAGCTTTGGATATGAGAGTTCAACTCTGGTGGAAGCAAAAAAAGGCCCACAGCAACAGGCAATTCAGCAAGTTGGCGATATGGTATATGATTTTGAAACATATTCAACATAAATATTGGAGACTCAGCCTTTCGATCTTGACAGAGGTAATTATAACTATTTTGTATTTTAAATGCCTGCATATCCATGTAGTTGATAGTTTCCTTGCCTCTCAAGAAGAAATTATCTTAATTTCTACATGAAAACCTCTAAAAATCCTGAGAATGAACACTTGACATCCTAATATCATCCTTCAGTTTCACATGTCCTCCAGATGCATGAGATAATAACACTCATCTCCATCAATCAATTAGCCAATATGTTGACGTATTGATAATTGAGAAAGCTTACTTGCAATAGGTGTGACCACAGTTTGTCAAGGCTGGCTCTGTCATCACATCCAGACTGAAAGAAAGAAATAAAATACCAAAGCTATGCATGTCAAATAAAGTATCTTCAACATACTGTACTTCTAAGAATTAAAGCTAGTGAAGTAGCCATTCTAGCATATTATAGTAATTACACACACTCTAATCTTGCAGTATAATAGATTTATTCTGACATAAGCCTTTGTAAACTAAAACTAATTTTTTAGATATGAAAATTGTGCTTCAGTGGTCTATAACAGGGGTCCCCAACCTTTTTTTCACCAGGGACCGGTTTCATTTTAAAGAAAATTCTGCGGACCGGCTGAGGGGCTCAGCAGTCATGTGACTGGGTGGGCGTGGCCAACTTTGAAAATGTGAAACTCACTTAACAATGATCTTGGTTAGCAACCAAACTTTTGGCCTCAACTGTGGTCATAAGTTTCTTTCTTTCCTTCTCTTTTTCTTTCTTTCTTTCTCTTTCTTTGTCTGTCTCTCTTTTTCTCTCTCGCTATTTCTTTCTTTCTCTCTTTCCCTTTCTCTCTATTTCTTTCTCTTTCCCTCTTTCTGTATCTTTTCCTGTCTCTTTCTTTCCTTTCTGTCTCTTTCTCTCTGTCTTTCTCTCTCCCACTTTTTTCTTTCTTTCTCTCTTTCTCTGTGTCTCTCCTTCATCCGCCCATTTCTGTCACTCTGTGTGTGTGTGTGTGTGTCTGTCCGTCTTGCATTCATTCATTCAATCACTCCTTCTGTGTCTCTGTCTATCTTTCTCTCCCTCCCTCCCTCTGTCTCTCTATGTGTGTCTGTCGTCGTCGTCCCGTCCCCCCACCCCCAGCCTCCTCATCCCGCCTGCCAGGCTTGGTCGCTCGTTCGCTCGGTCAGGCTCCGTGGCTGGATAGGAGCCAGGCTGGAGAGGAGGAGGAGGGAGTAGCCCATTGGGAAGAGCGCGCGGGAGAACGCAGGAGGATGGTGGGGGCTCTTCCTCCACCCTCGTCGACGGAGGGACTCCTTGCGCCGCCGGAGCAACCCGCCAGTTCCCACCCCAGCCCGCAGAGCCTCCGCAGTCCCTGGAAGAAAATGAGTGGCCGGCATGCCAGCAGGGGAGAGAATCGGTGGCCGGTCCGGCGGCGTTCAGGAATCCTTCCGTCGACGAGGGTGGAGGAAGAGGCACACTCCAACGGCGTGAACAGCCGCGCCTGCGTTCTCCTGCGCGCTCTGCTCCTCCCTCCCTCCTCCTCTCTAGCCTTGCGGCCCGGCTCCCATCCAGCCACGGACCGGCACCGGTCCGCGGCCCGGGGGTTGGGGACCCCTGGTCTATAAGCCCGCATACCACCTTGTAGAGAACAAGTTTTTATACTGTGGTGCTTTCGTTAGCTAACAATATAATCAAATTAGCTATACAGAAAGGAAAGGTAAAAGAAACAAAAGGGTGGTATGAATAATAATGCCTGATACAACATTAAGCACTTGCTGCCATGACAACAAATAATTAGCAAGAATATCAATGTTAAAAGAAATCAGCTGTTTGGGCAAAATTGGAGTGACTTCTCCATATTCATACATCACAAAGTTGAAATTTCTTATTTAGGTAAGTTTTTGACAAAAAAGAGTGTTCCAAAATATCTCTAAATAGAACAAGCATTAAAATATCATGAATAGCTCAGTGTAAATGAACACAACATCATGTTTATTGGATTGTACATATATATGATTTAATTTAATTTAATTTAATTTATTTGATTTATAAACCGCAACCTATCTCCCCGAAGGGACTCAGGGCAGTGCACAGGAAGTTAAAAACAAGTATAAAAATAAATAAATAAACACACCATACAAAATACACCACAGTAAAAGCTGATTAAATTTAGGAAGCCATGTGCTAAACATTTAATACAAATTCCACTAATTAAAAACCTCAACCAATTTAGAACACAGTCTATCTAAAATGGGCCCGAGGGCTAGGCCAGGCCAGCTTGATGGAATAGGTGCGTCTTCAACCGCTGGCGGAAGAGGCGGAGGTCCGTGATGGTCTGAAGTTCGGGGGGAAGGTCGTTCCAGAGGGCTGGGCCCGCCACATAGAAGGCCCTTCCCCTGGGGGTCGCCAACCGGCATTGCCCGGCCGATGGCACCCGGAGAACACCCTCTCTATGGGAGCGAATCGGTCGAAGGGATGTATGACGTAGGAGATGGTCTCGCACATAACTAGGCCCCGTGCCATGGAGCGCTTTAAAGATTGTTATCAACACCTTGAAGCACACACGAAAGGCCACAGGTAGCCAGTGCAGCTCGCGCAGGAGAGGTGTTACATGGGAATGCCGTGAGGCTCCCATAATCCTCCGCGCAGCCGCATTCTGTACCAGCTGTAACCTTCGGGTGCACCTCAAGGGGAGCCCCATGTAGACAGCATTACAGTAGTCAAGACGGGATGTCACGAGTGCTTGAGTGATTGTGCGAAGGGCATCCTGGTCAAGTAAGGGGCGCAACTGGCGGACCAGGCGAACCTGGTAAAAAGCCCCCCTTGCCACGGCTGTCACATGGTCATCCATGGTCAGCCAGGAGTCCAGGAGGACACCCAGATTGCGGGCCCTCTCCACGGGGGCTAACAATTCACCCCCAATGGCCAGTGTTGGTGTGAACTGGCTGAACCAGGATGTCGGAAACCACAGCTACTCGGTCTTGGACGGGTTGAGTTTGAGTTTGTTACTCCCCATCCAGACCCGTACGGCCTCCAGACACCGGGACATCACTTACATGGCATTGTTGAGGTGGTTTGGGGTAAATATGTACAGCTGAGTGTCATCAGCGTACTGATGGTACTCTACCCCAAAACCACGGATGATCTCACCCAGCGGCTTCATATAGGTGTTGAACAGTAGTGGCGAGAGGACCGATCCCTGAGGTACCTCACATGAGGGGCCTCGAGGTCGACCTCTGCCCCCCTGCCAACAGAAATTGCGACCGACCGGAGAGGTAGGAGGAGAACCACCACAAAACAGTGCCTCTCATCCCCAACTCCTCCAGTCGGTGCAATAGGATACCATGGTCGATGGTATCGAAAGCCGCTGAGAGGTCTAATAGGACCAGGATAGAGGAGCAACCCCTATCCCGAGCCCTCCAGAGATCATCTACCAACGTGACCAATACCGTCTCGGTGCTGTGCCCAGGTCGGAAGCCAGACTGGCGCGGGTCCAGATAATCAATTTCCTCCAGGTGACGAGGGAACTGCTGTGCCACCACAATCTCTACAACCTTCGCTAGAAAGTGAAGGTTGGAGACCGGACGATAATTTACCAACAATGCTGGGTACAGGGAAGGCTTCTTGAGGAGGGGTCTCACCACCGCCTCTTTCAAGGTGGCTGGCAAGAACCCCTCACTCAAAGAGGTGTTCACTATATCCTGGAGCCAGCCTCGTGTGACCTCCAAGGATGCCAGTACAAGCCAGGAGGGACACGGGTCCAATAAACATGTGGTGGCCTTTAGTCTCCTCGACAACCGGTCCATATCATCGGAAGTGACAACGTCAAACTCCTCCCATAATCCTGTCTCAAGACCTGCCTAGGATGGTCCCTCTAGACTACTTTCTGTGGAGGTCAACTCGCTCCGAATCTGCACGATTTTATCCTGCAGATACTCTCCAAATTCCTCTGTTCTGCCCTGCAAAGGGGCTTCCCGCGGCCTCTGTTGAAGGAGGGAGTGGGTCACCCCAAACAGGGCGGCAGGGCGGTTATCTGCGGATGCGATAAGAGTGGCACAGTAATTACGTTTGGCCACTCTTATCGCCACTAGGTACATCCTCAAATGGGATCTTACCTGTGTTCGGTCAGATTCGGACCGTGAGGATCTCCACCTGCTCCACCTAGGCGTCTCTTGTGGTGTTTCATCCTCCTCAGCTCCCGGAAAACCAAGGAGCCTGGGTGGATCGGCGCCACATGAGAGGCCGTAAGGGCGCGACCCGGTCCAAGGCCCCCATGGCCGCACTATTCCATGCGGCCACTAGGTCCTCAGTCGAGTCGCAGGTCAAGGTCACAGGTAATGGCCCAAGCTCCATCTGGAACCTTTCAGGGTCCATCAGGCGCCTGGGGTGGAACCATCTTGGAATCTCTGGTTCCGCCTCCCCACGGTGAGGTGTGACAATTGGAAAGTCCAGCCAAAGGAGAGAGTGATCTGACCATGACAGGGGTACGGTGGCTAAATCCCTTACTCCCAGATCACTCATCCACTGGCCAGAGACGAAAATTAAATCCAGTATGTCCCCACTCGTGTGTGGGGCTCTGAATTATTTGGGTCAGGTACATGGCCGTCATGGAGGCCACGAACTCCCAAGCTGCTTCGGACGTCTCGCCTACCGATGGCAGTTTGAAATCCCCCATGACTAATAGTCTGGGAGTATCAACCGCCACCTCGGCGATTGTCTCAAGAAGCTCGGTCAGGGCTGCTGATACGTAGCAGGGAGCCAGGTACACAATCAGCAAGCCCAACTGCCTCCCTAGGCCCCACTTCACGCAGAGGGACTCACAACCGGCAGTCTGAGGCACAGTGGTCTCTCCCGGCTCAAGACCTTCCCTAACCATAACCGCCACTCCCCCACCCCTACCTAGGGCCCTTGGCTGATGAAATGCTCGGTAACCTGGTGGGCACATTTCAACGAGGGGAAGTCCCCCCTCGTGGCTCAACCAGGTCTCCGTGATACTCGCCAGGTCCGGCTCCCCCTCGGACACAAGGTCATTAATGAGGGGGGCTTTGTTGACCATGGACCTGGCTTTGCATAACATCAACCTAAGGCCCCGGCTCTGTGAACCTTGACCTCCTAGATTGGGGGGGGCACAGGGAGTTGGGACGTGGGACCGCCTGTAACCAGCGGCCTCGTTCTCTCAACAGGTGGCACGCTCCCTGTCCCCCACCGTTCCTACCGTTCCCCTGAACCGTTCTGATGGCAAAGCCCTCTATAGGATCGACCCCTATTCCCCTCCTTATTGGACCTACTCGCTTCCCCAGCGGATCCGTCGGCCGGCCTGACGGTGTTCCCAGGACCACACTGCATAAACCCCCACCCTGGTACCCCTTAAAATCCGAATTGAAGATTTAATTAAAATTTTCATTAAAAAACCCCTCAATTTGCGCTTCGCCCACCTCTCTTGATCAATGAATCTCTCATTGTGGTGGGCCCTTGTTAAAAAGGAGGGCCAAACCTGCGAGAGTGGGGACTCCCACAGGGAGATGTCTGCCCTTGAGTAAATAATGGATGATAGTCATTGCAGGAGGCCATATCGGCCACAAATAGGTGTTATCTAGCAAGATATAAAATAGATATAACATAAGTCGCTAGTGGTGATACTGTCCATACCCAGATAGTATAATATAAAGGAGGAGAGATTGTGAACTGACACAGATTAAGAACGGAATCTTGGAATTGTGATAAATGTCTCAATAAAAATTCAACCTGATGTGCTGAAAACAGCTGAAAAAAAGAAGGCAAATTCCGTGCTACGAATAATTGGAAAAGGAATAAAAAACAAACCTGCCAATGTAGCAGTGATGCATGAATATATAATGCACCTCTTATTTGAATATGATTGGTCTTTAGCCAGTTGGCTTTAGCCAGTTTGGACCGATTTACGCAAAGTGGTTGTTAAGATTTTGCGCAGTTTGGAGAACCGGCTAATCACAGCACTGACTGTTGCATCAGTGACTAGAGTCACATCCATGCTGAGCTACTCTCTGGCTCCTTCACTTACTCAGACCACGTGGCGTAGCTGATCTTCATGTCTCGCCTGCTTGCCTGCCTTTGCTGCAGCATACCATGCGGCCCAGCTGATCTTCGCACCTTGCCCGCTCTGCTCACCATGGCTGTCCACAAAGGTAAGGCGCTCAGCTAAAGGGACACCTTGGGGTGGACTCAGCGAGGCTCAGCTACTTTTTGGGCCTGGCTCTCACCAGCCTTCTGCCTGCATGTCACCTACTCGCCCTTCGCCTGGGAAAGCACCAGTCCCTGGCTCAGGCCTTTCCCAGGGCCTCCCCCTGCATGCTGCCTGCTCACCGTTCGCCTTGGGGGATGCGTCAGTTCCTGCCTTTCTAAAAGAACATCTACTCCAGGGGTCGGGAACCTATGGCTCGCGAGCCAGATATGGCTCTTTTGATGGCTGCATCTGGTTTGCAAACAAATCTATATAAACATAACCCCGTGCGTGCCGCACAATTACAGCCCGGAGCAGGACCACAGCCCCTCTCCCAACTGGTCCTTCCTTGCTTGGAGGGAAGCTTCTGCAGAAGCCCAGGCGAGTGAGAACAACTTCCCGCCGTTACGAACTCTCCGAGGCTATAATTGTATGGGCTGTGCGCACGCGCCTATGTTTTCCACGTCCGGTGCTCCACGCCGTGGAAAACATAGGTGCGCGCGCACAGCCCATACAATTATAGCCTCGGAGAGTTCGTAACGGCAGGAAGTTGTTCTCACTCACCTGGGCTTCTGCAGAAGCTTCCCTCTGAAGCCCTCCGAGCAAGGAAGGACCAGTTGGGAGAGGGGCTGTGGTCCTGTTCTGGGCTGTAATTGTGCGGCACGTGCGGGGCTATGTTTTTCACGGAGTGGGGCTGCAGCCGGAAGATGAGACAGGCACAGAGAGAGAGAGAGGGAGGGAGGGAATCAGAGGGAGACTGACAGAAACAAAGAGAGAGAGAGACACACACAGAGAGAGTGAACGATTAAGTGAGTGAGAGACAGAAAGACAGACTCACACACAGAGTGATAGAGAGGAAGGGAGGAGAGACACACACACACAGAAAAAGAGAAAGAGAAAGAAAGAACAAGAATTAAGAGACTCCTGACCCTGATCTACTCCACTCTCCTGTTTGTTCCCACAAGTTTCTACCATGGTCTCACTCTTTGCTGAATTGGCTTTCTTACCTCTGCCCTGTTTAACCTCCTTCAGAGGTCCCTTACTCACTCTTTCCACTCCCCCCCCCCCCCACCAAGACTGCCTTTCTTAGTTCCTCAACCTTGCCTTCCTCCCAGGGCTGGTGGCAGAGGGGAAGGTGAGCCAGGGCTGATCCATTTTGCCGCTTGGCTCCCTGGCAGCCTGCATCTCGCACCACCACTCCCGGCCTGGATTCTCCTCAGCTACTGAGTCTTGCCTGCTGGGGAGAGGGGGCCAACCAGGGAGCACGAGGCTACACTGCCCGCATTGCCCCTCTGTCAGCCGCTCCTCCCTCGCCTGCTGGCATGCTTCGGTGTAGCGTGGGCTGCCACTGTGAGAATGATGAGAGTCCTATGGATTGGAAGATAAGGCTGACAGCAGGGAAGGAAGATTTGCTCCAGGTTTGTTGCGCTCAGCCAAAGGGCCACCTGGATGGAGGTGGGTGGAGACACACAGCAAGGAGAGGCTGCCTTTCGGGCCCAGCTTCTGCAGAGCCTTCCAGGTGGGAGGCATGAGAGAAAATGCCTCCCCCGAGAGTCGGCTGCTCACCCATCCACTGGCCGGGCTAGCCTGGAAGCCTGTATACAGTTATAATTTCTCATAGCATTTTGAATTCCATCTGGATTGGAATATCAATAACTTTGGAGAAGAGTAGAAATTTTATTTCTCTAATTATGTTGAATTAATGAAAATTTCAAAGTGGATACAATGTGATTGCATCATTTCAGCCATTAAATCCTGCTAAAGACAGAAGCCTAGGTTTTCCATTATTGTCCCTTTAGCAACCAAATCAAAATGTGATACTTTTTCCCAGTTAACTACTGATACTGATTGGTTTTATATATTTTATGTGTTAGCTATATTTATCATAGTTATTTTAGTAGTGTTCATTTTATAATCATTACATGCATATATATTTATGATTTTAATTTAAGCTATATTGTGAACATCCAAAACGTCTCAAATAATACAAATGAATAATGTTAATGGAAGTAAAAAAGAACAATTTAATGAAAGAGACAGAATACTAAACATATTGCCTTGTCCTCAAAAGAAATTCTACAAAAAAACCTAGCTCAAAAATATGGCTGCAGAGCGCCATCTAAAGGCTGCTATTTTGTAATTACAAAAAAATGAAGCTTCAAGTACCATTGATGTTACATTGCAAAAATAATTGCATTAAGTTATTCTGTAAAAAGTAAGATGTACCATGTATTAATGCAATAATATTTTAATAGCATTTGTGATTGCTTAACTTGGAATCATTCACACCAACATTTTATATCAACAGGAAATATTTGTATTATACAGGTAGTCTTTGTTTAGAGATCACAATTAGGACTGCAACTCATTAAGTGAGTAACTAGAAATTCAGTACCATGACAAAACTTATGATTTTGCTTCAGCTTTCTTCCATCCACCCCTCCCACACCTATCCTGCCCTGATAATTAGCAAGTAGGGAATTAACATTTGTCTTTACAATCAGTAGAGAAGGCATTGCAAAGCAGAAACACAATCAAAAAGAATGTGCTATTGTCAGCTATTTGTCTAGTGAAGCCCATAGTTCCTAGTTCTGAGCCACTTTGGTGGCAAACAACTGCTGAAATTTTGAAAGCGATTAAACTCTTGTCACTTACAAGAAGCAGCTGCAAAGTCTAATTAGGTCATAGGCTTATTAACTTGTAGTTACCATCTTTAGGGGAAGCCTTGAACTGAGAAAAGCAGTTCAGGAAAACATTCCTTGTTTAAGCAAAGACTCCTCTTTGCGAGGAAGGAAAAACAAATAGGCCAGGCATAGGACAATGTGAACAAATGACTGTGAAAAAGATGTTGCAAGTCTTAAATCTAGGTGTTGTGCTTAAGTTACTTTTTCATCACTGTCATAACTTTGAACGATCACTGCCCAAGACCAGTCACTAAGTAAGGTCTACCTGTATCGTTAAACATTATGTCAAATAGTTTAGAAATTTCCATTATTTATATAATGCAGATTATCTAAATGGTTATTATTCATATTATATATCTAGCTACCAGAATAACTATTTTGTATGCAACACCACTTATTTCCCCCCCAGAAAAATGAAATTCTTTGTAGTACTCCAAGAAACTTTAGTGATGGCAGGAACTATAACTAATTGTACTGTTCCTCTTTGATTATGCTGCCAAGTCTCAGAAATCAAGAAGATTTTTTTTTAAACATCAGGCAGGTCTTAGTTATATTTTCCTCCCAGCAGTAAAGGCCTGAAGTATATATGTAGTGAAGATGTATTCTTTTCGAATATCCTGAAACTTTCTAAACATATTATACTATAGGTCAGTGGGTCAAACAACCCTTTCACAGGGGTTGCCTAAGACCATTGGAAAACACATATTTTCAAAAAAATACTGAAAACATAAAATAATTTTATGGTTGGGGGTCACCACAACATGAGGAACTGTATTAAAGGGTCACAGCATTAGGAAGGTTGAGACGCACTGCTATAGATAGACAAACGCTGGCACTGTGAAAATAAGACTGTATATAATATATATTTCTGGAACAGTATTCCCTCTTTTGTTTATCTGATATTCAGATGTATCAGATCAGAATTTGTTAGATATTATACATTTTTAACAAAATCTTCATAATCAAACTGTTTTTTTTTCATACCAGATTGGACATTCCAAATTTTTCTTCAAAGCTAGCAGCAGTCCATGAACGCCAGCCACACTTGGAACAGGCAAATCCATAGCTAGTTATACACCCTGAAAACAGAAAAAAATAATTTTGCGTAGCATTCTGAAATATAGTACAGGTACTTTCCTTTAGCAAACCGCAGTTAACCCAGGTATCTCTAATATTAAGATCGTTTATTATTTATTATTATTATTTATTATAAGATCGTTCATCCGACCGTTGGTGGATGATCTCTGGAGGGCCAGAGATGGGGGTTGTTCCTCCATCCTGGTCCCATTAGAACTCTCGGCGGCTTTTGATACCATCGACCATGGTATCCTATTGCACCAACTGGAGGGGTTGGGGGTGAGGGGCACCGTTTTACGGTGGTTCTCCTCCTACCTCTCCGGTCGGTCGCAATTTGTATTGGCAGGGGGGCAGAGGTCGACCTCGAGGCCTCTCACTTGTGGGGTGCCTCAGGGGTCGGTCCTCTCGCCTCTCTTGTTCAATACATATATGAAGCCGCTGGGCGAGATCATACGTGGGTTTGGGGTAGATTACCATCTGTACACGGATGACACCCAGCTGTACATCTCTACCCCAAACCACCCCAACAATGCCGTCGAAGTGATGTCCCGGTGTCTGGAAGCCGTGCGGATCTGGATGGGAAGGAACAGACTCAAGCTCAACCCATCCAAGACTGAGTGGCTGTGGCTACCGGCACCCCGGTTCAACCAGTTGACGCCATCACTGGCCATAGGGGGCAAACATTTAGCCCGCGTGGAGCGGGCACGCAACTTAGGCGTCCTGCTGGACTCTCGGCTGTCTATAGAAGACCATGCGACAGCCATGGCCAGGGGGGCATTTTACCAGATTCGCCTGGTGCGCCAGTTGCGTCCCCTATTGGACCGGGACGCCCTTCGCATGGTCACTCATGCGCTTGTGACGTCTTGTCTGGACTACTGTAATGCTCTCTACATGGGGCTCCCCTTGAGATGCACCCAGACTACAGTTGGTCCAGAACGCGGCTGCGCGGTCAGTTATGGGAGTCACTAGATACTCCCATGTAACACCACTCCTGCGCGAGCTGCACTGGCTGCCTGTGGTCTTTCGGGTGCGTTTCAAGGTGTTGATTATCATCTTTAAAGGGCTCCATGGCACAGGACCTAGTTATTTGCGGGATCGTATCCTGCCCCATACATTCCTTTGGCCGATTCGCTCACACAGAGAGGGACTTCTCCGGGTGCCGTCCACCAGGCAGTGCCAGCGGGCGATGCCCAGGGGAAGGGCCTTCTCTGTGATGGGCCCGACCCTCTGGAACGACCTATCCCCGGATATTAGAACGACTACGGACATCCGCGCCTTCCGCCAAAAAGTAAAAACCTATTTGTTTCATCAGGCCGGCTTGGCCTAATTTATGCTTCTCGCCCCAGTCTGTTTTCTCAAATTGTTTATTGAGTTTTAATGGGTGGAAATTTTAATGGTTTTTAAATTTTAGTACAGGGTAGTTTAATTCGCTTTTAATTTGTGTATATTGCATGTTTTTAGATGTTTTTTTAATTTTCCTGTACACCTCCCCGAGTCCCTTTGGGGAGAGGGGGCGGTTTATAAATATAATAAATTATTATTACATTATTATTATTATTATTAAGTGACTATTAAGTGAAACTATTGCTAAATGGAAAATCACATAACCACAACTCTTGCTTTGCCCACTAGCCTTTGAAATGTTTATCTTCCGTGGTTTTGGGGTAGAATTCCATCTGTACGCTGATGACACCCAGCTGTACATTTCTACCCCAAACCACCCCAACGATGCTGCCAATGTGATGTCCCCGTGTTTGGAGGCCGTGCGGGCCTGGATGGGGAGGAACGGGTTCCGACTCAACCAGTCGAAGACCAAGTGGCTGTGGTTTCCGGCGCCACAACATAGCCATAGAGTTCAATTTCTAGCTATTGGGGGGGAACAGCTAGCCCCCGCAGAAAGGGCTCGCAACTTGGGTGTCCTCCTGGATTCCTGGCTGTCCTTAGATGAACATCTGACGGCCGTGGCCAGGGGGGCCTTCTATCAGGTGTACCTGATACGCCAGTTGAGCCCCTTTCTGGATCGTGGCACCTTACAGACAGTCACTCAAGCTCGTCATTTCGCGCCTGGACTACTGTAATGCTCTCTACATGGGTCTGCCCTTGAGATGCACCTGGAGGCTCCAGTTGGTGCAGAATGCGGCCGCGCGGAGGATTTTGGGAGTTTCAAAATACTCCCATGTAACACCTCTCCTGCGCGAGCTGCACTGGCTGCCGGTAGCCTTCCTGGTACGTTTCAAGGTTTTAGTGACCATCTTTAAAGCGCTCCATGGCAGTGGGCCTGGTTACTTGCAGGACCGGCTTCTACCGCATACCTCCACTCGACCTGTCCTCTCCCACAGGGAGGGCCTCCTTAGGGTGCCGTCCACTGGACAATGCCGGCTGGCGACGCCCAGGGGAAGAGCCTTCTCTGTGGCAGGTCCCGCCTTTTGGAATCACCTCCCCCCAGACCTCCGGACTATCACTGACCTTCGTCTCTTCCGCCGGACTTTAAAAACCTATTTTTTCCATATGGCCGGCCTGGCATAGCTGCTACAACCATGTTTTATTAGGGTTTTAAATTAACTGTCTCTTTTTAGCACGGGTTAAATTGTTTAATAGTAGTTTTAACTTTTGTAGAATTTGTACTATTTGTATTGTTGGTTTTTAAGTCCCTGTGCGCCGCCCTGAGTCCCTCTTTTGGGAGATAGGGTGGGATAGAAATTTAATAAATAAATAAATAAACAAACAAACAAACAAACAAATAAATAAATCTTGACATTTGGATATCCAGCTCAAAACTGACAATCAATTTCAATCCTTTGGCTCCTTTTGCTTGCCTCTTGACCATTCCTGTTCTTTGGAACGCCCATACTGATACTGGGATAAAAGCAATAAAGGAACTAATATTTATATTTCCATTCATAATTTTTAAAACTCAGAGGATTGTAAGATGCTTGTTTAATCAGAGTTAAAAGAAAAAAAACAGTTATAGGTTGAAGCCTGAAGACAAAGATTGACTGGCTTTCTTTACTTTACCTAACAGCATAACAATGGGTAGAAGAAAGATTAAAGGTAGTCATTGACTAACAACCAGAACCAAGCCCAAAATCTATGTTTCTAAGCAAAAGAATTGTTAAGCCACTTATGATTTGTTGTTATGCTATTTTTCCCTCCTAGGATAAAAGAGGAAAATACTTCTTTGTTGTTTTTTTTTGTATTTTTGTAGCCTCTAAATAAGGCAATTAAAACTGCACAATATTATGGAACATTATTTTGGATGATTCAGATTCTTCTATGTTTGCAGATTAAGTAAAATGCTTTATATCTAGAAAAATCAGGAAACAGTGAAGGATTAGAAAAACAGTTTTCACAAGATCTATGAAGGCATCTATTTCAACATAGCTAGCAAGACCAAAAAAACACAAACTGCCCAGATTCCAATAAGTATTGTATAGTGCTATGTTTGTGTGTAAACTTTTGAATCACTGTTGAAACCTGGAAATTGTCTGAACTAGTACCTGTAGATTTCTTGCAGATATTGAAGTGGTTTGCCATTGTTTGCTTCTTGGGTTGAGGATGTTACCTGGTATCTTAGGCTTCATTATTATTGTTTTAAAAGATAGTATTAGCAATTTTAACATGGTCTAGGCCTCTATTCTAACTTTAGAAATGATATGCCTTCTTCTTAGACAAGACAATTTCTTTTAGTTTGCACAAACTTGTCTTTTTAACACTAAACAATAGAGAGTTTATTCTAAAAGTCCTTGAATATAAGTTTTAAGTTTTAAGAAAGATACATAGCCAATTAGGAAAAAGTAATATAAGCCATAAATTTGCCACTTTTTGAATCTAATTATCTAGAATCAATGTTTTCTATTATTCAAATCTCACATGTAATCAATGTTATCATTTAACCATTTGCTTTCTGATGTATGACATACTAGTGTATAATTTGTTTTGGATCAATAAAAAGAAATTGCACTCCTCTTTATTATTATTTTTTGCTTTGCCTGAATTACTTCTGATTTATATTTTTGGGCAAAGAAGCCCCTCTGCAAAGACAGTATCTCTCTCAAGTTCAGGGGTCATTCTTACCAGCTCCTTGACAGAGTTGGCATGCCAATTTCAAGGCCACAAGCAAAAGTGAATGGTCTAAGATCACCCAGTAGGCTTTTTTATTTATTAATTTATTTATATGCTTTATTATGTTATAAATAACTTAAAGTGACAAATATTTCAGATTGTCAGTGAAATTAGATAGAAATAATGTTGGAAAGTATTTGGGCTCCTTCTATTTTCCCAACAAAAACTCTGTGAGTTTAGTTGGGCTGAAACTGGCTGGCCTAAAGTCACCCAGGCAAATTTTGATAAAGAAACAAACTTTAAGAATATCCTTGATTTATTGCCCAAGTATTTTTCAGCATTATCTCTATCGAATTTCACAAACTATTCAAAATAATTTCATGAAATCAAGTTATAAATAGGTGTTACTGGCTATCATTCTTTTTCTATCCACCTCCAGTTGTTTCATTCTGTAGGTAAATCCTTTTTTTATAGACAAGAAACAAATGCCTATTTTAAGTACTAAACTTTAATCAAAGATTTCTGTCACACGTAGATCTAATAAAGTTACTTTACTACACGATTACACAGCGCCCCTCCCCTTTCCCTGGTTATACAATAAATATAGTAACAAAAACGGAAGAGACTTAGTTTAGACTCTGCCGAAAGACAAGTTAGCTGCGGACAATTTATCTCTCCCTTATTCCAGTCTTTTATCATATGAAGTGGATGCTTGTATCATCCTCCCCAAACTCCTTTAGTGATAATACTTATTAGTATTAATAAGTATTAGCGCCTCTTAATTAAAATATCCGAGATTTAAAAAATAAATGCGCATTAAACTCCAGCCATAATCTGCCGTCACTACCCAGGTACATTGCTACATAGGATTGCTCACCTAAACGCTGGTTTCCTTCGCTTAAGCTTTCTACGACTCTCTTGCCGCCCCTAAGAAACGACTTCTACTCCTCTCACTACTCCTTTCGCCTCCCACTCCGCGTGTTTTTTTTCCGCGCCTTCCTCCTTTTGATATCCGGGGGCGGGGCAACCGCCGGCTAACCAATCGCCTCGTAGCTTCTGGATCCCATGACTGCAACATAACGAGACCCACCAATTGGCAACGCCAGAAAAGCCGGAGAAAGAATGGCTTTACAGTCCTTGCTGCTCGAATATGAGGATCCCATCACGAATTTCTGACAACAATGTGACGTTACTCAAAAGTAATGAAAGCTAGGTAAAAAGCGATGGAGGGTCAGTTTGATCTGGTGATTAAGACAGAGGTCTTCAAACTTGGCAACTTTAAGACTTGTGAACTTCAACTCCCAGAATTCTCCAGCCAGAATTCTGGAAGTTGAAGCCCCCAAGTCTTAAAAGTTGCCAAGCATAGCTGGCTGGAGAATTCTGGGAGTTGAAGCCCACAATTCTTAAAGTTGCCAAATTTGGGGACTCCTGGATTAAGGCAACACATGCTAGTCTCACTTTTGGCATGAAGCCAGTGACCGTGGCCAGTCACTTTCTCTCAGCCCAGGGAATGAGGCAATGGAAAACCACCAAACTAGCTCTCCTTATAGCTTTAGGGTTGTTTTTTTTAAATAAACTGGTTTGTCTGTAAATTGCCTGGAGTCTCCCTCGATGTGGTATGGTGGCATACAAATTTGATACATAAATGGTTCATAATTTCTGAAAGACATAATTTCTTCCCAATAAGGAAAATGAGGATTTACAGACACTGTTACCTATAAACTGGGTTAACAAAACCACAAATGAGGTGATAAGCTGCCTGGGAAAGCACTGGGAAATCATCATAGCCTTTAAAAAGCAAAAGTTAGAATATTTTGGGCGTGTGATGCAACACCCAAAAAAATAGGGCATCATTCACTTAATCCTCCAGGGAAAGATGGGAGGCAAAGGAAGTCCAGGCAGAAGGAGGACATCATGGCTTCAAACCTAAGGGACTGGTTAGGGCAAAACTCAGTAGCACTTTTTCATGTGGATGGTGACAAAAATAGGATTGCCAACATGTTCGCCAACGTCTCATGACGGACATGGCACAAGAAGAAGAAAGAAAAAAACGAAATCCAATGTGAATTCGGACGATTTTTGTATTTGCCGCGATCTTTTTACTGCAGTCAAATGTTTGGTTTTTCATTGGCTAGTTGCAACACCGAAGGCACGTAAAGATGGCTTCTGCCACGCTCTGAACCCGGAAACCCCTTCCCCTGGCAAAGAGTTGCGTCAGTCTCCTTACTTGTTGTTATTGTTGTTCTTTAGAGGATCCGCCTCTCTCATCGCGGGTAGCCAATAGTATAAAAGACCGAAGCCCCCGCCCGGTCGCATTAAGCAGCTGCGGGTTGCAAGAGCTGAACGACGGACTTGCTACCTCCTTGCGTCACAGCGTGGGGAGGGGATGGAGAACGCTGAGCGTGGAACCTTGGTCTTCCCCGAGGTCCACTCGTCAGACATCCAGGACCTGCTGGGCAGTCCAGTAAGTTCCGTCCCGCACGCCTGCTGCCTCCTTGCCCTCTTCCTTAAAGGAGCTGCCTCGCTCCGAGAGGCGCCCTCCAGTCGTGCGGGGTAGTAGAATAGCCCCCTCGGCTTCACCCGCCCCACGTCCATGGGCTGCGGCGGTTTAGTGCAGCTGGAGGGCGCCAGGTGGCGGACGCCGACTGATGGGGGTTTGCTGAGCGTTTGGTAAGCGAGGAGTAAGCTTCGTCCTGCAGAAAGAAGCGGCCAGCGCATAGCTTTTGTGCTCGGGAAACGCTGCGCTACTTAAGTTCTCCCGTCCCCGTGAGGAGCGGATGACCCCGTTTTCGATAGTTGCTTCAACTTTTTCGGGGGGGGGGGGCGCGTTATAATAAACAGTTTCCTAAGGCTTTCCAAGTTGGCAATTTCGAATTTAACGCGAAGCCAATAGGAAACGCCCTTAAATCTCTTCTTCGATTAAATGTGTGATATTGAGATAAATGCTATGTATACTTACTACATATATTCGTCGAATTTGGTGCTTTTACCTCCCTGTACGTAAGCACATAATTGCGGCGTTAACATGGCAACCCCCTGTGCTTTCGTAGTTTTATTAATACTGCGGTTAATCCCGGGGATAACCTACTAACTAGATATATTGCAGTGTAGCAGGTAGGCCAGTGAAGATGGTGACTTTCCGGTAGATCCCATGATATGCAATTTCCTGTTCCAAGGATTTTCAAGATGGTAGTTGTCCCATGGTGCTTGTCTGGAATGTTTGTGAAGTTGTTATGTACCTAAAACACTTTTATTTCAGATATACCACTTTTAAGTTCCTTTAAAGGTATGGAACTATCAAATATTTTTTTCTTTCAAAACTGTTCTATAAGTAATATAACATGCTGGTGTTTATGGGCCATGTCCTACAATAAAGCTGGGTAGAATTTAAAAGCAGAGCAGAAGTGATTTCAATAATCATTCTAGACCAATGACTGATTATTTTTTATAACTCTGGATACTTTTTGTAGACCTGCTTTTCTGTTGATAGTCCTATCAGTTGTAAAAGCATGCCTAAAGAATACTTGGTTTTCTTCCTCAAAATGGTGAGAAACCACATTTTCAACTTAATAGGTATTTCCCTCAGGGCAATGCCATTCTGAGGAGCTACCAAAACGGAATCTGTATGCCTTATATACAAATGCATTGTAAACAATTATAATAGATTAATGAAGAAACATACAGAAACATGCTTTGTGCTAAGAACAATGTAACATGTACATTCTGGTCATGGGCTGGGAAGCATTACAAACTGCAAATACAATTGTATTTACAACACACTTATGAATATGCAAAATTCTAGTGTTCCCAATCTTGATTTGTATTATCCATTACCTTCTCCAGCTATTCCTCCATTTTGGATAATACCAAACCTTTTTGATTTGTGCATACAATAATTTTGTGGCTATAAAAAAAGTTCCATAACCGTTTGCTCTTCCATTTCAAATTTCAATAGATGTGTTTTTGCAATTATATAGTCATATTTGTACACATTTCTGTTTCAGTCTTAGAATGTTCAAAACAAATTATTTTGTCTGTTTTAAATATAATTGTAAATAATATTCCTATTGTCTAGAGATATTTAATTGAATCTAATTGAAAATTATATCCCTCTCTGCCTCAATTTTTTAAATTATATTTCACATTTCCCTTTACAAAATTTTAGTATCTCACAATAAGTTAGCCTTTAAGTTTGCCTATTATTTCTTGTCTTTAAAAAAATATTGGACAAAGAATCATAAAGGTGTTTTTGACCCAATTTGGATTTTTATCTATTCCATATTCTTAGTATAGCATGACTAACATAATGATTAATCCATATTAACCTTGGCTTTATATACATGATTCTGGGTATTTTAATCTTGGTGTATTTGGTTAGGTGAACCTGACCTAACAAAGTACAAAATTGTGCATCTGACTTAACCAAAGCACATAATGTATCCATGAACATCAATTAGCAGTCTGAAGACATGAAGTCCCTTAGTTTCATCATTGTTTTCTTATCTTTCTCATATGCAAGCAAGCACATTTTAGGAGAATATTCAGAAGGATGAGGAGAGGAAGAGAAAAACCCAGGCAGCCCTAACCCTAGGTTTTTGGTTCTTCGAATTATATAAAAATACTGTGACTGCTTAGTTTCTCACAAAAAGAAGTTAAGTTTGGAACAACTTCACTGTTTTTTAATTGATATTTTCATTTTCTTTCCACAGATTTGTAGAATGGATCCCCAGGTAAACTTCACTGTGACCTTCCAAGGTAACACCTTGAACTTCCTTGTATCATCTACAACCACATGGGCTGATATGGAAGCCATGGTGAGTTGGGTCTTTGCTAATTGTGATTCACTGATCAATAACAGTTTTAATATTTCCCTTTGCTGTCTTCACATCACTTACTGTTTCAAGTTTTCACAAACATCTGGCTTTTTCAGCAGACCCTAGAACAGAGTGGTCTCTGAACCCACTTTTGGATGTATGTTTCAGATAAGTTGTAATTGGTAATCCATTTCCCCAGTATGACTGTTAATAACCTTTAATTATTTGTTATTTATTTATTTTTGTTGTTTAATTCTAATATGTATTCAGAATTCCTATTGTAATTGAAGTTGTAAACCAACAATTCATACAATTTGAGAGGATTATTTCTGTAAAATGTTGTGTATTAGTCATTCTTCGAATGATCTCAGCTTTCTTTCCATCCTTTAATTGCAAATTGGACAAATTTTATCAATACAATTGCATTAAAGTCCCCACTCTTCATTAATTCCATAGAATGGAAAAGGTTGAAGGCAATTTGGCTGTTGCATTGCTGACATGTCTATACTATCCCAGCTGTGCAATATAACATTAGTATAACATTAACATCTTTTACAGCTTCAACCTTCTCCCTCAATTTATGCAGACCTGTATAAATTAGTGACTAGGAACAACAACATTCTAGTAATCAAATCTAGACACCATCTACTAATTGGAATAGGCCAGTGGTCGGCAAACCGCGGCTCGCGAGCCAGGAGTGGCTCTTTGGCCCCTCGAGTGCGGCTCTTCCTTCAACTAGCCATGGGCAGACTCCGGGAGCCGCACGCCCACCTCCCTCCTCCCACAGCCAGCGGCCGTGCGGGGGGAGGACCCAAGGCTGCGGCTATCTAAATGCCGCGGAGACCGTCCAGGTGCCGCACGCCGACCTCCCTCCCAGTCCGTGCGGCGGGCAGCCCTGGAAAATGCCCCTCGATGGCTTCTGCAGGCAGCTGTTGCTGCTGCTCCCGAGCCCTGCGACATGCAGTTCTCGCTGTCCGAGGTCGACCGGCAGGCGCATCGGGCAGGACAGCCGGGCTGCTCGGAGGGCGAGAACTGCATGTTGTAGGCCTCTGGAGCAGCAGCAACAGCCGCCTGCAGAAGCCATTGAAGGGCATTTTCCAGGGCTGCCCGCCGCACGGACTGGGAGGGAGGTCGGCGTGCGGCACCCGGACGGCCTCCGCGGCGTTTAGATAGCCGCAGTCTTGGCTCGCATGCCCGCCAGCTCACTCGCTGACATGCCGGGCTTTCCGCTGCTTCCCAGGGAGGGGGGGGGGAGAGAGGGAGGGAGAGACTGCCATACACACAGAGAGACAGACAGAGACAGAAGGGGAGTGAAGGAGAGAGGGAATCAGAGAGACAGACACACACGCACACACAAACACACGCACACGCAGAGTGACAGATGGGTGGAGGGAGGAGAGAGAGAAAGAGACAGAAAGAGAAAGAAAAATAGAAAGAAAAAGGAAGTGGGAGAGAGAGAGAAAGAAAGAAAGAACTTATGACCACAATTGAGCCCAAAATTTTGGTTGCTAAGCAGGACCCTCATTAAATGAGTTTCACCACATTTTCCAAGTTGGCCACGCCTACCCAGTCACATGACCGCTGAGCCACTCCCATAGAACAGGCCATACATTTTGGCTCTCAAAAGAAATTTCAGTCATGGTACTGTTCATATTTGGCTCTCTTGACTAATAACTTTGCCCACCACTGGTATAGGCTACCAGATGATAATCAAAAATATACCGTATTTTTCGGAGTATAAGACGCACCTAGATTTTAGAGGAGGAAATCAAAGAAAAAAGTATTTTGAACCAAATGGTGTGGTAATATATTATTTAATAAAATATCAGTATAGCAGAATAATGTTTACAACCACATATACTTTTTAGAACTCTTCAACTCTGGCGCTTGAAGTGCACAAGTCTTAAAACTGTACCCCTAACCCTTTAAAAAAAAAACCAAAAAATATAAAACTTTATTTTTTAAAGCATTTTGCACCCAGGGAAAGTCGGAACAAGACATGCCAGCCACACATCACCTCCACTGACTTTGAAGTCTTTCTCTTGCGCCGGTGGTCACCTCTTCAACCTCCCTCCCATTGGGAAAGCGTGGTGGTCCTCCTGCCTGGCAGCTGCTTGCTCCCCCCCCCCCAAAATAGCGTGGAGGCTAAGGAAAGGGGGAGAGAGGGGAGCTGCAGCAGGAAGGAGTCTCTGGTGGCCACAGCAGCAGAAGCGGTGGTGGCTGGAGCACAACCCTGGACTGCCAGCTCCGGCTCTCCCTTTCCTGAGCATGTCTTGTTATTGTTGGCGCGTGCGGGGCTTTTGCCATCGCTGTTACTGTCCATTCACGGCAGCAGCAGGACCAGCAGTGATGGCAAGAACCCCGCCGCCCAGCTGCAACCACCACGGGACATGCTCGGAGAAGGGAGAAACGGAGCTGGCTGCCCAGGGTTGCACTCCAGACGCTGGCAGCGGCGGATCTGCTGCTGCAGCCACCAGAGACTCCTTCCCCGCCACCGCACTCATGGGAAAGGAGGAAAGGGCCCCGACTCCACAAAATGGGCAGGAAAGACAAGGAGCAGCAGCTGCTGCAAATTTGGAGGCAGAATGGGGGGGGGGGGTCTGGTTCATGCTGGCGATCACCCTGGCCATCACTGTCGCCAAGCTGGAGCTGACCTTTAGGGTAAAGGGGGATAAGTCTCCCAGAGACTCTCAGCCTTCCCTCCCCCCCCCCCTCTTTTACACCCGGGATCTCTGGTTTGCAAATAAAGAAAAACGGAGGAACTGAATCCCCTTTCCGCTGTCCTCCAAAAATCACGACTGATTCGGATTGGGGTGTGTGTGTGTTGCTTCTGCCTATGGGCGAGCGGACGGAGAGTGGATTCAAATTCAGATTGGGGTGTGTGTGTGTGTGTTGTCTTTGCCTATGGGTGAGCGGGCTGAAAGGGGATTCTCCTGCAGCCCCCTCCTCCTCCTTCGCAGGCTCGCCTTCTCTCCTGGCCAGATCCGTTTCAGGCGGCAGATCTGGCCAGAAAAAAAGAGAAGGAGGAGGGGGAGGGTGCGCGCCACTTTCCACAATCGCTTTTCAAGCAGCGGCTCCTGAGGGGGCCAAGCCTTCCCTGCTCGAAACGTCTTCACCCCGAGGGCATCGCTGACAGCTGCTTCTCATGGCTCGGGAGGTCCACCTTCTCCTTGCTGCTGCTGCTGCTCAGCCTCCTCAATGTGCAGAAGCAGAAGGAGGAGGAGACTACCACACGGGTTTCCTTCGCTGCCTGCGTGCAATCAGCCAGCTGCCTCTGATCTGCCTGTCCTGTGCCCATGCCCAGTTCCTCCGCCCTCGCCGGACCGATGCGCGGACGAGGTGTGCGGAGCTCCATTCGGCGTATAAGACGCACCCAGCTTTTTGCCCTCTTTTTGGGAGAAAAAAGGTGCGTCTTATACTTTGAAAAATACGGTATCTGCGTTCCCAGTAGTGTTCTCTTCATTTTTTATGTTCTTTGTAAGTGAACAGTTTTTGCTCAAGTTATTTGTTCACTGATCAATCCATGTTTCATAGCTGAAATGGATGGGGTTCAGGATCAAACAAGATAATTGCTTGCACCTCCAAGTTGTTTTTTGTATGCTTGCAGAAAGCAGATCTGAGATGTTTTTGGACCAGCACTTACCATTAAAAAAATGGAAATATTCCAATCAAGTTTAAATGTAAATTTAGAGCAGCTGTAAACAGTATTTAAAAATGGGTATGAACTTCATGTTTTTGTTGCAAGTGGTTTAATTCAATATTGACATAAGGTTGCTTTGCCCTTTGGAAATCTTTTAACTTGCTAGTATACGTGTATAATCATTTTTTTTCACAAAAAAATACTATTATTTTAATGGAAGAAACTCCTGTATTATATTTTAGTTTTATTTTAGTTTTATTCTCAAGTTCCCCAGAATTTATTGAATGCTGTGAGTCTGTTAGAAGAAATCATTTACTTGATTTAATTTAGTAGGTCTGCAATGTGGTTGAAAACTCAAGTCTGTTATATAAGAAAGGTGAAACTAAGATTGCCAAAGTGCCCTTTTGATTAATGGACAAGATTGGTGTATGCAAAATATTCTAAACAGCTTATAGATTTATTCACTGGGATGCAAAGGTTTGATTCTTTTAACTCAAGGGCAGATCTTATCCTACTGCAGGAGTCCCCCCTTTCGCAGGTTTGGCCCTCCGCTTTAACGAGGGCCCACCTTTATGAGGGATTAATTAATATGGAGAGGTGGGCAAAGCGTAGACTCAGGGATTTTTTAGCCAAATTTGTCATTCGCATTTTAGGGGGTTCCAGGGAAGAGGGAGGGATCAGGCAGGTTGAGGGTGGGAACAGTGCCAAGCCGGCTAGCGGAGCAAAGAAGGAAGCGGTTGGGTCCGATAAGGGGGAACATGGGTCGTCCCTACAGAGGGTTTTTCCATCCGAATGGTATTGGGAGGGGCAGGTGTGATAGGAGACAAGGTTTCCATCACCGGTTAGGGGAACGTGGCCGCTGGTTAAGGGTGGTCGCATGCCCCAACCCCAGCAATGTAGGTGGTCAGGATGCACAGAGCCAGGGCCCTAGGCTGATGCTTTGCAACGCCAGGTCCGTGGCCAACAAAGCCCCCCTCATTAACGACCTTGTGTCGGAGGGGGAGCCGGACCTGGTGGGAATTACGGAGACCTGGCTGGGCCACGAGGGAGGATTACCACTCGTGAAAATGTGCCCGCCAGATTACCGCACATTTCATCAGCCACGGGCCCTAGGCAGGGGTGGGGGGGGTGGCGGTTATTGTTACGGAAGGTCTTGAGTCGAGAGAGACCATTGTACCGCAGACGACCGGCTGTGAGTCCCTTTGCGTGAAGTGGGGCCCAGGGAGGCAGCTGGGCGTGCTGATTGTGTACCTGGCTCCCCGCTATGTATCAGCAGCCCTGCCCTTGCTCCTTGAGGTGATCGCCGAGGTGGCGGTTGAGACCCCCAGACTGTTAGTCATGGGGGATTTCAACCTGCCATCGGTAGGCGAGACATCCGAGGTAGCTTGGGAGTTCATGGCCTCCATGACGGCTATGGACCTGATCCAGGTAATTCAGGGCCCCACACATGAGGGAGGACACACGCTGGATCTGATTTTTGTCTCTGGCCAGTGGAAGAGTGATCTTGGTGTAGGGGAGTTAGCCATCATACCCCTGTCATGGTCAGATCACTCACTTCTCTGACTCGACTTTCCCACCGCTACTCCTCACCGCGGGGAGGCGGAACCAGAAACTTCTAGATGGGTCCGCACCAGGCGCCTGATGGACCCGGAAAGGTTCCAGACGGATCTTGGGCCACTACCTGCGACCCTGACCCGCGCGCCGACGGAGGACCTAGTGGCTGCATGGACCACTGGGGCCTTGGAGCGGGGCGCGCCCTTGTGGCCTCTCTTGCGGCGGCGAACCACCCAGGCTCCTTGGTTTACCGAGGAGTTGAGGGTGATGAAACGCCGCAAGAGACGCCTAGAGAGTAGATGGAGAATCTGACAGAACACAGGTAAGAGCCCATTTGAGGACTTACCTTGTGGCGATAAGAGTGGCCAAACGTCATCACTGTGCCACTCTTATTGCATCCGCAGATAACCGCCCTGCTGCCCTGTTCGGGGTAACCCGCTCCCTCCTTCAACAGAGGTCGCGGGAAGCCCCTCTGCAGGGTAGAGCAGAGGAATTTGGAGAGTATCTGCAGGATAAAATCGCTCAGATTCGGAATGAGTTGGCCTCCACTGACAGTGGTCTGGAGGGATTGTCGGAGGCAGGTCTTGAGACAATTTTGTGGGAGGAGTTTGACTCTGTTACTTCCGAAGATATGGACAGGTTACGCAGGTGACAGAGCCACCACATGTTTATGGGACCTGTGCCCCTCCTGGCTTGTACTGGCATCCTGGGAGGTTACACGAGGCTGGCTCCAAGAAGTAGTTAATGCTTCTTTGAGCGAGGGGTTCTTGCCTACCATCTTGAAAGAGGCGGTGGTGAAGCCTCTCCTCAAGAAGCCTTCCCTGGACCCAGCATTGTTAGTTAATTATCATCCGGTCTCCAACCTTCACTTTCTGGCGAAGGTTGTAGAGAGTGTGGTGGCACAACAGTTTCCCCGTCACCTGGAGGAAGTTGATTATCTGGACCCGCGCCAGTCCGGCTTCCGGTCCAGACACAGCACTGAGATGGCATTGGTCGCGTTGGTGGATGATCTCTGGAGGGCCAGAGATGGGGGTTGTTCCTCCATCCTGGTCCTATTAGATCTCTCGGCAGCTTTCGATATAATCGACCATGGTATCCTATTGCATCGACTGGAGGGGTTGGGGATGAGGGGCACCGTTTTACGGTGGTTCTCCTCTTACCTCTCCGGTCGATCACAATTTGTGTTGGCAGGGGAGCAGAGGTCGACCTCGAGACCCCTCGCATGTGGGGTGCCTCAGGGGTCTGTCCTCTCGCCGCTCCTGTTCAACACATACATGAAGCTGCTCGGCGAGATCATCCGTGGCTTTGGGGTAGAATACCTTCTGTACGCTGACGATACGCAGCTGTACCGTGGCTTTGGGGTAGAATACCTTCTGTACGCTGACGATACGCAGCTGTACGTGTCTACCCCAAACCACCCCAACGATGCCGTCGAAGTGATGTCCCGGTGTCTGGCAGGCATGCAGGTTTGGATGGGAAGGAACAGACTCAGGCTCAACCCATCCAAGACCGAGTGGCTGTGGTTTCCGGTGTCCCGGTACAACCAGTTGACTCCATCACTGACCATAGGGGGTGAACACCTAGCGCCCCTGGATAGGGCACGCAACTTAGGCGTCCTCCTGGATACCCAGCTGTCTATGGAAGACCAAGTGACGGCCATGGCCAGGGGGGTGTTCTACCAGGTTCGCCTGGTACACCAGTTGCGTCCCTTATTGGACCGGGACGCCCTATAGCTAGTCCAGAATGCAGCCGCGCGGGCAGCCCCGAGGTTCTCCCATGTAACACTCCTTCTGCACAAGCTGCACTGGCTGCCTGTGGCCTTTCGGGTGTGCTTCAAGGTGCTGACCATCATCTTTAAAGCGCTCCATGGCACGGGACCTAGTTATTTGCGGGATCGCATCCTGCCTCATACATCCCTTCGGCCGATTCACTCCCACAGAGAGGGACTTTTCCGGGTGCCGTCCACCAGGCAATGCCAGCGGGCGACGCCCAGGGGAAGGGCCTTCTCTGTGGTGAGCCCAACTCTCTGGAACGACCTACCCCCCGAACTTAGAACAACTACAGACCTCCGCTCCTTCTGCCAAAAGCTAAAGACTTACCTCTTCCATCAGGCCGGCCTGGCCTAATTTTATCCAACCTGACTGTAGGGAAATTTTAAATTGTTAATTGGGATTTTAAGGAATAGTTTTAAGGTTTTTAAGATTTTAAAATTTTAGCGCAGGGTTAATTTATTTAATTCGGTTTTAAACATTTGTATTGTTACGTTTATATGGTTTTTAAATTTCCTGTGCACCGCCCCGAGTCCCTTTGGGGTGAGCGGGCGGTTTATAAATAAAATAAAATAAAAATAAAATAAATAAGTACAAAAAATATATAGATTGGATTTGACAAAGAGGAGTAGAATTGCTCTTGGCTTCATTTACACTTTTGAAATATCAATAAAAAGGATTAATCATTGTTGCCTGTTTCTCCGTCATGGAGATGAGCCATTTCACTAAGATTAATTTCTGTTGTAGGTGAAAGTCTCATTTGAACTGAATAATATCCAGATCAAATACCTAGATGAGGACCATGATGAGGTACTGTACTTTTATCTTTCTATGAAGGCTTTATTTTTAAAAATGAAAAGTGTCTCATTGGGCTTTTGAAAGAATAGAACACCAAAAAGAACTTCATATATTTTGTATAAAGAAGCTTTTTTTCTCCTTGCAAAATAGTGTCCAGTCAATATTTGGTCTATAGTGTGTAATAGTTAGTTTCACAGATTATCTAATTTTTCTGATATCTCTCCTGAGGCTTGCCTAGCACTTCAGCATTGAAAAGATATTTAAAAAAATAATAATCAGATAGTCTTTGACTTATGATCACAATTAAACTCAGAATTTGTTTTGTAAGTTGTGGTAATTAAGCAAGACATCTAAACTGCCTCAATTATCATAATCCTAGCTCTATTAAGTATTAAGTGACCATGCAGGAGTGCTTCAAGGGGTGATGAAGGCCTTGGGAATCCTGGCACATGGAAATATGTGTGTCACAAACCTGCAGTTAGCTAGGCCCACCAACTCAGGGACTTCCTCTCTTTCACCTGCCACTCTTGAGAGGCCTGGGCTGCCTCATTCTACCACCATACCTGATAGCCTCAGCTTGTTAGGCCTACCAGTGGACAGAAGCCTGCCATTGCCAGAAGACCTCAGCCAGCTAGGCACACCAGCACATAAGCCACCTCCTTGCTCTTGCCATTCCTGAGATGTATTCTTTAGTTGCTTTAATTGTACAGGAGGCTTCCTCCTAATATGAGTTATATTACAATTTCCCAAATTTCCACCCCACATAGAACTCTGGCTGTGGCATCCAGAGAATCTCAAGTTGGGATAGGCTGGTAATCTCTGTGATGTACCTATACTAGTCGTCTTCAAAATGATAGCCCATAACAGTGAGATGGCAGCATATTTGGCCTGAGGAAGAGAAAGTGACTAGATTTGAATATGGTGTAACCAGCAATATTTGTTGAAATAACTTTCTACAGTCTTAAATTGCATGGCCTTTTTGATTTTACTTCAAACTATGTAGTTTCTTAGTAGGAAAGCAGGATGGGGAAAAGATCTATTTAATAACAAAATACATATCTGTAATAACTATGATGTCAGAAGCTAATCTACTGTTCTGAATGAATCACATGAAAAATCCTGCAATGAATATTATAGCAATTAAAAGCCTCTTTTCATGGTTTTTTTTTTCCACAGGTATCCATCAATACTGCAGGTAAGTTGCCTTTGGTTGACTCATAAAATCTGTTGAGTTCTGCTGTGGTAGTGTGAATAAAGGCAGCGATCAAAATCAGGGACACAGAAATGCTTAATAGTACTGAGAAGTATACTTTTGGAAACAACAAAACATGCCTTGTTTTCTCTCTAAAAACTGTATGCAGCGATTATCTAGTTAACAAGCCTTTGTCTATTTCTTCATTAGAATGAGGCTTTGTATCTGCAGCTTCTTTAGTAATCTTTTAAGGAGGAGGCTGAACCTAATGAGGGCTTCAGCTCTTTATTCATTCACTTCCTATTATGTAACGTTTATTAAGTTCAATTGCTAATTTAAATTTTCTCAAAATTAATTTAGAACTGAAATGTGGATTGCTACCCAGGAAATGTTATTCTTCTTAGTTTTTTTTCCTTTTAAATAGTTCGAATATAGAATTCCATTACATTGAAGAGATGAAATTAATGACATGGATTGTAAACCATAATAAAACTAGCAAGTCCTGCATGGTGTATTAATTTTTCTTTCCTAAACTTCAAATTGGATTTGGAGATGGGGAATGAAATCTGTATAAAGAAATAAGAAGGAATTACCCAAGCAGTAAAATTACGTTGGGCCCAAATGTGATTAAAATATAGTAATTTATTTACAAATGCAATTCTGGACATGATAGTGTTAATATTAACCATGGTTTGTTTCTCTCTTTAGAGGAATATCAAGAGGCTGTTAAGGTAATGCATTAGACTAGCTTTGGGGGCTTATTTTTATAGCAGTACAAATCAAGTCTTTTACATTTCTTGATGTGTCTGAGATTTTATTCTATTTTATCTCAACCAATAAAATCATTTAAACTAGTACATTCTAGTCCAGTTCCAAGATACTAAAGTTCTTTTTAGTCAATACTGTTTATTTTGTTGTAAAGAGTTATTCTCTGGACAATAGCAAATTAGTCCAGTATTACCTTCCTCTTGAGTTGGTATATAAGAGATTCAGTTTTTATGTTACTTTCTCCACATTCTTATCGTTATTCTGTTAGTTTCTATATTAGATTTAAGCACCTAGTCTTTCTTTTTTGTTTTGCAACATTTCTGATTTTTAATAAAAGTCATGGTTGTGTCCTTGTAATTTACTGTGTGAAAGATAGTTGTTACTATTTTCATTCTCAACAGTATGAGTCCTAATTTTAGATTTAAAGGGTTTAGATTCTCTTTTCAGGTCTAAATCCTGGATGATGGATATCTGTCTGGTTGTCAAGGGTACTAGCTCTCTGGTTACAGATATATAATTAACAGAAGGAATTTTGGCAAAATCACTTGGTATCCCAGTTGCTGGTTATAAGAAGACTATTAAGGAAATTTCTAGAAAATTAAAAGTGAAGTGAATATAGAAATAATTACATAAAAGAAGAAAATGATTTTATCTTTTTTGGCCTTAGAAATTAGGAAAATCTCCATATAAGTTGAGTTTGAAAAGATCCATTATTGATGCAACATCCATCTGGCTTGATCAGTAATCAATTTTGCAATTTTTAAAAATCCTTTTTCAGCTTTTCCTATCTTTTATATTCTGCATCTAAGACATATAAATTCCACTATAAAAGTATCTTCTAGCATTTTCCCATTTTGCTTAAGTGTTTATGGTCCTGAGAAAACTATGGCCTTAGTGCAGATCATCTGTTTTCCTTCTGCCAGGCACATCAACCTGTCATAATGTTAATTTTTTAAAATTTCAATTCTCAATAAATGTGTAACTTTAGAAAGATAGGATTATTTTTAAAATGGCATATAGTTCATTATAATGACTATGTCTGTATACAAGTGACTTTATTGAAAGGGTTTGTTTTTTTTACCTCCAGATTGCAATAAAACAAGGCAGTCGGCTCCAGATGAATGTCTATGAATTAAGACTTCCGTCAGGCATGTCTTCAGGACTGGTGTTTGGGAGATCTGAGGAACCGTTTGTTCCAGAAGTTAAAAAGAAGGCTCCATTTGCTCAAACACTGATAAAAGACAAAGATACTAAAAGAAAGAATAAAAGAATACAGGTAGAAGTAAAAAGATGTGCTTTCTGGCATCTGAAACTTATCCTGTCAACTATCCATTAACACCATGTTTTTTCTGAGCCTTTCTATCTAAACTTGCAAAGTTTCCGATTTTAATTTCATTACATTGTGTGGCAATGCTTCAGACTGTTTTAATCAACCTTTATCTTTAGATTCATTCAGATTTTAAGATCTAAGGTGAATTATGTATATATTGGTTGTTATGTAGATATCCTCCTGAGATATATACAGGTTTACCGATAGTGTAGTGAGCTTAAATCCATGGGGGGTGGGGGAGATAATTATCTCAAAATTTTTCTAATTATACAAAAATAGAAAAATAAACAGGTAATTTATTCAAGGTCTGTAGTGTATTAATGTTGATGAAACGTTGCAGGTTCTCTATTATTTAAAACTGACTTTCACCTGTCCTAAAGTTAGTCTCTAATGCCTTAATTTCTCTCACATTTTATTGCTAATCGTTCTTCTTATTACTTGCGAGACTGCATCCTGCCACATACCTCCCTTCGACCTGTCCGCTCCCACAGAGAGGGCCTCCTCGAGATGCTGGCTGGGGACCACCAGGGGACGGGCCTTCTCTGTGGCGGGTCCTGCCCTCTGGAACGACCTCCTTCCCCCCCCCCCCCCCCCCCCCCCCCCCCCCCCGACATCCGAACCATCACGACCTGCGCCTCTTCCACCGGGCACTTAAAACTTATTTCTTCCACCTGGCTGGCCTGACATAGATAGATTAACGAGTAATTTTAATTGAATTTTAATAATTTTAAATTATTTTAGCATAGAGTTCATTTAATACCATTTTATATTGTTGTAGTTGTGGGTTTTATCTTTTCTGTGCACCGCCCTGAGTCCCATCTGGGAGAATAGGGCGGTATATAAATTCGAAATAAACTAAACTAAATAAACTAAAACTAAACTTTTTATAATTTATTTCATTTCTATAAAATCCCTACAAAATATTCAGAGGGGAATGTAGGTATTGAGTGGACTGTATGCTCTTTTTTCGAAGAGTAAATATTTTCCTGGTTTTTGGAGTACATAACCATGGTTCACCTTTCAGACTTGTTTGAAAGATTTGTTTCTTACAAATTATTAACTGAGTTCACTGCTTCTCCTTGCTCCCCTCTGAATATATCATATATTTTGCTAAAAGTTTTAAAGTAGTAAAAAGCTGAAGAAATAATAAACTATTTTCTAAAACCACTAGCAAAATGTATTGTCAAAATATTCAGATACATTTAATTAATCAATTAGTAATCCACTATATGCATTCAAAGATGTTTACTAATTTATTTATTTATTTATTTATTTTATTAAATTTATACCCCGCCCTTCTCCAAATGAACCCAAGGCGGCGCACATTAAACATCATTGTTTAAATAATGCTGCGTTAAATAATGCTAAAAGATCCCCAGATTTTTATGAATTCAACCAGTGTTCTTGGCTATTAGAAGTAATAGGAGAGGTTTTACTTTGGGCTTTTAAGATTTTGGCCTGACTGAACATATCTGCAAACTTTCAAGCATCTCCTTAAATACCAAAGTCCAGGTTACATTCTGTTCTGCCAGAACAATGACATTGTTTTTAACAGCAAGCCTGGTCGTATTTTTAAATAATAACAAACAAACAAACAATAAGTCTGAAGAGCGTCTTTATTTATTCACTCAGTCTTGCCAAGTCCAATATGAATAGGTACAAGGAAGTTGTATGTTAAGTTTGCTGCTATGATTTTTTTTTTTAATCTCTAGAGTGAGCACCTTCTCAGTGAGGTCCCTCCTGAGTGGTTCACAAGCTACTTAGAAAAGGTAAATGTGGTTTCTTTTTTATTTGTCTTGTTATGCAAGAGGCCTTCAGAAAAGGCATTGGGTATATGTGTGATTCAAACAGAGTTGGAGAATAATGCCTCTTTCTTTACAGGTAAAGAAAAGGATATTATTCATCATGGATAGAGCTTCACACACAAATTGATATTTGATCCAAATTGGCTAAACCCAAATTTCCTAGTTGAGGGCAGTTTTGTCCAGTTTAGTGTAGTGTGGTCAGGAGGTAGGAAAAATCAATACATTTATCTCTCATAGTTAGTATAACTGAAGGCATGTAAGGGTGGTTTCCCAGTGCACACCAAATTATTAAAGTGTATATTGTATGCAGTACTATTTTTATTAAAACCAACTTACTGCCTGTCCATTCTAGTGGAGTGCATGCATCAATTCTGGGAATGGAGATCAGAGCAAGAAAAGAAAAGCCAATAGAAATTTGCTCAGACTACTTTTCTTTCTCTCTGCCTTTTCTTTTGCAGTTCCGGGAGCAAGTTGTTCAGGACACTGTTAAAATGCTGGAACAGAAATTGAATGACAAGCTGCTTCTTACCAACCAGCTTCCAAAGTCCATGAACACTTCAAGACACCAAACTCCTGCAAGTTCCTTGGTGCAAGGCAATTCCTATGACTGGCTGCTCTCCTGTAATAATTGTCAAAAGCCCATAGTGGGGATTCGCTACCAGTGCAGGTAGGACACAGGCCAAGGAATTAAAATGCAAATGTCCATGGTTTTCCAGGAGGTTAGAAATCGGTATTCTGAGGTTTTCTAGTGATTGTTGTTTGTGGCGTATATAAGCGGTTTAAACAAAAATGGTCTAATCATTATGTAATTAAAGTGAAAATATGAGATATCTCAGGGAATCGAAGGTATAGTGATATTGCTTGAATAGTTGGAAGAGGAACATCACTGATTTTCACATTCTTCCTCTCAATAAAATTTCTGTTTAAAAAAAATATTATACTTCACTACACAGGTAGTATTCCATTTTCCTTCTTTAGCAAAAACAAAAAAAAGAGAGAAATTGGGCAATAAATATTGCATGATGCTACATTGGCAAAAGTAGCTGTATTTGTGATTTATTTACTGACACTAATGCTGCTCTAATCACATATACGTTGAGCAGTTTATATTTCGTTATTGCAGAAAATAGCTTAGGGCACAGTATGGAACTAAATAACATTTGTTTACTGTGCAGCTACATTTCATCAGGAGCTACCAGAATTTATCCGACCCTAAAGGCTTTCCAAAAAGAAAGAAAAAAAAGTTTTAAACACTTTCAAGAATATTAGCCATTGTAACCTTTCTTCCCATTCTGATTTCTTATTACTTCCCTGTTTTGGCAAGAAGGTTTGCTTACAGAAGTTTTCTAAGGGATCATTTATTTGCTGCCCTCTTATTGATAAAGCAATTCTGGGCGGTTTATAGACAATAAAAAGATAAATACAAAAAATAATTAAAATTTAAAACGCTATGTAAAAATGTAGAACCAAGGAGATGGATAGCACAGAGATTATGTTTTACCTCATCAGTCTTCTCCAGTGGTGCATGTCCCCACAAGGCCTCAAACCAACTGGGAAAACCAAGTTTTTATATTCTTCCAGAAGGGCAGAAGATCTTAAAGGGCTGAGGCCAAAAGGGGAAAGGTTCTTTTCCTTAATTGTGCCAGCTGGAATATTTGTCCACACAAAGTGTTCTGAAGATAAAAGTAATCCCTCCCTATTCATTTTTTTCAATCAACATTTGAGAAAAATAAATCTAGGGTTTTATTTACCTTAGAGAAGCTTCACAAGGTTCATAATTCTGCTTTTATATCTTCCCCTAAGATTTCATCCAAATATATTGTACTTATAAATACACGAATATATCTCAATATATCAGTAGAGCTGGGAAAATATTTTAGCAAATAACTTAAACAGTTAATAGGGGAAACAGATCAGTAATTCACCACATCATCTTTCTTATTTCCCCAGTGTTTGCCCAACCTATAACATCTGTGAATTGTGTGAAGCAGGATTATATTTCCATGACCCTAACCATGTCTTTCTAAAACTACGGAGGCCCACTTGGCATGTTTCAGACACACAGAATCTTGGACAGCTGTCATCATCTCTTGTCACTTCAGAGCAAGTCAGGTAAGCAACCAATTTCCTTGCTTCCATTGTGAGTCCCCTTGAATTGTTTATATTTAGGGTGCTCATGATAATGAATTTAACATACAGTGAAAAAAGCTCATGGAGGAATCAAAGATATAGCTAAGCTCATATCAACCTGGGAAATTCAACATTTAGTTTGGCTCCATGCCTTTCTTGTACTTCAATGAAGATAGTTGTAGATGCCCTACCGAAATGGACAAAGACCAGAATTTCTGATAGGGTAGGGCTTTGTTTTGGGGGTAGCAGAGGTGCTATATTTGTTTTGCTTTGTTTTATTAAGAATAGGGGGGGAAAGCTTGTAGAGTCCTTAAATGACTTCCTGCCGAAAAGATGGCAACCAACAATAGTATTTGGATATCGTGAAAAGGATGCTTGTTTATTGCTAGTGGTCTTCTAACCATGGATTGTCTGGCTAATTTAGGAGACATCCAGCTCCATGTATTTTTTTAATAGAGGAGGAGCATAATTAATACCTTATTTCTAATTGTTCAGATTCCAGAAGCAGATGGACAAGAATTTCCTGAAAGCAGAAAAGCAGCATTTACGAGGAGAAAAGAAGCAGCGTAAAGCTGAAACACGGGAACTCAAAAAGCAACTTAAATTGCATCAGCAGTTTAATCTGTGGAACTCCGTTCATGCTCTTGACCACCGTGGTTTGGCAGCTGCTAAATCTGAGAGGCTACAATCCAATACACTTCTGTAAGCAAGCCTGGACCTGGGTTATATTTGGAAAGCACATTCTTTATATTCTGTGTTGGCTTTTAGTGGACTATGGGCTCCTTTTCTAGCCAGTTCATGATTTGTGCATTTCTAGTATTTTCAGTATGTTTAACTTCCTACTTCTCTAAAAATATAGTTTTAAAAGACTATTATATACATTGTGATGCATTGGGTCATTTCAGAGATACTTCCTTAACAGAGAAACAGAATGACCAAGAGCAAAAACTCTGGAAGTGGGAAATGATTTCCTGCTGACTTTACCATGACATACTGCATTCCGGCAGCCAGTGGTGGGGATCAGTCTACCCAGCCTGTATAGTGAACCAAAATAAAACACAAAGGGCAGAGGACAACTTTGTCCTTTTGGATATCACAATGGGTCTTAGATTTTGGTTAGCCGGTTGAGGTACCTGGTTCTAAAATAGTTGCCCTACAATGGTCTGTTTTGTCCAGTTAAAGGTTACAGGAATGAGAGTTTCTGTAGTATGTAAGTTCATAATCCCTGATACATTTTAGATCAGCTTCCTCGATAGCTAGGTATATTGGACTATTGTTCCTAGAATACCTACTTTAAATGGCTAATGAGCCTGCAGTTTTGAAATTTTATTGATTTGCCTGTTTTCCTCTGTTTTACAGTTCTCTGCAGCGATGCCCAGTTGTCTCCACACTGAGTGCAGCCTTTGTAGATGAGAATTTACCAGATGGAAGTCATCTTCCACCAAAGATTATCTTCATGAAGAATTGGCGTATGAGGAACACAGGCAATATGGCATGGAGTTCAGATACCAAGGTGTTTTTCAATGTATAATTTGTAAAGATACATGCTAAAGTCTAGCTTTGGCATTGAGCCTGCTCCCTTTGCTCATCTTCTTTAGCTCTTTCTACATCAATATTAGGACGGTACTTTATAAAATGCAGTAGTACTACGTTGCATGTTTGGGCTGAGTCGTGCTAATATTTTGTTTTCTCCTATTCCAGTAAATAATAGCTCTCAGGAATGTAACTTGCTTGTTTATACAAAGGTTTACATGTAACTTGCTTATTTATACAACTCCCACCCACCCACTTTAGAGTTTTGGCTACACTGTTAAAAGCAGAAGCTATGGTTCTGTGCTGCTCTGGTCGCTAAGTAAATGGGAACTGAAGGATTCATTTTCATGAATCAGAGATGCCCAGATCTCAGAACTGTATACACACATTCAGTGAATTGTGATTTGTCTCTTAAGTGTTATTAGTCTGTTTCATCATCACTTGACTCCAAGATTATCTAATAACTTTCTCTCTGCAGCCCTAGAGATTCTTGAGAGGTGGGCTTCTATGTTATAGTCCCAGATACTTAAATGCAGGATTCTGATGTCTTCTTCACAGTAATTTTTCTTTGTGTTGCGAAGTGCCTGAAAACCACAGAAGCTCAACTCAGAATGGAAGTTTGAGTCTCTGTTTACCAACATTTGCTTAATGAAAGTCTTATAGGACATAAGGCTTAAAAACATTCATTTATGACCAGTATGAGAAACTTGCATGCTTTTGTGTTACAATAAAATAACTTTCCCTTCTCTTCACATTTCAGCTAAAATTCATGTGGGGAAATATAACTCTGATGTCTTCTGAAAAAAAAGATGTGATTGTGCCTTCTCTACTTCCTGGGGAAGAGGGTTTTGTCTCAGTGGAGTTTGAAGCCCCAGCAACAGAAGGAACCTATACATCCCACTGGAGGTTATCACATAAAGGGGAACAATTTGGACCTCGGATCTGGTGCAGTATTGTGGTTGACTCCTCTTCTTCCACAATTTCCAATCTTCCTGACCATGGCAGATTGATGTCTAGCTATTGCCAGACTAGTAGGCCTCTTTACAAAGAAGAGGTAAGGCCCTCATGTACCTGGGTCTATTTAAGACACTAGGTTTTTTTCTCTCAATATTTTTTTCTCCACCTTTTCCATTTTGTAATTTTAATACATCTCTGCCTTCTCTCTCTCCCTCCTTCCTCCCTCTCTCTCTCTCTTTTGCCTTACGTCTGTATTGCCTCCACTCAGTAGCCCTCTTCTTTAATGTCCATATTCTCTCCTCATTCAAATAATGTAAATTCCTAGAATCCTATGGAATGTTAGTTAATTTGTTTTAACAATTTGAACCCCTACTGTTTTCAGGTATAACTGAGAAAAAGAGATCTTGATCAGATACCATAAAAAGCCTGCTGATCAGTCTACATGGATTGAACATTATGAGAGTTGTCATCCAAATCTGCAGGCCTGTTACAAATTTTACCAGGATCAATGTATTTGTTTGTATGAGATAGTTTCCCGAGCAAAACTAGGATCCTGAAAAAATCCTAAACTGTTTATCCTATTAACTCCATTCTAAACTAATTGCAAGATGGTTGTTCCATCTTTCTCAGCTCAATAATATAAGGGATATATTATCTTTTTAAGAAAGATAATATTTAACTTCTGAATTAGCAGAACAATGGGAAAAAATATACTAGTATCGCTTATCTTTTTAGAAAATACAAAGATATATTGAATTAAATTTTGCAAGTTTATTTTGCATTTTTGTTTAACTGAAAAAGAATTAAACAAAATAGAATTCCAGATTATCTATACTACATATTTTAAATAGATTCAGTCTTTTTTATATAATATAGAATAACAAAATGAAAATGTAGAGATCAAGGTAGTGTGGAAGATGTACTGCAGTATAAACAATACAAGGAAGTGCCTGAGTAAAATAGTTTGCCTCAAAATCTTCCTGGAGCATCCTTCATTATTACTTCTTTTCTCTATAGGAAAGAGCTTCAGAATTTAAGGGGGAAGTAAGTTTGGCCAACCGAGTTGCATCATCAAAGATGAAAAAAATCCTCAGTGCTAGAGAGTTTTACATCCCATCACTTGATCTTCTCACAGCCCAGGTAAAATGTCTGGTACCAAAATTCAAAATGAGTTCAGATAAAAAAAAAAAAATTCCATAAGTTTTCTCTTGTCATTAAATTGTTCTTTTTTCTTCCCATTAGGATTTACTCTCCTTTGAATTGCTAGATATTAACATAGTGCAAGAATTGGAGCAGGTCCCTCGTAATACTCCTGTTGGTAAGTTGTGACAAATACATTCTCATCCTGCTGTCTCAATATAGTATGTCTAATTGGCATTATTGGATTCTGCCAAGGCCCATACTTTTTCAGTAGGGAATTCCCTGCCAGCTCTTGTAATCTTCTGGATTTGCTGCTGCTTCTTGCAATTACTGTGTTTTGCCTGCTCTATTAAGCAAGCAATGTTCTATTTGCTTATTGTGAAAGAGTCTGAGGTTTCTCACAGTATGGAACTATAATGAAATTTTAATTTGTAAGGCTTAGTCCCCTCCTTATTAGTTTTCTCAAGGTAAATATAGTTGGGTCAGCATCTGCTACCTTTGATATTCTAGGTCAACATATTAGGATGTATTTACCACATTATGCCTAACTGTAAATGTTGATTGAACTGAACAGGATGAATTTTTCAGTTCCATTTGATCTATGATGCTCAGCTAATCATGTGGTGATGCATTTGTCTCAACTACTGGAAATCTTTATTTCTTTCTATTTTGTTCCAGGTATGTTTAGCCCTTACCTGTTGACCAATCCATCACTTTTCTTTCCTACAGATGGGGCAATGGAAAGAATCTATAAAAATAGTTTCAGAAATAAAAAAGGAGGTTATGGTTTTTCCTTGTGGTATCGTCCTTATCTTGCTTTTTCAGATTCCATACAAGGTCCAAGCCCATACAAAATCCATGAGTGCACTTCTCTGCCAAAAACAACTGACTTAGATCAGAAACAAGAAGAGAATGAAACATTACTGTCTGGTAAGCAATGAGCAATAAGCAATGATGGCCCTAAAAATTCCTTGTTCTTCCACTGGGTTTCCTTATCAAGTAGAAGCCAGAAGTCTCAACTAAAAACTGAATGACAAACCATTTTAATTGGCGTTATCAATATTGATCTATTTTGCTGCAAAGCTGCTAACTTTAGAATTTGGAAATTTTACCAGATAGTTTTAGTGACACTGACAAATGATTGCCAGGTTGTATGCACTTAGTCAAAGCTGCATTATAGACCAAGATAATCTAAACTGCTTTCAACAGATTTTACCTAGTATTATATTTTATATCTTCAGCTTTTTTCTTACAATATAGCTCCAGCTGCAAGATACCCTTCATCCCTTGATAACCAGAATATACTTGGCTCAACATAAGTGTTTCTTACTAGGCCTATATTCAAATATTATAAAATCGAAATTTTATATTGCAGCTTTTTGTATAAAAGCTGCAATATGCAGGTTCTGAAATCTCCTCCAAATCAGGCTCTTGAAAAGTGATGTTTTGTGAAAACACACTTCCTTTTCATGTATCTCACTACTTGAAGTACTTACATTCATTAGATAAAATGAATTAGATAAAAATGACTACCAAAAATTAAATGCAAACTCAGTATCTATGATAGCTTTATCTATTCTGAAATTTTTGGTAAATATTGCCAAGAATATTTAATCTCATCCTGCAGATGCTCAAGTCAGCAAAGGGAAGGCTGAAAATTCAGGAAACCAAGAAGAAGGAGAGGAAGACATGAGTGGAACCCAGTTTGTATGTGAAACAGTCATTCGTTCTCTCACCTTAGATGCTGCACCTGACCATCAGCCCCCACAAAAGAAGAAGTCTTTTCACAGTGAGTGCTTTCAAATGTCTTTGTTAAAAATCTACTATATTCAGAAAATACCTCCAGCATCATTATTTCCTCTCTTTTGTTATTGTTGATTTAGATTCTTTGCAAACACTATCCGATATTGCCCACTGCAGCCCAGAGAACAATGATTCCATTAACCTTGTTTCTATATCAGAGGAATTACAGGACATAGCACCAACTTCTGAATTTGGTAAGACTTGATAGTTGTTGCTTTTCTGAAGAGTTAATGAATTGAATGTAAGTGACATCTCTGCTTAAACAGGAAGTTCCCAAATTGGATCAGATGAACAGAATTAACATAATAATGAAATTTATTGTTAAATATTTCACTAAATTACTCATAGTTCATGAGAGTTTGTGGCTGGAAACCAGGAGTCATAAACTTACCTTAAGCATGACGCCGCTGGTGACCTTGGGCCAGTCACTTTCTTTCAACCATTAGAAGGAACAATAGCAAACCACATCTGAAAAACTTTGTTAAGAAAACTGGGTTAGTTCAGGCAGTGAAAAGAAGTCAAAAACTGATTTGATGGCACGCACCCCATACACATTTTTAATTTCTGTTCCTCTCCAAGATACATATTTGAAATGCAGGTGACTGAGATCTTCCTATGATTTGGATGGTGGGGAATAAGTGTTTAGTTTATGAGGGTTGTGACTTGGGTATACCTACAAAAGAAAATGATGAAGGAATTGTGGAAAGAACTGCAATACTGACATTTATACTGAAACACTATTCCCTGTCTTCTAGAAAACCTCCCAGTGCAAGATGGTGAAGAATCAAATAGAGAAACTGACAACGATACTCAGGATGAATTCAGCAGTCAGGCATCTTCTCTTTCTGAAGATTTTATCATTGTCCTTCCAGAATGTTTTGATACTAGTCGTCCTCTGGGAGAGTCAATGTACAGTTCAGCACTCTCTCAGTCAAATTTAGAAAATGTTACCATGGCTCCAGCAAATCCCGAAGAAAGGCACACATCAGTGAATAGCACCAGTGATGTGTTGATTACATCTCAGACCCTTGATGAAGTGTCACTGACCCCTCAGAGTGGGGAACCACGGCTAATAAGGTACCAAGTAAACCAGAAATAAGCCAGAACCTTAAGATTTCAGTATCTCCTATAATTATAAGTTGCCTCCCAAAGAGAAATGTTAATTTCTGAATGTACATACCAACCCAAAATGTACAAACAATGCCAAATGAAAAAGCCATTTGGAATTTTACTATATTATAATAGATATAATAAACAGAACTACCTGATTGTGTTGCATGGGCCAGTATCCCCAATTTTCATTCTTTGGAGCTTTTGACACACTATTATGAATATTTGTTTGTTTTTCTCTAATAGATTCCGGTCTCTTTCTGAGAGTTCCCAAGAAGCAACTTTTGCCACTAGAGAGGAAGCTCTGTTGGTTCCTGTCCAAATGAGAGAAGGTATTGTATTGCAGTGTTCTACATGATAGACAGTAAGCAGGAGTTTGTAACTGCTGCTCTCCAGAAATTTATGTATATTTGAAGTATACGTATGTACATATTATTTTTATTAAGTAAATCTAGTAAATTTTACAAATTTAGTTTGTAGGAATATTCGCTATTCCTTTTGGAGCACAAAGATGGATTATTTTCTTTTTCTTTTTTCTATTCTTGCTCTCATGTACTTTTATTTCCACTTTCTTGTAGAATTACAGAGATACGAGTCTGAGGTTTCATCTCCAGAAAATATAAGTAACCCATCAATGTATCCTGAATCATCTAGGTAAAAAAAAAAAAATCAAACAGATTTCATCATCTGTTTGATTTTTTTGTGTGAATAACATTTTTTTTAGATTTTTGATGTGTCAATTAGGCTTTTGTTTCGTCCTTTTTCAGAAATGTTGATTTAATCTTACAGTTGAACAAATCAATTGAGGCTTTAAAAAAAACTGCACTACAGAAGTAGGAAGCCACCACTCAGGCAAAAGAAACTAGAGCAGACAAATGGTTTTAAGAGAACAATCTTAAGAGATTGTTAAGAGAACTCGGTATCACCCACTACTCTTTGGATGCAGAAAATGTTAATTTTAGTTTTTGGCATGTTCACTGAAGATATTGGATCATTGGATTGGAAACTATTGGTAATTGGAGTAGGTTATACTGTGCTGGGTGGATCAGTAATCTGATACAGAAAAAGCCTTTTCCCTTTATTTGTATTTTTTAAACTCCAATTTGATTTGCAGACATAGCCCGGGAAATACCCTTGCTGGTGGCCTGGTGAAAGGGGCCTTATCAGTGGCTGCCTCAGCTTACAAGGCATTGTTTGTTGGGCAAGCCCCGGTGGATCAGGTAAATAGATCATCTTGTCACCTTATGAGTCCCAGGAAAGATGCCTTTTCTATGGCTGCCTTTGCTCTTTGGAACAATCCCCCAATTCCCTGATGCATTAGATGCCATTTGAGTGAGAACCGCCTTTTGGTTGTTTTATTATGTGCTTGGTCACCTTTTTATATATTTGGTTACTGTTGTATAATGGGGTTTTTTCTTTTTAATTATTTGTGCTACATGCTGCCAAATCAAAGTGTTTCAAGTCCCTGGCCTTATACATTTAAAAAATAAATATGGAAGAGCAAGGACAGGAGTGTGTATATTTTATAGTTTCACAGTTAATCCTTACAGATGAGGATACAGCAATCTAAAAAACAGGTTGCTAGTTTTATGAATGCAAAGATAGGCTTGAGAACTGGGTGATATAGTAAATGATTGCAAATAAGGAAAATAATGCTGCGTACAGTAGAATTTATTCCAATTTAAATTTTACTGGGATGATTGTGGTATCTGAGGTGTACATAAATGTTTGCTTTATGCAACTTTTCATTTATGTGTTTGTTTCCCCTTTATATTGATATTTCTGTACTTTTCATCCTTCCAGGCTGTTTCTGTAACCAGTGAAAATCAAATGACTTCATTTCTGACTCACCTACATGAAATGGGCTTCTGTGATAGACACCTTAATCTCCATCTGTTGCAGAAACATAAATGTGACATGAATCTTGTTGTCACTGAGTTGCTGAAGCTGAATCAGGGTGATTGGTATGGGAACCCATACTGAACCTGTTTCACTTGTGTATTAAAAAACGTAATAGCAACTGGCACCAGCAGCTTCTAGCTCCCTTCTGTCCTAATCAGAGCCAAGATGGCTTCACTTTTATTTTTCAGTACATTATAATTCCTACCATCTCTGTTATCCTGCAGCTCAGTCATTAGAGTATATTTTATTTTAAAATGTTTTTCCCCAAGCTGGTGAATGCCAGATTATAGATAGGAGAAAAGAAGTGATTATGCTCCAGAAATATAAGTGGAGTTAGCAGCCAACGTAGGCTGTTTGTTCTCTAATTTACTTCTCTTCTGGTTAAGCAATACTTTTATCCCACATTTAATGTTGTGTGTTTTGCAAGACACTGACATTATCTGAAAACTATGTCGTCCTCATTAGGAAGATTCCATGAAAACCTCACAATTCCATTATTTTCTGGTTATCTCATTGTTAGAAGCAGAACAATTGGTAATATGAATAAAAATACTATAGGTGTAACTGTTTATACTGCATAATTCTTTAGAGAAAAAATATTGATAGTGACTGCTCAAGCTATTTGAAGGGTAGATGATCAAGACAAATCTGAGTGTTTAAAAAAATATTTTTGTAGACTTTTACCAGCCAGCAGTGTTTGATAGGAGTAAATACTGCTCTCACAAGCAGTATTCCTGATTTCTCTACCCAGGTGTTAGACCAGTTTGAAGTCCTTAAAAAAGCAATATTTTAACAACTCTTCAGCTTAATTACATACTGATAAATTAATTAAATACCTGATAGAAAATTTTGCTTAATATGTAAAAGAAAGAAAAAGACCAAAATATGAATGAATGATATTTAAGAAAATAAATTTCCTATGTCTCCATTAATCAAAACAGAGGACTCAGGAATCTGTGGGGAGTTTCTGCCCATAGCCTGAAATAAATATGAAAAGGATTTGATTATATTCCAAATGTATATTTGTTTATACATTTTGATTTGACTCTCAGGTGTTCCTTTGATTTTTTTCATATAGGATGAAAGGAATGTCTTTTCATAAAGCATGCAAACAGTAATGGGATGTACACAAGTATAGCTTTTCTGTGATTTTGATAGGGAAATAGTTAATGATGCAAGGGATTGAAATGAGAAAGGTTTCCTAACGAGGCAGATTGAGGAGCTGAGGACAAGCTGCTTGTGCTATGTATTGCTTATTTAATATGTATGCAAACTGAATATTGGAAGAGTTTAGATTTGCAACTTCTTGGGCTGATGGGGAAAAACCTTTAAATTAGTAGGTAGATCTTCATATTTTTTTAATTACTTTACTTTGAATTACTTCAATCAACTAACTTCTTGTTGGCACTGATGAAGAGAGCTTTCTTATGTTTCATAAAAGGTGAAATTTTCTTCTATTGGCTTTGTATGTTTTATGAGAAGTTGCATGATTGATAATTTAAACAATACTGATATTAAGATATTGTTTATTGCTTAGATTAAGCACCATGGTCTTTTGAGTTGAAAAATAAATATTAAAAATGCACATTAGGTTTGCCTTTGTGAGAATTTGTTCTTTCATCTTTAAAATAATTGGTAAAATCATATGGATTGCAAAAGAAACTTCTAATAAAAGCAAATGTGTTTCCATATAAAATATATCTTCATGCTGGGATAGCAACACATACAGTGAGGCACATTTATTATTCTTTATACCAGTTGTGTAGGTCCAAAGATTCCCTGAGCATGTGAAAGACATTTCTCTTGCTCATTAGAGATGCTGACACTAATTATCTATTGTCATGTATATAACATAACTGATATGCAGATAGTGAAATATTGAGTGTGGGCTGCAGAATGGATATTTTAGAAATAAGTCAAACTGTCACATTCAAAATCGGGTGGGGGGAAAAGAAAGTGTTCAACTTTAGAAAGCAGGGGCTTCTTTTACCCTATACAAAAAGAATAAGGAATTACTTGATTTATCAAGTATAATTTCTTCCCCAGCTCAAAGTTTCATCCAGGTTATCAACTAATTTTTAAAACAAATTCCTGAGTATCCAATATTTGTACAAGTTCAGAAATATGGCATAAAAATATCAGTAATCTTATTTAGGGTCTGATATATACTACCATATCAGGAACTTAATCACAGATCAGATAAATGTTTCTCTTGAATTAAGTATTCTGGAAAGTATTAAAAATTATGAGAGGAATAATTTTGACAGCCTGCCATTAAGTAAACCTCTTGACATCTGAGTAAACATCATCTTTTCTTCTTGGAGCCACTGCTTTCAGCCCAACTCTAGGAAAGTAAGATGCAAGGCTTTTCTGTGTGAACCTTAGGAACATCCTCCTTGTTGCTTCTAACTTCCTGCAGAGTAGAAAGCAAAAGCCTGTCTACTATTCCATCTACAGTGTAATTCCCTGGGGGAGACTAGTTTGAAGATCAGAAATTAAATACATCTTCCTAATAGCATTTGGAATTGAGGGAGAGAGCCTAGTATCCCTACTTGCACTTCTCTCATTTGGAAGCCCATTTGTTGGATCTTAATTGTATTTATTCAGGCCTGTGAGTGCAAGTCCTATGGCAAATTACCAAATGGTAATTCTAATGTTATCATTTTAAACTATGGTGCTGGGAACATCCAGAGGATTATTTTGAGACCCTAACTTAAATTGGTGTGCCCAAGGTGGGTCAATTTATTTTGGCACATCTCCGACCCTGGAAACACTATTACGGAACATTAATGGCTTTAAGGAAATAACTACTGCCCTTTTACTCTGCCTGAGGCCAAACTCTTGAATAGTAAATTGAAAGAAATTCCAGCTACAATTTTTCCAATTTCACCTAAAAGAAATCCTGCAATTGCGCAGGGATTAGAACAATTGCAGTAGACTCTGGAACGAGTAAATTTACCAAACACATTGAAAAAATCACATAAAATCCAGAGAGTATTTACATTCTGAATTTAAAGTGAAAGTGAACCAGCGTTTCCGAACAGACACCGGAACGAGCTCAGACACTCCATAAAGATCTGTTAATAAATGGAGCGAAATGCTAACCGACGGAAGCACAACCCCCATTCAGTAGAATGTCAAAATTACACAACTTCCTTTCACACCCAACGACCAAAACTAATGTGAAACGCGGAAGGTAGACGCTCAAACACATTTACATTAAGCTACTCCTTTTATTTAACGCGACTCGTTTATGCCGCGCCTGTACAGCGGACTTTGGCATGGGCTTGCAGCGCATGGGAAGGATTAGGTTGGTTAAAACTACGAGTTTGGGAGCTCTTTTGGGAGGAACAGCTATCGTTTTGATCGGCTTCACCTCCATGCAAATTATGAGACGGGTTGATCTATTGCAAGGCTGCAGTCCTCAACGATATTTACTTTGGAATATTTCCAAGAGCACTTTCAGTGTCGAATAAATAAGCGTAAAGAATCACGTTGTAAGTCACAAGGTTCATTTTTTCAGTCAGTGTTTAACTTTGGTACCTCCCACTCCCGGAAACAAAATGCGGATCTGAATCTTTGCTGCGTCTCGGGGAGAAAAATGCACCTTAATAGAACGACTGAAAAAGAAGGGAAGTGACTGTCGAAGGTGGAGCTGTTTATTTCCCACCTCTTGCAGGAGGGTGGGAATCGTGTGAAAGGACGAAGGCTAGCACCATTGTAGGATTTATTTATTTTTATGTTTTGTTTGATGTGTATCATTGGCTGAGGAGTCCTAAGGATTTAGCGTCTGATTCTGGCCTCGGTGGGATACGGTGAGCACATACTCTCCTTAAGTTCTTCAGAAACCTTTCTAACGATCCACATCCTGCCCCTTCAAACCATACTGCACTGTTTTCTCCCCACCCACCCCCACCCTCATCAATTTATCTTCCGCTTCTTTGCTTTCGTTCTTGTTTTTTTCTACTTTTTTAACCTCTCTTGTCTTTCTGAAACCTTTTGCTGGGCCGTTATGAGCATTCAAAAACTTTATTTCTCTCTGATTTCATGCCCAATTTCTTTTAGACGAGTGATTTTTAATATCTGTTGTTTTGCAGTAAAGTAATTTGACATTTAACACCATTATGCTAACCAGAAAAATGCCCCGTTGGTAGAACAGGGAAACAAGTGAATTTCCTATTTGCTTGGAAGCAACCAACGAGGGTGTTCCTTGTGAAGCATATTCATTAATTTATACTCTTTTCAGATTGCATAGCAATCTGAAAAGGCAAAGTTAGGTCAAAGATGGCAATCTATCAGCTATTGTTTTTAGCAACATTTCTCAGACATGAATAAGAACTCATATTAAAGCATAAGCTTTGCAGCATATGGTCCCTGAATGCTGTGCATATATAATTCTCACAATTAATTTATAATTAGGTATGTTGTGCAAAACCTAAACATTGGCTTAATGGGAAAAAATTAACAGCAATAAATTATGTAAAACAGCTTTGGCTCCTTGGTTTTTACCAATGTCATTTTGTCATTGGCTTTTTGTCAGCTGGCCCCTTTCTGCCCTTTCTTCAGTAATTTACTAGAATCAATAGTTGAAGCTTTTCACAATATTATTGTCTGCTAATATTTTGAAGTTATTATATATGTTGAAGGTACAAAACAGTATTGCAGAGATATGCTTTCTATCTAATTGACTTTCCAAATCTTGAAAAAATGTGAGTCAGCTGTGTTTCAGTGTATATAATAGTTATTTTATTTTAAATGTAAAACTGAGTTGTTTCAGGTGTAGATATTTGCAAATGATAAACAGAGTCAATTATTTACTGTGTTTTATAAAATATTTATAGAAGACTAATTCAAAGACTAATTACCTACTTAGCTAAGTTTTTTATTGTGAGTTGCTCAGAGTTGTGTTTCAGATAGAAGGCCATGGAAAACTTTAAAATAAACAAACAAAATATTGAGTTAAAATTACAGGTTTTGTATCTGCAGAAATGGAACATAATTTAGAGTAGTTCATTAGGTTACAGACAGTCAACTAAATTCTATCTAGAATTGTAAAGGAACAACACTTCAGAAAGAGAGCCCTCTTCAAGGTGCTAGTTGTCATCTTCAAAGCGCTCCATGGCTCGGGACCTAGCTACCTGCGGGATCGGATCCTGCCCCATACATCCTCATGGCCGATTCGCTCGCACAGAGAGGGACTTCTCCGGGTGCCGTCCACTAGACTTTGTCAGCGGGCGACGCCCAGGGGAAGGGCCTTCTCTGTGGCGGGCCCAGCCCTCTGGAACGACCTTCCCCCCGATATTAGAACAACCACGGACCTCCGCTCCTTCCGTCTGAAACTAAAAACACATCTTTTTCGCTTGGCCGGCCTAGGATAGTCTCTTCTGATTGTTTAGGGATTTTTAGTAAATATTTGGGAATTTTAGCGCAGGGTTTTCTGTTTAATATGCCTTTTAGTCAGTATTTATGTATGTTTATTGTTCTAAATTTTGTATTTTTTCTAACTTTTTAATTCCCTGTGCCCCGCCTCGAGTCCCTTCGGGGAGAGAGAGCGGGTTATAAATAAAAATTATTATTATTATTATTCAATAGAATAAAATCATTTTTGTTTGAATGTTGGCTTTCTCCTAGGAATCAATCAATTTTCCAGAAAGGTTGCCAGGCACAGTACAATGCAATCCATGATTACACAATAATTAAATAGAAAATGCCTTTTCTGTATATAAATGAATTTTGAAAAAATATTTAATTGGTAGGGATTATTTTTGTAAAGTGGGATAGATTCAGAAAAGAATCTTAAAATAATGTGTACTTATTTGTGTTAGTTATTCAGATTTTTGCCAATACATTTGAGCTAGAAAAAAATTGTTGGAGCCATGCTTACCTCCAAGTTTCCTTCTGCTATAATAGTAGTTTCCCATTTATTTATTTATTTTGAATGGAGGCAAAAAAGCTAAAATGTTATCCTACTCAGAATATTTTTTTCTAAAAATTTGGAGAAAATTTTAAAATATTATGCATTATAATACCCTTTTTCTTTCTTTTCCCATTCTCTTATCAACCTTCTTTCTGGCAAAGTATGGTGTTAATCAAGTAACCAATCTTCATAGAGCAAATATGAATATCTTGACAATGGCTGGATATCTTTATCCTTAGCAAATGCTACAAATTGTCTTAGTTCTCCTGATGCTTAGCCGTGCTGGAATCTTTGGGAGTGATCCTGAGATCTGTCTTGCTCTTCTGTCACGTAAATGTCATGCCCACTTAAGTTCCACCCAAGAAGCTGGATCTCTGTCTTCTAACTGTTGAAAGAAGTCTTAAAAATAACAATACTTAGATCACAATCTATGTAGTATCTTTTTTAAAAGGGTAACAATAAAAGAACCTATTCTGGAAAACTCAGGTGATTTCTCCTCCCTCCTCAACTCTGTATCTCGATGTGGGCATCTTCAAGTCCATGTTGACTCTTGATAATTACAATTTTCTTAATAAGATTTGGGAAGTGATTTGCGATTCCTTTTTTCCCAGGGCTGTGTGTGTGACTGGCCCAGGGTCACTCAGCTGGTTGTATGTCTAACGCGGAACTAGAATCCAGGGTCTCCTTATTTCTAGGTTAATGCCTTAACCACAATGCCAAACTGGATCTCTTTTTCCCCATTAATGTATAACAAATCTGAAACTAGTATTAAGACTGGAGATGAATACTCACTTTTTAAAAAGTCAAAATGATTGAAGTGTTTCTTCATTTCTTTTTACGTTATCTCAAGTTCTCATTGACACAACCAATGTTCAACCCAAAAAGCCACTGGATAACTTTGGGTCTGTCACTTTCCCTCACACAACCTACCTCAGAGGTTGATGTGGGGAAAAATAGGAGGGAACACTTTATTTCCTGCCTTGAGCCCCTGTATAAAAGGCAAGATATAAATCTATTCAATAAATGACATGAAAAGCAATGTACTTAGTAAACAGTTTTCAATTTTTAAAAGTGTTTCTGCTCTTGAAACAAATATTTATTTGGACTTAAAACACGTGTGTGCCACTCACAGGACTGAATTAGTTGAACTAATTGCATCAATTTTACTATTACACAGATTGATAAACTTTGGCAGGATTATAATTTAATGAATTTTCAGAGCTAGCTGAGCTTAAGACCATAAAGCAGCAGCATTATCGGCAATTCAGCATCACATACCTAGATCCAATGAATTCCTGGAATGTGGGGAAGCTTTAGAAGGGAAAGATATTTATGTAGAAACTAGCTATACCCGGACACGCGTTGCTGTGGCCCAGTCTGGTTAAATGGCCAACCAATCTGTGTGTAGATCTACACCTGCACACATACATACAACCACTATATAACCCCCAACCTACCTACCTACTGTATTTCTCCCTCTCTAGCTATCCCTCTACCTACCTACCTACTGTATTTCTCCCTATCAATCTATCCCCCTACCTACCTACCTACCTACCTACCTATATTTCTTCCTTTCTCCCTCTACCTACCTACCTACTGTATTTCTCCCTCTCTATCACCCTATCTACCTACCTAACTACCTACCTACCGTGTTTCTCCCTATCTATCTATCCACCTACCTACCTACCTACCTACCTACCTACCTTATTTCTCCCTCTCTATCTATCCCTCTCTATACCTACCTACCTACTGTATTTCTCCCTCTCTATTTATTCCCCTATCTACCTACCTACTGTAATAGAATAATACAATAGCAGAGTTGGAAGGGACCTTGGAGGTCATCTAGTCGAACTCCCTGCCTAGGCAGGAAGCCCTATACCATTTCAGGCAAATGGCTATCCAACATCTTCTTAAAGACTTCCAGTGTTGGGGCATTCACAACTTCTGGAGGCAACTTCTGTTCCGCTGCTTAATTGTCCTAACTGTCAGGAAATTCCTCCTCAATTCTAAGTTGCTTCTCTCCTTGATTAGTTTCCACCCATTGCTTCTTGTTCTGCCCTTTGGTGCTTTGGAGAATAGCTTGACTTCCTCTTCTTTGTGGCAACCCCTGAGATATTGGAAGGCTGCTATCATGTCTCCCCTGGTCCCTCTTTTATTAAACACTCTCTCTCTCTCTCTCTCTCTCTCTCTCTCTCTCTCTCTCTCTCTCTCTCTCTCTCTCTCTCTCTCTCTCTGCCACCTGGGAGTTTGCTATCTCAGTGCCTTCTTTTGGCCCTAAGAGGCCTCCATATGAGGCCTCTTCCAACAATGACAGTTGAAAAGCAGTCTGATGGGCAGGGCTACAGGGAGGTGAAAACATGATCAGTGGGTACATTTTATATTTGTGTACCTTGCACATGACACATGTGTGCTAGGCACAAAATGAGTACGTATTCTATTATCGGAAGTCCTTGGGAACATTGTGTCAAAATTTGAGGTAAATCGGTGCAGTAGTTTTTGAGATTAGCTGCTTCATACAAACTATTTTACATTTTTATTTATATACATCACTGATTTTAAATATCCTTTTCATTGTCTGAGTCCTAAACTCAGGAATGAAGTGCTGCTTTATAGAATCAAAAGTCTTTTTTGTGCTCTGATTTGTTAATGCTGCTTGTTTGCAACAGAGAGCCAGTGCTTATGTACAATGGATAAAGCCATCTTGTGGTTCAAGAACCTGTTTACCAGAAAGGAGACAGAAGAAAGTAAATCGATTATGCAGAAAAATGCATATGCTGAGAATAAAGCACCCTGTTATGCCAGCATTAATGGAGCAGATGCTTCTGAGGTGTCTTGTGTTCCTTGTGGTAATCACACCAATCGAGGTTTTGTCACTTGTCCTACTTGCCAAGGCACTGGAAGAATCCCCAGAGGTAAGTGTATTTTCAAGACTTGTTTTGCAGAGGTGACCTGCCCTTGTTGATTGACATTCAGAGTCAAACCTGGCCCCCTCCTATTTTATGTATTGTTTAACCAAGAGATTCATTAACTGGGCTTAGTAATACTAGTCTATAGAGCTGCTGTGGCCTGATTAAAATTGCTGCAGACTGACAGCCAATTCTCATGTACAGTGCCTTTGCAGGCACTGTAGCCAGACCCATAAATCGTGTTTTGCACATAAGAAAGCTTTTATTAAATTGACGGATTCCAACAGTTCTGGCAGCTTTGAATTTTCCTAAAGATTTGCTTTTCCAGACTATTCCCTCATTTTTCTTTCTTCTATTGTTCTCCTTCTAGAGCAGGAACAACAGTTAGTGGCCCTCATTCCATATGGAGATCAGCGACTAAAGCCTAGACGGACGTAAGCACAGTCTTTTTCTGCTAAATGAATTTCTCCTCATTTTCTTCCTCTGCTTCATCCTAGTGGAGTTATTATCCCTATTTGTTAGACACTCCTATCAGTAATTGCTATGTATGTTGAGATGGGAGGAAATTCTGTTATCACTAACTGCTTATGATTTGTTTTGGCAGGAAGCTGTATGTATTTCTCACAGTAGCCATTTGCCTGCTGACAACTTGCCTCACGATGTACTTCCTGTTCCCACGTTCAATTGCGGTGCTCCCCTCAGGTCTCAATGCCTCCACCATCTCTTTTGACAATTCTACTTCCAGCATCATCCTGAATATGACTGTAAGTTCAAGGAACAGAATGACGGGAGAGTGAGCTGGGGAGAGACACGGACCAAATTCATCTTATGCATCTTTTTTTTAATTCATCTGACATTAAATATAATTGTGTGCTGGCAATAAGAAGCAGGGGGATAATATTGCCGGGCCACAAGTTGGAAAACATTTCAGTTCTGATCTGGAAGCCTCTCTTTTGTTCAGTTTCTATAACATGTAGTTGCTCATTTTTCAAGGAAAGCTTGGTGAATAGGGTTAGAAGTAATTTTTGTCAAAGATATATTTTAAGACTAAACACTGGTGGGTAGAATAGTTGTTGGGATAAACTTTGCTCCCAAATTAAATCTTAATCTTTTAAAACAAAAGAATAAGTGATTAAATGATATTAAAAGGAATAAAGTTCGGTCTCTTTCTATTTCTTTTAACCTAGACCAAGATTTCACTGGGTTTTGTGTGAGCGTGGTTCAATTTCTTTTTAATCAAAACTTGAAACCTGCATATAGATAGCAACCAGAAGAAAGGTTATGTAACATAGTACAAGTTCTAAAAAGCTTGTGTCTGGCCACATGGTCTCTTTTTTAAAATGCTTATTTAATAATACAATAGCAGAGTTGGAAGGAACCTTGGAGGTCTTCTAGTCCAACCCCCTGCCTAGGCAGAAACACTATACCATTGCAACACTTCAGATATGATTTCAAAAAGGTGCTTGTATGATTTTTGGAAGAGGCCAGCAGATGTGGAATGTTTAAGCACCTGTGGACGTTTGAATTAAATGTCACAAACTTTACGCAAACCTGGAAACCAGATTTCATCATGTTTTGTATTATATCTTAAAAAGTAGCAGTAACAGAGGCATAGTAGGAGCCTCTTAAGGGCAAAAGTTCAAGAGAATCCTTTTATGAATGCAGACAATGTGCCAATTTACCACTTTTTCCTGACCACCTATCCTCCTCCTCTCTAGAACATATTAAATGTGACAAACAACAATTTTTATCCTGTGTATCTGGCTCAGCTTGACATTGAAGTCTTGCATAAAACAGTGGTGATTGGGAAAAAAGCTGTGATGACTCAGTTGGATATCAAGCCTTTGCAGAGTGCCCAGGTGAGGACTTGAAGGGCTTTACTAATTTGTCTGAACACAAATATGAATACGCTTTACAGTAACTTTCTCTTTCTGATATATTTTTAGATCTTTTACAGCGTATCTAGTACAATCATGGATAACAACACTTAGTAAGTATATCTCTAAGAAATGATAGCTGATTCATTTTAAAATAATGGTGTCAAAGTGAAATTTTATTTGTTTTGACAATTATATATCCATCTTTTGATCAACTAGTTGATAGATTTTTATGTTGCAGAACTAATGGAGATGCTTTTAAAATATTTAGAGGAAGTTCTTTTTCTCCTTTAGATTTACCGTACTTTTTGGAGTATAAGACACACCTTTTTTCCTCTAAAAAGAGGCTGAAAATCTGGATGCGTCTTATACATCGAATACACCATTTTTTGCCTCCCAAAACCGCATCCCCTTCACCAAAATGGCTGTGTATAGCCTTATAGAGGCTTCCAGAGAGCTCCTGGGGGCTGGAGAGGGCAGAAATGAGCCTAAAATGGGCCGTTTTTTGCTTCCCCCCCCCCCCAGCCCTCAGCAGCACTCTATAAGCCTCCATAAGGCTATGCAGGCATGCAATTTTTTTGACATACAAATGGCCCGTTTTTGCGAAAAACAGGCCGTTTCTTTATTCATTTTTGCTCCTCCCTCCTCCAGGACACTCTGCAAGCCCCCCCCCCAAGGCTATTAATGCCTTTTATTCAAATAAAACGCCAATTTTCGCAAAAAATGGGCCGTTTTGGGGAGGTTTGCAGAGTGCAAAAAACCCTCTTTTTTTTTCCTTTCAGAAGGCTGTTTAGTTACTTGGCAACTTTTAGCCTTGTGGCCTTCAACTCCCGGAATGCTCCAGCCAGCATAGCTTGTGGACATAGCTGGCTGGAGAATTCTGGGAATTGAAGTCCACAAGTCTTAAAGTTGCCAAGTTTGAGAACCCCTGAGTTAGAGGGATTGATGAGAATTACATTGCTCAAGTGCTGTGCCAACAGAAACAAAGTTTTAGGTGCCACAGCAATTTCCTTCTCCAGCACATGGGTAAATACACCTAGAAACATCTACCTACCTACTGACCTACTGTATTTCTCGCCCCCCCCCACCTACCTATATACCAACCTACCTTCTCTCTCTCTCTCTCTCCCTACCTATCTACTGTATTTCTCTCTCTATTTTTCTCTCATTATCCCTCTACCTACCTATCTACACTCTCTCTCTCCCTACCTACTGTATTTCTCTCTCTCCCCCCTCTATCTACCTATATACCTACTTACCTTCTCTCTCTCTCCCTACTGTATTTTATTTTTCTCTCTCTAGCCCTCTACCTACCTACCTATCTACACTCTCTCCCTACCTACTGTATTTCTCTCTCCCCTATCTACCTACTGTATTTCTCTCTCTCTTTCTCTGTCTCTGCCTCTGTCTCTCTCTATCCCTTTATCTACCTAACTACCTAACTACTCTCTCACTCTCTCTCCCTACCTACTGTATTTCTCTCTCTCTCTCTCCCTCTCTATCCCTCTACGTACCTACTTTTTTTAAAAAAATTGCCTCTTCAAAACTTGGGTGCATCTTATATTCTAATGCATCTTATACTCCGAAAAATACAGTATTTCAAAGGAGAAAAGGCCTAATTCTAGACCTTCTAGATGCTAATTTTCCCTGATTAATTTTGGCAATACAGAATTATCCCCACTGTAGTAATTTAACATAGCCAACAGAACTTCAGATGAACTTGAAATCTAACTGTATTTTAAAATAGTGAGTTTAAAAATACTTAATTTGACTAAAAATTGCTTTTGCAACATTCTGACATAATGCCAATCCAATGCTTAGCCAACAAAATAATAATCCTTAGCTGAAACAAAATCAACTGTTAAGACTTTAGATGGATACATCTGCAGTTCTCCAGAATCTATAGTTGTGTTCCTCCTCACCCCCACCATGGCAGCATTGCTACTTGACTCCTTTGTATAAATTGGCTGAAAATTATGCCATCATAAAAAAAAATATTTTCACATTTTAATCCCTTCCTCCTCTTTGTTCACCTTGATGTATTTGTATTTTCTTAAAGCATTGGTCCCAATTGTGGCATTACCTCACTTTGTTTCTTGCCATATTGCTAAAAAAACAGACACACCACTTTTCTTCCCTTTGATGGGTGTTTAAGGCCATATCGATTTCATTGATGCACTGATACATTTCACTTTAACTCTTGTACAGAACTTGATATTTACCCATCTGATGCTTTCATGGGTCCAGTAAGGAAATAAGCATGGTTTTATCATTATTCTTAATACTTGAACTAAAAGAAGAAACTCTTGTCCATTTCACCTGATAAGAGATAAGATAACTCTACCATTTCAGTGCCATCAATCAGCTTGTAGCAAGCATCACCAATTCACATTTATTTCTGTCCCTTGGGATGTAAGGGGAAACTAGCAAACTCTAGTCAAGTTCACATGGTTAAAAAAAAGTCCACCTTTAACCATTCCATCTGTGAACTGTTTAAAAATGCCTAGCTTTTCACATTTACACTGGTGAACTTGTATGTGCATGTGTTTAAGGGTATCTACACACATACACAAACTAAAAAATCCAGCCTTTCACCATTCCATAGTCCAGCAACCCAGCATGAAATGGTGATTGAGGCTTGGTTGAGGATGATATGTATTCCTGCTCTTAAGAGATATTAATGGCCCTCCTTGCCATAAGGCAACCTGGTTGTGCAATCCTTAAGAATTTTTCTGGTTATTTTCCCCAATATACTTTCATTTATGGATACCTGGACTTAAACATACAAATTCCTGGGTGCCATTGACCAAAAGCTTTCCATTAATATGGAATATACCCACTTCATCTGTAAAATCTAGAGAAACTAATCTAATTCAATACACACCATAAAGGAGTACTTCATTCCTAGATGGTTCCCCCCCAGGCTCCTGATGGACCCAGATGGGTTCCAGAGGGAGCTTGGGCCAATTCCTGTAACCCTACCCCGCGACTCGACTGAGGACCTAGTGACCGCATGGTTAAGTGCGGCCACGGGGGCCTTGGACCGAGTCGCGCCCTTGCGGCCTCTCTTGCGGCGACGAGTCACCCAGGCTCCTTGGTTTACCGAGGAGCTGAAGGAGATGAAACGCCACAGGAGATGCCTAGAAAGCAGATGGAGATCCTCTCGCTCCGAAGCCGACCAAACACTAGTGAGAGCCCATATTAGGACTTAGTGGCGATAAGGGTGGCCAAACATGAGTATTGTGCCACCCTTATTGCATCCGCAGATAACCGCCCTGCCGCCGTTTGGGGTAACCTGCTCCCTCCTTCACCAGAGGCCGCGGGAATCCCCTCTGCAGGGACGAGCAGAGGAATTTGGGATTTATCTGCAGGACAAAATCACTCGGATTCGGAATGAGTTACCCTCCATCGAGAGTGGTCCGGCCAGACTGCCCGAGGCTGGTCTTGAGGTACCATCCTGGGAGGAGTTTGACTTTGTTATTACCGAGGATATGGACAGGTTGTCAAAGAGACTTAAGGCTACCACATGTTTATTGGACCCGTGTCCCTCCTGGCTTGTACTGGCATCCTGGGAGACGACACGAGGCTGGCTCCAGGAGATTGTCAACACCTCTTTGAGTGAGGGGTCCTTGCCTGCCGTCTTGAAAGAGGCGGTAGTGAGGCCCCTCTCCAATAAGCCCTCCCTGGACCCAGCATTATTGGAGAATTACCGTCCAATCTCCAACCTCCACTTTCTAGCGAAGGTTGTTGAGAGTGTGGTGGCCCAACAGTTTCCGCAACACTTGGAAGAAATTGATTATCTAGACCCGCGCCAGTCCGGCTTCTGACCCAGTCACAGCACCGAGACGGCATTGGTCGCGTTGGTTGATGATCTCTGGAGGGCACGGGATAGAGGTTGTTCCTCTATCCTTGTCCTGTTAGACCTCTCAGCGGCTTTTGATACCATCGACCATGGTATCCTATTGCACCGACTGGGGAGGTTGGGACTGGGAGGCACCGTTTTACAGTGGTTCTCGTCCTACCTCTCTGGTCGGTCGCAATATGTGTTGACAGGAGGGCAGAGGTCGACCTCGAGACCCCTCTCATGCGGGGTTCCTCAGGAGTCGGTCCTCTCGCCCCTTCTGTTCAACACATATATGAAGCCGCTGGGCGAGATCATCCGTGGTTTTGGGGTGGGATATCATCTGTACGCTGATGACACCCAGCTGTACATATCCACCCCAGACCACCCCAACGATGCCGCCAAGGTGCTGTCCCGGTGTATGGAGGCCGTACGGATCTGGATGGGTAGTAACAAACTCAAACTCAACCCGTCCAAGACTGAGTGGCTGTGGTTTCCGGCACCCCGGTTCAGCCAGATTACTCCAACTCTGGCCATCGGGGGCGAAACACTGGGCCCCGTGGAGAGGGCGCGCAATTTGGGTGTCCTCCTGGATTCCCGGCTGTCTATGGAGGACCATGTAGCAGCCGTGGCCAGGGGGGCGTTTCATCAGGTACGCCTGATGCGCCAATTGCGCCCCTTACTGGACCGGGCTGCCCTTCGCACAATCACTCAAGCACTCGTGATATCCCGTCTCGACTACTGCAATGTTCTCTACATGGGGCTTCCCTTGAGGTGCACTCGAAAGCTACAGCTAGTCCAGAATGCAGCCGCGCGTGTAATAACGGGAGCTCCGAGATACTCTCATATAACACCAATCCTGCGCAAGGTTCTGACGACCATCTTTAAATCACTCCATGGCTCGGGGCCTAGTTATATGCGAGATCGTCTCCTGCCCCATACATCCCTATGGCCGATCCGCTCCCACAGAGAGGGCCTTCTCAGGATGCCGTTGGCCGGGCAATGCCGTCTGGCGACACCCAGGGAAAAAGCCTTCTCTGTGGCAGGCCCTGCCCTTTGGAACAACCTTCCCCCTGAACTTCGTACCATCTCGGACCTCCGCCTCTTCCGCCAGTGTCTAAAGACACATCTTTTTCAGCAAGCTGGCCAAGCCTAACCTCCCGCTGGGGCTATTTTAGATGCTATTTTATTTTAAATTGGGGTTTTTAGTTTGGTTTTTAGCATAGGATTGTTTCATGTAATTTAATATGCTTTTAAATTTTGTATATTCTGTTTTATATGTTTTAAAATTCCTGTGCGCCGCCCTGGGTCCTTCGTGGAGAAGGGCGGGATATAAATCGAATTAAAATAAAAAATAAAAAAGTACTAAAATACAAAATGAATTAAAAGTATGATTTTGCATGTGCCACATAATAAGAGTGAAATTCCCCTTCATTATTTCAGCAAAATTTGCACATGGACCAAAATAAAGGTTCACAATGTTCTTCTGCATATACAGTAAGTCTGATTCTCTTTTCTCTTTTATGATAGTTAACTCTTGATCCAGTATTTGTATCTTTTAACCTAAAATCCCAATGGTTGGATGGTTAGTTTAATTTGTAGGCCAAATATTTCATCCTGCTTAAAAGAGAAGCATAATCAAGAGAATCTTCTCTTAGTTGTTTCACTCCTCGTTTAATTGTTTTATCATATCACTAATCAATGTAATTAATATAATTTCTATAGGAATTATATCACTTCTTTTTAAAAACCATATATTGGTTCTCTCTATAATGACTAATAAGTTTCCAGATCTGTTGTTAATTTTGCATTCTTTGTCCCTTATCTTCCAAAATATACCATTGATAATAAAATCTGGGATTTAAATTATTGGTAGAAGTGACAAGGAGGTATTGTATTTGTAAACATTTTATTATTACCAAATTCCTATTTTTCTCTCCCTCCAGAGGTACAGTGACTTGTTCCTATCTCTCTCATTCGGAGCAACTCTCCTTTCAAAAGTATCAGTATGTGGATTGCAGAGATGGTGTCCTACTGTCTTGATTCTAAAGTCTCTCATAAAGACTCTACGCTACAGTAGAGTCCTGGAGGAACTTCTTTTGGCTGTTTCTTCAGTCCCCTTCAGTGAAATTGCTGTAGCATGTTTTTCATGTGTCTGGAGAATTGTATGTAGGAAGAAACTGAAATTTTGATTCTTTATTGTTAGTTCTACAAAACAGGAAGATGGCTATAGCATCACATTTCTTTTAAGATAGCATATAATAATGTTAATGGACTAGCAATATTCTAAAAGAATAGCAGAATGGCACCTGGGTGCAGAAAACGGAATGCGAGAAGAACATGCTAACTTGAGAGAGTTTTGCTTCATATTGGAATTTGAATAGACTTAGGCTGCATGGATCACCAAGTGGCTGCTGAATTTGCCCATACCATTTATTTATTTTGGAAGTTACTGCTTGAAACAGAGATCTGTAAACACAATGAAACTTACCACTATAGACTTTATTGGAGGTCTGGGAGCTGATCTGATGCATTCTCCTTTTCCCAGAACTATCTTCTCCCGTACTGATATAGGAGGAGGAAAACTGATTTTTTGAAGGAGGTATTTCCACTGAATTTAGGTTGTATTTCTTCTCCCACTAGATTCCCCCGTTCATTAGTTCAACTCTTTTATAAGTGGGGGGGAGGGGCTTATGAAACCAAAATAATTGCTCTGTTCAAATATTGCTTTTCTAAATCTATTTCTACCATAGCTTTTTCTTGTTTTTTTCCTAAACTTTATTAACTTTTTAAAAACAGAATACAAAAAAAGCAAAGAAAGCATTAAAAGGTTTACTCACTGTTGGAGCTAAGAGGTGAATAAAATCCTGAAGATATTTTCTCTTAGACCAGCATGACAATTCACATACAAAAATGATTTGTAAAAAATGATTATGCCTTCATAGAATTGCTGGCCTTTAAAATTAGGTAGGTTTGAAGCAAATTGTGCAATGCTACCCGGTGATAATATATGGTAGGAAAGACAAATTGATTAAAAAAAACCCTGGTAACTGGAAAAGACAGTTATCTACCCATCTTTTTAAAGAGATAACTTGTACAATACTTCCTAAATTATTTCAAGTTTGGTTTCAATTGATACTCAGACTATTTAGTACTGCAGTGTAAATATCAGGTAGGTTGAAAAAAGTATTTTATTGGGATCTAATGAACCTTTTCTGACAGCACATCTTTTTATTATTATTATTATAGCTAATACAGTTGTGTTCAAAATTATTCAACCCCCACTGAAATTGAGTGTTTTGGCCAGTTTGACATTCATTTTGATCATTCAGTCATCTTGCTTACATGTAAATCAAAGAGGCACTTGTAGGTCAGACAAATATAACATAACATTTATAATGAAATAACCACAAATGTCTTTTCTGTGCTCACATCATTATCAGTTTTATTCAACCCCCAAGTGACATTCAATCTTAGTACTTAGTACAACATCCTTTTACAGTTATAACAGCTTTTAAACGTGAAGCATAGCTTGACGCAAGTATCTTGCAGCGATCTACAGGTATCTTCGCCCATTCATGGGCAAAAGCCTCCAGTTCAGTCACATTCTTAGGCTTGCACACTGCAACTGCTTTCTTTAAGTCCCACCAGAGGTTCTCAATCGGATTTAAGTCTGGTGACTGCGATGGCCACTCCAAAATGTTCCAGCCTTTACTCTGCAACCATGCTCTAGTGGACTTGGAGGTATGCTTGGGATCATTGTCCTGTTGAAAGGTCCAACGTCTCCCAAGCCTCAGGTTTGTGACGGACTGCATCACATTTTCATCCAATATCTCCTGGTACTGAAGAGAATTCATGGTACCTTGCACACGCTGAAGCTTCCCTGTACCTGCAGAAGCAAAACAGCCCAAAGCATGATTGACCCTCCGCCATGCTTCACAGTAGGCAAGGTGTTCTTTTCTTCATAGGCCTTGTTCTTCCTCCTCCAAACATAGCGTTGATCCATGGGCCCAAACAGTTCTAATTTTGTTTCATCAGTCCACAGAACACTATCCCACAACTATTGTGGTTTGTCCACATGACTTTTGGCATACTGCAGTCGACTCTTCTTATTCTTTGGAGACAGCAAGGGGGTGCGCCTGGGAGTTCTGGCATGGAGGCCTTCATTACGCAGTGTGCGCCTTATTGTCTGAGCTGAAACTTCAGTACCCACATCTGACAAATCTTTTCTCAGCAGTCACACGGGGACTTTTCTCCACTCTACACTTCAGGTAGCGCACAGCAGTCGAAGTCAGCATCTTCTTTCTGCCACGACCAGGTAGCGTTTCAACAGTGCCCTTTGCCTTGAATTTGCGAATGATGCTTCCTATGGTGTCTCTTGGTATGTTTAACATCTTTGCAATCTTCTTATAGCCATTGCCCTTCCTGTGAAGAGAAATCACCTCTTCTCTTGTCTTCCTGGACCATTCTCTTGACTTCACCATGTTTGTAACCACACCAGTAAATGTCTAGAAGGAGCTGAGTATCACAGTCATTTTAAAGCTGCCTAATTGGTGCTTATTATGCTTGATTGCTGCTCGGTGACATCCACAGGTGTTTACAATACCTGATCGAAAACACCTGAATGAACCTCTGTTCTTCAGAGTGGTAGTCTTTAAGGGGTTGAATAATTGTGTCAATGAAGAAATCACAAAAGAAACATTTACTACTGTATTACAAAAACAATTGATGTCATTTTAGTTGCATTTGGTTCTTCAAAAAGTCCTTGTAGGATTTCATTCTGAATACAATTACAAATGTACACTAAATTCCCTTTACAGCATTGGGGGTTGAATAATTTTGAACACAACTGTAGATTAGAGACCATAGTAGTTTATTTTTTTGTTCAGGATGATCTGATTTCTTCTTCATTCTTTTTCTGAATAAAGCTATTTTGCTACAAATAATCATGAGACAAATAAGACAATATGTACTTGGACTGTTTCCTTTTAACTTCTCTGAAACTGGAATTGACAATGGGCAAATTAAAAACCATTGACCAAGACTGTGAGGTGGGTGCTTAGTACTTTTTAAAAAAATATTAAGCACCAACTCCATGGCCTCAGTCAACCAGAAGCAATAAAGTGGGCAGAACAGAGTTTGCAAAAAAGAAACCATTACAAAATTTGTTCAGCTGGATTTTTTGGTGAAATCCTAGAAACAGGGAAGAAATTTTCTGGATAACACGGCCTGTTTCTGTTCTTAATTACTGTTCTGAAATTTCTGTTTTAGTTTCATGGGAAATTATAGAATAGCAATGTCTCAGCACTGCTAAAGGGCCTAGCATGACAACTTAAATCTGTCCTACCAGATTCTTTTCCAGTCTTTTTCAAACCTGTTCCCCAAAACAAAGTAGATAAAAGGCAAGTTTGGGCTGTGGCTAAAAGTTTCAGGAAGAAAAGTGGGGAGAGGTCATAGCAAAGTTTCACACAAAGGCAGGCATGGTGGAACTGTGACTCCAGAGAACATTTATTAGAAGAATTCCCGAAAGATTAATCTTCATTGTACGCTCTGGCAGACTTTTCAGCTCAGACAGTTGGCATTTTGTCCTGCAGCAGTTACAGAACAACATTTCTCCATGTGATTTTCAGCTCTATTGTTATTACCACTGTTGCATGTAGTCTATTGCCTAGAAGAGAAAATGTAGCCTATTAATGCCTAATCCAACATCGCACCCCATCGTATGCATAGCCATATGTTATAGTAACAACATTTTGGAAGAACAAAACTGAAGATGGAAAAGGCATGCCAGGACCAGGAAGGCAATGGGCCATAGAATCACTAAGAACCAAACCACAGAGAATGCCAGAAACCTACAGAAAAGAACAAAGGAGGTATAGGAGAGCAGTATTTCACAACTAATTTCATTAACATCCTACCTAAAATTTCAATGCAGAAAAATGCATTCTGAGTTTTACAGCACCACCTATCTGGTGGCACAGTGGTTAAAGTGTAGTATTCCCCACAGCCTAGAGTTCAGTCCTGACAGGGCCCAAACCTTCTATCCTTCTGAGGTTTGTAAAATGAGGATCCAGATTGATTGGGACAATATGTTGACATTGTAATCTGGCCAGAGAGTGCTGTAAAGCACTGTGGGGCAATATATAAGTCTGTGCTATTGCTATAGCTGTTGCTATTTGTGTAATCAAATGGACTTTGGCAACAACATAATTTTTGTTCCCATTACCTTGACTTCTCAAGGCTTCAAGGTGCATTTAAAAGCTTTCATAGCAACCAGGGTTCTCCCATGAAATGAGTCAGAGAAGTTGTGAGCACTATTCTAGAAAGAAAACCGATAGCAGATGGGCAATAGGGAAGTAGGCGTGTTCCCTTTATATGGGAAGTAAAGGGTCATAAAGAAAACTAAATATCTAAATTGTCCAACAGCACTTTCTTTTAAAAAGTGCAACATTCCTGAACCAGACTGAAATGGGCCTCATTTCAGATCTGGGGATAAATAGGTCTCCCACAGATTTTACATGCAAGGAAGAAAAACCCATCCTTCCCCTCTGATATCTTACCTTGTATCGTTTGAGTAGTTTACCGCTTTGACTTGGAACATGCTCTGTCTGGCATAGGCAACGATCCTGTGTGATCGCTGAAAATAAGGAGTGAATTTATTCAGATGGTACAGATGGTTTCATAGATCATTCTATGATTGCTTCTTTCATATATAGGTGACCACATTGAAAATATAGTAATGATAATCTGAGGTGCAGGTGAGCGTGGGGGGAAATTATATAAAGCGCCAATAATGCAATTTTAGGCAGATTTAATTTGTAGTATTTCTCGGAGAAAATAAAGTCTAGTCATTATTGAACTCTGCCATCCTTTTTACTTTACCTATCTGTTGCATGATTATGTTATGAGGTTTTCTTGCCCGTCTTGTAAGATCAGCACAAACTGATCTTACTGAACACATCTATCAGAACCAGTTTTGTGTAGCGATTAAGGTATAGAAACCAAGAGACTGTGACTTCTAGTCTTGCCTTAGGCATGAAGAGAGCTGGGTAACCTTGGGCCAGTCACTTCCTCTCAGAATTAGCAAGGAGACAAACCACTTTCAAAAATGTTGCCAAAAAAACTGCATGGACTAGTCCAGGCAGTTGCCAAGAATGAAGTTGCCAAGACTTGAAGGCACAAACAACAAATCAGTGCATAGTGAAATAGCATCATCTTTCAATATCCAAGAAATAAAGTTCTCACTCTGAAAAAGATGTGTGAGGTACTTGGTAAAGCTGTTCACATGGCATGCTTATCCACAGTTTTATCTAATTAAATTTCCTGGGTTTATGCAGCATACTGTACTCCATTAAAATAATAATAATAATAATAATAATAATAATAATAATAATAATAATAATAATAATAATAATAATAATAATAATAATAATAATAATAATAATAATAATAATAATGTATTACATTTATAAACCGCCCCCTCTCCCCGAAGGGACTCGGGGCGGTGTACAGGAAAATTAAAAAACCATCTAAAAACATACAAGACATACAAAGTTAAAAACGAATTAAATTACCCTGTACAAGAATTTAAAAACATTAAAATTAACATGACCTCATACTAAACATGTTCTATCCTCATAGTTCACTAAACATAAGTTAGAATATGGTTCTCTGATGTATGGATTATTACTATATTGTATAAACTCAACCAAATAGCAGGACTATTGGTTATATTTAACGGTTTGAGCTTTGTGAGCCAAACCCGTCTTTTTTTTTTATTATTATTATTATTATTATTATTATTATTATTATTATTATTATTATTATTATTATTATTATTATTAACATTTGTAACCCTCACCCATCTCACCACAAGGGATTCAGGGCGGCGAACAGAGATTTAAGATAAATATACATAAATATAAAATATTACTAAATAATAACTAAATTTAATCAGTACCCTGCTTAAAATAAATTTAAATTTAAAACCTAAAAATTAAAACTTTGATTTGATTATAAAACAGTAGGGTGCGGAGTAGCTCATGCTAGGCCGGCCAGATGAAAATAGTAAGTTTTTAAGTGCCGGCGGAACAAGTGGAGGTCTGAGATGGTACGGAGATCGGGAGGTAGGCCGTTCCAGAGGGTAGGGCCCACCACAGAGAAGGCCCTTCCCCTGGGAGCCGCCAACCGGCATTGCCTGGTCGACGGCACCCAGAGAAGACCCTCTCCCTGGGAGCGAGTCGGTCGTAGGGATGTATGGGGTAGTAGATGGTCTCGTAGGTAGCTAGGCCCCGTGCCATGGAGCACCTTGAAGATGGTCATCAGAACCTTGTAATGCACCCTGATGGGAAATACGTTTATTAAGTCAATCTTGCTCTCATAATTTTGAATTAAAATACTAATGTTTGTGTTACCTATATAAAATATATGGTAGAACTAAAATGGTAATTCCAATTGTTTTGAAATATGACTTCTATAATCCCTGTGTACTTGTCTGGGGTTTCTGGAATGCTAGTCCAGATAATTTGAAGAACAAAATTTGAGAGTTTATTTTGCAAGGCTTAATTGAAGATGAGAGGTAAAGCAAGATCCCTCCTTATGAATTTTAAATTACAATTCTACCACCTTTTGCTGTTGGCACTGCTGGTTGTGGCGGAAGGAGCTGGAATCCACAACATCCAGAAGCACTATATTAAACCAGATGCACAGGTATCTCACTGTTGTATTTGGGTTAATCAAACACTTCCTTTCCTGCAATGTTTCAGTGTTCAGGCTTAGAAGTGTCACTATACACCTAGTAATTCTTGTTCGTATAAATCTCATAGAGTGACTACTTCATCTATATAAATAAAAATGTAAAATAGTTTGTACGAATCCACTAATCTCAAAAACTACTGGACCGATTTACACCAAACTTTCACACAATGTTGACAAGGACTTCTGATAATAGAATACCAACTCATTTTGTGCCTAGCACACGTGTATCGTGTGCAAGGTAAACACAAGTAAAAGGTACTCACTGAAAACGTTTTAAGCTCCCTGTAACTCCTCCCATCCGGCTGATACGTCATGGACATGTAACAGCAGAAAACCGCCTTGCGAAGGAACGTTGCCAGTGGCAACGTGGAAAGCAACACATGCGCCTCCCTGTCTGCCTGCAGCCGCTCTGTTCCACACATGCATGCACACGCACACAGGGTCACAGGATCAGAAGCGTCCTAGCCCCGTGTGGTGGTTGCCTGGCGGGCGTGTCGGGCGGGGCAGCCGGGCGCGTCTCCACCGGCTCTCTCCGATGGCCACCGAGGTGCACTTTCTGGAGCCGTTGGAGAGAGCTGGTGGGGACATGGTCGGCTGTCCTGCCCGGTGCGCCTGCCGGGCAGTCTCGGGCGGTGGGGGCTGCGTGTCGCGGGGCTCGGGGTGGCGGCGCGGGGCTGGGGGGGTAGGGTGGGGTTTGTGCGGTGCCCGGACGGTCACGCTCGCTGCGGGAGGAGGCAGCCCTAGCCTTCCCAGCCGACATGCCGGCCTTTTCGCTGCTTGCGGGGGGGGGGGAGACTGATACACAGAGAGACAGACAGGGAGGGAGGGAGGGAGAGACAAACAGAGAGATAATGAATGAGAGATCGACAGACACACACACAGTGACAGAGAGAAAGGGAGGGGAGAGAGACAGACACACAGAGAATGAGTGAGGGAAAGATAGACAGGCAATCATACACAAACAGAGTGACAGAGATGGGGGAGGAAGGAGAGAGAGAGACAGAGAGAATGACAGAGAAGGAGGGAGGAACAGAGGGACAAAGAGACTAATGACTTTGCCCACCACTGTGTTAGGCACAAGGGAGGGAGGGAGGGGGGCCTGGAGGAGGTTGACTGTGGGGGGGGGATGGTCTGGGGAGGGGGGGGCTATTTATTTAGGTAGAGGAATATAGAGAGAGGAAGAAATACAGTAGGTAGTTAGGTAAGTAGAGGGATAAACGAGAGGGATGAATACAGCAGGTAGGTAGATTGGTACAGGTATATAGAGATAAATACAATAGGTAGGTAGGTAGGTAGGTAGGTAGAGAGAGCGAAGAATACAGTAGGTAGGTAGGTAGGTAGGTGGATACAGAGAGGGGGAAATATGGTAGGTAGGTAGGTAGAGGGATAGAGGGGAGAAATACAGTAGGTAGGTAGGTACAGGGATAGATAGAGGGAGAAATACAGTAGGTAGGTAGGTAGGTAAGTACAGGGATAGATAGAGAGGGAGAAATACAGTAGGTAGGTAGATAAATAAATAGAGGGATAGATAGAGAGTAAGAAATACAGTAAGTAGATAGGTAAGCAGGTACAGGGATAGATAGGAAGAAATACAATAGGTAGGTAGGGGGATAGATAGATAGGGAGAAACACAGTAGGTAGGTAGATAGGTAGATAGAGGGATAGAGAGGGAGAAATACAGTAGGTAGGTAGGTTGGAGGTTATACATTTGCGCATGCGCAAGTATGGAGACCGATCACTGAGCGCCGCGAAGGGGTCAAGGGCCGTTTTGGCCTGGGAGGACGTCGCCAGCCCTCATTAAACATCTAGGAGGGCTGGCCCAGCACGTAGATATGCCAGCCGCCACAAGGGGGCTATTTTTGGAGCCGGAGTTGTGGCGGCGAGGCAAAAAACTTCCGAGAGATGGGAGGGGCCCAGGTCGGCTTGGCGCGGCCTGGACGCGTCAGTGAAGAAGCTAGGCAGGCGTTTCCAGGCCGTTGGGGGTCCGTTACAACATACAATTGGACCGCGCGGCCCCCGCTCGACTCAGGCAGCTTAAGTGAAGAAACCTGGTATGTCCAAAGATCGTGGAGAAGCTGAATCGGAGAAGAAAAGTAAGAGGAATAAATGGATGAGAGAGAGAGGCATTAGAAAAAGAACGTTTACAAAGAAAGATGTAAGGAGGAGCTGAGATGAGTGGAAATGGAAAAGGAAAGAAAGAGGAATAAAAAAAAAGAGAGAGAGAGAGAGGCGTTGGAGAAAAAACGTTCCCAAAGAAAGATGTAAGGAGGTGCAGAGAGGAGCTGAAATGGAGAAGGAAAGAAAGAGAGAGAGAGAGGCGGCTGAGAAAGAACGTTTTCAAAGAAAGATGTAAAGAGGAGCTGAGATGAGCTGAAATGGAGAAAGAAAGAAAGAGGAATAAGAGAAAGAGAGAGAGAGAGGCATTGGAGTAAGAACTTTTCCAAGAAAGATGAAATGAAGAGCAGAGAGGAAATGAATCTGAGAAGGAAAACAGAGTAAGGAAAACAATGAGTAAGAGACAGAGAGAGGGGATGGAGAAAGAACGTCTCTGAATAAAGATGAAAGGAGAAGCAGAGAGGATCTGAAATGGAGATAGAAAGTAAAAGGAATTAAGAGAAAGAAAGAGAGGGGGGGATGGATAAAGAACATTTTTCCGAAGAAAGCAAATGAGGAGCAGTGAGGAGCTAAAATTTGAGAAGGAAAGTAAGAAGAATTAGTTAAAGAGAGAGTGGGGGGGATTGGATAAAGAACATATCCGAAGAAAGATGAAAGGAATGAAAGAAAGAAGAGAGAAAGGAGATAAAAGTTGGAAAAAAGCGACAAGAAATGGTGGGAGCAGTTTGAAATGGAGGAAAACCAGTATGTTTTAAGAATGTGGAGGAGCATAGAGGGGTTGGAATGAATATGAACATGGATGAGCATAGAGGAGTTGAAACGGAGATGAACTTGGTTGGATCATAGAGGAGGTGAAATAGAGACGGGATATGTGAGGAAGAAGAGGAAAAAGAGAGGGGGGGGGGGTGGAAAATGAAAGTCCAAAGTAAGTTGGAAGGAATTGAAAGAAGGAAGAGAGAAAGGAAAGAAAGGATGAAAAGAATTGGAGAATTCTGAAGATGGAGAATACAGTAAAGAATACAGAGAAAGTAGAAGGAACTGAAAGGTTGGAGAAATAGGCTGGACAACCGGGCCATGAGGTCGAGAATTCTAGGAGCCAAGTAACCAAGGAGAGCCCAGGAAGATCCGTGCAGTGAGTCCATTATGGCAGGGAAGACATAAACTGAGATAGCACGGGCCTAGACGTTAACCACCAAACAGTGCAACACATCAATTGACCACACTACACCCACGCTGACTGAAGGCTGTTGTGTTGATTTTGTCATCTTCTATTCCCCCTCATCAGTCTTTCAGACAGATCTTAATTCTTCCCTACCAAATGGATTTTATATGTCATCTGATTTACACCTCACTCTACCCTCTCTAATTAATTAAAGTCGTGCTTATGAAATTTCCCTCCCTGGCCAAAAATGTACCCCCTCACAACTTTACCTTATGTTATCATTTATTCGAGGCAAGATCTCCTGCGCCTGCGAGAATCTCCCCTCTCGCAGGCATGGCCCTCTAATCTAACAAGGGCCCATCTCGAAGGACTTATAGTTCCGGAGAGATGGACAAAGCGCAAATTTAGGGGGTTTTTGTCCAAATTTTTAATCCGTCTTTTAAGGCGTCCCAGGGTGGGGGGAGGGCCTAATCCAGGCATGTCCAAAGTCCGGCCCGGGGGCCATTTGCGGCCCGGAGGTTGGTTTAATACGGCCCTCCAACAAGCCTCCCTGCTCTGTATAAATGTGGCCCTCCCTTCCTCCCTCTGTCTCTGGGGCTGTGTGGCTGGGAGGGAGGTGGACGCGCGGCCCCAGAACGTGCGCTTGGTGCCTGCCGGAGGGAGCCGCGATGGAGACGCGACCGGCTTCCCTGCCTGACGCCCCTGCCGGGCGACCTGCCGGGCGACCTGCCGGGCGACAGCCTTGGTGGTGCTTAAGATGATGGTAGCCTTGGGTGCTCGCACAAGGTCGCCTGGCAGGTCGCCCGGCAGGGGCGTCAGGCAGGGAAGCCGGTCGCGTCTCCATCGCGGCTCCCTCCGGCGGGCACCACGGCTTATGTTCTGGGGCCGCGCGTTCACCTCCCTCCCAGCCACGCAGCCCCAGAACGTGCAGCTCCTGCCGCACAAGGTCGCCCGGCAGGGGCGTCAGGCAGGGAAGCCGGACGCGCGGCCTCAGAACGTAAGCCGTGGTGCCTGCCGGAGGGAGCCGCGATGGAGCTGCGACCGGCTTCCCTGCCTGATGCCCCTGCCGGGCGACAGCCTCGGTGGTGCTTAAGATGACGGTAGCCTTGGGTGCTCACTCCGCCTGCTCCCTCGCCCGCTGCGGGAGGAGGCGTCCGTAACCTCCGGCATACCGGCCCTTCTACTGCTTCCCGGGGTGGGGGAGGGGAGGAGAGGGGAGAGAGGGAGTGACTGACAGACACAGAGAGAGACAGAAGGGGAGGGAGGGAAAGACAGAGAGACAGACAGAGACAGAGAGAAAGAGAGGGAGGGAGAGAGACGGAGAGAGACACAGATAGAGAATGACACAGGGAGGGATTGAATCGGAGACAGACGGGGAAAGAGGGAGAGACAGACATACAGAGAGGGAGGGAGGGAGAGAATCAGAGAGAGTGACACACACAGAGACGGAGAGACAGAGAGAGGGAGGGAGAGACAGATAGATAGAGACTGATTAAGTGAGTGAGAGACAGACAGACAGACAGACACACACACAGAGTGACAGCGAGAAAGAGAGAAAGAGAAAAAGAAAGAAAGAGAAAGAAAGAGAGAGAGAAAGAAAGAGACAGAAAGAGAGACAGAAAGAAAGAGAAAAAGAGAGAGAGAAAGGAAGAGAAAGAGAGAAAAAGGGAAAGAAAGAAAGATCGAAAGAGAGAGAGAGAGAAAGAAAGAGAGACAGAAAGAAAGAGAGAGAGAGAAAGAAAGAGAGAAAGAGAGAGAAATGGAGAGAGAGAGGAAGAAAGAGAGAGAAAGAGAGAGAGAGAGAAAGAAAGAGAGACAGAAAGAAAGAGAAAAAGAGAGAGAGAGGAAGAAAGAGAGAAAGAGCGAGAGAAATGGAGAGAGAGAGAGGAAGAAAGAGAGAAAGAGGTAGGTAAGTTTTTTTAAAATTTATTTTCAATACATTGTGAAAACTCAACTGTCAGTTGATCTTAATGTTATGAAATGAAAAGTATGTCATTTGCAATTAACTTGGCATAAAATAATTTATTTGCATTTAATTGTAATGGTTCAAAGAATGTTCGGAAAAATGTTCGGCCCTCCACCATGTTCACTTCATCCAATCTGGCCCTCTTTGAAAAAAGTTTGGACACCACTGGCCTAATCAGTCAGTAGGGGATCTGGGCATAGGGCCGACCAACAAAATTAGGCGTAAGATTAAGGATTGGTCTAACGAGGAGGGAGGGGGAGGGGTTGTTCCTGTGGAGGGATTTCCCATCCATACGGTCCTAGGGAGGGGGAGGGGCGGTGGGAGACAGGGTATCCATCTGAGGTTGGGGGATCGTGGGCGCTGGTTACATGTGGTCGCTTGCCCCAACCCCCTGTGCTCCCCTTGGGGACTAGGCGGTCAAGGTTTACAGAGCCGCGGCCCCAGGATGATGCTCTGCAACGCCAGGTCCGTGGTAAATAAAGCCCCCCTCATAAATGACCTAGTATCAGAGGGGGACCCGGACCTGGTGGGAATTACGGAAACCTGGTTGGGCCCGAGGGGGGTTTACCTCTCGTGGAAATGTGCCCACCGGGATACCGAGCATTTCATCAGCCTCGGGCCCTAGGCAGGGGTGGAGGAGTGGCGATTATCATTAAGGAGAGTCTAGAGCCGAGGGGGATCACTGTACCTCAGACTACCGGCTGTGAATCCCTCTTTGTGAAATGGGGCCTAGGGAGGCAGTTGGGCTTGTTGATTATATACCTGGCTCCCCGCTATGTAACAACAGCCCTGCCCGAGCTCCTCGAGTTGGTCGCCGGGGTGGTAGTGGAGACCCCCAGACTTCTAGTCATGGGGGACTTTAATTTACCATCGGCGGGCGAGGCATCGGAGGCAGCTCGGGAGTTCATGGCTTCCATGACGGCCATGGACCTGACCCAATTAGTTCAGGCCCCCACTCACGATGGAGGACACACGCTGGATCTTATTTTCGTCTCTGGCCAGTGGAGAAGTGATCTTGGAACCGGGGACTTAGTCATTTCACCCTTGTCATGGACAGATCACTCTCTCCTTCGGCTGGACTTTCCAATCGCCTCATCTCACCGCGGGGCGGCGGAGCCAGAGACACCCAGATGGTTCTGCCCCAGGCGCCTGATGGACCCTGAAAAGTTCCAGAAGGAGCTTGGGCTAATACCTGTATCCTTGACTCGTGCCGTGGCTGAGGACCTAGTGGCAGCATGGTATAGTGTGGCCGTGGGGGCCTTAGACCGCGTCGCGCCTTTGCGGCCTCTCACGCGGCGTCATCCCACCCAGGCTCCTTGGTTTTCTGAGGAGCTGAGGGAGATGAAAGCCGCAAGAGACGCCTAGAGAGTAGGTGGAGATCCTCTCGATCTAAATCTGATCGAACACTGGTAAGAGCCCATTTGAGGACTTACTTAGTGGCAATGAGGGTGGCCAAACGCAAGTATTGTGCCACCCTCATCGCATCCGCAGAAAACCGCCCAGCGGCCCTGTTTGGGGTGACCCGCTCTCTCCTTCAACAGAGGCCGTGGGAGTCCTCCTTGCAGGGCCGAGCCGAGGAATTTGGAGAATATCTGCAGGATAAAATCACTCAGATTCGGAGCGAGTTGCTCTCCACAGATAGTGGTCCGGTGGAAGTATCCGATGCAGGCCTTGAGACTATTTTATGGGAAGACTTTGACTTTGTTACTGCCAAGGACATGGACAGGTTGGCGAGGAGACTAAAGGCCACCACATGTTTATTAGACCCTTGTCCCTCCTGGCTTGTACTGGCATCCTGGGAGGAGACACGAGGCTGGCTCCAGGCCATTGTGAACGCTTCTCTGCGTGAGGGGTCCTTACCTACCGTCTTGAAAGAGGCGGTGGTGAGACCCCTCCTCAAAAAGCCTTCCCTGGACTCAGCATTATTGGCTAATTATCGTCCGGTCTCCAATCTTCACTTTCTTGCGAAGGTTGTAGAGAGTGTGGTTGCACAGCAGTTTCCTCGTCACCTGGAGGAAACTGATTATCTAGACCCGCGCCAGTCCGGCTTTCGGCCCGGTCATAGCACCGAGACGGCATTGGTCGCGTTGGTACATGATCTCTGGAGGGCCAGGGATAGGGGTTGTTCCTCTATCCTGGTCTTGTTAGATCTCTCAGCGGCTTTTGATACCATCGACCATGGTATCCTTTTGCACCGACTAGAGGGGTTGGGGGTGGGAGGCACCGTTTTGCGGTGGTTCTCCTCCTTCCTCTCTGATCGGTCACAATATGTGTTGACGGGGGGGCAGAGGTCAACTTCTAGGCCCCTCGCATACGGGGTACCGCAGGGGTCGGTCCTCTCGCCACTCCTATTCAACACGTATATGAAGCCGCTGGGTGAGATCATCCGTGGTTTTGGGGTAGAATACCATCTGTACGCTGATGATACCCAGTTGTACATCTCTACCCCAAGCCACCCCAACGATGCCGTTGAGGTGATGTCCCGGTGTTTAGAGGCCGTACGGATCTGGATGGGCAGTAACAAACTCAAACTCAACCCATCCAAGACCGAGTGGCTGTGGTTCCCGGCTTCCCGGTTTAGCCAGATGACACCATCGCTGCCATGGGGACTGAAAATTTGGCCCCCGTGGATAGAGTGCGCAATTTAGGAGTCCTCCTGGATTTCCGGTTGTCCCTTGAGGATCAGGTGGCGGCCATGGCCAGGGGGGCATTTTACCAGGTTTGCCTGGTCCGTCAATTGCGCCCCTTACTGGACCGGGATGCCCTTCGCACAGTCACTCAAGCACTCGTGACTTCTCATCTGGACTACTGCAACGCTCTCTACATGGGGCTCCCCTTGAGATGCACTCGGAGGTTGCAGTTGGTCCAGAATGCGGCAGCGCGGGTGATCATGGGAATCTCAAGACATTCCCACATAACACCACTCCTGCGCGAGCTGCACTGGCTACCTGTGACCTACCGGGTGCGTTACAAGGTTTTGATGACCATATTCAAGGTGCTCCATGGCACGGGGCCTAGCTACCTTCGAGGCCGTCTTCTGCCCCATACATCCCTTCGACCGACTCGCTCCCAGGGAGAGGGTCTTCTCTGGGTGCCGTCGACCGGACAATGCTGGTTGGCGGCTCCCAGGGGAAGGGCCTTCTCTGTGGTGGGCCCTACCCTCTGGAATGGCCTACCTTCCGACCTCCGTTCCATCACGGACCTCCGCTTGTTTCGCCGGCACCTAAAAACTTATTATTTTCATCTGGCCGGCCTAGCATGATCTACTCCACACCCATTATTTTATAACAAATCAAAACTGTAATTTGGGTTTTAAATTTAAACTTATTTTAAGTTAAGCAGGATATTGATTTAATTTCGTTATTATTTATTATTATTGATTTAATTTCGTTATTATTTAATAATATTTTATATTTATGTATAATTGATTTTAAATCTCTGTTCGCCGCCCCGAGTCCCTTTATGGTGAGATGGGTGCGGGTTATAAATGTGAAAAAATAAATAAATAAATAAATACGGTGGTTGTGTATATGTGGTCCCTACCACAAATAAATAAATACGGTGGTTGTGTATATGTGGTCCAAGGTCCCTTCCAACTCTGCTATTGTATTATTGTATTACAGTAGGTAGGTAGATAGGGGAATAAATAGAGAGGGAGAAATACAGTAGGTAGGTACGTATAGAGAGGGATAGATAGAGAGGGAGAAATAAGGTAGGTAGGTAGGTAGGTAGGTAGGTGGATAGATAGATAGGGAGAAACACGGTAGGTAGGTAGTTAGGTAGGTAGGTAGGTAGATAGGGTGATAGAGAGGGAGAAATACAGTAGGTAGGTAGGTAGAGGGAGAAAGGAAGAAATATAGGTAGGTAGGTAGGTAGGTAGGTAGGTAGGTAGGTAGGTAGGTAGGGGGATAGATTGATAGGGAGAAATACAGTAGGTAGGTAGGTAGAGGGATAGCTAGAGAGGGAGAAATACAGTAGGTAGGTAGGTTGGGGGTTATATAGTGGTTGCGTGTATGTGTGCAGGTGTAGATCTACACACAGATTGGTTGGCCATTTAACCAGACTGGGCCACAGCAACGCGTGGCCGGGTACAGCTAGTAATATATAAAACCATGTAATATGGTCCCTTGCTTTGGAAAAGGTTGCTGGCTAACCTGCTGCCTTTGAAAATTTTAAGCAGAAGCCTCCAGTGAAAATGGTTGAAAAGATTTACAAACAATTCATAATCTCTATGGAAATTAATGTAGCTTTTATGTAAGAAATTCATTTGTTATTATCTTAAAGAGCTATCAATGTACCGTATTTTTAGAGTATTAAATACACCTTTTTTCCTCTAAAAAGAGGCTGAAAATCGAATAAAGCATTTTTTGCCTCCCGAAGTCCAATCCCCTTCACCAAAATGGCCGTGCATAGCCTTTATAGAGGCTTTCAGAGAGCTCCTGGGGGCTGGGGAGGGCAGAAATGAGCAAAAAATGGGCCGTTTCCCCCCCCCCCCGCACCCCCCAGCAGCACTCCATAAACCCCCATAAGGCTATGCATGCAATTTTTTTGACAAAAAGCAGACCTGTTTTTGCCAAAAAGGGCTATTTTTTTGCTGCCCCACCCCCCAGGAGCACTCTGTAAGGCCCCCCCCCCGTCTTTCATTTGAAAAAAACAGGTCATTTTGGGGAGGTTTGCAGAGTGCAAAAAAAAATTCCCCCCTTTCAGAAAGCTCTTTAACTAATGAGAATTATGTTGATCAAGTGCTGTGCCAGCAGAAAGAAAGTCTTAAGATTTGTCAGCGGTTTCCTTCTCCAGGACATGGATAAATACACCTGAAAACATCTACCTACCTACCTACTCTCTCTCTCCCTACCTACCTACTGTATTTCTCTCTCTCTCTATTTCTGTCTCTCTATCCCTCTACCTACCTGCCTACCTACACACACTCTCTACCTACCTATCTACTGTATTTCTCTCTCTCTATTCCTTTATCTACCTACCTACCTACTCTCCCTATCTACTGTATTTCTCTCTTTATTTCTCTCTCTCTCCCTCTACCTACCTACACACACTCTCTCCCTCCCTTCCTACTGTATTTCTCTATCTCTATTTCTCTCTCTCTCTCTATCCCTTTATCTACCTACCTACCTAACTCTCTCTACCTACCTACCTACTGTATTTCTCTTTCTTTCTCTCTCTCTCTCTCCCTCTAGCTACCTATCTCCTTTTTTTTTAATTTGCCTTTTCAAAACCTTGGTGCATTTTATACTCCGGTGAGTCTTATACTCAGACTCCGGTGCGTCTTATACTCTGAAAACTATGGTAACAGTTTTGAATAGCCTCTTATAAGGAGCTCATAGAAGGCAATTCACACACTTCAAATATAGCTATTTTCTATATTGCCCCATACAAATGAAACTGATACAGATGTTAACCAACAAGCTTTCTGATTTTTAGTTTCTACTAAAAGCTGCTACTACAATCAAATTATTTTGTTTTTCCAATAGTCCTGCATTATACTGAAAATGTATTTACTGGTGGAACAGATTCTATAGCAATTTGACCTGTTCTTTAGCATTATCTCAGCCTTTGTAACTACCACTGTACAATTCAGCTCATTTATTTTATTGAGGCCACTTTTAAAAAAAATAGGTGCAAAGGTTTTCTCTTTTGTTGTGAACCTTTCTTGGGATGTGGATTAAATCAATTATAGATAATCTGACTTAAATTATCACTACTAGCATACTGTGCTGAAAAATAAATATAATGCAATTCATTCAGTCCCATCAGGATGATACAATGCATAATTGGAAAACTATATTTTGAATGTCATCATCACAAGTTTTATTTTATTTTTTATTTTTCAAATTTATACCCCGCCCTTCTCCTTGTTAGGACCCAGGGCGGCGCACAGGCATTATTAAAAAACCATAACAAAATGACAAAATACATTATTAAAAACAATTAAATTAAGTCCCGTGCTAAAAACCCATTTAAAACCCTGAGAATTAAAATTTAGAGATAAAAGTCAGAAACGGGGGGCTATGCTAGGCCGGCTTGTTGGAATAAATACGTCTTAAGACGCTGGCAGAAGAGGCGGAGGTCCGAGGTGGTGCGTAGGTCGTTCCAGAGGGCTGGGCCCGCCACAGAGAAGGCCCTTCCCCTGGGCATCGCCAACCGGTATTGCCTGGCCGACGGTACCCGGAGAAGACCCTCTCTGTGGGAGCGGATCGGACAAAGGGATGTATGGGGCAGAAGGCGGTCTCGCATATAGCTAGGCCCCGAGCCATGGACCGATTTAAAGATGATCGTCAACACCTTGAAGCGCACTCGAAAGGCCACAGGTAGCCAGTGCAGCTCGCGCAGGAGAGGTGTTATGTGGGCTTGCCTTGAGGCACCCATAATCACCCACGCGGCCGCATTCTGAACCAACTGTAGCCTTCGAGTGCACCTCAAAGGGAGCCCCATGTAGAGAGCGTTACAGTAGTCCAGCCGGGATGTCACGAGTACTTGAGTGACTGCGAAGGGCCACCCGGTCCAGTAAGGGGCGCAGCAGGCGTACCTGATAAAACGCCCTCCTTGCCACGGCCGTCACATGGTCCTCCATGGACAGCCGGGAATCCAGGAGGACACCCAAGTTGTGCGCCCTCTCCACGGGGGCCAGTTCTTTGCCCCCAATGGCCAGTGTTGGACTTACCTGGCTGAACCGGGGTGCCGGAAACCACAGCCACTCGATCTTGGACGGGTTGAGCTTGAGTTTGTTACTATCCATCCAGACCCATACGGCCTCCAGGCACCGGGACAGCACCTCGACGGCATCGTTGGGGTGGTTTGGGGTGGATATGTACAGCTGCGTGTCGTCAGCGTACAGATGGTATTCCACCCCAAAACCACGGATGATCTCGCCCAGCGGCTTCATATAGGTGTTGAACAGAAGTGGCAAGAGGACCGACCCCTGAGGGACCCCACATGTGAGGGGCCGAGGGGCCGACCTCTGCCCTCCTGCCAACACCCATTGCGACTGACCAGAGAGGTAGGACGAGAACCACCGCAGAACGGTGCCTCTCAGCCCCAACCCCCCCAATCGATGCAATAAGATACCATGGTTGATGGTATCAAAAGCCGCTGAGAGGTCTAATAGGACTAGGATAGAGGAGCAACCTCTATCCCGTGCCCTCCAGAGATCAAGTTATCAACATTCCAAAACTAAGTCTAACCGAAAAAAATTGCCTATCCATACTGTATACTTCCAAACTTCCCCATTCTCAAGATGGAGTGGGACAGAACCCATATCATCCCAAACAAGCATAACATCAATTATCTTTGTTGAGGAGGATGGATGTTATTGTCTACCATATCTGCAAGCCCATGGCAGTTCAAAAATTATTATTTAAAGCACTACTCTTTTGTATTTATCTTCAAAACAATTTTTCCCCTTCTGAAACATATTTTAAATTCTTTACCTTTACCTTCTTTATCTTTTTGTGGCAAATTCTGAGACGTCATGCTGGGGCACAAAAGGACAGTGGAATTTGAGGTTTTCTCTGTTGAAACTTGTTGCTGACCTTCTTCTGATGGTCTGCTCTCCTATGTCCATCCCCCCCAAAAATCCCCACATAATGAGAATTGAGAAATTGCATTTCTTAGCAAATGTCTGTTCAAATTCAGATAATGAAATCTAACAGCAACCTTCCTGGTGCCTAGGAAGGAATTGCCCACAGGAAGTTGCTAATCGAAAATATTAGAATTACAATTTTGATTGCCTATTTGTAGTTGTTCTCTTAAAACCTTTTGGCCTCTTTGCCCAGGTCTGCCAGACTCCATGCCATATCTGATTCCTTTAATTTAAAAATGAAAATCGGGGATGCTGTAAATAAAACATCTCACATAAAATGGGGCAAGGGTGAAGAGAGTGGAGAGGTAGATAAGATAGTGAACCTCAATTGGCTTCCTGCTAAATGATATTTTTAAAAGTTGGGTTATGAGAGCTATTTATGAAGATACAATTAATACTGCAGGTTAATAATGCTACTTAAATGCACAAATTCAACTGAACTATTTTTTTTAAGCTGCCAATTTTTGATAAGGTTGCTTGGTATTGACATGATACACACCTCCTAGCCTGCCTTTTGGCTCCTCCACCCTTTCCTGTCTCTTGGAAGCCTCCTGTTCTCAGTTCCTCGCCTCTGTTTTGCTGGTTAATTCAATCTATATTTTCCCCTTTATTTTTATAGATAATTTTATAAGAACGGGTACTACTTTTTCTAAAATTGTTCTGTTTTCTGCATCCTGTGTATTTCATTATTCTTCCTTTCTCTGGTCTAATTTCTTTACTATATGGTTTCTGATTATGTTTTTCTCCCCTTTAGTGCCTGGCACACAACTTTTCTTTAAGCCGCCCTGGGTCCTGTTGGAGAAGGGCGGGATATAAATTGAATAAATAATAAGCCCCTCTTCCTTCAGGTTAAACATCTGGTGCTTTCCCAGCCCACATCCAAAAACGCCAGGAAAACAAAATGCCAGGTCTACTATGAGCATAGCACATGTACTTTACTTTGGAGAGAGAAGGCTTGTGACATCCCTAGAATCACAAGGTAAGTCACTTAAAACCCTGGCATGGCTGGGCCTTTTCTCACCAATGCAGCCAGGAACAAATACTAGTGTAAGTCAGAAGACAGGTTGACCCAAGTGTTTTCCTTCTTACACCTAACCAAGATGCAAATATATCCCATACTTTCTACCACATTCACAGGATGTTGTCTTAGTTCCATCCATTGCCTCACTCATCTGTATAACTACTAAAGTATTTCTTTCTTATTCTCACCAGGGTAGTATTAAGGTATATAAAACTAGGAAGGCTTTATCACTATCTTAGTAATGACGGTGACAAAGTTATAGAGGTAGAAGGAATCTGCAGGGGGTTACAAATGTCAGGCTGGTTTTGTTTCATGCCACCCAAAGAGAGTTCGAAAATATCAACTCAGCACAGTATTTTGGGATGGGGGGGGGGGGGGGGGAGATCTAGTGAGCAAGTCTCATTAGTCAAAACAGTTTATGCTGTATTTTCTTTTTAGTAAGCCTAGTTTATGACAGCATAGTTGATGGGAAAAGATAGGGAAGCCGTTATTTTCTGGATCTCTTGAAGTCAGTGGATTACAAAATGCAGTAAAAGTCTGGATCAGAAGTACACACTCTTAGGACAGGGCAATTTCCATGGAGGATCTCCTGCTTAGGTTTGTTCCGCTTTAAAGATAAAGAAATGTATTATGATTCATCACCTATCTTAGCGCCTTCCAGAACTTATCCTACAAACTTAGGGAGTCTGAAGATCACCACGTTTAAAAACAGGCAAGGCCTCCAATGACAAGGAAGTTATTTGGCCCCTCCATTTTACTCGCTTCCACCTAATCCTCCTGCCACCGTCCCCCCGGGCAGGACTTTCCCCCACTCCGACCACCTGCATCAGTCGCAGCCGGTGCTCCATTATTATCTGCTTGCGGCGCGCTTCCCAATGGTAGGCAGCCATTCTGCAACGTGTTAATCGGAGGCTTGGCGAGAAGAAATCACACGGCCTTGGTCGCAGTGACAGAAGGTTTCACGGGCAGACGAAAACTCACAATGCTCTGATGCCGGGCAACTCAAGAGACGCCAGCCGCTCCTTCTTGCACGTAACACAATTGGCCACCAGAGAGCAGCGAAAACAAAGAGCCCGATTTTTCTTGTTCTTTAAAGCGAGGTGGGAGGTGGAGAGGAGGGAGCATGATGGAACTAATGGAAATCTTAAAAGTCCCGATCAAATTCGAGGAGTGAGCTGGCAAGCTCCTCTTCCGAAAGGTTCCGCATTGTAAGTCTTTACTGTGGAGTTAACGAGTTGTGCACAGTGCGGCAACAGTTCAAAGCCTGGGGCTAGTAAGGATCTTTAAATTTTCGTCTCACTTTGCTGGGGAAAGAAGTAGACTGCGGTTGCTCGGGAGAGTAAGGTATTATTGTGCTAACACATGTTTTTGAACACTGAATCATGATTCCTCCTCAGCCTGATCGGTTGAAGCCCATTAGGGGTGTTTGAGTTACTATGGAAGTCTTGACTGTCTCCGAGGATGGTTCGTTGCGAAGTAGAAAGGTGCAGACCTACGTTTATGAACTAACCATGCAAAAACAGAGTCCCGTAGACTTTTCTAGTGTAGCGTTTATACGAACCCAACCCCACCCCATTAGGCTGTAAACCGGCGGTCTGTAACTCGGAATTCCTTTGAATAGCTGGTCCCCAAATTTCGGGTTTGGGAGAGCGATTTCCCAGGAAGGAAGCCGCTTGCCTATATTCTGGAGTGTTGTCTCCACCCTGATTTCATGCCTTTCACATGCGATTCGGGAGCTCAGAGTGCCCCATGACGTTTCATTTTTAAGTAAAACGGGCAGTGAATGCCCTTATGTTAAAAGTCTTCAAACCCGGCCACTTTAAGTCTCGTGAACTTCAACTCCCAGAATTCTCCAGCCAGCCATGTCAGCTAGCATAGCTGGCTGGAGAATTCTGGGAGTTGAAGTCCACGAGTCTTAAAGTTGCCAAGTTTGGGGACTCCTGCCTATGTAATAAACTATGCGCCTGATGGAGGGGGGGGGGGAAATACATTTTGAACACCTGCCCGGGGACACGTTATGGCTTTATTTTGCTCTTTTACATAACCCTGGGTTATGATACAGATTTGGGAACTAAAAGTAAATCATGCCGCAAGGACGCGCTCAACCCTCATATCCCTTTCAAACAAGTCCTGGCCTGAGCGGAGTAGATCGGGAACTCTCGCGAGCCTTTGGTTGGCCCTCTCCTGCTCCAGACGCCAGCACCGGCTCTGCCCCTTTGCAGCCATCCACGCTCCAGACAGACGCTGACTGGTGCCGAAGAAGCCCCGCCTTCTTTTCCTCGCGAGCGCAGCTTCCAGTTCAGTAGCTGGCGGCTGGGTGTGTGAGGAGTTGCTGCAGTGCCAGCTGGGTTTTTGCGGACTGCGGGTGTTCAGTTGTCAGCTGAGATCCCCGATGGAGGTAAAGTTCTCGCTTAGGCATCCGAGTTTGGCCTAGATCTCGGCGTGTATTTTCAGTACTAAACTAATTTTATGTTAGAAGTCGAAAGAGTGTGGTAAATTAAAAACTGAGGAGTTGTTTCCCTCTTTCTGGGGAGTGATTAAAGACCACATTTCCCCTCGCTCGGTGGTTGTTACCTAAATCCGGGGTGATGGCTCTAAGCGGGCATCTTTTTTACTGTTCAGATTCTCTAAAAGAAATTGGCAGCTCAGAGATAAAAGATTTGGACCGTCTCTCGCCTGCCTGATAGAAGCTGCTCCGTGAGATTTGCTGCCAGATCTCTTTAAAGTAGTTTATAACTAAGGCAACTAAAAGACTCCCCCCCCCTTTTTTTAAAAAAAAATATTATTATTAATTGTAGGAAGAGCGCACAAAATAAAAAGCTGCAAGGAGTAACTTTTTGTGCAGGCAAATTCTCTGATGCATTTGTGGGCTGAAAGTTTGCCGGTCCACGTTTTTAAATTGCAGTCTTACTTCTAAAAAGGCTACTGTGGTCGCCTCTGCAGTTGGCAGCACTAGGTTTGAAGCCTACAATCTGTCTGCTTTCTAGCCTGCTTTTGGGTGCAAACTTTCCTCTTTCTTTGTATAGTTAATGGAGAGTCCAAGGGGCTAGATTTTAGCTGAGAGACATATAACATATATATATAAATTCTGATTATAATGTCCCAAGTCCAGCTGGGTTTAGGAAGGAAGGGAAAAAGTATTCTTCTCATTATATATAAATATCCTTTCCTCCTATATATAAGGGTACCTGCTTTGTCTTAAGAGCAATAATGCAGCAGCTATTATATTGGAAAGCATAATATAGCCTTGTTTTATAGTAAATTTGTGCATGTTTGTAATCGATAGTATTTTGAAGACTGATGAAAATTCTTCTTGGCAAAAATTGATTTCTCTTTTCGGGTTATGAATTGACCAAAACTGGGGAGGGGATATTACCTAATTCTGGCTGACCTAACTTCTGGCCTTTATCTGGATTGGAAGACATTGTTTGCTTGTCCTTTAGAATAATAAAGAAAAAAAAAATCCTGGAACCCTAATTACATTTCACTACATACACTAAAGCCTGTTTGGATTAAGTTAAATTAATGAAATTTCATATAGTAATATCATTTTTCATAAGTCCCAGTCCATTTGATCAGAATGGATTTAACTTGCATTTGTTACTGTATTTCCTCAAAAATAAGACACAGTCTTACTTTCCTTTGACCCCCCCCCCCCCCAAAGCACTTGGCCTTTTTGGGGGGAGATCTTATTATTTTTGAGCTGCAGGAGGCAGCGAGCGTGGTCACCTCATGGCTGCTGCTGTGTTGCAATATTTTGGCTTATTTTTGGTGGAGGGCTTATTTTGGCGCATAAGGCAAAAGCCCGATAGTGCTTATTATCCATGGAGGTCTTATTTTCAGAGAAACTGAGTAGAATTTAAGGTGCAAGAACACATTTGTTTGTGAAAAAATGCTGTGTATAAATATTTTGAATAAATAGGAACAATCTTATAATAAAAAAAATAAAGATTAATTATGTTAGCTATAGGCATTCTAAATTTTGTTTCAAGATAATACTTTTTTAGGCCAACTCAAAGAAAAGGTAGAAGCTTTGGAGATCAGAAGATTCTATAATGTGGATTGCAAAGAAGAATCTTTAGGAATAGTCTTGACCAAGAATTTTCAACAATCTGTGGAATCTCAGCATCTCCTTTTTGTTGCAAAGGAATGCGACATTAGCTATTGTGCAGATGGCTTCTTTATTATATGTCAGGTCAATGTAAAGTTTGGCTTATAGTATATGAGAGTCCTGTTAATTTTGATTTATTTTGGATATCTGAAGAATATCCTCATACATGATACGTGAAGAAAAACTACATCAGTTTTGTTCCTAATATCCAAAATAATGGACCCTGCATATGTGGCAAATGCTAGGATGATGAAGGTTAAAATTACATCTTTAGACAAGATCCATGCATAGCTAGCACAATACATATACCGTATGTTTTCATGGGTTTAAATTATTAACTCTAACTCTTCTTGTTGTCACAATTTCTTAGCTGCCGTGAGCAGTGATCATCTATTGGTGCTTTTCAAGATTTGGTGTCAATTCAATGACTATGGGGAATCAGTTGGCACCTGTGCCTCCTTTTCTGCCTCACTTGCAGGCTCTGCATGTGGTCGTAGTTGGATTAGATGCAGCTGGCAAAACATCTCTGCTTTACCGTCTGAAGTTTCAGGAGTTTATCAAGAGTGCACCTACCAAGGGCTTCAACATGGAGAAGATCCGGGTGCCACTGGGAACCTCTCGCATCATCACTTTCCAAGTATGGGATGTGGGTGGCCAGGAAAAGCTGCGTCCTCTCTGGAAATCCTACATGCGCCGAACAGATGGGGTTGTTTTTGTAGTGGACTCAGCAGAGGTTGAACGTTTGGAAGAGGCTCGAGTTGAATTGCACAAAATTGCCCACTCCTCAGACAACCAGGGAATCCCTGTGCTTGTGCTGGCCAATAAACAGGATGTGGCTCACGCACTCTCTGTAGCTGAGGTAGAGAAGCACCTTGGCTTACATGAACTGTACACTTCAACATTGAGTCACATCCAAGGTTGCAGTGCCATTAGTGGACTAGGACTCCAGCCAGCCCTGGAAAAACTGTATGAAATGATTCTCAAACGCAAAAAACTCCTTCGTAATGGCAAGAAGAAGTGCTGAGAAACAATTCTTCCATCTGGACAAAAGTTAGTAATCATTCTAAGCATGATTCATGGCAACTAATGAACCAAGTCTTCAGTTTCTTCCTTGGTGGTTTTTAATTATTGGACTAATAGGTTGTTGAATATCTAAGCATTTATCATGTCTACTTTCCTGTTATCCTAAAGAGAATGAGCATCTGTCCAGACTGAGGGGGGAGACACTTTTTTTCAAAATAGGGGTTGTGCACTATAAGTTCAGCAATCCTTTCATACTTAAGTTTACCTTTAAAAAATATCTTCTTGGGCTCTTTTCAAAGACTCTTGTTTTTTACAGAAAACATAATTTAAATTATTAAACATTGATTGTGGACTTAGGTAAAGCATCTTTGTCATCTTCAATATATTAGACAACTGGAGTGTGGAGGGGCTACTAGCTTCTTTGGGAAAAAGCAAGCATCAGATGTTGTTTTCTGGAAGGACCAGTAGCATTTCACCTTCAGCAAAGCCCTGCTGGACTTCAAGGTACTATATAGATATCATCACTTACTCTTCTCGGCATTTGCAGAATACATGAACAGGAAGAATGATGAAAAGGCAGCTGCAACTGTTTATATTTTCTTGAATCCCTCACTTATTCTAATTATGGCAGTCTCTATTTGGTTGTTTTTTTTAATGAAACAGCCAACTCCTCCATCTCCTTAAGAGCAAAGTATGCCTTATTTCCAGATAGGCTAAAGCTTTGGCATAGTACATTTCAGAAATAAAATATTGGATATAACTTTGCCTGAGAGGATGAATTGACTTTGAATGTTACATTTGGAGAGAAAGGCAAAGGGACAGCGGTTCATGAAATGAGAGGACCATGAGTAGCTGTAAAATTGCAGGTTTTTCTTTTCTTATCATACTTCCCACTTCCAAGCACAACTACCAGAAGACTAGATTTGGCATTTGGCTTATTCTTTGACAAAGAGTTTGAATTGAGCAGAACTTCCAAATGAATTTTTCAATGCCTAAGTTCCTCTTACACAGTAAAAAGTAATCTAAAAAAGCAAAAGATTGTTACAGGAATAAATTGCAACTGCATACGATTAATAAATTCAATGACTTTATGCTTTGACTTTTCAAAAAACGTTTTCCATTTATCTTTACATTTCCTTCTTCAGTAGACAAAAGTGAAGATGTATAATGTTTTTCTAAGCACATAATCACTCCAGTCAGACAACTCATATCCAAGCTGAAGGGCAAAGGGAGCAACATCCTTAGATACAGTGGTGTTCCCAGTAATTCTAGCTTCCATCAATCAGATCAAGTAAACTTTTACATGATCAGTTTTGAAACAAAAATAAATGTACCATCTAGTCACTTAATGCAATTCTACTAATGCAATTGGTAGAAACATGACTTTCCAGATGCATTTTGCAAAAACATTTATGTTTATAGTGAAGATACTATTAATTCATAATTTAGATCAAGTGTTTTTACAATATCAAAAATAAGAGTTTTGCTGATGGGTAAAGAGTTAACATTTGTGCTTATTCATTTTAAATTGGGCATATCTTGTACATTTTTTTACAGTCTGCAGTGGCAGTTTAACCACTAGCTCCAATTCTTTCCAATCAAATTCTTGCTGGATTGTTATTTGGTTTCAGCTGAAATTATTGCTTAGTTTATAGCAGTTTTTTTTTAAAGTTGATACTCTCCCAAATATATTGGATAACCTCCTTGTAGGGTGGAAATTTTATCTTTTTTTTAGCTTTAGCATGGCATTAACTTGAAAATGGTTACTGAGTGGGAGAAATCTTTCAGTAAACATCTTTTCAAATACCCCCATTACATTCCAGCTCACAAGGACTCCTGAATATATATTTTAAAATACTTAATTCTTCTCTCCAAAATTATGTATACCTTTTCCATTTGCTTTTAAAGCTTCATTTTTGGACGTAAGAGAATGGACGTAAGAGAATGGAAAAGACTTATCTTTCCAAAGAATTTCAAAATGCTACAAGTGACCTGTTGAGATGGACTTCCAAAATGAGATCCCCTTATATGCCCCTAACTTGAAGTTTTAAAACACATTAAGAAGGCTACTGATACAGTCATTTAAAAATTAGTAATTTGACCCTTTGTTCCAACTCTGTAAGAAAAACTAATTGTGATTTATACAATGATGAAGTGATAGCTACTTGGTTTTCTTTTTTGATATGTATATTCCTTTCTCCTCACTGAAGGACTGCAGTGTGGCATTATTAAAACAGGTTCTAAAGTCTAAGAAAGCCCCAGTTCAAATGAAGCCCTTTATGTTAGTTATTCTCTGATTTTTCCAACTTAGCATCCTGAAACCATTTGGGGATACAGCTTGCATCTCGCAAACACTGAGCTGATGCCATGTACAAAGATGGAAGTGATAGTACAGTACCTCACTTCCTGAGGGTATGATTCAAGAAACTGTGCTACACCTGTCTTTCTGATACTACATCACACCAATAGCTAAGAAGTGGTTTCGGGTTTGTAATTTAAGGACAGCCCAGAGCAACTCTTCTGTTCACAGTTCTGTTTGACTTTTAACCAAAAGGAATTTTTGTGTAGATTTTGCCTAGAGAGCATATTCTATGGAAATGAGAGGTAATTTATGAAGAATAATGCTTCAGGAGGAGAAAGAATGTACCTAGCACTATGCAGTACACTTTTAAAAATAATTCTCAAATTTTCAAAACTGAGTGCCTGAAAGATCTGCTGTCAAGAGCTTGGTAGCATCCTCCCACAGCATAGGTGCTTTCTCCTTGGGGCAAATGTAGGAGAGAAAGTATATTTCAGATGATTGCCCAGACAGGCACTGCTTTGCAATGCTCAAATAAGGGGGATGGGATGGGAAGCAGCAGCTGGATCATAAGAGAATTGAGGGCAATGGGTTTAACCCTGCCCCAGAACACTTATATAAGTGTTTTCCAAATCCAGCCTGCTCTGGCACCACTCCCAGGATTAGCCCTGTTGACTCATGATCCTCCTGGGCAGATGTTCGGTCTCTGGTATGCAATCGGTTCAATGCTAAAATGCTGCCTTTACATGCTTTGTAGTGCAGGTAGGGAGATAGATATATCTTGGAAAACAGCTTTGAAATCTAAGACTGTCCATATAAGGAAACAAATAAATCGTGTTTTAAAAAAAGTGCTAAGCTATATTCATTAGTTAATGTCATCAGCCTCGGGTTTCTTAAATTGCAGCTATTAGCTATTAATATGTAACAGTTCAAATTTCTGACTATAAATGTGGAAGGGTGGATTATTTTATTTATTTTTAAATAGATGTGGGAGGCAAATAGTTATCTGGCTGTTACTCTGCAATTGGTAACATTCTGCATGAGTCTAGCATGCTCTGCTCCATACTTAAGTGCCTTCTCAATCCTAGCATTATGGGTTTGGGCATAAAAGAAAACAAAACAAAACTGGTCTGTATATTTAATCCTGGTGAAAGGAAGCCCCAGGTAACTTCCGTAGGGCAGAAGGAATGCTGAGTTCAGCAGTGTGGAGGAAAAATTAACTACAGAGTAGTTTCTTCTTAATTAATTCCTTAGGTCGGAACTATCCAAAAGCAACTGCCTTCCAATCTTTAACCTCCACCCATATCCATGTTGTTCTGCAGTAATGGGATGGGGGCTGCAGGGTAGCCTGTTTCATGAATGAAACTGCTTCTTCAGAACAGAAGAAGTAATTTCTAACTAGAAGTGGCATTCTGTATGTGGTATGTACTAAGGAAAACTAAAGATGGAAGCATTGGTAAATTATTTTTTTCACCTTCCTTATAAAAAGCCAAACATAGCAACATATATTTAAAATCTGAAACAGCTATCATTTAATTTTTCTGGAACCAGAACTTGTAATCTTCTTTACAAGAAAGTCTCCATTTCTCAAAATCTCAAAAGTCATGTTCAAAATATAGTTAAAGTGACTTCTGTTGCCAATTTTTTTTTTAAATTAAATTTATACCCCGCCCTTCTCCTTGTTAGGACCCAGGGCGGCGCACAGGGATGTTAAAATACATACAAAATATATAAAATATATGAAATTTAAAATACTTATTCTAATAAATAAGCCCTGCGCTAAAAACCGAATTAAAATCCCAAGTTTAAAAACTATCTAATAGTCAGTATGGAGGTTACGCTAGGCCGGCTAGATGAAATAGGTGTGTCTTCAGACACTTGCGGAAGAGGCGGAGGTCGGAGATAGTGCGGAGTTCAGGGGGTAAGTCGTTCCAGAGGGCTGGGCCCGCCACAGAGAAGGCTCTCCCCCTGGGTGTCGCCAGTCGGCATTGTCCAGCCGACGGCACCCTGAGGAGGCCCCCTCTGTGGGAGCGTATCAGTCTGAGGGATGTATGGGGCAGGAGGCGGTCTCGCATATAACTAGGCCCCGTCAATGTCAGTGATGCACATATACTCCTCTTGTAATCTAATGTCAATATCCTTGACCTGTAACAGAAAAAGATTGTGGCTGGAAATGATAGGCAGAAATTCTTGTCTTCCTGATTTGATTTGTTTTTATCATAAAGACTGAAAGACTAATATTGAATATACTGTAGCCTGTATGAAATAACAGCAAAGCAGCATCTCATCCTGGTGTTGTCCAAATCATTAGGAATTTGTAACTTGGGAACTTATCACATCTGATTACCACTAGCTTTGGAAAGGCTGCAGTGAAGAATACCTCTAAGCACCAAATTTGGTAATGATAGTAACCTGCCAACACCCTTGGCATGCAAGAAACATAAGGCTTCCTGTTGAGAGGATAGTGATTTGAAACAACCTTCAGATTTCCTTATATCAGACTAACATCTCCTCTCAGGGAGTGTTTGTGTATGTGTGGTTGAAACTTGGACCTTGAGATGAGCTGCGGGTGTTGCCTGCAAAGTGTTATCAACAGTGTCTCTCCAAAGACAGATGTTTGTACAAACATGCTCTGCACCTACCATGAATTTAGAGACTATCACAGGAAATGCCTCTTTTGCAAATGTGCAGTTAACTAGGAAGGGATGATCGAAAGGATTTGCCATCCTTTCTTAGTATTACGTTCCTCCTTGAAGTCTTTGATAATTCATCAGTCCAGCAAAGTCAAATCTTTCAGGTTCCCTCATTAGAAACAGCAAAAGCTTTTTTTTTTCAAAACTTCCTGGCAAGAGAATGATCAGGAGCAATGAACATGCTGCTGCTGCTGCTGCTATTGCTACTACATTCATATAGAATGTCTCATACACAGCCTAATTTCAAAACTATGTATGGAAACACTGCAGTCTTAGAAACCAATTGGATCTCCACCTTTCCCCTGTTTCCTAACACTGCCCCAACCTAACCCCTAATTGGCACCCCATATTGCCAGAGACTTCCTTGCCCTAATGTCAAGGAGGAGTCTTAATTAGTGGAATGCTATCAGATGGAAGTTGCTTAGGCAAAAACAGCAGGAGGGGATGAGAGACAGATATGCTCCTCTGTCAGACATAGAGAAAGATGAGCAAGTTGCAGGAATGCAGCTGCACGTGTTAATTATAGTTTCGTGTGCCATTACCAGAAGTCTTCCCACTTGCAAGGAAGTAAATCCTCACCTACAGAGTTACGTCAGAAGCCACTTGTTGCATATTTGAACAATGATTGCTTGCATTACATAGGCAGACTCATAAAGTATTAACCAGGAAAAGTGTAGTATTAATGCATAGGCTGTATTCTCAGAACACAACTAATTAGCCAACCACATTTTAGAAGATTAATGTTTTCAATCCATAGGAACTGTTTATGGTTCTGGATGTTGACTGAACCCAGAAAATTGAATTAATTGACTCAATAGTGATGTAGGTAATCATGTAAAAGTTTGTTTTATGAAGCAAACAAGCCTGGCAGAATAGCAACACATAGGTGGTGTGATGTATGGTCAAAATGTTGAATTAGGACTTGAAAAAAAAAATCAAACTCCTAGATAATTTGGATATGGTTACTGAATAAGGCCAGGCATTTTTAGACAACTCATTCAGACATGGTTTACTGAATTCAATTTTATGGATAGCGCAACATATTGACTCATACTAGCCAAATCACAAACAAGATAATCATATTTCAGTTTAAAAGTATTGTGGGGAGTCAGTATATTTCTCAGCTCAATCCTAGTTATTTGACAAGGTAGAGGGAAGGTAAGCTCCACTTATGCTACATTAAGTTCTTAGAGGAAAAGTCTTATAAATACACATAGCTGTAAATGTAATAAATAAATTAAATGGAAATTATATGCAATATACAGGTAGTTCTCAGCTTACAACAATTCACTTAGTGACTGAAGTTACAATGGCACTGAAAAAAGTTAGTTATGACTTGTTTTCAAATTTATGGTTTTTGCAGCATCCTCATGGTCATGTGATCATAATTTGGGCACTTGATAACTGGCATGTATTTATGACAGTTGTAGTGTCCTGGTGACATGTGATCACCACTTGAAACCTTCCCAACTGGTTTCTGACAAGCAAAGTCAATGGAAGAAGCTAGGTTCCCCTTAACAACATGATTTATTTAACAGCTGCAGTGATTTGCTTAATAACCGTGGCAAAAAAAGGTTTAAACGGTTTTGGGTCCAATGTAATTATATATTGAAGATTACCTAAACAATATAAGATTCTTAACTACAAACAAGACATTGATGGCTGGAATAATTAAGAAATCTTTTCTGTTGAAAAATAAAATTTCTGAGCTTCAGCAGGTACACCTCTCCTTTTAGAAAGGAAGCAAAGATTGGGTGATTTAGTTATTAAGTCAATTAATTACTGGAATATGGATTGCTAAGTCTAAAAATTTCATCTGACCCCCATTCCACAGGTGGGTTGCTCCCGGTTTGGCCCGGTTCAGCCAAACCAGTAGCGGTATTTTGGCCTGGGTTGCAGAACTGGCAGTAACACATACTGGCCACATCCTTGAACCGTTTCTCTGGTTGCCATTGCCATTGCCGGCATGTTGTGTAGTAGCTTAGTAGCGAAGAGCATGCAAAGCACAGGCGAAGCGAACCAGTCATAAAACTGGGAGCAACTCACCTCTGTCCCATTGCTGTATCAAAAACATCAATGGAAGAGACATAAAAGCCTAGATGCCAGCCATGACCACGTTAACAAAATTCTACTTCCTTTTTTTATATTCTTCGTTTTGTATGGCTCCTCCCACTAAGGAAACAGAAATGTTAACAAGGGGGTTCAAAAAAGTCAAGATAGCAGCCACAGCAATCTCTACTTCCTTTGTCACATGCAGAATAAAAAAGGGTGTAGAACTTTGATCACATGGTCATGGCTGCTGTCATGGTTTTTTTACACACACACCCCCCCCCCCCATTGATGTCCCTGGTACAGGAACGGGGGTCAGGTGAAAACTTGACAATCTTAGTATTGTAAGAAATCTATATTTTGAATTAATTGCCTTAGTTATCAAGACACCAAACATTGTTTCCTTTCTAAAAGGAGAGTTGTACCTGGTCAAGCTTCATAGTTTTATTCAGGGTCAACACCAAGTCATCAGCAAATGCCCTTAACTTACTGTATAAGTTTTTAAATTTTTACTTCAATTCTTGCAACATATCTTATGTCTCTAGTCAATATTTTCAAAATTAGAAAAAGCAGGAGGGAGCAATAGGCATCCCTGTCCTGTCGCTTTTTTTTCTATAACCGATTTTTTTCTTTTTATTATTATTATTGTTTTTCCTATTTCAAAAACATTCATTGATATACATTCTTATAAATACTATTTAACATTTATCTATTCATCATTAATCTCTATACACATTCTTACATATGTACTATATGATACAGTTTGGATCGCTTTCTTGCCATCCCATGTGTCCATCTTATTTTGCAACAGCCTCCCTCCTACTTTCTCAAGCTTCCTTCTCTGCCTTCTTGTTTCCTCCTCTCATTTTTCCTCTCTTCTCCCTTTTCACCTCTCTTTCCTCTCTCTTTCTCTCCTCTCTTCTTTCTTATCCTCTCTCCTACTCTTAATTCCCCACCCTTACTTTCTCTACTTTACCCTTTCTTCCTTTCCCTCCTCGTCTTTCCTCTTTCTGTTGTTGCCTTTGCTTGTTTATTTTCTCTGATGGGTTCTGGGGGTGGTGTTTCAACGTTCCAAACTTAATATATATATTTTCCCTTAAAATAAATTTCTATTAAACAATAATTCACATAAACATTGAACAAAGACTGAGGAGTTTAATACCTCCTCCAATTTTAGTCTAATTCATCCCAAGCTGATAGGTCTTATACACATCTTACAGTCGTTTTATAAATCCCTAATTCTCAATATTTCTCCTACACTTCTAATAATAGCTGTCGCTATTATTAGAAGGCCTGTGGCTTTTTTTGTATCCATAGTGTTTTGTTAAATCTTTCTTGACAACTATTTGTGATTTCTGTGAAATGTAAATCTTATCCACTTAATAAAATTCTCTCCAAAATGCATATCTTCCAAAATTTGAACAAGAAAATATACCGTATTTTTCGGAGTATAAGACCCACCTTTCCCCCCCAAAAAAGTGGGCAAAAATCTGGGTGCGTCTTATACTCTGAATGGAGCTCCGCCCACCTGGTCCACGCATCGGTCCGGCGAGGGCGCAGGAGCTGGGCATGGGAACAGGGCAGGCAGATCAGAGGCAGCCGGCTAATTGCCGGCTTGCCAGCTCTGCTGCTGGTTTCCTGGAGCATGCAGGCAGCGAAGGAAACCTGCGTCTGGTCTCCTCCTTCTTTTGCTTCTGCACATTGAGGAAGCTGAACAACAGCAGCAGCAAGGAGAATGTAGACCTCCCGAGCCATGAGAAGCAGCTGTCAGCGATGCCCTCGGGGTGAAGACGTTGCGAGCTTGGAAGGCTTAGCATCCTTAGGAGCCGCTGCCTGAAAAACGACCGTGGAAAGAGCCGTGCACCCATCCTCCTCCGCAGACTCTCCTTCTCTTTTTTTTTTCTGGCCAGATCTGCCGCCTGAAACGGATCTGGCCAGGAAAGAAGGCGAGTCTGCGAAAGAGGATGAGGGGGCTATAGGAGAATGTGCAGGAGCTGAATCCCCTTTACGCCCGCTCGCCCACAGACAAAGACAACACACACACATCCGAATCAGTCCTGATTTTTAGAGGGACAGCGGGCGGAAAGGGGATTCAGTTCCTGCATGTTTCTTTCTTTACTTGCAAACCAGAGAGCCCTGGTGTGAAAGGAAGGAACAGGGAAGACTGGAAAGTCTCCTGGAGACTTATTCCCCTTCGCCCTAAAGGTCACCTCCAGCTTGGCAACTGTGATGGCGAGGATGATCGCCGGCATGAACCAGTCCCTCCCGCCCTCCCCCCCACCTCTGCCTCCAAATTTGCAGCAGCTGCTACTCCTCATCTCTCCTGTCCATTTGTGGAGTCAGGCGCCCTTTCCTCCTTTCCCATGAGTGCGGTGGCGGGGAAGGAGTCTCTGGTGGCTGCAGCAGCAGCAGCAGATCCGCCGCTGCCGGCAGCTGGAGCGCAACCTTGAGCAGCCAAGTCCGTCTCTCCCTTCTCCGAGCAGGTCCCGTGGTGGTTGCAGCTGGGCGGCGGGGCTCTTGCCATCACTGCTGTTCCTGCTGTTGCCGTGAACGGACAGTAGCAGCGATGGCAAAAGCCCCGCCGGTGCCAGCAGTAACAGGACATGCTTGGGGAAGGTAGAGCCGGAGCTGGCAGTCCAGGGTTGTGCTCCAGCTACCACCGCTTCTGCTGCTGTGGCCACCAGAGACTCCTTCCGTGCTGCAGCTCTCCTCTCTCCCCCTTTCCTCAGCCTCCACGCTATTCGGGGTGGGGGGGAGGAGCAAGCAGCTGCCAGGCAGGAGGACCACCACGCTTTCCCAATGGGTGGGAAGTTGAAGGGGCGACCACCGGCGCAAGAGAAAGACTTCAAAGTCAGTGGAGGTGATGTGTGGCTGGCATGCCTTGTTCCGACTTTCCCTGGGTGCAAAATGCTTTAAAAAATAAAGTTTTAATTTTTTTTTTAAAGGATTAGGGGTACAGTTTTAAGATTTGTGCACTTCAAGCGCCAGAGTTGAAGAGTTGTAAAAAGTACATATATGTGGTTGTAAACATTATTCTGCTATACTGATATTTTATTAAATAATATATTACCACACCATTTGGTTCAAAATACTTTTTTCCTTGTTTTCCTCCTCTAAAATCTAGGTGCGTCTTATAGTTTAGTGCGTCTTATACTCCGAAAAATACAGTATTTCAAATTGTCAAGGTCTTTCTCTGTGTCTAAGAAAATCAATGCAGTTTTTTTCATTATGTTGGGCCAGTTATTCCAAAATGTCCACTTTATTTCTGCATCAGATGTATAATACACTGATTTGGAGGACTTTAAAGATTAATATACAATTGAAACCAGAACTTTTCCACTTAGAACTGATGAATAAACAATGGTGTGTGTGTGTATGGAACTGATTTGATTTTTTAAAAACCCCGTTATTGGAAGAAGGCAATGATGTCATTTTTAAACTATTATTTTTAAGATAACCTTGTACTTTAATGTTTCCTCTTGTATAAAACTCATTAGGGGAATATAATTTCTTCTTTTTAGGAGTTACAGAGCTTCAGTTTTCCCATAACTACAACAAAAACAATAGAAGACTAGAAAGGGAAAGAGAGAAAAACCTATCACACTGTCCTGACAAGATTTCTAAAGCACCATAGAATATGTTACCAGTTGAAACCACTGCCCATTGTGAATTCCTTCAAATGAGAAAATTAAAATGACTTCTTCCTTCCTGAGCAAAGAGGAAATGGACTTGAGTTTCTGAGTAAGACATAAGCAATTTTTCTTCCACAAACTGCAGACAACATATTCTAGGATATCAACTGAAGGTGGTGGTGAAGAAATGGCAGGAAAGACATTAATGGAGAGTGGATTATTAAAAAGAATCCAAACTTAAGGAAAAAAGATAAACCATAGTTCTCCTTCTAGAGGAAGAATTCTTGCCCTGTTATAATTAAATAAGAATGTAATCTTGAGACAACTTAGAGCCTATGAAGGATAAAACTGTATAGATTTCAACTTCTGCAGCTATATCTTTTATATTACTTGATCAGGTTTATTTCCATTCCTGCTATGCTGTATAGTTTTATCTGCCAACAGCTGCAGAAGCTATTTTTAAATTTATTTTTCTGGTAACACTTCAAAGAATCTAAACATGTCATTAAGCAATACTTTTATTTTGAACAAACCAATAAAGAAAAAAAACCCTTAGGCAAGCTTTCAATTGCAGTAAACAGGATGGCAAAAGTTAGAGCAGAAAAATAACAAAACAAGTTAATTGAGATTTACATGAGATTTAAGTTGGAATTAGATTCAATAAATATATTAGTTTTAAACTGAATATCTGTATGTGATTTGTTCTTGTTACAGAGACTTTTTAAACTTGTTTGTAACTTTTACTTATTTATTTATATCCAGATTTATTCTTTTTATAAATAACTCAAGGTGGCAAACATACTAATATTCCTTGGTCTTCTTATTTTTCCCAAAACAGCAAGTCTGTGAGACAGGTTAGGTTAAGAGAGAATGACTAGCCCACTAGATTAAACTAGTACTATATATGTACCAATAATAATAACAATAATATAACTACATTAACAACAATAATAACAGCAATAATGGCAATAATACTATACATATCATAATAAATAATATATCACTGGAATTTGATGTTGTGCCCTTTCTTTCAAAGTACATTCACTTAAATAAATTTCCACATTATTGTAAAACAATAAAAGATATTAATTGACCTAGTCAGAATTAAATGAAGGCCTAAACATGTACAGTTATATTTGGAATTAGATTAACTCCAGAGAGCCAGTTTGGTGTATTGGTTAGGCACCAGGCTGGAAACCAAGAAACAATGAGTTCTAGTCCTGCCTTAGGCATAGATCCTGCTGGGTCACACTGGTCTAGTCATTCTCTTAGCTCTAGGAAAGAGACAATACAGAGGTGAGTTGCTCCTGGTTCGTCTTAGATCGGGAGAACCGGTAGTAGTGGCAGTGGGAGACTTCGCCCACCCGCTCGGACGCTTCTGCACATGCGCAGAAGTGGTGCGCATGCCTGAACTGGTAGTAGAAAAATTGGCAACCCACTCTGAGACAATGGCAACAACATCTTGCCAAATGTATTTCATTAACCTTTTCAGGAAGTCACCAGAGTCAACACTGACTTGAAACGTCTCCCTTCCCCCGCCAAAATTCCCAAAGACTAATCTACAGCTCAACTATGCTGTAATGTAGAAGAACTTGCATACAGTATATACATAGTTATCTAGTTATTCCCTTCAGGGTGGGTAACATTATGATAAATGCAGAAAAGGTATAAATAGTAGACAATATAAATTAAAGATGTAAAAAAAGAATTATAAGTAAATCTAGTTTAAACTATTCATTGCAACATTCCAAACATGTTTATATTTGTAAACCATCTGTGCTTTATCTATATCCCTATACTTTACACACACTATTCTTTAAACTTATCTCTTTTTTCTAAAAATCTGATTACCACTGCTCATGACATCTGTACTAGCATTTGCAGACTTTAAAATGTTTCCATTTCCCCATCTTTAGTAAACATTCTGCAAAGGTACATCATTCATCTACTTTTCTTTAGGTTTTTGCTATGTATAGTATGTATAATCTACAATCATGCACACTATGTTTCCTGGCAATCAGAACTTAATATTTGATTCATTTATTTTCAGATTCATATTGTTATCTCATGTAATCCAATATTTATTTTAAATTATTCAGATCCTGTCAACAATGCAGCACTATCTCATAGGCCTATCCACACACAGTCCCTAACATAGCAAGTATTCTTTACACATTTATTCATCAATATCCTAACTAGCTAAGAAGATATCATATACTCGGTGCTGAAATGTTGTACCATTTCCTAAGACTTTTCATTATTTTTAGCCATAATTTAATTCAGCAACAAAACTTAATTTCCATATTCATAAAGTACAATATAGAATTCAACCCTATACTCTTTGTCCTTTGTCCACTTTCCCACTTTCCCTAAAAAATTCTATAAATTGATGAGAGATTGACATTAAGAAACAAATAAATAATTGATCCAAGATCAAGTAGGGTTAATTTTTGAGATGATTTGGAACTGAAGAGGTGGTAAATTTTCTACGAGTTGATTACAGTAACAGTTTGTTAACAGAGGGTTTTGGATTTTCAATCTTGTCTTTCTTTTATTATCATTAATAATTTTATTACTTTTATATAATATTTTTGTTTCCTGTTAACTATTTTATTATTAATATTTCATAAAGATAACAAACTGAAAATTTGTAAACAGATTTAGTAGTTTAAAATTATTTTGGCCTGTTTTGCAAGTGGAACCTAACATTGTTCTATTATATTAATCAGCATTTAATTAGAAATGATATAATGTATATATGTATTAGGTTTTTTTAAAGACACTTTTTCTTTTTAACATTTTGAGTGTTTTTTTCTTCTTTTGTCCTTTTAAAAAATATTTTGGTTTTGTGTTTTAACTCTCTTACACACGCACATATTATACACACAAATTTCTATAAATTTTCTTAAGTTCATAAAATTCTCAGCAATACATGAAAAAAAGAGCCCAATATAGCTTTGTACTGTAGATCCTGTTTTCCTTTTGAACAAACTAATCTCCTTATAGTTTTTTTCTTTTATATAAGAAAGCAATTCTATCACTTTTCCAATTATCAGGCACAAATACACTTCTCATACCCATGCTAAACAAATCACACTGCTACTCCATAAGCTGTATCTAAAAGCAAATCTAATATTTGAATAATCTACTTTGCATATTAGTCTTTCAGAAAAGAAGAGTTTCAGAGAAAGCGCTGCTATAAAAGCAAGTCTCTCTATTATAAAACTCACTGTGAAGTCTGGCAGCACAGAGGACACCACCCAAATATAGATTTCAGCCTGCTTGGTTAATGGGAAAGAACAAGAGACGAAATGGCAAATTATCCTTGTGCTGTGAGATATTGAATATAAAGTGTTCTGGGAATAAAGCTAATGTATGTTATAAATAAGTGGGTTTATCAAAGTACAAAAATGTGGAGGTGGTTTTAAGGTCATACTGCAAGAGTACTTGAGCTTAGAAACAAAGAACTGTATTTCCTTCGGTTCACATGTTACAATTAGTTGATTAATTGATTATGTGCCATCAAGTCATTGTTGGCTCAGAGAAACCATATACTGCAAAATAGATTTTCTCCATAATGATCTCTCTAACCTAGCCATTCAGCTTTTCCAATTGTGCATTCACAGTAATGTAACAAGTCTATCTTCCTTGCTATTGGTCATCCTTTTCTCTTTTCTTCCACCTTTTCCACCATTAGAGCCTTCTCAAGAGAGTGTAGTACTTAGAATTTTAAATAAAGGAACCATTTTATAAATAAGATAGCATACTTCTATTACTTGCTTAATTAACATAGAACATTTGCAAGAGAGAAATAATGGCCTGGTTCAGATAAGTTAATCTACTGTTTTAAGTTTGGTCTTTGCAAACCAATACTGTAAGGGAGTGGCTGCTCTCTGGTGTTTCTCAAGACTTTCGGTAGTTGTCAGCTGCCTTTTCTTTGAACCAGAGTGTCTTCTCTTAATTCTACATGCCCACACTGGGAGCCTGATCATGCTGTTCTTTCACTTGACAACTGACGGTCAGCAAGTTCCTCTCTTTTTAATTACCTGTTGTTGTCTTCACGTTTTGATCTCCTCTGAAGAGCATGTAATTGAATATTCAGATGCTTTTAAATATGGGATAGGAAATTCCAATCACAACATTTCTTGGCCAATTAAGAATAGGATTATGTTTAGGGATTTGAAGGCCAAACAATATGTGACATTGAAGTTGAGGCTCAACCTCCTGTCTAAGAACAATGTAGGATGGAATCTGTGATACTTGCAATAGGGGTTTTGTATTACTATTGCACTGTCTAACTAACATGGGGTTTTTTGTATTTAATTTTGCCTTATTCAAATGAATTGCTAATAATATGACAAAAGCCTTAACCTTCAAGAAGAATGTAAAACTCTCCCTTTGAGAAATTAGGAGTGGCAGAAGTATTTGATACATTGTAAATAAAACAGTTTTGTTTTTAACTAACAAACGAAGCAAGTACAGGTAGTCCTCAACGACCACAACTGAGCCCAAAATTCATATTGCTAAGTGAGACAGTTATTAAGTGAATTTTCCCCATTTTATAATCTTTCTTCCTACAGTTGTGAAAAGAATCACTGCAGTTGTTAAGTTAGTATCACAGTTCTTAAGTGAATCTGCTTGTTGTGGCCTGCCAACGACCAGCAGAGCTGGCAGCAGAGTTGGACAGTGAGGAGGTTGGGGAGGAGCATGGGCCAGTCCTGGAGGCTGGGTAAAGCTCGGACAAGGACTCTGTGTCAAGAGACAGAGACAGGGCCAAGGCTTCTGGCAGTGATCAAGTGCCTACCGAGCTAGACAGCAGTGAGGCAGAGGAACAGCTAAAGCCTGTTCCCAGTGTGCAAATGCACAAAGCTGCCAGAAGAAAAGAACAACTCAGAAATCAGGGTAGACATGGGAGTAAAGTCACAGGTGGAAGGTGATTGGCCCCTCCCATAAGAAATAAAAGAGGAGCAAAAGGGGAGTGGGCTTTTGCAGGAAACAATTCGTTTGTTCAGCTGCTAGATTTGTTTCAGGAGTGTGAAGATCTGTCCGTGAATCTCAGAGATTCTGTGTCCAATCTTTCCTTGCACAGCACCTCATTTGGGAAATATTTACATTGTAGCTTTCCAAGATAGATAAGGTCTGTAGTCATAAAAATTCCTTTGAAAGACTGTTTGCCAGGCCTTGCTGAATGTGAGTGAGAGGAATTCACATTCATTTAATAAAAGGGGTTTTGTCGGGACCAGGACTCTGACTTGTGCTTTTTGGGGAAGCCTAGATCAGAACACTGGTTTCTCTACTGACTTTGCTTTTCAGAAGGTCACAAAAGATAATCACATAATCTTAGGAACTGCAATCATCATAAATAAGAACCAGCTGCCAAGCATCCAAATTTTGATCATATGACCATGGGAATGATGTGACGGTTGTAAACATAAAAAATAGTCTTGTCACTTTTTTCAGTGCCATTTTAACTTTAAACAGTCACTATTGTAAATGTAAGATTATTTATATGCAAGTCCAGCCTTGAGAAAGGACTCAATATATTTTACCCATACTCATTCTGACCATTTTTCCCTTGCAAATGTTTTTTTTACTTTTATTCAGAACTAGCCGATCCCGGCCACGCATTGCTGTGGCCCAGTCTGGTTAAATGGCCAACCAATCTGTGTGTAGATCTACACCTGCAAACACAAACATGTACACACAACCACCGTATAAACCCCAACCTACCTACCTACTGTATTTCTTCCTCTCTCCCTCTACATTTATTTATTATTTATTTATTTATTTATTGAATTTATACCCCGCCCTTCTCCGAATGGACCCAGGGCGGCGCACAGGAACATTAAAACATACAAAACATATAAAACTATTTCTTTTTAAAAAAAAACTTATTCCACTAAGGGCCTGTGCTAAAACCGAATTAAAATCCCCATTTTAAAACTATTTAAGATTCGGTATTGGAGGCTGCGCAAGGCCGGCTAGTTGGAATAGGTGTGTCTTCAGACACTTGCGGAAGAGGCGGAGGTCAGAAATGGTACGGAATTCAGGGGGCAAGTCGTTCCAAAGGGCTGGTCCCGCCACAGAGAAGGCTCTCCCCCTGGGTGTCGCCAGTCGGCATTGTCCGGCCGACGGCACCCTGAGGAGGCCCACTCTGTGGGAGCGTATCGGTCTGAGGGATGTATGGGGCAGGAGGCGGTCTCGCATATAACTAGGCCCCGAGCCATGGAGCGCTTTAAAGATGGTCGTTAGGACTTTGAAGCGCACCCGAAAGACCACAGGAAGCCAGTGCAGCTCGCGCAGGATAGGTGTTATATGGGAGTGTCTAGGCGCTCCCGTAATTACCCGCGCGGCTGCATTCTGGACTAACTGTAGCTTTCAGGTGCACCTCAAGGGAAGCCCCATGTAGAGAGCATTACAGTAGTCGAGTCGAGACGTGACGAGTGCTTGAGTGACCGTGTGTAAGGCACCCCGGTCCAGTAAGGGGCGCAATTGGCGCATCAGGCGTACCTGATGGAACACCCCCCTGGCCACGGCTGCCACATGGTCGTCCATAGACAGCCGGAAGTCCAGGAGGACACCCAAATTGCGCGCCCTCTCCATGGGGGCCGGTGTTTCGCCCCCAATGGCCAGAGTTGGAATAATCTGGCTGAAACGGGGTGCCGGGAGCCACAGCCACTCAGTCTTGGACGGGTTGAGCTTGAGTTTGTTACTACCCATCCAGATCCGTACGGCCTCCAAACACCGGGACATAACCTCGACGGCATCGTTGGGGTGGTCTGGGGTGGATATGTACAACTGAGTATCATCAGCGTACAGATGATATCCCACCCCAAAACCACGGATGATCTCACCCAGCGGCTTCATATATGTGTTGAACAGTAGGGGCGAGAGGACTGACCCCTGAGGTACCCCACATATGAGGGGCCTCAAAGTCGACCTCTGCCCCCCTGCCAACACACATTGCGACCGACCAGAGAGGTAGGACGAGAACCACCGCAAAACGGTGCCTCCCAGCCCCAACCTCCCCAGTCGGCACAATAGGACACATACCTACATACCTATCTACCTACCTACTGTATTTTTCCCTCTCTCTCTCTCTCTATGTGTGAGGGAACTTTGGAGGCTTATTCAGCTGCTAAGGAAATGACCGTTGGAAATGTGAGGGGTGTGTGTGTGACGCATCATAAGAAGCAACCGGGTGGGAGGAGCTTAAGGGAGAAAAATAACTGAGAAGTGCATACCTTTTACGTTTGTGCTGCTTGCACATGACACGGGTGTGGCAGCTACACAAAATGTATGTATGATTGTTACTCCCTTTCTTAGCATTATTGTGTGAAAATTTGGTGCCGATCGGTGCAATACTTTCTGAGATTAGCGATTTTGCACAAACTATTTTAAAATTTTATTTATATAGATATCTAATTTTTCATTGCCAACCAACATTCAGTAACTCTGGGTGATTTACAATTGTTGAAGTACAAAATTGTTAAGAACCAATTAATACATAAAGAACCCTCCAAGATAGAACCATGGCATAGAAATCAAATCTGAATGGCAACAAAAAGAAGAAATTACATGTGGTAATAATATTGTAGTATTAGGGGAATGCTTGTAAAGGTTTAGGAATGATGGAAAATCCTATGACCTAAAGAGATGCATCTCTTCTGCAAGTAATAAGCCACAGTTTATAAATCCTATCAGCTAGATTCACATAACACATTATGCTAAGATGTAATAACATTAAGGCTTGGTATGATCTATGAATCCAGCTGATAACTGAACATTTGAAAATCACAAAATGATTCTTCTAAACTGTACCATTGTTGCTTCTGAAACTTCAATTAACATAAAGATTTCACACACACACACACACACACACACACACACACACACCAGTGGTGGATTCCAGATCCCGCTGTTGCCCACATGCACGTGTGCGGCGTGCACATACACACGTGCAGAGCGCACATACTTCATACCTACCTGCAATGCTTCTTCAAGCCTCCTTGACGCTCCAGCTGCTTGGTGAAGCGTCATGCAGGTGCTGTACATGTCATGTGCGTATGCGGAAGCGCCAAAAGTTTGAAGCAGAGGTAAGGAACGAGGGCAGGTGGGTGGGCCCTCTGGAGCACCATCCCAGAATGGTACCCAGTGCTCTGAGCAGGCTCCAGTACAACCCTACCGGAGCATACCACCTGCAACACAACACACACACACACCAAATAATCTGAGTTAACCAACAATGAATATGGGATAAAAATCTTAAAAATAAACAAACAATAAACATAATAATATAAAAGTCTACACATGTTCAGCCCAGAGGTGATTACCCTGTATGCCTGATAAGCCTAAGTTAAAATATTTTTTTTTTTAAATTGGTGAAAGACTAATTTGTTCCTCCCATGAAGGATGCAACAAGATTGGCTGAGAGCCTCACAAGCTTTCAGAATAATGACTGGGGGGGGGGGGGAGAGTGTGTGTTAATTGGGAATATCACTAGCATCAGACTGCTTTCAACTCAGGGATCAGCCACAGGCTTTTATCACCATCACCATCAACAACCCCTCTCCCTTACAGTCCCCTCTTTCCTCTTCATATGCCTTCCCAGCTGTCTGTCTGAAAAGGCTGCTGGTAAAACAAAAGTCTGGATTCCTTCCAACTCACTAGGTCACATAAGATCATGTGGGAAGAGTGGAGAAACAGATGCTCTTGACAGCTGCTGCAGTGTCTGGGGAAAACCTTGACCTTACAGCCTGTCTGGACAATTTCTTTATAGCCTATCTCTGCTTCACTTCCTTCCCCCACTTCCCACTTTATTCTGTCCCCTTCCCCTCTTCTCCTCAGGAAAAACAATGTTTATAGAAATCGAATAGAATCATTGCACTTGAAGATAATCCCCAGCTGAAGCAGAAAGAAATGATAATCTCATTTCCAGCTCCTTTAAAAAAAAAAAAGAAATATACTTTTGCTTTAGGTAATTTAAACTCTAATTTTGTTGACCCTAGGGAAAAACCTTCTGTTTCCTTTGCCTTTACAGCTGTAACCTTGGAGGGAGAGGGATAATGTACTACATAGAAATCTTAAGAGTTCGTAAGAAACAGTGACTTTTTGTCCTGAATGAAGTTTCCTAGGCAGGTGGGTCACTTATTCAATTGGAAAGGTGAACCCCTTTACAATGTATTTGTAACAAGAAACAATGTATTTGTAAGAGTCCTTGCTAACTGGATTGAACCCAAAATGGCAATATCTGTATTGTAATGTCACTACACAAACTTCTTTCTTCTATACTTTATATTTTTCTTCCTTCTTCACCACCATACTGGACAGCCCTGAGTTTGTGCTTTTCATTATTGTCATTTATGCAATTCAAAATGAATTTTTGAGACTGAAAAAGAAATTATGGAGCAAGAAGTAGTTGAATGCCACAAATTAGGTACTGAAGGCCTATCATCATTATCATCGCTACTCACTTTCAAGATTACTAATAATCATTGTGAGGCCTGGGACAGCTACAAGGATATGTGGAAGGCTATTATTTTAATATGCCAGTTATCTCTCTGTCCTTAGTTTTCTCCCCAAAAGTCTAATTACAGTTGAATTACTGTCATTTGCTCACACCCCACTTGGATCTATAGCCCACTACTCTCTTTTAATTGCTGCAATTTGTTGATGAATACAATTTGAAGCAAGTTCCTGTTGGGAGGCAAGGGTCAATTAAATCTGCATCAAGCAGATGCTGGGGGAAGGAGGTAATCAAGGGGGAAGTGGGGGCTGGTCCTGTTGACAGCTGTCCCTTCTGCTGCACCTATTCCTTCCCAGAAGAAGAACACTTCTATAAAACTTAATGTATTCAGAAAATCCTGGTAACACTATGCCAGTGAATAGATAAATTTGCAATAAAAATGTGTGATATGGTATGGTATCAGACAGATGGAATTAAAGAAATTCATTCCCCCCCCCCCCCCACTTGGCTTTGTACTAGAATAGGAGGCCAGATTAAATTGCTGAAGAGATGGAATTGTAGTGATTTCTACAGGAAACAAGTCAAAATAGTCAAGATGGTGATGTATGTAATTGAAAGAGCAAGGGCTTTTTAAAAAATGTTTTATTGATATATTTTTCCTTTAAAAACATTTTTAAAATCCATGTTTATCTGAACAGCATGTTATCTGGGCATAATTAATTTTGAGTAAAGGCACAACAATAACCATAATAATACTAGTAATCTTAATAAACATAACAATATTAATCACAAAATAATAATACAATTAGTTTGTCCATCTTGCAATATTTTGAGTACAAATTTTTATTACCTCTTTAAAATCTTAAATTCTATCCTGTTTCTGTTAGCTAACCATTGGTAAAATATATCCCATATTTAAAAGTATATTGTTTCTTCTTTTTCTTTTATGTTAAGTGTCAATCTATCTATCTCAGCACATTCTAATTTTTTTTTATTACACTTTTATCTGTCAGGACTCATCATTTTTCCATTGTTGTGCAAATATTATTCTTGCTGTCATTACTACATGTAGAATTAAATATGTATTCCCTTTATTATACTGTTCTGGTAATATCCCCAGCAGAAATATTTCTTGTTTCAAATCTATGTGTTGTTTTATCATGTATTTTCTAACCAGTAGGTATGTATTTAAAAATCCAATATTTTTTTGCCTTTGGGCATTTCAACCATATATTATAATACGAACCTGGTGTCTGATTACACTTCTAACATTTAGCTGATAAGTTTTCAAACATCTTTGCTAACCTGGCTGGCAAATCTTTGCTAACCTGGTGGTAAATGCCACTTATAAAACATTCTGTATAGATTTTCTTTATAAGCCTTTGACATTGTTAATTTACAGTTTCTATCCCACAATTTCTGCCATTTGACTAATTCTATTGAGTGCGCATGCGCATACAAAAAAATGATGCAGCAGGGGAAACCACCACGGCTGTGTTTGATCGCCACCTGAGTATTCGTTCGCAGCCAGATGCAAAAAAAGTGCAAAATTTTTGGTCAGCACCCGATTTGGTCATAGTAAAAAGCCTTCGTGATCAAGGTTCTACTGTAAGGCCACCATGCTAGATTGATCCCTTGATTTGTCAATTCTTCTTTGGATTCAAGTTCTCTTTTATCATTCAAAATGTTCTTATACCTTACAATCTTTTCCATATTAATCACATTCGGATAAATCTGTACTTCATCATGGAGAACCAGACTGGTATTTTTATATAGTGTCTTTCTTTAATCCTCCCCCCCCCCCCCATACTAACAGTAGTGTATTTCTAAAAAGGTGCCTTTGAAAATATCATGTATTTTATTTTTCCCATACCATAAAAAGGCATGCCACTCCAGTTGGAGATCATGTCCCTCCAAAGCTAATAGTCTTTTATGTTTCAATTTTACTCATCCTTTCATCCAGACAAGTGCAGAGGCCTGGTAATATAACTCCCAATCTGGCAAGCCAAGGCCCCCTTTCAGTTTAGTCTCTTGTAGCAGTTTCAGTCTTATTCTTGCTTTTTTCCTTTGCCTATTTTAGCATTGTTTTCTTTAGTTCTTCAAAGATTTTTTTTTCTAATTTTATTGGAATCGTTTGAAATAATAACTGTCTCTGCAAGATATCCATTTTTATTGCAGATATTCTTCTTATCAACACTAGTGCCTCAAGGCAATCCCACATAACACCTCTCCTGCGCGAGCTGTACGGGCTACCTGTGGCCTTTCGGGTGTGCTTCAAGGTGCTGACGACCATCTTTAAATTGCTCCATGGCTCAGGGCCTAGCTATATACGAGACCGCCTTCTGCCCCATACATCCCTTCGTCCGATCCGCTCCCACAGAGAGGGTCTTCTCCGGGTACCGTCGGCCGGGCAATGCCGGTTGGCGACGCCCAGGGGAAGGGCCTTCTCTGTGGCGGGCCCAGCCCTCTGGAACGACCTACCCCCCCCCCCCGACCTACACACCACCTCAGACCTCCGCCTCTTCCGCCAGCGTCTCAAGACGTATCTATTCCAACAAGCCAGCCTAGCATAACCCCCCATTTCTGACTTTTATCTGAACAAATTTTAATTCTCATGGTTTTAAAGGGTTTTTAGCACGGGATTTAATTTAATAGTTTTTTAAAAAATTATTTTGTATTTTGTATGGTTTTATATTGCCTGTGCGCTGCCCTGGGTCCTTACAAGGAGAAGGGCGGGGTATAAATTTAATTTAAAAAAAAATAGTGCAGGTTTTTCCATTTCTCCAAGTTTAATTTGATTTGTTGTAGCAGTTTCATATAATTATCTATAGTTGCACAACTTGCTGTTAACTGAACTAAGTATTTAACTTTCTTAACTATCTGAATATCTATCTTTTCCACCAACTCTTTTTCTTTTGTTTCTCTGTGACATTTTTAACTAGTATTTTAGTTTTCTCTTTATTCATTTTCAATCTTGCAACTTCACCATACTCTGCTATTATTTTTATTAACGGGTCCAGATTCTGTGATTCTTCTAAAATACAGGCATTTGCAGGTCATCTGCAAATGCCTGTAGCTTATATTCTTCTGTTTTTATTTCCATTCCTTTTATTTCTGAGTCTTGTCTAATATTTCTATTTAGTACTTCCAATATTAATATAAACAGTGGAGATAGTGGACATCCTTGTGACATGCCTTTTCTTATGTTCTCATTCATATCCCCATTAACCATCACTGTTTCACTTTGCTTGGAATATATTGCCTCAATCAGGTTAACAAATCTCTCCCCAAGTCTATATATTTTAATTGTAGTAACATAAATTGCCAATTTATGTTATCAAATGCTTTCTGTGCATCTAAAAATATCAATGCCATTTGTTTTTCAGGATGCATTTTGTAATATTACAACGTGTTCAAAATAATTATCATATTATTCTTAATTTACTTTTTTAGGTAAAAATCCATTCTGGTCTGAGTGTATAAATTCATTCAGAAATCTTTCTGCTATTATTGAGGCATATATTTTGTAGTCTGCATTTAATAGTGATATTGGCCTATAATTTTTATCTCATTAAATATTATTCTTCTTTCAATATTGGAGTTATATTTGCTTTCATCTGTATATTTGGAATTTTGGCCTCTAACAGTACTTCATTATAGACTTTCAACGTTGGCAAACCCAGAGCATCTTGTAAACTTTTATAAAATTTTGCTGGTGGGCCATCTGTTCCTGGTGTTTTATTATTATTATTGTCTCTTGATTGCTTCTGTTAGTTCCATAATTGTTATCTTTTCATTTATCATAACCTTTACTGTTTCAGGTACTTTGAGTACCTGAATATTCTCCAAATATTGTTTTTAAGAGCAAAGACTTGATGGCACAGTGGTGACTGCTATCTTGACTTTCTTTTACCCACATTGGACATCTTTGTCTTGTCTGCTGAAACATTGGTGTATAGCTTTCTGTCACTTCCCATGCTGAGATCTGAGCCAAAATGCATATCATGATCATCAACAGAGAAGATGGCATCTTGTAAAGATTTAATGGAAAGAGCAGCAAAACTGAAGTAGGAAGACTTTTAAATCTCCTCAACAAAATATCAAGTAGAAGGAAAGCAAAAATATGTAATTGAAATATTTAGTTTTAGACAATATTTCAATAAGTAAAAATCAAGAAGAAACAAAATTGTGTAGACTTTATGTAAAGGATGGACAGAAAAGAGAAAGTCATTTTGCAGTGAACAATATTTTTGACAAACCTTGATAGACTTCAACAATTAGCCCTATCCAACAAAAGGAAATGCAATGTGGAGAAAAGCAAGGTTTTAGACAAGAAAAAACAAAAGTACAAATACAGATTAGGCAAAACCTGGCTCAAAAACAATAACTGTGAGACTCCTAGTGAATGATCACTTAAATATGAGCCACCAGTGTGCAGCAGTTGCCAAAAAAGCCAATGCAATCCTAGGTTGCATTAACAGAGGGATAGAATCAAGATTATGTTAGTACCCCTTTATAAAGCCTTGGTGAGATCACACTTGAAATATTGTATCCTGTTTGGGACAGCACAATATAAAATACAAATTCATCATATTTTTTTTTATTGCAAAAGTTTTATTGGGTTTTACAAATTTTGTGGATAGGGTAGGGTAAGGTGAGATACAAAAATATTTTGAGAACTTTCACGTCGAGATCGTTGGCCCCTCCAGGGCTTCTTAATAAGACATTGGTAATACATTTTTCAATAATACTACAAGGTGAAAAGAAATGCATACATCATATAAATTCTAAATTCTATGCTGGCAGTCGTGTACAAACATCCAGATAAAAGTTATACTGTATTAATAAAAAGCAAAGTCATTTTTTAGATCTACCGTATTTATTCGAGTATAACGCACAAAATTTTCTACCAAAAAAAGAACTCAAAGTTTGGTGCGCGTTATAAACGAGGGTGCGCGTTATAAACGAGGGTGCGTTTTTATCATGGCCGCACGTGTTCAACAACGTTTGTCACTTACAATGCTTGGTCTGAGCCGAGAAAAAGTGAAACAAAATTTTATACCGATTTTTAATCGAAAATTAGGGGGTGCGCGTTATACTCGAATAAATACGGTAAGTCTCTTGGCAATTGTGTCTTCTTGTTCTCCTCCCTGGCCCCCAGTGGGCGGGGCCGTGGCCCCCTCTGCTCCTCCTGGTTCTTCCCCCAGGGTAGAGGAATGTTTTTTAAGAAAGGCTTCCGCCTCAGCAACTGTTTTAATCCTTACTCTTCCTCCTTTCCAGAACACCAACATCCCTTCTGGCATCACCCACTAGAACCAAATCCCCTGGTTAAACAATTTTTTAGATAAGAAGGAATATTTCCTCCTCACCTCTCTAATCTTTTTCGGGATCTGCTTCAAGATGGCGACTTCCTTCTGTTGGTACATTAACGGACCCTCTCTCTGCGCCCTCAATATTCCCTCCTTAGTAGACCTTCTAACAAATTTAATATGTATCTCTCTGGGTAGTTCATTTATCCTGGCATATGCTGAATTTATTCTATAAGGTCAATGTCCCCCTGATCTCTTCCTTGGGTTTATGTAAATAGTTTGCTAAAATTGTGCTCATGAGATCAGGAAGGCATTCACCAGTTTCTTCCGAAATATTCTGAAATCTTAAAAAATATGTCATCCTTTCAAAATCCATCCTAGACATATGACCAGTTAAATCTCCAATTTCAGTATTAACATTTTTAAGTTCTCCCTTTGCCCCAGCCAGCCCCACTTCCAGCTCCTCAGTCTTCTGTGTGTTCTGCATCAATTTTTTCTGTGTCTCCAAAAGCTCAAGTTTAGAACTGCAGTGGTCCTTTCTAAGTTCTTTAATTTCCAACACCAAGGAGTGTAACACTGCTTCCATAGCTGTCATTCTTTCTTCCAATCCTGGATTTTCTGGTTGTTTTTTTTGAAGCCAAGGTGAGCTGTTTAAGTCAGTGCCACTAAGATGGCATTTTTTGGGTGCGGCCGCTGGAGCAAGTCCAGAGAAGAAAGTTCAGATCAAAGTTGTAGAAGGTTGTAACATCCAGAGAGAAAAACAGTTTTCACAATCAATTATGAAGACAAAGAAGGCACTCCAGGGAAGGAATCAATTAATCAAAAAAATCCTCCATTGGTAGAGAGAGACAGTCCAGGTCACAAAGAAATGTTGGTAGTTTTCCATAAAAAATAGTCCTTTAGGAACAAAGGGCAGCCATCTTCCCCCGCCCAATTTGGGAGCCAGCAGGAGAAAGTAACAAAGAAAATTGTTCTAGTGAAGCCGGACTTAGATACATTGTATAGAAACAAGCCGCGAAGGACTTTCACTTGTTCAGCAAAGTCCGGATGAGAAATATCCGCTTCCTCGCATTCGAGGAGCCATTTCTGAACGCCACTGTTATAAATCCGAGGGGGGGGGTTAACAAACACCCCCCTCCACGTTTCTCTCAGTCAAAGCTGCCAGCAAAAAAGTTAAAGTCACTTACTCTCCACCTCGCCGCCAAAGCCCCGGCAAAGCCATCCGGCCCGAACGCTCCCGTTCTCTCCAAATCGGCTATTTGTTATCGTCCTCCGTTGGCAAAGGGAACCAAGCCCCCCGCAGCATGTCTTCTTCCTCCTAGACCGAAGAAAAGGACCCCCCTCCCCTGCCGCCGCCAGGCTGGAAAGGTCCAGGCAAGCCGATCCTACGGGGGGTCCCCCCAAAAAAGGGGCACCCTGCCCCGTTTGGGGCCGAAAAAAGAACAAAACGGCAGATGAGTTCCAGGACTCGTCCGTCGCCGCCAGAAGCCAGAACAGAAAGTCCAAATTCATCATTGAATATAATGAAATATATTCAAAAATCAGTTGGTTAAAAAATGATGAAATCTTAGGCTGGAAGGGATGTTGGAGATGTTAAGACTCTGGAAAGGATGCAGAGAAGAGTAACAAAGATGATTAGTAGGGTGGAGGCTAAAGCATATGAAGAGTGGTTGCAGTAACTGGGTATGGCTAGCTAATGAAAACAAGGCCTAGGGACGATATGATAGCAGTGTTCCAATATTTGGGGAACAGTCACAAAGAAGAGGGGATCAACCTATTTTCTAAAGTACTAGAAGGCAAAACAAGAAGCAGTGGTTGGAAATTAACCAAAGAGAGAAGCTACCTAGAATTTAGGAGAGATTTCCTGACAATGAAAATAATCAACTGGTTTGCCTTCAGAAGTTTGAGGTGCTCCATCAATGGAAGCTTTCAAAAAGGGACTGGACAGACATTTGTCTAAAATAGCATAAGGTCTCCTGCTTGGTCAGGGGGTTGACTAGAAGATATCAAAGATTCCTTCCAGCTCTATTCTGATTGAAAAATGTTTAATATTTTTAATTCCATTGTGAAGCACTGAACTACAATCAGGAAAACAGTATTTGTTATTGATTTAACCACTTAGTTATGTCTGACTCTTGATGAATTAATAGGCAAGAACTCTCTAGGCTATTCTGTCAAGAACACTTCTTTCAATTCTTGGATGTTCAACTTTATATCAGATTTGATGTTAACATGCCAGCACGTTCTTTGCTTGTTCCTTCTTCTTGTTCCACTAAACATTCCTAGCATTAGTGCTTTCTCCAATGAATTTACATATGTAACATGGCAATAGTAAAATCAGACATAGTCTTATGATTTTAGCTTCTAGTGGTGTGTCTGGATTTATAAGCTTAATACTTCTCTGTTAGTTATTCTGGCTGTCCATGGTATATGCAATAATTTATGCCAGCATCACAGTTCAAAGGCATCAATTCTCCTTTGATCAGCCACTCTTAGTTTACAACTCTCACATCCATGCGTCATTATGCAAGCTCTAACTAGCTTGCTTTTTGCATTTATATCAATATCTCTGTTTTTGCTGATCTTAATCGTGTTAACCATTGCAATGCATTTTAAGATTACCCTGTATTTTATTTCAGGAGTGGAATTGCCATCATGAACTATTTTGGATCCAAGAAAGATAAATTCTCAAACATATTCAATTTCCTCCTTGTTGAATTTAAATGTCTGCTATTCATCTGCAGCTGTTGTCATTATCTTTGTTATCCTGAAGTTAAGACTCAATCAAGTGTCTTTTTCACTTTCATCCGTGATTTTTCCAGATTATTTTTTTCTAGGTTTTTCTTATTTTCAGCCAATATTGTATCATCTGCATACCTCAAATTATTTATGGTCTTCCCCCAATCATTCATTCCAACATCAGGCAGTTCCAGATCTAATTTCTGCATGATCATTTCAGCACAGGATTGAACAAAAAAGGAGATAAAATACATTCCTGTCTAACTCCCTTACTGATCCTGAACCAATCTGTCACCATAAAATGTTCCCATTGTTACTTCCTGATCAATGTACAGTAATCTGATGAGTCTGATTAGGTGGTTGGGACACCAAGATCACGGAAATCTACTTTATTGTGTTCTCTGTAGTCAAAAGCTTTTCTGTAATCGTTAAACACATATATTCACATGCTTTTTCCATAATTCATCCAATATTAGCAATGTGATCATGAGTGCTGCACCCCTTTCTAAAAGCCAATTTGTAAATTTGGTATCTCTTGATCAATGATAAATGGCATCATCTTTCTTTACTAATGAGATAAAAGATCTTTTTCAGTCCTGAAGCCATTGATATGTAGTCCATATCTCTTGACAGAGAGCAGTGATGATGTTAGCTGGCATTGTTTTAGTAATCCTGCAGCTATTTCATAAATACCTGGGGCTTTCCAGTTCCAGCTGAGGCTTAATCTCAACTTTCCTTGTCAGAATGATTTTATGAATTCAGAGACTGTTGCCTCAGGCAATGCCAATTCTTATCTCAGAAATTAATTAAACTCTTTGTTACTGTTAAATTTGTGGCTATTTTTTATTTTACATCTTCAAAATTGGATTTCTACTTAAATAAATTTTTGTACTCCTTTTCTAAGAAAAGAAATGGGTAAATGTGTGGATCAAAACAATATGAAAGTCTAACTTGGCACTTTCTCTTCTAATCATGTCATTGCAGTAAGACATGTATGATTCACTTCTGATTTTCTGCAGCATCACTTCCTCTCTCTGAACTGGCAACAAGGAACACAAAACACTGCTTGTCCAAGACTTTTGAAAGAGTCAAACATTTATAATAGGTTCAGGACAAGTGTTATAGCACAGAGTTTTACAATCTTAGGAAATTTAAGATGTGCAGATTAACTCCCAGAAATTCCCAGGCAGCATGTGGAGACCTTTTGTAGCTGATCTTGCACGTTTGCTAGTGAAAGGAAACTAGAATTGACTGTAAATCAAATTAAGAAATGAAACAAGCTAGGAAACATACATTGTTTTATAGTGTTACTTCCAAAATGATGCTAAAGGCAGTTAATCCTCAATCTGTTGTTTGAGTAGGATGTTGATTAAATATATGGAAAAGTCACTCTAAAAAGGAAGACATGATGAAAGAGATAAGGAAAATAATGAGCAACGCTTAAACAATTAAATGCATACTCATCTTTAAAAATCATTTAAGAATAAAGAATAATTTTAGATGTGTACTTATCAAATCAATATTGGAGCATAAAGACACATCCTTTACAGATCTATACTCACAAAACATATGGAGACTTTTCTTCTGTTCTTCACATATAGGAAATCCTCAACTTACAATCATTTGTTTAGTGTCTGTTCAAAGTTTCAACAGCACTGAAAAAAGTGATGTGAGACTGTTTTTCACATTTAGGACTGTTGCAGCATTCCTAAGGTTACATGATCAAAATGTGGACGCTTGGCAACTGGCATATATTTATGGCATTACACCTTGGGTCACGTGAGCACTTTTACGACCTTCTGACAAGCAAAGTCAATGGGGAAGCCACATGCATTTAACAGCCATGTTACTAGATTAACAACTACAGTGCTTCACTTAACAATTGTAACTAAAAAGTCATAAAATGGAGTAACTTACTTTACAGTTGACTTGCTTAGTAATGGAAATTCTGGTCTCAATTGTGGTATTAAGTCAAGGACAACTGTACAGGCCATAATGTATCCTTTTCTTTTCATTTTCTGATCCTCTACCTTATTAACATAGGATTTGTGGATCTCATCACACCCTGGTTGGAAATGTCTAAAATTTGCATTCTGGCACTCATTTTGCCTTGTTTGTAAACTTCTTACCCGCTGAGATATTACCTTACCAGCATATAGAGTTTCAAAGTTATCCAAATCAGTTTTACACCTGTGTGTTCTTACTGTCTCCCAGTTCCTCCCATGGCATACTGCCATATTCAGGTTGGCCAACATGGTTGGCCACTTAATGGCAGCAATGAGATATAAAAAGGCTAAAACTTTGCTGTCATCTCACAATTGTCTAAAATTCTATAATACAGTTATGATACAACAGGGGAGTCAGAAACAGAACCCAAAAAAAGTAGAAGGTGTTGGAGAAAGGACGTAGCAGAGAGCAATATTTTTAAAAATCAAAACTCTCTGACATAATTGAATCTGCTGTCCAATGAGATAAGGGAGGGAGGTTGCTGAAGTTCTCTTCTCTGACAGAATGGTGAGCCTTCTTAGATATTGTGTCTTTTGGAACAATGTAGAATAGACCTGGTTTCCCACTAAACCTCTGAATCCTGTTACCATGTGGCTGTATAAGAAAGGATTCTGTGTGTGTGTGTGTGTGTGTAATATATATATTGCATTTTTTGCTGATAAATAAATGAAAGGCATAGTATAGATATATTTCAAGCTATTTAGTTATCATCAGCTAGCCATACCCTTACTGGGATTCGAATTTGGGCTGTTTTTACATATTAGGCAGTTATATTAACCTCTAAGCCACAAGCTCTCCTCCCTTATTAGCTGAGCCAGGGGAATGATTAAGTGTTTTTTCTTTTGTCAAAGCACCTGGTATGCCCAAATAGGGAGCATATTGCTTCCCTTTTGCCTTTCAGCCCCACATACATACATACATACATACATACATACATACATACATACATACTTGATGTGATATTCTGTAAGCTGCTTATTGCTTACAGGCATTTAGTAAACAAAACAGTAAATAAATTTGGCTCTCTGGCTACACTACCTTTGATTAAGCAGCAGTATTTCAAACTCATTTGACTAATCAATTTCCCCTTTAGTAGTCCAATACAACTAGTGTTGCATTGTTTTAGGACAACAGCTCCATTGGTTTTTCAGTCCATGAAGATTTTAACCACTGATAGGAAAATATTGTCTGAAAACCGGATATAGTCACTAAAGAAAGGACTAGACCTAGATTTCTCAAGGTCAGACATATCTATCTTAGTAGATTTGTTACTCAGAAAACTAGGTTACTGGAACTAATAGAAAATGAAGACCTAGTCTGTGTTCCTATCAAGTGCTTGAAATTATTGTTAAATATGCAACTTGGTACATATTTGCAGTTTTACCAATAAGCATGTAATTCCAGGAACATTGTGAAATATTAATTCAAGGAATGATCATGTTGATCAATGAAAAAAATAAATGGCCAATAATATAAAAAGTAAAATCAGCTTTACATTCTAACCAAGTATATGCTTTTCCAGACCCTGCCCCCCCCCCTCCACAGCAAAAAGTGTTCTCCACATAGTTTTCACTACTAATGGTTTTAGGAGGCTCACCAAAGTTCCTAAAATGTAAGAAAAAAGATAAATTTCAATGGCACAAAGTTTGCTTTGCATATGCAAAGTATCAGATACAGTTCTTATTTCTCCAGGAAAATCTTTTTAAAAAAGGGGCGGGAGACCAGGGAACTGTCTTCCAATCACAGTAGGCTATGTTAGGTTGAATATTTATTAATATATAAAGTTGTGCACAACTCTTGGCATGATTGAATTCATGGCAACATTTTTAAAGCAGAAGCTTTCACAAGTGAGTTGACGTATTTGAGAAAAGGGTGGTATTGTCAAAAGATATACCAAAGGCATAGAAAAGATAAATAGGCAAGCGAATAGCATGCTACAAATAAAAATTGCAATCTCTTCTTACCCTTATGCATACTTGAAAAACTGCAGATGCCTATCACTAAGAAAAAGCAAAGCCTGAGTAATTTTACAGAAATTTAAAGTGGAAGCAACAAACCTAATCTCATTTTGATGCAAAGCAAGACAAAGATAGACACAGCTGCCTTTCCTGCATCCTTTTGCTGAAGTTGACAAATTATGCTAATTAGCCTTTATATAATGAGTCCCAATGGTATTGCTAGCCCCTTTTGTCCTTCTATTTAGGAAATTCTGCATCTTTTCATTCCTTGCTAACATTGACAGTGATTTTTGGTTAGTTTTATTTGCTGAATACATTGCTGAATGATTTGCTGAACAAAATGCTGAATTGTTTATGACGAACCTTTCTCTTGGTCAGTGGTGAAATTCAAAAAAATTTCTGTGGGTGTGGCTTGGTGGGCATGGCAAGGGAAGGATACTGCAAAATCTCCACTCCCACCCCACCTTGGGGCCGTCCAGAGGTAGCATTTGCCAGTTCTCCGAACTACTCAAGATTTCCACTATCGGTTCTCCGGAACCTGTCAGAACCTACTGAATTTCACCCCTGCTCCTGGTATTTAATCTGTCCCTTGCATTCTCCTCACTCTGGTAAATAAGATGATGCAAAAAAGTGATCCAGGATGATCATACTATGATTTGAAGATCCTACGACAGATCTCAGACATGTATTTGCCAAACAACAGTTCCTTCTTTTCTCCTGTCTGTCAAGCAGTTAGAAACTATCAGTTCATATTCAGATCAAGCCTTTTCTTGAGTAGTTTCTATATAGGATTGTGCATAATAAGAGTTCTGATATAATCAGAATTTGGTTTTTTTTAATCCCATCTCTTTTGTTTTTAGAAATAATTAAAGGCAGTGAACATACCTTCCTCCTCCTATTTTTCCCATATACAACCATATAAGATGCATAGGGCTGAGAGAGAATGACTGACTGAAAGTCACCCAGTATATAAAATTTATAGGACAATATAAAGCAGGTGGCAGTCATGGGTAAGAAACCATTTGCACAACTTTGGGTTGTATGCCAGTTGTGACATTTTCTGAAACAGAGACCCTCCACTCACTCATTCAGTCCCTAGTCATTTCATGGTTGGACTATTGTAATGCTCTCTACTTGGGGCTACACTTTGAAGAGTGTTCAGAATCTACAGCGGGGGCAGAGTGTGGTAGCATGGGCAGTTCTTGGGGCCCAAAGATTGGCTCATGTAACACCACTGCTCCGTGAGCTGTATTGGGTGCCAGTCTCTTCCAGTCTGCTGCAATTCAAGATGTTGGTAATCACTTTTGGTCCAGGCTACTTGCAGGAATGTCTCATCCCACTGAGATTGGCCTGTTCCAACTGTGCTGGCAGAGAGGGCATACTGCAGGCACCTAGAAAGCAGTAATACAATAGCCCACTTCTATATTTTTATCTAAAAGAGAAGGTAAGTGTATTGTGCAAATCATAGGAGTTGAACTCAGTTTGAGGAAGGGTGTCCCTTTTATTAGAAAAAATCAACATCAGGAAGCTGTGATCTGTGCCCTATCAATTCTGCAATGTGAGAGACGAACCAATGCTATCATACAAATAGAGTTGTGATGGCTCAAATCCAGTGCATGTACTTCATCAAAGAAGGTAGGGGAATTAGATTAGATAAAAACAAGATATGTAGAAGGAAAGTCTGCAAGATAACAGCTGAATGTAGTCATTGGTGTATAAAATATAGATGAATGATGGCTAACCTTTTCCGGACCTAATGCCGAAAGCGTGTACCAAACCCCCAAAATGGACACACATGGCTCCTGTGAATGCCTCCCGCCCCCCACCCTATGCATGTGCATGTGCCCCCCCAACATGCCTCAGCCCACATGCATACACTCATGCCCCCTCATGCATCCCACCCCCCATGCATGCAGAGCAGAGATCCAAAGACCAGTTGGCCAGGGGGAGGCATGTGTGGTACTTGCAAGACCGCCTCCTACAAAATACCTCCCTTCAACCAGTCTGCTCCCACAGAGAGGGCCTCCTCAGGGTGCCATCAGCCAGTCAATGTCAGCTGGTGACCCCTAGGGGGAGAGCCTTCTCTGTGGCAGCTCCTGCTCTCTGGAACGACCTGCCCCCTGACCTCCGCACAGCTACGGACCTGCACCTGAAGACCCATCTTTTTCATACGGCCGGCCTGGTGTAGCTTTTAATCTGGTTTTATTGGGGTTTTTATTGTGCATTTTAGAGCAGACTTAGTATTTAATTTATTTTTAGCATAGGTATTTATATTGATGTTTTTATTATTGTTTTTTATCATTGCCTGTTCATCGCCCTGAGTCCCGTAAGGGAGAAAGGGCGGTATACAAATTCGAATACAATTACAATGTGTGCATGCGCAGCGGAACTTAACTGGGGCGATGCCTCATGTGCCCACAGAGAGAGCACTGTGTGCCACCTCTAGCACGCATGCCATAGGTTTACCATCAGGGGCATAGATTATGTTCTGTAAAGGGAAAAGGTTGTAGAAATTGGTTTTTTATTTACATATATTTCCTGGTTCTGTTTTCCCCCCTTATTTTCTCTAATTCACAACCTTTCAATTTCTTCCAAATGTCTTTCATTCCTCTCATTTGAATCTTCATTCCTATGGCAAATCTCAGGGCAGTTATCAAGTGGGAGTTGACATGCTGTATTCTAAGCAGAATTTCAATCTCCTGTAATCAGCAAGTTGAGGCTATGAGCTGTCTTTATTATATGTTGTGAGTTACATAAAATAATTCAGGTGGTAAATACATAGTTAATGTTGAATTTGTTTTTTTTTAGTTGAAATTAAAAAGCTCTTTTAAGATGGAAGGATGGAAAAGCACACTCAAATTTCAGCTGTAATCATCTTATTTGCTAGGAAAAAAAGAGTTGTCCAGCTCTTAAGAAAAGGAACATGGTAAAGGAGTTTTTGTTTAAGTGGCAATCTGCGTTATAGAACAATTTTTTAGAGATCCATGGTAATGGATTTAAAAGCACCATTTTGGGAACTTTTCCTGTTTGGAGGGCAGAATGTCTTTTTTTTTTTTCATCTATTTCTTTGCTCAACTTCAGTAACTTTAAATTATTAGATTTCTTTCCCCACTAATTTTATAGGCAGCTCTAATTTCTGCTCTTGGAATCCTTAAAGAAAGTATTCTTTCAGAGTGAATCAGGAACTGATCTTCATTAGTCTTATGACTACAATTGAGCCCAAAATTTCTGTTGTTAAGTGAGACATTTGTTAAGAGAATTGTGCCCCATTTTATGACCTTTCTTGCCACAGTTGTTAAGTGAATTACTGTAGTCGTTATTTAGTAACATGATTATTAAGTGAATCCGGCTTTCCCCCTGACTTTGCTTGTCAGAAGGTCACAAAAGGAGTTTACATGATCCTAGGACACTGCCACCATCATAAATTTGAGTCGGTTATGAAGTGTCTGAGTTTTGATCACATAACCATGGGATGCTGCAATGGACATAAATGTAAAAACAGTTATATCACTTTTTTCAGGGTTGTTGTAACTTTGATCAGTCACTAAATGGACTGTGGTAAATCAAGGACTACCTGTACTGTACCCCAACAACTGGAGATTCTAATTATAAGTGTCTTAATGTTTCTCTTCCTCCCTCCTCTTTATCCTGACATTTCATTCCATTGCCCTACAATATCCTCTTTCAACTTGAGCACTAACATTAGCTGACATCATCTAATATTAAGGTAATTTGGGGAGGAAGGATTGAAAAAAACAAAAAACAAAATTGTTTTATATTATGGCAAATTGCAGAGATTACCCAATATTCCACAAACATAAAGAAGTTTAAAAGGAATGAATATATATATATTCATATATTATATATAATATATATATATTCATATATATATATTCATATATATTGATCAGCTCATAAAAAACTAACAAATATATATATATAGGTCTCTGTCTGGATGGTCTCTAGGTTGAGTCGAAGGACAGAGAAGGAAGACAAGTTTGTCTCCTCCCTTAAATAGGCCTAACAGGAAGCTGTAACAATATATCCACTTCATCAATAAAGTCCTGTAGAAAGGATGATGTAATCAGGGAAACTGGTTAGCTCAAGGCATAGAGAAGCCTGCTTTGAATGCTGGAGAGCACCAGTTCAAATCCCTGTAGGGAAGTATGGCCAGCTGACGAGGGCTAAGGAGCCCGAAATGGATCCATCCTGGTCTCTTAATTAATTATTATTAATCATCCTTTAAAAGAAATTTAACACATATCTAAAAAGACAGCAGCAATTTAATAGGTCTCTTTCTGGATGGTCTCTAGGTTGAGTCGAAGGACAGAGAAGGAAGACAAGTTTGTCTCCTCCCTTAAATAGGCCTAACAGGAAGCTGTAACAATATATCCACTTCATCAATAAAGTCCTGTAGAAAGGATGATGTAATCAGGGAAACTGGTTAGCTCAAGGCATAGAGAAGCCTGCTTCGAATGCTGGAGAGCACCAGTTCAAATCCCTGTAGGGAAGTATGGCCAGCTGACGAGGGCTAAGGAGCCCGAAATGGATCCATCCTGGTCTCTTAATTAATTATTATTAATCATCCCTTAAAAGAAATTTAACATATATATATATATATATATATATATATATATATATATATATATATATATATATATGTATGTATGTATGTATGTATGTATGTATGTATGTATGTATGTATGTATGTGTGTATGTGTGTGTGTGTTTAATTTTTATTCTCATATATATAGTTGCAGGTATACATTCACATAGTTATTGTTCTTATTTATCTTTATCACTTTTACATATTTGTTTTTCTATATAAAACGTTAAAATATACATTTTGGGTTGCTTTGCTTACCATCCCATACACCTATTTTATATTATCACTACCCTTTTTTCTTTTCACCCTCCCTCCTCTACTTTCTTCCTTTCTCCTCTCCTTTCCCTTTCCTTCTTCCCTTGCCTCTCCCCTACTCATCTCTTCCTCTTCCCTCTCCTACCCTCTCTCATTCTCTTTCTATCCCTTCCCTCCTTCCTCTCCTTTCCTTTTTCTTCCTTCGCTACCCTTTCTTCACTTCTCCTCTCGTCCTCTCTTCCTGTTAACCGGTTCATCTCTGCACAATCTTTTTTTTTTATTATCTCTTGTTCTGTTGGTATGTTATCTGATTTCCAATACTGTGCAAACACAATTCTTCCTGTCCTTGTTACACATATAATCAAGTAGGTGTCTTCTTTATTATATTTCTCTGGAAGGATTCCCAATAAAAATATCTCTGGTCTAAGCTCTATATTTCACTGTAACATTTACTCTAACCATGTTCTTATCTTAATCCAATAGTCCCTTGCTTCTGCACATGTCCACCACATATGATAATTAGAACCCGTACATTGTTGATATTTCCAACATTTTGCTGATTTATTTTTATATATCTTTGCTAGCTTTTTGGGTGACGTGCCACCTATAAAACATTTGTATACATTTTCTTTGTATGTTGTTGACATAGTTAATTTGTAATTCATTTCCCATAGTTGTCATTTCTCTAGCTCAATTGTATAACCAATTTTTTCCCCATGCTATCATTGTATCCTTAACCACTTCTTCTAATTTGATTTTTAATAAATAGCTATATAATTTCTTAATGGTTCTTTCTTCTGTTCCCATAAGTATCTTATCCAGCTCTGAACTTCCCAGGTTAAAACCATACTGCTTCTTGTCTTTTTCATATCTTGATTGTATTTGCAATTGTGGAAACCAACAGGAATGATATCACTAGGGTGCTTAGGCTTCCAAAGTACAGCTGCCCTGTTTGAAGCCAACACAATACTCTCTAATTGAAAAATGCCTGATTCTGACAATGTTGTTCCCTTCTTGCTCTGCCTGAGTTTTATCCTTGGCATCCAATGTTAAAGAACCATTGAAATGAAAAGGCTTTGACAATAGTTTTAACACCGCAGTGCCAATAGCAATTTATTCTTTTTCTTCTGGGGCTGCTATCTTGGAAGCAGAGACCCAAAGAGATATGAAGAAAGAAACAAAAGAAAAAACTGATGGGAAAATGTGTTTAAAAATCACTTCCTATCTAGGGAGTCACCAAGACAGGAAGGAGAAATATAAAGGGGAAGAGGCACAGCTCATAATAATGGATGTTATGCAGTTGCCTCAGGAAATGACAGGGCCCTGTTACCTTACTCACACCTCCCAAATGACTGGGTTTGCCCATAAGACATTGCTGTGATCTCACACCCCGAATTACAGTTCTGCATGCCTTGAGATAAAACCTTTCCAATTACACACCCAATCATGCTGGAGTCAGAGGGCAAAAGACATGCCAAACTGGCCTTCCCTGGAATGGGAGGAAGGGGGTGGAGTGGCGGAGAGCCCATCCGCTTCCAAGATACACAAAAAGGTCAGAAAATAATTACATATGGAAAGAATTTGGGGAGGGAGAAAAACCAGTTTCCAGCACATTCTCCTACTTTAATCCAGATGCTACACTTCCTTCTTGCCACAGCCTTTTTGGTAAGAATTGCTGTATAGGTTTCCCCCCAAAATATTGTATGGTGTGTGACTCATTTGATTTTTATTTCAGTGGGCACTGCAGAGGAAGAAGGGTGCAAATAACATAGGTTGAGATGAATTTTTAAAAGTTGGCTATCATTTTGTTGTTGTTGTTAAACAGTACAGTAAATGAATCTGTTTCTAATTCCAGGCAGTTTTTTGGCAAGGAAAGGTGAGAACAACAGTAACAACAAGTACTAGGAGAAAATGTTTCCAGCATTAAGGACCAAGTATTTAGTCTTCTTTGACCTTCCTTATCTGAACATAGCAAGAAAGAGTCAAGATAAATCTGAGACATTTTGGAGCTTTTATCTGTAAAATATTATAATGAATTTGGTCACAAATATGAAAAGGCATTTTAGATATTTCTTAGAGGCAACCTAGAGAAATCACTAGCAATTTGTTATTTAGGTGTCGTAGAATCAGTCCCAATCCACCACATGGACTATATCAGGGGTGTTAAACCCACTCAGATTGTGGGCCATATCATGATATATCGCAATTATTCTTTTTTGCCTTTGTAAAGCTGGGGTGGGGTGTGGCCCACATGGGCTAGACAGGCCTGGACTATATGGAGTTTACCATCTCACTCTGTCCTTGGTGACAATCAATTTTTCTTCCACACCTGGGTTGTCTGAGTTTCCAGGAAACAGGTGAAGAAGAGTGCAGCTGATATGAAAAGAGGCAGCCCCAGACCCAAAGTAATAACCGTGGAAAGGAGGTGGTTTGAATGGCTTCATCTTAATTCACTTACGGTACTTTAAATCTATCTGAATATATTCTGACAGTTTTCAATATTTTGTTTTTGTGAAGTCCAAAAATCAAGAAGGACGATTTTTCTAAGCAGATTTCTTTATTGTTACACACTTCACATCTACATCAAGGATACCATCTAATAGGAAAGCGCTTTCTTCACCCTCTTTCTCTCACACAAAATACAAGTAGTCCTCAACTTATGACCATAATTGAGCCCAAAGTTTATGTTGTGAAATAAGAAATTTGTTAAATCAGCTCTGCTCTATTTTATGACTTTTCTCACCACATTTGTTAAGTGAATCACTGAAGCTGTTTAATTAGTAACATGATTGTTAAGTGAATCTAGTTTCGCCATTGACTTTGATTGTCAAAAAATCGCAAAAGGGGGTCACTACAACCATCATAAATATGAACTAGTTGTCAAGCATCCAAATGTAAATCACATGACTCTAGGGATGCTGCAACAGTCATAAGTGTGAAAAATAGTCATAAGTCACTTTTTTCAGTGCCATTTAACTTCAAACAGTCACTAAATGAACTGTTGTAAATAGAAGACTACCTGTTTCTGAACAGAGCTGCTGCTTATTCCTCTGGAATGCAACTCCCCTTCCTCCTCCTGCTACTACTAATTCCACCACCATTTTTAGCTATGATTAGCACTGAAGTTGCATTATTGAAATCCATGTATTTCTTATTCCTGGATTTGCCAGCTATCTGTGGCTGGATGAGTTGCTTACTTTCAAGATGATGTGGATTTACTATGTATATCTAGGATTCTTTCTTTGCCACCATTCTGTTTTCCCCATTTCAAGATCCTTCTTAGAGTCACTGCTGTTAAGCCTGGTTTCCCCCAGTTTACATGCGTACTTTTGGTTTTTCTTACCTAAGTGTAGGTAACATTTTCTTTGAAAATGTTTCACTTCTCATCCAAGAAGCTTCTTTGGTTCTCAGAACTGAAGAAGCTTCTTGGATGAGAAGTGAAACATTTTCAAGAGAAAAATCAAGAAAATCCAATTGCCTTTTGAAAAAAGCACCTTTGGGACAACCATGGTCTAGCTCAGGGGTCCCCAACCTTTGCAACTTTAAGTCTGAAGGACTTAACTTTAAGTCTGAAGGACTAAAGTTCTCTGGCTGGAGAACTGAAGGACTAAAGTTCTCTGGCTGGAGAATTCTGGGAGCTGAAGTCCTTCAGACTTAAAGTTGCAAAGGTTGGGGACCCCTGGTCTAGCTGATTGAGAATCTTCACAGATATTTCTTGACTACTTCTCCAGCACATTGTCCATCTTTATCTGATTTTGATCTAAGAAAAAAAAATGTTTATTTTTTCACTTTTTCATCATAGACTCTAAACGTACTGAGCATTCCAGTTGACATTATAGTATCTTTGTCTTTTTATTGTTTAACATTAATCCAGGTTTTTTTGTTTTCTATTTTTTTACTTTCATAACTTCTTCAAAAATCATGTAATGGAATACTGGCATAGGTATATGAAATTAAATTTTAGAATTCTTGTTTTAAAAAAGATGGAACATTAACTGCAACTGAATATATGATATATAATGATAAGGATGTATTATTGTATTTTTGATGGATAAGTTATGATTCTATATATAATCAAAAGTGGTGATGCACAAATGTTTGTACCTAAACAACATGCTATGTGAAATTGATAAGGGCTAGATGTTTTTATGTTTGAATGTCTTTTTTGTTTGAAAATAAAAAAATCATTTTGGCAAAATAAAAATCATGTTTTTCCCCCAAAGCAACATTCTCTCTATATTTCAGATATTCTGACACTCCTATTGTGAATAGTCTTTTCTTCCAATCCTGTAATTTTTTATAATACATTTTCTGTATAAGCAGATATGAGGATATATAGATATATGCATCCTTGTTGCATTTTTTCCTCACCTGATTCTCACTATTTCTCTAAATTCAATTTTTATGATGTTTTCTGGTTCATTGTATAAGTTTTTTGATGCATTCAATAGTCTTAATATACACATTTTTCAGAACCTACACATGAATGCCCTTCCTCTAAACATAAACCACATTTTTGTGTTATCTCGCACAAAACATCTTATGTTAGCTTTCACTCCTCCCTTTTCAACATACAGAAGTATCATAATTTTCATTGAAGCTATTAACCCTTCCTATCACATTTAAGTGGCATCATAAACAACCTTGCCTTGCATATATGCTCACATTAACTTTCTGAAGTTTTCTTATCGAATGGCAGCTCCAAGAGCCAGGTCATAATCTTCTTCTGACAGAATTTAGGAGTGGGGATTGTGATAAAATCCATATAAAGCCAGAAGCTCAATTTCATTCTAACCCAGAGGAGCATAAAAACAAATAAAAGGAATGAAATGATGCAAATAATTCCCACAGGCAACTGGAATGTGCTTAGGTCTTAGGGTATGAGTCATTGCCACAAGGTCAGGTAAGCATTGATCACAAAGCTTGTGATCTTCTCATGTTAGGCCTTTGAATTGTCAACATCAAAAACAATTTAAAAAAAAACAATCTATAAAGGGAACAAAAAATAGGCATATGCCAAAATTCAAATAAAACTTATGACTACACAAAAACAACAAGTTAAGCATTAAGGATTGATAGCATGAGGCAAGAAGAAGCAAAAATGGAAAGTTTCAAAGTAAACTACAGAACCAAACACAAAGTAAGGACAAACAGCTATTACCCAGTAGGCCAGTAAATGGGTGACTTCAAAATACATCCCTTAGACCGATATACTCCCACAGAGAGGACCTTCTCAGGGTGCCGTCGGCCGGATAATGCCAACTGGCGACACCCAGGGGAAGGGCCTTCTCTGTGGCGGGCCCTGCCCTGTGGAACGACCTACCCCCAGAACTTCGTACCATCACCGACCTCCGCCTCTTCCGCCAGTGTTTAAAAACACACCTCTTTCATCAAGCCGGCCTAACAACCTCCTCTGGGACTAGTTTAGATAGTTTTATTTTGGGGATTTTAATTGGTTTTTAGCGCAGGACAGGCATTTAATAGGTTTTTTAAATTTTGTATTACGATTTTGTATGTATTTTAAATTCCTGTGCGCCGCCCTAGGTCCTTTTGGAGAAGAGCGGGATATAAATCTAATAAATAAATAAATAAATAAATAAAATGAAATATGTACATGTACACCTCTCATAAGGACAGGTGAAAATTGAAGTAAGTAAACAATTATGTTCATCAGGAACAGAACCATAATTACTTTTCTTAAGCCCAAGAGTTTTGAAACTTTGCTGATGAGAAGTTACTGCTCTTACTTGAGATGGAGGGTGGAAAAAATTGACTGAAGCTGATTCAGGGAAGGTGGCAATATAATAATAATAATAAAAGTGATAAATAAGAAAAATGCATCTTCTTTCTTTGCTACATAGAATAATGGGATTCTTCTCTATTACTAAGGAAGCCTGAAGAAGAGAAGCTAGTGCTAAAATGTGTTGGAACAGAGAAACAAAGCTATAAAAGGAACTTCCAAAACTAAGTTTATAACCTTGGTATGGATATTGATAGTTGAAGTGCCATTGTTCTTTACATCGATGATAAAATCCATGCTTTCATTTTTATTATTCAGCCTTGTAATAAAAATTTAATCAAACATTGCAAAGATAATGTCATTTGCAATTTGTTCATGTGAACAATATTGTAATACAAAAATAGATACAGATAAAAGTTCCCCTCACATATGTGCTAGTTGTTCCTGACTCTAGGGGGCGGTGCTCATCTCCATTTCAAAGCCAAAGAGCCAGCGCTGTCCGAAGATGTCTTCATGGTCATGTGGCCAGCATGACTAAATGCCAAAGGCACATGGAATGCTCTTACCTTCCCATCAAAGGTGGTTCCTATTTTTCTACTTGCATTTTTACATGCTTTTGAACTGCTAGGTTGGCAGAAGCTGGGACAAGTAACGGGAACTCACTCTGTTACACAATGTTAGATCGGTGAGAAGCAACAGGCAAGAGAGGCGGGTGAGTTTCAGCACTTTTCATTTCAAGAGTAAGTGACTGCGCTCTGCCAGCTGGGCTGCCGGAGCTTGCCTTTTATGGAGCTCTGGCAGCCCATCTGGCCAATGACAGTTGTTTAAACTTCCCGGGATTTGAGCAAGCAATCCGTGGTGAGCATGTGAAAACATGTAATTTAACAACATCCATATGAACATAACACGTTCCAATCCTGGTCTATTTAGGTGCAGTAGTCTTTCAGGTAGGCGGGGTACACCAGTCTCCTACTTGACCTGTGCAGATCACTTGTTCCTGGGAGCTCGGCCAGTGCAGTCGAGCCTGCTGTTCCTCCTGTTGTCTGGGAAAGAACCTTCTGGAGCTCCTCAGCCCGTGAGTCAAGCTCCAGCCTGGTTCCTATGGCTCCTGAGATGCCATTTCTTTGCAGGATCGCTTCAGACACAGCTACGTTTTTGTGGCTTGGGTTGAATGGTTGTCCCTCGATCTCTTGACTCAGTTCCCACCCGTCTGCTTCCTGTCTGGCGGTTGAGCATGCTACATGGGGCGGAGACCTGGGGTTCTCCAGGAGTTGTTCTGAGCTGGCGGGTGTGCCCTGATTCCCCAGTTCAGCGTCCCACAGGTGGTGTCGGAGCTGGTTGATGTGCCTCCTTCAGATTCGGCCATCCTCCAGCTCCACTTGGTACGACTTTGGCCTGGTGACGGCCATGATTCGGCCCGCCAGCCAAGTCGGGTACCCAGCATAGTTGTGTACGAATACCTGGTTGTTTATGTTGAACTCCCAGGTTGGTCGAGCGGAATCCAGGGGATTCTCTGGAAGGTAGTCTGGGTGGTACCGGTCGAGTCTGGACCTCAGTCTTCTCCCATCAGCAGTTCTGCTGGACCCTTGTTGGTGGTTGAATGGAGGATGATGTGTTGGGTGAAAAAGAATTGGTTGATCTTTTCTTGCTGGCTTCCTGGTCCCTTTTGAGTGAGAGTTTCTTTTGTGAGCCTCACCATTCGCTTGGCCTGTCTATTGCTAGCCAGATTGAATGGGGCGATGAGAACATGCGGGATCCCTTGCTCTGAGGAACATCTCCATCATCTTGGCAGTCAGTTGTGAGCCATTGTTGGAGAACAGGGTGTTGGGTAGGCCATGAGTCACGAAAAGTTACCTGAGCGCTCTGATGGTGGCTTCCGCCATTGTTGATTGCATGATCACGACCTCCAGCCATCTGGAGTAACGTCCACAACGATCAGGAATGTCTGCCCTTCCACTGGTCCCACTAAGTCGATATGGACACACAACCACAGTCCTTTGGCTGCTTCCCACTCCCACATGGGTGCCCGGGGTGGGGCTGGTCGCATCTCTTGGCAAGGTCTGCAAGTGGCCACCAACTCCGTGATGTTCTTATACATAGTGGGCCACCAGATGTAGCTCCGGGCTAGTGCCTTCATCTGTACTATCCCTGGGTGACCCTCATGGAGGGCTTCCATGGCTCACCTCCACAGCTTCTGGGGTACATTGACTCTCTTCCCCCACAACAAGCAACCCTTGATAGTTGATAGCTCTGCTTGCTTACTTTGGTAGCTCTGGAACTCTTCACTCAGCTTCTCCTGTTGCCACCCCCTCAAAACCCAGTTCAGAACCTTTTGCAGACCCTTGTCCTTTTGTGTGTGCTCTGCAATGTCCCTGGCGGTGACCGGGCTGGCTGGGTCAACATCGATCAGCAGCACTGCGGTGGTGTGGGTGGGGTCTTCCACCAGCTCCAGTAATGGGCAATGGCTGAGTGCATCGGTGTGCTGAATGTCCTTCTCTGGGTGGTGGATCAGTTCGTAGTTGTACGCCATGAGGAAAATGGCCCATCTGGTCATCCTTGGGGACATGTATGGTGGGGTTTGTTGGTTCCCAGCGAGGAGCCCCAGCAGTGGCTTATGGTCTGTGATGAGTTTGAAGTGTCTGCCATACACGTATTCATGGAACCTCTTGATCCCTACGACTGCAGCCAAGCCTTCCTTGTTGATGTGGCTGTAGTCGCATTCAGCCAGGGACAAGGTCTTGGAGTAATAGGCTATGGGAGCCTCCAATCCATCCAGTGGGCGATGGCTGAGGACCACTCCAACTCCGAAGGGGGAGGCGTCACAGATGATCCAAACCGGCAAAGTATGGTTGAACTGGATGAGCACGCTGTTGGAGGATAGGAGCTCTTTTACCACTGCGAGGGCCTGGTCTTCCTTTTCTCCCCAGGTACAAAGCACCATCTTTCCCAGGAGCTTGTGCAGCAGCTCAGCAACGGTGGCTTTCTGTTGTAAAAAAAAAATACTACAAATGTTCAATAGTCCTAAGAAGGCTTGGAGCTCTTTCTTATTCCTTGGGGTGGGGGCATTTTTAATGGCCTTTACTGTCAGTGTGGTGGATGCCAGACCCATCTATAAGGTATCCCAGGAACTCTACCTGCCTCATGCCGATTTTACTTTTCTTTGGGTTCACTTTAAGTTCCTTCTCCTTGAACCTACCCAAAGTCTCGCACATGCATTGCATCAGCTGCTCTATGGAGTCCCCTGAAATGAATATGTCATCAAAGTATGGCACCACCCCTGGGATTCCTTGCAGTAGTCACTCCATTAAACACTGAAACAGTCCTGGGGATACTCTGACTCCAAACTGCAGTCTGATGCATTTGAAAGCCCCTCTGTGGGTCACAATTGTCTGTGCTTCTAGGGTGGCTTTGTCCACAGGCAATTGTTGGTATGTCTGGGTCAAGTCCAGTTTGGCACCGGGTATGTGCTTTGCTGTAAGCCCTTGTTCAGCATACACTTGTAATCCACTCAGAGGTGGACAGAACCATCAGGCTTCATGGGGGTGACTATTGGGGTTTCCCATACTGCATGGTCAGTTGGCATGAAGATTCCTTGGACAATTAGTTTATCCAATTTCTCATCCACCTTGGGCCAAAGAGCAAATAGGACCCTTCGGGGTTTGAGCCTGATGGGGGTTACATGGGGGGTCTAGGTTAAATGAAATGGGTTTCCCCGTATATTTACCTAGGTCCCTGGCGAAGACGTCTGCAAACTCTGCCAGTAGTCAATCTAGGTTGTGGGTTGAGATTTGATGCAGGCTGGTGATGTCTAGTCCCAAGGCCTTTAACCATTACACTTCCAGTAGGGACAGTTGGTGGCTAGCGATGAACATGAGGGGTAGATGGCCCTGGAATTTGTGAAACACCACCTCGACTTCCATTCTTCCTAGGACTTGGATCCGGTTCCCATGGTAGTCATCGAGCTGGACATTTGGTGGCTTGAGGAGCTCCTTGCTGGCTGTCGGGTTCAATTTCTTAATGGTATGCCAGGACACAATTGTAAAACATGATCCTGTGTCCAGCTCCATTTTGCATGGACCCCATTCAATGGTAACTGTGGCCTGGAACGTTTCCCCTTTGTAGGCATCTGAATGGCCCACAGTGGTGTGATGGATCTCACGCTAGGCTTGGTACTGTTCCTCTGTCCACCTATTCCGCTGTTGGCTGTGTTATGAGTTGTTTGGTCTCCCCTGTGGAGCCATGGGTCTTGGCTGGGACAGGGTGGGTTGGGGTGGTCTGCACACCTTGGCAATGTGGCCTTTCCATTGGCATCTGTGGCAGATGGCTTCCTGGAAACAGCATGCCGCTCTTGAATGGCATCCCATGAAGCCCAGGCAATGTAGCTGCCTGACCTCTATGTCTCTTGCACTTTGTCTCCTCTCTGGGTACATGAGGTGGATGGTGTTGGCATCATCTCCTTCATCATTGTACGCCGGAACTTCAGATGCCCAATCAGGTTCCCTGAACGTTTGGTGTACCCCATTGGTTTTCCTTACGTTCACTGCTGAGTTATCCAACGACTCAGCTGCCCGGGCTTCCTTGACCACAACCTTGAATGAGACTCCCCTTCTGATTATCAGTTTCTTTTGCAAGGAGAGGTCTCTCATTCCTAGGATGATCCAGTCCTTCATCATTTCTTTTGGGTTGATAAATTCGCACCGGGTTGTGATTTCTCAGAGGCTGGTCACAAAATCATTCACCGTCTCTCCTTCTCATTGGTGCCGGTGGTAAAACTCATTCTGGCTCACCATGGGAGTGGCAGATGGTGCATAGTGGTCTCCTAGGATGCATTGTAGGGTTGTCCATGCAACAGTCTCTACATCTGCTGGGGCAATCAACGTCTGTACCATCTTATAAATTTTTGTTCCGCAGTAAGTTAAGAACAATGCCCGCTTCCTATTGTCCGGCTGGTCCTGGTAGTCGTTGGCTTCCAGGAACATCCAGAATCACCCCTGCCTCCTAGGCCAAACAACGATCCATGGAGAGCCTGGCAGTCTTACTATGTCACTCGGTATATTATGAGACTGCTGGAAGTTGCTGGTAATATCAAGTCGACTAGAAGATCCAATCTTTAATAATAACTTAATAACTCCCTGCGGGTATAGACTAGTTTTTGCCTAACTCTACTGTGACACCATAGTGGTATAGTGAAAATATATTTATTTGCTTGCTACAACATACTCTAAAGTAACTCTAGACCAGGGGTCCCCAACCCCCGGACCGCGGACCGGTGCCGGTCCGTGGCTGGGTAGGAGCCGGGCCGCAGGGCCGGAGAAGAGGAGGAGGGAGGAGGGGGCAGCCCCCTGGGCAGAGCGTGCGGGAGAGCGCAGGCGGGGCTTTTCGCGCGGTTGGGGTGCACCTCTTCCTCCACCTTTGTCGACGGTGGGACTCCTGCGCACCCCAGCAACGGCCCTCCCTACCGCCCGCGGATTCCCTTCCTCCCTGCCCCCCAGAGCTTCCCCAACCGGCATGCCACCCACTTGTCTTCTTCCAGGGGCTGCGGAGGTTCCTCCCCCCCACCCCCACCCCACGGAGCCTTCTCAGCTCCTGGAAGGAGCCTGACCGAGCGCACGAGGGGCCAAGCGCGGCAACGGCCGCCCAGGCGGGGCAGGCTAAGGCTAGTGAGCGAGTCGAGCCAGGCTGAGGAGACTCCGCGGTGGGGGGGGGACAGGATGGGACGACGACAGAACGACAGAGAGAGGCATAGACACAGAGAGAGACAGGGAGGGAGGGAATCAGAGAGTGACACACACACACACACACACACACAGGGAAGGAGGGAGGGAGAGAAAGATAGACAGAGGTACAGAATGAGTGATTAAGTGCCTGAATGCGAGACAGACAGACAGACAGACACACACAGAGTGACAGAGATGGGCGGACGAAGGAGCGAGAGACAGAAAGAAAAAGAGAGAAAGAGAAAGAAAGAAAAAGAAAGTGGGAGAGAGAGAGAAAGTAAGAGAGAGAGAAAGAAAGACAGACAGAGAAAAAGAGAAAGAAAGAGACAAAGGAAAGAAAGAGAAAAAGAAAGAGAGAAAGAGAGGGAAAGAAAGAAAAAGAGTCAGAAAGAGAAAGAAAGAAAAAGAAAGAGAGGGAGAGAGAGAGAAAGAGGGAAAGAGAAAGAGAGAAAGAGAAAGAAATAAAGAGAGAGAGAAAGAGAGAAAGAAAGAAAAAATGAGAGAGAAAGAAAGAGAGAGAAAGAGGGAGAGAAAGAGAGAAAGAAAGAAAGAGAGAGAAAGAAAAAGAAATAAAGAGAGAGAAAGAGAAAGAAAGAGGGAAGGAAAGAAAGAGACAGAGAAAGAAAGAGAGAGAGAGAAAGAGAAAGAAAGAAAGACAGAAGGAAAGAAAGAAAAAGAAAGAGAGAGAGAGAGAGAGAGAGAGAGAGAGAGAGAGAGAGAGAGAGAGAGAGAGAACTTATGACCACAATTGAGCCCAAAAGTTTGGTTGCTAACCAAGACCATTGTTAAGTGAGTTTCACATTTTCCAAATTGGCCACGCCCACCCAGTCACATGACTGCTGAGCCACTCAGCCAGTCCGCAGAGTTTTCTTTAAAATGAAACCGGTCCCTGGTGCAAAAAAGGTTGGGGACCCCTGCTCTAGACAGCTTACATATTTGGATTAAAATGAAGCAGTACAAAGTATAAACAAAGAAATAGTACATAGCCATATATTAGGTGAGTAACAAACTCAGAAGAATTAAACTATCAGAATAAGCTATCAGAGAGTAAAGTGTAACATCTAGGAGCTGGGTTTTCAGAACATTATAAAAACTAACTAGGATTGGGGCTATTAACACTTAGAGGGAATGGTATTCTTTTTGGCAGATGCAGCTACAAAGAAGTCCCACAAGGTGACCATGCTTTATCGAAGGGACCTAGAGTACACAAAATTATTAGAATTTACGATATGGGCACAAACAACAGTAGAAAGACAGAATATAAACCATGTTGGTTTATATAAGTGATAACCACACCTTAACCATGCATCTCATAGAGAAAATATATTATTGCAGGAAAAGCAAAAGACATCTTTAATTACTCAGGTGATTTTTGATCAATTATACCTCTAACTGGTTTTTAATAATAATAATAATAATCTTTATTGTCTTATACTAAAATTACAATGAAATTGGTTTTAACTTCACTGGTGCAAAATTATAACAGAAACAAAAAAAAGAGAAAAAAGAAAAAACTAGCATGTGCATGGAGTGATTGCGGTTGAATTTAAAAGTCTCACAGCCCAGTAGCTGTAAGAGGAGCTCATATAGAGGATATTTATTTATTTATTTATTTATTTTTCATATTTATAACCCGCTCCCATCTCACAACAAGGGACTCGGGGCGGCGAACATAGAATTAAATCAATAAATACAAAATACAAATACATAGATATTAGATGCCTGTGTTGTAACCGTTTTTAAAACCCTCGTTTATAATTGGTGGTGCTGGGCTTACGCAAGGCTGGCTAGTTGAAAGAAGTGAGTCTTAAGACATTTGTGGAAGAGGCGGAGGTCAGGAATGGTGTGGATTTCAGGGGGCAGGTCGTTCCAAAGGGCCGGCCCTGCCACAGAGAAGGCCCTCCCCCTGGGCCCTGCCAGTCGACATTGCCCGACCGACGGCACCCTGAGGAGGCCCTCTCTGTGGGAGCGTGTCAGTCCCAGGGATGTATAGGGCAGGAGACGGTCTTGCAGATAGCTAGGTCCCGAGCCATGGAGTGTTTTGAAGATGGTCGTTAGGACCTTGAAGCGCACCCGAAAGACCACAGGAAGCCAGTGGAGCTCGCGTAGGACAGGTGTTATATGGGAGTGTTTAGGCGCTCCCGTAATTATCCGTGCGGCCGCGTTCTGGACTAACTGTAGTCTTCGGGTGCACTTCAAGGGAAGCCCCATGTAGAGAGCATTGCAATAGACAAGTCGAGATGTGACGAGTGCTTGAGTGACTGTGCGTAAGGCTCCCCGATCCAGTAAGGGACGCAATTGGCGCATCAGGCGTACCTGATGGAATGCCCCCCTGGCCACGGCCGCCACCTGGTCTTCCATAGTCAGCCAGGAGTCCAGGAGGACACCTAGATTGCGTGCCTTCTCCACAGGGGCTGGTGTTTCGCCCCCAATGGCCAGAGTTGGAATAATCTGGCTGAAACGGGGTGCCGGAAGCCACAGCCACTCAGTCTTGGACGGGTTGAGCCTGAGTTTGTTACTACCCATCCAGATCCGTACAGCCTCCAAGCACCGTGACATAACCTCGACGGCATCATTGGGGTGGTCCGGGGTGGATATGTACAGCTGGGTATCATCAGTGTACAGATGATATCCCACCCCGAAACCATGGATGATCTCACCCAGCGGCTTCATATATATGTTGAACAGCAGGGGCGAGAGGACCGACCCCTGAGGGACCCCACATAAGAGGGATCTAGAAGTCGACCTCTTCCCCCCCGTCAACACATATTGTGACCGACCAGAGAGGTAGGACGAGAACCACCGTAAAACGGTGCCTCTCAGCCCCAACCCCCCCAGTCGGCGTAATAGGATACCATGGTCGATGGTATCAAAAGCCGCTGAGAGGTCTAATAGGACTAGGATAGAGGAAAATTCTCTATCTCGTGCCCTCCAGAGATCATCGACCAATGCGACCAATGCCGTCTCGGTACTGTGCCCGGGTCGGAAGCCGGACTGGCGCGAATCTAGATAGTCAACTTCATCCAAGTGTCGTGGAAACTGTTGGGCCACCACACTCTCAACAACCTTCACTAGAAAGTGGAGGCTGGAGACGGGACGATAGTTTTCTAATAATGCCGGATCCGGGGACGGCTTCTTGAGGAGGGGCCTCACCACCGCCTCTTTCAAGACGGTAGGTAAGGACCCCTCACTCAGAGATGCGTTGACAATGCCCTGAAGCCAGCCTCGTGTCGTCTCCCAGGATTCCACTACAAGCCAGGAGGGATACGGGTCCAGTAAACATGTGGTGACCCTGAGTCTCTTTGACAGCTTGTCCATATCTTTGATAGTAACAAAGTCAAACTCCTCCCACAATGGTGTCTCAAGAGCTGCTTTGGCACTCTCGACAGGGCTATTGACAATGGAGGGTAACTCGCTTCGAATCCGAGTGATTTTCACCTGCAGATAAATCCCAAATTCCTCTGCTCGACCCTGTAAAGAGGCTTCCCGCGGCCTCTGTTGGAGGAGGGAGCGGGTTACCTTAAACAGGGCGGCAGGGCGGTTTTCTGCGGATGCAATAAGTGTGGCACAATATTCACGTTTGGCCCATCTTATTGCCACTAAATAAGTCCTAATGTGGTCTCTTATTAGTGTTCGGTCGGATTCAGAGCGAGATGATCTCCATCTGCTAAAATCCAAGCAAGAGGTGATTAAGGCATGAATGACTGGGAGATTTATTAATCTCGGGAGGTGGCACAAATGGAGACTAGGGGGTTTTTAAGGGGTTTTTTAAATTTGGCTTTTAAGGGGTCCCAGGGAGGGGGGAGGGTTATTTGGGAAAAAGGATGTGGGTAAGGGAACTAACCCACCAAGTAACATCTTCAGGTCGGCCCGCGGCCTCGACGGGGAGGCTGTAGGGTCCGAAATTGGGAGAGGGGCAAAGGTCGATTTAGCAGAGGGCTTTACCATCAGGACGGTCTGGGGAAAGGGTAGATATGGCGGCAGCTGGAGACCATATCAAGTGTTGGGAGTGCACACCCGCTGTTTGCAAGCGGTTGCATGCTCCAATCTCCAGAGCTCCTCCTGCAACCCAGGTGGTCAGGGATCTCAGAGCCGGGGCCCTAGGCTGATGCTATGTAACGCCAGGTCCATGGTCAACAAAGCCCCCATCATACATGATTTGGTGTCGGAAGGGGAGCCGGACCTGGTGGGTATCACGGAAACCTGGCTGGGCCACGAGGGAGGAGTTCCCCTTGTAGAAATGTGCCCACCAGGTTACCGGGCATTCCATCAGCCATGGGCCCAAGGGCAGGGTGGGGGGGTGGCGGTTGTTATTAAGGAAAGTCTTGAGCCTAGGGAGACCACTGTGCCGCAGACAGCCAGTTGTGAGTTCCTCTATGTGAAGTGGGGTCATGGGAGGCAGCTGGGCTTGCTGATAGTGTACCTAGCTCCCCAATACGTGTCAGCAGCCCTACCCAAGCTCCTCGATGTGATCACTGAGGTGGCGGTTGAGACCCCCAGGCTTTTAGTCATGGGGGGTTTCAACTTGCCATCGGTAGGCGGATCATCTGAGGTAGTTTGGGAGTTCATGGCCTCCATGATGGCCATGGACCTGAGCCAAGTAATTCATGACCCCACGCACATCGGGGGGACACACACTGGATCTTCTTTTTGCCTCCAGCCAGTGGCTGAGTACTCTGGGATTAGGAAATTAGTCATCAAACTCCTGTCATGGTCAGATCACTCTCTCCTCTGGCTCGACTTTCCAACCGCTGCACCCAACCGCGGGGAGACGGAACCAGAAGAGTTAAGATGGTTCCGCCCCAGGTGCCTGATGGACCCTGTAAGGTTCCAGATGGAGCTTGGGCCAATGCCTGAATCCCTGACCTGCAACTCAACTGACGACCTAGTGGCCGCCTGGAATAGTGCGGCCGCGGAAGCCCTGGACCGGGTCGTGCCTTTGCGGCCTCTCACTCGGCGTCGATCTACCTTGGCTCCTTGGTTCTCCAAGGAGCTGAGGGAAATGAAACGCCAGAAGAGCACTTGGAGGTCCACCTGCGCCGAACCTGACTGAACACGGCAAGGTCGCATTTGCGGACCTACCTTGTGCGATAAGAGCGGCGAAGCGGGATTATCTCACTGCTCTCATCACATCTGCAGATAACCGCCCTGCCACCCTGTTTAGGGTGACCCGCTCCCTCCTTCATCAGAGGCCGCGGGAAGCCCCATTGCAGGGTTGGGCAGAGGAATTTGGATCTTATCTGCAGGATAAAATTGGCCAGATCCAGGGCGAGTTAGCCTCCAATTGGGTTGGTGTCAGCCTTTGCTTTTGCTTGCTAAGGCTGTCATATTGAAATGGGGGAAGGGTTGGGGTTGCTAGGATATTAAGGGAGCAGGAGAGAGAGATAGCCAGAGTGTATTATCACCTCAGCTAACGGTCTGCATTCCATTCTGATGATGATCCTGGACAGGAAGTGCACCTGATGTCGTGGCCGGCTTTGCATTGGACAATATGCTGGGGTCAAAGAGACTGAGGGTTGGGTTATGCTTTGTTACATATATTGCGCGCCTAAATGTTTCATTCCTTGCTTGACTTTCGCTGCAGTCTTATCATATTCAGTAAAAGTAGCCTTAAACTTTCCAAATAAGTTTAAGTGTGTTCTTTCTTGATTTATGATGGAAGCAGTCACGACAAAAAGCAAGGAATCAAATATCTCGTCTCTGAGCTAACCGCTTCAGCAGCGAGTGAGAAAAAATAAAACTTCAAAATGTCAGACGCGGGGAAAGAAGATTTACTGGGGGCCACGGCTCCTGATACAGCCTCCGTTTCCAGTCCAGATGTCCAGAAAACTGAAACGAAAGAAACCACACAAATCAAAGAGAAAACCAGGCCAGTCGTTGAACTTTTAAAGGATCTTAGCCTGGGAGGTGAACCTGAAGATAAATCAGTTCATCACCTATGGTCAGAGGGAGTGGGCAGGAAAGGAATGTTTGAAGAAACCCCTTGGGGAGTAAATACTAGACGCAGACGGGCCCTCCCCCCCCCTCTCTGAGGTGCCAGATGAGGAATTTCTTCTAAGACAAAGAGCACAGAAGCTAATTTCAGAAGCTGATAAATTGAAACACAGCAGAGAGAGAGAAGGAAAAGACCCCCACGACCCTCTGGACTGGTTGTTACCAAAGAGGGAGGAAGGGAACCCCCGAACGGGAAGAAACCTGACCGAGAAAGATGAGCATACACAGCAACTAGCGACAGCCAGGGCAGTTTCCCCCCCACCCCCCCAATGCCGAAGGAGGGAGGAAAGTCCTAGAAGGGAGGCAAGCCCCCCCCCATTGGGAGTTAAATTTGTTCCTCCATTGGGAGTTAAATTTGGGGGTGAACCAAAGGAATTAGGAATTTTCCTTCTGCATGTCAGCAATTATATGAGGCAAGCTGCAACTGATTTGCCAAGTGATGAAGCAAAGATTAGAGTTGTTTGTCTGGTTTTGGAAAAGAAAGCATCAGATTGGATCGTGGCTCTACATAATGATAACTCCCCTATGATGAGAAATTTCGACAGATTTATGTTTGCCCTCAGAAGGCGATTTGAAGGCCCTCACATAGAACGGAAGGCCCGCTATGAAATGAGGACATTACGCCAGAATAATCAGCCAGTCCAAGAATATTCCCAGCGTTTTCGGGAATTATCTGTTTACATGAGGGGTTGGAGTGAGGAAGCCCTTATCAACATTTTCATTGAGGGCTTACATCCTGATCTATATCAGAACTGTATCAACAGACACAACCCGCGAATGCTGGAAGATTGGTACGACTTGGTTGCTGATGTAGAACTTGATTTAATCCAGTGCTTCTCAATTATTTTCTGTCATGCCCCCCCTAGGAAGAAGAAAACATTTCGCGCCCCCCACGCGACTGTAAATAGTATCATTTGTCTATAAAATTGTTATAAGTACACCTCTGCATAACACTGTATCCTTATTAACGTATAAGAGAATAAAAAAAGAAAGAAATGTGGATAAATTTACAACAAAGAATAGCTTTATTAACTGTAGCAGAAAAGATTCAAAGTGCATTAGAAATTTTAAAAAAATTAAATCCTTTGCCGAGGTCAAACGCGCCCCCCTTTACGGAGCCTTGCGCCCCCCCTGGGGGGCCCGCCCCACTATTTGAGAAGCACTGATTTAATCAGACATACTGATATTCATTCCACTGATAGAGGTTTGAAAGTCCCCCCCCCCATTTTCTACACCCCGTCGTGACAGCGTAAGAGAAGGGTGGGTGGACTCCTCAACAAACCCCGCAGTACAACTTGTTTTAAATGCGGGAAGGAGGGGCATTGGGTGAATGCTTGCAGAATGACATTGAGACCCCGCCCCAAGCCAGCCAATGAAATGGGCAAAAGCACCAGAAGACCTGACCTTCGTACCAGACCAGCTATGTTGGGAATGGAGCCACTTGACCTCACTACCACCTATGGCACACCAGGTGAGGAGCCGAATGACTGGGAGAAGAAGGCCGGATCTGACGGGGAGACGGATAAACACTGGGTGAGTTCCCGGTCGGGCCCCATGACTATTCCCCTTAAACTGAAAACTCCCTCTAGTGGTCATTTCTCAGAATCATTAGCCCTCTTGGATTCTGGGTGTTCGTGCTGCCTTATAAGCCAAGATCTAGTACAAACACTAGGAATTCGCCTTAAGACTTTGAAAGTCCCTATCGCATTTTGCCAAATGGATGGTTCAGTTGCGGGGGGTGGTCCAGCACAATTTGTTACAGAACCTATTGAGTTAACTATTGGCGATCACATAGAGAAACCCTTCATTTCATTGTTGCCCCTATTGCAGATAACCCAATTATTTTGGGCTTAACATGGCTAAGAAAGTGGAATCCAATCATAGATTGGAAGGAAGGGTGGATACGTCTTCCCCTAATTTCCCCACCACCACCTATGACTGTGGACCCCACCCCAACACCCATCAACCACAGTGAAAACGTAACAACGGACCAAGTGGCAACCGTATTGGAACACATACCAGGGGAGGAAAAGATACCTAAAGAATATTGGGATTTGAAAGAAGTTTTTAGCGAGAAATCTTCTGATAAACTACCACCCCATCGCTTCACAGACTGTACCATTGATTTCCTCCCTGGAGTACAACTACCTAAACCATGCATTTACTCCATGACACCATGATAAATGATGGAATTGCGCAAGTTTATTGACAAAAACTTAGCAAGAGGGTTTATTGAACCTGCTAGACCTCAAGTGGCCGCCCCTGTTATGTTCAGAGAAAAGAAAGATGGCCAACTCCACCTAGTGGTTGACTACAGGAACTTAAACACGATCTGCGCTGAAAATGTCTACCCTCTCCCCCTCATGAAAGACATGCTTTCCCATTTGGCGAGGGGTAAGATTTTTACGAAACTGAACCTGAGAGAGGCTTACTATAGAATTAGCATAAAAGAAGGAGATGAGTGGAAAACTGCTTTTAACTGTCTGTTAGGTTGCTTTCAATTTAAAGTTCTGCCTTTTGGCCTACAAGGAGCACCAGCAGTCTTCATGCAACTGATAAAATAGAAAAGCCTCCAATCTAAGAAAGGATGTAACCTGCCATACAAAATGTATTTGTGTAAAGGTCCTTCCTGGCCATAGTTTCCACTTGCACACAAAGTAGGAACTAGTCAATGAGGAGCCTTAAATTATATATATGTTCTATCTTGGGAAACGTGCCCTGTTGTAAATGCTTGAAAGGAAATTTCGAGTAAATCTTATTATGATGTACTATAATATAGCTTAATGCTACGAATATTGATATGTCTATCTTTCTTTCATTTGCCCAGGAAAACTAAACAGCTAATCAACTATTGTCAGCTTCCAATATCTACAATAAGTAGCTTTGTAGGCTGCATGCAAAGCCTAATCCTCCTCCCTGGAAATGAGCTCAAATTTCATCATCCCTTCATCCACATGAAAAATATACAAAGTACTTTCCTAATATTTCTGTCTCCTTGGCCCATGTTTTTTTTTTTCTATGTACATTTATCTATCTTTATGATTTGGTTTGCACATAATAATTGCTTCTAAAGGCTGACTCTCTGAAACTCCCAGCAGGTAAGCCAATGTTCAAAAGTTTCACTGAGAGTGACTGTGATTGTGATGACATGACAGCAAGCCTGCATTCAAAAGCTTTTCAGAATGTAGCGATGGCAGCAGAAAATCTGCTTAGAAATGCATAAATGAACTGAAGAGTAAGGAGTTCACTTCCTTAATAAGATGATAAACCTCAAGAGAAACAAAACGAGAGAGTGAAGATACAATATTTTCCCCGATTTCAGACAGAAATTCTGTATTGTACAGGGCTGATGCTGAATGCATGAGCAGAGGGTATAGTGGGTGGGAAATCTTTGCCCAGGAAAACGTTCCCCTTTATGGACTGCAGAATTAGCATGGTAGGAGAATGTCAGCAATGTGTTTTTCAAAGGGAACTAAATCTAATCTCTGATGGACAATCCAATCAAGGAAGACTAAAAAGAGAATAATTTTGAAGGAGTTAAGCTAAACTTTTCAGCTAGCCCATTACAAAAAATGTTTGGATGAGAATTTTCCTTTTTCATTTTGGAGAAAACAGCCTTGGGAGAGAAAATATTAGTATGTTGATTATAGATATAAGCACTTGATCAAATCAAAAAATATTTTTGTATGTTCTGTTTGGGGGAAAACATTTGTAAATTACCGCAAATTAGAAAGAACAGAACAGAACAGAATTCTTTATTGGACAAGTGTGATTGGACACACAAGGAATTTGTCTTTGGTGGATATGTGTGTACATAAAAGAAAAGATTCATTCATCACAAATCATAAGGTACAACACTTAATGATAGAAAGTATTATATTGTGTGTGTGTGTTACATTTTTTTGTGCTGATAAATAAATAAATAAAGGGAGACTAATATAGATCTATTTCAAGCTATTTAGCTCTCATCAGCTATATATATGCCATTATACTCATCAGCTATATATATTTGCCATTATACTCCTTATTTTGAATGTCATGGGACAAAAAGATAGTTTTGTTAGCTTTGCTATCCATGATTTAATGAAGGTATGGTGGGAGACAAGGGAGGATTATAATTGTGACTCAGTTAAATAAAAGGGAGCAATGTTGGCAGATCTAGCAATTACAGGACTTAAAAAAATGAAAAAAGACTTTGTTATGCCTATCCTAGCAACCCTTCTATCCATCTCATTGTTTATATTGGTGTGTGCATCTCCATGCTAATAGGAATGAGGGGGTCTGCAGATATTTCATAGCTGGAGGTGGCCAGGGCTTTTAGATAGTTTGAATGCTTCTGTGCAATCATCTCAAGCATATCTGAAAAAGAGAGAAAGAAATATTCAGTTCAATGTTTGCCTGGAACTAAAAAATAAACAAGCTAAAAACTATTTTCAAGAGTGGCTCCATTACCTAAATTAAGCCCTGCACCTACCAATGATCTATATCTATATCAATGTGTAGCTGTTTATTAAATTTATATGATTATATACCAATTGTATAGTCCTTTACATATGTCTGAAGACCAGTTCCCAGTATTTCTGACTATTGTTCAGAGTAGCTAGGATTGCTGGGACAATTATATTAGCAATATCTGGAAGAGTCATATTTGGTCACCTCCTGTTGTTTCAAACCTCTGGAATGCTGTGAAGTGTTAGGTTTTGTTGCCATCATGTGGCCATAACCTGATATAAACTATTGTAGCTCTTTGCGTTGTTATTCCAATGGTCTGCATAGTTTTCCTGATCTGAATGGGACAGATCTTTCCCTCCCCTTCCTTCAAATGATTTCTTCACATGCATTTTTGCCAAGACCTTTAACAGATTAACAGAGTTGGAAGGGACCTTGCAGGTCATCTAGTCCAACCCCCTGCCCAAGCAGGATACCCTACATGTGCATCTATCTAGGATGGAACTCACAACCTCCTGCTTGTGAGGCAAGAGCTCCACCTCTAGGCCACAGCAGCATCCAGAACAAAAAAGTAATGTGTGGCTGGGGAAGGGGTAATATCAAGTTTTGGGGGGCAATTCACCCAAAATAAGAAGGCAGCTCCTTTCATCTGGTTAGCAAGCAAGCACTGGGCTGAGTCTCAGAGGGGAAATGAAGCCCCTCACCAAAGCCTAGGGTCAGCTGAGAGCAGTGAGGGCAACAACCTCACCCGCCCCCTTTCCCGGCCAGGGAGAGGCAGAACAGGGCAGCTGGACTTCTGAGAGAGCCATTGAAAGGCCCTCCCTGAGAGGGAAGCGGTGCCAGTTTTTTGCACAGTTGCCCTCAACTCTTCAGGTTGGAGAATCTCATCTCATGGGGTGGGAGATGGGAACGAGGCACAAAAGCCAGGGGCTGCCTAGCATTTCTAAGGCATGGGGCACCCTGTTTGGAAACAACAGGACACCGTTGTTCATTGTTGGCACTTTTGCACGACTCTGTCTCTATGGCCCTGAATGGGAACTACAGGTTTGAGAAAAGATAATCCCTCCCCATCTCGCAGTTGGGGACAGGGTCTTCCCTTCCCCAGCCTTTCAAGAGCTGGATGTTGCCTGTTGAGTCCTACCTGGCTCTGCTCTGCACCCAGTTCTGTCCCAGAGGATCTGGGCATAGAGGAGGGCCAGACAGGACACAATGAGCAATGGCAGCAGCAGAAGCTGTGGGGTGGAGCCCAGTGCCCTCCTTTTTGGGGTGGCAGGGTGCTGTGCTCCCCCCGGGAAAGTTCACCTGGTGGAGTGGAGCTTCCCAGTTGCACTTCACAGCTATTTGTCCCGCATAGCTAATTGGTTGGAGACAAATGTCCCTTTGCAAATCACCCAAAAGATGATGGGGGATCAGTGGCAGACAACCAGTAGTGGGAGAAAAATGCCGGTGGAGGGCCAGCTGAGGATAAACACCCACGATGATTTGGCTGTGGTGGGGGACCCCACAGTGATGTTGGTATGGCCAGGCCGCCATGTTCAATTGTCCTAAACAGATCCTCTTACAATACAATACAAGAGCAGAGTTGGAAGAGACCTTAGAGGTCATCTAGTTCCTGCAACCATTCTTCATATGTTTTAGTTTCTAGTCCCCTAATCATCTTTGTTGCTCTTTTCTGCACTCTTTCTAGAGTCTCTACATCTTTTCTACATCATGGTGACCAAAACTGAATGCAGTATTCCAAGTGTGGCCTTACCAAGGCATTATAAAGTGGTATTAACACTTCACGTGATCTTGATTCTATCCCTCTGTTTATACAGCCTAGAACTGTGTTGGCTTTTTTGGCAGCTGCTGCACACTGCTGGCTTATATTTCAATGGTTGTCCACTAGGATTCCAAGATCCCTCTCACAGTTACTGTTATTGAGCAAGGTACCACCTATACTGTACCTGTGCATTTCATTTTTGTTGCCTAAATGTAGAACCTTACTCTTTTTGCCATTGAATTTCATTTTATTAGGTAGTGCCCAATGTTCAAGTTTGTCAAGATCCTTCTGTATCTTAAGCCTATCTTCTGGAGTGTTGGCTATTCCTGCCAGCTTGGGGTCATCTGCAAATTTGATGAGTTCCCCATTTATTCCCTCGTCCAAATCATTGATGAAGATGTTGAAGAGTACTGGGCCTAAAACAGAGCCTTGGGGGACTCCATTGCATACTTTAACGTTTTAACTTTAATTTGATTTCTATACCGCCCTATCTCCCAACATGGGACTCAGGGTGGTGCACAGGAGCTATAAAATATAAAACTATAAAATATAAAAATACAAACAATCAAGTAGTTAAAATTAAGATTAAATACGATTTGGCCCGTGCTAAAAACGTTAATTTAAAACCCACTTAAAATAGTAATAGCTGTACCAGCTATGCCAGGCCGGCCAAATGAAAGAAGTAAGTTTTTAATGTCTGACGGAAGAGGCGAAGGTCTGTGATTGTGCGAAGATCTTCCATGTAGATGCAGTTCCATTGAGGACCACACACTGAGTGCGGTTGGTCAGCCAGTTACAAATCCATCTGGTGGTGATGCTGTCTAACCCACATTCTTCTACTTTATCTAGTAGTAGGTTATGGTCTACCTTGTCAAATGCCTTACTGAAGTCCAAATAAACTATATCGACGGCATTCATCTGTTCCACTAATTTTGTCACATTATCAAAGAATACAATAAGATTAGTCTGGCATGATCTGTTTTTGACAAAATCATGTTGGCTTTTGGTTATTATTTTGTTTGCTTTTAGGTGTTCAGTAATTTGCTGCTTGATTATTTTTTCCAGAATCTTTCCTGGTATTGAGGTCAGGCTGAAGGGTCTGTAGTTTCCTGGATCTATCTTTTTCCCTTTTTTGAAGATGGGAACCACATCAGCTCTTTTCCAGTCCTCTGGTAGTTCCCCGGTGTTCCGGGATCTCTGAAAGATATACAGTAGTTCAGTGGTTCTGAGATCTCATCTGCCAGTTCCTTCAGAACCCTGGGGTGTAATCCATCCTGGTGATTTGAACTCATCTAGGGTAGACAGGTGCTCACTTACTATTTTCTTCCCTATTTCAATTTGTGTTTCTAATCTGATTTTTGTGGTGCTGTTTTTGATAGATTGGACTGTTTTATCCCTTTGTGTAAAGACAGATGCAAAAAATGAGTTGAATAGTTCTACTTTTTCCCTGTTGCTTTTCACCTTCTTGCCATTTTCTCCCAGCAATGGACCAATTGTTTCTTTAACTTTTTTTCTTGTTTTTAACATGTTGGAAAAAGCTATTTTTGTTATTTTTTACTTTTGTGGCAAGCCTTTCTTCATTGTGGGCCTTAGCTTTCCTCACTTCAACTTTACAGGCTCAGGCTATTTGCTGATATTCTGCCTTAGTTATGTCCCCCTCTTTCCACTTTTTATACTTATCTTTTTTGTCTTTCAATTTGTCAGAGAGTTCTTTATGCAGCCATGCCGGTTTCTTTTGGGAGCTGTTATTTTTCTTCTTCATTGGTATTGTGCTAGACTAGGCTTTTGTAATCTCATTTTTCAAAATTTCCCAAGCTTCTTGGGTTGTTTTCCCCTTGAGGATTCTCATCCATGGAATTTTTTCCAAGCTCTCTCTAAGTTTATTGAAATTAGCTCTCTTAAAGTCCAATATTCTAGTTTGACTTTGCTCTACTACTTGCGTTTGCATAATATTGAATTCCAATATTGCATGGTTACTTGCCCCCAGGGTTCCTGTGGCTTCAACACCTTCTATCATTTCCTCTCTGTTAGTGAGAATTAAGTCCAATATGGCTGATCCCCTTCTTCCCTTCTCTACCTTTTGGGAAACAAAGTTGTCTGCTAGGTTTGTTAGGAACCTGTTGGATCTTCTACTTGGTGCATCCTGCTTGACAAGCTTTCTGTGTTCAAAATCCTTGGAAGATGGCCTAAATCTAAATTCTAAAACTGAGAATGTGAAAGGTATTTTTCTCACTGTCATGATCTTCTGAAAACAATGTGATATTCAATTTCGCCTTGATAAGGGTGCAGCACATAAAATCAGAAGGCTTATTTATATCTAACTTATGTTTAAGAATAAGGTAGTATTCAGTCCCTGACAGAAACAAAAAGGTCATCACCATTTATTTTATATTTCCTGAAGCTACCAATTATCAATTATAATTAGCCTCTAACATGGAAAGCAACTGAATCTTAAACAAAACAAATGGTTAAGTGAGAAGGAAGTAGTGAAAGTAAATGTCATTGCATATAGAAAAGGCTCTGATCACAGTCACAACTGCCATCTTCATTCCCCTTCCCATCCACATCTAAACCTGTGGGGTCTTTTTGCTATGACTTAGCAGATCTAATAATTTGGCAAGGCAGGCTCTTGGTGAAGCAGTCACTAATGGACCTCAGATGCATGATTTATGGGGCCTGCCTTACGGCTCAGCCAGCCTCCCCAAGATATGGATGAAGACCTTACTGAACTTTAAAAATCAATGAAGCCTTGACTTTCCCCTAGGTACTGTGGTACAGATGTTGATAGAACTGGGAAAGGGTGATTAGTGTGTGTGTGAATTTTACTTGAGTCCCAAAATTGTTTTAAATTGTCATTTTATTGTACACTATTGTGCTATTGATCTGCCATTGCTCTCGTCATCTAGCCCCATACTAAACTCAGTGTGGTGCCACACACTCAACTGGACAGATGTTGAATCTGGCTTTCCAGGTTGAGATAAATAGGAGGGAAATGGCTACACCCCACTCTCAGTTGGGATTTAGACTTACTGGAGGAGAAACAAAGCTGGATAAATATGATTGGCATTGTACCGCTGTTTTCATTATTTCAGTATTTTGCAGAAATAATTGCTCATATCAGTACTAACCTTCCTGACCTGGTGGATACAACAATGGCCTTTGTATTGTCTTATCTGAGAATGCCGATAGAATCTTGGACAAATGAGATAGACCGGAGGTGAGCTGCTAATTTTTTTACTACTGATTCGGGCACGCTTGCTCACACGCTTGTGTGCACACTTGTGTGCATGCTTGTGCATGTGTACAATGCTTCTGCACATGTGCAGAAGCGTCCAGATGGGTGGGCAGAGCCTCCCACCACCACTACTACCAGTTCAGCTGATCCGGGCCAAACCAGCAGCAACCCACCTCTGAGACAGATGTTATGTATGCTTGACCCTTGTTTTTCTGAAGGAAAGGATTGAGCAGACACAGTGTCTAATACCATGATCAGCACTTTAGACTCCACCACCACTTCTAAAATAATATCCACCCATCACAATTTTGCCTTTAATTAGCTTTTCCTCTATAAGCGCAATAGTTTATGGTTATTTTGCATAACTTGGAATCTGAGAGGAAAACAAAATTTGTAACACATACAAGCCATCAAAATATTCCAGACCAAGACTGAAGGACAAAATTGTATCATTTATTACCATTTACAAACTGCATTATTGATACAAATGTTTTAACCAATAACAATATATGAATATCAGAATATATTACAGCACATTAAAACATCATATAGGTTTGCAAACATACATAGCAATTTGGTTTGTACCATATTAAAAAAAATACAAAAAAGGGGAAGTAATAAAAGGAGAAGAAAACATTAGGCTTCTTAATTGCCTTGGTCAGTTTATTCAGTATATACAAAGACAGAAAAACTTTCCCAATTTCCAAGTCCAGCAACTTTTCAACATGGCCTAATGCCACAGGCAGTACCAAATTCACTCAGCCAATAGAATAAGAAGAAATGATCGCTAGAATGTTGGCTGACAACAATGGGTCATATAATCCAACGCACTGGGTTCAGGAAAATTGCTGTAGTACCACCTTACCCCTTCTGAGTCTTCAGTACCTCGGTGTGACAAAATATTAATGGATGTATAGGATTGCAACTGGAAGCCCTATGGCCAAATTCAGCCCAATGGGAGACGGTGCCTTTTCCAGTTTACCAACTCAGTGGCAAGAGATGCAAAGCAATTTGCCAGCAAGTTATGCTAGGGTGACAGAAGGTGGTTGTTCTAAAGAAAAAGAACTGGACTGGTGAACACAATCATTTTAGAATAGTGCAGGTAATCCTGCTCTAAATTCATTTCCCTAAATATCACATGGGACTTGCAACTTCCACAGTAACAGATTACTTATGCCTGGCATTGTTATCATGTTTCCTCTGCATACACTTACACTTGACATTATGGCACTAATCACAAATGATGCTGAAAGCACAAAACTTCAACAAACCCCCCTCTTCTTTACACATTAAATTTTAAAAAGTCAAGGAAATTAATTCAAGGATAGCTACTGGTCAGCGTTACTTGGAAGACAGAATAAGCAACAAGGAGACAATTAAGAGGAGCAGGTATGGAAAGAGTCAGCTTCACAGCAAAGCAGCCTTACAGTCTTGCCTCTGGAAGGATCAGGTGGGAAAGAGGGAATTTGGGGAGGGTTCTTCTTAGGGCAGTGAGTCTTTCTTCTCGTTCGGTGAGCACACATAAAGAGAAGGCGAAAGGGGAAGAATACACTGTTCTTCAAACATCATGTTGTGCAAGGTCCACCAGACTCTTAAAATAGACAGTAGCTGGAGAGTAGGAGCAGGTTTAAAACTGCTTTTATTGTGCTGGCAGTTGATCTGGCTCACAAGCAGAGGGTAGAAAAGGAAAGGCCTGAAAGGAACACACCACAGGCCGCTAACACACCTTTTCCCTCCCTACCCATTGCATCTTTTTGCCCCCCGTGACAAGCTGCTTTTTACACTCCTGGTACAACCGAGTTATCTATGGAAATTTATTTCCAAACATGGATTGCACTTGTGCGAATAGCTGCTTTTCAGAGAAACAACTACAGGAAAAACAAACAAAATCCCTGGGATTTAACTTTCAAAAATAGAAAATGTGCTTGTGTTTAGTTAATCCTTCCTACTGGGAAGGGAAGGGAAGGGAAGGGAGGGGAAGGGAGGAGAGGGGAGGGGGAGGGAAAAGCAAGAAAGGGAAGGGAGGGGGAGGGAGGAGATGGGAGGGGAAGGAAACTGAGGGAAAGGGAAAAGCAAAGAAGGGAGAGGATGGGAGGGAAAAGCAAGGAAGGAGGGGGAGGAGGAGGGGAGTAACTCTAGGTACCATGTTCTTCTCTAAAGGGAAAAGGATTCAAAGTGGTGGAAGAAGAAATCTCTTCCCTTTGGAAGTTGTGCATTTCCCTTTGGCCATCTTGAAGCACAAATTAGCAAAAGAAAAGATTCTACCCCATCCCCATCAATTTAAATCACAAATCTCTTTTCACCACCTCAGCATATTAATAAAATTTGTTTTGGAAAGGCACTGTGTTTCTTTTTCCAATCCAAATTTACAAGATTAAACAAACATATTTTTTTAAAAAAACTGCAGAATGGGTTTTTATAAAGGCTACAAAAATATTTCTCATTCCAAGGACTTGGAATAAAGTAATTCTGGCTTTCCCCAAACTCATCTGCTTGCCGAATCAATGATTATAATACTGTGACTACCAAGCGGCTCATAAATGGATTAGAGCAGGGGAAGTGGGTGGGTCACATATTTCTGGATTGCCAAAAGGTGGAAAAGTATGAAAGTTGGGAATGCAAAGACTGCAGAGCTCCAAAGTAGGAGGGGAGGGGCTATTCCATGCAGAGTGCATGGCTGATGAGAAGACATGTGAGGTCAGGAAGAGAAGCCAAGAAGAGAAGGCACCACTATACTCAGCATTTAAGGTAGCTGCTAATAAAAATGACAGCTGCTTCCACCACCATGAATAATACAGGTAGTCCTCAACTTATGACAGTTTATTTAGTGTACCAGGCTCACATTAAAACCTTTTGCAACTTTGTGGCAAGCAATCAATGTGGAAGCCAGATTCACTTAATAACCATATTACTAACTTAACAACTGCAGTGATTTGCTTAACAACTATGGGAAGAAATATAAAATGGGGCAAAACTCACTAACGATCTTGCTCAGCAACATACATTTTGGGCTCAATTGTGGTTGTAGGTTGAGAACTACTTTATTATGGAGGAGAGGAAATCCCATGAATTAATTATTTTAGGCAGTCACAGGACCACAGAATTTGAGAAATATCTAAACTATACAATAAAACAGGGATGTCAAACCTGTTTGACATCCCGGGGGGGGGGGGGGGGGGAGTCATGATATATCATGTGACGACGGGATGCCGTGAGTTTGACACCTCTGCTATAAACTGAATGCTGAGAATTGCAGCAGGCATTTCAGGAATTCAAATTGTGGAAATTAATACTCTAGTTCTACTACCCTACAAATTTAAGCCACTATCAAGTACTGTAGCTCTTAGAACAAGAATTATAAGGATTATGAAACTGCTTTCCTAATAAAGGTCAAAGAGTTGTATGGAGGAATCATTTGCCTATTACATTAGGCAGCCAAATCTGCTTAGGAAAGTCAAATGGAAGTAGTGGACTTTCTGAATGGTCCCTAGCCCATTTCTAGCCAGGTCCTGGGAACCAGTGCATACAGACAACCAAGAGATTTTTGATAAAGAACTGCTAGTGTGCAAACTGTCCACAATGTTTGGTAGGGAAATACCAAACACATTTGACTGAAAAGATTTAAAACCAGAGCAAAGATATACTCTGAAAACAGAGACTTTATGAGTACATGTAAGAAAGGGCATATAAATAAAAGGTGAAGCTTCAAGACAATTATTCCAGCAACTAAATGCTAGCACAAGGCGCCAAGGCAACCATATTGTGGTTAATGATGTAAACTGCTCCACACGAAGGGCTAGTGATGTTATGCCAGTCGAAGGAACTGTTTCCCTTCAGCTTTCAACTGCAATTCTGCATTTTCTGAACAGAAAAACAAGTGGAACATAAGAATTAATTAATTACTAGACCAAGGCCTTTTCAGACATTGATAGGATACCCTCTTGTAACTTATTGTGTCTTCCAGTATCATCCTCCATTGCTGTGGAGGTGAAAAACCTACCCTCCATACTGTTATTTTAGTACGGGATCAATTGATGATTATAGAAACTGTTGTTTTAAACCATTAATGGGGAACTGCTGCCACCAAAGAGGCAGATTTGGAATCTATTTCTAGACTCTCATTTAAGAAAAGAACAAGTAATTACTATCATTATGGGAACTAGAGCAGATCTACATATTCATCCTCATCCTCATCTACAATCCAACCACTAAGCTCTGGCCTTGTGAGCTTCTGCTTCCTGCTTTGACTCCTTTCTCTTTGTTTATAGATGTTGTTAATCCATTTTTTTCCAGGCCATGTTATTGTTCTGGATACAGTACATATCTACGATGTCTAGCACCCGTAACATCACAAAAAATTAACACATTGCTGCCCCTTTCCAAGCACAAAAATGTCTATTACTACCTTCTGTTTAACAGCAGCTTGATTTGACAAGTTTTGGAACCAAGATCCTTAAGAGAGAGGGATAAAAATATAGGACTAAAAACTACATGATTGAAATAGAGATGTATAAAATGGACTGGGGATGGGTGGGGAAGGAAGTAATCAGTCTCTCCTGGCTCCTTTTGACAGTCATCTGACAAAAGGAGCCAGAAAAGTCGTATGTGCTTCTACAAGAGCCTGGTTGATTTGGGACTGTGCATTTTTTCTTTCCAAGACTGTGCATCAAATCTCACTACAAATCAAGGACATAAATAATTATAATAAAAAGAATAATCATCATACAGAAAGGGCTGCAGTTTTTATACAAATGCCACCATGCAGATACAAGATCACAATTTTTATTTCAAAAATTAAAAAAGGGGTTTGGATTTTCTTTTTCTTACTTTTTGCATTTTTCTTAAATTAAATTTGGTCAGTTGATAGAAAATAAGTATGTATAATTTCCCCACCCCATCCACCGCTGTCCTTATCTATACATAATATATATAAAACTCAGAATCCAATAAAAATAATGCTCCTTTTAAGTCAAGGCTGACATGACTGGGCTACCATTGACCATTGTTTTGCGCCCCCTACTGGCCAAAGGTTGCATTTGGTGGCAGTTCGAGGTGCCATTTAGCATGGCACCAGTAGCAGGGTGGGTTGGAATGCTTACAGTGGTGATATTGGAGCTTGGGGAGCCATGAGAAGGTGTGACAGGACTTGGCAATGAGGAGGAGGTGGTAGCTGGCAAGGTGGCTGGGCTATGAGCTTTGTCACTGACAGATTCACACTCTGAAGCCCCACTGGTGTTGGTACACTCTGAGTTGGGAAGTTGAGAAGACAGTTTTAACCTCTTGCAGGCTGGTTGAACACGATATTTCAGTGGGAGAGGGCCATTCTATTGAAGGAAAGAAACAGGATGTATTAGCAACTTGTGTATTGCTGTTTCTCCAAAAGAAAACAATGGCAAAGAAGCACAGTAAAACAACAGGAATAATTTTAACAATTATAAAACTAAAAAGGCATAAAAATGCAGCTATACAACAGTTAAACATTTGTCGGTATATTTTAATACTGATCTAGTGGCATGGTCCTCAGGCAATTATTTATCCAGTGCAAATAACCATGTACCAGAGACCATCTTATTAAATATGATCTTGCTACCGGTCCAGACATACAGCGGCCTTGTTCCAGATTCCAACTCATGAGAGATAACAAATCCAGAAGGCAAACTTTCTCAATAGAGGTAGACCTTGACTTGCAACTATTGATTAAATGACTATTCAAAATTATAACAGCCCTGAAAAAAAGTAATTTAAAACTGGTTCTTGTCCTTACACCACTGAAACATCCCTATGGTCAAAGGATTCGAATTTGGGCACTTAGCAATGGGTATGTATTTACAATGGTTGAAGCATTCTGGAGGCAGGTGATTATTATTTGTGGCCTTATCAGCCATCTTTTGATGAGCAAAGTCAATGGGGAAGCTGGATTCATTTAATAATCACATAATTCACTTAACAACTGCAATGCTTTGCTACAATCATGATGAAAAGGTCATAAAATAGTGTATGACTCGTTTAATAACTGTCTGGCCCTAATTTTAGTCTTAAGCAGAGGACTATTTTTATTGGCTTTTCATGCAATGCACTATTTGCAAAGATATGCCTGGACACTTTGCTGACTTTTAAAAATACTAAAAAAAGTTTTGTGTCAAGCAGGCCTTTGGCCCCTTATGAAGGACTGTGAGTGAACAACTGTATTTTAAACAAAACGTCATGATTTTATACAGTACGTAGCACATCTACTGGATTGGGATGGTATATAAATATTGGTTGATTAGCTGATTAGTTGGCTGAAAGACAGATAGATGTCATAAGCTTTTGTTTAAAACCAGGAATTTTGAGAACTGGCTGTAGAGAGAGTCTCATAATCACCATTACCACCAGTAAGAAAACACATCTCCAAGGAGATTATTTACCCAGCTTGGTCCGGTTCATGCACCAAGTTTTAATTTTTTTTTCCTGCTTACCAAGGTGAGGAAAACTAAGCAATTTGATACCTAACTTTTCTTCTTGCTTGATGATACCAGCCAAAAAATGATTCAGACTAAATATATGGCATTTACCCTCCATTCCCCCAAAAACCAAGCAACAAAGAGAATCTATAGTGAGAATCTATCTCTTGAATCTATGGGTCCCACAGTCCCACCTACTGTTGTATAGTTTGCTCTACCTCTTACCTGCTCATGAACCAGTTATTGCCTAATTTGAATGATGCTCTGCTTCTACTCGGAACCAATACATAATAAGCCACACTTCCTTGTGTGGTCATACAAAGGCTTTCCCCAACTAAACCTAGAATATGTTTTGGAACTATTGAATGTTTTTTTAATATGTAAAATTTTTAATAGCCAATAATTAATGTCTATAGAGATTCTCAGTCATCCAGGTCATAGTTGTTTTCTTCAAAGGGCACCTGGACTGTTTTTTCCTTGAGGAAGAAAAAAAAAATATTTCACTTTTCATCCAAGAAGCTTCACAACTGATGAAGCTTCTTGGGTGAGAAGCTAAATGTTGTCATCTTCTTCCTCAAGGAAAAAAAAGTCCAGTTTCAGTTTTTAAAAAGAAGCATCTTTAAGCCTACAATTAAGGCTTAAAACTAAAAACAACTAAACTAATCAAGGAGAGAAGCAACTTAGAACTAAGGAGAAATTTCCTGACAGTTAGAACAATTAACCTCTGGAACAGCTTGCCTCCAGAAGTTGCGAATGCCCCAACCCTGGAAGTCTTTAAAAAGATGTTAGATAGCCATTTGTCTGAAATGGTATAAGGTTCCTGCCCAAGCAGGGGGTTGGACTAGAAGACCTACAAGGTCCCTTCCAACTCTGCTATTGTATTGTATTGTAAGTTATATGTTTTTTGTTGGAAAGAGACAGTTTGATGTTGTGGTTAAGGTGCTAGGCTAAAAACTGGGAGAATGTGAGTTCCAGTCCTGCCTTAGATATAAAGCCATCTGGGTGACTCTGACCCAATCTCTCAGTCCTAGGAAGGAGGCAATGACAACCACTTCCAAAACCTTTCCCAAAAGACTGCAAGGATTAGTCCAGGTAGTCATCAAGACTCAAGATTGACTTAAAGGCACAAACAAAACAAAACAAGGAACAAAAATAAAATTATTTGAATCTTAATTTTTTCTTTCTCCTTTCAGTATGTCTTTGAATGGAGAAGAAAGTGCACTTCTATCTGATATGTATTTAAAAAGCTTCTTGAATCTGGCATCCCTCAGATCTTCACAGAATTCCTACTTTCATTCCAAAGTAAGGCTAAAATTTCAGAGTTTTAAAAATAATTTGACTCTTTAAAAACTCAGTTTCTACCCCCTTATTTTTCTCTTCTGGCTAAATATTAGTGAAATACATGGATTGGCTTTGTTTTATTCTGTTAAAAAAATCTGTGCATTATGTTCTTCATGGACAAATATCACTCTAAAAACAATTTACTGAAATATGATTGTACTTTGCTGTAGTTGTGACGGAGTCCCTAATAGACCCTGGGGACAAAGAGAATTCAGTAAATCTGTTACTAAAAGATTCCTCAGTCTAGAGGAAGGGCAAAGTGTGCAAAATAAATCCTTGGGTGTAAATTGATCTGGGGAATTATTTTGGCAGTCTTCCAAGATTCTGTTATATTACCTTACCTGCAATAAAAATCAATCAAGAAATCAAGTAGTCTTTGTTTCCTGAGTTTGCCAGCTTTAAAAGGCTGGAAAATAGTATATTTTACTGCAAAATCTTATGGAGAAGTTCAAAATTTTATTAGCCTAATGGTAAATTATGTGTAAACTAAACTAAGGTAACTAAAATTATAGGGAATAGGGTTACCAACTTTCAAGAGACTGAATAAGCTGTTATTTATCTTTTCCTTTTCTCCATTAATGAACATGTTTTAATACAGTCCCAGGTGTTTTTTTTTAATTCTAAGTTTTGTAATTCTCATGTTGATAGATTGAAATTTAAAAATCTGTCCAAATTTGCTCATTAGTGTGAAAATTAAATTTCATCGATACAAGTTTATTTTTTCAAATAGAGCATTTTTTTTTCTTACTAACCCTTCGCCAAGGATAGATATAAGTTATGTCCATGAGAGTGTAATATTCTTTTAGAGGTTCATCTTCATAGAGAACTTCCACCTAATAAACAAAGTTTAAGACATGTAGAATTATATGACACAGGCATAAATTTTAATATTAAATATGGAATAAATATTAAATATGGAACAGATTTCAGTAACCTGAATATCTTTTTGGTAGTAAATTTATTTAAAGTTACAGCTACACAATAAAAACAAGCTAAAAAGAGAGAATAAAAAAATAAAGGGTGCAGAAAAGAAAACTATATAAAGAAAAATAAAAAGGACAAAATAAAGATATAGAAAAAAAGAAATATATATTTCCCACCTTCTTCACAAGTATAAACAATTTTAATAACTTACCATCTTTTCTTAAAATACAACAAATGATTTCTTCTTCCCATATCCCATCTCTTATCTATAAGTAAAACCTCATTATTTCAGCTCTAATGTCTGCAAAAGTCCATTAAGTGTTAGCAGAAATAACATCTATTTTAACCTTGATCAAATAAACCAGTTTTATATCCCTTCCTTCTCCTATATTCCGAAACATTTAAAAATTTCGCTCTTTAACCCCTTGAATTATCCTAGAAATTGATTTATTTTCATTTTGTCCCATCTCACAAAAATTTTCAAAGTTTTAACAAGCCTCCTTGATAAATACAGTTTAGGAAAATTATCCAGGTCACTCTTTTGTGTTGTATAGTGGAATCTGTAGCTGAAGTGAGGGGCGGAGTGGAAAGACTAGCTAGCCGTGAACTGCAGATGGAGAGGAAGTGGTGGAAAGCAGACCTTTCCTAAACCTTGCACTGCTTATCTAACAATTTCCATAGTGAGTGATTTATTCTAGCTAGATTCCTGTCAATAAGAAACTTGCAATAAATGTATCATTCTGATCAATTCATTGTGTTTTCCTGGTTCCTTGCGCCTAACAAGGCTGCTACTTCTTTGATATATTTCTTTCAATTATTAAGGCATCAGCTGATTTTTGTTGTATGTCCAATACAAAACCTTTTTCTTTGTCAATCATATAGCTTATTGTTTTGAAATCCACTTGAATGTCATTTTCAATATTGTAATGTAAAACTTGTTCCTCTTTCATAACAACTTTTAAATGCAGTCCAACTATAGAGCCAGACATTCAGCAGATCAACTTCTAGGTTCATTGTCAAAAAAATTCCTTCAGCATGCCCAATGTTAAAATATTTTGCTTGATTCTGTATTAATAAATTGAGTTTGAATGGTGTTCTCCTTTAAAGATATTTTTTAATTTTTCCTAGTATTCTCTAGCATCCAATGTTTAAAGTCTTATTATGTTTTTTAAGCATTCAAAATAAAAGTTTTTCCCCACATTAAAATTTCTCTATAATTAATTCCCAAAACTTATTTCAAATTTAATTGGACTCTTCTAAATTTCTAAAATCTAAATTTTAACCAGTCTTTTATTGTTTATTATAAAAAAAATCCTTCAAGTTATATTTAAAACTTCTTTTACTAAAGATTGAAAGAAATCCGACCACTGTTATTAAACCTTATAATACCAAAGATTTGTAAAGGCTGAAAATCAGTTATCAAACAGTTTTGAAAGTGATTAGAAAAAGATCTATGCAAACCCAGAGGCCTTTTAAAGGCCAAATGTAATTTGACCAAGATGGCTACTCCTTTGTCTCCCAGAGCTCTAAAAACACTGGCGATTGCTGTGTTGAGGTCTCCTCATGAGAAGCGGTGTTCTCGAGCACTTGTGGGTGATCTGAAGTTCTCTCCTTGGCTAAGAATTAATAAAGAGGCAGGTTACTTGCCAACTCTTCATTCTGCTGCAATTGTCTCCGCTTTTTGAAAAGCTATCTTCAGTCCACCATGTCTTCCCAAGAAGTCCAATCCAGTAACCTGTATTTCTTAATGTCTCTCTTTCCCCTCCCCTCCTTCCCCCCTCTCCTTGTCAAGCTGTGAAGATAAGGAAATCTGTAAGCCACAGTTAGTTCTCAGCCTAATTTAATATGGAGTTATAAAGAATGAAATATAGGTTGAGTTTGGGGTAAAAAAATGCATATACATATCTTGTTCTGTGCCACAATAATCTAGACAATGGGCTTAGTTTATAATAGAAAACAGTCCTATTTTCACTCTGAGTGAATGGGATGCAATAATATTGATCCAATAGGAGAATAAATAAATTCTGGTTGATTCCATGTGCGTGGAAATATTTAACCACATTGTTTTAATAAATAATTAGGAAAATGATGTTGTATTAAGTTTTTGTTCAATCCTTAAAACAACAAATTCCATTCTATCTTCTTGATTTTGGGTGAAGGGAGAGATAGAGAACATATCCGAACAGACGGCGCTTGGGCCACTTCCTGTACCCCTGACCCGCGCCCCGATGGAGGACCTCGTGGCCGCATGGAATACTGCGACCACGGGAGCCTTGGATCGGGTCGCACCCTTGCGGCCTCTCTTGCGGCGGCGAACCGCCCTGGCTCCTTGGTTTACCGAGGAGCTGAGGGTGATGAAACACCGCAAGAGATGCCTAGAGAGAAGATGGAGGTCTACTCGTTCCGAATCTGACCGGACACAGGTAAGAGCCCATTTACGGACTTACATTGTGGCGCTGAGAGTGGCCAAACGTCATCACTGTGCCACTCTCATAGCATCCGCAGAAAACCGCCCTGCCGCCCTGTTTAGGGTGACCCGCTCCCTCCTTCAACAGAGGGTGCGGGAAGCCCCGTTACAGGGTAGAGCAGAGGAATTTGTGACTTTTCTGCAGGAGAAAATCGCTCAGATACAGAACGAGCTAGCCCCCATTGATGGCCCATTGGGATGCCACGAGGCAGATCTTGTTTGGGAGGAGTTTGACTCCGTTGCTTCCGAGGATATGGACAGGTTACGTGGGCGACGGCGAGCCACCACATGTTTATTGGACCCGTGTCCCTCCTGGCTTGTACTGGCATCCTGGGAGGTGACACGAGGCTGGCTCCAAGAGGTTGTCAACGCATCCTTAAGTGAGGGTTCCTTGCCTGCTTCCCTAAAAGAGGCTATGGTGAGGCCCCTCCTTAAGAAGCCCTCTTTGGATCCAGCTCTATTAACCAACTATCGTCCAGTCTCCAACCTTCCCTTTTTGGCGAAGGTTGTTGAGAGTGTGGTGGCACAACAGTTTCCCCGTCACTTGGAGGAAGTTGATTATCTAGACCCGCGCCAGTCCGGGCATAGCACCGAGACGGCATTGGTCGCGTTGGTTGATGATCTCTGGAGGGGGAGAGATGGGGGTTGTTCCTCCATCCTGGTCCTATTAGACCTCTCGGCGACTTTTGATACCATCGACCATGGTATCCTATTGCATCGGCTGGGGGGGGTTGGGGGTGGGAGGCACCGTTTTACGGTGGTTCTCCTCCTACCTCTCTGGCCGATCGCAATTTGTGTTGGCAGGAGAGCAGAGGTCGACCTCGAGACCCCTCACTTGTGGGGTGCCTCAGGGGTCGGTCCTCTCGCCTCTCCTGTTCAACACATATATGAAGCCGCTGGGTGAGATCATCCGTGGTTTTGGGGTAGAGTACCATCTCTACGCTGATGATACTCAGCTGTATATATCTACCCCAAACCACCCCAACGATGCCGTAGCGGTGATGTGCCAGTGCCTGGAAGCTGTACAGATCTGGATGGGAAGCAACGGACTCAGACTCAACCCGACCAAGACTGAGTGGCTGTGGTTTCCGGCTGCCCGATTCAACCAGCTAACTCCATCGCTGGCCATAGGGGGCGAACATCTTGCCCCTGTGGATGGGGCGCGCAATTTGGGTGTCCTCCTGGATGCCCGGCTGTCCATGGAAGATCAAGTGACAGCCGTGGCCAGGAGGGCGTTTTACCAGGTTCGCCTGGTTCGCCAATTGCGCCCCCTATTGGATCGGGACGCCCTTCGCACAGTCACTCATGCACTCGTGACATCCCGATTGGACTATTGTAACTCTCTCTACATGGGGCTCCCCTTGAGGTGCACCCGGAGACTTCAGTTGGTCCAGAATGCAGCCGCGCGAGCAATTATGGGAACCGCTAGGTCTACCCACGTAACACCGCTCTTGCGCGAGCTGCACTGGCTGCCTGTTGTCTTCCGGGTGCGCTTCAAGGTGTTAGTTATCATCTTTAAAGCGCTCCATGGCTCGGGACCTAGCTATCTGCGGGATCGGATCCTGCCTCATACATCCTCACGGCCGATTCGCTCCCACAGAGAGGGGCTTCTCCGGGTGCCGTCCACTAGACTTTGTCAGCGGGCGACGCCCAGGGGAAGGGCGCTCTCTGTGGCGGGTCCTGCCCTCTGGAACGACCTTCCCCCCGATATTAGGACAACCACGGACCTCCGCTCCTTCCGTCTGAAACTAAAAACACATCTTTTCTGCTTGGCCGGCCTAGGGTAGTCTCTCTGCTATATTTAATTTTTATTTAATTATTGGGTATTTTAGTGTTTAATGGGATTTTAGCACAGGTATTAGATTTAATTCGTTTTTATGCTATGTTTGTATATTTATTGTTTTATTTTTCCCTGTGCACCGCCCCGAGTCCCTGTGGGGAGAGGGAGCGGTTTTACAAATTAAATATTATTATTATTATTATTATTATTATATAAACTACAACTATTCCATCTTGATTTTTGAGTTTAGCCAACTCTATATTTGGAGAAGCTAGTAAGAGGAGCTGCAGATTTGGGTTTTTTTTACCTTTAGCTATGAAGAATTGTAAATATACAAAAAACCACAGCAATCTCATCCCTTGGACCACGAGAATGGTGCGTGCTTGCCTGAAACTTACTTTGTACTTGGTGGGAACATCCATCTTGTTCCGGAGGAACTTAGCCAGGTGCATGATAGTCATAGCAGCAGGACATCGGAGGAATCTCATGCTGTTCTTCTACAGAGGAATGTGAGAGAGGCGAGAGATGGTTTTAATTGGAGTGGGCTGCACAGCAGGACACTGAAGTTGAAATAGGTATGGAAATTAAGGGGTGAAGGTTGGGGGAGGAGTGCAAGAAGTTATCAGATCACAGGCAAAAGCCAGGAGATGTAATTTGGATGTCTTTGTGGTATATGGCAAATTGGGGGGGGGGGGGGGGGGGATGAAGCTTGAGTTTGGAAGGAGAGAAAGTCTGAAAGGGAGGGGAGGGAAAGGAAAGGGAAAGGCAAAATATAAATAAACAAAAGGGGGGGGAAAGAAAAATGGAAGTCATGTTGATGGAAAAGAAAGTAGCAGAAAGTAAAGCAAACAATGCTGACATTTGTATGCCCAGGAGCTCACTTAAGCCCAGGTTCAGGATTCTTTTTAATAATATGATTTAAGCTTAGGTTTCATATAAATATTTTTCTCTACATCTACTCCATATCCTACAACTTTCTTCCAAATAAAATACTAAGGCTACACAATCTGAGGGTGAATATTGCCACTAGATGGTAACAAATATACACAGAAAACTCTAGCTGTTTGCTGCTATAAAGGTTGTCAGCCTTTAGAACATATAGCTGTTTAAATTTAATGCAGAACCCATACCATGATGTACCTCACCTTATCTTTTTCTGTGTTTCCATTTTCAACAGTCCCTCTATTTTCATCTCTGAAGAATTAAGAAGACAAATGAGTTAAATATGTGTACAAATATAGATAAAGTGGTACCTTGATAGTCAACTGCTTTGAAACTCATCACATTTGGTACTCAATACATTTTGATGTGGAATGTTGTCCTGGTACTCATCATTTGTTTAGACAAGCTAGAACCTGTCAGTGTCAGTTGCCTTGTGATTCACTGTATTATTCCTTATGGGGAAAAATTTGTTTGGTACTTAATCATTCTTGATATTCATCATGCTTCCAAGAATCAATTAACAATAAGTACTGAAATGTCACTATAGAAATAAAGGGATAGCTAGAAAGTTAATTCATTTACTACATGAAATATACTCGGATCATTCAGAATCCAGAAATATGATTATTTCTGCATACATTCTTTTCTAATGGTATATTTTAAAAAACTTCCTTATAATAAAGTACTATTAGGCAGGATAAAATAATTTGGAGGAACTGGGTTTGCATGCTGCAAATGGCTGAAAATACGAGGATGATGATTGTGACAACAACAATGCATTTTTTACTTCCAGGGTGAGATAATTATATTAGACCTGTTTTGGCTATCAGTCTTAAAGACTAAGCACCTTGATTTGGGTCGGACCATTGTTTGCTATTGTGGCTTATGAAGTAAAATATCTTTCTTTGGTGTTAATGGCACAAGACTTTACAAGAAGCAATCTTAGAAAATAGGGATCTATCCTTGGAAAAAAGAAAGCAATGGGAAATATGCTATTGATGGCTCTGCCATCAATATTGTTCTTTCACCCTAGTAAATATTTCTGTTTTTCATTAAGAGCCAGCCAAATATATACATGTACAAATCACTGTTTGCCAAATTGCATGTAAGAGAGAAGCTGTGTACTCTCTTGTTAAATTAACTTGAGGGGGACATAAATTACAGTAGCTAACTCTCAGTGCAAACTGAAGACAAGGAATAAGACATAATAAGAATTAGAAAGAGGCCAAGAACCGTACTGAGAAAAGATATAACTTTCTATGGTTAGGCTTAAAAGTTTGTGAACCCTTTTGAATTTTCAACATTTCTGCATAAGTATGTATGTAAGTAAGTAAGTAAGTAAGAAAAAAAAGTTTTTGTCCTCCCCGGCACCCAGGAGCACTCTGCAGGCTTCAGCAGGGCTGGGGGAAGGCAAAAATGCCTCCCGTTTTTCACCAAAACAGGCCTTTTCCCCTTCCTCTAGCCTTGCTGAAGCCTGCAGAGTGCTTCTGGGGGGTGGGGGAAGGCAAAAACGTCCCCATTTTGGTGAAAAATGGTCCATTTTTCACCTATTTTTCACAAAAATGGGATGGGGTGGGGCTTCAGGAGGCCAAAAATGGCTGTATTCGGTGTATAAGATGCACCAACATTTCCACACTCTTTTAGGGGGGGAAAGGTGCGTCTTATACTCCTAAAAATATGTTAATTGTTTTGGCGCTTAATTAGTTAAAATTAATTCTTTTCAACAAAAGTAAGAATTCAATGTACAAATTAAATCTTCCCCTTGGGTTTGCTTTTGTTTAGTTCTAATTTATACATACTGATTACATTCTGAGATGAATACAGACAAGGATGATACACAGATAACCCTCAACTTATGACCACAATTGATTGATTTCAGAATTTAAGTTGTTAAGTAGTGTGGTCTTTAATGAGTCATTATGCAACTAGACCCGATTTTTACAAACATTTATACCATGATTGTTAACAAAATCACATGGTCATTAAACAAATCACGTGATTGTTAAAATAATCTGGCTTCCTGAATTGACTTTGCTTGTCAGAAGCTGGCTGGGAAAATCACAAATCATGATCACACAATCACATCATGCTTTAGCCATTATAAATGTAAACTGTTTGCCAAACCCTGGATTGCAATCATAACCATAGGGGTGGCACAACAGTCATAATTTTGAGGCCAGGTTGAAAATCATTTTTTCTGAAGCCATCATAGCTTCCAACCATTATTAAATGAATGGTCAGAAATTGAGGACTACCAGTAACCAAAATTTGGACAGTTTAATGATACTGAACCACTTTTTAAGTAACTGAAAACAGATAAAAATATTAAAACTATAATGATCTAATATCAGAAAAAATGACCAAAAAATATGTATTTTTTATATTCCCTAAATGGTTACCTGATTCCTTCATAGAATTCAATGGACAAGCTGACCGTTTCATCATCTGTTAGGTTTCCTTTATCCTGTTCTGAAACTTCACCCCTGTCTTCATTGGATCCATTGGGAACTAAACAAGAAAAGAAGAAATGAAAATCACACCTGTTTTTTAAAATGCATGTTGACATAAAACAGAAGGCAATTGAGGTAGACATCATACCGTCTGCCAGGGGATATGCTGCATAAAAATCACGTCGCCTCTTCATTTCATCTACAAATGAAAGCAAAGGTAATTCATTTAGTGGCATCCTTCTCTTGCATTTTGCAAATACGTTTATTATTCAGAAACAATTATGCCATTATACGTATATTATAAAAAAGAAACTGCAATCTGGTTTGCATTAAGTCCAAAGATACGTTTCAAAATTCTTTTATCTCACTTAATAATTATGTACTATTATTTATCAACCCCATATTAAAAATCAAGCAAAATCAAATTTGCTGCATTGCGCTATGTCAGCAAGGAAGCTCTGTCCCAAATTATATTCTCTAAACTCACAGCAGTCACATATTCATACCTTTGAAGAGTCCTGGCACCAGTTTATATACTATATCCTGTAGTGTTTTGTCTGATCTGAAATAAGATAAACACGCTGTCAACAAAAATTTTAATTGAGAGTAAATAGAAATATAAAACTATAGTAGAGAGTATATGTAGTTTGGATGTAGGATGAGGGTGAAGATTTGTTCTCTGAGCTTGTGGATTGGTTTCCGAAAGTTTCGTTGCCAGGTTAGGTAACATTTAGTAACATCTATGGGGTGTTGGAAATGACACCCAGAATCCTCCAACCCTTAGGAATAGCAACAGGCCACCAACCTACGGCCACACTTCATCAGGAACTACCCAGAACCAAAGATAAAATACAGAGGGATGAAAGCAATAATATAATCTACAAAATCAATTGTAACCATTGCAACCTATGTGGGACAAACATCACGTCAATTAAAAACCAAGATCAACGAACACCAGCTGGCAGTCAAATGCCACAATCCCAAATCCTTAATCTCTACCCACACTGACACCAAACAGCACCAGCTCAATTGGAACAACACAAAAATCATCAGTCATGCTACCACCCACCATGGTTGTGAATTTATCGAAGCCTGGCACTCCACAAGCAATTCCATCAAGAGACACTATAACCAGACTACAAACCCCTCAAAATCCAAATCAACTGCACAGCCAACAGAAACAGCACCTATCCTCAATCAAGCCCCCAGCGCCCCCCACCAGAAGTTCACCTCCCAATGACCCTGACTTGATGTAATCTCCTTATCACAAGACCCATCACAAGACCCACTGATGATTCACATCTGATCCATCACAAGACCCATCACAAGACCCTCACTTGACACACCCACACCAGAAGCCCTTATAAATAAAAGTACACTGACACTGACATCTCCTAAACTTTACTGAAGATGTTACCTAGATTGTAAGGAAGCATTCAGAAACCAACTTACAAGGTTGGAGAATGAAAGTTGCCCCTCATATAAAACTATTTAAATTCCTCCAAAAGGAAAAAGAAACTTTTACTGTTGTACAAATAGAAAAATGCAATCTTGTGAGTAAATACTCCATTTATCTTATGCAAGGCTATGCAACTTAACATGCTAACACTTTAAATCTCACTTTAAAATCCCACTTTATTTCTTTAAAAAAGGTTTGGATTTGTGAGATCATCTAAATTTGTAATGATCAGAAGCAGCGCTAAGGTACAACTCATAGATCTCAGCAGTAACACACAAGATTCCCTTCCCAATCACTTGCCAATTTGTAAAACTCATTTATTTGCTGCCCTTCTCAAGGTAACTCTTGTAATTATATCAGCACTTTATAGCAATAGCACTTAGAACTTATATACTACTCCATAGTTCTTTACAACGCTCTCTGGGCAGTCTACAATGTCAGCATATTGCCTGACATTGTAGACTGTCAGGATTAAACACTGGACTGTGGGCAGAGTTAGCCTGCAATGCTGCATTCTAGCACCTTCACCACCAGGACTCTTGTTTTCCCTACTATACCATAGTTTGTTTTTTATTACAAGACTAGCTATGCCCGGCCACGCATTGCTGTGGCCCAGTCTGGTTAAATGGCCAACCAATCTGTGTGTAGATCTACACCTGCACACATACAAACAACCACCGTATAAACCCCAACCTACCTACCTACTGTATTTCTCCCTCTCGGTCTATCCCTCTACCTACCTACCTACTGTATTTCTTCCTTTCTCCTCTATCTACCTACCTACCTACTGTATTTCCCACTCTCTATCCCTCTACCTACCTACCTACTGTATTTCTCTCTCTCTATTCCTCTACCTACCGACCAACCTACCTACCTACCTACCGTATTTCTCCCTATCTATCTATACACCTACCTACCTACCTATCTACCTACCTACGGTATTTCTCCCTCTCTGTCTATCCCTCTACTTACCTACCTACTGCATTCCTTCCTTTCTCCCTCTACCTACCTACCTGCCTGCCTACCTACTGTATTTCTCCCTCTCTATCTATCCCCCTATCTACCTACCTGCCTACCTATTGTATTTCTCCCTATCTATCTATCCACCTACCTACCTACTATATTTCTTTCTTTCTCCCTCTACCTACCTACCTACTGTATTTCTCCCTCTCTATCTATCCCTCTACCTACATACCTACTGTATTTCTCCCTATCTATCTATCCCCCTACCTACCTACTGTATTTCTCCCTATCTATCTATCTATCTATCCACCTCCCTACCTCCTATATTTCTTCCTTTCTCCCTCTACCTACCTACCTACCTACCTACCTACCTACCTTATCTCTCCCTCTCTATCTATCCCTCTACCTACCTACCTACTGTAATACAATAATACAATAGCAGAGCTGGAAGGGACCTTGGAGGTCATCTAGTCCAACTCCCTGCCTAGGCAGGAAGCCCTATACCCATGATAGTGAACCTATGGCACGGGTGCCACAGGTGGCACACGAAACCATTTCTTAGGGCATGCGAGGCATTGCCCTGTCAGCTTCAATGTGTATGTGTGCCCTGGCCAGCTGATTTAGGCCTTCTTTGGAGGCCATTTTTTGCCCTCTGGAGGTGGGGGGAGGGTGAAAACAGCCTTCCTATAAAGCCTCTGGAGCCTGGGGAGGACGTTAAAAGCATGCCAAATGCAAGGGTCATGCACATAGCATTATGGATGTGGCACACCTGTGCACATCGCCCCTGCACTCCCCCTGCTTTTGGCATGCAAGCCAAAAAAGGTTAGCCATCATTCCCTAAACCATTTCAGACAAATGGCTATCCAACATCTTAAAGACTTGCAGTGTTGGGGCATTTACAACTTCTGGAGGCAACGTCTGTTCCACTGGTTAATTGTTCTAAATGTCAGGAAATTCCTCCTCAGTTCTAAGTTGCTTCTCTCCTTGATTAGTTTCCACCCATTGCTTCTTGTTCTGCCCTCACGTGCTTTGGAGAATAGCTTGACTCCCTCTTCTTTGTGGCAACCCCTGAGATATTGGAAGGCTGCTATCATGTCTCCCCTAGTCCTTCTTTTATTAAACTGTATTTCTCCCTCTCTCTCTATTCCCCTCTCTACTTACCTACTGTAATACAATAATACAATAGCAGAGTTGGAAGGTACATTGGAGGTCATCTAGTCCAACCCACTGCCTAGGCAGGAAGCCCTATACCGTTTCAGACAAATGGCTATCCAACATCTTCTTAAAGACTTCCAGTGTTGGGGCATTCACAACTTCTGGTGGCAAGCTGTTCCACTGGTTAATAGTTCTCACTGCCAGGAAATTTCCCCTCAGTTCTAAGTTGCTTCTCTCCTTGATTAGTTTCCACCCTTTGCTTCTTGTTTTGCCATCAGGTGCTTTGGAGAGTTGGAAGGGACCTTGGAGGTCATCTAGTCCAACCCCGCTGCTCAAGCAGGAGACGCTATATACCGTGTCAGACAAATGGTTTTCCAGTCTCTTCTTAAAAACACATCCAGTGTTGGGGCATCCATAACTTCTGGTGGCAAGATGTTCCACTGGTTAATAGTTCTCACTGCCAGGAAATTTCCCCTCAGTTCTAGGTTGCTTCTCTCCTTGATTAGTTTCCACCCATTGCTTCTTGTTCTGCCCTCAGGTGCCTTGGTGAATAGCTTGACTCCCTCTTCTTTGGGGCAACCCCTGAGATATTGGAAGGCTGCTATCATGTCTTCCCTAGTCCCTCTTTTATTAAACTGTATTTGCTGTCAGATGGGTTATTCTTTGTTACAGTTTGGTTCAGTTCGTATTAAACAGTTTAAAGCAGCTGCCTGCCTCCATGTTTCTACCTCAGAGAACAGTCGAGCAGTATTTCTCCCCCCCCCCCTCTCTATGGGCCACCTGGGAGTTTGCTATCCTCTGTGCCTTTTTGGCCCTAAGAGGCCGCCATAAGAGGCTTCTTCCAACACTGACAGTTGAAAAGCAGTCTGATGGGCGTGGCTACAGGGAAGTGAAAACATTTTCAGTGGTACCTTTTATTTGTGTGTAAGTTGCACACAACACACGTGGGCTAGGCACAAAATGAGTAGCTATTCTATTATCGGAAGTCCTTGGCTACATTGTGTGAAAGTTTGGTGTAAATCAGTCCAGTAGTTTTTGAGATTAGTGGATTCGTACAAACTATTTTACATTTTTATTTATATAGATTCAAACAGTATGAATCTAAGCAGCTTACAGAAAAAGCAATACAATAAAGTTCCTACTGTTACCAATGGTGTTGTTACCAAGTGTTACCAATTCACTGTCCCAATGCCCCAATTATAGGATCCTTGTTCTTCTTTCCTGTTGCTATAGGCCTGTCTCATTGAGTTGCACTTCAAATTTGTTGAGTAGATCCATTTCCTTGCTTTTTTCCCCTTAGAATTTCCTCTATAAACTAACAATGACTAATGGTACTGCTGTATCTACTGTTTTAAAATAAGATCATTTAAGAAAAGTTACTGATTGATTTTTCTGGATTCCTTTGCCTTGCCTAACGGCATCATCTATTGACCTTTAAAATATTGAAACTGAGTTTTAAAAATAAGCCAAGCATTCTTTAAAAGTATCATAAATTTCTGCTTATAAGAAACTTTTAGGAAACTCTGGTTAGGCATGTGTGTGGGCACGTCTGCATGATCTCTGTAAGAAGCCATGTGTTTGCTGTAGTCTAAGCCCATACAGTTCTGAAAGGCAGTTTCAAGTGAGTAGAATGGAAGACGGAATGCTAATACCTGAAAGTAGTTAATAGGAATTGGGCAGCTTCCTTCCATCACCACTCCAGCAACCTCATTCTTGATTAAGCATCCTAAATTGTGTTCATGGCAAAACTTGTATCAAGAGAAGGGGGGGAACCCCATGAAAAAACTGAAAATCTATTTAAACTGCCTCAGTGGTGGACTAGGGGTAAAACACAGGCAACATCACTACAGAAACTACATAAGAGATTATTATCAAACAATTCATATGGTGGTTAGAAGAATATGAGGAGGAGCCCTAAATTCCCGTTTTTTTCTTGCTGTGAAACTAAGAATGCATAGAGAAATGATAGAGGATCATGCTTGTTAGTTTTGCCTTTAGGAACCTAGTATTACATGCGTGGCATCTTAGAAGATTTAGAATTATTATGTAGGGCTTCTATATGTAATTTAGAAAGGAACTGAAAGGAAACAAAAATTATTTCTGTTGAACAGCATTGAAGATTTGATTTAATAGGCACTTTTTATTTAGGCCAGCAATATTCCTACTCTCTCATAATGCCATCATATTAGCACAATTTGGCAATCCTATCCACCTCATCTAATTTTATAATACTATTTATTGCATGTATATTGACGTTGTTTTATAATTTATGGTGCACTAATGAAAATAACTTTGGCCAAATGGCTCCATGACTGGCAACTGGGTTATAAGGAAAGCCATTATATTTACTTGAGTCAATAACTCACTTAATGTGCTTTAATCAGAGTGCCTAGGACGCACTATTATTCCTAAGGTGCAGCAAAGTGCAATGAATTATACAGGCTTGAGACTCAGTCCACAGCAGCTTCTTAGCCTGATCCACGTGTCACACTAAATCATCATTTTATTTATTTGGGTTTGCCCAGCATACTCTGTGACCTCAGCCCCTAATGGTTGACAACCAAGTATAAGGTTGTGCATGCAATGTACTGAAAAGAGAAAAGAACACTTTCCTATCATTTTGCTAGCCGTTTCCAGCAGCCTGGACCTATACATTGTGCCATGCTGCACCTTATCACAGGTAGTTCCCATTAACTCATTTTTTAAAGAAAAGATTTTCTTTCTGTGTTCGATATTTTACCCACACCAACTATTTCAAACTGATTCAATCCTCCAAACTGATTTTATCGAAACTTCTGTTTACCTGCTCACTCTTTTCTTTTCCATCTTTTCACTTTCTCTCTAACCTAGTAAAATAACTTTCTTAACAAATTCAGAGAATTCTTATATTAAAAATCCTATTCTAAAAATCTCCCCAAACACTGAAATATGCACTGCATGTTAACTATACATTCTATATTAATTTAATCTTTTTCTTTTTTAAATAAATATAGGAATGGATGTCCAGTTGGAGTATCTGAAAAATTCATTGACATGTTTTCATCCCCCCCCCCTTTTTGGCCCATTTTGATAGAGTAGTTTGTCTTCAGAGGTGTCCCTGTTCTATTGTTGTCCTTAAAATCTCCCTAACTGCTTCAAAACAGATTTAAAAATTGTTCTGTCTCTTCTGGGACACTTCTACACTATTATTATTGAAGGCCTCTTGAAGTCTTTTCAAGTTACCCTCCATTGGCTTAGTGGAAATATGGAAATCCACCAATAATAGCGAGGGAGGGAGGGAGGGAGGGAAGGAAGGAAGGAAGGAAGGAAGCTCCTGATAAATAGTTCCTGTGATGACCTGTTATTATTGTAGGATATTTTTTTCTAAGTAGAATCTGTCTTCCTGTAATGTAAATGATAAAAATGTTTGCCTTCATTATCACAAATAAAGTTGAAGAATTGGTGGTACTTTTTAACATTGTAGGATCAAAGAATCTAGAGGAAATCATTTTTCAAAATGTCATTTGCATATCTGTGCTACTGTATGGAAAACAATGCATAGGGAAGTACAAATATGATTCAGATAAGACGCAGTTCAAAACTGTCACATATATAAACTAAAGAAAATCTGAAATGTAACCATTAATCTACTTCCTTGCAATCGCATTTTTTTGCAATAAGAAAAAGGCTTAACAATTCTTCAGTATAGCTTTACTGGCTTGAAATTCTGAGATGTAATCAAAGGATACTAGAAGTCAGAAAGCTGCTCTAGTGACTTATATCTATATAAATAAAAATGTAAAATAGTTTGTGCAAAGCCACTAATCTCAGAAAGTACTGCACCAATCAGCACCAAATTTTCACACAATGTTCCCAAGGACTTCTGGTGCAATCATACGTACATTTTGTGTGGCTGGCACATGTATGTCATATGCAAGCAGCATAAACGTAAAACGTACGCACTTCTCGGGTTTTCACCTCCCTGTCGCTCCTCCCATCCGGCTGCTTCTTATGATGTGTCATGCACACACCCCTCACATTTCCAACAGTCATTTCCCCAGCAACCGAATAAGCCTCTGTAGTGCTTACCCTCGTAAGGGCTGTTGGAGTCTGGGTTCTCCTGGCCCTTTTTGTGTAGCTGCCAGTCGAACCTGGTCCCTATCTATGCACCTCTACTCGCCAGGGTCACGTAATATGGTGGTGGTCAGCCTCCTCTCAGCAGGCAAGTCAGAGATGGTATGGTATTCAGGTGACTGGTTGGAGCTTCTTTCCCTTTCTCTATCTTCGCTCTCTTGGAATCTCTGCTGGGCTATTCTTCCACCGCCTCTGTTTCTTTGTTGTTTCCTCTGCTCTCCCTCAGGTTTGCCTCCCAGAAGTCTCTCCTATACAATTCCCTCTTTCCCCTCAGGCTTGGCCTACAGAAGCCTCTGCTGTACAATTCCCTCTTTCCCCTCAGACTTGGCCTACAGAAGCCTCTACTATATAATTCCCTCTTTCCCCTCAGGCTTGGCCCACAGAAGCCTCAGGTTTGGCCCACAGATAAGCCCACTATTCCCTCCTACCCCTCTGGCTTGGCCTACAGAAGTCTCTGCTAAACAATTCCTTCTTTCCCCTCAAGCTTGACCTAACTCCTCTCCTTCCTCTCCTCCTGCTTCCTCCTCCCAGCCAGTTCCTCCTTCCCCCCTCCCACTCTCCATTTATTCCCCCCCCCCTCTGCTACACCTCTAATGTTCCCACACTGCATGGAAGCTGTATGGATGCCTACTAGGCCCAAAACTAGGCATGGGGGATAGCACATTCCCAGGTGGCCCATTTTTGGTCCCAGGAGGCTGCATGGTAGGTAGGTAGAGGGATAGGGAGAGGGGGGGGATGCAGTAGGTAGGTAGGTAGGTGGATAGAGAGAGATAGGGAAAAATAGAGTAGGTAGGTAGATAGGTAGAGGGATAGAGAGAGAGGGAAAAATACGGTAGGAAGGAAGGTAGGTAGGTAGGTAGTTGGTAGGTAGGTGGATAAAGATAGAGAGAGGGAAAATACAGTAGGTAGGTAGGGAGAGGAATAAAGAGAGGGATAGGGAGAAATACAGTAGGTAGGTAGGTAGGTAGGTAGGTAGGTAGGTAGGTAGGTAGGTAGGTAGGTAGGTAGGTAGAGGGATAGAGAGAGGGAGGGAAAATGCAGTGGGTAGGTAGGTAGAGGGATATATAGTGAGAGGAAGAAATACAGTAGGTAGGTAGGTAGGTAGGTAGGTAGGTAGGTAGGTAGGTAGGTAGGTGGATAGAGAGAGGGAGGGAAAATACAGTGGGTAGGTAGGTAGAGGGATATATAGAGAGAGGAAGAAATACGGTAGGTAGGTAGGTAAGTAGGTAGGTAGGTAGGTAGGTAGGTAGGTAGGTAGGTAGGTAGGTAGAGGGATAGATAGAGAGGGAGAAATACAGTAGGTAGGTAGGTTGGGGGTTATACGGTGGTTGTGTGTATGTGTTTGTGTGTGCAGGTGTACATATATACACAGATTGGTTGGCCATTTAACCAGACTGGGCCACAGCAACACGTGGCCAGGTACAGCTAGTAATATTAATAAGATACTGCAGTTTTTCCTTGGGTTTTATTTTTTCCTCTTGATCATTAAATCCTACCTACATTTTGGTGCATTTTTAATCTGCTTGTTGATTTCCTTCACTGCTTCCCTCTCTCTCTCTCTCTCTCTCTATCCCTCTACCTACGTATTATTTCTACGTATTGGCAACTCATGCCTGTTTGGAGTTTAAATCTGAATAAGCAAATGTTCAGGGTGCCTTTGATAAAAGATCCATTGGAGTGAGGCTAGTAAATATTTCTCAGGGAGACTCAAGTGTTACGAGATAAATTAATTTATACAGATCGGGTGCTAAAATACACTCAGAAAGGTATATCTGTGGCAGGCTGCCTACTTGGTTTCTATGCCAACCATCATTAAAGTTCATTAAGGTGCATCTGGTCTCCCAGAAAACCAGCTTTAAAGGAAATCAGTAAGATTGCCATTTAAGGCCACAAGAGGAAGAAGTGTTGGCTTGATTCAACTGTTGCATGAATATGAATAGAGATAGTTTACTAAGAAACAAAAAAAAATGGTACTGCAAAAGAGTTTTACAATCAAGCCAAAGATTTAGAATTAAAAACTGCATTGCTGTTGTTGTTGTTGTTGTTGTTGTTGCTATCGTCATTGTCATTGTTATTACTTGTGTTCTAACAATGTTGTAAAGATTAAAACACTAGTGGAATAATTAGTCTATTCTAGTAGCAGAAAGGAGAGCCACTATGGTTAAGGTACCAGGCTGGAAACCAGGCAACTATGAGTTCTAATCTTACTTTAGCCACTCTCCCACTTAGCCGTAGGATGGGGGGAATGGCAAATCACTTGTGAAACCTTGCCAAGAAAACTGAGGGATTTATTGAGGCAGTCATCAGGAGTCAAAATTGATGCTATAGAATTCCTCCTCAAAAAGCAGCAAGGAATTGGGCCAACTGTAAAAGGGAGGCGAAACCTCTCTGCCCTGTACTGTCTTCTGTCCCTCCATAAGTTGAGTAAAAGAAAATAAATTCATATAAATAGATACAGCTGTACAGATATTTTGTATTTGGATAATTTATTCAAACTTTTTTCCTGGGATTTCATTTTTATAGGAAAGAGAATTCAAGCTGCAAGCATGCCTCTGGCAGGAAGTTAATATAAAAGTTCCAAGTCATATAGATCACTATACCATAAACCACAATTGTACTCGGGTTAAATAATTATTGTAGCTTCATGTGAGAATTAAAGACTCTTTAAAGAGCTCTGTCTGGACTATAAGTTATGGAGCTCTTTAATTAATATACTAGCTTTACCTTATCATGCAATTTGCCAACTATAGAAAAACATAGCAAGGTCATACAAATGCCTCCTCTCTCAATATCCCTGGTGGCTTAAGAACATAAGAACATAAGAATAGCCTTGCTGGAACAGGCCACAGCCCATCTGGTCCAGCATTCTGTCTCACACAGTGGCTCACCATTTGCTTCAGGATATTCCCAAGCAAATGTCTTCACCTGCTTATGATTCCCTGAAAATGGCATTGAGAAATATCCTGCCTATCTCTCCAACCCAGAGGGTGTCCTTAGGCATCCATAATGATAGCCATGGATACCCTTCTTCTCCATGAACTCGTCTAATCCTTTCTTAAAGGTATCGAAGCTGACAGCTGTCACCACTTCTTCTGGCTTTAATTCTGGGAGCTTCTCGATGCTCCCACGTAACACCTCTCATGTGCGAGCTGTACTGGCTACCGGTGGCCTTCCGGGTGCGCTTCAAGGTGCTTGTCACCATCTTTAAATTGCTCCATGGCTCGGGGCCTAGTTACTTGCGGGACTGTCTCCTGCCACATACCTCCCTCCGACCGATTCGCTCCCACAGGGAGGGCCTACTCAGGGTGCCAACCGCCGGTCAATATCGGCTAGCGGTGCCCAGGGGTAGGGCCTTCTCTGTGGCAGGGCCGGCCCTCTGGAACGACCTACCCCCTGAACTTCGCACTATCACGGACCTTCCCCACTTCCGCCGCTCGCTCAAGGCATACTTTTTCCAGCAAACTGGTCTAGCTTAGTTTTTAGATTCTAGCTGTGATATAGCTCTTGCCAATCAGGAAATGATTGGCAGGTCTGGCCCTCCGCTTTAACGAGGGCCCGCCTTGATGAGGGATTTATCAATCCGGAGAGGTGGGCGAAGCGCGGTCTCAGGGGTTTTTTAGTCTGTAAATTATTGTCTATTTTAGGGGGTACCAGGGAGGGGGGATGGTATAGACAGGTAGAGACGAGTGAGAAAAGAAAGTGCCGGACCAGCAGATGGCGGAGGGAAGTGGAAGGATCCGTTGGGAGGGGGGGAAACACGAGTCGTTCCAATGGAGGGCATACCCATCCAGAGGGTCGTAGGGAGAGGCAGGTCCAAGGGGAGACAAGTTCTATCCTCCCAGTTGGGAGCACGAGGCTGTTGGTTGGAAACGGTCAGGTGCCACAACCCCCGCAGGCTAGGTGGTCAGGGAGTACAGAGCCAGGGCCTGCGGCTGATGTTTTGCAATGCCAGGTCCGTGGTCAACAAAGCCCCCCTCATCCATGACCTTGTGTCAGAGGGGGAGCCGGACCTGGTGGGAATTGCGGAGACCTGGTTGGGCCACGAGGGAGGACTCCCCTCATTGAAAGGTGCCCACCAGGTTACCGCGCTTTTCATCAGCCCCGGGCCCGAGGCAGGGGTGGTGGGGTAGCGGTTATTGTTAGGGAAGGTCTGGAGCCGAGAGAGACCATTGTGCCACAGACCACCGGTTGTGAGTCCCTCTGCATGAAGTGGGGCCTAGGGAGGCAGTCGGGCTTGCTGGTTGTATACCTGGCTCCCCGCTATGTAACAGCAGCCCTGCCCGAGCTCCTCGAGGTGATCGCTACGATGGCAGTTGAGACCCCCAGACTTTTAGTCATGGGGGACTTTAATCTGCCATCGGTGGGCGAATCATCCGAGGTAGCTCGGGAGTTCATGGCTTCCATGACGGCCATGGACCTGACCCAATTAATTCAAGGCCCCACCCACGAGGGTGGGCATACACCGGATCTGATCTTTGTCTCTGGCCAATGGAAGAGTGATCTGGGTATAGGGGATATAGTCATCACGCCCTTGTCATGGTCAGACCACTCACTTCTCCGGCTCGACTTTCCAATCGCTACTCCCCACCGCGGGGAGGCGGAACCCGAGGCACCTATTTGGTTCCGCCCCAGGCGCCTGATTGACCCTGACGGGTTCCAGGCGGCGCTTGGGCCATTTCCTGTATCCCTGACCCACGCCCCGATGGAGGATCTCGTGGCCGCATGGAATACTGCGGCCACGGGAGCCTTGGATTGGGTCGCGCCCTTGCGGCCTCTCTTGCGGCGGCGAGCCACCCTGGCTCCTTGGTTTACCGAGGAGCTAAGGGTGATGAAACGCCATAAGAGATGCCTAGAGAGGAGATGGAGATCTACTCGGTCTGAATCTGACCGAACACAGGTGAGAGCCCATTTACGGACTTACCTTGTGGCGCTGAGAGTGGCCAAACGTCATCATTGTGCCGCTCTCATAGCATCTGCAGATAACCGCCCTGCCGCCCTGTTTAGGGTGACCCGCTCCCTCCTTCAACAGAGGGTGCGGGAAACCCCACTACAGGGTAGAGCAGAGGAATTTGGGATTTATCTGCAGGATAAAATCGCTCAGATTCAGAACGAGTTAGTCTCCATTGATAGCCCAGTGGGATCCTACGAGGCGGGTCTTGAGACAGTTTGTTGGGAAGAGTTTGACTCTGTTACTTCCGAGGATATGGACAGGTTACGTGGGCGACTGCGAGCCACCACATGTTTATTGGACCCGTGTCCCTCCTGGCTTGTACTGGCATCCTGGGAGGCGACATGAGGCTGGCTCCAGGAGGTTGTCAACGCTTCTCTGAGTGAGGGTTTCTTGCCTGCCTCCCTTAAAGAGGCCATGGTGAGGCCCCTCCTGAAGAAGCCCTCTCTGGACCCAGCATTATTGGTTACCTACCGTCCGGTCTCCAACCATCACTTTTTGGTGAAGGTTGTAGAGAGTGTGGTGGCACAACAGTTTCCCGTCACCTAGAGGAAGTTGATTATCTGGACCCACGCCAGTCCGGCTTCCGGCCCGGGCACAGCACCGAGACGGCATTGGTCGTGTTGGTAGATGATCTCTGGAGGGCCAGAGATGGGGGTTGTTCCTCCATCCTGGTCCTATTAGACCTCTCAGCGGCTTTTGATACCATCGACCATGGTATCCTAGTGCATCGGCTGGAGGGGTTGGGGGTGAGAGGCACCGTTCTACGGTGGTTCTCCTCCTACCTCTCCGGTCGATCGCAATTTGTGTTGGCAGGAGAGCAGAGGTCGACCTCGAGACCCCTCACATGTGGGGTGCCTCAGGGGTCGGTCCTCTCGCCTCTCCTGTTCAACACATATATGAAGCCGCTGGGTGAGATCATCCGTGGTTTGGGGGTAGAGTACCACCTCTACGCTGACGACACGCAGTTGTATATATCTACCCCAAACCACCCCAACGATGCCGTAGCGGTGATGTGCCAGTGCCTGGAAGCCGTGCGGGCCTGGATGGGAAGTAACAGACTCAGACCCAACCCGTCCAAGACCGAGTGGCTGTGGTTTCCGGCATCCCGATTCAACCAGTTGACTCCATCACTGGCCATAGGGCACGAACATCTTACCCCTGTGGATGGGGCGCGCAACTTGGGCGTCCTCCTGGATACCCGGCTGTCCATGGAAGATCAAGTGACAGCCGTGGCCAGGAGGGCGTTTTACCAGGTTCGCCTGGTACGCCAGTTGCGCCCCCTATTGGATTGGGATGCCCTTTGCACAGTCACTCAAGCCCTCGTGACATCCCGACTGGACTACTGTAATTCTCTCTACATGGGGCTCCCCCTGAGGTGCACCCGAAGACTTCAGCTTGTCCAGAATGCAGCCGCGCGAGCAATAATGGGAACCTCTAGGTTTACCCACATAACACCGCTCTTGCGCGAGCTGCACTGCCTGCCTGTCGTCTTTCGGGTGCGCTTCAAGGTGTTAGTTATCATTTTTCTGGTTCCGGCTCCTGCGGCGACGGGCGAGCCTAGCGCTCGCTCGCCGCTTTGTTTCTTCTTCTGCCCCCCAACGGGGGCGAGACTCCTCTGTTTGAGGGTCTCCCGTAGGGCCGGCTCGTCGGGGGGCGTGCCCCCCACGGCGGTGGAGGAAGCGGCTCCCGGCGCGGCTCAGGTGAGGGAGAACATGCTAGCGGGGGGTTTTCCCTTCGCCCAGGGAAGACGGCGCCATTTACAATTATGAGGAGGGCTGATCGGCTCAGTCAGAAGGACTCCCGAGGCTTCAGCTGCGAGGAGAGAGTGAGTCTTTAAAAAACTTTTTTTTCCTGCTGCCAGCCAGACTGAACGGACTGGGAGGGGGGTGTTTATTTTTAAAAAACCCCCCCTCGGATTTAAGCGGCACGTTAAAATGGCTTCTCTGCAAAGGGAAAGCGGAAACTTTCACTCCGGACGGTCTCTAACAAGGGAAAGTGGAATGTGACTTTTTGCAACATTGTTTCTAGGTCTGGCTGAGTTTAAAAAAATTCTTTTTTTGCTACTTTCTCCCTCTGGCTGAGATGGGCGGTGGAAGTGGCTTCTCTGTGTCCCTGCCTGATTATTTCAACTAAGGAAAATTTCCAGCGTCTCTTTGAAAGCAGGACTCTCTCTGGATTTTTGGAAAAAAAATTTTTCTTGATGGATTTGTGATTTCTTCTTTGGAATACCTTCGTTATTACTATTTGTTGATTTGGGAAATTGTGTCTCTTTTGGTTTCTGAATTGTTTGCAACTTCACGGCCCTGAACTGAACTGAGCTCCTGATCTGCCCTACCAGCCCCACCCGGAAAACGCCATCTTGGTGGCAGTGATTCTAACTTTTAACCATGGCACAAGAAGCAGCACTTGTAAATTTGGAACAAAGGATGGCTTCTCTTGAAACCTCTATGCAGACTTTGATAGCAGAAATAAAGGCCCAGAGGGCTGAAAATAGTACTTTCAAAAAGGAACTATTGGATACCCGGAAGCAAGTGTTGGAGAATACACAGAAGAATGAAGAATTGGAAGGAGGGTTGGAGGGGGCTAAGGGAGAGATTAAAAATATTTCTAATGAGGTGGGGGAAATAAATGGGCGTGTGTCTAGGATGGATATGGGAAGAATGACATATTTTTTGAGATTTCAGAATGTTCTTGAGGATTCTGGTGAATGCCTACCTGATCTTATGAGTACAATTTTAGCAGATTATTTACAAAAACCTAAGGATGAGATCAGGGGGGACATTGACCTAGCCTATAGAATTAACTCTGCATATGCCAGGATGAATGAAGTGCCTAGAGAGATACATGTGAAATTTGTTAGAAGGTCAACCAGAGAGGAAATCCTGAAAGCGCAGAGAGAGAAACCTTTAACTTATCATCGAGAAACGGTCACTATCTTGAAGCAGATCCCTAGAAAAATTAGAGACTCAAGAAGGAAATTTTCCTTCTTGTCTAAAACCTTGTTTGATCACGGGATTTGGTTCAAGTGGATGACACCTGAAGGGATGCTGGTGTTCTGGGAAGGAGGAAGAGTGAGGATTAAAACAGTTGCTGAGGCGGAAGCCTTTCTTAAAAAACATTCCTCTGCCCTGGGGGAAGATCCAGGGGGGACGGAGGGGGCCACGGCTCCGCCTGCGGGGGGCCAGGGAGGAGAAAAAGAAGATACAATAGCCAAAAGACTTAGATCAAAAAAATAACTTTGCCTTGATTTTTTCCTGAACAATTTTGCATAATATTTCTATCCGGACCTTTTGTAAATGTCTGACAGCATGGAAGGGAGAATTTAGGTAAATGTACTTGCTTTCAACTTGTAGTGGTATGGAAAATGTTTTTTATATTAACTTTTTTAATGTGTATTTTGAGGTCTCGGAAGGTCCGATGACTCTGACGTGAATGCTCTCAAAATTTCTTTGTAACCATTACCTTACCCTGTTAAAAAATGTAAAACCAATAAAGCTTTTTCAATATAAAAAAAAAGGTGTTAGTTATCATCTTTAAAGCGCTCCATGGCACGGGACCTAGTTATCTGTGGGATCGGATCCTGCCCCATACATCCTTGCGGCCGATTCGCTCCCACAGAGAAGGACTTCTCCAGGTGCCGTCCGCTAGGCTATGCCAGCAGGCGACGCCCAGGGGAAGGACCTTCTCTGTGGCGGGCCCAGCCCTCTGGAACGACCTTCCCCCCGAAATTAGGACCTCCGCTCCTTCCGTCAAAAACTTCAAACACACTTTTTCTGCTTGGCCGGCCTAGGTTAGTCTCCGTCTAATAGGGTGTTAGGAGATTTTAGTTAATTTATAATTGGAGATTTTAGCGCAGGGATAATTTTAGTTTAATTTGTTTTTACTTATTCTATTTATGTATTTTCTATAGCTATTTTAATTTCCCTGTGCACCGCTCCGAGTCCCCTTGGGGAGAGGATGCGGTTTACAAATAAAAAATTATTAATATTAATATTAATATTAATATTAATATTAATATTAATATTAATATTAATATTAATTATTATTATTATTATTATTATTATTATTATTATTATTATTATTAAATGGACATTGGGTTTTATTAAGGAATTTTAGCACAGGCTTTTAATTTAATTCTCTTTTAATTATATTATTGTATCTTCTATTATTTATTGGTTTTAATTTTCCTCTGCACCGTCCTGAGTCCATCTCGATGGAGAAAGGCGCGGTATACAAATCAAAATAAATTGACATTGAAATTGGCAGGGAGTTCCATAGACTAGTGATTCTCTGGATGAAAAAGTACTTCCTCTTATTTGTTTGAGGTCTAGCTTCCAAAAGTTTCATGGAGTGAAAGTTCTAGTTCTAGTGTTGTGCGATAGGGAAAACAGTTTTTCTTTTTCTACTTTGTCCACACCGTGCATGATTTTATAGACTTCAATCAGGTCACCTCTCAGGCTCCATCATTCTAGAGTGAAGAGGCCCAGCCGTTGCAGCCTCAGACGGTAAGGAAGGTGTTCCAGCCTCCTAATCATTCTGGTTGCCCTCCTCTGCACCTTTTCCATTTCCATAATATCCTTCTGAAAGTATGGTGACCAGAACTGTATACAATACTCCAGATGGGGCCTCACCATAGATTTATAAACACTTACTGACTTATTTTCTATACCCTTCCTAATGATCCCTAGCAATGAGTTTGCTTTTTTCACTGCTGCGACACACTGGGTTGACACCTTCATTGAGCTGTCCACCAGGACACCAAGGTCCCTTTCCTGGTTAGTTGCAAGGAGTTCAGACCCCATCAGTTTATAGATATAGTTGGGGTTTTTAGCCCCAATGTGCATCACTCTGCACTTACTAATGTTGAAGCTCATTTGCCACTGGTTTGCCCACTCCTCCAGTGTCAAGAGATGCCTCTGGAGCTCCTCACACTCTCTCTCAGTTTTTACTACCCTGTATAATTTAGTGTCATCGGCGAATTTGGCTACCTTGCTGTTTACTACTACTGGACGTAGTTGCTTCTACCTGGAGAAACTGGATCATCTCATCTACAAAATGGCAGATTCAGAAACAATCTTTTTAATAGAGGACTAGTTGAGAGCAAAGTATCCAACAATATATTTGTCTTCTGCCTGTAAGCTCCTTTGAGAAATTGGACACTGGAACACAGATGAACATTTGGGCTCACCTTTACATATGAACTGGATTCCTGAATGGAAATAGTATTCACATTGGTTTGTGTGGAAATAAATTATTTTCTGCCACAAAATAATGTTCAAGATTGCAGAGAAAGCTGAATTTGTCATCAAACAAATTTAATACCTCTTCAGACCATTTCATGAAATGTGAGAATGCCTGAAAAGAGCATTGGATCTTAAGTCTGGAGCATGTGAAGTAAAAAGAAATAGCATACAGTGATATCCTGAATTATCTCTCAAATCCAAATGCAGAGCTGTAGAAAAGTGAAGAATTTGGGCTATTGGACTCCTGCATTGAACAGTACATAAGAATCCACTGTAGACAGTATAGTAGCTGCCATATTGCAAGCTTTTCAGTTACTACCAATTGAAGAAAATATATTGTGTGTAATTCAGGGTTAAACTGTAGAGGCCTTTATGATCACTGAGTGTGGTTGTTTGCTTACATTATTTAGTTACCACATGAGGTAACTTAGTTTCATTACTTACTCTAGTAATGAAATTTCTGCAAACAAACACTTAGAAAGAACCAAGGTCTCCAAGCTAATATATGGCTCCACCTGATACCATCTGTGGTAAATATAAGTAGTCTTAAATTGGAGTATAAAACAATGTATAATACCTGATACTGAGAAGAGGCCTTGTTTTATGAACTTGTACATCACACATTGGGCAGTATTTGTTGGTTTCCAGATAGCGGACAATGCAGGTTTTACAAACTAAAAAAAGAAAAGAAAACATTGGTAGAAAAGAGGAGTCACACAGGAAAATGAATATGAATTTATGAAATGAAGAGATATCCAAACCTGGATCAAATCTGGCCTTACTATGAAGCAAAGCAATGGTTACTCAAGCTAGCTAGAAAATCATCTGAAGTAAAAAAAAATTCCAGGGCTCCAGTTTTTGCTATATTAGTTGTAGATAAAAGGAATCCCTTGTCTGATTTTTTTTAAATGCAGAAAAAACAAAGAATGTAAGCACATTTTCTATAAATCTGAATGAGAAATTGTATTCCAGTGGATAAGTGTGCAATATTAACTTCACGTCTTAAGAGTTTTTGAAGGCATCTTTAGACTGCTTGTTCTTCATAAAACAGAAGTTTATTTATATCAATAATTGACATTAAACTGTATTCAGACATATATCATATTATGATCAAATACATAAAACATTAAATAATAAGCAAGAGTATCTGATATTGTGCTAAGTGGTTACTTCCCCCCCCTTTTTTTTCTTATTCATTGGTGACTAACTGACAAGTAGCATTAAATGGTGAAGATGAAACTTAATTAAATCTTGCTACATAATTTTAACTATGAGCTATTCAACTATCTTGCTAATGGGAATATTCAGTATATTAGCCTTTAGTCTAGCTCATCTTTCATTGATTAAAATAATATCTTACTGTTTTAACTGTCACTCATGTTCAGACTTGCTAACAAAATTATCTTTATTGGGCAGTAGAAATGAAGAATATTTTAAAAATCAGGGAAATCAAGGTTACCAGGAGAATCTGAAGAATATTAGCTATCCTATAGGGAAGGGAATTCGGTGTTCTGGATGGACAGCATGATTATCCTGAGCATTTGAAATGGACCTTCATCAATGAGAAAGTCCAGAGATTCTGTCAAGTTCAAACAGAGAGCTTCCTTATTTGATACTTACATGAATGTAAGCATTCCACAATGGTTGTGGCATCTATAAAGTAGCCTCCACATAAGGCACACATTAAGTGAGGGTTCAGCTCTGTAATTTTTATCCTGGTAGTTCTGTGCATCCTGATGAATTCAGGCAATTGTCTCTGGGGAAAAAAAAGAATAATACAAAACTAAATCAAACAGCCTCACTCATCCTGAGAGGATAATTATTTGGCACAAATCTCACTTTACAAACTGATGGACAACAGCAGGCTGCAATACGGAAGATAATAACTGTTATCCCATAGACAGTGATTATCTACTAAGACAAGATTTTTTCATAGGAAAGGATAATCAGATGTTGGACTAAGAAAAAGCTTTCATCTTTTCCACATAATCTTTGACTGGTGCTATCAGATAAAACATGGAAAGGACAAAATCATCCCTAGCATCCAGAGGGCCTTAGATGTCACACTTCTATCACACTATTCTTTTAAGTACAGAAGTTTTGTCAGCTATTCTAAAAACCAAATTCTTTTTTCAATTAATAAAATCCCATTTCTCTTCACATAAAGGAAATCCAGGTGCCTAATAAAATTCACAAAGCCAAACTTTATTTTATTAAGCACTTGTATCAGCTGTTCATTACTTATTTCATTTAGCTACATGTACCTTATTATTTAATCAAATAGACTCAAGCTATCTACCATAAACCATAAACATTCAATAGAATGTTTAAATAAATACAGCAACATAAAGAAACCAATACCATACCACGCAAAATGCATAAAAATAGTTGTCATTTATTTATCTGTAATAATCTTTATATTGTTTTAATAGCTACTTTAAGCACTCACACAAGTAGAATTACAGGATATAAATTGAATAAAATTTGACAATACATAATTATATAAACTGTTTGAAAATAACAAATTAAAATATCAATAAAGGTGAGAAGACCATACCACGGGAAAACAAATGAATTCCATAAAGGTCTGCTTAAATAAGACCAGCTTACTTGTGGGCCAAAAACCAACAATTGATGCAAGGTTAGACAAATGCCTCTCAATGTTTTGTTTCCAAATTTGGACAGAACACTATGTAAAGGTTTATTTTATTATTTCATAAATTCATTCCCATCAAATTCAGAAAAGAGAATACATATCCCTGCACTTGCACAGGGCCAGATGGCAGAAGAAAATTATATTATAGATAAAAAAAATAGTTTATATGTAGTAAAGATGATGCAAATTTTCTTCAGAAACACAAAACTCTGTAGCTCTTTAAGATTATATCTCAGGTACTGCCATAATATAGTCAGCAACATTCTGAGCTGGCTTCAAAAGACAGCTTGCCATAACTATCTGCAATCATTCAAGCCACCAATAGATGACGCTAATCAATACCATCTTCAAGGGACAAGAAGAGTTTCCTTCACCAATCTGAGCTGAGGAAAAACATTTAGGGAACTACCCATTTGTTACAGCTAATGAATGAAAATGCTTTGCTGAAAAAAGGGAACTTGCCAGGGAATCAGATTGAAAAAACTTAACAACACCAAAAATACATTCTTTTTAAAAAATAAAGCCAATTATCTTTAGCCAATTTTCTCAAAGTCAACTGAATGGGGTGAAAATTCAGCCCCCGACATTGAATTTGGATCATTAGCCCTTTTTCAGGAATTAGTAGTAAGACAGATTTGTTTATTTATATCCCAGTGCTATTGTTATTACGTATTTTTACAAATAACTCAAGGCAATCAAACATATCCAACACACCTTCTTCCTATGTTCTCCACAGCAACAGCCTTGTGAGTAGGTTGGGCTGAAAGAGTGATTGGCCCAAAGTTACCCAGCTGGAAATTGAATTCATGGTTTATCACTTTCTAGCCCTGGTGCCTAACCGTTAGATCTAACTATAGATATATAGATTCCTACCTCTTTCCATTTTCCTGATCCTACCTCCTTTTCCACCTCAGTATATGTTAAATACTATCCCTTAAATTGGCTAAAAACGTAGTGTGCAACTTCCAGGTTACTGCCCTGTACTAAACTGGGGTAGGAACTGGGTATGTCTAGTTTAATAAAAAGAAGGACCAGGGGAGACATGATAGCAATGTTCCAATATCTCAGGGGTTGCCACAAAGAAGAGGGAGTCAAGCTATTCACCAAGGCACCTGAGGATAGAACAAGAAGCAATGGGTGGAAACTAATAAAGGAGAGAAGCAACTTAGAACTGAGGAGAAATTTCCCAGTTAGAACAATTAGTCAGTGGAACAGCTTGCCTCCAGAAGTTGTGAGTGCCCCAACACTGCAAGTCTTTAAGAAGATGCTGGATAGCCATTTGTCTGAAATGGTATAGGGTTTCCTGCCTAGGCAGGGGGTTGGACTAGAGGACCTCCAAGGTCCCTTCCAACTCTGCTATTGTATTGTATTGTAAACCTACAAATGTAATAGTCCTCTCTTTTTAAGGTAGGAAGAGAACATGGAAGAATTATCAGATACAAGAACAAATGCACAGTAGGCAAGTGCCTTGAGAAAGGTTCTGGGTATCATAATAATGGCACCGAAAAAGCTCAAACTTCTTTATTATCCTGTGCCTCACCTTTTTCAGGGTTCCAATTAACACTGAGTTTTTACCACCCTGTAATCAAGGAAAACAGTGATGCAGTTAAATAATACCATAACTCAGAATTTATATAAAAGCTATTTAAAGGAGATTGGAGGGAGAACTGCAGCCTCAACTGCACAAACTGGAATGTTTTTTAATCTGCCTCAATGGATTTGGATGAACTCACAGACACTCTGACATCATACTTTTGTTAGCTTTTGTGAGGACTTATATGTGTGCCAAACAAAACTTTATGCATCTATACTAATAATAAAACTTGGTTCACAGCTAAGCTCAAACATCTATGTCGTGCCAAAGAGGAAGGCTACAGGAAAGGAGATAGAATGCTGTATTCAGGCCAGGAATGTATTAACAAGAAAGATCTGGGCAACAAAAAGAAGCTACTCTTAAAAACTGAGGATTCAGCTCTGCAAAAATGAACCAGCAAATGTGTGGAAAAGACTGAAGAATATCACTGGCTACAGCAGACCTGCACCCCTTGAAGAAGAGAATCAGAAACTGGCAGATGACCTGAATGTTTTCTACTATAGGTTAGAGAGGACCACTGTCAATTATTGCTACTCTCTCCGTCTTGGATACATCAACAACAGCTAAATCTCCTATACCTGACTCCATACCACTAGTGATCACAGAAAAATATGTGTAAGGTAGTGGTGAGATGCAGGCAGTATGCCCTGGTACGGGTGTACCAGAGTCAGCCTGGAGCACTGGATACCGTTCCGGTATGGTGCTCTGGAGTATCCGCCCACGCACCTGCGCTCCTTACCTGTCTTTTTTTTTTTTATGCAAAAAAAGTTTTATTGGTTTTAACAATTTTTTACAGGGAAAAGGTATATAGGGTGTAAAAGAACATTTTAGAGGCATCCATATCGGAGGTGCAGGCCGCCTCCAAGGCTTCATACAAAGATTAATTATTTTTCTATTTAAGGTGGCAGGAGTTACATGTGTATCATTTCATAAAACTCATGCATTCAATAAATTGTTTCTACAAAACATCCGAAAGAAAAAGTTACAGTATATTAAAGGAAATCATTTTTGTAATCTTGAGTCTTGTAAATATTGTATCCTCATCCTCCCTCCCACCAGTGGGTGGTGCCATGGCCCCTCCCGTTCCCCCATTTTCTCCTTACCTGTCTTTTAAGCTTCTGTGCACATGCATGGCACATACAACACCTGCAAGATGCTCCCCTGAGCAGCTGGAGTGTCACGGAGGCTTGAGGAAGCTTTGCTGACAGGTAAATGCATGCACGCATCATGCATGTAGGTGACGCCAGGGCCGTTCCAACTGTACCAGTTGGAATGGAATCTGGAACCTACCACTGGTGTGAGGTATATTTCACAGAAAAAAAAGTGGAAAAGCACCAGGGCCAGATAGGGTAACTCCCTCTGGCTTGAAAGTCTGTGCTGATCAACTGCCCCCCCCCTGTTTACCTGCATCTTTAATAAATCACTGGAGATATGTCATGTTCTTTCTTGCTTCAAACACTCTATTATCATTCTGGGGTCCCAGAAACCCTCCATCAAGGAGTGGAATGACTACAGACCGTAGTTCTGACATCCATAGTTATGAAAACCTTTGAAAGGTTAGTGTTGGCCCACCTGAAAGCCATCACAGATCTGCTGCTAAATTCTTTGCAATGCCTACTGTGCAAATAGATCACAGATCATGCTGTCAATATGACACTGCCCCACATCTTGGAACATCTTGACTCCTCAAAGAACTATGCCAAGCAAGACTCTTGTTATGTGAGCTTTTCCCCATTTTGTGACCTTTCTTGCCACAGTTGTTAAGTGAATCAAGTTGAATCTGATTTTCCCATTGATTTTGGTTCTCAGAAGGTCATGAAATCATGGGACATTGCAACCATTATAAATAAAGTTACATAAAGTTTATATATATAAAGTTGCTGAATTTGATCATGTGATCCTGGGGATGCTGCAATGGCTGTAATGTGAAAAATGGTCAAAAGTCACCTTTTTCAGTGCCATTGTAAGCTTGAACAGTCACTTAATAAATGATTGTAAGTTGAAGATTACTTTATACATTTTGTAAAATTATCCCTTTAATGTTGTAAACTTGTGGTATGTTGGGCAGTCAATAAATTTAATGCAATAAATAAACACTTGCCATGTAACATAAAGCTGCTGGGCTGAGTTTTGCAATAGGGAGATAAAATCATAAGAGTTTAGCACAGTTGTAGTAACTCATACTAGTCCAATGAGGTGGGAATTTCCTAGATAAGATGGCTTCTATATCCTGGTAGTATAGTAAATGCAGATAGCTCTAAGGCAAGGCTTGGAATGTGCATCACATTTCTACCTCGACACAGCAATGTATTCATTCAATGACTGGAATGCTTTCAGAGCCTAAAGTTAATCAAAAGTTTTTTTTCATTTGTTTTCAGAAAGACCACAATAGCTCATGGAAACCCTATTAAATTGTGTACCTATCACTCTTTCCCCCCCTTATCATATGCCATGTTGAAAGATAAAGAATGAAACTCAAAATGAACAGTGAAATCCAGTAAACTTCTCCTTATAACCCATTTAGAGTTTCAAAAGTGTCTGATTTCACATGAAATCACACTGCACCCATTTTTTTCCCTCAGGAGCCAGCATTGAATCAATGCTGGATTTTCAGTGCAAGGCAGAGGATTGCTGATAAAAGCTTAAAAGCAAAGCTCTCTTGGGAACAACACAGCAGATAAGCAACAAGACAGGATAGAGAGGAGTTGAGAAACTAAAAAACATGCCTACCTTCCCTTTCAGGTATTGCTTCTCTGAGGCTGCTTAGATCTTTTTGAGAGAAGCAACTATCTTTCCTAACTATAGCAGTTATAGGCAAGAAAATTTACAAGAAATCTGAAATTCTGAATTTTGTTTTGAAAATAAGAAAAGGCTGAAAGTCCAGCACATTTATTGCAATCCTTTTTATTAGAGTGGGAAGCACTGTTCAAATCCAACAGATTTGAAAAATTAATTCAAGGCTCTGCTTTTAATAACCCAAGAGCAATAATAATAATAATAATAATAATAATAATAATAATAATAATAATAATAATAATAATAATAATAATAATAATAGTAGTAGTAGTAGTAGTAGTAGTAGTAGTAGTAGTAGTAGTAGTAGTAGTACTTGGTGTCTTAATCAGAACACTAACCTGCCTCTCACTAGAAACTGTTTGCCTTCCTTTTCCTGTTCCAAGGAAAAGGAAAACAAATTCAGTACACACATTTAACAATAACTTATTACCTCCTTTATAGTAGCAAGGAGTTCCCCAAACCCATGCTTTATTAGGTCTTAATTCATTAGGCAAAAACATGTCAAACATCATACCTTTTTCTTTTCAGGAATAATAAGAAAGTATAGTTTAATGTAAAACCTCATTTGCAAAGTACCATATTTTCAGATAATAGGTTCAGATCAAGTTGTTAGTTTTGACATTTTATTTAAGGAAACAGAGTTTTCTTTTATAAAAAGTTTTGTTTTGATCCCTTCCTGGGACTCAATAGATTGTTCACAGGTGGAAAAGTGGTACAAGATTTGAGATACTATTATTTTTAGCAGCACTGTTATATTGAAGCACATTCTCATTTGTAAGATTAAATACAATAATCATGTTCCTGTGTCTGCAATAGAAGATTATCTAGATGTTATTGCCTATTGTCATACTTGATGGTGCCTTTTTCTTTTCTATACTTGATGGTGCCTTTTTCTTTCTATACTTAGTGATATGCTTTCCTTTCTAATTTAATTCAATTTTACTTGTTTGTTTTGTCATGGGGGGGGGGGGGGGGGCTGCAGCTGGCTGTTTGGGCCAGCCCTCATTGAAAACAATGTTTTTCATGAGGACTCTTTTAGAGCCTTTTAAATATTTTAACTATGAATATATTGCTAAATAAGCGTCAGACACTCAGTATTGTTAGCATTTTATCATGTCTTCAATGTTTAGAGCTATATTTTGCATATTTGCCTTAATTAATTAATTAATGATACAGGGAGGGAATAAATTTCTGTGCCAGGTTCATTTTTACCTAATCCACTTGTGGTCACCAATCCAATTGGGTGAACCTTCTGTTTCCCAGTGCAAAACATTAAAAAGTTATGATATTTATGTAGTTACTTAACAAGCAAATCTAAATTATATTAAAGTAACTAAAGTATCTATACAATCCTCAAGGCATGTCACAACTTTTGACTATCCCTAATACTTGGAAATTGAAAGTTGAAAAATTTGACACACCCTAAATTGGCCAATAAGTCATAATGATTTTCAACTGTTTCTTTCTGCAGAGGGCCTTACACTTAGGACAAAAATACAGTATCAAGCTCCCTGATTAAATGTTCACAAAATGTTTCGTGTTGCTTGCAACATGCAAATCTATGTGATTTCTATCACAAGGTTAGTGTTTACCCTTGGTTCATTAGATTTGTCTTTTTTTGATACAAAAGTATATTTGTCATGTTTATTAAACTCACCAAAACTAACAAACTATAGACATGCAGCTAAAAATCGCTGATGGTAGAATTAGGAATTAATCATCTAAGAATTAATCAAATTATACAGAATCATTAGGAAGTGAAAGCTTCTTAATTCTACCATTGTTAGGAATTTTTAGCTGCATGTCTGTAGTTTGTTAGTTTGGCAAAGAAGCTGGGAAAAAGAGGGGAAGTTTTATAATTTAATCAGTTCTAACTTTTAATGACTTGTTTCTGAATAGTTTGATTAATTCCTAGTTGATTTGGTGTTTAAAATATTGTTTGAGATCTTTTCTTAATAATGGGATTATTCATAAGAATGGGTTAACTATAGAAGTTACCACTTTTGTTACTGCTTCCTGTAAGAGTTAAAGGCACTTTCCCTATTTGAAGGATTTCTTTGTTTCAATATTCTTTATCGCTTTATATTCTTAAACTGTCATCGAACTTTCAATGTTGTCTGTGAAGAACTGACCAGTTCTGTAAATTACAGTTGCTGTTTAGATTCTGAATCAATTGTATGTGTCAACCTTGTATGTATCAACCCTGGAGCCATCTTTGGAGAGCCTTCAGGGTTGCCACAGCGAGGCTTGCTGGAGCTGTGAGAAAGGGAGGGGGGAATAGAGATAACTGAGAGGAATATGTAGCAAAAACAACATTCTTTCTCCTGGGAATCAAGGACACTTTCACCAGCAGCTGGTGGGGCGTGGATGGGAGACATCCGGGATGGGGAGAGAGACCTGATTGCGGCATGTGATTGTTGTGTGTAACGTAAGGAAGAACGTTGGATTTGAACTGGGTGGGGGAAGCCTGGGGGTCTTCAGATTCACCAGCTGGGCCAATATGACCTGCCTATTAAATCCCCGCCTTGGAGTCGTGATTTCCTATGGGCTGTTACTTGGAACCCTGACATTATCTAGGTAACAGTTCAGTCATTTGAAATTAGCATATCTTTGGTTTTCCAACCTAAATGATTTTAGAAAACTAATTATTTGGATTTCTCAAACTAGATCATGCTGTCCCAATTCTATTAACACTCATTTTTATTAGCTAAACTTGTATCAAGTTCTTTGTATTTATAATTAAACCACCTCCTTTGGGCATTTACACATGGCCTCTATTTTTTTTTTAAGAATAGTAAAATCCATAAAAAAGCTTACTCACTTTATTTTTATGTGCTGATCATTGAAATAGGATCTGATCTATACATTTCATTTGCAAAAGTTGGTTTCTTCACACAAAAAGTTCTGTCTAGAAAAGGCTCTTCTTCCTTTGCATTTCACAGCTGAACATAAGGATGCTTATGTACAATGAAATATATCAGAGTTTCATACCAAGAACTCATGTTAAATGTACTGAATGTTTTTCTTAATAATAGTTCCATAATGAATATGGCTGTGCCTGTTATAATATAACTGCCAAACAATTTAATAATTATTTAAAAATAATTTTTAATCTACTATATAATATTGAAAAAGCTGTATACTGGTTTTGTTTGCATAGCTATTTTTAAAAGTTCATTTATTAATGCTGTACTCAGAGATGTTTTCTAAAGATTTAGGTCAGTGATGACTAACTTTCTCCAGATTGAGTGCCCAAAGGGTGTGCGAATGCATATGTGCATGCCCAAACCCCCAAAATGCAATGCAGGGATGGCCCCCGCACATGCCCCCACCCCCCACATGTGCACATGCAGGCCCCCCGCACATGCCGCACCCCCATGCATGTGCACATTTACACAAAGACCCGAAAACCAGCTGTCTGGTCGGAGGTGCATGTGCATGCATGGCAGATATGAACTGGGGTGACAGCTCGCATGCCCACAGAGAGGCATACATGCCACAGGCATACCACATTGATCTAGGTAAACTAATAGGGGTTCAGAGAGCTCTATTGTACCTTCAATGATCTGAATAGTATCAGATTTGAGGGGGGGTTCAGTACAAGGATAGGGTCTGGCTTATGGCAGAAAGGAAACCTCTAATGCAGAGGTCCCCAACCTTTGCAACTTTAAGTCTGAAGGACTTCAGCTGCCAGACTTCAGCTCCCAGAAGTTGCAAAGGTTGGGGACCCCTGCTCTAATGTATGTCTAGCCTGAGAACAAAAGACTGCCATTACTTTTTGTGACCCTGATAACTAGTCACCTTTAATAAAAATTGGGTCATAGATTGTCCCCACAACACATTTGCAACTAGGCCAGTAATGGTATCCTCTTTTCTTCACTACCACTTCGGTAGCTGGAGCGCCATGTCTGAGCATGCACAGAAATTTCTGTGCACGCGCAGAAGGTCCAAAATGACATCAGGGTGGGTGGGCGGAGCCTCACAATGATGCCACTACCATTTCTGCACAAATACATGGAACAATAATAGCAATTCTCTGAATCTAGAGATTTTGAAAACCCCAGAAAAAGTACATATGGTGAACAAAAATACAAAAAGTTTTTCCTCTCATAATACATAGAAAAAAGGGAAAGCAAGTTATTTTCCTTTCAGTTAATAAAAAATATATAGTTATACATTGGGTGCTTTCAAAAGGGTGTGGCAGGGGAATTTAATATGCCTTTCTTTCCCCTCCTTCCTCTCTTTCATACTTCATTTGGTACCATTAAATGCAGGATGGTGTAAATTCTACTGTCGGTCTGTCATCTTTCTATCTATCCATCCATCCATCCATCCACCCACCCACCCACCCACCCACCCACCCACCCACCCACCTACCTACCTACCTACCTACCTACTGTACCTCATGCATATAAACATAAGAGGAGACATTAGAAACCACAACCCTTTCTGGCTTGCTCAGGCAGCTTTACTGTTTCCATAGTAACCTCTATACTTGGCAAGGAGCCAGAATATTATTACAATTTGCCATGGTAGTAAAAAAGAAAAGGGGGATAGATAAAGAGGAGAGAATGAGGACAAATAGCTAAGCATTTTCAATACCTTTGGTGTTAGCAAATTGATTTGAGATCTGCACATTTTCTGGGGCTGGATGATTCAATCTTAATAGTGTCAAATATAAACAAAGAAAGGCCCCTATTTAAGAACACATATTGTGTGAATTTCCAATCAGTATCTTTCAAGAAACAACCATTGAGGAGAGGGTTGATTTATTATTTTTGTGGATGCAAAAAAAGCTCTTGGAAATGAGTAATGATGGAGAGCACCCATAGGGAGGAAGCAAATCTCAAAGGCCGGATTATTAGAAAAGGAAACAAATTCAGACAGATGTAACCCTATTAAGGCAGGGAAGAAGTATTTGGATTTGTTTTGACAGGAAAATGTCCACATCCTGTCAAGCTGCCTTCCAATTCTTCAATGAGAAAAGCTTTTGATTAAAAAAAAAACCAAACACATATAAAAGAACATTCCCCCAGTATCTCCTATGAGATTATTGTTACTGGTTTCTTTCAACTGTCAAGGTAGGCATTAGCCTAAATGTTCATTTTCTTTTGCAAAGACTGGTTTCCTCACTAGCAACTATTGCAATCCAACTACTCTTGTGCCAAAATAACTGTAATAAGGTACATAAAAGATGACTCTCCCTCTCAACAAGTATAAACAGTTAAGTATCTTAACATCTACTCTGGTGCTTCAGTCAATAAAACACTCTTCTTCTCCTCATATCTCATCCTTTATCAATAATTAAAATTGCAAAAAGTAATCTTTCAGCTCTAAGCAGCAAAGGTTTATTAAGCCTTTCTAGAAATAGTACAGGTAGTCCTAGACCAGAGCTCTGCTGGCTGGAGAATTCTGGGAGTTGAAATCCACAAGTCTTAAAGTTGCCCCTGTCCTGGACTTATTGTTAGATCTGACCAGAGAGTGGGGTCGACACTAAGGTAGGCAAAACAGAACCATTTGTTAGGCAACAGGAACAACAAGTAAACTGTAACGAAAGTTAAGCGGTAGGCAGGGCCCTCCGTGCCTGACAGCTATTTATAAGAGTGTTGTCAGGAAGGGGGCCAGTCAGACAGCCCAGCAACCGAATTATAGCCAGTTGCGTCTCAACCAATCAGGCACGACTGGCTGTTGCTAGCTGTCAAGGTTGAGGTCGAAGACTTGCAGCCGGTCATAAGTCGAGGACCGGTCGCAAGTTGAGGACCACAACACTTATGACTACGACTGAACTCAAATTTTTGTTGTTTAGTAAGAATTTAAGTGAGTTTTGCCTCATTTTACAATCTTTCTTACCACAGTTGTTAAGTGAATCATTGTAATTGATAAGTTACCATAGTAACTTGGTTGTTAAGTAAATCTGGCTTCTCCATTGACTTTGTTTGTTGGAAGGTCACAAAAGGGATCACACGACCTTGCGACACAGCAATGATCATAAGTATGAGTCAGTTGCAAAGAATCTGAATTTCGATCACATGATCATGGGGTCAAAGGTCATAACTATGAAAAATAGTCATAAGTCACTTTTTTCAGTGCCTTTGGAACTTTGAACAATAAATGAATTAAATGAACTGTTGTAAGTTGAGGACTACCTGTAATGTTTATAGTTTAGTGTTAGTCAAAAAAAACCTCCAAATGTATTGCTGGTGCGGGTCTAGATAATCAACTTCCTCCAAGTGTCGAGGAAACTGTTGGGCCACCACACTCTCAACAACCTTCACTAAAAAGTGAAGGTTGGAGACGGGACGATAGTCTTCTAATAATGCTGGGTCCAGGGAAGGCTTCTTGAGGAGGGGCCTCACCACCGCCTCTTTCAAGATGGTAGGCAAGGACCCCTCACTCAGAGATGAATTCACAATGCCCTGGAGCCAGCCTCGCGTCACCTCCCAGGATGCCAGTACAAGCCAAGAGGGGCACGGGTCCAATAAATATGTGGTGGCTCTAAGGTTCCTCCGCAACCTGTCCATATCCTCGGTAGTAACAAAATCAAACTCCTAATCCTATCTTATCTCTATCTGGAAGAGAAAAATTCAAAAGCATTTCTTTCTTGGGTTAGTACGCAATGTTGAATCATGTGTTGAGCTATGTGATACCCAGAACATAAAACAACCAAATGCATCCACCTTACCACTGCTGGCCTTATGCAGGATCTGTTCTCATCAAAGATCAAAACAGAACTTTCCCCCTCCTCCACCTTGTTATTAACCCACTTCTTCCTACTTTCACTTTATGGGGACCAAAAATGGTAAATGTTGGGTAGGGCTCTTCCTCCTCTCTCTCCTCTACAACATCTACAAGTTTCTCTTTTGTGATTTCAGGTGATGACACATTTATTGGCTAATGAAAGGTGGGATCTGGTTTCTATAGTTATGTATCTGATCCTGGTGGACCAGTGCCAATGCCAAAAGAAAATTATTAATGCTAAAATTTACATTTTGGGGAAGGGGGAACATATGAAGGCTGCTCCCCTCTATCAATTCCCATCAGAAGAGAGCTGAATTAACAGCCTATTTCCTAAGCCCTGATACATTTGTAGTTAGGGAATGGGTTTTCATTTCAAAGCATGTGGTTTGAATGTCAATTCTAACTTTTTCTTTTTTAAAATAAAAGTTAAACATTAAAAATGAGCCAAAAAAGCAACCCGTGAGCAAGCTGGTTTTAATAAAATCCTGATGCCCAAACCTCAGAATCTCCTTCACAGAACCTAAAATAGTTTTAATTTTCTTCCTCTAAAAAACAACCACTAAGGTTCACTGAATTGCTCCTGATTTCTTCCTCCACTTTCCTCCCAATAGCACATAAACATATAATCACTCCCCATCCTAACAAATTCATTCTTATTTAACATTTACTACCCAAAAACACATGGTTGTTCACAATAAAAAATAGATCATGCATTGAATAAGAACTAATAACTTTTCCATATGATAGAAGCACAACCATTCCATATATTACTCTATATTCATTACTCTATATTCAGCTGTGCATATTCTTTTCCTGGTGACTCTAAGCAAAAATATTTCAAAATTGTGTTTTAGAAAGCAAAAGTACTATAAACAGAATTTATACCATATTATGCCACTTAGGTACAAGTCACCCATTCATATCTCAGAGGATATCAGATTTCTCCCATGTTTTAAGGATTAGCATTGTTCTGGAATTTTAATTGTTGCAATCAAATTGTTTAACAATCAAAATTTTAATTGCAAATTAAGCACTAAGACCAAAGACAAATCAGCATGTAAGTACCTTGATCTTTCTCTTCCTGTACCTCATTTGGAGAAAAGAAGCAATAGAAGACAGGAAAAATTTACAGTTCAGAGGGAAATCATTGGGGCTTATATTTTACCAATAAAAATCATAGCAATAAATTATAAATCAAAGAATTATTGTATCTTTAAATTGTATCTCCCACATTTTTTTAATAAATGATATTGTAGCAGTGAGCGTGTGTATGTATACCAATTTTCTAAGTAAGGAAAGGTCTCCCTCTGTTTTGCCCAGCAACATATATATCAATTTTTGTTTGGTTAGTTATACTTTTCTTCCTGAATAAAATGGGAGGGTCAAAAAAAATATCGATAACATAATATGTATATTGCAAAAGTCCATCGTTGTTAGTACTCATGCTGCCACTCATTTAGAAATTTCAAATAATGCTAATAGTGCCAATTTGGAAAATAATAGCAGGAATGTGTGGAGTTTCCCTCCATCCCTGTGACAATTGGTTATAGTAGAGCACCTCTTTTCAATTTAAATTTCAGCAGGAGTTGGGGGCAGTGATCTAAGGAATTTTGGAGATGTGGGCAGAAGAATGGATAGTAAAACCTAACTCAAGAAAATCTTCCAACTCTTAGAGTCAAAGGGTAAATAGTGTTCTATTTATCATTGCCAGGGAAAGTATAAACTGTATTGCTATGATATATAGAGGAATATTCTAAAGGCATTAAACTAAACTGCAATCTTAAATGAACCAGTTCACAACATTTTAGCAATCTAATAAAAGTTAATTTGATTTTTCAAACTTTAAAAAATCATTAATGGTAACATTAATGTTAATTCTTAAACATTCTTTAACATTAACATTAATGTTAAAGAATTAACCTTTATGTTAATTCTAAAAAAGCTAATTTTATTTTAAAAGACATCCATGGCAGTCAAGGTTTGCAAAAGTCCCTTATTAATTTAAACATTGTGATACCTCTATGGAATGTACTTTTGATAAATTTATCAAATTTGCATTTTTTTTCCAGTTAGTTCCAAGCATCATTACTATCTCTGGGAAAGAAGGCAGAAAGTTATTGACACAAGACCTCCAGTGAGTTTTATGATAAAGCAGAGATTTAAGATTGGTTTCCTGCCCCCAGCCCAATGATTTAAGTATGAAACGGCACTTGGGACAAGAAGGGGTAATATCTCAATTTTTCTAATCCGTGGAAAGTGGAAATTCATTGATTCGCCATGGATGCACACAGAAGGGCTGACACTGCACACGGCATGTTGAAATACAAGATAGACAATCAGTTCATAGCAAAGGATGATGCAAGAATTATATGTACACAATCCATGATTCTTTGGGTCATCATTTCAGAAAAACTTTCTTACCAGATTTTTCAATGATTTCAACAATTGCAGTGTTTCTAATAGTCCATGGGATATATGGGTCCTGGATTTTGAACATATTCTGTAAGTTAGCCCATTCAAGGTATCTTGATTCAAAAAGTGTTGCCCTATGAGGCACTGTTTTGGCCAGCTAAGGATTACAAACATTAGCAACATGCAGCATACATGGGGATCCATGGATGCAAAGCTTTATGCCAGCATATTATGCAATTCTAATCCAGATTGTTAATTGATGGTCCAGTCTGTTAAATAGGTTTGTATTTTTAAAAGGCCTTATAAACTTTTTTTTTAATTCCCCAAAACTGCAATATATGAAATGGTTTAAACTAAAGTTTTCATCAGTTGCTGGGAGTTGTAGCCCTAGGCAATAAACTAATGAAAATTGCTATAAAGAACCTTCCTTTATCAACCAAGGAATAACATACAGAAAGGTATGCAGGAAAAACAATGAAGGATTTGACCAAGTAAAGGATAAAGGAGCAGTATAGATGGCTTTCTACATAGATTAAAATAGGAAGGTGTATCACAAAAACTTTGCTAGAAATTGTAAGAATCACTTTTTCTCCCATAAATACATATATTAGAAAATAAAGATTTCCTATATCCTCAGCCTATCAATTTTATATATGGTTGTTTTCAAATATATTTTAACCAACCCAGGCCCAACTTATAGGCCACAATTGAAGAGCTCAAACAATTTCCCCCTTTAGACATAGCAATAACTGGCAGGGAGGAGACACCCCCCCCCCACAAGTTCTTTCTTGCAAGGAAATCCCACACGGCAGTCCTGTTGACTTCCCTTCATTGTTTACTTCTGAATAAATGTGCCTAAAATTATCCTGCTTCTAAACCTAGTAGGTAAATGTTTTGGCTAATAAAAAGCTTGGGATTGTGACCACCATGTTTAGCATTTGCCAGTCAAAAATGTTTGTCTTTAAAGAACAAAATCACAGCTATAGGCTGCACTCCCAAGCAGGCAATTAAAGAAAGCCGGAATACACTTCTTCCTTCCTAGTAGACCAATTATGGGGGGGGGGGGGGGGAGAGATAACCAGGCCAGGATTTGAGCACAATACACACAATACTTAAGGGGCAATTTAATGAAAGTCTACTCAGAGGAAAGTGGCCCTTTGATCTCAAAGCAGTCTCCAAAGAGGCATGGGTAGGAAGGAAACTATAGAAAAGGACAGCTTTTGTGCCTTTTAAGCACAGTTTGAAAGTATGCTTCAAAGATGAAATATTTTAGACTTTGCCAGATGATGAAATGAATATGGGTACTGTACTACCATCACCCCTCCCCCTTTGAACCAAGGGTATCCTTATGGCAGAAAGTCCTGGGGCCCTAGAGGTTAGAAAAGCAGATGGGTTCAGTACCAGTCCCTGCCTTGGTGTTGGAAAATGCAGGCTATTAGAAATGCTACTGCTCACAACATGCTTGTTTTCCTGAAACATGTTATAGGTTCATCTCATTATTTTTACTTCTAGTCATGCTAATCATATTGCCAGTAGGTTGAATTGAAAAAGAGTAACTGGCACTCCACTGGCTGAGGGTGGGGCAAAACCTGGGCTTCCCCATCTTAGACCAACACCTTAACCACTTCCACACACAGAAATTGATTGCAGTACCCATATTCATATTCATTTCATCATCATGCGAAATCTAAAATATTTCCTTCTTAAAGCATTCTTTCAAACTGTGCTTAATTCCTTATCAACAAATCAATCATGTTGCGATCTAAAATTACTTTTCTATAGCAGAATGGTACTTACTTGATTGATACTCTGCTTCCAGTAATTTTTCTTCTATTTTATTTCACAAGAACAAACTTATGAAATAGGTTGGGTTGAAAAAGACTGACTCACAAACACACACCCGCTGAAAGTGGAGCAAAGCCTGGATTTCCCCATCCTAGACCAACATCTTGACCTCTTCCTCACACAAGGATTCTCTCCCCACTTTGAATTCACTAGGGTTTATTTATAGGTATGGTGATATTAATTTCAAGGATTAATGTAAAATCAATACAATTTTTGTTAACCTACATATTTTACAAATTGATCTTAATTGCTGTTCTAGAATAACTACTGGTGGGATAGAACTTTTTACAGAAAATACATAGAAAAAAAATATTACAAATTTAAACATTTAAGACTGAGGGAGAAATAGCCCAATATTGAAAACAGAGTTAAGGTTAACTTTTAGATAGGTGGACAGGGGACTAGAAAGTGACAACATATTTTGAGTCAGTCAACCAGGAGCTTCACCCTGCACATCTGTTTTGAAAAAGACATAGCCCTCCCTCTGCTCCTACAAAGGATTTTGGCTGAGGCATTCATTGGTGTTCTCTTTCTTGATGGGTTTAAATTTCCAATTAACAGAACTTTCCCATTGCCAGCTTGGAAATTGCTTCAAATTGATAAGATCAGAAAATATTTCTCCCACCCATGGGTTATGTTGTGTGTATGTGTGTGTGTGTTTTAAACAGACTCTTTCCCATTCTCCCAGCTACTATAAGACATCATCTATCTCCTACAAAGAAGAAAGGGTTAGTTTAACACCAGAAATAACAACATCCTGGGCTCAAAACAAAACAAAGAATGTTTCAGTTTTCAGGGGCTGACTCAAAGAATAATAAAGGCAGGTTTCTGTGCAAAACAACTGTAGTAGAATTCATATGGAGATTCAACCCCATTCTTTGTGGATTAAACCAAATTTGAAGTGTCATATCACACAAAATGTGCTCAGGATACAAGAATACCTGTTCTCATACCTTATTACTGCTTGTTTAAAGTCACTCATTTTTCTTTTACTATTTTCTTTTATTTCTTTTATTTTCTTTTATTTATTTATTTATCTTTTACTATTTCTTTTCCTCCCAACATGTATGTGTACCTATGCATACGCACACATGCAGGCGCAACCACATGTACACAGGCACGCACCTACCCACCAGAAGAGTTCTATGTATATGTAATATCAAACTTTCCAGATTAGACTTCCAGGTTTGATGAAAAGATTGTAAGCTGCCAGAGGAACATTAAGAGACAATTAATATTTTCAGGTTGCTACAAAATTATACCCATTACTAACATCCTGAAACTTTTCTACAATTTTATTTTTAATAAATATTTATTTGAAGAAGACAGATTAAGATTACTCTAACGAGCCAGCAATATCAGTAGGCGGCTGTGAATGATGTGCGTGGTAGTTCAGTTACCTGGAAGGCTTGGACTGGGGAAGGTTTGTACCTATCCAACCACAGCCAGCTTCTCAAGAAAATGAACTGAAGCTAACCCAGCATGCAGCTCATTGGAAGCGCTTTACCTCCTTGGATTTGGAGTTATTTTCATCCATTTCTTGGTTCAATTTGTATCTTCCACAAACCCCTTGCCAAACCTTAGTTCTCATCTAAAAATTACAACTATAATAGTTCCATAAACTGCTTTTAAAAGCCTTCTTAAATATGCAGCCAAATCCATACTTGCAAAGAAATGCGCAATGGATTTTTTTCTCTCTTCCCTCTGAAAAAAACAAAAGAAAATAAGAAAGTTGCTGTTGCTGTTTCCCTACCTGACCTTTTTATTCAGAAATAAACTCCCAGGGGCTGATTCTAAATGGGCAGATATTGCAGTGTGATAATGGAAACAAATGTAACTTGACCCATGTCCTGGAAGTGAAAAGCACCTCCCTTGTCTTTGCCAACCAGAAGCAAACTTGCTTCATCTCCTTTGCAAACTGGCTGGAGATGGAGTCCCCTGTCAAGTTAAAGAAGACTTCCTGCAGGAAAGGGTGGACTCCCGAGATCCATTCATGCCTTCTGGTGTCAACTACTTCTTTTGTTGTTGGGTTTTAGTTTTACTGAAACGGATTAGTTAGAATCTAAGCTGCAGGACGCTCTGAAATGAGGGAAGTAATGCCACAATGAATTTGTTTGGGTATCTCTGAGTGATGCTTCCCCTGTTCAAACATGCATATTTGCCAAGTTGGACTAAACATGTATTTCCTCTCACAACCGACTGTGGGATGCAGAGATTTTCCCTCCTTCCAGAGAAAATGTTTTGTTAGAACAGAATTCAATCGAGAACGTTGGAAATGCCACAAAGAACCTGCAGGGTTCCCAGTTTGCATTACTTTCAGCACTCAAAAAACGAATAGGTCTGCCCTTGTTGAAAGGCAAAGAAGTTCCTTTCCCAGTACAATATTGTTGACAAGAAAGGGAAATGGTGGTGCTTCACAGTCATCAAACTTCACAGTTTCCATTCTTTAAAAATATGGTAACCAAGTTCAGCACCGGGTGGTGAAAAAGCATTTGCTTTCATCCTAGTCAAGTCTGAGATCTTCAGTCCAAGATGGTGCACATTGTCTCACACACAAACAAGCACACACACACCCATATACATCTCTCCCCAAGAGGAAAAGGGACGCCATCCTTCCACTGCACCCATTTTCTAAAAGAGCCCTTTAACTAAAAAGTAATTCATTGGATTTATATCCTAAGAAACCAGTGGTAGCAATTCCGAATTTAAATAGCATTGTCCCTCTGCCTTAACTCACCTGAAAAGCTGCCGATTGAAAGGCGAAGTGCAGTCCTCAAAACCAGCACCAAACTTACGATCCACAAACGTCCCTGGAAGCGAAAGTTTAATAGGGCGAGACAAGGGGGGGAGGAACCCTGTGGGCTGGTTCAGGGCCAAGGGGAAACTGCAGAAAAGTTGGCGCTCTCCAAGCGTTTGGTCTTTTGCCTCTCCAGTCTTCACCAGGGAGACGGAAGCGGCAGCCTAGCCTGTCTGAAGGCACCCGGCTGCTCGGCCCTGTCGCCCTGACAGTGTGGACGTTTTTCAAAGAAGGGAGGAGACCTCAAGTGGCTGAGCCGCCTCTATCGGGAATTCCATTTGGTTGAAAAATCACGGTTATTTCCTCCAGCGGTGAAAAAAGGATTTGGAAAAGAGGCTAAGAATGATTTTCTTAGGAGGGGAAAAAAAGAGAGTCGGAGTTACTTACCAGAGTTCCGATTCCTAGAGCTTAGTGGGTGTCTCCCTGTAGAATTGTGTACCTCGACACGACAGACACACCCAGCGGCGAGGGGTGTGTATCTGATCCCAAAATGCCCCCCTCCAAGAGGCTGACGGGTCCTTCTTTCTCGGGTGCCCGCTCCCCAGTGACTTGCAGCCAAAAGGCGATTAGCGGAAACCCTTTGAGGGGGAGAAGGAGCAGCTGCTCTTTCTCCCTGCGTAGGATTCATTGCCTGACCCCGAGTACCGCATTCCTTCCGCAACTCTGGTAAGCTTCTGATACCGAGTAGTGTGATGCCCATTCTCTCCTACTTCTAGAGATGCTCATCCCCTATTTGCCATTTCTCCCAGCCAAGTGGGGAGTGTAGAATCGGTCGGCCAACGCGCCAGGAGACGATTGACCCGCGGCTGGAATCAATCAGATCCATCTAGCCTGGCCGCCGCGCCATCTCCAATCATAGGCGGTTAGGTGTACTGGCGGGAGAAGGCTAAACGCTGAAGTGCCTCCGACTTCAGCCGGGGGAGAGACTTCTACTCAGATTGATCATCCCGTTCGTCACTGTGTGAACCGACCTCTCGATCATGAAGCCCCTCATCCAGAGCATACATGATTACAATCTTTTTCCACAAAATGTGCATTGCGCCATTTGAGAAATCAATCATCCGCCGCAAAGCCACTGCTATGTTAGTCTCTACCTGTTTTATTCCTGTGGAAGAATTCAATCCAGCCTTGCCGAATTTGGTGCCTTCCAATGGCCACGCAACCTTGGATTTATGGACGAAGTAGCCCAACACATTTGAGGATATCAGATTGGAGGAAGCTGCTTTAAACAGCCTTTTGTTTCCTGAAGAGAGCGCATCCTGAGTGGGCTTGGCAGGGTCACTTCCTTAATCAAATGTTTCCCCCATCAAACCCTAAACATTTGTTCACCTCCCTGACCATCGATTTCCATAGGTGTCGGACTAGAGTTACAAGCTTTCTGAACGCGATGGGAGGGATAGTTCAAGTACCTCTAGAGGTTGCCAGACTGGGGAAGGAATCTTACCCCAGAACAGAGTACAGTAAGATTTCTGTAGCTTCTTTTCAGATCTAAAACTACCTCTTTCACCATCTCTCCCAAACCACTTTACAAGGCAAACACTACCAACACCAGTGGTAGTCAACTTGGTCCCTACCGCCCACTAGTGGGCAGTCCAGCTTTCATGGTGGGCAGTAGGGGTTTTGTTCGATACTGAAGCACTTTCTTTTTTTTTTTTAATTTAATTGACTTCCCTACTTTATAAATCACTATTACTGTGGAACCGGTCTTCAATTAGAAAATTTTACTACTAACAGAGATACAAAAGTGGGTGGTAGGTATAAAAAGGTGACTACCCCTGACCCCTGAGTAGCCACTGTGAGTGTGTGTGTGTGTGTGTGTGTGTTTTCCATAGCTGAATCCATTTATGTTCATGAACTGTTTGATCTTGTAGTGGATGGGAGAGGGGGAAATTGAGCAGAAGAGGAACCCCAATAACAAACGAATACATCATCTATCAATCTGGAGCACTAGCTCCTTCTACTTTTCTCCCACAGCTTTGATACAGCAGGTTCTGGAATCCAATCCAAGACCTGAGGAAAATCCCAAGAAACAGATACTTTACCTTAAAGGTAAGACCAGCAGCAAAAACTCCTAGGTTTTGGGGCTGCTAATCAAATCTTCAAAGCTGAAAAGATGGGTTTGAGACAATATTGGGGGAAATGGTAAGAAAGGCACAAGAACATGGGTTCATCTTCATTAAGCACAGAACTTTGGACTGTGATTTATTTATGGCAGCTGGAATTTTGGATGCTTTTTTAATTTCTGGAGAAACGGCTCTTTCTACAGAGAAGGATTTCTAAAAAGATTTTCTAGAAAGGAAGAAAGACTTCCTTTCAAAATTAAGGCAAGAGACTAGCTAAAATGTTTTCCCTTGAAAGTTTAAAAAAAGGAATCGATTTGCACCCCAGATTCAAGGACATTCACTCCAAATGTATCCCCTCCTCCAAGTTAAAGCAAACAATTGAATGACGATGTTATGGGCATGTAAATCCTTGTTTAGCTCTAAATTTAAGAACAGCCCCTAAAGACAATGTGAAAGATGGTAACCATTATTCTATCCATGAATGTAAAAAATGGGCGCTGATGCTTCCTTTCAATGCAAGAAATATGTTTTCTTTGTTGAATACTAGAAAACAAGATATATTTCTACTCCTTAAGTTAATTTGTTGCAACAAACAAAATATCTGTTTCTATAATAAAGCAGAAATTGCCACTTTAGCAAAAAACAAACAAACAAAGGACCGGAATCCAAGACAGAAAAGTGAATTTTGTGAGAAAGAATGAATAATCCACGTTCAGGAAGGTAAATTATTTATGTTCCCACACCTCTGTTAATGTTACTTCTGTTTCTCCTTCCGGAATTTTCCTGTGGTGGAATTTGCCAGGTCTCACATCCATTTCAGGCCTTGAGAGCGAGCGCGATCGTAGCCCAAACATCTGGAGAGAAGGGGGGGGAGCTAGGGACAACAGCGCGCGGCGCCCTTGAAAAATTTCCACTCGCCCCTCCCCCACTGAGCCAGATCTCCTTCATTCCTTCCAGTCGATCTTTCAGGCAGAGATGCGGGGAGGGGTGGGTGTTTCTCTCTCTCGGTCGCTACTTTCCATCCTATCTTCAGCCGGCAAACCTCGCGACCGTAAAGGCCAACCCTTACTCTTGTCTTCTCCCGCTTCTTTCACGCGTCTTCCCCATAAAATCCCCAGGAAGTTTCCTTCATCCCCATTTCTCCCCCCCACCCCCGAAAAGCGTGTTCTCACGTGATTTAGGAATGACAGACACACACCCCTTTCTCGCCCCAGTCTAGATTTTCCAGATCCGACTTTAACCCGCTGAGGCCCGACGTGAAGAAAAAAAGTCAGGCAGGCATATAACAAAATCTTTCTGCTTCAACGCAAAGCGAAATATTATATTCTTCCTTCTCCTTTCCTTCCCCAATTTTCTCGACGTAGTGCGCCATATTGTGGTTGTACTCCCCCACTCCCGTTTATCAAATCCAACCCACCCTGGCAATTCCAAAAGCTGCGGACTACACGCTCTCCCAGCTATGGAGCTGTTTAAGATTATGGGTATTATAGTCCGAGTGATCCGGAGGACACGAGTTTTGGAAATCAGTCTTTTTAAAAGAGTTGATAACATTTCCCCTTATCCCCCCCCCCTCCTCGCAAATAAACACGCGTGCATAGACACAGAAACACACACACACACACGTCAATCGGGCCTAGGAAAAACTACGCGCATACTTGCTCGCTTGACATTTGGATCTCGCAAGCTGCCCCTCTCTTCTTGTGAGAGAGGAGAGATCCCCGGCCGAGCCTCTGATTCCAGTTTGCCGAGAACAGCCTGTCAAGGCTTGGTCCCAGTCCATCGGGCTTCCTAGCCCCCAGTCCCCTGTTCCGCTCTGTAGTAAGCGAGCTCAGTCCCAGCCGTTCCGGCTCTCTTGGCGGAAAGGCCTTTCGAGTTCAAAGGCTTTGAAAGCCCCCAGCTGCTACCTAAAGGCACCAGCTAGAGAGAACCGGAGCTGCCGCCCTGCGCCCTAGCTGCAAAGCCGGGTGGGGGGAGGGCGGCGAGGGGTTGGGGCTCCTAGGATTCCAAGATCAGGAAATCCGAAGAGGCTACTTTGGAAAATCTTCCGCAGCATCCCTCTCAGCAGTGAATAAACCCCCCCGCCGACAACCACCACCACTACAACAACAAAGAAAGCCGAGAAGGGCTGACAAATTTAGAGAGAGAGAGAGATCGGCCATTTTGAAAGGAACGCCGAGAAGTGAGGAGGGGGAAAGGAAGAAAACGGCGAACAGGAGCGACGAAGTGACAAAGAGAGAAGCGAAGGGGAAGAGGAAGGGCACCGCCCGGGGCCAGTGAAAGCTCTCCCGGGTGAAAGGGGCATTGGTTTGGGAGCGGAAAGTGTTCAAGCCCTACCTGATCGCGGATCCTTTCTAGGGGCGCACCGAAGCAGCAAAATACGGGACGGAAGAAAGGAGAGGGAATGGAGGGGAAGCACACCCCTCGTCCCGTTTATACCGCTCACTCTCCAATTTAAATATATGCATATGCATATAACAGACTCCAAGCAGAGCTTCTGGGAGCAGCCGCCCCTCCTCCTGCGGCTGAACTACGAGAGGGAGGGCAGGGGAATCAACAAAAGGGCCCTCCCCCGTCCTCTGGACAGCAAGCCCCGCCCCCTTTGTAGCCACGTGATTTCATTCCTTCGGGTGTTTGCCAACGAGCCAAGTCCCTTTAAAAAACAATAAATAGAAGCGGCGGTGAACGGCAGGAGAGGAATCAACGGGTCTCCTCCGTTTCTTCGTCTCCAGACAAGACAAAAGGCAGCTCAACAGTCCAAGCCTCCCCAAGCAACAGCCAGACTACAGAGGCGTCAAGTTCCTCTGCCCAGCTGAAACAAAACCGAACGGGAACGAGCAGCTATAGGTCAGCTGTACCAGAGAAGAAACAAAAGCTTTGGTGCGCCCTTCCCTTCCCTTCTCCTCTCGTCACTTCGCCGGGTCTGGCTATAGAAAAGAGGTGCCTGCGAAGGCAAAGAAGAAAAGAAGCGCCGCGAAGACGTTTAGGAAAATCTGCTAAACTGCACTAAAAATCCTGTAGTCTTTGAATATTGAGTACACAAACAAGCTCGCCTCCTGTCCTATAGCCCCAGATTAATTTAGCGACAATAAATTCTGCCCGGTTCCAGCTCTATTGAATTCCAGGACTTTTACTTGAAATCTGAACAATTGCCGCGTGAATAAAACATGCAATTTCACGACAATTCTGCTCCATATGCACTTACGAAAACTGTCACGTTACGAATGTGAGAAAAACCGTTAAAGAGGGAAAGAGAATAGTGTAACAAAATATAGTAGTAATTTACTATATTTCCCATATGTCTGTATTCTTAGACTAGAGCATGTTTAGACACTATACTCTTTACTTAACAGTAAATAGTTTTCTAAAACCTAAATCCACACGATCCAATTGGTTGCTTAATTGGAGCTATGATTATGGGAGAAATAAGGGGAAAAAATAGAAACAGAGTAGGGGGATGTTGCGGATTATCTTTCTTGACAGTAAGATATGATCCAGCCAAAAGTTAAGGACAGCAGGATTCCAGTTGAGATGGGTGTTGCAAAAAATGACTTTAAAAAGTAAACTAGTGAGGCTCAGAGTATACCGAAAGTAGTTTGCTTTTCAATCCAGAATACAGGATTTCGGTTGCGGGAGTCTACTGGGTGACTCACAAATAATCCTTTTTAGAAGTAATGATAAAACATTTTATGAGCAGAGTTAAATTTAAAATACCGAAGGTTCAATTTGTTTTTCGTATGGGCTTCAGAATGTCAGCTCTTTTGAGGAGTGGCTGGAATTTGCTTTTGGGGGACTTTTGGTCCCAGCTCTGCTTTTGATCTTCCTTTCCAGAGGATGGAAAAGGAGAGTTCAGTGGCTGTTGCGCTCAGAATGGCCTGGTGGTCGAGTTTAAAACCAGCTTCCCTTAAGGGGTCACTTTTTAAAAATTTAGTGGTAATGGCGGCGAAGAGTTGGTGATATTCTAAAATCTACCCGTCTGTGGTTCTACTGTGTCCTATTCTACCGTCAGATTCCTCACCCCATTTAGTTCCATGAAAATATCCTCATATCACGATTACATCCTTCGTCTTTAAACCTGCACGTGGTCGGTGCGGGCCACCTGGACTTAGTTGCTGCCTGCCTGGTGGTGAAACTCCGCGCCTATTCACGCGAGTTTTTTCTGCGCTACTGAGCCGGATTCTGGACAGGCAGGCGGATCCCTTCTTTCCTTGCTTTAGAGACATGGCGGCGACTCAAGACCGTGGTTGGGAAGAACAAGGCGGATTTCAGATCCATCCAGTGGCTGGTGAATGGATCATAAATCCTGATTAAAAAGGGATAAGAATCGGAAGAATGAAAGCCACTTCGGGACTTTATATCGGCCAAATTAAAACAGATTAACTTGCATCCCGCTGAGATCACGCAGCCCTAGAGCACCTTTTGGTAGCTCTAACGACGCCAGGCGCAGCCAGATCCAAGTGCGGCAGCAAATTGGGCGCGCTCGAGCTATTGCTGCTGCTGCTACTGCTGCTGGACCAACATTCTCGTCAGCCAGACGTCACTCCTCCTAGCAGGCGTTTTTGAATGTGGGAAGCTGTTCTTTTCGCTAGCCCTCGAAGATTTCAACCGAAAGCGTAAGAAAAGAGACCAAAGCGAGGTCCCCGAGTTGCTTTCATAGAGACCAGTAACCGAAAACCACTTCCTTCGAAGAACAGGGTTTCCCAGCAATGCCGGAGGAGAGGCAGTCAGTTGCTCAGGAATTCCCCCCCCCCTTCTAGTTCCCCCCCTTCTAGCTCCCCCCTCCCCCCCCCTAGAAAAACAGGCCAGCGAACCTGCCTGACGGTCTGTCATGATCTCGAGACGCAGAAACCACCCCCTCGAATCTTGACACCCCCATGCAGTTGTCCCTCTGATTCCTTCAGACCCACCTCGGACATATCTTTTCGGTCTCCAATTGGTAGCGAAGAGAGGAGAAGCGGGGAGAAGCGATTCTTTCCTTCGAAGTGCCAGATTTTTCCCCAGCCGGTGCCCTCCGGAGAGTTCTATTCGTCCCATCGTTCTGACAAGGCAGGGGCCCGGTGGCCGAGCAGTCGTTTGTATCACCTTCCCTGATTCTTTTTTTTTGGGGGGGGAGGGGGGCGTATGTCCAATCCATGTTTTTCTCTGTTTCCTTCCTTCATGAAATCAATGGCCCAATATTTAAAAAAAAATCATCTCAGAAGTTTGAAATCTTTCTGGGTTCTACTACTGCTTAATTTAGTGCCGCCGATTTCAATGGGATGAACTCATTCACGGCGTTTCTTTAAATATTCAATCACGATTTGGGATGCGGTCTGCCCTATCTGTGGTACACAACATAGCCTGGGGAAAACATTTCCAGATCCTTTCACAGATCGCCGTGGCATCTTCTGACCAGAGTGACTTTGCCACAGCCTCGCCCGGAGATCCACTGACGTCTAGACCTCCCTGTGCCTGGATCGAGAGGAGGGAGCGATCAGGGGAGCGGCTGGGTCACTAAAAACTAGAGCCCGAGGCTTCCTCACCCTTTTTTGTTTGCTCCGCGCCGGTGCTCAAAAGCACAGTAGCCCCATCTATTGTGTGCAGAAGTGTGGGTGGAAGGTAGATGGCAACCTCCAGGCAGGGACCAGAATCGTGGAGGGAGCAGGAACTTACAACAAAGCGCCGGCGACTCTGCCCGCACAAAGACAGGTGCCTGCCTCTCAGTTCTCCCCCAGCAAATAAGTGATAATGCTTTAGAGTTGATGCCGATATTTATTTATCGGTCTAAGTTTTCGAACCCTGCATTTTCTTAGGTGTGCGCGCTAACCTGAGTTAAAAGTGCAATCCTAGAGAAACTTGCTCAGAGATTAGTCTAGCCGAGATTAGAGAGTTCTATTGCTGGTCAAGTAGACAGAATAAAACTCCAGAAAGTCAAGGGGCTTTCTTAATAGTCTATTGCTCTCTGCTCCCAACACTGTTTGTTTTCTTTCACAGGGATACAAGTTATGTAGGAAGAATTTTAGATATATAGTACATACCGGTAATGTATAAAGTACAATGAAGTTTGCCTGCAATGCCAAATTTTGTTTATTTGCAAGAGACTATGGCACACGATCCTTGTACAGGTTAGGTTCTGTACAGGGTTCAAGAGAGTTTACCCCCAAATTTAAGTACAAAATCAGCTTGTGATTATCTTGCAGAAATCTGCTGTATTTCCAGTTGTTGCTATGCTAAGGGATGGTATAATATGCTAAAATGAATTAAGTGGCAAATCTTTTTTTTTTAAGATGGTGCTTTAAAAAATTTTGCTTTACCAAAATTTCCAGCAACTTTTTTTGCCCACTTTCCCACAGAGGTGAAACATAGAACTAGAGACACAGTAACAAATGAAAGTACTGAAAAATTATGTCCAAATAAAATTGTTTAAGTTTTTAAAGCAAGCTGTAACCACCAGCACTGCTTTAATTGTTCCTTCCACATTTAACCCCACTTTAATATGAAGAAATCTGTAGCTGATCTTTCTCCTTTTATCTTTATATGACATGTGAAATACAGGTCAGCTTCCCTAAATAAGAAATGCGCTAGTTATATATTTATTTATTCCCTCTCTTTATTATTTCTTAAATAACTCAAGCCATATCACCACAACAGCAACCCCACGAGTAGAGTTGGCCTGACAGAAAGTACCCTGCCCAAAGCCACCCAGCTGGCCTAAGGGAGGACTGGGACTCATAGTGTCCTGGTTTCTGGCCTGATGCTTGAACTATTGGGTAAATCTGGCTCTCAATTATTGTGAACATTATGATTCACAACATTACTTAACCACAGGTGTTCTGATACAGTAGCACTGCTTTTTCATTTATGTGCCTTCAAAACAGTTTTGATACTTAGCAACTGCCTGGACAATTTCCTGAAATTTATTTGGCAAAATCTTGAAAGTTGGTTGGCCTTGTTTCCTGGGCGTGAGAATGAGTGACTGGCCAAACTGGCTTTGTGCTTCAAACCTCTGGCTTCTAGCCTGGTACCTTTACCATCACGAAATTGCCTTTATATGTCCAAAATAATGTTTGGGTAACACTCTAAATCACTACTTCTCCACCTCAACAACTTAAGATGCATGGACCCCAACATACTGGCTAGGGAATTCTGGGAGTTAGTTCACATACCTTAAATCTGCTTAGTTTGAACAGGACTAGTCTAAATCCCTAGTGAGAAACTAACCTGTAAGTTGTTTGTAACCAATTAAACACATGAGGACCTGACAATTATCAAGCTTCTTCAGTGAGAATGGCTGAGAAGAAAAAGATACATCAATAGCTGTTTCCAATGTTATGGAAATTTCCAGGACATTATAACAATTCTATTTATCAAATAATTTAGATCTGATATTTCCAGCACTACTTCCTGTTTCTCTAGAGGTGAGAAAAATAAGACATGTTGGTTAAAACTATTGGATGCACCTGATGAAAAATTGTATAATTCCATGCCCAGAGTTGTAGTCCAACCCTGGGCAAGTTTGCCAACAAGCTCAACAACTTTCACTTAGATGAAATAAGGTTATTTTCAATGAAGTTCCCCCAGGATTTCTGGTAAACAGGGATTTCCTAACAGAATAACAGACACAAGGTATTTTTAAGACATCTTGGTTCCTCTAGCTTCTTGTCAGAACTTTGATTTGCCAACTACTGCCAGACTATGGATTGGATCTTTTATTTTAATGGACAAAAATTCATTTGAGGTAACCCAGTTCTGTAGATCAGGCTGTTTTAAAGGGATTTCATTCCTAATTCTCTAACTAGTCTAAATAATTATATAGGATATTATTTACTACTCCCATTTTAAGATACATCCATAAAATGCATCTAAAATCCTCTCAACTACCGGTAGGACAATGACCTCTTCAACTTCATTCTCCGATGAATCAGGGCGGTCGTATATTTTCAGCAGAGTCCTATAGAAAGATTTTCTCTGGACATCTCTGAACTATAACAGAGAGCATCGACTCATCGCCTCTCAGAAAACGAGAATAGCACAGGGAGATCTAGTCTTTCCTTTGAAGTGCTTTTCCTCCTTTATTTATGCAGAAATAAGTCTTGTTTAATTTACTTGGCGATCTCACTCCGAACCCGAGATAGGATAGTCTAGAGAAAATCGTGAAAGACTAAATCCTTTCTTTCTCCTCTCCTTGCGAATAAATAAAAATCCTGCTCCACCCAACAGGTCTGCACGTGAATTTTGAAATTGCTGGCCTGGGGATCTGCTCGACGAAAGGGGAGAGGGATCGGGGGTGGGGGTCTGGGCGCCGCCCTATGTTGCTCTTGCTCTGCAGGGCACGCTCTTTTAGAGACCACCGAGAAAGTTTCCAAAGGTTTGCCGAAAGGCGACGGCGGGGCAAAAGTCCCGTTACTGCCCGCACCCTGTCCTCTAAAGTGGTGAGAAAAATTGATGCTCTTTGGAGACACCTAAATGATTGAACATACACTTTTCATCCGACTCCTCGGTAGGAAAAGTTAAATTCGAGGGAGAAACCCGAGAGGGTTCAAGAAAATGCTGACGGGGCAGCTGATTCCTTTTTGAAATTCAGTTATACTGAATAATAGAAACTATCATAATTATATAACCCTACTTATTTCTCCTCTTTTCTTTGAGTGGGACAGGCACTCCTTTTTTCTATCCGTCATCCGAAAGACCGTCAGCCTTAGCTGTGTTCATCCCACGGCTAGGAGAAATACCTAACAGCTGCGTTGGCACAATACGCAACTGGCTTCTTTGAATTTGGGTCAGGCTTGCGGAGTGAAGGCTTAGAAAAACCGAGCCCGTTTGGTTAGTCTCTGGTCCGAGAGAGCCGCTAAATTGCTAAGAATTTCCCACTTAGCACATTGGCTCTTGCTGGTTCTCATTAAGGTACCTCAGCAACAGCAGTCTTGATTTCCCGCGGCCCTCTCATTTCTGGCTCAAGAAAGCCAGTGCCAAATTTTTCTTGGCCAGAACACCACCACCAACCCAACACCTTTACCGCCTGTCTTCTTCCGATTTTTGCCTAATTCTGAATATCTTGACACCACTAACACCATTACTTTGCCTCATTCAAAGATATCGCCTGTCTGTCCAAAAAAGCCCCAACGACTCGCATCCGAAGGCCAAAATGTCAAACTGCGCCGAGCAAAACAGAGCAAAACCAGCGGAAGATCCCAGGAGCCCCCAATCTCTTGGGGAGCTTGTACTGAGCGAGCTCAATCTGAAATCTAGCCCGTCCAGCTCTCGCGGAAAGGAAAGTAAGTGGAAGGGAAAAAGAAAGCCCCAGAGGAATACAGTTAAGCAGCGCCCCAGACAAATCTGGCGGCGTTTGGTTTGACCCCGCAGACGTGTTGCGTGGGGCGCCTCTGTCGCTGTCACGAAGCGGCCTGTCAGTTTCGGGCTCTCCGAATGTGTGGCGTTATGATAGCCGCCCTGCCCGATTAGCAAGGGGCGGCCCAGCCAGTCCGACGCTTTCTAGTGGGAACAGGAAGCGACACAAGAGATGGAATGCCCAAGACAACTTTTCCCACTGGCAGATTTTCGCTCACGTTGTGGGGTGAAACGGCTTTTCCCAAATATTGTCACTCATTCAGGGCGCCGTAATCTTTATAAAACGAGTAGCCTGTTCTGACTCCATCCAAATTTAAACATGCCGAGTTGTTTCAAGAAATGACCCACTGCCACTGTTCCTGAGGTCTTTGGATGGAAAGATTGACAGTTGCCCAAAAAGCGGGCAAAGCTTTCGAGTTCTTTTTAATAGCTTGAATAAATCTTTTCCAAACGGAAAACTCACAGGAACAGAGCCTGGAGAGTCCCCGTCTTTTCCGGGAGAGGGTTAAGCAAAAAACATGTATTTCAGTGAAGGGAAGGAAGCGGAGAGATGATCTGTAAGGCCATTTGCAGTGCAGTTGCAAAGCATTTAAGCTTCGGAGGGAACTCTGAACTCTGTATCTGACATGGAATCGTCTCATTTGGAAAAGGACTCGAAATCAAATGAAACTTTTTGTTTCGCGCTACTTCATACCCTCCCTCAACTCTTCCCCAGGATTTATTCTGCCTCCAGTGGCGGGATGTAGAAAGCATTTTTCAGGTTAGAAATGGCTATCCAAAGCAAAAAGAAAGCGTTTACGACAGTCTCTGTGGCGCAATCGGTTAGCGCGTTCGGCTGTTAACCGAAAGGTTGGTGGTTCGAGCCCACCCAGGGACGGGTGTCACTTTTGGTAAATGTTATCCAGTTGTCTTAAAGTCGCCTCTTCCGAGAGAGAGAATTCAAAATGAAAGTGTAAAGGTTCCTTAGGATTCTTTATTGTCCATAGCCAAACGTCCCAGCTTCTGCTTGTTCCACTGAAAGTGCATTAGTGGTAATTCTTATGGTAATTTTATTCAAAATTACTAATACACACTAAAACACGGAAAAGAAAAAAAGAAGGTGCACGAAAGAAAAAAAATGGAAAATAAAGACAAAATAAGAGTGTAATAAAGAAAAAGAAAAATATATAAAGAAGTGACTTCCTACCTTCATCACAAGTATAAACAATTATAGTAACATCACAAATATCTCCTCTTCCCATATTTCATCCCCTATCAATAAACAAATCCAGAAAATATAATCATTTTAGTACTGTTGTTGGCAAAAATCCATTAAGGATGATAACAATTTAACTTTGATCAAATAAATCAACTATACATTCCTTCCTTTTATTTCTAACAATCTTGATTTTTGGTTCCTTAAAATAGTGTGCTAGAATTTAATTTCTTTTCATTTTCATGCTTTTCATTCTTTCAGCTTTTCATTTCTCTCTCTTTTGCAGGATCTCATCCACTCTGTTCATTAAGTAACTCACCATTCCTTCAATATTTGTTGACAAGGGAAAAGGTAATATTCATCCAACAGATTATTAGCAAAAGATTGGAAATAAGATGACCAGTATATCAATGGTATCATTATTCTTGGAAATGATAAATAATGAATGACTGTATTGCTCAAAATGGGATCTGGTGGCTCAGTGGCTAAGACACTGAGCTTGTTGATCAGAAAGGTTGGCAGGTGGGCAATTTGAATCCCTAGTGCCGCGTAATGGAGTAGGCTCCCGTTACTTATCCCAGCTTCTGCTAACCTAGCAGTTCGAAAGCATGTAAAAATGCAAGTAGAAAAATAGGGACAACCTTGGTGGGAAGGTAACAGCCTTCTGTGCACCTTTGGCCTGCCAGCCACATCACCACAGAGACGTCTTCAGATAACACTGGTTCTTTGCCTTTGAAACGGAGATGAGCAACACCCCCTAGCGTCGGGAACGACTAACACATATGTGCGAGGGGAACTTTTACCTTTACCTTACATTGCTCAAAAGTGGTATTGTGTTAAAACTGCCCCAGATTTGATGTTTTCCAACAGTATAGGACTGTGATGGTGAACCCATGGCACGTATGCCACCCACAGCACATGGAGCCATGTGTTAGGACATGCAAGGCATTGCCCTGTCAGCTCCAGCACCTGACTTCAGCCTTCTTTTGAGGCCGTTTTTCGCCCTCAAAGCTGGAAAAACTGGCCCTACAGGCAAACTAGAAATTCAGAGACAGACGCCCGGTTTGCTCAAAGGATCGTTTTTCGCCCTCCGGAGCCTTTCAGGGAAGCCTCCGGATCCTTCAGAAGGCTTCCCTGAAATGACTGCCAGTTTGCTCTTAGTGCCATTTTTCGCCCTCTCTAGCCTTCAGGGAAGCTTCCGGATCTTTATCTATTCTGTTTCTGAACTTCTGGTTTTCCTGTATGGCCATTTTGTCCTCTGGAGCCTTCAGGGAAGCTTCCGGATCCTTATCTATTCTGTTCCTAAATGTCTGGTTTCCTCGTAGGGCCATTTTTCACCTTCTGGAGCCTTCAGGAGCCTTGAGGGAAGCCTCTGGAGCCTTATCTATTTTGTTCTTGAACTTCTGGTTTGCCTGTAGGGCCTGTTTTTTGCCCTCCGGAGCCTCCAGGAAAGCCTCTGGAGTCTTCAGAAGGCTTCCCTGAAGTGACTTACGGTTTGGTCGTAGTGTCGTTTTTCACCCTTTAGAGCCTTCAGGGAAACCTCCAGAGCCTTATCTATTCTGTTCCTGAACTTCTGGTTTGTCTGTAAGGCAGTTTTTTCACCCTCTGGAGATTTTAGGGAAGCTCCTGAAGCCTCCACGTGGCCTCTGGGGCAGGGGAGGCTGTTTTCGCCCTCCCCAGGCAGGCGCCTCTGGAGCCTGGGGAGGGTGAAAAAAGCGTGCCAAAAGCAGGGGGGAGCACTGGTCGTGCATAGATAAGTGCTGGGATCGCAAACATAGCATTATGGGGGTGGCAAGTCCACACACGAACCCCCCTGTGCTCCCCCCACTTTTGGCAAAAAAGGTTAGCTATCACTGGTATGGGACTATGATCGTCATAAGTTCCAGCATATGTGATGCCAAAGACATACCAATGCAAAGGTCCTATTGGTCAGAACTGCAACCTTCTCTTCAAAATGGAGCTTTTAATAAAGACATAAAATAATTATTGTTGAAATATGAAGGCCATTATTTATGGAAGAGTTCAACATAATCAGCTAAAATTTAGTAGTCATCTAAAATTTGAAACACTAAAATTCTTCTGCAATTTCTAGGTGCTGTATCAGTGTTTGTATGCAAAATGAACATTATATTGTTCAAAATTTGAAATATTAAGAATAGCTTTCAGAGCAGAATGTTTGAATCACCGCTTGCTCTATAACCTGCTATTAACATAACTATATTTGATCACTTTGCAGTCCAAGGGACTCGCAGGAGTCTTCTCCAGCACCATAGTTCAAAGGCCTCAATTCTTTGACACTCAGCCTTTCTTATGGTCCAACTTTCACAGCCATACATTGCAACTGGGAAACCCATAGCCTTGACTATACGCACTTTTGTTGGCAGGGTGATGTCTCTGCTATTGTATTTCCCTTTTAACAATTTTTTCTCTGCCAATAAATTCCTTCCTCTATAATTTTTTTCTATCCTGAATTAAGGGATTACAGGAACATAAAAAGAGTGTTTGGTCTATGAAGAATCTCAATCATCCAATTCATGGATGTGCCAAAGGTGCTTTTCCAAAAGACAACTGGACTTTCGTGGTTTTTTTCTTTGAAAACGTTTAGCCTCTTAGAAGCTTCTTCAGTTCTTTCTATGTCGAACCCCAGGTCTGAAAAACATTCGAAGGAGCAGAGAAATTGTAGATGCACACCAGCTTCCCAGTTTTCCTTCACTTGATTCGTCTTAATTAAGTTGCTTAATTTCTTCTCACTAATGTTTTTAAAGAGTTGCTTATTAAATATAGAGAGTAACATTTTGAACAAATTGATAATTTCCTTATTTCCAAAGAATCAGAAAATGAGACTTTCAATAATGAAATGAGCTCGTACATAATTTTCTTTTCATCTTTTATTTTTCTGTGGCGTATTTTGTAGTTTATTTTTTCAAGAAAAGTTAGGTGTATCGGAGCTCGGTTTTTTTCTTCTTTAAGGCAGGGGTGTCCAAACTTGGGAACTTTTAAGACTTGTGGACTTCAACTCCCAGAATTCCCCAGCCAGCCATGCTGGGGAATTCTGGGAGTTGAAGTCCACAAGTCTTAAAGTTCCCAAGTTTGGACACCCCTGCTTTAAGGCAACTCTAATTTCCGAATTTTCCAAGGATTATCTTAAAATGCCGTTTAAAATTCGAGCTACAATCCCCGTGTTCAGAGACTGCAGCAACTACTCTCTTATTTTATCTCTATGACAAACAGCTATGACTCTTCATTTCCTGTACCGAGAGTCCATGTCCGGTCCTAGATTGGCAGGGGCAAGCAGTCCAATCGCAGGAGTTTATGTTGAAGTGCTACGTCCTGGTAGAGGCGGGGCTTAGTTGTAGCCGCGGAAGGAAGCTGGTCTTGCTGCGTGAGGAAGCGTTTTTGTTTGCCCCCCCTGAGGTTTTCATCATGGTGAGTCCTGAAGTGGGGGGTGGAGGAGATGCGGGTAAAAGGAGAAGGAGAAGTAGCTTAAATCCGGGGAGAGATCACTGGCCGCTCTCCTCCATGGCGGATCCTGAGATGTTTCTCAGGATCAGCGATCAGCCTGCTTAAGAGAAGGGGGGGGGGGGGAGGAGAGAGATAATACCGGGGTCGTCGGGTCTTTGGCCCCCAACTCTTCCTCTCAGCCGCGTCTGTTGTAGAAGCTGATTGCAGAATAGGGGAGGGTGGGGTGGGGAGGCTTTTGCTTTCTTTCCTGAATTTCTACGGAGGCGATAGTGAAAGCGGTTTGCATGCATGGCCTTGCGGGATAATTGCGCGCCTGGGACTTCTTCTTGTGCCATGTCCGTCATGAGACGTTGGCGATCATGTTGGCAGTCCTATTTTTGTCTCCATCCACGTGAAAAAGTGCTACTGAGTTTTGCCCAAACCAGACCCTTAGGTTTTGAAGCCATGATGCCTGGGCTTCCTTTGCCTCCCATCTTTCCCTGGAGGATTAAGTGAAGGATGCCCTATTTTTCTGGGTGTTGCATCACATGTCAAAATATTCTAACTTTCGCTTATTAATGGCTTCGATGATTTCCCTTTGCTTCCCCAGGCGGCCTATCACCTCCTTTCTGGTTTTGTCAACCCAGCTTATACAGCTGTCTGTAAATCCACATTTCAATGCTTCTAGTTTCTTCAAATGGTTTTCTGTCAGAGACCAACTCACTACTTTGTAGAGCAGGATAGAAAAGATGTAAGTTCTGGCAAGCCTGATTTTCAGTCTTAGGCTGAAAATCCTGGGACTTGGCCTTTTAAAAATCTGTTAGGGTTGGAGCAAGAGCCGGACTTTTTCACCATCTTTAAAGCAGGGGGTCCCTCAAACTCATTAGCATATTGACTCCTTTATGAAGTTTCAAATCGTTCTTCGATATCATCCCCCAAACATCTATTATATGAAAATAATTTAGTAAATACTAAGATTTAATAGTATTACAAATAATAACTATATAATGGATAGTCCCTTAATTAATATTAATCATTTTGTTGAGAAGTTTGCTTGGAAAATATAAAGTATTCTGAACTTGATAATAATGATTTGGATAATACTGGTTCACCATAGTTAATTTATATCAGGAGAGATTTAAACTAGGGACTGCTTGATTATAGCTCAGCTTTACAGAATGCTTTCCTTCCACCTCTGAGTCAGCAATAATCTAAATTGACATAGATTCTGTTGTCTCCATTGACAATCCAAATTACTTCTGTTCTGCCCTGTAGCCAAAGGAATAATACTCTCATTTGCTCTGCAAGGAGATCATGAATCTCCTCACTTTCCTAATATCCATCAATGGCATTTGCTGATCTCTGTACTGCTGGAGTTTTGTCTACTTATTTTGCAGTAACAGTTTACTTAGAGGGTGGTGGTTGAAGCACCATTTTTAAAATAGGAAAGCTAAGGACAACTTAATGTTGTCTGGAGCACGGATTAGGAATTGGATGAAGGCAACATCATGGGAACACCAGAAAAAAAAAAGTTCTTACTAGAGCTTGTTTGTACTGTGATATCAATGAAGTAGAAAAAGAACTCTAATTCTCTCTGAACCAAAATAGAACATTTCTTTTAGCTCATTCTATCTGTGTCCAGTATGGGGATTACATTTTGGAATATTTTGCACTGTGGCTTAAATATGCTTATTCATGTTTTTCATATTCATAAAGATAAGCCTTGATGTGTTAAACTTAATAGTTTCTAGTTAAAAGTGCTGCATTTGACATATTATTTCAATTCAACTTTTTTTCTTTTCTAGTCTATTATGTCCTATAATGGAGGGGCTGTTATGGCCATGAAAGGGAAAAACTGTGTGGCTATTGCAGCTGATCGTAGATTTGGTATTCAAGCTCAGATGGTGTCTACAGACTTCCAGAAAATTTTTCCAATGGGAGACAGATTATTCATTGGTTTGGCTGGTCTTGCCACAGATGTGCAGACAGTGTAAGTATTGCATTAAGTAGATATGAGCAAGAAAACTAGAATATTCATAAGAGCTGTAACTAACTTGTAGCTAGTTTCTTAGTTTATTCTTATTTATTCTTATTCCAACATTGGGAAATGAATATGTCATAATTGGCCAGGTTACTGAAAAGTTGAAGCTAAGTCCAGTTATTCACATCTAAAGTGGTAGGCAGGGAGGTAAATTAGATGATGGATTTTGAATCTCTGGGATCAGTCAAGAATGGCTAAAATGGCTCTTGGAAGACAGCTTCTAAATATCAGGAGTTTGCAGAAACAAGTTAACTTCCAATACAGTCTCTGTATACTCAGGGGCATACTTTAAATGAAGGAATCTGGAGAGTGCTCACCCTGATCATTTCTGCATGTGGTTTGAAATATAATGTAAACTATTCAGAATTGTGGGTTTAATATTCTAAATTTCAATGTCCTTTTCAGAATTAAACAATGGTTGCTTGTCTTTACAACAATTTAAATAGTAATTATTATTTTAAATGCCTCCAAGCAGTCATCTCTAGATTGCTTACATGAATTTCAAATTCTACAATGAAAAGTTAGGTACACCACATTGATTGCTTAACAAAACACAAAGGTACTAAATCAAATTTCCTTGATACTCTAGAATTATAAACTGGTTTATTATTGGTTTATTAATTTTCCTAGTATAAAGACTGTTCGGAATGTAGAAATGTGTTTATGTGTTAATCACATCAGTGGGAAATAACAAATTTGAAGCAATTAGTTTTCATTACATTTCTATTTTATAATTACTTACAGACAGCTAGTAGGTTTTAAACTATACTTCTGTGCCACTTGGATGGTAAATAGAAGAGAATGATCATTTTGCCTTGACATAGATTTGAAACTCTTGTTTTTTTTCTTACAGTGCTCAAAGGCTCAAATTTCGACTAAATCTCTATGAACTGAAGGAAGGGAGGCAAATTAAGCCGCAGACCCTAATGAGCATGGTGTCTAATCTCCTATATGAAAGACGGTAAAGAGTCAAGCATTCATGACATCTGGAAATAGTGTTATTAAAAATAAATTTCAGTAATAGATTTGATAAGGCAATTATTTTTGAACTGAGAATCAGGGAGCCTTAGGAAGGAGTCAGGAGCAACTTACTTGGATGGGAACTAATTTTTAAAATTGACCAGGCGTATATAGACAAAGTGTCAGAACTTATTCTAGGCTTTACTCCTCACTTTGTTTGAGTTATTGCAAAGTTTAAGACCCCTGTGATACATAGATTAAAGTACAAATATCAAAATTGGTGTCTTTCTTACCTAGCACTAACAGAACCATTGGTTTTAATCATGGCTATATGGAGCATACAATTTCATTAATTATTTTATAAGACTTTTAATGTTTTCCATCTCAGGATTTGCTTCCTGAATAATTGGAGTATTGCTAGATTAGCAGGCTGTTTTTGCTCCCTCGGATTTAGTTGAACTCTAGTTCCTATCAGTTGCATAGCTAAGATGAAGACGAGATGGGAGTTGCAATTAAATAGCAATACCATATTTTTTGGAGTATAAGACATACCTCACCCCCCCCCCCCCAAAGAGAGTAAAAATGTGTGTATGTCTTATACTCCGAATGTAGCCCCACCCACCTGCTCCATGCGATGCATTTTCGGGTGGTTCAAGGAGGTGGGGGATCCTCACTTCCACTCAGATTTTGATAAGCTTTTTATCTATTTAAAACAAACCCTATCACCCTGCGCATATTTAATTGGATGGAGTGGGGTATGATTTTTACGGGGGCAGAAGAGGGACTTGGTGTCGAAGGCTCCTTGTTGGAGCCTTGCTGCAAGAAAGCCAGGCTTTAAATGCCTACGGTTATAGGTAGGAAGACGTGGCGTCTCAGGAGTGGAGCCTTCAGTGCCAAGTCCCTCTTCTGCCCCCATGAAAATCATACCCCACCCCCTTGAGTTAAATAGGCATGGGGTGATAGGGTTTGTTTTAAATGGATAAAAAGCTCATTATCAAAATCTGAGTGGAAGTGAGGATCCCCACCACCTGGGACCACCCGAAAATGCGAGACACAGAGGCAGCGATGGTATGTGGCAATCCCTGCAGCCTGGAACAGCTGATTTGGGGTATTCCACCAACCAATCAGCTGCTCCTGCAGAATCAGGCTAGAATAACGTGAAGCTGACCAAGCCATAGCTGTTTGCTATGCCCAGATCAATACCAATGGTTGCTGGTAGGCAGAGGCAGAAACTTTTTCCCCCTTGTTTTATGACTCCAAAATTAAGGTGCGTCTTATACTCTGAAAAACACAATACTTCTCTGCTTGAGATGATAGTAGTATTCTTCAAAACTGATGATTTTCCCCCAGCTTCTTAGTATTGGAGATAAACAAATTGTGGACATATCTTAAACCTTTTCCTAGTCATGCCAAGGAAAATTTATAATTTTGAAATCTAGTTAATTGTAATTATTTTCTTTTCTTGTTGCTTTCAGGTTTGGACCTTATTATACAGAACCAGTAATTGCTGGATTAAACCCAGTCACTTATGAACCCTTTATCTGCTCCTTAGACTTGATTGGTTGTCCAATGATAACAGATGATTTTGTGGTCAGTGGGACTTGTACAGAACAAATGTATGGCATGTGTGAGTCTCTTTGGGAGCCAGACATGGTAAGAAAAATATAGAGCTGGTCATAAGAAATATAGCAGGGTTAGCTACTTTAAATAATACTTTTAATAAAAGCCAGCCTCTGGACTTCAAAAAGTAGATGTTAATAGGGCTTTAGGGCATATGTACAAGTTCTTCCCAGTATTTTTCACTTTATAAGCCAATAATAATAATAATAATAATAATAATAATAAGTTGTTGTTATTAATTAATTAAATTTCTAAACCGCCCCCTCTCCCTGAAGGGACTCGGGGCGGTGTACAGGAAAAATTAAGAACATCTAAAAACATAACAATAATTAAAACCAAATTAAATAATTAACCCTGTACTAAAATTTATAAAACATTAAAACTGTATCCCATTAAAACCTGATTAAACAATTTATACTACAGACTGGGGCGAGGAGCATAAAATTAGGCCAGGCTGGCCTGATGGAAAAGATCAGCACAGAAATTATATTTCAGTTTAAAATTGCTTGTTCATATCCTGCTTTGCTTAGAATTCTGCTGTACCCCTATATGCTGAATGCATGAATATATTGATATGGCCTAGAGAGAACTTGTATGAGAAGCTTCATGGCCGTATTCATACATTCTCTGTAAATACCATAATAGAGATCTAATATGTAATTCCTCTCCCTCTCCATCCTCATCAAACTTGTTTTTTAGGGACTTTCAAAGGGGCAATATGGCTCCATTGTTTCAGTCCACATTTGTTTTATACTCAATACATTCAAGTAAGTTTGAAGAAATGCTTAAAAATAACTATAAGTTAACTTTTTTTTTTTTTTTGATGCAGGAACCTGATCACCTCTTTGAAACCATAGGACAGTCCATGCTCAATGCTTTGGATAGAGATGCTGTGTCTGGTATGGGAGTGATAGTGCATGTGATGTAAGTAGAAACTGAGTGGGTAAAGATTAGTTTGAAAAAAATTATGTGGGACAGTATTTCTGGTTAATTTTCATGGCTAGCCTGGAAAGACAATAGCTGTAATTGGCAGGAAGCAAGGTTAAGCCAATGAAATTATTTTCCCAATTAATTTGTCCTTCCCTCTGAGTGTAGTGCTGTTTTTATGGGTAACCTTGAGAAAATAGTTATGGTTGTAGATAGCTTTTTTACCTGTTGGTGGATAAAATTGGGATTTAACTGTTAGACAATAGAGGTAATTCTTGACTTGATTACAATTGGGACTGGAATTTTGGTTATAAGTGATGATGGTCATAGGTTGATGCACTCTCGTGACAGGCTGATTTTACTACTGTTTTTATGGCAATCATTAAGCAGTTATAGTTTTTCGTAAAATCAGCAAAAAAAAATCACAAATCATAGTTATATGATGACGGGAAGCTGCAACCAGTTGTAATGCCTAAAATGCAGTCATGTTAATGAGAGGAGTGTGGCTTGACATTTCACGATGGCTGGAAAGGCATTGCAGGGATAAAGAACTCTTTCTGAGGCTGTTATAAATCTGAACAGTCATTAAATTGCTAGTTGGAAGTAGAGGATTAACGGTAGTACAATATTCATCTTGATTCTCTCCCTTTTCTCTTTTTACCAGTGAGAAAGACAAAATAACTACCCGGTCACTGAAAGCTCGCATGGATTAAGTTAAATTCCTACTAAGAAAACTGATAATCTCAAGAGAGGAGTTGGTGTAATGTTAATGGAATAAACATTTTTTTTCTAAAAGCACAACTTTTTCATTTTTATGTAGAAGCTGTATATATCTTGATTTGTTTAAAATCAAAGATAAAAGGTTGCTCTGAAGAAGATAATTTTCAGACAATTATGTAATAATGTAATCTGGCTGTGATACCTAATTGATCTGTAAATTATAAACTTTAAAAAAATGGCATCCACCAAAATCGGCAGATTTCATTTTTTTTAATGCTAAATACTGGTGTTGATGTAACCTGAGAAAAGTCCTGCTGAATTCAGTGTGTCCTATTGCATGGACTTGAGTAGGATTGCAATAGAGATATTCAAATCTTAATTGAGCAAAAGTGATTCAGATCTGACTTGGTCATCTCTGTCATCCAGCTGGAGACTGCTGAGGAAAACATACCTTTGAGTTTAGATAGTAGTGGCAAGGTAGTCACTGAGGAGCTGCTCTTGGGTAGTGGTGCATCCCAATTTTGGCCCAAATACAAGTTGCACAGTTAATGTACACCCAAAAAAGATGATGACAAGGCCAAGGTAATTAATGCTTGTTGAGCTAAAACAGTGCTTCTCAATTATTTTCTGTCATGCCCCCCCTAGGAAGAAGAAAACATTTCGCGCCCCCCGCGCGACTGTAAATAGTATCATTTGTCTATAAAATTGTTATAAGTACACCTCTGCATAACACTGTATCCTTATTAACGTATAAGAGAATAAAAAAAGAAAGAAATGTGGATCAATTTACAACAAAGAATAGCTTTATTAACTGTAGCAGAAAAGATTTAAAGTGCATTAGAAATAAATAAATAAATTAAATCCTTTGCCGAGGGCAAACGCGCCCCCTTTTACGGAGCCTCGCGCCCCCCCCTGGGGGGCCCGCCCCACTATTTGAGAAGCACTGAGCTAAACTCACCAAAAGACCTTACTTTCAAAAGTTCATAACTGATTTTTTTTTATATGCTTGGAGCCTGACTTATTTGCTTTCACTTTTCAATACATGTTTAAAACTTAAGTTAAAGGTATTTTGTATATCTCTTGGGCCTACCGTAAGACAGTTCATATTTAGGTTTCCAAACCCACTCCCTAGTTAAATGGAAAATCTCATATTCCAAGAACACTAGACAATATATAGCTTTGAAAACCCCAAATACTGCATTATAAAATAAGCAGAGATAGGTGATACTCTTAAACCTTTTACTCATTTCAGTGAGACTTTTTTCTAGAGTAAGCTGCTGATTTCAATTTGTGGTTAAAGTTCTTTTGAAAGTAATAAATAGCTGTAGTTTTCAAATGGTGGGGCAAGTCCTTTTTTCTTAACTTATTAAAGCAGAAGGCCAGAATGTAGAGGGAGATCTTACTGTGTTTTCCCCAAAATAAGGGTCTTATTTTCTTTTGACCCCCAAAATGTTGCTTGGGCCTTATTATGAGGGGGGGCTTACTGGTTTGGGGTTGCCGGGTGGTTGCTCTCGAGAGCGGGTGCCCGAAGAGCCAGGCCCAGCCTCGGGCAAATGACCGTGTTGTGCTATCGCAGCAGCACAACACAGCAGCCAGTGAGTGCCACTCACTGACCCAGTAATATCCCAAAAGCACTAAGCCACGTGGCGCTCTGCCTGTCTGGAAAGGGAGGTTGTGCAAGTGCCTGTTCCACCCAGCTTGCATGCCTCCCAGCCTCACCATGCCCTGCCCAGCTCTCCCTGCAGGGCAAGGTGCTGTTGCTGTGCTCCAAGCATAACTGGCTTCCAAACTCCGAAGATCCACTGCCGAGTCTTCCGGCAACAGCCGCTCTGGGACTACGCTCTACGATTGTGGGCTGGCTGTTGGTAGACTGGTGGAAGTATCCCAAAGGCGGCAAACAATGTAAGTGCCTTTGCCCCCCTTCCCCTGGCTTCTGCGGCTTGGCGCCTTCGGGATATCGCTAGGTTAGTGAGTGGCACTCTGCCTGGTTGGAGGCGGGGGGTTGTCTAGGGGGCTTAGTTTCGGGGGAGGGGATATATTTTTGCCCACCAGAAAAATATGGCATGGACATGTAGTTTTGGGAAAACACGGTATTAATGGGTTAAGTGAACACGACTGGATCAATGGACCTTATAAATGCATGGGTAAGCCCATTTGCAAATAAACTGAACACAATTTTGTGGATATATTCTTGGCTTACTTGGGAATATGCAGCTAATCCTCAATTACTGACTGATTATTAACTGTCCTTAAAGTTGTGGCCATTGTAATGTCCCCATAGTCCCATAATTGTGATTTGGGTGTTTGACAACTAGCTTGCAATTATAATAGTCTCTGTATCCCTACTCACAAGATTGCCATTTGTAACCTTTGCTGCCAGCATCTGGCATGCAGGTAGATTGAAAACCTAGTAAAAGATTGAAATGATTGTGTGATATTGCACCCAAGAATCATAACTAGCACCCACTGAGTCAAGTCTTTTAAGCTAAATGACGTTTTCATTCTTACAACTATTTTGGGGAGAAAAATAAAACCCTGAGAGCAGTTTTACACAAAAAAATTCATTTTTATTTTGTTTAACCCACCTGAGAGACTTCACACCTTGTTAACATACATGCATTTCAAAACAGCGTCTCATAGTTTATAAGCACATTGACTTTAAAATTTTATTTTAAAAAAGGTATGAAAAACCTAAATTATTTTTATTAGTTGGAGATTCAAATTTGTAACTGCCTGCTTGCCATTATGAACCAGCTTATATATTTAAATGCCATATTATATATATTATGTTGAATATATTCATATGGTATTCAAGCATACAGTTAGGAAGAGATTGATAACGGCTGGAACATAAATATTTTGTTTCCTCTATCTTTTTAAATAATATATGGTTTCACAATTAATACAATTTTGAAAGATTGCCTGGGATGGCATTGCACACACTCATACCAGGTTCTCAAAGACATAGATAATGAAGAAGTGCAAACTTTATTTGACCATGTGGCTTATAGCTAGCCATCAATATTTATGTGTGTTTATAAGATAACATTTTCACCCGAGTGCTTTCCAATGATACCCTCCCCAAGCCCTTCCTCTACACATGAACATAACAGACATGATTAAAGATTGTCACCATCTACTGCAGTTTAGCCCTTAAAAATCCCACATTCAACATTTTTTCCAGTGCAGGAAATTCCAGCTTAACTGCCTGGATGTAACCACCTAACAATATAGACTGTGGGGATACATCAATGATTGCAGTGAAAGTTACTATATACTGAACAAAATTGAGATTTTCTTCCCCAAACATGATAGCCAAAGCTGAAACTATTAGTTTATATTCCCCCTGAAGATACCGTAATATTTTTAGATGATGAACAAAAACTTAGAATATGAGTTCCATTTCACTCTAGAATAGGCATGTTAACAATGCTGGGAACTTTGCTATAATATATCTGGAGAACCCTGGGTTGGGGAAGTACATTCCACAAAACAGGAGATGAGACTACCATCAACAACACACATTCTTTGGCTACACGTGATCCAACTGATAATATACATGTGTAAGTCTACTTGGGAACAAGACTAACACATATGCCCCCAAATCCTCCAAATAGGTCACTAACTTTCTTAAGTCATAAAACTGCTCCAAATATATATTTTTAAAAAGATCAATCACAGATTTACTGAAAAAGTATTTCCTTTCTATAATGTGTTAGCTATAACTTGGGATCATTGCAACTGTAACAAGATGCACACTGGGGGAAAAAAGAGTGACTTTACATTCCCTTGCATGAATTGGTGCACAAGAAATCTGTTTGATTTCCAAAGTACTTGACCTAGAAGATTGCAGTTCTATGCACCAATGGCCATTACATTACTGCTAAATCTCCAAATAGTTTAGTATTCATCTGCTTCTGATCCAATATGGGCTCTTCTGCAACGAAACAAAGGATGGGGACAATTTTCAGAATAAACTGATGGATAAATTGTGCCAATATGCATGCCATTTAAAGGAATGAAACTTGGGGCCAAAAAGCAAATAAATGAGTTTTAAAAGGTCTCTTGGACATACTGAATTGGAAATAAAATTGCATTGCGAGTGCTATCCTTAAGAGTTAGAGGGAAAATATGCAGGAGCTATTTTCAGAATTAATTTAATATTCATAAAAAGGGGAAAATTCTAATACTGTATTGTGAAAACAAAAGATTTCCATGTGATTCCATTTTTTGATTAAAAGTTTGGGTGTGAATGGCAAGAAACAGGAATGTTAAAAGTTGTAGAAATTCCTAGTGAGTAAATTTCAAGTGTCCGTATGTGGGTGTAATAAGTTTACCCAAAAGACATCTCCCAGACGTATGATGCCTACAAATCCCATGTTTAATGGAATTGTAAACTAGAGCATCTCAGTGATATTTGGTTTGGGGAAACCTGAAGTAAAAAGGCTGATGACATCCCTCTTGGCCTCCCCACTAAGCTTTTTTTGTACCTTTGAAGATTTCAAATCATTTATTTTTCTATTAAAAAATAATTGAGAGGGAAAAATTCCACAACGGTTAATAGATCCAAGTGTCTTATGCATCTGAGCACCACCCCAGGGCAGAACTCAGAGGCTGAATATTAAGTTAATAAAATAGAGAAGGGATAAAATGGGACTAGAAGCAAAAGCCAGTTATACTTTTGCTGAAACAGGACTTTAAGATGAATTCAGATGAAAGTATTAAAAGTTCCTGATAAAGGGCAGCATAACAAAAGGCACAAATATGGGAGTGGGAGATTGCAAAGAGGATATGTGGGAAACATTTTAGTAGTAAGGACTAAAGTCAATGGCATGTATGACAGAAAACAGGGAGTTAAAGGTGAGTTTAGGATATATTTCCAATCATCTTGAGAGATATCTGAGTAAAACTCAAATTCAACATCTAAGCACAAAGTATGCACATCAAAGAGGACTTTAAACAATGAGCCAGAATAGAATCAGTAACAACTTAGATGGGTTGGGTGGCTTTTGTCAGGGAATGAAGGCAGCTGAAGACAAAAGGAAGTTAAAGGTGTTAAAGAGAAAAACTTCTGATGGAAGTTGATTGAGGAATGGAGAGAGTACAGATACAGACAAGAAAGGCAAAGGCCAGGGAAGACCGAGAAGAGAACGTAAGAGGAGGCAAAGATGGAGTTTGTTCTTTTTGCCTGAGTGCCCATTATTGGTTGCTTCAAGTGTCTTCTATAAATGAATCAACCAGGCAACATATCTTTTCATGGTTTTTTAAGCTGTGTGCTGACTAACTCTTAAATAGATTAAGGTAGGCAAATATTTATAAAAAATGTAAAAAAACAGAGCATTTTAGGCTAATGCTTACCAATTTTAATCAAAATGTAAACAAAAAGAGCTGAAAATGAAATGACCATGTTAAGACAGGGTAGGCCAAATTTTCTATTTTACATTGAATTTCTAAGTGCACCAACTTTGGGTTTCAAAAAAAATGGCAACCTATCAACATAACCATATCGATGTCTGCCTTTCAAAATAAGTTCCTAAATTCACATCGATTTTATGATATAGTCATAAAATTGGGAAAGCTAAACATTGTGGTTTCTAATAAAAGAAATCTGCTTTGAAATCTAGGTGGAAAAAAAGAACTTTCAGATCTCTAATTTATAGTTTAATTTATGCCTTACCAAAATTTTATGGTATGTACAGCATGTTGCATGGTTTTTAAGCCTTGTAAACTATTAATATGACTTTGAAATAGTGGAATGTGTTATGTATTTTTTGTTGTTGTTTATAAACGTGAAAAATACCATCTGAAAGAATACGCATACTTGAGGACAATGAAGAAAGAAAAAAAAAATTTACCTTACTCCCAAAAAAGATAGAATCCACAAAGCAGAAGGCACAGGACATTAACACCCCAACAATCACAAACACACACAAAAAAGCATGTTTAAGAAACACATTCAGAAAGTAAGCAAAGTGTCTTGATTGCAAGTTGATGGTTCATAATTTGCCAAATCCCTCTTTAAAAAAAACACCTATAAACAACCCATCCTCACAAGAAGAATACTGAAAAAAAATGGTATCAATGAGTTCAAAATCTTCAGTTTTGACAAGAACGATGGTGAAATCCAACATTAGTCTGTAGATTACAAGAAAATGTTGTAATTCAAATGAAGCAAGAACAGTTTGGATTCTTTTAAGAAAACTGAGCTAGTGCAACTTATTCCAAAAATGTGGATTAGCAGGACAATCTGTCCTAGTGGTTACGAGCAGTCACCTTCAACAATTTATTATATTTCCCCCATATTCTGAGACTAGATTCTTCCCCAATGGAATGATCAAAAGCTAATATTTCTAACACAATGGTTCACAGCATAAGATGTTACAAAGAAGTGGTACCTTTTTTTAAAACAGGAAAATATCATTTTACAGCATTTACAACCAGATCAAGGTATAAAAGTTTGAACCATGAATAATTTAGCTCTGGTAGATCATTATATTAGAGATAACTTAATCCAAGTTGTAATCCAACTCAGTACAAATGTATCTGCATAAAGTTACCTCACCTCTTCATGATCTCCACCAAGATATTGTATCATATTTCATTAGAAATGTGGATTCTTCTGTAACTGCTTTTTTTCCTCCCTTGATTGCATAAAATTTTAAGCAGCCATCTAATTCCCTCATATTCTCATCTTGTTTTGAAATAACAATGCAAAAAGAAAGTGGGATATCAAAAGACCAGAAGTAAAAAGTCTTTGTTCAACTAACCTAAATGGCTTTCCTTAATCATTATAACAGTTCTTGTCCTTGAAATGACAAGTCATCTCTTGTCCAATCCTTAGAGAAAGCAACAAAGGGAATTTGTTCTGAGTAAACCGCCATAGTTCAATTGAAGGAAACCATCATTTATATCTTCTGTTATGTGTTCACATTAAAATCTGATCATTTGGAGACTGATGCTTTTCAAAGAAAAGTGCAAATCTTAACACTACTTTATTCCTCAGGTTTATGTTTGGATTTTTATTGTAGCAACCAAAATAGAAGAGAGTAATAGTCTAATTTTCCACCAGGTTTGGAGGCCCACATCTAGAGGTTAGTTTTCTGCTAGGTCAGACTGTCATCACACACTCACAGAATATCACATCCAGCAGACTGGGCTGCATTCCTGTAGAATTGGAAACACTACCACCCACCCTCTACTATTCTTCTCCCTTCTTTTCTGCCAACAACAGGAAGACAACTATGTCAGGATATTGGATATAAATTCATTGAAGCGTTTTGAATACTGTTCGGGATTGACGGTGGAAATTTCTGCTCCAGCCTGGAAAACAAAATAAAAAACCTAAAGCACATATAATTTAAGCATAAAAAGTGGCATCGCTCATTTCTTTAAAGAGATTGCCTCAAATTTTTAAAACTCTGAGAAGTGGCAAATGGCTCTATACTGATTAATCCTCTTCAGAATCTAAAGGAGAAAAGGGCTTACAATCTACATATTACCAATGGACATTTATGAAGAAAAATTGCTCAGCTGATGATGTTTCAAACATCTTTCGACTATCCTAGCCTTTTTGGCAGTAGAGCACGCTCTCCAGGCCCAGTGCTGTTCGAATGTTCCATGGGGCAAGGCTCTCTTCCTGTGTTTCTGCTCAGTTTAGAGAGAGCCAAGTAATCACCTGCAGCAGAGAGGCAGAACATCTGAACAGGCACTTATATAGCCACCAGAAAAAAGTGGTTACAATGTCTCTAATTGTGGTTACATCCTCTCTCTCATGCTTTTTGGGCAGGCACTTGCCTGAAAGATGATGCAGCCTACTTTAGGATAATGGAACAGTGACTTCATCACCTGCACAAAAGTATATTTTTATAGTATTCAATTAGAATGAAGGGCTGAGGCTAGAAGACAGTCCAGGAAAAATACCTGGGGTTAGCATTTTATTGGAAATAAATTATCAGGAAACCCAAGAGTCCTCTTAAAATTATTGTTTAGGCAGATGAAAAGAAAAAAAAGAAAAACTGAGCAGAAAGGCACTGGACCATGCCCATTTGAACAGGTAAATTGGACTGGAAAAGGATATATTGTTATCCTAATAGCCTCAGCTCTAGCTTCTGAATGTTCCAAAGATTCTTCTGCATTAATTTCATACTGGTCCTCATTTAGCATTTTGTAACTGTGGCTTTGGATGATGAGGCTCTGATGGACGGAACTGAAGTGCACAAAGTTATTTAAGAAGGAAACCATGTACACTGGCAAGAGATTCATTGAAAGGAAATATCTTGTGGGTGATGGTGGTGATGATGGTAAAAGACTCAGGAATACATAGAAATAGAAGACAGAATAACAACCAAAAAATCATATCAAAATGTATCTTTGGTGTGGTCATATCAAAATATTCCTGATGTATTTACTTGGAAGCTGCAGAATGGTCAGAAAACAACAACCAAAATGATTAGAATATGAAAGACTACAATGTACCTGTGTTTCTCCGAAAATAAGACTGGGGCTTTTGGACCCCAAAATAAGCATTAGGGCTTATTTTGGGGAAGTGTTTCCCTCCCCCCCCCCCATGTTCCTGAGGCCCACTCCTTCTGTTTGCATGCTGTGGGGCAGGTCGTGCAGTATGCCAATGCCACCACCGCAAGGCAGTAGGGATGGAGCTGCCCCATGTGCCCCACACCAGTGTATCACAGGGCCCTCGCAGCCAGGCTACCCTCACCCTGACACCTGCCTCACCTTGCATCCGTGACATTAGCACACCATTCGGCCTCCTTCTCCATTGTGGCATGAGCAACTGTAGTCAGCTGGAGGCCACGTGTACACCTGATGCACATGGCTGCCAGTGCTGCCACTGTGAGACAGATATTGGGGCATGGATGTTCCCACCATAGGAGCCCTGAGGTAAGCCAGTGCATGGCGCATGGGGCAGCTCCACCCCACCTCACCTTGTGGCCGTGGCACCATGAGCAACCAGATGGAATTACCGGCTGCACAGGTAAGTAGAGCGCAGAATACAATAAGCTCTTAAACAGAGCTTATTTTGGGGTAAGGCTTATATTAGGCACATGCATAAAAAACATGCTAGGTCTTATTTTTGGCCTAGGTCTTATTTTTGGGGAAACAGGGTAACTTACTTAAATGGTACAGAATGGTAATCCAATTACACTTCCACCACTGAAATGCAATATCTGTTTTAGAGGTAGGCAAGCCATGCTTCTCTGACTGGATATGGCTTTTATTTCTATTTCAGCTTTTCATTATTTTTTTGCAAATTCCAAACCCCTTTGCAACCACAATTCCTGAAAAATTGCTATCATTCTGAATTGTATCATACACATAAAAAGTGTAGTATAACAAACAGGTATAATATACTGAAAGAAAAAAAATTAAAAACCCAAGGAAGTCTTAGCGCCATCAATTTAATGGTTTTATCCCTGCCTTCCTTTCACAATTTTGGATCACTGCTCAGCCAGCTGTGGCTTCAGTTGTTCTGAAATATATTATAAAATGTGATATTGCTTGGCTAACCCTTCATGGATTACTTCCTTGTTGTGGTAAAGGGCTTGCATAGCTCAATGAACCTAGGAGCTATGCCATTCAGGGCCACCCAAGACAGACAAGTCATAGCAGAGAGACATGACAAAATGTCATCCACTGGAGAAGGAAATGGCAGCCCACTCCAGTGTCCTTGCCATTAAAACCCATGGACAGTATCAAAAGGCAAAAAGGCTTGGAGGAACCTTGTCCATGGGGTCGCGATGGGTCAGGCACAACTTCACAACTAACAACAACAATTGCTTGGCTAAGCACAATGAGATAAATGCAAACAAACAGTTCTTTCTTACCCCATGTTTCACAGTTTTGGCAGCATGCGCTGCTTTTTTCTTTGTGTCATAAGGTGTAAGGATATCTATAATTGCCATGAAATATACCTCCTTCTTAGGGGCACCTGGTTAAAACAAGATACAGAAATTTATTAGTACTGGAAGACGCAGAACTATTTTTAGGGTTTGCTATTCTTATTGAACTGCAAGCACAACTAAAGCACTCCAGAATTTTTTATGCGAAATAAATGATCTAAGAACTAGATTTTTATCAACAGATGCTCCAGACAATACCTAAATCAGTGAAAATATTAAGGAAGCAGAGGAAGAAATGGATTATTTTATTATATGCAGAGGAGTTTTCTTTTCAACTATGGTAGACTTCAGAGTAAGTATTATTTAAAAAAAACAACTTTGGAATAATATTAATCCTCAAAATACCATCAGACATTTAATGCCCATTTGATGTTACAGTTCTAAGAGGGTACTTTATGGAACTTAAAGCACTTCCAGCCATCATAAAACATGGTGTCATTCGTCCCATCTCTCCCCCCCCCCCCCAGCTCCCCCCAGTCACATAATTGTGCTGTCCTGGTCAACCTGTTCACATTTACAATCAGTTATCATGTGTCCAGTGACCATGCAATTGCCATTTATATTCTTCTCTGCTGGCTTCTTCGGAAAGTTAATGGAGAAGTTGGCATGGGAGTTCGAAGTTACGTCCTGCCTAGACTATTGTAATGCTCTCTACATGGGGCTCCCCTTGAGGTGCACCCGGAGGCTCAAGTTGGTCCAGAATGCGGCCGCGCAGGGGATTTTGGGAGCCTCATGATGCTCCCATGTAACACCTCTCCTGCGCGAGCTGCACTGGCTGCTGGTGGCTTTCTGGGTGTGCTTCAAGGTGCTGGTCACCATCTTTAAAATGCTCCATGGCACAGGGTCCAGTTATTTGCGGGACCGTCTCCTACCGCATACCTCCCTTCGACCAGTCTGCTCCCACAGGGAGGGCCTCCTCAGGGTGCCATCTGCCGGTCAATGCCGGTGGGCGGTGCCCAGGGGGAGGGCCTTCTCTGTGGCAGGCCCGGCCCTCTGGAATGACCTACCCCCAAAACTTTGTACCATCACGGACCTTCGCCTTTTTCGCCGTTCACTGAAAACACACTTCTTTCACCTAGCTGGCCTAGCTTAGAGCTTAGATTTTAGATTTTAGCTTAGACTTTAGCCTAGATTTTAGACTAGAAATAATTTAACTGTATTTGGTAGGGGATTTTAAAAGTTTTTAGTTATGTTTTAGCACAGGCTAGTTAATTTAATTTCATTTTAACACTGTATTGTATTTATTGTATTGTTTTATATTTGCCTGGGAGCCGCCCTGAGTCCCTTCGGGGAGATAGGGCGGGATATAAATCCAAATAAACTGTAAACTGAAGTTGCTATCACTTGCTTAAGGATTTACACTTCGCTTCATACAAAGAGGTCAAGTGTCTCCCTGGTGCTACAGTCAGCAGAGACAAGAGGCGTATTCTTAAGATAGTCAAGAATGCAAGTAAGGACTGTGAAATTGACGCTATTATACATCTTGGCACAAATGATCTGTCCCAAAAAGATGTACTTTCTGTGCAGAATGATTTCCAGAGTTTGGGGTACGAACTTGTAGGCTTGTAGGCTTATCTTCTCAGAGATTATACCAGTATACAAGAAACAAAAGGGGAAGGGCCAGTGCATAGCAGAGTTTAATGTGTGGCTAAAGGAGTGGTGTAAAAAGAAAGGCTTTGGTTTTATTAGTCATGATGCCTGCAGCTGGTCGAATGAAAAACTGTACAAAAGAGATGGTTTGCACCCATCCAAGAAAGGGACTGAGTTACTTGGCATTAAATTCACAGATTTTCTGGATAAACATTTAAACTGAATAGTGGGGACAGAGAATTAATAGATAAAGAACATTTCTGTCCCCAGCAAACTAAAATTCATAGGGTTATCAATGCATATAACATAGATGTTTGTGCGGGTAATATTATCACCACTGCTGTCAAGCAAAACCAAACATTTAACAGTGAGTGCCATATCATGTGCATGAACCATACAAGTGGCAAAGAAATAGGGGCAAAGAGAACCATAGTCAGGCATAACACAGGTTTCGTAGACAGAAAACACAGGGTCAATCAAAATGGACTGAAATGTCTATACACCAATGCACAGAGTATGAGGAATAAACAGGGTGAATTAGAAATTCAAGTAAATGAGGGCAGATATGATATTGTTGCCATTACAGAAACTTGGTGGGAAGAAACCCACAAATGGAACATACAGCTAGAAGGATTTAAATTATTTAAAAGAAATAGACCAAATAAAAGAGGTGGAGTTGCACTATATATAAGAAATAATTACATCTCTACAGAAATAGAGCACAACAATGATGAGAACTATCTTGAATGTATTTGGGTTAATATTAAAGGTTGGGGGAGAAATGACATTGCCATAGGTCTATACTACAGGCCACCCAACCAAGCAGAGGAAGTGAATGAACTTTTTGCTAACCAGCTAACTAAGGTATGTAGGAAGCACACTACAATAGTAATGGGGGATTTTAACTACCCTGACATCAACTGGGAAACAAACTCTGCACCAAGTGGAAGATCCCACAGGTTCCTAACAAACCTAGCAGACAACTTTGTTTCCCAAAAGGTAGAGAAGGGAACAAGGGGATTAGCCATATTGGACTTAATTCTCACTAACAGAGAGGAAATGATAGAAGGTGTAGAAGCTACAGGAACTTTGGGGGCAAGCGATCATGAAATACTGGAATTCAACATTATGCAAACAAAAGTAGTAGAACAAAGTCAAACTAGAGTCTTGGACTTTAAGAGAACTAATTTCAATAAACTTAGAGAGAGCTTGGGAAGGATTCCATGGATGAGAATCCTCAAGTGGAAAACAACTCAAGAAGCTTGGGAAATTTTGAAAAATGAGATTACAATAGCCCAGTCTAGCGCAATACCAACGAAGAAGAAAAATAACAGTTCCCAAAAGAAACCAGCATGGCTGCACAAAGAACTCTCTGACAAATTGAAAGACAAAAAGGATAAATATAAAAAGTGGAAAGAGGGAGACATAACTAAGGCAAAATATCAGCAAACAGCCGGAGCCTGTAAAGATGAAGTGAGGAAAGCTAAGGCTTGCAATGAAGAAAGGCTTGCCAAAAAAGTAAAAAATAACAAAAAAAGCTTCTTCCAACATGTTAAAAACAAGAAAAATGTTAAGGAAACAATTGGTCCACTGCTGGGAGAAAATGGCAAGAAGGTGACAAACAACAAGGAGAAAGCAGAACTATTTAACTCATTTTTTGCATCTGTCTTTACACAAAGGAATAAAACAGTCCAACCAATCCAAAACAGCACCACAAAAATCAGATTAGGAACACAAGTTGAAATAGGGAAGAAAATGGTAAGCGAGCATCTGTCTGCCCTGGATGAGTTCAAATCACCAGGACCGGATGGATTACACCCCAGGGTTCTGAAGGAACTGGCAGACGAGATCTCAGAACCACTGAACTATATCTTTCAGAGATCCTGGAGCACCGGGGATCTGCCAGATGATTGGAAAAGAGCTGATGTAGTTCCCATCTTAGAGAAAAGAAAAAAATAGATCCAGGAAACTATAGACCCATCAGCCTGACCTCAATACCAGGGAAGATTCTGGAAAAGATAATTAAGCAACAAATAAGCGAATACCTAGAAGCAAACAAAGTAATAGCCAAAAGCCAACATGGGTTTGTCAAGAACAGATCATGCCAGACTAATCTAATTGCATTCTTTGACAAAGTGACAAAATTAGTGGACTAGAGGAATGCTGTCGATATACTTTACTTGGACTTCAGTAAGGCATTTGATAAAGTAGACCATAACCTACTATTAGATAAAGTAGAAAAATGTGGGTTAGACAGAATCACCACCAGATGGATTCGCAACTGGCTGACCAACCGCAACGTGTAGTCCTCAATGGAACTGCATCTACATGGAAGGAAATATGCAGTGGAGTACCCCAAGGCTCTGTTTTAGGACCAGTACTCTTCAACATCTTCATCAATGATTTGGATGAGGGGATAAATGGGAAACTCATCAAATTTGCAGACGACACCAAGCTGGCAGGAATAGCCAGCACTCCAGAAGATAGGCTTAAGATACAGAAGGATCTTGACAAACTTGAACATTGGGCACTACCTAACAAAATGAAATTCAATTGTGAAAAAAGTAAGGTTCTACATTTAGGCAAGAAAAACAAAATGCACAAGTACAGTATAGGTGGTACCTTGCTCAATAGTAGCAACTGTGAGAGGGATCTTGGAATCCTAGTGGACAACCATTTAAATATGAGCCAGCAGTGTGCAGCAGTTGCCAAAAAAGCCAACACAGTTCTAGGCTGCATAAACAGAGGGATAGAATCTAGATCACGTGAAGTAGGGGAGACATGATAACAATGTTCCGATATCTCAGAGGGTGTCACAAAGAAGAGGGAGTCAAACTATTCTCCAAGGCACCTGGAGGCAGGACAAGAAGCAATGGGAGGAAACTAATCAAGGAGAGAAGCAACTTAGAACTAAGGAGAAATTTCCTGGCAGTTAGAACAATTAACCAGTGGAACAGCTTGCCTCCAGAAGTTATGAATGCCCCAACTCTGGAAGTCTTTAAGAAGATGTTGGATAGCCATTTGTCTGAAATGGTATAAGGTTCCTGCCTATGCAGGGGGCTGGACTAGAAGACCTACAAGGTCCCTTCCAACTCTGCTATTGTATTGTAATCTTTAAAATCCTGAGCATGTTTTGTCTTCAGGGGGGGAAAAACGCAAGGAGGAATACAATACAAATGTGTTAAAAGTTGTCACCAGGTACACCGAGGCTCCGTAGCAGCTGAGTGGCTTGTGAGTTTACTTTTTGATTTTGATGCTTTCAACTTGTCAAAAGGAAGAATAGAGGGAGGAGTTTGTAAAAAAAAAACCTTGGAAAATAAGCGGCGTTTTAAAATGCTCCCCAGGCGTGGGGAAGAGAGAGAAAGTAACATCCGATTCTTAATTATTTGAAAATGTAAGTATTACCATATATGGAATTGCTGTTGATATTTTGTATCTGAGTCTTGCTACAGCAGAAATGGACTTTCAGTAATTTTTCACAACCCCCAAAGAGGAAAAATGGCGCTTCTTTGTTCTCAGCAAGAAACTTTTTCTTTTGATATGTGAGCATTCCTTCAATTTTACAGGACTGAAAAATTTATACACAAGCCAACTCAAGTGACTCTCGGGATTTCTCCCATTGTGTGCCTTCTTTTTTTTACTGGATTGGATTGTAAAAAAATTTCTCTCTGGACTTTATGCAACATATACTTTGAATTTGGATACAGACTTTCCCTTTTCTCCGATCTCACGGACTGCTCGCCCACCAGATGCCATCTTACCCACAAGAACTTAAAACTTTTACTTTGGCAGCAAGAAAGCCTCCATCTGGGAAATCTCTTTCTGCCCCTGCTTCAGTGAAATCTAGTCCAACTCTACAGCAAGCAAAAATTACTTCAATGATACAGAAAGAAGCAGCTGGAGAGGACACTCAACAATTATCAATAGAGGAAACCCTTCAAAATATAATGAAAGAAATAAAAGAAATCCGGAAAGACATGATAAGCTCAAGATTGGAACTTTTGGAGACACAGAGAGCACTAATGGAAAATAAACAAAAAATTGATGGGTTGGAGGGTGGGGCAGTTGAGATGAGGGAAGAGATAAGGGAATCTCAAAAAGAAATTGTGGATCTTGCTGGTCATATGTCTAGAATGGATTTTGAAAGAATGTCTTATTTTTTAAGGTTTCAAAATGTTCCTGAATCAGATTCAGAAAATTTAAAAGATCTAATGAATATAATTTTAGCAGATTATACTAAAAAGAATAAAGAATATATCTGGGGGGACATAGACCTGATTTACAGAATTAATTCAGCATATGCCAGAATAAATGATGTACCCAGAGAGATACATATTAAATTTGTAAGAAGGTCAACAAGGGATGAGATTCTGAGAGCACAGTGAGAAGGCCCTTTGATGTACCAGCAGAAAGAGATTGCTGTTTTGAAACAGATCCCGAAAAAGATTCGAGAGATAAGAAGGAAATATTCCTTCTTATCCAAAAAATTGTATTAAAAAGTGATCAATGCCTGAAGGAATGTTGGTGTTCTGGGAGGGGGGGAGAGTTAGAATTAAAACAATTGAAGAGGCGGAAGCCTTTCTTAAAAAACATTCCTCAATCCTGGAGGACGAAAATGGGGGAGCAGGAGGGGCCATGGCTCCGCCCACTGGCGGGAAGGAAGAAGAAGACACAATAGCCAGAAGACTCAGATCACAAAAATGATTTTTTTTCTTTTATATATTGTAATTCCTAAACAGATGTAAACAGGAACAAATGATTGAATGCATGAAATTTATGATATGATATGTACATATCTCTTTCCACCTTATATTGAAAGAACTTTTGTATGAAGTCTCGGAGGCAGCCACCACCTCCGACATGGAAGCCCTAAAACGTTTCTTCTATATCCTACATACCTTTTTCCTTGTTATAAATTTGTAAAAACCAATAAAAATTGTTGTTCAGAAGAAAAATTGTCACGAGGTACAAGTTGTTCTGAAAATCCTAAATCAGGCTGCAGAACTAAAGCTCAGATTTTTGTCATCCCTGCATTGTATTCCAGTGCAGCACTCAAGTTCCCTTTTACTCATGGAAGTTGTGCACTGGGTTGGAGAGATGAAGCAGAATATTTACAATCCCCATCTTGTCTTTCCTGATCAACACTAGTTCCCTTCTATATATGGAGGGGAAAAGTATTTGTGCAAAGAGAGGATCTTTCTGATTTCCCCATACCAGCTCATGAGTTCCCTTCCACACACAGAAGGCAGCTAACTGTCCTCTTTCAGCAGGTAGCTCTTTTGCTCTGTCCACTTAACAACTACAACTGGGAGAGCTTGGATTGTAGTTGTTGAGGGAAGCAGCCACATTTCATTCAATGAGATTCCAGTCCCATTTGTACTCATAAGTTGGCTATACATCAGGCTGTTCAAAATAAATATAAATAGTCCTCAACTTATGAGCACGTGGAATTTGGTTAAGAAAAATGTTCATTAAACAAGACATCATGTGACTGCTTTGCTCAATGACTGCAATCTCATCATTCCCAGTTGTGATTGTTAAGCAATCTTATTGTTAAACAGGGGAGATAAGGATGGGGAGGAGGGCTTGGGAGGTCTTGCAAGATCTTTAAAGTTAGAGGGCATACCAAATTGCACATTTTCGGGATGCTTCTAAAGCACCATGAGAGCCAGCTCTTTTCTCACAATCCTTTGGAAACCTCCTTCTCCAAATTGGGTAACTTGGAGAAGAAGAATTCCAAAGAATGGAGTCCACTTGGTGAATGGTGCAAGATATTCTTAAAAGGAAAGCTGCACTTTATGTAGACTGCATGATATGCTTGTCAGCAGTTGAAGAAAATTGTGAAATTAAGTGGGCTGCTTTGCATGTGCTGATGGGCTAGTTAGCCAACTAAGTCCTTCTGAGCTATGGCAGTTTTTTGCATGCTGGTGGGCCCTGTAGCAAATCAAGGCTTCCCAGGCTGTGGAAAGTTTCCATATGTTGGTGTGGCCTACAGAGGTTGGGGGCAGATAGGTGGGCTCAGGGAAGAAGCTATACCCACCTCTGGAATCATATCTGCAAACAAGCTGCCAAATTTTTTTCACATAACCACAGAGGTACTACAATGGGCTTAACTTTGGGCATAAATTGTAAGTCATTTAATTCACAACTGTTATAATTTCAAATAGTTGCTGAATGAATGGTCATAAATTAAGGACTACATGTAGGCATAGTGAATACTAGACAAAGCTGCTAAAGGACATGAAGATCTTCTGGACATTTGAGAAGACATCTTCTCTATCACCTGGCTCTCAAATAGACACTCCTACTGTGGCTGCACACTATGAGGAAAATTAAACTGGAAGTCATGTCTGTAATTAAGACAACTTTACTGGATACACTGTTGTAGTTCAGGGAGTCAAATAGTCTTAAGATTTCCAAAAAAGTGGAGAAAATAATGTTGATTCAAATAACCACCATGTATCAACAAATACTTACAATCAGACTCTGGCTGTCACAATGTTACATTTGTCTTCCATTCCCATTCCCATTCCCAGCATCCAGATCTCAGTACTTACTTTCATGGCTTTTCATCGCATAGACATCCACAGATGGATCAAATTCCCCAGGCCCAAAGAAACGTGGGAAGTTGAGAAGGTTACCAGGACTGTCAGGTGGAGTCCCATAGGAACCAATTGGATTCCCACCTATGCCATCATTCTCACATTCTTCATCATCTGCCCGGTTTTCAACTTCTATCTCTTCTTGCTCAGCTCGATCAACATCATGAATTCCTACCAGCAAACTGTAATCCATGATTTTCAGTTGTGCAAGAAACTGGAAGTCAAAAGAAAAAAAATTCCTTCTCATTTTCAATGTCTCTCTATCACCTCTGGAATTTGAGTTAAACCATCTTTCATTAACTTGGTGCCAGCTCCGAGTATTAAGTCCCATACACCTCAAAGCATTTTTACATGATTGCTTGAAATTCTTGGGTTTACAAAGTTATAGAAGGAAAATATTTTTAATAATTTTTGTGACTTTGCAGTTTACTTCATCAGATGCATAGAATGGCTAGACAGATTTAGAATTTAAAATGGGATAAGGTGGAAGCGAACACTAGTTAATTATGCACGTGCAGGTTACATATCAGACAGACTGCAAGTACTAAATCAATTAACAATTGTAATATGTTAAAGAAACCACTGTTTTTGAAGAAATATTGCATAAAACTATGAGTTCAGCACTCTCTCATTCAATGATCCTGAACTTTTACGAAATGGTCATTTTAAGATCTGTTGTACTTTCTGTTTAAATTTAAATTGATTAAACAATCCAACAAAGCTTGTTCGTTGCAGAAGGCAGTACCAAATTCCTTCTGCTTTGTGTAGGAGTAACACTCACTTCTGTTGATCTTAACTAATGGAAAACTTAGTTACTCTTGAATAACATGAAGGAGGAAATTCCCAAAGTAAATGCAAGAGCAATAAAATTCCTCTGTTTGCTCTTTTTAAAACAGATTTTCAAATTAATCAAAATTCACTTTAAAGTCTGAGACAGTCTACCTGATATCTCTACCTTATCTAGTTTTTAAAGAGTTTGAAAATTATTGTAACAGTGGGGATTCTGTCAATCTCACTTCTTACTTATGCCCCGATTCCCAAAAATCAACAAGTCAGCTATCCTACCTCAACATCTCGCTTCAATTTCTCCAGGAAATTTTTTTTACATTCCTCTCCAACATGGAGCTTTTGGCCTTCATTTAGAAAATCGTTGTCTTTAAAGGTTGGTAGATCCTTAGCCTAGAGAGGATTGAACTCAAGTAAGTGCAAAACATTGCTTCCATATTTTAAAATCCAAAGCAGCTCAATATACTCTTTGCTGAAGTTGGGGCAAAGGCAATTTGGGATTCCTGGATGCTGTCACCCATTTTGAACATGCACACATCAAGTTTTCCATAATTAGAAAGTCTGTAAAACTCCTAGTTTAGGACAAGGACAAGTCAGTCTTGTTTTTGTTTTCACCAGTTTTTGTTGTTGTTATTGTTGGAAAAGTCCCTGCAGTCTTATCAGCAAGAGTTTTTAGAAGTGGTTTGCCATTACTTCTTTCTTAGGGCTCAGAGAGCATGAATGGCTCAAGTTCATTCAGCTGACTTGGTGCTTAAGGCAGAATTGGAATTCACGGTCTCGTGTTTTGTAGCTGATGCCTTAACCATACACCAAATTGGTTCTCTTTCACCAATTAAGTGATTAGGAAACATACTTGTTGCTCTTGAAAGTGCTTATCCTCTGCTTATAGTATTGATTTCAGGTTCAGATTTCAATGACATATACCATCTTATCTTACCTATTGGCTGTCTAGATTGCTTATGTCCAACAGTGCAATAGTATTTCAATGCTTTTATTCTGTAACATTTGGAAGCCTTAGTGCCCCACCTTAGAATGTGGTTGCAAAAAAGCAACAACAATAACAACAACAACAATAATAATAATAATAATTGAAGCACTTTCCTTATTTAAAAAAGGTTGGGTTCATGAAGCATAGGACTGGGTCAGTTAAGGGTTTATATGGAATGGGATCATACTAATATTAACTGAGGCAAGAAAGGATAGGGCAAAGGTTGGATACATTTAGAAATCAATCTAATTCAAATAATTCATTAAAGAATATGGTGGCAATAATAACATGATTAGAAGCTCAAAACAGCAACAAAAGGAATAAACGCTATTTTGGTTCTTTACAGTTATAATCATGAAGGCTTATAGGCGGCACATTCAGCCAACATAAGGTCTTGAGTGGTCCCTCAAGGTGCATCCCATATATGTAAACTCATAAATATGAAATATGTTTGTTAGAATGTAATTATCAATACCAGAAAATATTAAATGAAGTGTGCTCAGATACTGAAATACACCATGTAAATTAATTGGAGAGAAAGGAAAGGTAGAGGTAAGGAGAAAGAGAGGAGACAGGAGAGAGGGAAATAGAAGGGAGAAGAAAAGTAGGAGAGAAAGAAGGAGTGGAAAAAGAAGAAAGGAGAAGGAGAGAGGAAGAGGAAGTAGAGAAGAGAGGGATGGTTCAGGGAAGAAAGGAGGTAGGGAGGAGGACAGAGGAAGAGGAGATAGGACGGCAGTGAAATAGGGTATAATCTGCTGTATTGAAAACAGAAGAGCAAATGACAGTTGTTTGGAGTTGAGGGAATGATATGATAATGGACAATACAAAGCAAAATTCTGTTCAGATGTAATGTTATACTTATGCTTATATGTATGAAATAAAAATAAAATAAAAAACTTTTTAAAAAAGTGCATCCCAGACCTCCCTTCCAATTCTTCCATTTCCTACTTTACTCCTTCCAACTGTGCTTTCTCTCACTGCTAAAATCCACAGTTTCCACTTTCTGTCTCAACTAGAGTCCAGAGTGACTTCTAGAACTGTTTGACAGCTGTATTCACAGTGATAATATGGAGTGAAATGCAAATAATTTGCATAATTGAGTGACGATATAATTTATAATACAGGTAGTCCTTGACTTATGACCAACTGCACCTGGAATCTTGAGCAAAGTGGCTGTTAAGCAAGATGTCACCTGATTGCTTCACTCAATGACCACAGCTTCGATACTCCTGGTTGTGGTTATTCATCTCACAGGTCGTTAAGTGGGCAGAGTCCCAGATAACATTACCTCAGGAGCATGAGACAGGCCCTAGGAAATCCAGGCCAAATGTGTGCATCTCTCAGGTCCGAAATTGTAAATTCTCTCTGCTGAAATCCAAGCAGGATTTTCAACCCCTGAGGAGAGAGACAACTTGTATCTAAGAAAGTGGTATAATGTATGGCGATGGTAAGATGGCATCCTTCCCATGGCCGTCTCAATTCACACCACTATTAAGTGAACATTCATAAGTTGAGGACTACATGAAAGAGATAAGGCCCAAAGGGAAAAATGCTGTTTAAACTGCCTTTGTCTGTATTGCTCTCAATCCCAACAAGAGGAATCTTTGAATAAATGTATTTTGAGGAGAGACCCACTGGCAGTTTTTTGTTTATAACTGGAGAGCCACAATCAATGCTTGTGTATTTAAATGTATGCCAGGGCGTACATGCTTGTCTATAGGGGAGAAATGGAAGGAGAGAGGATATCCACTTTTGACTGATGTCTGAATTTCTAATAATCTTTTATATGCATTTAATTAACTTTCAACACTAAAAAGATATCCCATCCTGGCTTAGAACAAATATTCCATCCCCAAACAAGAGTTTAAGCCATACAGAATAGAAACATGTTTATTTTGATAAGCACTAATTGTTTTAATACTTATTTTAATATTATATCAAGCTGGTAATGTTATGTATTACTGCCAGATTTTATTAAACTTTGATATTTTATATATGATTTTGATGATCAAATTGTCTTTTTAAAAAAAAAATGCAGCTTCTTTTTAAAACAAAAAATAAACTTAATTGAAAAAAGAATGCAAAGTCATCATATGAAGGATAAGAACATAATCGTATGCTCTTTCCTATTTCTACCCCATATATGTTGCAAGGTAGCTACCAAAATGCAGTTTAATGCATCTTCTCAGCCCCTCAATATGCCACTTTCCTTTATTATATAGCACAGGCCAATCCTTCCTAAACTATCACTTTCCAAAACTTTGCTGGACTACAATTCCCTTCATGCTCTATGGGAGGATATTGGATTGGAGACTTGTATAACATAGGACCTTTTGTCTAATCCTGTTAGAAGTACTGATACAGAAGTAACATTTTATATGTTTATATTTAAAGCACAAAGATTTTTATTTTAAAATTTTCTCTAACTTTGACTTTTACCTTTTCTTTGTCGCTGGCTTCTCTTGCTACTGTTGAACCCTGGAGGAGAAAGTAAAAGTAGAAAGTGATTATCTATTTAAAGCCAAAAGTTTTTTTAAAAAAACTCTGACTACACAGCTATAAATTAAGGGCTAAATCAATGAACTTTTCTTTTTCTTATTTACTCTAATTTAATTTTCTAAACCTTTAAACCATAAAAAGGTTGTATCTGGGAAAATATTACACTCCCCAGAATTGAATACATTAAGCCAGCTTAATTACGGTATGTTAGCTTTAACTGAAGCTGCGCAGAAAAAGAGGACCTCTGATATTCTTTCCAATTCTATGATTTAGAAATGACTTATTGAAGGGCAACAGCCTCCTTTTTACTTTCCTAATGTGATCCTCATGGATACCATGGATCTGTGAGGATCACATTATCCTCTCCCCCAAGAAGGCATGTATTTTCCATGGCTGAAGGCAGAATGCTTATACAGACAGCAGCAAGATTCAAACAATAAGCTAAATTTGATCCAGAATAATGAAATGGAACTTCTATGTTCATAATATGTCCAATAAATGAACACATTATGGCTTTATGGGTAGTCAGACTCACACAACATACTAAAGCAACACCTGAATTCTCTCATCTCATTGAATCATAAACTAATTGCCTTAAAACTATCACAGTATCTGATTTAGGAAATCAAGTGCATCTATGCAGTACTGTTTGAATTTTTTTGGGATATGTAGTGCAGGAATATATATGCAATAATATTTCACTTCTGATTGCCAGCTACTCTTTGCATTATATGCAAATAGAAGTGGGCAAACAGTTATGATTACTAAAACCAAAAGATTTCCAAAGAATTAGTCTAAAAATTTCTGAATAAGTCACAGTTATTCAAAAGAAAATATTTACTTTACCCTTCAATGTCTCTTAGCAATTCCAATTTGGGAAGTGAGATGGGGAATACCAAATATTATAATATGATAATATTATAATAGAATTGAATATTTCTATACTAGCAAATCACGGGAATTAAAAATACTACAATGCAATTAGTGAATACCACATCTCATTTTACACAGAAAATCTGGAAATAATCTTTCTCCTTTTAACTCTGTGGTGATGGCTTTCCTCTTCCAGCATAAAACTCCTACTGAACGCAAAATCAACACCAAGTCTAAATGCTTCAGTGTAGCCATGGTCTACGAGACTCAACCCTCAGCGAAAACCAGCGTTCTTACTATACAAGGAAACCAAACCATATGAATATAACAGTAGTCTTTGACTTATGACTACAATTGACCCAAAATTTCCATTGCTAAGCAAACCATAGTTAAGTTGTTTTGTCCCATTTTATAACCTTTCTTAACATTGTTAAGTGAATCGCCACAGTTGTTAATTTAGTAACACAGTTTTTAAGTGATTCCAGCTTACCCATTGACTTTGCTGGTCAGAAGGTCACAAAGGGTGACACTGCAACTGTCATAAATGTGAACCAGTTACCAAACATCCAAAATATGACCATGTGGATGTTACAATGGTCCTAAGTGTGAAAAATGGTCATATCACATTTTTCAGTGCCGTTGTAACTTCAAGTGGTTACTAAATAAATGGTGGTAAATCAAGGACTACCTGTAGTAGCCATGTGAATTATATAGAAATAGTATTTTTCAAACAATCTTACTTTTTTCACAACTCCAAGACTCAGAATTATCTGCTTATAACTCTAAACTTACAAGGATGCACTTTTTTGAGGCCAGAGTGGGACACTTGAACTTCAGAGGTGCTCACCTTGAGATCGTATTTTCGATGCACTGTCAACCGGTGACTAAATACATTCCTGGTAACTACCATGTAGGTTTCCACACCATCTACTGTAAGCCTGTACATGCCAAGAAACTGGGGTAAAAGTGTATTTCCATGACATTCCACAATGAACTGAAGAGAATAAGGGGAAAAAAGGAAAGAATATATAACCAATTAGTGTAATCTGAAAGCTGCCAGATTTTTTGGGATTGCCACAAAAGGAAGATTTAGAAGGGCATCTGAGGTACTTTTTAAAGTACCAATGTTTCATAATATAACCTTATATACTAAATTATTTATAATAAATGAAACCAAAAGGACAACATCGTTTTATTTTGTAGAATGGTTTAGAAATATGACATTGGTAAAGCATAATTGTTTTACTACAATGGTTAATTTTAGAAATAAGGAACATTGTTTTGAGCTCTACATTCAGAACAGGAAAATATTTGTAGAAGTCTCCTCCAAAATATGAGCATCTACTAAAATGCCCACCAAAACAATATATTTTCGAGAAACCGGAAGCGTGATGGCAGAAACATCTGGGAAAAACCCAGCTGGCAAAGGGTTGTTGGGAGGCCTTTGAGCCAGAACCGTCCTGAAGAGACGGTGAAGAAGAAGAGGCATTTTGAATGACCGCGAGGACCAAGGCAAGCTCCTTGGCAGGTCCAAAACCAAGCTCTCCATTCTGGCAGCAGAGGTGGGGGCTAGCCTCAATGACTACTCTGGAGCCTGGGCATCCGGATCACATTTAGAGCAGGAGTGGTGATCAGACGGAGTGTTGGGTCCTGGAGAAACACTGGCCGATCCAAGGGTAAAGAAAACTTTAAATTTGGAGCTTAAAAAAAATTGTTCAGTGATTTACGGGTAACTGTCACTTGGAATTTGAAAGGAGGGAAAAGAAAAGAAAATGGGGACTGCCCAAGAAGATTGTGGCTAATATATTTGGAACTGGAACATTTTTTTTTAAAAAAGAGAGAAAAACACAGAGAAAACAAAAAAAGCTTTATTGAGTGGATTTGAAACTTTTGGTTCTTGAAAACTTTGACAATTTATTGATTTGACTGTGGGATTGTAAAAGCCATCCATTGGAGGAAAGAAGATACAACAACTTCAAAGAAACAAACAAAGAAAAATAAGTGAAAGATTTTCTAAGGAGTGTACGGCCATTTTCTGTTTGATTTTGTTTTGCCACGGCTAAGAAAGCAGTTGGAATGAACTGCTTTATTTTGGGACTGGGATTGGGTATTACAGTCGGAAAAATTTGGAACTAAGAGAGAGACCTAATTAAGTGTGGTAAAATATAATAATATTAAAAACTTGTTAAATTTGAACATGGATTGTGGGATGTATGAAGAGTTACTTGAAATGTTAAAAGATGCACATACAACACTAAAGAGTATTAAAGAACCAGAAAAATCATTGAAAAATATAAAACAGGAAGAAGGAGAGGAACTGACCAAGATAAACACAAATGAGAGGTTAATATAGGTGGAAAAAAAGCTGAAAATACAAACCAGTTAGAAAATTCTATTGAGATTTACAGAGATACAAAAAGAGCAGTGAGGGGAAAAGGAAAATGCTATCCAAAAAAAGAACAATTCAAAAATAAAGAGAGAAATAGTGGGAAGCAAAAAAGAGAAATCCTAGGGAGGGCTACTCAAATAATTCAAAGAAGAACGATAGAGAAAATTCTGAAGAAAAGATATAATACATATAAAAGAAAAATAAAGAAAAAAGGAAATTAAGAGTAGGGGATAGAAGGACAAACACAAAATTGATGAAAAATGGAACTTCAAAGAGAGCAAGAGATGACTCAAGAGAAAATGGCTAGGAAAGGAGGAAGAGAAAGAAAAGATGTATAATAGAAAATGAAATATGTTAATACTGCTAATGAGATATAGTTAAAAACAATAACATTGTTAATTGTGGATAACCAATTAAATAAAATGCTTGTTATATTAAAATTGAATCTGATGATACATATTACCTATAAAAATTAGAATAGCAAATGAAAAATAAAATGATAAATTTGGAATATTTTTTCTTAAAGGGTGAAAAATGATATTGTCTATGTGTTAAGAAAAAATTAAATTTAAGATGGAACCAAGGGAAGAAAATAATGGGCTGAAATTGGAATAGTAATGTGATGTAAAACAAATTATGTATAAGAGAGAATGTAAAAAGGGGAAAAACCCAGACTGTTTGTAAAATAATTTAAAAATTTGTAACAAAAAATAAAAAAAAATGGAAAAAGATCAGTATACTTTCTTCCTGCATATATCTCACCTGGTGATATTTCTTTAGAATGTTATGCATCTCTGCAACATCTTCACTTGACACTGCCTTGATGACAAACCGCCGGTCATAAGTGGTAAGGAAGCGAACTCCACAACGCCCGTGACTATCATTGTATACTGGAGCACTCCGGGTCACAGAATTCTATGTGAAGATAAGAGAAGAACAAAATCCATACTTGGAAATGATGGAGAAGAGAAGAGCAGACACACCAACTGGGCATGTCATCTATCTATATAAATAAAAAGTTAACTATGAGTTTGTTCAAAACCGCTAATCTCAGAAACTACTGCACCAATCGCCACCAAATTTTCACACAACGTTCCTCACAAGTACAGCACCAATGATACGTACAGATTGTGTGGATGGCACACTGGTGCCAGGTACACGCTACACAAAAGTACAACTGCAGCTCTTCTGTGTGTTTTCCTCACTCATTCACTCACCCCCTCACCTCCTTCCGCCCCTCCCACTTCGCCGACACCAGTGCCACCATGCCCTCTGGCTCCTTAACCCCTCCCACCTCGCCAGCGCTGCCAAGCACTCTGGCTCCTTCCATCCCTCCCACCTCACTGCTGCCAACGCCGGCGCTGCCTCACCCTCCGGCTCCTTCCGCCCCTCCAACCTCACCGCTTCCACTGCCTTCTGATCAAAATCCCCCCCCGCCACTGTAGCCGCTCCCCCCCCCCCCTAAGATCTACTGTTAACTTAAAGGTATTTATACTGATATAGGCATTTCATTAGATAGGTAGGTACTTAGGTACAGGGACACATACAAAGGGAATAGTTATTTAGGTAGGTACAGGGATATAGACAGATAGAAATATAGTAGGTAGGTAATTACAGGAATTCAAAGACATAGAGAGAGGGAGGAGTGCATTTGGTAGGTAGATAGGTAGGTAGGTAGAGGGAGAGAGATAGAGGAAGAAATACAGTAGGTAGGTAGGTAGGTAGGTAGAGGGATAGAGAGAGAGGGAGAAATACAGTAGGTAGGTAGGTAGAGGGAGAGAGAGGGGGGGAGAAATACAGTAGGTAGGTAGAGTAAGAGAGGGAGGGAGAAATACAGTAGGTAGTTAGGTAGTTAGGTAGGTAGAGTAAGAGAGGCAGGGGAAACCGAGGCAGAGAAGGAAGGGGGTCGCTGAGAGGGTCTATGAGGGGAAACTTTTTCATTTAACCAAACTTGGCCACAGCAACGTGTGGCGGGTACAGCTAGTACTTGTATAAAACTAGAGAGACCATACCCGATATTTCTCTGCTTCTGTTTAGACACAGAAAAACCAAGGGCAGGCAAAAACAAAAAAAACAAAAGAACCAGAGAGAGTAGGAGTGACTTACAACTTTCTGCCAATTTCCCCACTGGCAGAGCCCATTGGACAGCAACCCTTCCATTTCCAGCAGGCTAGTAAATAGCTGCTGTTGAGTGGGAGAGGTTGGTTCAAACATTATCCTCCTATGATGTATCATCTCACTTAATTAAAGGTCAGGTCAATGAGAATTTAATACATATGGCGGTAGTAGATATAGTATAGTAGTAAAGCCGGGGGCCACATTATGGTGGAGGGCGCACCCGCTATTTACGAACAGTTGCGCGCTCCGGTCCCCATGGCTTTCCTTGCAATCCAGGAGGTCCGGGATCTCAGAGCCCGGGCCCTAAGTTGATGTTGTATAATGCCAGGTCCATGGTCAGCAAAGCCCCCCTCATTTATGACTTGGTGTCAGAGGGGGAGCCGGACCTGGTAGGTATTACGGAGACCTGGTCGGGCACAGAGGGGGGAGTGCTCCTTGTGGAAATGTGCCCACTGGGTTACCGGGCATTCCATCAGCCATGGGCCCAGGGTAGGGGGGAGGTGGCGGTTGTTATTAAGGAAAGTTTAGAGCCGAGGGAGACCACTGTGCCGCAGACGGCCGGTTGTGAGTCCCTATAAGAACATAAGAATAGCCTTGCTGGAACAGGCCACAGCCCATCTGGTCCAGCATTCTGTCTCACACAGTGGCTCACCATTTGCTTCAGGGTATTCCCAAGCAGATGTCTTCATCTGCTTATGATTCCCTGCAAATGGCATTGAGAAATATCCTGCCTATCTCTCCAACCCAGAGGGTATCCTTAGGCATCCATAATGATAGCCATAGATACCCTTGTTCTCCATGAACTCGTCTAATCCTTTCTTAAAGGTGTCGAGGCTGACAGCTGTCACCACTTCTTCTGGCAGGGAGTTCCATAGACCAGTGATCCTCTGGGTGAAAAAGTACTTCCTCTTATTTGTTTGAGGTCTAGCTTCCAAAAGTTTCATGTGTGAGGTGGGGTCGCGGGAGGCAGTTGGGCTTGTTGATTGTGTACCTGGCTCCCCGCTACGTATCAGCAGCTCTGCCCGAGCTTCTCGATGTAATAGCTGAAGTGGCGGTTGAAACCCCCAGATTGTTAAGTCATGGGGGATTTCAACCTGCCATCAGCAGGCGAAACATCCGAGATGGCCTGGGAGTTCATGGCTTCCATGACAGCCATGGACCTGACCCAATTAGTTCACAACCCCACACATACCGGGGGACACACACTGGATTTGGTTTTCATCTCCGGCCAGTGGATGAGTCATCTTGGATTAGGGCAGCGTTTCTCAAATAGTGGGGCTCTGTAAAGGGGGGCGCGTTTGACCTCGGCAAATCGGCTCTGCCGATTCCCTTTCTCCCTTCTCCTCCCTCCCTCCACAGCCGGCATGCTGGCCACTCGTCGTCTTCCAGGGACTGCCATTCCTCACACACACACACGCACGCGCACACACACACACACACGGAGGCTTCTCAGCTCCTGGAAGGAGCGGAGCGAGCGAACGAGCGATCAAGCACGGGTGGCCGGGGCAGGCTAAGGCGGGTGAGCCGGGCTGAGGAGACTCCGCGGGGGAGTGGGGGCGGGGCGGGGACGACGACACACAGACAGAGAGAGGCACAGACACAGAGAGAGACAGGGAGGGGGGGAGGAATCAGAGAGTGACAGACACACACAGAGAGACAGAGAGAGACAGGGAGAGAAAGAGAGAGACACAGGAAGTGCATGAATGCAAGACACACACACACACACACAGTGATAGATGGGCAGACGAAGGAGAGACAGACAGAGATAGAGAGAAAGAAAAAGAAAGAAAGAAAAAAGTGGGAGAGAGAAAGAAAGAAAGACAGACAGAGAGAGAAAGAGAGAGACAGAAAGGAAAGAGAAAAAAGAGAGAGAAAGAAAAAAGAGAAAAAGAGAGAGAGAGAAAGAGAAAGAGAAAGAAATTTCTTTCTTTTTTATTATTATTATTATTTTATTATTATTTTATTATTCTCTTATACTTAATAAGGATACAGTGTTATGCAGAGGTGTACTTATAACAATTTTATAGACAAATGATACTATTTACAGTCGCGCGGGGGGGGGCGCGAAATGTTTTCTTCTTCCTAGGGGGGGCCTGACAGAAAATAATTGAGAAACACTGGATTAGGGGATTTAGTCATCGAGCCCCTGTCATGGTCAGATCACTCTCTCCTCCGGCTCCACTTTCCAACCGCTACTCCCCACCGCGGGGAGGCAGAACCAGAAATGCTAAGGTGGTTCCGCCCCAGACACCTGATGGACCCAGAGAGGTTCCAGACGGAGCTTGTGCCATTACCTGAGACCCTGACCCACGACTCGACGGAGGACCTAGTGGCCGCTTGGAATAGCGCGGCCATGGGGGCCTTGGATCGGGTCGTGCCCTTGCAATTTACCTTTGCTCCCTGGTTTACTGAGGAGCTGAGGGTCATGAAGCGCCGAAAGAGATGCCTAGAGAGCATTTGGAGGTTCACTTGCACCGAATCTGACCGGACACGGGTAAGGTTGCATTTGCGGACCTACCTTGTGGCGATAAGGGCAGCGAAGCGAGATTACCTCTCCGCCCTTACTGCATCTGCAGATAACCGCCTTGCCACCCTGTTTAGGGTGACCCGCTCCCTCCTTCATCAGAGGGCGTGGGAAGCTCCTTTACAGGGTCGTGCAGAGGAATTTGGGATTTATCTGCATGATAAAATCGTCCAGATTCGGAGCGAGTTGGCCTCCGATTGGGATAGTCTGGGCAGACTGACGGAGGCAGGTCTTGAGACCGTTATTTGGGAGGAGTTTGATCCTGTGACTCCTGATTACATGGACAGGATAGTGGGACAGCTGAATCCAACCACATGTTTATTGGACCCGTGTCCCTCCTGGCTAGTACTGGCCTCCCAGGAGGTTACACGAGGCTGACTCCAAGGAATTGTCAACACTTCTTTGAGTGAGGGGCTCCTACCGGCCGCCCTGAAAGAGGCGATCGTGAGGCCCCTCCTCAAGAAGCCCTCCCTGGACCCAGCTGTATTAGCCAACTATCGTCCGGTCTCCAACCTTCGCTTTCTTGCGAAGGTTGTTGAGAGTGTGGTGGCATGACAGCTCCCCCGGCACCTGGAGGAAACTGTCTATCTAGACTCGCGCCAGTCCGGCTTCCGGCCCGGGTACAACACAGAGACGGCATTGGTCGCGTTGGTGGATGATCTCTGGAGGGCTCGGGATAGAGGTCATTCCTCTATCCTGGTCCTATTGGATCTCTCAGCGGCTTTCGATACCATCAACCATGTTATCCTATTGCACCGGCTGGAGGGGCTGGGGTTGGGAGGCACCGTTGTATGGTGGTTCTCCTCCTACCTCTCCGACTGGTTGCAATTTGTGTTGGCAGGAGGGCAGAGGTCGACGTCAAGGCCCCTCATGTGTGGGGTCCCTCAGGGGTCGGTCCTCTCACCCCTCCTGTTCAACATCTACATGAAGCCGCTGGGTGAGATCATCCGTGGTTTTGGGGTAGAATTCCATCAGTACGCTGATGACACCCAGCTGTACATCTCTACCTCTGACCACCCCAACGATACCGTTAAAATGATGTCCCGGTGCCTTGAGGCTGTGTGAGCCTGGATGGGGAGAAACAGGCTTCAACTCAACCCGTCGAAGATCGAGTGGCTGTGGTTCCCGGCATCACGATATAGCCAGTTGGTACCATCTCTGGCTATCGGGGGCAAGTTATTAGCTCCCGCGGAAAGGGCCCGCAACTTGGGCGTCCTCCTGGATTCCCGGCTGTCGTTGGATGACCATCTGACGGCTGTGACCAGGGGGGCCTTTTATCAGGTTTACCTGATACACCAGTTGCGCCTCTTTCTAGATTGTGATGCCCTACGTGCGGTCACTCAAGCCCTCGTCAGCTCCTGCCTAGACTACTGTAACACTCTCTACATGGGGCTCCCCTTGAGGTGCACCCGGAGGCTAGTCCAAAACGCAGCCGCGGGGGGGATTTTGGGAGTGTCAAGATACTCCCATGTAACACCTCTCCTGTGCGAGCTGCACTGGCTGCCTGTGGCCTTCCGGGTGCACTTCAAGGTGTTAGTAACCACCTTCAAAGCGCTCCATGGCATGGGACCTGGTTATCTGCAAGACTGCCTCCTACCTCCCTTCGACCTGTCCGCTCTCACAGAGTGGGCCTCATCAGGGTGCCGTCTGCCGGACAATGCAGGCTGGCGGCCCCCAGAGCGAGAGCCTTCTCTGTGGCAGCCCCTGCCCTCTGGAATGGCCTACCGCCCGACCTTTGCACGGTCACGGACCTGCGCCTCTTCCGCCGGGCTTTAAAAACATACCTCTTTCAAGAGGCTGGCCTGGCATGACTCTAAATTTTAATCTTATTTTAAATGGGTTTTAAATTGACAATTTTAGCACAGGCTCGACTTAATTTAATTTATTTTTAATATTCTGTATTTATATTTTATTCCTTTCCTGTGCACCGCCCTGAGTCCCATTGGGAGATAGGTGCGGTATATAAATTTGATAAATAAATAAAAATAATAATATTATACAGATGACAAATAAGAGATATGGGGAGGAAAAGTGCTAGGAACATTGATGGGGAAGCTAGCATATAGATGATGTGGAGAAGGAAATCAAAGAGAGCAAAGGGAAGTTCTAGGACTTTCTCTACTTACTTTGCAGACCGGAGTTTGTTTTGGTTGAAATGGAAAAGAGGTCATTCCAGATTTTAGTTTTGCTGAACTCAGCCCACTCAAAATGGTTCTGTTAGACCTTTGTGCCACAATATACAGGTAATCTCTGGATTATGAGCGTTCCCTTAGCGAACATTTGATGTTATGCAATAAGCACCCCCTAGAGTTTACAAACAAGTCCCAAAACTACGAATCTTGCAGCACCATAGCAGTTATTTGCCCTTATGAACAACGGCAGAAGTTCTGCAACATTTGTCTTGCACATCGCTGGCCAAAATGGAGGTTTGGAGGGGTGAATCCATTCCTTAAATGCTCCATTCAGGTCTCCGGAGGCCTCACTTGGCATGGAAGCCAAAAAGGAGCTTGGATCCACCCCCCACCCCTCCCAGAGCTCCTTTTTGACTTGCAAAGTGCTGGGCGAGGCCTTCGGAGGCCTAAATGGCATATCGGAGGAGAGAAACCATCCCTCCAAACCTCCATTTTGGCCTGCAAAATGCCGGGTGAGATCTGCGTACACCTGAACAAAGCTGCACATGGCCGAGAGGCTGGAGAAGAGATTGCTTGCTAGATCTTCGCACTGTAAGTGACCTGGTGCGGCAGGTTGGCTGGGTGGGGGGGGGGGAAAGCAATTATGGGGAGCATGAGGCATTTTAGAGGGTTGGGGAGGCCTTGGCTATGCCCCCCTGGCCATTCCCACCCTGAAATACCTCATGTGCACTTAACAACCCTCGCATTTGATTAGCAAATGCATGGATGAAAGGAGGGAGTGATCCTGTTCAAGGTATGAGTCACTATTTGGATTACGAATGGGATGGGCAGGTCCAGTACATTCGTAATTCGAGGACTATCTGTATTTGTTCTGTACATACAGCATTTCTTCACATCAGGATTCCCCAATCCCTGGGCTACAACCCCCTACCAGGCCTTGAGCCATTCGGAAGCAGGCTGCGGAAGTAATGGTGAGCGTGTGCGAACACCCATTTGCGCAGGCAAACACATACACACGCTCCATTTGTATAAGTGGCAGGTGTGTGTGCTTGCTGCTCATGCTAATGGAGCTGCATGAGTGTGTACTCGCTTGCTCACCACAGACAGAAACATCCCCTCTCCCCTCCACAAAACCAGAAAGATTGGGGAACTCTGCTTTATATACAATATCTATTCTTTAGTATAAGTTTCTGCTGTCCTCTTTTTTTAGACTTCTCCGTCATGTCTTTGCACTGGGGTGAAATTCAGCAGGTTCTGACAGGTTCTGGAGAACTGGTAGCGGAAAATTTGAGTAGTTCAGAGAACCAGCAAATACTATCTTTTTCTGGCCCCAGAGTGGGGTGGGAATGGAGATTTTGCAATATCCTTCCCCCAGGAGAGGGGAGGGAATGGGGATTTTGCAGTACGCCTACACCTACTAAGCCACACCTACAGAACTGCTATTAAAAAAATTGAATTTCACCACTGCTTTGTATGTTTCTTTACTCATACTTTCATCAATCGCTCCCAAAAACCCATCTTTTTTTTCTATCATTTTTTTTAGCCTGGCATATTTTAAATATACAACCTATTCGGAGGAAAATACAAATACAATCAATATAATAAATAATTGAATCTGATTCACTGACACCAGCTATTGTTGCACAAGATTCATTTCCAATTACAACAAAGCCAGAAATACTTTCATACTTCAATTATTTATATAATTGACACATCTCAAAAAAAAAACTTAATTTGTTCCCTACCTGATAGTCCTGATCATCAATCCCAAATCTTTCCCGGAGATTTCGGAATACCATTGGACAATACTCCTTAAATTTGAAGCGGCTTGGGAGATTCTCTCTGAAAGTAGCCACAAAGAATTTGTGATTCAATACTGAAAATAGAATAGAAAATTTGAACAGAACAAAATTCTTTATTGGCTAAAAGTGTTTGTACACACAAGGAATTTATTTCTGGTGCATAAGCTCACAATGTACATATAAACAGCAAGTAATAGATCATAGGTCATAACCATAATTACAATCATTAAACATAGTTTACAAACAATAATTGATAAATTATAGGAAACCAACAGAACAGGAAAGATTAGAAGATAAAAAAGGTGAGAAATGAGACAGTGCTGTGTTAAGTGTTTAACGGAGTGATGGCATAGGGGGAAAACTATATCTGGTTGTGCATTCAATTCAGACTTCACTGGCACAATGTTCTCCCAGATATGCTGTAGTTCTGATTATGTTGTTCTGGAATTCTGGAACTGTAATGCAACACAGCAGTTCAAAGACATTCAATGAAAATCAGATTGGATATCTGACTATTGGCTGCCTAATCAAAACCTGTGGTTGACTGCTGCTGACTGCTTACTCTACAATGAAGTTATATTTGTTAATACTAAGATTGACTTAAGAATTTTAAAAAATCTAAATGAATAAAAAGAAAGGCAAAATGATACATCTTCCACTATGGCACTAGAAAAAGATTAATCGGGTTTAATTAAAGCAAATGAGTTGGTTAGTAGCAGTTGTAGAATTTCTGACCTCATATATTGACTGAAAAACCTAGGAAATAAACTAAAAATTAAGGCCAACAGTTAATTTTATAAGTGAACAGATATAGGCAAAATTGTTCAAAGCCTTCAGTAATTCATGTAGCATGAAAATAAGTTTTTGTCACTTCACTTCCTTTTCTGTAAGAGGATAAATAAATTATAGTTTTATTCCACCTTAAATTTAAGGTTATATTTTCAATCTTTCAAACAACATTTATCTTTTCATGATCAGTCCTAAAAAATTTCCCTTCATTAGATTTGACAATCTCTTCTGGAAACTACTAGTAGGAGGATTAGACTAAATCTACTCAATAAGTAATCATGTTGGATCAGCCATCTGGATGCATTTGGGAAGCTCACAAGCTTGGATTGAAAAGCAATAGACCCTTTTACAGTGACTTTCCATAAATGCACACTGCCAATAAATAACCATAAATATTAGTAGCGTCTGACCCTATGTGTATTTTTTCAATCTTTTTAAAAATAGTTTGACTGACATTAACACAAGTATTATTAGCACATTTTAAATTATGCCCTGTGTGATTATGTCTCCTGGATATGAAAGTGTGATTCATATGATACAGACATCTCCTTTTCCACATAATTGAGGCACTTTACAACAATATTTTTTTTAAAATTTTGAAGCCATTTTTCAATATTTCTGTTCAAATGATATAAAATGTGATTATTGAAACTAAACAGTTCAACAAAACAAATAAGTCAAAAACATTTTACATGTCCTCTAATTTATAGAGGAAGATGATCCAAAGTGGCATACTTATTTGTGCCAAAAGTATATGAACTTTCAATAACTGGTGTGACCTCCTTGAACAGCAATAATTGCAACCAAATTTCTGATAACTGTTAACCAGTCTTGTATGTTTGCTTGGAGGAAGTTTAATTTATTTATTTATTTATTATTTATTATTTAGACTTATATAACCTCTCCCTCTCCCCAAAGGGACTCGGGGCGGTGCACAGGAAATTAAAACATATGAATATCACAATTATAAATAATTAAAACCAAATTAAATAAATTTATCCCTGCGCTAAAATTTAGAATTATTAAAACTCTACCCCATTTAAAACCAATTAAAATAATTTAAGGTACAGACTATAGGCTAGGTAAAATAAATTAGGCCAGACCGGCCTGATGGAACAAATGGGTCTTTAATTTCTGGCGGAAGGCACGGACGTCCGTAGTTATTCTGAGATCGGGAGTAGGTCGTTCCAGAAGGTTGGGCCCACCACAGAGAAGGCCCTTCCCCTGGGCGTCGCCCGCTAGCATTGCCTAGTGGATGGCACCCGGAGAAGTCCCTCTCTGTGGGAGCAAATCGGCCGGAGGGATGTATGGGGTAGGATGCGATCCCGCAGATACAGGTCCCGTGCCATGGAGCACTTTAAAGATGGTAATCAGCACCTTGAAGCTCACCCGAAAGGCCACAGGCAGCCAGTGCAGCTCGCGCAGGAGCGGTGTTACATGGGAGTACCTAGAAGCTCCCAAGATCGCCCGCGCGGCCGCATTCTGGACTAGCTGTAGTCTTCGGGTGCACCCCAAGGGGAGCCCCATGTAGAGAGCATTGCAGTAGTCTAGCCGGGATGTCACAAGCGCATGAGTGCGAAGGGCGTCCCGGTCCAATAGGGGATGCCACTGCCGCACCAGGCGAACCTGGTGGAACACCCCCCTGGCCACGGCCGTCACATGGTCTTGCATAGACCGCCAGGTATCCAGGAGGACGCCTAAATTGCGTGCCCGATCCACGGGGGCTAGATGTTCACCCCCTAAGGCCAGTGATGGAGTCAACTGGTTGTACCGGGATGCTGGAAACCACAGCCACTCAGTCTTGGATGGGTTGAGTCTGAGTCTGTTGCTTCCCATCCAGATCCGTACGGCTTCCAGAAACCGGGACATCATTTCGATGGCATCGTTGGGGTGGTTTGGAGTAGAAATGTACAGCTGCATATCGTCAGCGTAGAGATGGTACTCTACTCCAAAACCACGGATGATCTCACCTAGCGGCTTCATATATGTGTTGAACAGGAGCGGCGAGAGGACCGACCCCTGAGGCACCCATGTGAGGGGTCTCGAGGTCGACCTCTGCCCTCCTGCCAACACAAATTGCGATCGGCCGGAGAAGTACGAGGAGAACCATCGCAGAACGGTGCCCCTCACCCCCAACCCCTCCAGACGATGCAATAGGATACCATGGTCAATGGTATCGAAAGCCGCCGAGAGATCTAAAAGGACCAGGATGGAGGAACAGCCCCCATCTCTGGCCCTCCAGAGATCATCCACCAACGCGACCAATGCCGTCTCAGTGCTGTGCCCGGGCCGGAAGCCGGACTGGCACAGGTCCAGATAATCAATTTCCTCCAGGTGATGGGGAAACTGTTGTGACAACACACTCTCTACAACCTTCACCAAAAAGTGAAGTTTGGAGACCGGACGATAATTTACTAACAATGCTGTGTCTAGAGAAGGCTTCTTGAGGAGCGGTCTCACCACCGCCTCTTTAAGGACGGTAGGCAAGAACCCCTCACTCAAAGAAGCAAGAACCCCTCACTCAAAGAAGCGTTCACTAATACCTGGAGCCAGCCTCGTGTAACCTCCCAGGATGCCAGTACAAGCCAGGAGGGACACGGGTCCAATAAACATGTGGTGGCTCTCAGTCGCCCACGTAACCTGTCCATATCTTCGGAAGTATAACAGAGTCAAACTCCTCCCAAAGTGGTATCTCAAGACCGGCCTCCGACAATCCCTCTAGACCACTTTCGGTGGAGATCAACTCGCTCCGAATCTGAGCGATTTTATCCTGCAGATACACTCCAAATTCCTCTGCTCGACCCTGCAGAGGGGCTTCCAGCTGCCTCTGTTGAAGGAGGGAGCGGGTCACCCCAAACAGGGCGGCAGGGCGGTTCTCTGCGGTGATGGCGCTTGGCCACTCTCATCGCCACAAGGTAAGTCCTCAAATGGGCTCTCACCTGTGTTCGGTCAGATTCAGACCGTGTGGATCTCCATCTCCTCTCTAGGCGTTTCTTGCGGTGTTTCATCATCCTTAGCTCCTTGGTGAACCAAGGGGCCCGGGTGGCTCTCCGCCGCAAGAGAGGCCGCAAGGGCGCGACCCGATCCAAAGTCCCCGTGCCCGCGGTACTCCATGCAGCCACTAGGTCCTCCATTGGGGCGCGGGTCAGGGTCACAGGTAATGGCCCAGGCTCCGTCTGGAACTTCTCAGGGTCCATCAGGCGCCTGGGGCGGAACCACCTTGGAATATCTGGTTCCGCCTCCCCGCGGTGGGGTGTAGTGGTTAGAAAGTCGAGCCGGAGAAGTGAGTGATCTGACCATGATAGGGGTATGATGGCTAGCTCCCCTACACCAAAATCACTCATCCACTGGCCAGAGACGAAAATCAAATCCAGTGTGTGTCCTCCCTTGTGTATGGGGCCCTCAATTACCTGGGTCAGATCCATGGCCGTCATGGAGGCCATGAACTCCTGGGCTGCCTCGGTTGATTCATCGACTGATGGCAGGTTAAAATCCCCCAAGACTACAAGTCTGGGGGTCTCAACTGCCACCTCGGCTATCACCTCGAGGAGCTCGGGGAGGGCTGCTTATACGTAGCGGGGAGCTAGGTACACAAGCAGCAATAACTTTCTTCAGCTTTAATTAGTTTTTGGTTGAAATGCTTGTGTGTTTTGAGTTGTTGTCTTGCTGCATGACCCACTTTGTCTTGAGCATCGGTTCATGGACATATACCCAGGCATTTTCCAGTATATACATATACACACACTGTCACGCACACACAGACACACAGAGAGAGACTTAATTGGCCTCTCTGTATCTAGTTTTTAAACTTGGTTGGAGAACAGATCATTTTAGCTCATATTTCTGCAGAAACAGTGAGCATTCAAAAAGATTCACAAACTTTTAAACATTTATTATATGAATATAATAAATATATATTATACAGTGTTTATATATTACACACTGTATAATATATATTTATATCATGTTTCCCCTTACCCTCCTTCATTCCAAAGCTGAACTGTTTAAACCATTGTGGCTTTTTTTTAACAGGATGTTATTCTGGCCTCCTAATCCTGCCCTATTTTGCCTAAAATATTTTTTATTAAGAGCGGTATACAATGGTGCAAATATACTCTCATTGAAACTTTGTATGAGGCATTATTACACCATAATTTGCTCTATTTGCAATGTTGCCTAATGATTCCATGCATAGAATCTGCCTGAGGGGAGTTCCCTATCAAATACTTATCTAATGTAGTACAACTGTCCAGATGCAAACAGTTAAGATTCATCTCTATAACATTTCGTGATAGAAGTTATCCTTCCTTAACTGCTACCCCAAAATATACTGTCAATATTCATAAAACATTTCATTTCTGCAAGATCAGGGTAATTCTGGATAAAAAGTTATATTCTGTATAAATATTAAAAGCAAATACTTTGCCTAAGGTAAATTTCTTCTCATGTCAGGAGGATCCTATCTCTAAAATTCTTTATTCAGACTTCTTTTTCTCTTTACCAGTTAAAGATCCATGGGGGACAAATGATATTAATAAATTGAATAAACATGGTAGTGTGGTATAAAATTGAAATGCTAGACTAAGACTGGGGAGATCCAGAATCAAATCATCTTTAGCTTTAGCCATATAAACTCACTGGGTACTTTGGACCAATTTCTCTTTCTCAAACAGCCTACTACACAAAGGTGTTGTAGGGAAAAGTGGCGGAAGTAGTATGGTATGTACACCATCTTGAACACCTAGAGGAAAGGTAGGATTACTTAATAAATAAATAAATAAATTTATTTTAAAAAATTATTTAAAAACTACATGAAAAGCATTATGCATAAAGGATATAGCCACTATCTGGACTGGCTACTGGACTGAATGAACACCACAATCACAATTGTAAAATTATGTATTTTTAAAATTAAAACATTATGATGCTGTTTAAAAGACACAAGCTACAAAAAGCAATTTGGTGATTTCATAATAGTTGTCCAGAGTTCAAGAAAGAAAGACTATTGCAGCTAATTTTGAAAGAAAAAATAAAATGCTTCTTCTAATTTGCAACTTTTATATATCCTCTCAACTCGTCCAAGACCGAGTGGCTGTGGCTTCCGGTGTCACGATATAGCCAGTTGGTGCCAGCTCTGGCTATTGGGGGCGAGTCATTGGCCCCCACAGAGAGAGCTCAAAAATTGGGCGTCCTCCTGGACTTTCGGCTGTCTCTAGAAGACCATATGACAGCCGTGGCCAGGGGGGCTTTTTATCAGGTCCGCCTGATACGCCAGTTGCGCCCCTTTCTGGATCCTGACGTTTTACGCACGGTCACTCGTCATCTCCTGCCTGGACTACTGCAACGCTCTCTACATGGGGCTTCCCTTGAAGTGCACCCGGAGGCTCCAGTTAGCTCAGAATGCGGCCGTGTGGGGGATTCTGGGAGCCTCCAGATGCTCCCACGTGACACCTCTCCTGCGCGAGCTACACTGGCTGCCTGTGGCTTTCCGGGTGTGCTTCAAGGTACTAGTAACCACCTTTAAAGCGCTCCATGGCAAGGGACCTGGTTATCTTCAAGACCGCCTCCTGCTACCAAATACCTCCCACCGACCAGTTCGCTCCCACAGAGAGGTCCTCCTCAGGGTGCCGTCGGCTAAACAATGTCGGCTGGCGACCCCCATGGGGAGAGCCTTCTCTGTGGCAGCCCCTGCCCTCTGAAATGACCTACGCCCTGACCTACGGACGATCACTGACCTACGCCTTTTCCGTCGGGCCCTGAAGACCCATTTATTTCGTGCTGCCGGCCTGTCGTAGTTTTTAAATTGATTTTAGTAGGGGTTTTTAATTTGGCAGGCCAATTTATTTAATTATATCTTATTTATTTATTTATTTAATTTGTATACCGCCCTCTCTCCCGATTTGGGACTCAGGGTGGTGCACAGGGATGATAAAAAAGATAAAATACATATAAATACAATCAGTTGAATAAATTTAAAATTAAATTAAACAAGTTTAACCTGTGCTAAAATAATTTAAGACCCTATTAAAACAATAGTAAAAACAAACTATGCCAGGCCGGCCGCATGAAAAAAAAAAGGTCTTTAATGCTCGACGGAAAAGGCGAAGGTCCGTGATAGTACGAAGGTCGGGGGGCAGGTCGTTCCAGAGGGCTGGACCCGCCACAGAGAAGGCTCTTCCCCTGAGAGTCGCCAGCTGGCATTGTCCAGCGGACGGCACCCTGAGGAGGCCCTCCCTGTGGGAGCGGACAGGTTGGATGGAGGTATGTGGCAGGAGGTGGTTCTGCCAATAACCAGGACCCATGCCATGGAGCGCTTTAAAAATGGTCACCAAAACCTTGAAGCGCACCCGGAAGGCCACAGGCAGTCAGTGCAGCTCGCACAGGAGAGGTGGTTTTATTTGAAAATGAATTGTGGTCTCCAATCATATCTTTTCACGGATCAACATAGAGCACATTCAGACAAATGAATTGCACCAAGTTCAAGTTACTCTTTTATAATAGTTGTGTTTCTTTCATGTCATATTGTTTTCTGCAACATTCTGATTCATGTCATTATATATTCATAACGAGCCATCTATTCAGATACTGAAGTTAAATAGGGAATAGGGGAGTATATTTTAATCAAAAAATATTTATTACTCACTTATTGAAAAGATGATTGTCCACTTTAATCTTGCTGTAGGCTTTAAAGTCATCCGGCATTAACATAACAGGGACAGGGACATTACTCAACTCATTAATCTGCAAAAGAAATGCAACATCTAAACAGGATGTGAGGGAAAAAAGGAAGGAAGTCACCTGAATTGTTGGAATGTACAATGGTAGAGCCAATAAATCACATTAATGTTACTGGCAGTTTCAACATTAAATGAATATGATCAAGAAAGCAGAGTTATGTTCTATGAAAGGGTTGATATTTATTGAGAGAAGAAATCATAAGTATCTGAGTGCTCTAGGCTACATCATCTACTACATCATCATGAGCAGTTGCTATCTCTAGTTTATGAGTTTGCATAATTTATGGTTTATGGTTTATTTAATTTATATACCGCACCCTTTCCCAAAAGGGACTCGGGGCGGTGCACAGGCAATTTAAAAACATATATAAACAACAATATACAAAATATAAAACCAAATTAAATTAATATCCCTGTGCTAAAAATTTAAATATATTAAAACAATATCCCTAAAACCAATTTAAAACATTTTAACTGCAGACTGTGGGCTAGGTGATGTAAGTTAGGCCAGGCCGGCCTGTTGGAAAAAATAAGTTTTAAGGTTCTGGCGGAAGGAGCGGAGATCTGTGATCGTTCTCAGTTGGGGGGTAAGTCGTTCCAGAGAGTTGGGCCCTCCACAGAGAAGGCCCTTCCCCTGGCCGTCGCCCGCTGGCATTGCCTAGTGGACGGCACCCGGAGAAGTCCCTCTCTGTGGGAGCGAATCGGCCGAAGGGATGTATGGGACAGGATGCGATCCCGAAGATAACTAGGTCCCGTGCCATGGAGCGCTTTGAAGATGATAGTCAGCACCTTGAAGCGCACCCGAAAGACCACAGGCAGCCAGTGCAGCTCACGCAAGAGCGGTGTTACATGGGAGCGTCTAGGAGCTCCCATAATTGCCCGCGCAGCTGCGTTCTGGACTAACTGCAGTCTTCGGCTGCACCTCAAGGGAAGCCCCATGTAGAGAGCGTTGCAGTAGTCTATACGGGATGTCACGAGCGCATGAGTGACTGTGCGAAGGGTGTCCCGGTCCAATAAGGGCCGCAACTGATGAACCAGGCGAACCCGATAGAACGCCCCCCTGGCCACAGCTGTCAAGAGGTCTTCTAACGACAGCCTGGTATCCAGGAGGACACCCAAGTTGCGTGCCCTATCCATGGGGGCTAGATGTTCGCCCCCAATGGCCAGTGACGGTGTCAAATGGTTGTACCGGGACGCCGGTAACCACAGCCACTCCGTCTTGGAAGGGTTGAGTCTGAGTCTGTTCCTTCCCATCCAGATCCGCACAGCTTCCAGACACTGGGACATCACTTCGACGGCATCGTTGGGGTGGTTTGGGGTAGATATATACAGCTGTGTATCATCAGCGTAGAGGTGGTACGCTACCCCAAAACCACGGATGATCTCACCCAACGGCTTCACATATGTGTTGAACAGGAGCTGCGAGAGGACCGACCCCTGAGGGACCCCACAAGTGAGTGGTCTCGAGGTCGACCTCTGCCCTCCTGCCAACACAAATTGCGATTGGCCGGAGAGGTAGGAGGAGAACCACCATAAAATGGTGCCCCTCACACCCAACCCCTCTAGCCGATGCAATAGGATACCATGGTCGATGATATCAAAAGCCGCCGAGAGGTCTAACAAGACCAGGATGGAGGAACAACCCCCATCTCTGGCCCTCCAGAGATCATCCACCAACGCGACCAATGCCGTCTCGGTGCTGAGTCCAGGCCGGAAGCCGGACTGGCGTGGGTCCAGATAATCAATTTCCTCCAGGTGGCGAGGAAACTGTTGCGCCACCACACTCTCTACAACCTTCGCCAAAAAGTGAAGGTTGGAGACCGGACGATAATTTACTAACAATGCTGGGTCCAGGGAAGGCTTCTTGAGGAGGGGTCTCACCATCGCCTCTTTAAGGGAGGCCGGCAAGAACCCCTCACTCAGAGAAGCATTCACAAGTTCCTGGAGCCAGCCTCGTGTAACCTCCCAGGATGCCAGTACAAGCCAGGAGGGACACGGGTCCAATAAACATGTGGTGGCTCGCAGTCGCCTACGCAACCTGTCCATATCGTTGGAAGTAACAGAGTCAAACTCCTCCCATAATGGTGTCTCAAGACCTGCGTCCACTAGTCCCTCCAGACCACTTTCGGTAGAGGCCAGCTCGCTCCGGATCTGAGCGATTTTATCCTGCAGATACTCTCCAAATTCCTCTGCTCTGCCCTGCAACGGGGCTTCGCATGGCCTCTGTTGAAGGAGGGAGCGGGTCACCCTGAACAGGGCGGCAGGGTGGTTATCTGCAGATGCAATAAGGGTGGCACAATAATGACGTTTGGCCACCCTTATCGCCACAAGGTGAGTCCTCAACTGGGCTCTTGCCTGTGTTCGGTCAGATTCGGACCGTGTGGACCTCCATCTACTCTCTAGGCGTCTCTTGTGGCGTTTCATCACCCTCAGCTCCTCAGTAAACCAAGGAGCCTGGGTGACTCGCCGCCGCATGAGAGGCCGCAAGGGCGCGACCCGGTCCAAGGCCCCGGCAGCCGCAATACTCCATGCGGCCACCAGGTCCTCAGTCGGGGCGCGGGTCAGGGTCACAGGTAGTGGCCCAAGCTCCGTCTGGAACCTTTCGGGATCCATCAGGCGCCTGGGGTGGAACCACCTCGGAGCCTCTGATTCCGCCTCCCCGCGGTGGGGTGTAGCGGTTGGAAAGTCGAGCCGGAGAAGTGAGTGATCTGACCATGACAGGGGCATAACGGCTAAATCCCCTATACCCAGATCACTTTACCACTGACCAGAGACAAAAATCAGATCCAGCGTGTGTCCTCCCACGTGAGTGAGACCCTGAATTACTTGGGTCAGGTCCATGGCCGTCATGAACTCCCGAGCTGCCTCGGATGATCCGCCCAACGATGGCAAATTGAAGTCCCCATGACTACCAGTCTAGGGGTCTCAATTGCCACCGTAGCGATCACCTCAAGGAGCTCGGGCAGGGCTGCTGATACATAGCGGGGAGCCAGGTATATAACCAGCACGCCCAACTGCCTCCCTGGGTCCCACCTCACGCAGAGGCACTCACAACCGATGGTCTGTGGTACAGTGGTCTCTCTCGGCTCAAGGCCTTCCCTAACAATAACCGCTACCCCCCCACCCCTGCCTAGGGCCCGGGGTTGATGAAACGCGCGGTAACCTGGCGGGCACATTTCCACGAGCGGAAGCCCTCCCTCGTGGCCCAGCCAGGTCTCCGTAATCCCAGCCAGGTCCGGCTCCCCCTCCGACACAAGGTCGTTAATGAGGGGGGCTTTGTTGACCACGGACCTGGCATTGCATAACATCAACCGCGGGCCCTGGCTCTGTGAGACCGGACCACCTTGATCGCGGGGGGAGCCCAGGGGGCTGGTGCGCGTGACCACGTGTAACCAACAGCCACGCGCCTCCACCCAGTGGTGGCCTTCTTGTCTCCCAACGCCCCTGCCCCTCCCTACAACCGTTCTGATCGAACAACTCTCTGTATAATCGACCCATATTCCCCCCTGTCTTGGACTCATCCGCTTCACTCTCGTCATCACCAACTGGCCTGGCCCTATTCCTAGCCCTAGGCTGCCTAATCTCTCCCTCCACCCTGGAACCCCCTAAAAGCCGAATAAAATATTTAATTAAAAAACCCTTCAATCTGTGGTGTGTAATGAATGTAATGTTCCTTTTTCTCTGTCTCAATTTTTATTCAGATAATTATTTATGTCTATATTAATAATTTCAGATCTGTCCTAATCACTCATACTTTTAGATAATCATCTGATTGTATTTTGATCCTCAGATGTGTTTGAAAGTATGGTCAGCACCTGCTAAATGTTATTTTTCTTATTACCATGTTTCTCCAAAAAGACAACCCACCTTGAAAAGACACCCTATCATGTTTTTGAGCACATGCAATCAAATTAAGCCCCAACCACAAAATTAGCCCTAATTAAGACCCTGCCCACCACAGGCGGGGGGGGGGGGGCGGGGGGCGGCAGCAGGGCACGAGGCACACAGGTAAAAAAATAAGCTAGGGTGAGGATGGGGATGGAGCTGCCCTACTTACCAGGCCTCGCATACCCCGACACCTGCCTTTCTTCCTTCTGCCACTGCTTGCATCGCCCTGGCCTCTGTTTTACTTTCAGATGCCTGCTGGAAGGCATTTGCAGCCGATAACAAAACTCTGGATCGATCCAGACCTCTGTTATTACCTGCAGTTGCTTTCTGGCAGGCATCTGAAAGTGAAACAGAGGTCAGGGTGCTGTGTGCGAGTGGCAGCAAGCAGCCGCAGAAGTGGGCCAGCAAGTGGGCTTTTGCTGGGTGGGGCGTCGGTGCCACCGCTGTGAGGTGAATAAATAATTAGAAACCCCCAAAATGAAGGCCTAGCTGTTTTTTGCGGGGGTCAAAGGAAAATAAGACCCGGCCTTCTTTTTAGAGAAACACGGTAGCTTGTTTTTTCTTAACTTCATGTGCTCCACTACATATATATTTGTATTTAGCGAATAATTTTCCATCATATAAATCATCAAGGACAAAACAATATGATAGATGATAAATATATTCAACTCTTAATTGTCAGGCATTTTTATTCAATAGTATTTATTGCTACTACAATTACAATCGATTGTTTCCCCCACAATGTAGTATATAAACAAACACCTAAATAAAGTATTTGGGGAAGATTGTTTGTTTGGTTAAATAATATTCACCAAACCATCACAAATATTCACCAGATATTCTAAATAATTAAACCTACTGCAATTGCATGAACCAAGTTTAACCATTCACACATTTTTTCTTGTTTTCCCTAATGCAGGATTCACTTTTCCAGATCAAGTCAATGTTGATCCATTAACAACTGACTGATTCATTTTTTGCCTGATCCTGTCATTGTGGACTGAAACAGAAGTCAGCTTTCATGTCTAAGACAGGATTAGAACCCAGTCTCCTGGTTTCTGGCCAGTTGCGTTAACCACCAGACCATATTCCCTGTCAGTTAAGCACCTACAGATAAATCTTGCTTAATTTCTATTCCCTAGCAACAATGGTGCCGAACAAAGAGACTTATTACTAGCCCTCAAGGTTCTGTCTGTTGCAACATTCTCATGGTCATGTGAACAAAATTTGGGCCCACTTGGATCCATCTTAATTTACAATTGCCCACTTACCCACCACTGCTGCTAGCTGGCCCTACTTGTTACTATATTCACCATTATACCGTAAGTCACTACTGCACTGACCAGGGCCTTGTTTGCACCAGTGTAGCTGAGGTTACTCTTATGTCCCACCCAAAGTCCTTTGCAAAATATGTTTGGCATATGAACAAAAGCCCCAGCATAAAAGAACCCTCCTAGCCAAATCTTCTTTCACATGCCAGGCTTCTTTCATGAAAGAAGGTCCAGCTGGAACAACTGGGATATGAATGAGGTGCAGGTTGGCATGCAAATAGAAATCCTGACTGGGGTGCAAAAGAAGTCTTGGCTGTCCTTGCCAAAAGGAGGACCTGCGAAAGAAGACCCCAGCTGGTACTGCAGTGATGTAAGATGTAGGGGTAAGGATTGGGTGGTTGGGGGAGCTAGCGGGGAGCCAAAAGGGGAGAGATTGGGGAGAAGATAGGCAAATAAAGAGAATTCAGGAAGAGTCAGAGGAGGCAGTCCCTTATCTTAGCAAAGCAAAGCATGGATAGGGAAGAACATAGTTGGGAATGTCTTGGATCAGGGTGGGTCCTCACCTAATGACCCGTGAAATTCAGTTAATGACAGCAATAGGAATTTTCAGGCATGCAGTGCTAAGCAATGTAGTCATGTGATGTTACACATCATGATTGCATCTCTTAACAACAGAAATCCTGGTCGCATTGTTAACCACTGATTACCTGAGTGGTCGCTGTTAAATTAATATTCCCAGCAAACTCAGGAAGCATGATTGTTTATAAAAATACTGGGATTTGTAGTCCATCAACACCATAATTTCCCATTTAGATATATACACACAACACACAACACACAACAGGGCATATAAGATTGATATAAAAAATATCTCCACTCCATTTGTCAGGACTGTTAGTATTGAAAGAAATATTCTCAATTTCTTTGGGACCATCTTACTAACTTGTGAAGTTTGCTGATGAACATTTTTTAATAACTTTCCTCTAATCTGCAACTTTTCAAATATTCTGGGGCTACTAGTTGACAATGTTCACTGGGATTTCTAAAATGTGTACAGTTCTGTCTCTGGACTCTGAAATGGCAAGAGCCTTTTATTGCTTTGTACAACTGAGACAACACACAATATATTCAGACAGATTCCAACAAAATGATTTATCATAATATTTATAGATATTTAAGAATTATATAGTATTATTCTGAATATTGAAAAAAAATCCATCTGTTATCCCTTCTTGACTCAGAGAACTTACATTCCTGCTTTATGAAGATAGTTATCCAGGCAAGCAATCATTTAAAATGCAGAAAATCAAAACTCATCCTTGGTAAAGAATATGCAAAAAGGGATTTACTGAACCCAGATGACAACATAGGTTACCAGAATCTGCTGCTGGGGATTTGAAGCTACAATCCTATATACAGAGTAGTGTTCCTAAACTCAAGAGTTGACTTCTGAATAAAGATAATTTCATGGTTTGTTCTTAAAACTAAAATTGTGAAGCAAGCCTGATTTTGAAGGAGAAGGGTGATTCAACAAAAATGTTGTTTCTCTTTAAACCAAGTTCAGGAAAAGCACAGCTTTTTAAAGAAGTTAATAGGGACTGTACAATACACACCCACTCACATGCTCCCGTTCCACCAAATTCCCTCTCACATGTGAGAAGAAAGATGACAGTAAAGAAGTTCTACCTTCTATAGAGGAAGACTTTGAAATTCATTCAACACAGAATTGCTTCTCTTTTGTAATTATTATAGAAGATTTCACCCGCTGTCCATTTTTAAATGATGCCTTTCTCTACAATCTTTCCAATATTTGTTTTCATGCAAGATATGGATTCTAATATATAAATACAAAAAAAAAAAGATGTTTACCCAGTACCTAATAATCAACACAAGAGATACTACATAATAGTTGTGAGATGAGACAAATATTCAACAGCAGAATGTGCCTCTCTAGTTGAGAGGTCTTAAGTTCAAAGAGGTGGGAGGTGAACTGTGCAGTTGTTGCTCACCGTGTGGTTGACTCCCCACATAAGGACACTCAGGAGCGGTTCAGAGGCTCGGAAGAGTTTCACTTTCTGGCAGACAAAATGCTTCTTCTTTGTCTTGGTCTTGGAAGCACTGAGGGCAGCACCTATAGCTGAGCCAGCGCTTGCAGCTGCTGTGCCTCCAGTACAGTTTGAAGCCATGACACAGAGAGAGAGAGGATCCTTGGGGGCTGCTTGAACAGATATTGGCCTCCTTCTAAAAGCAGGGTTTTTTCATGCCTCTCCTTGGGCCCCTCCAACCTGGGCAGTCATGTCAAAATGCTCTCCAAGAAAAGGCCCAGACTTCTGCTCCTTCAGCTCTCAAGCCACTCTTCCCTCCTCACTCTTTGAAGACAGGGCTTGTATCAGCTCAAAATGGCACCACCAGGTACATAGGCTGGTTAGACTTGACACCTCCTTGCAAGGTACCACTAGGACCAGCCTCTCATTGATGCCACCTCCTTAAACTTGGAGCGGTGCTTCTTCTTGCCTTTTTCCGACCTTCAGATTACAGTGGGCCGTTAAAGGCACCGCTCCTATTCTTCTCCGCTCAATCGCGGTTGAATATCATTCGAATCGGCGGCACTTCTTTGGTTCTCCCTGTCAGTTCCCCAAAATGGTACCATCCAGCCCTCCCTTTTTCACCTAGACCAGTCCCAGCGCAATTAAGACAGCCGTATCCCTACCCCCCCAATAAAAAAAGCGTTCACAACGGTACAACCTTCGCTCCGCCCGTCGTTCTTCTGCTCTTTTCTCTCCGCCTAATTCAGCGGAATAGATCGGAGATACACACAGGTGCACATGCACACGCACCAATCACAACAGTACCACCCACAGGCACACACCCTTCCTCTCGTTACAAGCAAGAGTTTCGTTCAGAGAACCGGGCACCACACCATAACTCCCCTTTCACATCATAGTTAGGTCCAAGCCCCACCCCCTGTCACTTATCGAATAGTAATGTCTACCTCCCTCCCCAAGTGAGCCTAACCTTAACCCCCCGTTTATAACATAGTTCGATTAGTTTCACCCGCTATGAATATATCGCCCCACCCCACCTTCCCCCCCATGCTTTCCTTTCCGTGGTTTGTTCCACCGCAGAACAAGTTGTGCTATTGACTCCTGCGCAAAGGAGGCATCAAGATGGCGACGAATAAAGGGAGGGGAAAGTGGAATGTTCCATTTCTATTTGAGAAAGTGAAGGGAAAAGTATTGTAATAATAGCTCATTTAAAAAGTGTCAATAAATTATGTTGTGGCAAAGCATTGTGGTATGGATTAATTTTTAAGAAATAGCGCGCAGGTAGCAAATCCGCTAACTTTTCCTTCTCCTTTCTTGAAAAGATAGTTTGTTCCGAAGAGAGTATGGTATCAAATAGATTGGTATTTCTCCCAAATAACCAATCAACAACGGAGCACCTAGAGTTATGAATGAGAAATTATGACTATGTAACACAAGTGTTCTATTTTAGAGACAGCGCCACCTCTGGTAGGAGTATCGATTGCTATAAGAATAAGTGAAAGAATTCTTCGGTTTTCTGCAGAACATCCAGTTAGTAGTTTAATTGCTGGTTGCTTTCTTCCGTTTTTTTGCCGGCTTAGAAAGAAAAACAGTTAAACTAATGAACATATTGATTGGCTACACACATTTATGGTCTTTTGTTTTAGATGGAAACACATGTCTTTTTGGTCTAATCTGACTTACCCATATTAGTGGGGCAGGGGAGACCTGTCCCACAATTAGAAATAAGTTTCATTCCTCTCCCCAAAGTTTTGGGTAGGATCTTTTTTTGCAAAGGCAGGCTATACTACTACTACTACTACTACTTATTCTGCAAACATGAAACTCAAGGGAACATTCAAAAATGCATCACAGATATCATAGACAGGTGCTGAGGTTGATACCGGTTGCTGCCAGTGTTCTAGGTATCAACCAAGTACCTTCTTAAGATATAGGATGTTCTGAGTACCGCATTTTGCAGGTCCGCTGATGTTATTGCAGGAAGCTGCAATTTCTTGATGTATTTTATAAAATTCTTGGACATAGTATCAAGTGCCCTGATGATGTGTATCACTGTTAACATGTTTCATCCATAATCACATAGTTTCGATGGCCAGGTCACAATATTTCATGATTTTTTCCAGTTTTTTCTTGACTCTGGTGTCTCCTGGTACAGTGATATCAATAAACTGTACACTTCAGCCCTCGACAACTATGATATTTGGCATGTTGTGTTCCACAAATCCTCCTCAGCCATCGAGGTGATTGTTTCTCACCTTGCCTAGGAGAGATTGGATGATTTGGAACAGGACCAAGATTCTGCAAATACAATAACAGAACCGTATTGATTCATAATGAGCCATGGGCCACTGCTGTTCTGGGATTAGGTACTCCTGCTCCAAACCTCTCATTTCAGAACTCTGTTCCTCCATGAATCACGGAGAACAATGAGAGCAAATGGCCAAGAGGTTGCATAGGTTCCATCTTGTCTAGACCCTCAGTGGCCTTTTGATTCTAGACTGCTAAGGCTTTGGCAGGACCATGCACCAAATCTTTTTGGATATGCCCCAGTTCTTTCTCAAGTGGTTTTCCTCCTACATCTCCGGTCGGTCGCAATTTGTGTTGGCAGGAGGGCAGAGGTCGACCTCGAGGCCCCTGACGTGTGGGGTGCCTCAGGGGTCGGTCCTCTCTGTTAGGATATGCAGCCTTATATTTGGGTTGACAATATATATGAATCTATGTTCTTAAGAAGTTATGTAGCTTTAAGAACTAAGTATAATTTGATTGGCTGTAACTATACAGCTCTACTATAAAATAATAATAATAATAATTTATTACATTTATAAACCGCCCCCTCTCCCCAAAGGGACTCGGGGCGGTGTACAGGAAAATTAAAAAACCATCTAAAAACATACAATACATAACAAGATTAAAAACGAATTAAATTAGCCTGTACTAAAATTTTAAGAACAATTAAAATTGCAGCTCATTAAAACCAAATAAAACAATTTGAAAATACAGACTGGGGCAAGAAGCATAAATTAGGCCAAGCCGGCCTGATGGAACAGATGAGTTTTTAATTTTTGGCAGAAAGCACGGAGTTCTGTTGTCGTTCTAATATCCGGGGGTAGGTCGTTCCAGAGGGTCGGGCCCATCACAGAGAAGGCCCTTCCCCTGGGCGTCGCCCGCTGGCATTGCCTGGTGGACGGCACCCGGAGAAGTCCCTCTCTGTGTGAGCGAATCGGCCGAAGGGATGTATGGGGCAGGAAGCTCAGGAACGCAACTCATTCCCTGTTTGATCCCTGTTCGATTCCTTGTGATTCCTGGTTTACCTGATTGCCGTTGGAGAAGCTGAACTGTGAAGAAGGAGTATTGTTTTGCATCACTGTAAGATAAACTCTGTTTGGTGTAGGACTGTTATCATTGTTTGAAGAGTTAGTCGGAAGAAGCATTTTAGTTGCTACAAAGTAAAAACTATTTATTTTCTTACTATCACTGTTTTAGAGCTTGTTTGTGGTTTACAGCAACGTATCTCGTTACTGTCTGGTGAATTACACTATTCCGCATGTATTAGCTAACATTGGTTATGGGACCAGAGTTCTAATACTGGTTCTGAACCCAGAGTAGCTAACATTCTCGCCACTCCTGTTTAACACATACATGAAGCCGCTGGGCGAGATCATCCGTGGTTTTGGGGTAGAATACTATCTGTACGCTGACGATACGCAGTTGTACATATCTACCCCAAACCATCCCAACGATGCCGTTGAAGAGATGTCCCGGTGTCTGGAAGCCGTATGGGCCTGGATGGGAAGTAACAAACTCTGACTCAACCCGTCCAAGACCGAGTGGCTATGGTTTCCGATGTCCCGGTACAACCAGTTGACACCATCACTGGCCATCGGGGGTGAACATCTAGCCCCAGTGGATAGGGCGCGCAACTTAGGCGTCCTCCTGGATTCCTGGCTGTCCATGGAGGACCATGTGACGGCCATGGCCAGGGGGGCTTTTTACCAAGTTCGCCTGGTACACCAATTGCGCCCCCTACTGGACTGGGACACCCTTTGCACAGTCACTCAAGCACTCGTGACATCCCACCTAGACTACTGTAATGCTCTCTACATGGGGCTCCCCTTGAGGTGCACCCGAAGGCTGCAGCTAGTTCAGAATGCGGCCGCATGGGAAATTTTGGGAGCCTCAAGGTATTCCCACGTAACACCGCTCTTGCGCGAGCTGCACTGGCTGCCTGTGGCCTTTTGGGTGCGCTTCAAGGTGTTGACCACCATCTTTAAAGCGCTCCATGGCACGGGGCCTAGTTATTTGTGGGACCGTATCCTGCCCCATACATCCCTTCGTCCGATTCGCTCCCACAGAGAGGGAGTTCTCCGGGTGCTGTCCACCAGGCAGTGCCGGCTGGCGACGCCCAGGGGTAGGGCCTTCTCTGTGGCAGGCACAACTCTCTGGAACGACCTACCCCCCGAACTTAGAACTATCACGGACCTCCGCTCCTTCCGCCAACATCTGAAGACATACTTGGCCTAATCCTCACAATCAAGTTTGTAGACTGAACTCTAAATTGCTTTTAATTAATTGGATTTTAATGGGTAAGAGTTTTAGGGAATTTTAGCACATGGTATTTTGTATTTAATTGGTTTTTTAATATTTATTATTGTTACATTTTATATTTCCTATTTTAATTTCCTGTGCACCGCCCTGAGTCCCTTCGGGGAGAGAGGCACGGTTATACAAATTTAATAAAATAAATAAGTCCAATTGGGTCCATCAGTCTCCAGGGATAGACTGCTCAAATGGGTCTGATTTTCCTGAGGAGGAGGTTAGTATAAGAGAGTCTCAGGAATATTAGAGTGTGATCTGACCATGATGGGGGATACTTTTATATTCCTCACCATATCATATTGACATTGCACCAATAAAATATTAGATCTGATGTGTGTGAACACTGTTCCAAATTGGACCTATGACAATCTGGAATAGACCCATAGCCATTATGGAGGTCATGAACTCTTGAACTGCTTCTGAAGCTGAACTCAAGAAAAGCAGATTGAAGTCACCCAAAACCAAGTCTAGGGAACTACACTGACAATCCACAGATGGACTCAACAGCTCAGACAGGGAAGTTGCTATGCAGCAGGGAGGTCAGTACAATAGCAACAAGCTCAACTGATTCTGGCATTTATGACAGGTCACTATGGCCAACTTGGCATGGGACAACTCACTTCAGGGCAAGAGTTACACTAATATCAAAGAAATGGTGGAGAAGAATCATTAAAAATGCCAAAAGAGGGACAAAATAAAATATGAATGACAAAAATTATTATTGTTTATTTTAAATAATTGAATTGTTAAATTGTTCTACAGCATCCTGTGGCAAGTTGCTTTATGGTGAGTTGGTCATGGTGAATTGGCAACAGTGAGTTGGCCACAGTGAATTGGTCATGGCGAGTTGTGCCATTCTGCAAAATGACCTGGTTTTTGGCCATTTTCCGGCACTCGATCAAATGGTACCTGCAAAGAGCAGCTGGAGATGGCATGCGTGCCCATAGAGGGCTATGCATACCACTTATGGCATATGCGCCATAGGTTCACCAGCACAGCATTATATTATGTCATCATTTATTTCACAAAAAGACAGACAAAAGGGAAAAGCCATCTATAAAAATGAAGTGCACAATTACTATTTCCATAGATATGAAGTGGTTAAGTAATAACCAGGTGCTGCTAATCAAGTGATGATGAACTATTGATTTTCAGTAAACACGACTATCTCTATTAAAGCTGAAGTTTTAAGAACTGATACTTTTAAGACACATGATTTTACAATGCCCTGATACATAACAGCACGGAAGTCAAAGGGCAGACTTTTTCACATGATTGTATATGACGTCTTGCAAAACAACTGCAACAGAAATGATGTGCTACGTTTACTGCAATCATGTGATGTCCTGCTTAATGATGTCTTGCTTAGAGATGAAATTGCTACCCCAATTGTGGTAGTTAAACAATGGCTACATGTATGCTAGCGGCATAGGCTAATAATGCTTACATTTCTCCTTTCCTGCACTCAAGCCACCACAGCCTCCATACATTCTCAGGTTGTAAGAGACTGGGTGTAAAACAATAAATCAAATTTGGAAGGTATGTTTCAAGATTTGGGGACTATATCTGGTTCCCCCCCCCCCCCCTTCTTAAATAGGTTTGTTATATATGATTGTCCTGAATCCAATGCAGACATAAATGGCATAAACTGTTTATCAGTTTTGGCAGATGCAGGAATTCATCTCTATATGAATTAGAGATTGCTTTGGTGAATTATGTACTGGTAGTCTCATACAAGGACTACTGCAAAGTATTCCTTGTGTTGCAGCCTTTAAACTTAAGTTTGCAAACCACAATTGATCTAGAATTATTTTTATGAGTGATGAATGGGATCTTCTTCAGTCTTACATTAGTCTCATGCTAAAGCAACTTTGCTAGTTGCCCAGATTAAGATGCCTGCAACTGTGTATTAAAACTTAATAGGGCTTAGGTCTATGCTTCTTTTAGGTCCTTTTAGCATCGCACTGTTAGTCATTAAAAAGGCACCTTTTACAAATCCTTCCAAAGAAGTTGTTAACAATTTGTTGTTGATTAACAACCCATAAAACTTTTTCCAGAGCATGTTCATATCACCAATAAATTTCTATCTAAATTTAAACAAGCCATTTCCTTACTATAGTTTAAAACAGATTTTTCCGGCTTTGTGGACCAATGTGCATGTGTGTGTGTGTGGGGGGGGGGGGGGGGGGGGGGAAGAAGGGAGACGGGATGGTTCAGTGCGAGTGATGGGCAAATGCGTACACGCGTGCATCTCCATTTGTGTGAGCAGCAGACGTATACACACACTCACCTGCTGCTCATGCAATTGGGGATGCGCTTGTGCGCACTCACCTGCCATTTCTATGGCCCAGTTCTGAGCGGCTCAAGGGTTGGTAGTAGGCTGGGCCCAGGAATTGGAGACCTCAGGTTTATAATATTTTCCTAGGACTTTTAATACCCTTATCTACTAATTTTTAATTTTTTAAATATATATATTGATATTTTTACTGTACCTTGCAAGCTACCCAGAGTAGCTTGCAAGGTACAGTAAATGTAAAATGCAGAATGTAAAAAATTACATATATTTAACTACTAGTATTTAAAAATACTAAAAAGATACATAAAGATATATGCATATATTAAATGCCAGGTAGACATACAAAGGTGAATATTTACATATCACAAAAGAATATATGAAAGATTGCTGTCCTAGAGTTTTGTCTGTTTCCTTTTGCCTATTAAGAAACTTTGCTTGTTATAGAAGCAATTTTAGATAACAAAATGTTCGTGTCTCCAGTTAAAAAAATGGGGGGGGGGGGAAATTATCTCCTTTTAGGAAAGGTTTTTCTTCTACAGCAAGCAATATATCTTGCATCAAATAAAGTGATATGAACCATTCTGGAGAGGAAAGAAACTCTGAAAAGCAGAAGTGTAAGCCCAGTTAACCTGGGCCCAAATATATTATATTTTAAAAACATGAAAGGCAGAGGAATTATTATTTGACAATGAAAACTTCTGTAATAATTATTCTCTTTGTAATAGCACTAAAAATAACAGAATTGCTTGTTTTGATTCCATCTTTCCTTTCAGTGGGAAGAGGAGCAAAACTCTTATAATCTTTTTATAACACTATATTATAAAATATAAAAGAAAAATGCAGAACAAATTGGCCTACAAACTGTACATAGTTAAAATACCTTAATTGGAAAACATTGTAGCGGAATATCACAGTGAACTCTTGTGCTATCCAGACCAAAGAAAAAATAACCTGGCCCAAGGAGGTTTCCTGAATGGTCAGGTGGTTCTCAGGAAAAAAATAAACAGAAAAACAAAAACAACAACAACGTAAGTCCTTAGTGGGCCAATGACAGGATACAAAACAATTTCATCGATGCATAAAGTTTTTTTCCAGTGCTGCTGGTGTCCTTTGGATAGAGTGAATGTTTCTCTTCACCCTGTCTTCAAGAGAGGAAGTGGATGCACTCTCCAATTTTATATTACTGCAGGTCAAAGAAATAAAGAAGGGCATTAAGAATTAGAAAAGTGTCCATTTTGTCCCAAATAACATTTCGCACCAAAAAAAACCAAGAAACAAAAAAGGGGAAATTAACAGAATATTTTAAAAAACACCTGTTCAAATGCCCTTCTGGGTTTGAGCAATGCAAAACATGAAAGGAAAACATATTTTGTTTTCAATTTTTTCTGTAGTAATTAACTAATGCGTGATTTTCTGCATCACTCTTTATACATAAAAAAGCTTTCCTCTTCCTATTCAAGATAATTCTATGTAGTTTCTCCCTGATACCCAGATTTTTACTTAATCCTTAGCAAGATCATATTATCCTAAAGTAGTTTACAAACATTATTATAGTTCTACTCTTAATATGTTTAGATTCTAATTCATACACAAATATCCCACTTTGGAAAAGGCTGAGAAAATGATTGGAATTCTGCAAAGTATTTTATTGAAAGTGAAACATTCCTTCCCAAATTGTTAAAGAAACCCCACCTTTTGGAAAGTTCACAGAAGTGCTTTGAAGAATGCATCCAGCAGTCTGCATTTGCCACTTTACTGGCTGTTCCAGCAGAAGCACTATCTACTTGCATGTACAGGTAGTGCTCAACTTACAACAGTTCATTTAATCACTGTTTGAAGTTACAACAGCACTGAAAAAAGTGACTTATGGTTTTCTGAAGACTATTGCGGCATCTCCATGGTCATGTGATCAAAATTCAGATGCTTGGCAACTGACATTTGACGGTTGCAGTGTCCTAAGGTCATATGACCTTTGGTGAGCTTTTGACAAGTAGGAAGCCAAGTTTACTTAACAACTGTGTTACTAACTGAACAATTGCAGTGATTCACTTAACAACTATGGCAAGAAAGATTGTAATATGGAGCAAAACTAATTTCACAACATTTCATTTAGCAATGGAAATTTTGGGTTCAATCAGGGTCTTAAGTTTAGTTGAAGACTACCTGTAGTCAGAGACGCTAGATCACTATTTCTTAGCCTTAGCAACTTTAAAATATGTGGACTTCAGTTCTCAGATTCCAGTATACTTGCCAGTATATTTGCTAGGGAATTTTGGGAATTGAAATCCACATTAAAGTTGTTCAGGTTGAGAAACATTGAATAAAAGTATGAAACTTCCAAATGTGCCTGTTTTAAAAGTTAAGGAAAATATTTTATCCTTATATCTAATACTTTGGTAGGTGAAACAAGCATGCAGCACAAAAATACTATCAAACTGAGATATAGGATGTTGCAACTTTATATCAAGTGTAATGATCATTTGAGTGTTTTAAGGAAGACTGAACAGGACCTTCTGTGTTCAATGTATGCTGTTCCAATTGAGCTACGGCTTCTTCCCTAATTTTAGAAGGAAGGGGGGGGGGAATCACTCACTGTATAAACTTCCCATTGGACTGGCGAAGTTTTTCTAGAGCTTGCTCTCTTTCTTCTTCTTTTCTATGTTTGTTCACATTGTTTTTCCTTTCTTCTTCTCGCCATTTGGCATTCTCCATCATTTCTTTCCGTCTTTTCTCCAGCTCTTCTGCAGATAATTTTCTGTTTAAAATAGATTAATATGATTTTAGGCAGGACAGTGGCTTTTCAAATGATCACCATCAATCTATGGAGTAATCTTTCTCTTGGCTATTGTATGTAGAGAAAATAGGGTTTTCTAGAGTATGATTACGTGATTACTTAATAGTCAAAACACACCAAGTGCCAAAATAGTAATTACATTTTTGGCTGAATTCAAGCTAAAAAGGATCCTATGTTCTTTACACTTCTGCAACACGTGAATCTTAAACAAATTCATACCTTAAATCTGATGTAATAGTTGACTGCATCCAGCACCAAAAATATTTAAGGGTTTGCAAAGTGTTTGGAAATCAGCAGGAAGCAAGTGCAAAAATTGAGTCCCAAAATGCCCCTCCCCTCCCCCCAAAAAAGACAACTGGACTTTGTTTTTTCCCAGGGGGAAAAAGTACCTGCGACAATCATGACCTGGATGACTGAGAATCTCCATAGACATGCAAAGATTGAGGCTCAGCAGTATCCTAAGTAATGTAGATCATTCACCCAACAAATTGGAAGAGATTAGTCTTATAAAGTTGGACATTTGGTTTCTTTCAATAATGGGCAATAATAATAATGATTTTTTAAATAAGAGGAAACTGCTGAATCTCATTATTTTTATAAACCATTTCATTTAATTGCCAAGCATTATAGCATGCATGTTTTTTCAAAATATTCTTCCTGCAATACATTATACAGTTATGTCACAATCCACTGAAAATACACCAATACCATATCCATTCACATACCTCGAAGTCTGGGGTCTTCTATATTGGTGCTCCTTATGAAAATTTTTGTATTCTGTTTTTGCCTTTTGTTCCATACCATTGTCCCTGCAATTCAAAAGCATTCTTTCCTCCATGAAAATAATAATTCATTATTAAAAAATATTTACTTTAAGGTGTTCTACTATTTTTTTTATCTTAAACTATCAGTGACTGCATTTGCACTTTCAACCCAGTGACTGCACTTGCCTTTTGAGGAGCAACATTCCAAATCAAGTTTTGGTGGTGGTGAATACAAATATTAAATTGTTATTAATTTTAAATAATGAATATAATTATTTGTTAATTCTGAAAATATTTACATTAACAATTACAATGAATAGATGCCAGAATAATGATCTTTCAAGTATTCTCAGTCCTTACATTTTACTGTATGCAAAAACCTCCTAATTTAAGATTTGAATAATTTCACAGCAATTAAGATAACATCTTAGAAAAGGAGAATTGGTTGCCCAATTTTTGCTTACTGTTTACTGTCTCTAGGTGATCTTGATCTCTTATGCCTGCTTGATTCCTGATTTGTGTTCCTGTTGACATGCCTTTCAGGAGAATGGCTTTGTTGCTCTGATCGTAAACTCTGTTGAAGTTTATGGGGCATCCTTTCATGGCCACTATCACGAACCTAACATTATGAGAAAAATGCCATTCTCTTGAGTTTAAGCATGGAAAAATATTGCTTTATTAGAGAATAAATATTGCTATATTCATCTGACTGCACACAGATGTCCCACTCTGTGACTGTGCAGTTAATCTACACTAACAAGGAATTCAGTGACAATAGGTGAGTTTGCATACTTCATGACTTCATGTTTGGAGGCCGTACGGATCTGGATGGGTAGTAACAAACTCAAGCTCAACCCGTCCAAGACCAAGTGGCTGTGATTTCTGGCACCCCGGTTCAGCCAGATAAGTCCAACACTGGTCATTGGGGGCGAACAACTAGCCCCCGTGGAGAGGGCATGCAATTTGGGCGTTCTCCTGGATTCCCGGCTGTCCATGGAGGACCATGTGGCGGCTGTGGCCAGGAGGGCATTTTATCAGGTACGCCTGATACGCCAGTTGCACCCTTTACTGGACCAGGGGGTCCTTCGCACAGTCACTCAAGCACTTGTGACTTCTCGGCTGGATTACTGTAACGCTCTCTACATGGGGCTCTCCTTGAGGTGCACTCGAAAGCTACAGCTAGTTCAGAATGCGGCCGCGCGGGTGATTATGGGTGCCCCAAGGCAAGCCCACATAACACCTGCGCGAGCTGCACTGGCTGCCTGTGGCCTTTCGAGTGAGCTTCAAGGTATTGACGACCATCTTCAAATCGCTCCATGGCTCGGGGCCTAGCTATATACGAGACCGCCTTCTGCCCCATACATCCCTTCGTCCGATCCGCTCCCACAGAGAGGGCCTTCTCCGGGTACCGTCGGCCGGGCAATGCCGGTTGGCGACACCCAGAGGAAGGGCCTTCTCTGTGGCGGGCCCGGCCCTCTGGACCTACCCCCCGACCTTCGCACTACCTCGGACCTCCGTCTCTTCCGCCAACGTCTTAAGACGTACCTATTCCAACAAGCCAGTCTAGCGTAGCCTCCCGTTTCTGACTATATTTATAAATTTTAATTTTTTAGGGTTTTAAAGGGTTTTTAGCACGGGTTTTAATTTAATTTAATATGTTTTTAATAGTATATATTGTTTTGTTATGGTTTTTAATAATGCCTGTGCGCCGGGGTATAAATTTGAAAAAAAATAAATAAAATAAAAAATAAATAAATAATGACTTGAGTCAAACTGGCCCCAATAAATAGCACCACTATTTTACATTGTATAATAAATACTACATAATACAGTACATACTTGCAATCCATATCTTTTGGGATGAAGATGTTCTACTTTCTCCCGTGACCTAAAGCAAAAGAATATTAAATTTTAATACTTCATCAGTGTGGCTGGGGAATTCTGGGAGTTGAAGTCCACCAGTCTTAAAAGAGCCGACTTTGTAGACTCCTGCTTTATGGGAAAGTAGCAAAGAAGATCACAAGTGCTAATCATGTGACCATGGGTTACTGTATCTACTGGTATTTTAAATGCAAGCTGGTTGACAAGCAGCCAGGATTGTGATCACGGGACTGGGTGGGGGTTATGATGGCTGGAACTTTGAGAACAGGTTATAAGTACCACTTGTTCAGTGTCTTCATGATTTTGAACAGTTGCTGAACAAGTGGTTGTTAACCAGAGACTACATATACCACCTTTAAAACATCAAAAGCCTCTTTATACAGAAGCATGTATTTGTGAGGGACTGAGTTCCACTCCTTTCTCTGCAATTATGAACAGTAGTCAAACCCAATTTCTAAAGTAGGGTGAATGAATAAATGTATAACATGTACAAAACATACTTTGTTTTAATCTCTTCATCTTCACCACTACTGGAATTATGGTGCCTATGTTTCTTGTGTTTCTTCTTCTTCTTCTTCTCTTTCTTTTTTTTCTTCTTCTTCTCCAAACTGCTTTGCAACTGGAACATTTGAAAAAGGAAGTAAAAGTTTCATAATAATTACCAGAGTTTAAAATATGATACCAATTCCTTTTTGGCTAATAGGGACTTACTACAATTTGAGAGCATATTTATGGGCATGCTCATAAAATGGCTGCCATAGAAGGACCAGTGACAAAGAACCATTGCTCAATATTCTTATATTATTTCATAAAACTTTATCTTTCAATGTTTTCTAATACTTTTCACGAAGATGTTGATGAAAAATTTGGTTGCCATAAGAAGAGTGAAGATTTATAGCAATTATTCTACATTAATTATATTTGGAATAATTTCATATCTTAGTAGTGTTACTTAGAAATCTTACTCTAGCTACAATCTTGTACAAGACTATTTGGAAAAACTACATTCCAATTTGTACTAATTTCTAACATTTTTTTGCTGTAAATAGAGCAACTATTAAAAGACTTTGGATTTGATTGGGCAACTGTTTAATATTTTGTTGAGTCATTATTACTGCATATTATTCACTTTCTCTCTAAACAAAGATCAGCAGAGGCTAAATTAAACTTCATACTATCTATATATACTCTAAACTCCCAATTCTGTCCATAATAATTTGATAAGTTATATCTATCTTGTTATTTTTAAATATTTTTTATCCACCTTTTTTATATACCACCCAGAGAGCAAACACACTTAATACTCTTGCCTTCTCCTATTTTTTCTATAACAAGAACCTTGTGAGATGAGTTGCATTGAAAGAGTGGCCCAAAGTCAGCCAGCCAGTTTTCCATGCCCAAGGCAGAACTAGAACTTATCTTCTGATTTCTATGCCAATAGCTTAACAAGTACATCAAACTGGAAAAAAAGCCCCACTAAATTTTGCTCAATATACGTAAGATTGTCATCATGGAATTCAGACCCATTTGGATGTTTACATTCAGAGCATTCAGCATTAGCATACCAGTTCTTTGATCTTCTTCATTTTTACAGGATTGTTCAGAACGTCACGTTTCTTCTCTTCCTCTCTCTTCCTATACAGACAAAATATTAATTTATTAAGTAATGTTCATATGAAATTATCATATTCTACTTCAATACTATACATTTGTGATTGGAGGTTGACACCTATGATCTTCCACAGTTATTGGATTATATCTTCCACAAGTACTGGTATTGAATTCTATCTTTATCAAAACTTGGTTAGCTTTATTTATTTTGCTTTTACTGCTAATAATTGGATTTAGATGATCTTGTATAAGATGAGTGACCACACAGGATTTCCTAATAAATAGATATATACAGCATCTGAATACTCAAAATCTACAGGATTAGCATCTCTGATCAAATTTAGCACAAAATGTCAAAGAGAAGTAATTCTGACATTAATGGGAATAATTGAGGTTTTAAAAAATGTTAATATCAGGAATACTTCAATACTTCCATTTTATAAATCAACCAGGCGATCACCTCACTTACTCATCAGCCATTCATTTAGTATTTATTTTATTTATATACTTTCTTCCTCTTTTTCACACTGAAAACAATCCTAATTACCTTATCATAAAGAGAGGGTCCTCCCGAATCTTGCTAGCCATATCCAAGGCAGAATTGGCACCTGTGGAGGCAAAAATAGAGCCTGGCAAAAGGCCAGTCTCAGAAGAACAGCCTGCCTCCTTGTCCTCTGTTGTCTCGAAGACATACTTGTCAACTGGACGCCCCATAAGGTATTCATCTCGGTTCACCATGCCACCTGGTCCTTGGTACATCCATTCCAACTTTTCATCTTTTTTTCTAATTTATTTGGAAGATATTAAAAAATATGCAAATTTTAAAAAAATTATGCAAATCAAATGATGATGCAAATTTTAAAAAAACCCCAAAGAATTACTATAATAGGTAAAGCAATCTTAGAGCAGAATATGTAACATTTCTTGGGGGCTGAGATTACAAAGAGGATGAGAACATATTACACATGTGCATAAGTCTAGAACTTGGGATGAATTGAGGGAATGCTAAATGCAAAAAATAAAAATTTTATTCCTGGATGGGAGAAAACAAAAGGCTAATGAACACATATTGACGAAACGTATCAAGATCATAATTTCCCCAGGGGCAACGGTAGTGAAATACAATTGTTAGAGGAAAGGGCAGTGGTGGGATTCAAATTATTTAATAACCAATTCTAATTTCTTCCAACAACCAGTTCACCAAACTGCTCAGAAAGTTAACAACAGGTTCTTCTGAAGTGATGCAAACTGAAGGGGTACATTTTATTTTTCCAATGATCTCCATAGTTTTATTAAAGGAAATTTAATATTTATTAAAATATATTTTTCTTAACTGAATTAAAAAAAATCTTTATATTTCCAAATGAGAATTTTGTTTCTGTAACTATCCATTTTTTAAATCTTGAATTAAGAGTAGTTCATCAATTTGGCTGCTAAGAAGTCAAATGCTATCAAATTTTAAGTCCTATAATTGGATGATAAGGTCAGTGTTTAAATCTCCAAACTGAGATAAACTAAAATTTCAGTCTTTATCCCTTCACATTTCTGTCTTAAAATATAATTTGGGTAAGATGATGGCAGTGACAAGGGAAATTCATTTCACATATACACAACAGTATCACCTTTAAGTACTTTACATTCTAGAGTTTCAGTCTAGAAGATATTATGCCAAAGTCATTTGCAAACTAGGGTATTATGCACCGATCACACACACACACACACACACACACACACGCACACACACACGCACACGCACACATATATGTAATTGTTTCTCAACAACCTGTTATTAGGCCCCAATTAAGGGAGGAGACATACTGTTTCCTTTCCTGCCTTTCGACTCATCACCAAAGATCATCTAGACAGCAAGCCAGGAATTACGTTGTGTGATTTTTTAGATATGTGTGTTTTATACACACACACACACACACAATATATATATACATATAGATCACTTAAAGACAGTCGAAGATGGTGGCAATACTATTTGCCTTGTATTTCTTTTGGTAATAAAATATTAGCCGAGGTATGCTTTATATCGTTATCTTTTTATCTGTAACAAGTTATGAAACCAATATAGTTGCAAAAAAAGCTTAATAAAGATACAAAAAGGACAACACATATAAATAGAAACAGAGCCAAGTTTTCAAATTAGGGTACAGATAGCTCATAAGTACAATGATAATGAAAAATATTAAGAGGTAATAATAAAAATGCAAAGCTATTTTGCACTCCATCTGTAATGAGAAGATAAATGTTCCATTAGGCGATTTTGAGAGGCAGAACTGATCCTGCAGGAACAGATTCTGTTAAATTTTAATCAGTTAACTCTCCAGATCTAAATGAACTGAATTTTAGGAGAGCTAAATCTTCAATTATATTTTCACTAAGAAACCCTAGAGAACTGGGGAAGTGCTAAATAACTAGAATACAGTGAATGGATTTAAAATCTTTAACAAGCTAAAAGGAGATTCTAAAGCAGGTAACAATAACTTGTTTATGATTGAAAATAATTAGCAGAAGATTGTATGGAAATATCAAGAACACATAATTTGTTTGAATATTGTATCATTTTGGAATTGAATAGCTTTGTTAAGCGTTATGGGAATGCAGAAGACATAGTAATTGTTTTTATTTCAACAAAGCTGTTGACAAAGGCAGATTCTGACTGAACATTCAAAATAAATTAATATTGTAATAAATATTTCAATAATGGAATCAATTATCCAAAGATGTGATGTTTTCCCTTCATTCCAATTCTTTAAATAGAGACTAAACAGTCATTGTACGGGTATTTTAATATGAATTAGTGTAGAGAATTGATAGCCTAAATTGTTCTTTCCTGTGCTATAATTCTATGTTTACAAACCATATTCCAATTTAACATACTTGACAGCCCCTACATCTTCTGCATAACGCTGCATTTCTTCTCGTGCTCGCTCTTCATGCAATTCCCGTTGTAGCTCTTCAATTTTCTTCCGTTCAGCTTCATGTTTTTGTTCCGCTTTCCAAACTTTTTCCACATTACGGAGGGTTTGTGGATGCCAGCTTTTTTTAAGATTCTGTAGACAAAGATTAAGCATTTAAATTTAACTTGATTTAATCTGAAAATTTCCTCTACAAAAGCTGTACCAAATATCATCAAATATCAGCCAGAAAAATATGGGAATGCAAACCTCAGTGAACTAAAACTAAGTACATAGAAGTGTTTTCCTCACATTCATATTGCTATTCAAATAGTTCCCTCAATTTATACTTTACAGTAAATGTTCTATAACAGAATGGCAGTTAACTCCACAGCATATACATCTTGCTTCAAGAGTCAATCTCATATCATTGATTTAGAATTGCACATTACAAGTTTTGGACTGTGGGGCTATTCAATTTGTTTCCTCCACTCCAAATGAGGTTTCCATCATCTGTTAATTTATATATTCAGAGCATGTTGAAGGTCCTATACTCACCAACTAGATTCACACATCATAGAAAGGTATGCTTTTCTTACCACAGAAATAGTTGGATATACCATTCGAATACTAACTGGGATCACCATATACATTAAACCATAAACCATGGTTTGTAAACAATGGCTAATGTATCGTAAATTGCTAAAGCAAAAGTAAACAGATTATGAATTGGTGATATGTGAAAAAGTAGCTAAGATATCCCACTTCGATTATGACTTAGTGATAAGCCACTCAGGTTGCCATAAAGATGCTCTTTACCTCTAGCAAGTGATTAAATTGAAGAAGGTATGCTGCAGTCCCTTCCCCATTTCTTCTGAACTGCTTTCCATAACTCTTAATTCCAATTGAGCCTTTCCCCTACTCCAGCTCTCCACCCTTAAATACGTCTTTGCATTTCAATGATATAAGTATAACATTATGTATTACATAATATTGTATATAATTACATTAAACGAAATATCCCTATATTTTCATCCAGATGTGTACATCGTAAGTGAACCCCGGACAGAGGTAAGAAGTCGGCTTTTAGTTTCGATTAACTCACATTCAAGTCAATTCGGACTGGTCCCCAATTCTCGATTCCCTTCCCAACCCGCCACCCGCCGCCCTCTACCTCGGCTTCTCTCCATCTCCTTCTTTTTCCTTACCAAGTCGCCTCCCCCCATGGCGACAGCTCAGTCTCCGCCGCAGCCGCGACGCAGCTCTTCTTCTCCTTCGGCTGCTGAGCTTAGACTGGCGTCGAATGATGACGTTGTGTTTTATACCCCCCCCTCTCTCTCAAACGTCGCTCCTCCCAAAGCGGAAGTGATGGATTTAAAAATGTTTAGATGTGTATAAAGCTTCCTCTTTTTGTTTCTTTGTGGGGAAAATTGATAATATTCATTATAATAAATGATCCTGATATGTCAGATTGCAAAGCATCATCCCAGGCTCAACTATCGATGATGTGAATAGTAATGTAATATTTGGAAGGAGGGAGGCTTAAAGGAAGATTGTATGCATCTTATTTTTATACAGTTTGTAAGCAGGCGGCAGGAAATCTCTTGCCTTTGAGCCATCTTTAAGCAAGCTCAATCGCTGTAATACTTCAGTCCATTCAGAAACTAATTTTAACTACCTATCTACCTACCCAGAATTCAACAACCAAGGTTAGGGAAAGTGTGAAGAAAATAAATTCTCACAGGAATGGAAGCATGATAGCAAAATGGACATATGAAAGGATTATTCAAATACAGGTAGTCCTCAACTAACAATAGTTCATTTATTGACCATTCAAATTTACAATGGCACTGAAATAAGAGGTGTTGGAAGAAAAATTCCAGGTCCAGTTCCAAGCTGGGAGAAAAGTGCTAGAAATAAAATGGGGGCTGGAGGCTGCTTGGAATGAAAGGTTCCCTTTATTTATGAAGCAGAACCACCAACCGCATATGATTCTGGGACAGCTGACAAAACGGAGTTTAGGGTGGGTGGATTTTATACCTTCTGGATTCCTATCTGTCCAAGTAGGGGTCGTGGCTGGCTTTATTGACAAAAGGGGAAATGCAAATCCTAGATGTTTGTCTCAGATAATTTTGTCAACCTTTTGTTTATTGCTTATTTGAGTTTCAGTCTTGACCCAGTCTTTCTAAAAGGATTACCAAATCTGCATTTCTAAAACCTGGCCGCCTCAATTTCTGCTTGGGGGCAGGGAAAATGGAGCTGGTTTTTGCCTCCTGTAAGGTTCCCCCCCCCCATTTCTCCTTTAGGGAAAATATTCTATCCTGCCTTTTTAATATCCTCCAAAATATTTCATTCTTGGGGAGGTGGGCTTCCCACAGTGACCTATGACCATTTTTCAGTTATAACCTTTGCAGCATCCCCATAATCAGGTGATCAAAATTCAAATGCTTAGCAACTGGTTCATATTTATGACTTGCTGTGTCCTGTTGGAAGAAATGTCCTTCTGGGTTCAGTTCCAATGGGGGGGAAAGACACTGAAAACATGGAGGCTGCTTGGAAAGATGGTTTAATGGTGAACAGGATCACATGGCTTGAGCTGAACAGAAAAGGGGGATCACATTTCCAGATGTTGGCTGAAGAGGAAAAGAGTGAGATGCTGAAAGTTCCTGGTTTTATGCCCTCTCTGGCCTTTGAGATTGAGTTTGTATTCTGATTGGTTGTCAGACTCCTATGGGGCCATGCAGGGGCAACTCTGTAGGCTGTCTTGAGTCCAAGTTTGGTTGAGCATTGCTTCTTCCCAGGTGCCCTGTGTTGAGATAGGTAAAGGGCTAATACTATCATTCCTTAATCCCATCACACTGGAGCTAAGGAGGATCTTTGTTATGTAGAATAGACTGACACAAGGTTTTTAATGGCCTATTGACAAAAGTGAGGGGGCTATTAAGAGTGAGTCTGCTTCCTGCCTAAAAACTTGTTTATCCAATTGTGATCCAGGGAAATATAATATTCTACCTTTTCAATATTTCTCAGGATATTTCATTTTTCTAGGAGAGTGGTGGGTTTTAACTTCCTACAAGGGAATTCTGGAAATTGAAGTTCCTACACCAGAAAACTGCTGAGAAATACTGGACTAAAGTATTCACACTACATAGAATATAGGCATCTATAAAGTGAGAAATGACAAGTTACCGAAGTACAGTATTGATTTAGTTAATTTCTTCTTTCTTATGTAGAAAGTTTGCACACCACTCTCTTAGTAAAATGAAATATCCTAGGAAATATTGAAAAGGCGGAATATTACATTTCCCTGGATCAGAAATGGAGAAACGTGTTTTCAGGCAGAAAACTTAATAGCCCCCACTGTTCTTAATGACCCATTAAGATGCTCAAGCCAATCTATTCTACATAGTAAAGAGTTCTCCCCTTCAGCTCCAGAATGATGGGATTAAGGCATGATAGTATTAGCCAACTCACCACATGGCATCTGGAAACTCAAACTTGGACCCATGGGAGTCTGACAACCAATCAGAATACATTTTTTACACAGGAACGGGAAACAGAGGTAGGGCCAAACAGAGAGTATAAAGAAACTTTCAGCCCTTCTTTCTCTTTTCTTCTTCACCCAACATTGAAGCATGTGATCACTTTTTCTGTTCAGGAGTCAAGCCATGTGGTCCTGTCCACCATTAAACCATCTATCCAAGCAGCCTCCATGTTTCCAGTGTCTTTTTCCCCACTTGGAGCTGAACCCAGAAGGACATTTCTTCCAATAATTTGGCACCACAGATGGGACTCCAAGCTAACCTAACCAATGGATATGGCACAGGTAAGCCTTCTATGCTGGCACAGACCACATTGAATCTGTGGGTGGATTTTCCCTGGACTTTAGCCATATGGAACTAGGCTTTAAAGGGTGAGTACCTCTAAATTTTAATTCTCTAAAATTTAATTTTAAAGCATGGCAAAGCATGGGAAATGTGTGTATGCCTGCATGTGTGTGTGACTGATGGTATTCCTTCTCCCAATCAAAACTGGATCTTGGTTCCTCTGTGTGTTTTACCAAGAGAGCCTGGAAAATATTAGGGTCAGGCCAGAGCACAGGACCTTCTGTTAGGGAGAGTGTGTGTCAAAATGCATGGAAAATTTGTTGTTGTTGTTGTTGTTGCTTTTGTCCTGTGAAAGCAAAAAAACAAAGGCCCATTGTGCGTAAAGAGAGAAGGAAGTGCTAGCACTCACTGCAGATGGGCAGAGGTCTTTATGAATTACCTTTTTGGATCCAAAAACCTTAGCAGAATTCTCTACGAGAAAAGGGCCAAATACTTCATTAAGGGAATCCTTCCCAGAATCTCTCCCCCCCCCCCCCAAGAAAAAATTTATGGCGGGTTACCTGATTAGGCCAAAGTGAACCCTACATATAAAGGGTCATGGGAAGCGTTAGCTCACGGGTGACAGGAATTTCCCTTGGAGATTTCCTTTAAGCCTGGGATGCCAGGCACATGCTTATCTTGGTTGACATGAAGAGAGCAAGGAAACTGTGTGGCAAATGGGCTTTGCTATGACACAGGAAAATTAATTTGACTACATAAAAGTACTTAAAATGGAAAATGGGTTTTTTTTCTTGTCTGTTTGTTTGTCTCTTCCTCTCTGTTGTCTATGCAACCATGTGGCTTGTTTGTTAAGATTTGTGCCTTCCCTAATTTAACTGAGATTTGTGCTGGGAATGACTAAGGTGTGTAAACCTAAGAATTCTGTTTTTTTCCTTCCTCTTATTTTCTCTTTGTCCTTGTGTATTCGTGTGTCTAAGTCTTTGTGCATCCTGGAGGTAATTGTAACTATAAAATATCTTCAATCCAAAAAGACAAGAATTTTAAGTTGTTCAATGAAAGAAAAGAGTAAACTGGCAGAAATTACCTTCACTCCATTTGTTGAGCCCAGAAAACTGAGTGAAGAGGGTGGAAGGTGGGGAACCTTTAGTTTGGGTTTGTTTGGCCAACAAAAACAGAGTAAAGAGAAATATTCTTCCTTCCTTCCCTCCCTGTACCTTAAAGTACCAACTCGAGGTTATGAGGCAGTGTTTTAAGATCATTTACAAGAAAAGTTTCACCCTTGCATTTACTTTATGTGTTTAAATTTCATCTGTTCATCTCTTTCCTGAAGCATGTGAATCCAGACCCCATTTCTCATCTCTGATATCCCCGTATTGTTACCAGTTTATCTGTTTAGTAACTTCAATATTGATATGCTTTTTTTCAAACTGCCTGCAAGCTCACCACTCTCCCCTTACCTTTAATCCTCCAGAAATGCCTTTTCTGTGGGGGAGGGGACCCTTGTTCTCATGTCTTTCAGCCCTGCACAGATGAACAGTGCACATGGATCAAATGTCTCTAGCGGAGAACTTCCATTCACTGAGCCAAGAATTGGGTTTGAATCCAGCCCTTCACTGAAAGTCATCACAGCAACCAGAGTGCAGACCTTCCCAAGCCTGACATACCAGCAAGCCAAGCCTAATGCCATTCAGCAGACATGAAAAAGGACCCTGAGATGGACAAGTAAAGACTGAAAGACTCTTTTCAATCCCCAGAAGACAGGCTATAAAGACTACGGGGGAGGGTGAACATTGTAAGGTTTTCTGTCTTTGCTTCCTTCACATAAACTCATTGTAATATTTTCTTTGTTTCATTTACATTGTAATCAGTTTAATGTACTCATGTAAGAATTGTATTTGAAAGTGGCTAGCACAGCAAATTCTGAACACCTTAGATTTCTGTCTGGTTGGAGGGAAATTTCTCCAAAATGTCTGTATTTTCTGAGCAGCTGCTCAGAGAGAGAGAGAGAGAGAGAGAGAGAGAGAGAGAGAGAGAGAAACCCCATTCAGAATTAGATTGAAACTATCTCCTTGATTTCCCTCCACACAAAGCTTCTCCTAGGTTGATTTTTGCCCTGGCACCAAAGCCCAGGCAGACATATCTCCCTGCTAATCTCATGGGGGAGGGGAAATTCCCCTCAGGCAATTCCCCCACTTGAAGAGCTAGCAGAAAGGATCTCCAAAACCCAAAACCTGATTAACTCACAAATATGATGTTGCTCAGTTACCTAGTAAAGCAGGATACCTTGCACTGATGGTCTCATGTGTAGGAACCCCAGGGCTCATTGCATGTAATTTTTAAAATACTAAATAGCTTGGATTGTACACTGGCTAAACTCAAATTAGCCTCACTAACAGTTTGGGCAAACCGAATTCTGGTTTGCCGAACTAGTAGTTGGAAGGAGTAGCTGACCCCGCCCACCCCTCCCCATCCAGGAGTCTCCACACAGCCTGTTAAGTGCAGAGCCTGCGCAGACGCTCTGGGAGTTTGAAAAATGGGCCTACTGGAAGTCGGAAAGGGGCCCGTTTCCGGTCTCTGGGGGGCCTCCGGAGCCTGGGGGAGGCCATTTTTGTCTTCCTGGAGGCTCAAGGAAAGCCTCTGGAGCATGGGGAGGGCAAACACGCTCCCTCCCCACCATGGTGCAGGAAGCCAATAAGGCTATGCCCCCATGGCCATGTCCTCCCCCAAAGCATCACAGCTACTATGCGCAGTTAGGAAAATGCTGTCCTATTGTAATCTTCTGCCAGAATTTCCCTTCCCCACAAACAATAGACTGTTAAATAAGAAATTAAAAGTATTTTATTATTTTGGAAAAAACCAAGAACAAACAAAACATACGAAGAGCATTTAAGTTAGAAGAAGAGACAGATTGATATAATCTGATGTTCTTCAGTGGATGGGGAGCCATGTTACTTCACCAAAGCAAGAAGAGCGTGTGCGAAGATCTGGAGTGTTGCGACGGTAGCCATATCGGCCGTTCCAACCTGTTGCTGGCTTTGTACCCATCAAGTATAGATGGTGACCAGCAACCTGATCTGGAGAATGACCTGTTTAAAAAAAAAAAAAACTAAAGATCATCCATCAAAAATGTTAAAGAATTATTTTGGAAAAATACAACCTGTATACAAAAACATACCATTTTTCTTACAGTATTTATCTCTTGATGCTTTTTCTTCAATATCTGTCTTGTTTCTCTTTTACTTTGTACAACCTAACTGCTCTATCAGCAATGGATTTTTGTACCCTAACTATTTACCCCCCCCCCCCCATTTCCACTCTGTAATTCCCCCAAAGTACTTTGAAAATCACAAGATAAATTTCATTTCTGTGGCCTTCAATGGGAGAACCTCCAGAGATTATTATGATTAATAAGTGTTTTTCAACCCAAAAACAAAGAACATTGCTGTGTCCTACCAGCAATAGCAATTCTCATATTATAACAAATGTCATCTTGATCCACATAAATAATATTATCAATTTACCTTTTAATTTCATGCTCTATGCATTTGGTTCTATGTGTAAAACAAATAAGTGGGGGAGTATTAAGGTGGAGAGCTAACAAGCTTTAAAGTTACTCTTGAATTATTATATTTAAGAGCCCATATGAGATATGACAGGAAAACTGGGATGGAATGTAGTGAGTTGGATTCCCAGGAGGAAGGTCGTGTATTCTAAAGGAATAAGAAGCAACTCAGCCTAAATATTGTATGTGACATGACAAGAGTGAACAAACCCCTCCCTAATGATTCACAGAGTGTATTGTGGATGCAAATAGTCTTCAGTCTGGCAAGGTTTTCTATATAAGGTAGTATGAAACAAAAAACTCAGCTTGGAAAAATTGCTATGTGTTATTCTTAGTTTTGAGCCTGACATAAAGCATAGTACATGTCATTTGCTTTACTTCCCACCAGGAACTTCATTAGTTTCAACTATTTTTAATCAGTTGTTTACAGCAGTGGTCCCCAACTCCTGGTCTGTAGATCAGTACTGTTGGAAGCCAGGCCTTGCAAGCAGTGTGCAAGCGTGTGCAAAGCTTCATTGTGCATGTGCGACAAACCACACATGGTTTGCATGTGTGAAACTATCTTCCCTCCCCTGCTGCTGCCAGTCCATGAAGCTAGAAAGGTTGGGGACTGCTGGTTTAGAGAATCAATCAAACATGGTAAAAATTGTATAATAAAATTTATTTCTAAATAACGATCAATAATCCTCAGATACTCTTTATCTTCCTTAAGCCATAAGAGTCTTCTGTTCCTAATACTATATGAACTGTCTGCCTGTTACTATTTTGTTTGATATGCCCACTACTTATTTTTAACGTGGAGTGTGTCACAACACCCTGTTAAGCCCCAATTAAGGGAGGAAGCATATTGCTCTCCTTTTCTGCCTTTCGGCTCATCGCCAGAGACCATCTAGACAGAAAGCTATGAGTTCCGTTGTGTAATTTTTTTATATGTGTGTTACGTTTTTGAGCTGATCAATAAATAAGTAAATTTACACAACGTAATTTCATGGTTCTCTGTCTAGATGGTCTCTGGTGATGAGCCGAAAGGCAGAGAGGGAAACAGTATGTCTCCTCCCTTAATGGGGCCCTAACAGGAAGTTGTGAAAACAAATATATATATATTAATTTTACATATATATATATATATACATGATGAGAGAATATTTTTACAGCTCCTGCTTTTAGGCCCATTTTAAGGGAGGAGACAAACTGTCCTTCTTCTTCTTCTCTGCCCTTCGACTCAACCTAGAGATCATCCAGAGACCCATTAAGATTGCTGCTGTTTTTTTAGATATGTGTTAGATTTTTAAGGGCTGATTTAATAATTAATTAAGAGACCAGGATGGATCCATTTTGGGCTTTTTAGTCCTCTTCAGCTGGCCATACTTCTACTGGGATTTGAACCAGCACTTTCCAGCATATCAAGCAAGCCTTTCTATGCCTTGAGCTAACCGGCTTCCCTGATTACATCAGCCTTTTACAGGACTCTAATGATGAGAGAATATTTTTACAACTCCTGTTTTTAGGCCCGTTTTAAGGGAGGAGACAAACTGTCATCCTTCTCTGCCCTTCGACTCAACCTAGAGATCATCCAGACAGAGACCCATTAAGATTGCTGCTGTGTGTGTGTGTGTGTGTGTGTTTTACATTTTTGAGCTGATCAATAAATAAGTCAGAGAGACTAGTATAGACTATTTCGAGCTTTTTAGCTCTCATCAGCTAGCCATACCCTTAACTGGGATTTGAACTGGGGCTATGTTCCATGCTAGGCAGGAGCCTTAGCCATTAGGCCACCAGGTTCTCTTCCTGATCAGCTGAGGCAGGAGGATAAGTATATACAATAATACAATACAATAATACAATAGCAGAGTTGGAAGGGACCTTGTAGGTCTTCTAGTCCAACCCCTGCGTGGGCAGGAACCTTATACCATTTCAGACAAATGGCTATCTAATACTTGTGTCATTACACCCTGCTAAGCCCCAATTAAGGGAGGAAGCATACTTCTGTCCTTTTCTGCCTTTCGGCTCATCACCAGAGACCATCTAGACAGAAAGCTATGAGTTCCATTGTGTATATATATCAGTGTTTATGTCAGAGCACCTGGCATGCCCAAATATGAGAGAGGGGGAGCGTACTGCTACCCATTTTGCATTTCAGCTCCAATCTAGGAGCCTTCCAGGCAGGAAACCATTTTGTGTTGCATTTGTGCTGATAGTCTCCCTTTATTTATCTATCAGCACAAATGCAACATATATATATATCGAACTGTCCTAAAAATATGAGTTCCAGGTGTAGTTATAAAAGAAACCAACATAATGATCTCCGGAACTTTAATGGCTTTTTATGGCTTTTACACTCTGATGATGTTAGCAGTTGCTAACGAAAGCTCAGTGAGCAATATATTTTAAATATATTATAAAATTCCAGAGATCATTATGTTGGTTTATATATCTATATCTATATATCTATAATTGTTCCACAACATCCTGTTAGGGCCCCAATTAAGGGAGGAAGCATATTGCTTTCCTTTTCTGCCTTTTGGGTCATCACCAGAGACCATCTAGACAGAAAGCCATGAGTTCCGTTGTGTAATTTTTTTTAATGTGTGTTAGTTTTATGAGCTGATCAATAAATAAATCAGGGAGACTAGTATAGATCTATTTCAAGCTTTTCAGTTCTCATCAGCTAGCTATCCCTTACTGGGATTCAAACTGGGGCTGTATTCCATGCCAGGCGAGAGCCTTGCCATTCAGCCAGCCAGGTTCTTCTTATTGCATTAGCTGAGACAGGAGGATAAGTATCTATAATTGTTCCACAACATCCTGTTAGGGCCCCAATTAAGGGAGGAAGCATATTGCTTTCCTTTTCTGCCTTTTGGGTCATCACCAGAGACCATCTAGACAGAAAGCCATGAGTTCCGTTGTGTAATTTTTTTTAATGTGTGTTAGTTTTATGAGCTGATCAATAAATAAATCAGGGAGACTAGTATAGATCTATTTCAAGCTTTTCAGTTCTCATCAGCTAGCTATCCCTTACTGGGATTCAAACTGGGGCTGTATTCCATGCCAGGCGAGAGCCTTGCCATTCAGCCAGCCAGGTTCTTCTTATTGCATTAGCTGAGACAGGAGGATAAGTATCTATAATTGTTCCACAACACCCTGTTAGGGCCTCAATTAAGGGAGGAATTATATTGCTTTCCTTTTCTGCCTTTCGGCTCATCACCAGAGACCATCTAGACCAGGGGTCTCCAACCTTTGCAACTTTAAGTCTGAAGGACTTCAGCTCCCAGAATTCTCCAGCCAGCTTTGCTGGCTGGAGAAGTCTGGGAGCTGAAGTCCTTCAGACTTAAAGTTGCAAAGGTTGGAGACCCCTGATCTAGACAGAAAGCCATGAGTTCCGTTGTGTGATTTTTTTATATGTGTGTTACGTTTTGAGCTGATCAATAAATAAGTCAGGGAGGCTAGTATAGATCTATTTTGAGCTTTTTAGCTCTCATCAGCTAGCCATACCCTTACTGGGATTCGAACCAAGGCTGTATTCCATGCCAGGCGAGAGCCTTAGCTATTAAGCCAGCCAGGTTCTCTTCTTGCTCAGCTGAGACAGGAGGATAAGTATATATAATTGTTCCACAACACCGTTATTCTATACAATAATTTTCACTTGTGCCATGAAATGTAGTTTCAGTGAGATATTACTTTAAAACATTTGGAAAATAAATAATTACTGGTGAAATGAAAGATAGAGAAAGAGATGGGTTCAACACTTCATTCACCTGCTCCTGCCCAGTTCCTCCTGTTCAAATATCTCTGGCCTGGCCCATAGATATGGAAATAGTCCACTATCCACCCATCCCTAGAGGTTCCACCACGAGTCTGTCAAGCAAAAGAAAAACAAAGCCCAATTAATTTAGTTTAAAAACAAATGAATATGCAGGGATGGTAGTTATTCAGAGTATGAGAGAGAAAAGACTGGTTTTTATTTTTATCCTTATGGATTTTTTTTTCTTAAATGTGATGCAGTGGGTAATGTCTACAATGAGATCATAAAGAGAGTTGTGACATCAAGCTTGAAGACCAAACATTCCAAGAAAAGAAAACCTAAATATAGGAAACATGATACTTTTACACACTTTCTCACGTTTGTGTAATGAACTAGTTACCAATCTGGGCGAATCTCTGTCCAAGAACAGAACATTGTTGCCCACAATTTCCCATCTCCCTTCTAAAAAAAATCAAGCAGCTCTGTGCAAGAGCACATAAAAGAGGAATATTCTGTACTAAAAATTAGGAGGTACCAGCATCCGATGATAATTTGGAAGCATAAGCAGTTTTTAATTGGGCTTTCCCCATATTTAATACAGATTGTCTTTATACCTGCTAGACTAGATGTAAGGTGGATGGTATTCAGTTATTTTAGAAACACAAATAAATTTATTTGGGAAGATTTTTTTTAAATTGAGGAATGTGTTACTCTGTGGTAAATTATCAGAGTAACAGGCCAGCATTTTGCAGCCAGTCATATTTCTTATATTGATAGCCAAGGCAATAATTTTAAAACTACTGGAGCTATATTTTCAGAGATTGTTTTGGTTTTTGGGTAGAGTTCTTTTTTAAATATATCTGTTCTATCCTGTCTAACTGTAGGATTGGTGCTTATCTCAATTTCCTAGCTGAGGGAGCTAATGTTATCCAAAGAAACTTCTATGGTCATGTAACTGGCATGACTATACACTGAGGTGCATGGAATGCTATTACCTTCCCACCAAAGTGGTATTTATCTACTTGCATTTGTATGCTTTCAAACTACTAGGTTGGCAGGAGCTGGGGCAAGAATAGGAGCTCGCTTTGTCCACATAGTGCTTGGGTCTCAAACTACCAACAGTTCGACAAGCCCAATATCTTAATTTCCCACTCCCTTTAAACATATTAAGCTATTCAAATATTTTATGTATCCTTATTTGGCCCATTTCCCACAGGAATATATCAAAAAATTGATTTCAGCAAGTTTTAACGTATTACGTTATCTACAAGTCATGGGAACCTGGATTATAGTCTAGTATAAATTGCTTTGTTATATCTCCCAGCCCTGCTGTTCATCTACATTTATTTCCATTTCAAGTTTCAAATGCCATTACCTGCTCCGTCCTTTTTAGCAGTGATTTGACCACTGGAGATGAGAAATAGCTAGCAGCATGGATATCTAATTGAGCATTATATGGTGGCAGTGCAGACCACAGCTTGGGCAGGATGTGAGCATATCCGCTACCAATGGTGTCCACTGCCACACCATCAAGGATAAATTCCTTTTGCTTTTGTAGACATCTCCGTGTAATACAAGTCATGATTAGAAGAGAAAATGGTGACTGTCACACCAAACTACTAATCTCTCACATCATACCACACAGTATATATATGCTACCTCTCTCCTAGCAACTCTCATTATTACCCTACTAGAGTCTCTGTGATGTTACCAAGAGACAATTGTTCCCTAACAACCTGAAGCTGGCATAGCTTTTTCATTTGTGTAGTTGTTTACTTTAGTATAGTTCATTCAATATTACCTTTAGTTTTATATTTGTATTAATTAATCTACCATAGTTCCTGCACAACAGAAAACTTAAAATTGCTAAGCTACATTTAAAGCAACATGCCAAGTTTATTTCATTTTTCATACAACATACAACTGAGAATTTCTTTTAGTACCGTGCAGCTCACAATTCCCTATACATGAACTGTAGTGGAAGACAATCTTTTTAGATATATTTATGGAATGTTCAAAGTATTGTAGCCTAAAATAAATGAATAACCAGTTACATGTTTCATTCATGTCAGTGAAATCACTGATTTTAAGTTCCCACTTTTGAATAATTAAATAGTGTAAATGGTGCATAGAAAAAAGTACATTATACCTTTCTGAATTATTGCCAGATTCATATATTTAACTGATGCTTTTGACTGCAATTCAAATTATGTATTCTGTCTTTTAAAACACTCCCAAAGATTATGCACTGTGTAGTGCAATAATCATTCATGTGTTATGAACAAGAGTGTATTACAACAATTTATGATTGTATTGTCCTATGCTAGTTAATTGTTCAATTTTTTTAAAAGGTCGCATGGGTACATCTTTGTTAAGATTTCTTTCATTTAATTTGCTCAAATGATACAATCTGCTCAACTTTACTCAGTGGGAAAGACAAGAGAAAGACAGCCCAGCTATCCTGCATAACCTGGAGATATTTCTAGCACAAAAATGTACTATATTCAGCTGGGGTGTGAGGACCCACAGCCGAGTTTACAGCTTTAGTGAATCAAAGCAATGTAACTAACATACATGTAAAATAATGTAAATTGCTTAATAGAATTCAATATACATTTATTATTATTATTATTTAATATTTTATGGCAATTAAAAAACATCCAAAAGAAGTTAGCCTATCACTGGACAACCACAGAGCAAATAATTCTGGTGTAATTCTTTTGTACAGTCATAGTTACAGTATACATCTTCTGTGTTTTGAATAAGATTATACAAATATGGTTCTCCTTCACCTATTTCTAACCTTACAACTTTTTAAAAGGTGAAATTAAGGCTGTCCACTGACCCAAGGGATATTAATATACATGAAGATATACAGAGATGTATTAAAACAGCACATCAAACAATTGTGCATTTTTGTGATTAAATATTCTGTTAATAATATCTAAGCTAGTTCAGAATGTCTGTTTCTTTCCTTCTCTATAACATGGAAGATATTCACATCACAAAACTTTGAGCCAATCACTTTTATTTGATTTTTACAAAGAACAAACATATTTATGCAATACTGCCAGCATTGGAAGCAATTCTGGGCCATAGATCTGCACACTCCTTGGCTACAGGGCCTGTGATAGCAGAGCCTGGAAAAATAAAGAACAAACCAGAAATATTTCTTAGCAGCAGCAGCCCAACACCATTATAAAAACAAGCATCTACATTTATGATGAACTGGAAATACCTTGACTTTTTTGAAACAAAAAAAATTCATGTGGTTTTTATTAGAAAAGTATCAAAAGATCAAAAATGAAGAGTTTACTACAATCATAAAATATGAAATGTTGTACTTAATGTTTGCTGCAAAATAAATTGTATGCTTTTCTTTTTAATTCTTAATTCTACTTTTGTGTTTCTTGTTTTCTTTCTTTGTTGCTTGCTTCTGCTCTTTATTAGTTTGTGCTAGTTTTGTAAAACTTTAATGAACGCCCAGGACATTTTAACACGTCATTTTACAGCAATGAGAGCATCCCAGAGGACTAGCTTCACTGTGAATTACAATTCTCTAATTCTAACATAAGCTACTAATAGACTGAATATTTTTGCAAGAAGCAAAATATGATGTTCTTTTTAATTTTGTGGTCCCTTTAGCAGCAATACCTTTCATTTCTCCTTTGTTGTTTACTATCACTCCTGCATTGTCTTCAAAATACAAGAATACGCCATCTTTTCTCCTGTAGGATTTCCGTTGACGAATCACAACTGCTGGATGCACTATGAAAAGTTCAAAATCAGTAGTTTAGTAAGCAACGCCTGAATTTGAAATCAAACAAGTTTCTTTAGAGTTGTAGGACATGCTGCAACTGAAAACAATTAGATCAACTTTATTAAATTCCAGGTCATGGCAGCATAGAATATAAAATGAAAAACCCTAAATGCATATATGTCAGAAAAATTAGAACGAAAACATGTTCCAAGTAGTATTAAATTCTTTATGACTTACTGGTATCACAACAGTTAAGCATGGTATGTGCTTACACCATTTAATTAACAGCACTTCAAAAATACTCGGCTCTGAAGAGACCATCTCTTAGGCCTCTAGCTTTGGTTCTAGTGCTCAAGTAAGATTTCTAATAGACATAAACTTTAAAAGTATATGATTTTACTTTATTATAAAACATTCACCTTTGGGGGGAAATTGGAGAACAGAATAGTCTTTGCTTGTCTACTATCTTTGTTATGGACTACAGCTCAGTCAGCCCCCCTATTCTGCAAACTCTGGGAGTTATTGTTTGAGGAAGATAGATAAAATACATATGCATCACTTACAGTATTTCTGGCCTAAATTATATTCTATTCTGGACTAAATTAATGTACTCTTCTAAAATATAACCCAAACTAGATATATTAGTCTAAATTGAATTTCCCAAAGGAAAAATGTTTTTCCCAGAATATATGAATTCAGAAGATGGAACCACAATCTGATTTATAAATTAATTTAAAGTAAACCCAAACTAGATTCCATCCAATGTTGATAATTTAGCGCAAAAACACTTTATAGTTAAGTCACAACTAATGTAGATCCCATCAATATATTTACCACAAGGATAACTGTATCCAACCATCTTAACTTTAATTACTTTTAATGCTGAAAATATTAGATGTAATGACTAGTAGATCGTAACCATAATTTTTTCCAACTGCTTTTCTCTTACAGTCCCAAAGTAATAATAAGATTATAAATCAATACATCTTATTTATTCCATCACTTACCCTTCTTTCTCAACTCTGGCTTGCCTTTCTTGACAGTAGCCATTACCATGTCCCCCACACCTGCAGCGGGCAGTCTATTCAGACGCCCCTTAATTCCTTTCACAGAGATTATGTACAGATTCTTAGCTCCTGTGAAACGAAGGAATTATTGCTGTTAACAAATACTTTGTATCAAAGTTATAAAGACTTCTCCTATTTTTTGTTGCATTACCGATTGAGGCATAACAGCACAAGCTGCAACCTCACCCAAAAGTAATGCTGTTTCTTTATCCTTTCGCGACAACTCTGTGGGCCATCTGAAAAGACCCAGTAAGTGCTTTTTGAAAGGAAAAACCCATTGCTTCTAGTTTGCATCATGTTCTTTTAGTATGATTGCTATGGCTCACAACTGAACTTACTAGGATTTATTTATATAATACATTGTTTACCACCTAGGTGTTTCATGATGAACAAACAGAAGTTCCATCCAATTCCAGAAATATCTTCCATTATCCGTAGGTAGAGGAAACCTTAAATAGGATCTCCTACAATGAATGCTACAATTGTCCATAAAGCCTAAATATTTACCAATCCAACATTCAGGAGACCGATATTAGAACTAGCATTTCTCCATCTACTTCAGGACTGATTATGCTGCTTAATCAATTAATTGAAAGAACCATTCGTTACCTGTAAGCTGCTCTTGGGAGCCCTTTTGGCTAAAAATCAGTTTAAAAGTGCTTTAAGAAAATTCCCAGACTTTGATAATAAATGTATATATATATATGCATACTTATAAGTGGTAATTGGATATGAATACTGAATAAGCTTTATTAAAGGAGATGAGTAAATATTACTGATGTTTGGTTAAAATAAGCTACAGGGAATAATGATTTTGGAGGATAGTAGAATTAACAAATGATGCCAACATGTGGCTATGTTTTAAGTTTCTATTGGTATGTTTTAAAATGAAGGATGTATAATACAATTATAACTAATTAAGGAAGGTATGGAAAAGATAAAGTTTATAAATATATTTGATGTGACGCACTTGAAATAATATGAAACCTGGATGAATATTAAATACAAAAATATTTTGTAATCAGCAGAAACACTTTCTATAACATGTGAGATTAAGGATTATGTTGTGTTTAAAAATAAAACAAATAAAAAACTTTTTAACAAAAAGAAAGAAAATTGCCAGACTTGCTGCCCAGAATTATTTATTCAAATTAATCAAAATTAAGACATACCTGTATTATCTGCACAGTTGATCACAGCTCCCACTGGGAGACCAAGTGAAATGCGAAATTTCGCACCAGACGAACCACCACGTCCTATTAAAAAGGCAAAGAATGAAGAGTGTTTTATTAAAGCAATAAAAATATGCCAATATCTACCATCTTTTTTATTTTTGAGTCTTGAAACCAGGTAAATTTACACCTAAGAAATCACTGTTTTCCATATACTTACACAAAAGCTCACAGTTTGTGTTAATTGCTGTTCTAATAGTTTGAAAAACTCCATTAATGGTAGCTAAGCTATTAACTCTACTGATCTATGAAGCCTGTCCGATCTCCATACTGTGGTTTTTAAAAAAAGGGGGGGGGGAGTTGCATATCCCTCATCCCTCACCCAAATGGGCAAGCATGAATAATTCATTTTGTCCTCTCAAAGATCTAAGGAAGAGTTTCTCCACCGTCGCAACTTTTAAGACATATGGATTGCAACTTTCCATGCTGGTTGGGGAACTCGATATATCTTAAAAGTTGCCAGTTGCCAGGAACTACAATAAAAATAAAATTCTGGATGATGATAGGCCAATATGTGGAGTACGCCGTCTGCAAAAGATTGTATCACAAATATTATTATAGTAAAGTCCTACTAAAGCAGCTGAAGTTACAATTGCACTGCTTTCCAATCAACTTCTCACCTTCCCGTCCTCAATTGTTTCCTCAAATCCCACGAACCCAAAAATATTGTTTTTGAGCGGGGTTGTCGAAAATATTCATCTCATCAGAGACCTAACTTTCACCCATCAATAATGCTCGATAGAGCGAGCCTAATATCTTCCCAAACTAGAGCGATGAAGGAGGATTCCCTTCCAGACCATCTCACGGTTTAACAGGCCTTACCTCGCTTAGACATCTTGCTCAGGAGGCTGGGGGGGGAAAGAAAGAAATCGCAAGGCTTGCCGGGATAGCTAATACGTTTCAAAGTCCCATGTCACGTGAGGCGACCTTCTCTCGTGAATGCCGGAAACGGAAATAAAATGAGCCCTACTCTATTTTTTTTTAAATAGCTAAAGTAATATTATACTGTCAAAAGGTGAATTTAGTAGGAGGGCTTTAGCCCGTGTTTTTTTTTAAGTTTGACTTTGTAGTTTACGTCTGTACATATTTATTCAAAGAAACGCCCTCTTTAAATACATTTAGTCGTCCATCTCCGCCTTAAGGCGATTCTGTACATGTATTCCCCAAGTGACTGAGCTTAATTTTATTTTAAAAAGAATATTCAAACTGAGTCGGTCATTTTAAAATATTGAATCCTAATTATTCGAATCCTGATAAGAGTTCTCCTAAACATGTGGGTTTAATTCCAGTTACTATTTATAGTGCAAAAAGAGTACCTAAGTTAATATTTTGCGAAAATATAGGGAACACTCTGACACCTTGAAGATCAACAGTACTGCTATTGTACAAAGTTTAATATTTTGAAAATGAAATGAGGGGCAGAAAAGAATATTTAAGGAAAAAATAAGGCAGGTTAACTGAAGTGTTGACCAAAATTTGAACAGCAATTTAGGCGTGATACTGAACTGTTGCTTGAAACATGAATTGCATTGGCTCAGACTCTTGGGTTGACTTGATATACTGAACAATTAACTAATTAGGTTGAATTTGTGTAACAAAATAAGCTAAATGTAATTAAGTAATTTGTAGTTAAGTATGTTACAAAAACGTAGTTGTACAATAATGTTTACTTTTTTATTATCTGTTTTATTATTTTCCTCTTTTTCTTCCCCCATCCAACAATAGGTGTACAAATATATAATATTATCAGGACTACATTTGAAAATTTGAGAAGGATTTGAGATTGATATTTTTGATTGATTTTTGATTGATTTTTGAATGATTTTAAGAAGCATCTGAAGAGGATCTTGACCAGTGTATTTAGATGCGGGAATAGAAGGGGAACTCATCAAACTTGCAGATTACACTAAACTGACAGGAATAGCCAACACCCTATAAAATAGGCTCAAGATCCAGATGGATCTTGACAGACTTTAATACTGGTCTGTATCTAACAAAATAAAATTCAACATAGAGAAAAGTAAGGTTTTATACTTAGGCAAGAAAAACTAAATGTACAGATTAGGTGAAACTTGGCTAAATAAAAATAACTGCAAGAGGGATCTTGGAGTCCCAATAGAAAACCATTTAATATGAACTAGCAGTGTTCTGCATCTGTCAAAAAAAGCCAATACAGGAGGATTGAAACAAGATCATGTAAAGTATTAGTACTGCTTTATAAGGCTTTGGGAAGACCACACACTGGATTATTGCATCCAGTTCTGGTCACCACAACATAAAAATATGTTGGGACTCTGGAAAGACTGCAGAAAGGAGCAACAAGGTGATTAGTATCCTGGAAGCTAGAACATATATGAAGAAGAATGCTGCCACAAAGAAGAAGGGGTAAACCTATTCTTCAAAGTGCCTGAAGGCAGGACAAGAACGATAGATGGAAACTAATCAAGGAGAGAAGCAACCCAAAACTAAGGAGAAATTTCTGGTGAAAGTGCATTGGTTTGCCTTCAGAAGTGCTCCATCACTGGAGGCTTTAAAAAAAGAGACAGGACCATTTGTCTGAAATGGTAAAGGATCTTTTCCTTGAACAGGGGGTTGGATTAGAAAATCTCCATGGTCTATTAGTCTATTATAGTGAAGATGTAAATTGCAGTAAGTGTAATACTGATTGTTGACCAGTGTAATACTGGTTGTTATACTTTCCATGTATATTGGACTACATACATGGAATCATCCCCATTCATAATTTCCATTTGTTATGTTGGTAGAGAATACTATAGCCAATATGTCCTCTGTAGATTATTTTTACAATATAATGCCGAATTCCATATGGAATCTTATGCCCTCCTGTTTAATGAGCATTTCAAACCAGCGACCAGTAATTAATAATAATAATAATAATTTATTAAATTTCTAAACCGCCCCCTCTCCCCAAAGGGACTCGGGGCGGTATACAGGAAAATTAAAAACATCTAAAAACATAACAATACATAATTAAAATCGAATTAAAAACCCTGTACTAAAATTTATAAAACATTAAAAACTGTATCCCATTAAGACTAAATAAAACAATTTGAATTACAGACTGGGGCGAGGAGCATAAATTAGGCCAAGCCGGCCTGATGGAACAGATAGGTCTTAACTTTTTGGCGGAAGGAGCGGAGGTCCGTAGTAGTTCTAATATCGGGGGGTAGGTCGTTCCAAAGGGTCAGGCACATCACAGAGAAGGCCCTTCCCCTGGGCGTCGCCCGCTGGCATTGCCTAGTGGACAGCACCCGGAGAAGTCCCTCTGTGGGAGCGAATTGGCCGAAGGGATGTATGGGGCAGGATACGATCCCGCAAATAACTAGGTCCTGTGCCATGGAGCGCTTTAAAGATGGTGACCAACACCTTGAAACGTGCCCGAAAGGCCACAGGCAGCCAGTGCAGCTCGCGCAGGAGCAGTGTTACGTGGGAGTATCTGGTAACTCCCAAAACTGTCCGCGCTGCCGCATTCTGGACCAGCTGTAGTCTTCGGGTGCATGTCAAGGGGAGCCCCATGTAGAGAGCATTGCAGTAGTCTAGACAGGACGTCACAAGCACATGAGTGGCTGTGCGAAGGGCGTCCTGGTCCAATAGGGGACGCAACTACCAGGCGAACCTGGTAAAACACCCCCCTGGCCACGGTCCTCCATCAACAGCCGGGTATCCAGGAGGACGCCTAAGTTGCGTGCCCGATCCACGGGGGCTAGATGTTCGCCCCCTATGGCCAGTGATGGAGTCAACTGGTTGAACCGGGGCGCTGGTAACCACAGCCACTCAGTCTTGGATGGGTTGAGCTTGAGTCTGTTTCTTCCCATCCAGTACAAGTTCTCAGACTCAATATATTACAATTTTAATGGTTGCCTTTCCTGAATAGCCAAAATCAAACATATTTAAAACAAATGTATCAGTTTTTCCTATCCTCACTAAGCAGAAAAAAAATCAGTTTTATATATTAGTGACTGAATTGGAAGCAACGATTTTTCAGGGGGGGGAAATGCAAACGTCAAAACAAACTGTTTATATTAACGGGTGGATTGTTTCCAAATACTAATTAACAGAATTTAAAATCTTCCTACTGTAAAAAACAGGTCTATAGTTTCTCTTCTCTCGTTTGAAGAGAAACTACAGCAAGAGCCAAACCAGCGAGGGGGGTATAGCTCAGTGGCAGAGCATTTGACTGCAGATCAAGAGGTCCCTGGTTCAAATCCGGGTGCCCCCTCAAAAATATTTTTTTATTCAAAGCAAGCAATTCACTGATCGGAATTTTGGAACAACGGAGAAGCAATTTATATAACATACAACAATTTATGTACATTATGTACATACATGAAACAAATTTACGCAAATTGCGTAACAGGAATCTCGGCAGCACCGTTTACGCGCAGCTCTAAGTTCTTTAAAACGACCAATCAAACTCGAGCAAATCATTTTTAATTTACACAATTACAAAATCGCCGGGATCTATATATCTCAATATCTCTAATGCTAAGGATAAAATCAGCCCCGCTAAATGAATTACATATCCGCAGTTTTCAATCTGAACAATCGTATGACGTATGCAGTTCTACACTCAACATGGCTAGAGAATTCTGGGAGTTGAAGTACAGGAAACGTCTTAAAATTGCTCGGGTCGTGAAACACTGCAGTAAACCAAGATGGTTCCAGCAGGAAGCCTTCCGATCCGCTTCCGAAGCCGGGGCTGCCTCGCTCATGTGCTTCTCCGCCGCGGCCAAAGATTGGTCGATCCAGTCCACGCGGCTGGGGAACTGGCAGACGCGCCGCGTGACTCACCTAGAGCCGCAACCGCCGTCGTCCGGCAAAAGAAACAGAAATTGGGGCGGGGCTGATGAACCAAGCCCGCCCTTCCAAATCCACCTCATTTTGCCCTCCTTTCTGATTATGAAATATGGTTTGGAGTGGAAGCTCCTGACGTACTGTTTTTATTTTAAATCTGAAAAGGTATTAAAGAAATAGTTAAGTTGTGAAGACAGAGGGATATGTCCCAAATATAAGAGTGCATTTTAAAATTTAACAATTGCTCGCAGTTTAATTTACAACAAAGTAAATTAAGTAGTTCTTAATTTACTTAATGTTCTTGATGTATGACTACAATTGAGCCCAAATTTCTGTTGCTAAGCGAGACAGTTGCTAAGTGAATCCCCCTCCACAATTTTATGTTCTTGCCACAGTGGTTAAATGAATAGCTGCTGCTGTTAAATTAGTATAAGGTTGTAAAGTAAATCTGGCTTCCCTGTTGACTTTCAGGTCATAAAAGATGATCACGTAATCCAGGACACTGCAACCATCAACAATATGAACTAGTTGCCAAACATCCAAATTTTGATAACGTGACCATGGATATGCTGCAACGATCATAACTGAAAAATTGTCATAAGTCATTTTTTTCACTGCTGTTGTGACTTTGAATGGTTACTAAATAAAAGATTATTTTTATTTATTTTATTTTATTAAATTTATACCCCCGCCCTTCTCCTTGTTAGGACCCAGGGCGGCGCACAGGCATTATTTAAAAGACACAAAATACAATAAATATCAATTAAAATGTATTAAATTAATAAACCCGTGCTAAAACCCAATGTTAAAACCCTTACCAGATTATAAATTTTTCTTAAAAAGTCAGAAACGGGGGGATATCCTAGGCCGGCTTGTTGGAATAAATACGTCTTAAGACGTTGGCGGAAGAGGCGGAGGTCCGAGATAGTACGAAGGTCGGGGGGTAGGTCGTTCCAGAGGGCCGGGCCCGCCACAGAGAAGGCCCTTCCCCTGGGTGTCGCCAACCGGCATTGCCCCGCCGACGGCACCCGAAGAAGACCCTCTCTGTGGGAGCGGATCGGACGAAGGGATGTATGGGGCAGGAGGCGGTCTCGTATATAGCTAGGCCCCGAGCCATGGAGCGATTTAAAGATGGTTGTCAATACCTTGAAGCGCACTCGAAAGGCCACAGGCAGCCAGTGCAGCTCGCGCAGGAGAGGTGTTACGTGGGTTTGCCTTGAGGCACCCATAATCACCCGCGCGGCCGCATTCTGTACTAACTGTAGCCTTCGAGTGCACCTCAAGGGGAGCCCCATGTAGAGAGCGTTACAGTAAGCCAGCCGGGACGTCACAAGCGCTTGAGTGACTGTGCGAAGGGCTCCCCGGTCCAGTAAGGGGCGCAACTGGCGTATCAGGCGTACCTGATAGAACGCCCCCCTGGCCACGGTCGCCACATGGTCCTCCATGGACAGCCGGGAATCCAGGAGGACACCCAAGTTGCGCGCCCTCTCCACGGGGGCCAGTTGTTCGCCCCCAATGGCCAGTGTTGGACTTATCTGGCTGAACTGGGGTGCCGGAAACTACAGCCACTCGGTCTTGGACGGGTTGAGCTTGAGTTTGTTACTACTACTACTAGATTAACTTGAAGATGACTTGTAATTGAAAGGAATAATACTAATATTGAGTCGCTGAAGTAGTATGGCATGCTTTTGGGCAGCCCTAATATTTCTGCAGAGCAATCCTTTATATGCCATTTCTAGTTGCAGCAGTCCTTAGCCCAGGAAAAGGCAAAGGATGCTGTTCTAAAAAAAGCTTTGGTAATGAAGATAGAAGTATTGAGCAGAAACACAAAAAAGGGACTTGATAATCAACTTGACTGATTGCATGTGCAGACATGTCAAAAAGAAGTTGGCTTTTAATGTTGAGGTGAAATCTCCAGAGAAATATTGCAGACTACAGGAATAGGAGCACTATTCAGGTAACACTGAGAACACAGATAAACCTCCAAGTGCTTCAATGACCCTCTAAAAGGATGCACATTACCAGTTATGTGTAAGGAATATAAATCCTTCCATTCCCCACTATCCTGTCAGAACTGAAGAAGCTTCTTGGATGAGAAGCGAAAGGTCTTCAAAAGAAAAAAACAAAGTCCAGTTGCCTCCTGAAAAAGCACCTTTGGGACAGGTGAAAGAAAAGAAAAGTTTTTTTCTCAATCTGCCTATAATCTGAAAAACTATATGGTTTATGCAAAAAAAAAAAAATCTCTTCCAAACTGCCAGCCACTGATAGTAAAACTTCATCTGTGTAGTGAGTGGTGATTTTTTTTTGCCTTTTAGATGATTAGTTAGATTGAAATTTCTCTGGATTGCTTGTTTTCATTTTGCCCTACAATATTGTATTTTTGTTTAGATTTGCATATTTCCTCAAATCCTTACTTAGTAGAGAGACAATTAAAAAAGCACAAAAATAAAATAGTTTCTGCATACTTTTACAAGAAAAAATCTATTTCCAAGGTCTATATAGACTTTCCAAGGGCTATATTTCCATTAGACTTTGGAGTGGCAGTATTAAAGAAGAAGAGGAGGAAAATATTTTTGTGTAATCTATATTAATTCCATCCAGAATTGCTTATTATTGGTATTCTAACCTGTATCAAGAGTATTTCCACTGTAATATTTTTGGTCAATCTGCCTATATAATCTGCAAACAATGTGGATTATGCAAAATAAAACCCATACCTGCCTTTTCATTAGTCTAGAAGTATTATGACACTGATCGTTAGATAATCTTAGAATATAATAGTTTGAAAATATGCCAGGTTGAGAAATGCTGCCGAAAGTGTTCCTTCCACTCCACTAATGGCTCTCAATTAGCTAGGTAGGGAGGTACAACAATCCTTGCTTTCTTAGTAAAACAACAAAGAGGGAATTTTGAATTTGGGGCAACAAGTAAAGTTTCATTTATAATACATGATGTCAATTTTTTCAGTCTGTATTTACAACTTGTAAATAAAGGTTGTAATAGGCCATAATTGGGCTTCTGAAACTCATACAGCAAATTCTATGACACCTTGAAAATCAAGAGTGCTACTGTTGTACAATATATATATATATATAATTTAATGAATAGTTAAATCCGAAATGATTACCTTAGTTGCTGACTGAACAAAAATTACCGTAAACAGCAGGTTAGCTATAATATCATTTCATTGACATCAATTGTTAACTAAGATAAATAGGTTGTATTAGCATGCTCACCCATGATTAAATGAACATTATTTATTCATTTTAGACTCTTGTGTTGACATGATACATTGAACAATAAACTAATCAGCTAGGGTAAGTGTGTATTAAAACTATGAAAAGACATTGTACAAAATTATTTTCACTGTCCTACTATCTGTTCTGAAATATTCCCCATTTTCTTCCTTCACCCCAATAACTGTATATATAATTTTCTTCTTAGGAACTTCGAAGATCCAAAGTTTAGGATTGTGACCAGTGAAAATGTTGATAGTAATAAGTGGCTTATTTGTTAAGATCTCAGAAAACGGTTAATGGAAGAATGCATACTTTCCATGTGTATCAGGCTACAACTCTCAGCACATTTCTTAGTCAATGCCTTTTCAAAGCATTAGGCTGCAGATATTTCTCATAATGTAATGCCCAATCCTACATAATCCTGTAAGGAATCCTATGCATTCTTTACAGGACTCCATGCGTAACAAACTTATCAATAAACAATAAATATCCATTCCCAGCTCTCAAGTTCAGTCTTGGGACATTATGTTTTAAATGATTCCCTTCCTAAATGGTCAGTTGATTACTTATGTGCCCACAAGTTGGTGTTTATTTTAATGACTGCACAGATTTTCTCTGTCCTAACCTACTTTGCAGGTCTTTCAGTAGTGTACCCATTGCCATATAAATGAGTCCTACTTTCCTCCTAATGATCCTCTTCTTTCTCTTTCTACCTTTGCAACATAGACTTTCCCGGAGAACTATGTCTTCACATAATATAAGGTATAATGATTTGAGCCCGGTCCTATGTGCCTTGAGTGAGAACTCTAATTTGATGTCTTTGATTATCATTTTGTTTATTTTCTTGGCTATCCATAGTATTCTCCAAGGAGTCTTGGAGAATACAAAGTTCAAAAGTATACTTTCTATCCTGAGTCTTCAAAGTCCAACTTTTACTTCAATAAAGTGTCACAGCAGAATTGCTGTATGCATGATTCTGATCTTTATAGACAGAGATACATCCTGATACCTGCATATCTTTTCCAACACCTTCATTGCTACTTTTTCAAATCTTGCTTGCAGCTTATGTCTGCTGGTTACTTTATTATTGATAGCCTTAAAAAGCAGAAGTGTCCAGGACGTCAATATTTTTTGTCAGTTCTAAGGTTGATTGCTGTATTGTCATTAGTCATCTTCATTATATCTGACTTTGTTCCATTTTTTAAATTGTTTTGTTGTGCTTGTGGATCATTTGCATTTTCAATGTCACAAGCTTACTGCAGATAATTAATCCTGTATTTCTTCATCTAATTAAAAAATCATACTGATCTTCTATTGTTTTAATTGGGTTTTTAAGGGGTTTAGTTTTTAAGATTTTAGGTTTTTTAGCGCAGGGATAAATTGTTTAATTTGACTTTTATATATTTATGATGTATTTATATTTGTACGTTTTTAATTCCCCTGTGCACCGCCGCGAGTCCCTTCGGGGAGAGGGAGCAGTTTACAAATTAAATTTATTATTATTATTATTATTATTATTATTATTATTATTATTATTATTATTATTATTATTATTATTATTATTATTCAAGTCCGTGTTTTCTCAGTATATATTTCATATGTATTTGTAGGCTTAATAAATAAGGAGAGAATATACAGCTTTTGGTCAAAATGGTACAATTTCAAATCCTGTATTATGTGGATCTTTCCTATTGTCACTAAACAAAAAGCCTTACAATATTTTTTTTAATTAAAAAAACAACAACAACCAGGGATCTTCTGGCAGATAATGAAATTGCAAGGAGAAATTCTACCATTAAACTATTTATGTCAATTTGTTTATGAATTACAACATTCCTGAAGAACTAACACGACTTCTACCAATTCTATTATGAAATGGAATATTTAGTTTCACTTCCTTCCCTTGAAAAAAACCTGTCGCAACATTCATAGCAGAAAAGGGGGTATAGCTCAGTGGTAGAGCATTTGACTGCAGATCAAGAGGTCCCTGGTTCAAATCCGGGTGCCCCCTATCTGTGTTTTTTGTTTTAATACTTAAATTTAACATTCACAGCAAGCAGTAATGCTCACCAATCAGAATTTAGTAGTAATGTATAAATAAATGTGTACAAGTTCCCTAATGAGAATTTCTGGAAATCTTAGATATACTTTTGATTCTAATAGCTTTACCATCACAAAGTTCACTTCCTTTCTAAGCAGTCAAAAGAATTAATTCTCGACAGCAGTTCTTGTTCCTTCTGTCTCCTTGATGTTTTTGGTCGGAACTAAAGAATGAAAGATGCAATTATGCACTTACTAAACCAGATCATCTTTCCTCTCGCTACAATTTAGTGGCTGCAGTGTTTACATGCACGAACTGAGCGTCCTTATGTGTGTGCTAAATTGTTCATGTGAAGCCATAGGAATAGTTCTCTAGGTCAATTGCAAAGCAATAATCAGCACATGAGGGAAAAGCTCCCTGCCCGGTTCCCTCCTCCTTTTCTTTTCAAAGGATTAGGCTCCATCCACGTCTATTAGGAAGCAGTGATTCCTCACAACTGCAAGATAAACCCCACGGTTTGTATTGTGTTGACATGATTGTTCTGTGCTTCAACACCCAAACAGCTAGCAGGGAAAATATCCACCAGTCATAGCATTTCTTTCGGAACAGGCTAGGTCTGTTTACAAGTTCCTTTACTTTTGGTTTCCTGCCTATTCTCTTCTAGGCTCCATTTTGATCATACACATAAAATTCATCATCATGAAATAGATGAAAAGCATGAAGAGAGATGGATCTAGCAGCATAATGATTTAGGACTAAGTGTGGGTCTGATTGCAGTATTTCCTTATCTCCTAGTTTCCATTTTGACTACATCTGATGCATAAAATAAATTATTATAGCAATGTCACAATTGTGAAAGAGATTCGTGAATGAGACAGACTACAAGCTGTGTGTTTATTTAGGATTTTCCTCCTCTTCCTTTTCTTCATAAAGGAAATGAATGCTTTTCTCTGAAGATCGAGAGGAGGAATATTTGCCCACCAATGCTTTGTGGAAAAATCCCTTAAGAGTGTAGAATGAAAACTGTCACTGTAATGCTGACAGAGTAGTCTAGCCCTACTACATGATTATCATTTTAATGTACTGGTCAGTGATTTTTCCACAGGATGTTCCTAATATTGATACACGGCCGGGAGCTGCCTGGACACAATTGCTGCAGGGTTGTTAGGCTACCGTAACTCAAAAGGAATCTTCATAATAAAAGATTCAACTCTATGCATCTTGTACAAATTTGAAGGACCATCAATACAGTACTGCTGTGCTGTGGTCATTTTATTCCCTCAAACTTTTACCTATGAACATTTTATGATTTTCCTCAATACCTAGAGACACATTCTGGATGAGTTGCTATCCACATTCATCTAAATGTTACAACAGTCTAGTTTTAATGGCAAAAACAGAGCCCTTATATATGTCATTATTTTCTTCAAAGTTTGATTTTTGGTAAGCTTATATAGTTTCATCTGTCTTAACTTTTGGATAATTCTTAGTATCACCCTTCCTCTGTTGACCTTACCAGCAAAAGTGATCCTACAAGCATTTATCTTCTCATAAGCCTCACTGTCATATCATGGAACCTACTGGAGTATGCCACTAATTTATTTCCATGGGAAGAGGGAATGGCATAGTAAAACAACACAAAGCAAGAACAACAGGATTGAGATTATTATTGGTTTATAGCAGGCTCATTGAAATGCATCTTCTAACATGAACAGATAACATATGTAGGAAAATATTTGATTCAGATATACATGACAATGTACGTTATGATAATGTAAATGTCAGACAATGACATTTAAGATACTCTAAACATTTTTTTGCTTTTTGAAGTTGAAATGGCCATTCATAAGTTACATAGGGTCTGATCCCTGCTGAATGAAAGTTTATCCTTGAGTTGGCAAAAAACAATTATCAACTTTACATTTGTTGACTGTATGTTGACCCCCTACTCTGTCTTTTTTGAGACTATTGAATGTTCTCAAAAGTAGAGAAATGTTTACAATGTTGCCAATTTCTATAAATAAATGGTAGCAACCAGCATTTCAACTATTTCTCCGAATGTTGGAAGATTTCTGCAAACGTGAACTTAGCAAAACATAGCTTGATCCACATATGATTCCTATATGAAAGTTATGGGAAAATAATATCTAAGCAATATAAGCTGGTGCATGGCAGAAAATCTGACTGTTTTCAGTGGAAGAACTCTGCAATTATGCACTCTAGAATGCATTATTTTACATAGTTGATTGTGCTGCAATTATTTCAGCAGTTATTTTGTAATGAGGCAGAATTAAATCTTAGAATTATGAAAGTTGTATTTTAGTACATCTGGAAGGTTAAAGATTAGGGAAGACAGATTCTTGTTAAAAGTGGACAATGGTTTCATTATCTGCATTGCATGTATGTACATTAATTTTTTCCCCAATAATGCTGCTGATTATTATGAACAGCCTAAGCAAGCAAGACTCAACTTGGTCAATAAATACTTCCTTTTCTAACTGAAATGGTTGAAGGTATAATTTATTATATTATGTTTGCATGAAAGTGGTAGTGATAATGGGTAGTGTAGGAGTAGGTAAACAAAAAATCTGTACAAAGGGCAAACCAGGAAAGGACCCAGTCTGGAAATACTTGGGTGAACAATAGATGTTCAAGTTAAAGCTTAGCTAGCTAACATTCAGATGTATCTTCGTAAGAAAATAGGTTTTTGTCATACATTAATATTAGCAATAAAAGATACTGAATACATGAAGGGAACTATTTATTACAAAAGTCTGAACGAGAAGGAAAACTCCCTCTATATACATCAGAATGGTTTCAAGTTCAACCTGCAATTGTGGAAGAGGAATTCACTGATGCCATCAGCTGTTCATTCCTCTACAATCTCCCAATTTACACTGTACGCATTATTTTCATATAGAAAGAAAACATAGAATCCAAACAACTGTAGAATTGGTTTTGCAGAAACTAGAAAATGTTTCAGAATTAGCTAACTAATGGATAGGAGAATTACTATCAAAGACACCGAGGCCCTGGGGTTATGAGCTGTAATCATGGGTGACTGTCACTTAACTACACACATGAGTTTTGGTATAGGTAGTCCTTGATTTACAAACATTTTGTTTACTGACCATTAAGTCACAACAGCACAGAAAAAAATGATGTCATTTTTCACGCTTACAACCATTGCACGATCCCCATGATCACGTGATCAAAATTCAGACATTTTGCAACAGCATGTATTTATAAGAACTGCAGTATCCCAGTGATTATGTGATTATATTTTATAATATTCTGACAATTCAATGGGGAAGTCAGAATCACTTAACAACCATGTTACAAACTTAACACCTGCAGTGATTTGCTTAACAACGGTGACAAGAAAAATAATAAAATGGAGCAAAATATCTAACATCTGCCTTGCTTAGCAATAGAAATTTTGGATTCAATTGTGGTCTTAAGTCAAGGACTACCTGTATACAACTTCCTCCTTTTTTTCTTCACTTTAATTACAAATAAATGCCATAGTAAAAATATTTCTGATTGCAGACAAAATGTACTAACAATAATACTATGTCCTCCTTCCCTGTTCTACCCACTCCAGTACAATTATATCTCAGTCACTAATCCAGATGCAAGACTAGAACAGTCGAAGGGGCGCTTCTGTCATCCTCAGGATAACAGTCATTGTGCCAAATAATCAGTAATGCTTTATGAAGAAGAGGAACCACAAACGTCCCCTGTCCTCTTCCCCTTGTTCTCAAATTGTAGACTGCTCCTGCAGAAAGCCTTCTGATCCAGAATGAACTTGCTCAGCTTCCGAAGCCAGGGCCGCCTCGCGCAGCACGCTCACATGCTCCTCTGCAGCAGATAAGGATTGGTCGATCCAGTCCATGCAGCTGGGGAACTGGCAGGCATGCCGTGTGATCAGCACCAAGTGACTCACCGAGAGCAGCAGCGCTGTCGTCCTGCAAAAGAAACAGAAATTGGGGCAAAGCAAGAGCAATACAATAGCAGAGTTGGAAGGGACCTTGGAGGTCTTCTAGTCCAACCCCCTGCCTAGGCAGGAAACCCTATACTATTTCAGACAAATGGCTATCCAACATCTTAAAGACTTCCAGTGTTGGGGCATTCACAACTTCTGGAGGCAAGCTGTTCCACTGATTAATTGTTCTAACTGTCAGGAAATTTTTCCTCAGTTCTAAGTTAATTCTCTCCTTGATTAGTTTCCACCCATTGCTTCTTGTCCTGCCCTCAGGTGCTTTGGAGAATAGTTCAACTCCCTCTTCTTTGTGGCAACCTCTGAGATATTGGAAGACTGATATCATGTCTCCCCTGGTCCTTCTTTTCATTAAACTAGACATACCCAGTTCCTGCAACCGTTCGTCATATCTTTTAGCCTCCAGTCCCCTAATCATCTTTGTTGCTCTTCTCTGCACTCTTTCTAGGGTCTCCACATCTTTTTTATATTGTGGTGACCAAAACTGAATGGAGTATTCCAAGTGTGGCCTTACCAAGGCATTATAAAGTGGCATTAACACTTCACGTGATCTTGATTCTATCCCTCTTTATGCAGCCTAGAACTGTGTTGGCTTTTTTGGCAGCTGCTGCACACTGCTGGCTCATATTTAAATGGTTGTTCACTAGGATTCCAAGATCTCTCTCACAGTTGCTACTATTGAACAAGGTACCACCAAACTGTACCTGTGCATTTTGTTTTTCTTGTCTAAATGTAGAACTTTACTTTTTTCATCATTGAATTTCATTTTATTAGATAGTGCCCAATGTTCAAATTTTTCAAGATCCTTCTGTATCTTAAGCCTATCTTCTGGAGTGTTGGCTATTCCTGCCATCTTTGTGTCATCTGCACATTGGATGAGTTCCCCATTTATCCCCTCATCCAGATCATTTATGATATTAAAGAGTACTGGGCCTAAAACAGAGCCTTGGGGTACTCCACTGCATACTTCCATCCATGTAGATGCAGTTCCATTGAGGACTACACGTTGAATGTGGTTGGTCAGCAAGTTATGAATCCATTTGGTGGTGATGTTGTCTAACCCACATTTTTCTAGACTGATGAACCAAGGCTGATGAACCAAGCCTCACTTTTCCTATTTCGTTTTTAAAAAATTTTAAGTGTGCATGCCGGTGCGTTAAATTGTTAAATTGATATTATAATACTAATATTTAATTACCATATTTGCTTATTCAATTTGATGCTGCCTGATTCTAAGGGGCTGTTTAACATTAATATTATAACATTTTTAATATAGTTCTAGAACTTTTGCATTTTGACTGTGACAAACAAAAGTATACAATATCAAGAGAGTAAAAGAATTGAAATGGACTGGTCACATAGCAAGAAGAACTGATAGCAGGTAGATAAAGGCAATCATAGAATGGATCCCACTTGATAAAAAGCATCCATGAAAGAGACCTACAACAAGATGGCTCGGCAATATCAGCTAGTATTACCAGCCCAATTGTCAAAAGGAAGCTCAGGACCATATTGGTTGGAAAGTTTTTCCCCCAAATCTCATACATGTGGAAGAGGCCTTCATCCTGCAGTGGATTGACAATGGCTAAAATGATGAATAGTGAATTTAAAAGAAAAGGCAAGAGAAAAAACAAATCATTTTGGATGAGATAATAAGATGAGAAATTAAAGAAATTTCCAGACAAGATTAATATTTATCAACAAATTAAGCTGCTGTAGGGATAATTATCTATATTAACATGAAAAGAATGGAATAAAAATGAATTATGCAAAACAAAAAATGAATTTGCAAATAAACTAGAGAAGTGATTGATATGCAGTTTCAAAAAAGAACATGATAAAATTACAAAAAGACACTGTAAACATGATTATGAAAAATATTTCATCAATATAGTTTCAATTTATGTAAATTTCCATGGAGAAAATAGTTGAATATTTAAAAAAACAAAATTTGCTGAAGACTAATGAAAGAGAAAAAGATTACGAATGGACTCGCAACAATAAGGAAAATGTACAAAGCTATTAAAAAAAACTCTAAAAGAGGAAAAATGTCTGGACCAGATGGGTTACTGGTTTCTTATTATACATACTTTGAGGATAACCTTTACAAAAAATGACGAATTTATTTTACAGAAGGGGAAGATGCTAGAGAATAGAAAAGAGGTTATATTCCTTTAATGTGTAAGAAAGAACAAGATTTGAAATTAACCAGAAACTCAGCTGATATCATTATTAAATAATAGCTATAAGTTGTATACAATGATTTTGGCTGAGTGCTTAAAAATAAGTTTGTAAGAATTTATTTATGAGGATTAATTTGTTTGCCAAAAGGTCAGTTAAAGGATAAAATCAGAAATGCTTTGAACATCTTAAATCAACATAATGAAAAGTAAACTGTTGATTTTTTAAAATGCAGAATAAAAATGACAATTTAAACTGAGGTTTCTTATTTAAAATTTTGAAAGATATGAATTTTGGAAAGAACCTTATTAAAATGGTAGAGGCAGATTTTTTTCTTGTTTTCCTCCTTTAAAACTAATGTGTGTCTTTGGTCCAGTGTGTCCTATAGTGTGAAAAATATGATATACTGTTTTCTAGATTATATAGTTAGAAAGTAAGGCGGACATCTATCCTTTTTCTCATGAGTGATCATTTCATAAAGAAGAATGAGTTGTAGGTCTGTTAGGAGAAGATAGCATGTCCCTCCTTCCTTGTTTTTTTTCTTTCTCAAGACAATTAGAATTTAAATTTGTCAAAAAGAAAAAAAATGGTGCAGGAAGGTTGGCTATGCAATGTAAACAGAGGCCCTCTGTTTTCTAAAATAAAGGTATCATACCTTCCCTCCTAAGCAATGCCTACTCACCTGGCATCTAAGAGTTTGGGGTCCAGTGGTGGATACATAGATCGGACCACATCATCTACCCTATGAGGAAAACATAGATGTCTAGTTGTAATTTAACAATGTACACATTAGGGAAGTGAGATAAAAAGTGCTATGTTTTTGTCTGTCCATTCATCCATCCACTCATCCCTCACCCCCCTCTGTCTGTCCAGTATAAGGGGGATGACAGTTTGCTCCTGTTGAGTTGTATGAACCTCAGCATGTCTTTCTTGCATTCCGTATATTAACTTAGTGTGACAAAGTGCACCAAAGATTGTTATCCGATTGTTAGTGAGGACATTACCAGGATCACCTCTGTCTACTTGCATATAGAAGATAAATCTTATATCTCAGGCAGATGTTGTTAAAGTTAAACTAATAAAATTAAGATGTGAAGTTCCCAGCCAGGCAAGGGGGAGGGATTATGTGAAAAACTAACTTGAACAGGTGCAAGAGACTTAGACCTGATCCCAGAGGCGTAGCGTGGGGGGTGCAGGGGGTGCCGGCCGCACCGGGCGCAACATCTGAGGGGGCGCGCTCGCAGCGCGCACCCCGCCTGCCTCAGGCCGGCCTCCCGCCTCAGCCCCGTCCCGCCGCTGCCGCCGCCGCCGCCCCGACAAAGTTTTGACACTCGCGGGAAGGGAGGCGGAGGCGCCACGGTCCCCTCCTGCGGCGTCGAGGGAGCGCGGAGAGGCGGGAAAAGGCCAGGCGGCGCCGAACGGGGAAGCCTGGGCGGAGGTGGCGGAGAGAGCCCGGGTGGAAGTCGCTCGCTCCGGCGGCCGGAGGGGTCCCCTGCTCAGCCCACCCGGGGAGGGTCGAGAATGCGAGCGAGGGGCCGGGAAGGAGGAGGAGGCGGAGGAGGAGCTCCCACTACAAATTGACACCCCAGCCGAGCAGGAGGAGGGGGGAGGAGGAACGCCCCCCCGCCAGACACCCCCTTCCGCTCCTCATCCCCCTCCGCCCCCACCCTTTCCCCCCAGACCCTCCAGCGCCGCGCCCCCTCCCTGCGCAGGGCGTCCCCTCCCGCTCCCCCGCCCCCGATGCGCGCACTTTTCCTTCTCTTCCCACTTTTATTGTGGTTTGAAAACGGAGCGAGGGACTATCTGGGGGAGGGTTAGGGGGCGCAAATTACTTGTCTTGCCCCGGGTGCTGACAACCCACGCTACGCCACTGCCTGATCCCCTCCCCTTAAGTTCCTTGAAATCCTATTTGCTAATTTCCAAGGAAGGCAACTAGTCTGGGAAGATGCTTGTATAGAACTTATATCGTTTTTTAAAGAACACAATAAAATCGTCAACCTGAACCCTTCATACTGTATGTAGATGTGGTTGCTTGTACCTGACACAGAGAGAAAAAAAGATAAATGCCTCACTGCATCTTAGACTCATAGAAACATGGGGTAGGAAGGGATCTTGGAGGTCATTAGACGACCTGCCCAAGGCTGGATCCTCCACCAGGAAAAATGATTGCCCAATCTTCCTGAAAACCTCCAGCAATGGAGTACCCACAACTCAGAGAGATAAACTGTTCCAATTGATTAATTTTCTGTCAGAAAATTCTTCCTGAGTACCGTGTTTGATCATCTACTGACAAGCTTCCATCCATTGGTTCTGCCTCAAGGTGCTATGGAAAATAAACTGTCCTGCCCTCAGGTGATGTGGAGAATAAACTGACTATTTTTTCCTTGTGACAGCCCTTTAAGTATTGGAAGATGGCTATTAAGCCACCCTTAAACCTTCTCTTCATCAGGTTAAACATACCCAGTTCCCTTAGCCATTTACTGTGTGATTTAGGCTCCAGACTCCTTATCATCTTTGTTGCTCTTTGCTATACTCTTTCTGGGGTTTTAGCATTATTTTTGTATTGTGTTGAGTAGAATTAGGCAGGGTATTTCAAGTGTGGCCCCACTAGTGCAGTATAGAAAGATACTATTACTTCCGGTGATCTTGATTCTTCCCCTCTACTGATGTAGTCAGATTGCATTGGCCTTTTTGGAACCTTCAGCACACACCTGGCTCATACTGGTTCATCAGGACTCTTTGATCCCTTTCACAACTAGTACTCTTGAGCTAGGTACCACCTATTCTATTCTGTGCGCATTTGTTTTTTTCCTGCCTAAGTGCAGGACCTTACTATTCTCACCAATGAATTGCAGCTTGTTGAATAGGGACCAATGCTCAAAGTCTGACAAGATCTTTCTGAATTTTGAGTCTGTGTTCCAAAATATTAACATCTCCCCCACTCAACTTTGTGTAATCTACCCTTAATGACCTCATCTAGGTCATTTATGTTGCTTGAGAGTATTGCACTCAAGACAGAAACTTGAGATACCTCACTGCATTTCCTTCTTCGTATGCTCCTGTGATATACACAGATACATTTAGCATCCTGAACAGAATTATAGCCATCCCTTCTTTAAAACTTTCCTCTTCTATTCTGCAAATCCAAGGGCATTAAAAACAGAGAGAGCAAAGAGCAACAAGGGCAACTGCCCCAATCATGGAAGAATCCCGATCCAAAGTATGACCAGTTGAAACAGTCCTTTTCATAAAGAAGCAAATTGCTTAAACCAGTGGTCGGCAAACTCATTAGTCAAAAGAACCAAATATCAACAATACCACGATTGAAATTTTTTTTGAGAGCCAGAAAGTGTGGCCTGTTTTGTGGGAGTGGCTCGGCAGTCATGTGACCGGGTGGGCGAGGCCAACTTGGAAAATGTGGTGAAACTCACTTAACAACAGTCTTGCTTAGCAACCAAAATTTTGGCCTCAATTCTGGTCATAAGTTCTCTTTCATCTCTCTCCCACTTTCTTTTTCTTTCTTTTCTTTCTTCCCTTCTTTCTCTTTCTCTTCCTTTCTGTCTCTCTCTGTCTCTCTCTCTGAGTCTGTCTGTCTGTCTGTCTCTCTCTGTCGCTCTTTATCTCTCGCTCCCTCTCTCCCTCTCTGTCTCTTTCTATCATTCTCTGTGTCTGTCTCTCTGTCTCTTTCTGTGGCTCTTTGTCTCCCTCCCTCCCTCCCTCCCTCTCTGTCTCTTTCTGTCATTCTCTCTCTGTGTCTGCCTCTCTGTATCTCTCTTTCCTCCCTCCCTTTTATCTCTGTGTCTCTCCCCTCCCTTCCCGTCTCTCTCTGTCATTCTCTCTGTGTGTCTGTCAGATTCTGATTCCCTTCCTCCCCCCCCTCTCGCTCTGCGCCTCTCTCTGTCTGCCTGTCACTGTCTCTCTCCACAGAATACCGCGTGAAGCAGCTGCGACTCTCTGCGCTGCCGGCGATGCCATCCGCGAGGCCCCCCTCGCGTTCCTCGTCTTCCCCGATGGCGTCTGGAGTGATCAGGGGCTGTGCAGGAACTCGCCGCTTTTCCACACTGTGGAAAAGATAGGCGCGTGCAGGTCCTGCGGAATTGCAGCACAAATTCCCACTGCTACAAAGTCTCCGAGACTGTAATCGGGCGGGGCATGCACATGCCTATCTTTTCTGCGCGCATGCCCCGCCCGATTACAGTTTCGGAGACTTCGTAGCGGTGGGAATTTGTGCTGTAATTCTGCAGGACCTGCACGCGCCTATCTTTTCCACAGTGTGGAAAAGCGTCGAGTTCCTACACGGCTCCTGATCACTCCAGACGCCATCGGGGAAGACGGGGAATGCGAGGGGGACCTCGCAGATGGCCTGCCGGCAGCGCACAGACTCGCCGCTGCTTCACGCGGTATTCTGTGGACAGAGACAGTGACAGGCAGACAGAGAGAGGCACACAGAGAGAGAGAGAGAGGGAGGGAGGAAGGGAGGGAATCAGAGAGAGACTGAAGAGCCACATTCAAGGGGCCAAAGAGCCGCATGCAGCTCGCGAGCTGCGGTTTGCCGACCACTGGCTTAAACAATAATCCCACAATAGTGTTCTGTACATCCTCCCTTCTATTTATTCATTTGGTTTATATCCAGAGATGGAATTCAATCAGTTCTAGCCTATTTGCTAGAACCAGTAGTTAATTTTCTAAGCAGTTTAGAGAACCGGTTGTTAGAAGAAATCTCCTTTTGTTTTTTTCCACTTTAAAGGGTTAATCCTGTAGGGAAAGCAGGAAAGAAATTCTGGTGTTGTTTCTAGCCTAATCTTTATTGCCCTGCTTACAGAAACTGCCTCTCCCTTAACCCTTATTGCATTCTTGGCAGTATGCCTAGACTTACTGACTCCGAGTGTGTTTTTATTTTTATTTTTTCCTTTGCTGGTTCTTTGCTAGGGCTTGACTTTCTTAAAGGGGAAGGATTGTTTTAAGCTTTTTACACTGCTGTTGGGATGAAATATTGTTAGCATTCTTCCAGCTGGGATGCAATTCTGTGCTTGGTGATGTTTAATCCTGGGTTTATTGATGGGATAATTTTCCCTATTCAGCTTTGTTTGGAAAGAAAAATGTTAATCTCTGTTCCTGAAAGAAACAGAGAAATAAACATAGAAATAAACACAGAAATCTGGCTAGTTCCTCTGTTTATTTGTTCTGGTAATTGGGTTAACAACCAACAGCTACTATATTTGCTCCTTTGCTTCATTCTAGTGTTAATTGCTTTCTTTGTAGTTAGGCCTAAGTATAAACTCTCAAGTGTTTATACTTGCGCTTGCCTGGGGTGTGAGCTCTGGCAATGAGCTTGTAGTTTAGTTTTAAAAGGATTTAATTATTTGTATTGTGTTTCAATTTTTTCCTGACTTTTTCTATCTGGGGAGGGGTCTTCCTTCACTGCTTTAGTGGTTCTTGGCACTGTTCTTTTGGGGTGTACTTCTAAGAGGCAGGATGAAGGCTTAGCACTGATTTTTTTTTTACTGCCTTTCTGGGGGGCATGTGATCTTTCCTTAAATCTGGATGTTTCTCATAAATCTTATGAGGTGAGTGATGCCAGCTGGTATCTTTAAGTGGTGCAAATGGATCTAAGGATTTCTTCTCCTGGGTGTGCCCTTTCTGGAGAGCTTAAATGACCTCTCGGCTAAAGGATTTCATTTGATGAGCAAGACTTCGCTGCTGGTAATTACCATTGTATTTTAACTATTTTAATTCCTCAAGGTGCTCTAGCACCCTGCTTGATTTGTAACTCCAACTTGATTGGTATTTAGAGCAGTTTTTTGCAAGCAAAGATGCTTTTTGTATTTTTGGACAGGTAATCCTTGACTTACAACAGTTCATTTAGTGACCATTCAAAGTTACAATGAAAAAAGTGACTTATGACTGTTCTTCACACTTACGACCATTGCAGTATCCCCATGGTCACAAGAGGCCGGGCTAGATGAAGCCCTCCTCAACATGAGTGACATCACGTTGGCCACTCCCACCCAGTCACATGACCACCCAGCCACACCCACAGAACCAGTAGTAAACAAATTTGAATCCCACCACTGTTTATATCCCATCTATAGCCCAAATTGACTTTTTCTCCCTAGACCAATCCAGAGTCCTGTTCCCCTTAAGTTCTTTATATCTCGCACCTTGGGCTGATTCGTTTGGCCACCACAATAATGTCATTCAGGCTTGCTGGGTACTTCATTTGAGCGCCTGATCCCATTGTCATGGCAACAAGCTTCTCAGTGAGAGTATGGCAGATCTGTTCAGAAAGTAAGATAAGTGTTAGTGGGTTTGTCTGCTACTTAACTGTACTTACTGACTTACATGCGCTTCTATGGACTGTGCACCTTCTATCTTCACATTATGATTTTGGGGAAAAAATAAGAAATGTACCTTTAGGATAGCAATGCAGTGAGAGACCAGGCCCCTAAGGAAAAAGAAAATAGCAGCAAATTAGAGAAGTATTTCACCAAAAGTCTTCTACTTGGACTCTTCCATGATGTTCTGGTCTTCAGTTTTCCTATTTAGACACAAGATTTTCTATTTCTAAGCATTCTGTAGGACTTACTGTACTTATTGTTTTCAACTCACTTGAATAATTTGGCTCTTGCCATTCAAGTTGACAAGTTTCCCTTCAAGAATTGATTAAATAGAACATCAATGCACATTCTGCAGCCAGTGTATTTTGAAGGGTGAAAAGAAACTGGCATGAAGCATTGATTTCCCCCCCTCCTATAAGATGCATTCATTACCTTGGTAGTGTGGTGGTACAGTGGTTAGAATACATATTGCAGGCTAATTCTGCTGACTGGCTCAAAGTTGACTCAGCCTTCCTTCTTTCCGAGGTCAGTAAAATGAAAACCCAGATTGTTGGGGGCAATATGTTGAATCTGTAACCACTTAGAGAGGGCTGTAAAGCACTGTGAAGTGTATATAAAAGCTATTACTATTGCTATTACACACGTGTAAAACCCTCACTGTGAACTCTGAAATGGATTAGGCCCATCACAGCCAATTTTCTCCTTTCTCAGCTTAATACACTTTGGAGGAATGAGGGAGCTTTGGAATATCAAATCAGACATCAACAACTTCCTTTCTCATAGGAACCAAGATCATCACCACAGGTGCTGGTCAGAGACTGGAAGAGGTTACCAAGGAAGAGATACCCAGAATGCCTAATTAGACAACATGACCTGTGACAAGGAGGGAGGGAGCTGTCTAATCTTTAATTGTACAGAAAGCACAGGAAATAGCCACAGCTGGTTTTAAGATGATCCATGCCAAAATGATGTACTAAATAAAGCTATTTTTTGAGGAAACTGAAAGCCTTGGAGTGCTAACTTGTTGGGTTCATCAATTACTTTACTTACTTTTACTTTTATTTGATTTCTATACCGCCCTTCTCCCTTTCGGGATTTAGGACAGTGTACAGCCAGAATAAAAATGATAATACAGAGTTTAAAAACAGTATTAAAAAGAAATATTAAATAATTGGCCAATATTTAAAATCCCAAACTAAAATCACTATTAAAAAATCCCTTTAAAATTATGATAGCCCGGCAGTGCAAAATAAGTGCGTCTTCAGGGCCCGATGGAAGAGATGTAGGTCCGAGATTGTCCTTAGGGGGTAGGTCATTCCAGAGGGCAGGAGCTGCCACAGAGAAGGCTCTCCCCCTGGGGGTCGCCAGCCGACATTGTTTAGCCGACGGCACCCTGAGGAGGCCCTCTCTGTGGGAGCGAACTGGATGGTGGAAGGTATTTGGTAGCAGGAGGCGGTCTTGCAGATAACCAGGTCCCTTGCCATGGAGTGCTTTAAAGGTGGTTACTAGTACCTTGAAGCGCACCCGGAAAACCACAGGCAGCCAGTGCAGCTCGCGGTTGAAACTAGCTCTCATTTCTCAAGCTTTAACTAGCAAACAAAACCTCGGCATTCTGAGACCCAGCTGCCTACCTTCAGGAGGATGGAGAAGACTCAGGGAAGGACACAGAGATGGAAGTGAAACTGGACAGAAGCTAAGAACGGTGCCTGCTGGGACAAAGGTTTGCATCTGTTCTAGCGGCTGCTCCCCTGGTCGCCCCAACCCGCAGAGCAATCCTATGCTTCCAGTGTGGCCAGCAGGGCCATAGGGAAATAAAATGCTGGACACCTGCTCCCTCACCCCGTCCACTTCTACTGAGCCAAAGAAGCTGCAACAAAAAGAAAGAGAAGTCAAGCACAGGACACCAGACCATAGAGTTCTCCTCCCCTAGCAGTGAGGAAGAGGGAACTCTGGCCAAGGGGAACTATCAGCCAGCTCCTTATGACAGCAAAGCCGAGGGAGAGGGAAATCCAATGGTAAGTCTGCCCCTTCTATATTCTGGCAAGGATCATAGTGCCCAAGTCGGGAGCCCATGGAGAATTGAAGACACTCATAGACATGGGTGCACCCAATGCTTAATGTACCTGTCCATAGTTCTGAAGCTAGGAATAGGAATGAGGAAGCTGCTCCAGTCCATGAGGTTTGAGCAGGTGGACTGGTCCCTAATAGGAGGCTCCCCCACAATGCACCTGATTGAGTCTGTATGATTGTAGATAGGCAAGCACCATAAGATCATCTGGTTCATAATAGTGCTGAAAATGACAGAGGTAGTGAATCTGGGGGTGTCCTGGCTAGAAAAGTGGGGCATGACCATATGATGGTAGAAAGGAGAGAGGAAGATGAGCATAAGGAGGAACTCCCCTCCTTTTTCCATTGGGGACTCGGGAGAGAGGTTGAATGGCAGAGGGAGGAGGTTGGAAGAGGTGTGCAGCTGAAAGCGGCTTCAGAACAGCAGCCAGGGGTCCAGCTCATCCCCTGAGAGTATCAGACTTGAGAAGTGTATTCATTGAACATTCCTCTGCCAAGAGGAATGTGATGTCCTACACAGACACCCCACCACCCTACTGACTGAGCGATAGAAATCCTGCAAGAGGCGAAATTCCCCAAGCCAAAGATATACTCTATGATCTCAAAAGAGGTGGAAGATTTGAGAAACTACATTGATAAAAACCTGACCAGGATATTCATCCAGCATCCCCCATACTGTTCCAAGAGAAAAAGGTTGGGTAGTTGAGGCTATGTGTGGATTTTAGAGGGATCAATGAGCTATGCATAGAGGGGGATCAATGGGCTTTGGGTGTGCCCCTCCCCCTAATGAAGGATATGTTGGGCCATATAGCCAAATGAAAGATTTTCAATAAGCTAGACCTGAGGAAGGTGTACTACTGTGAGAATTAAGGAGGGCAACAAGTGAAAGACTCCCTTTAATTACCCACTGGGGAGTTTCCAATTCAAAGTCATGCGTTTAACTTCAAAGGAGCACCTGCTGTGTTCATGCAGCTAATTAATGAGATAATCCATGAACACCTGTACAAGGGGGTCTTAGTGTACCTGAACAACATATCTTCATTGAAACAATGGAAGAGCACATGAAGTGTGCCAGATGCTCAAGAAGCTTCTAGTAATGAACCTATATCTAAGTATCTAAGTGTGAATTCCACAATACTTGCTTAGATTACCTGGGCTACTGAGTGTCAAGTGAAGGGGTGGAGATGGACCCAGAAAAAGTAAAAGCTATACTTGAGTTGCAGAACCTCTGAACCCACAAGCAGCTGCACAGTTTTTTGTGAGTCACAAAGTTCTACAGGCAGTTTATCCCCTCTTTTGCCAAGATCGCTCTGCTGATCATTGAGCTGCGGAAAAAGGGAAGTGGGAGGGAAGCTGCACCTGACACAGCATCTAACCTGGATGATGGAGTTCTAGGATGCTTTTGAGAAGTTAAAGGGACTGTTTGATGAGGAACCAGTCCTGAAACATCCTAGCTCTGAGAAGCCTTTCATCATCCAGGCTGACGGCAGTGAGGCCAGTAGGGGCAGTTCTCTTCCAAAAAATTGAAAGGGGAAGGTGCAACTAGGTGCACATCCCAAAAGCCCACCAAAACTGAGAGACATTGAGCAGTGTGGGGGAAGGAAGCCTTTGCTATCTGATGGGTGTTGCTAACATGGTACCAATTCCTCTAGGAAGTGCAATTTGAGGTGTGGACTGATCATAAGAACCCAGAGGTGCTTTGGAATCCCCAAAAACTTTCACCCAAGTAAGTCGGGTGGGCCCAATACTTCAAACAATTTGATTTCGAGCTGAAGTACATCCTAAGGGAGCAAGAATTTCCTAGCAGATGCCCTGTCCCACCTGCCATAATACAAAAGTCGCCAGGAGAAGGTGGTAGACTTTTTCATTCCTTCCCCCCAGAAAATGGCACAAGTGACGATGAGGCAGCAGCTGAGGAGAAAACAGTCAGACCCCAGTGATGAACTGACCCAGTAACTAAAAAGAGAGTTGCAATCCAACCCGTGGTTCAAGGACCATGGGCAAAAACTTACACTGAAGGGCTGGCCTGGAAGGGTGGTAAGTTGTATGTCCCCGGCACCCTAAGGTTCAGGTTTTGCAACTAAGCCATGATGCCAAGCAATCAGGCCACTTCAGGTTCCTAAACACCTTGCACTTAACAAAGAGACAATTTGCTATCTGATGGGTGCTGCTAACATGGTACCAATTCCTCTAGGAAGTGCAATTTGAGGTGTGGACTGATCATAAGAACCCAGAGGTGCTTTGGAATCCCCAAAAACTTTCACCCAAGTAAGTCGGGTGGGCCCAATACTTCAAACAATTTGATTTCGAGCTGAAGTACATCCTAAGGGAGCAAGAATTTCCTAGCAGATGCCCTGTCCCACCTGCCATAATACAAAAGTCGCCAGGAGAAGGTGGTAGACTTTTTCATTCCTTCCCCCCAGAAAATGGCACAAGTGACGATGAGGCAGCAGCTGAGGAGAAAACAGTCAGACCCCAGTGATGAACTGACCCAGTAACTAAAAAGAGAGTTGCAATCCAACCCGTGGTTCAAGGACCATGGGCAAAAACTTACACTGAAGGGCTGGCCTGGAAGGGTGGTAAGTTGTATGTCCCCGGCACCCTAAGGTTCAGGTTTTGCAACTAAGCCATGATGCCAAGCAATCAGGCCACTTCAGGTTCCTAAACACCTTGCACTTAACAAAGAGACAATTTTGGTGACCGCAAATGAAAAAGGACATAGAGAACTACGTGAAAAGCTGTAATGTGTGCGCAGCGATGAAAAAAAGGCCAGGGAAAAGCCCAGGATTACTGCATCAGGTAGTTGACCTGACTCAACTATGGGAGGAGATAGTGATGGACTTTATAGTGAAGCTCCCAGAGAGCAGGGGAAACACAGTAATCTGAACTGTGATAGACTTTTTCTTCAAGCAAACACACTTCGTCACCTGCTCAAATTTCCCTTCCACCCAAAGACTGGCCAAGATGTCTGCCAGTTGCATGGGGTGCTGGGAAGGATCATCTCAGACTGGGGAGTTCAGTTCACTGCAAAGTTCTGGAAGGAGCTCATTAAGTTAATTGGGTCATCTCAAGGGCTTAGCTCCGCCTTACATCTGAGTACAAACAGGTCTGTGGAATGAGCTAACAAAATGATAGAACAATACCTGAGGTGCTATGTTAACTATCAGCAATCTAACTGGGCAGATCGCCTGCCATTTGCTGAAGTTTCCTACAATAACACAGTGCATAGTAGCATGGGACTCAGCCTCTTTAAAGTAGACACGGGAATGGAATTTGTCCCCATGCCAGAATACCTGCAGGAAACCCGCTCCTCAGTGAGCCTAATTGAATGGGTGGGTTTCTTACAAGGAGATGTGTGTGGAAATTAAAATGGGCACTGGCTAAAGCAACAGAAATGCAGAAAGCATATGCAGATAAGACATAGTCATCCCAAAGGCCATTTCACATTGGAGAAAAAGTCTACTTCTCCACAAAAATATCTGAAATTGAAACTACTCTATAAGAATCTGGGTCCAAAATTCATAGGACCTTTTTCAATAGTAAAAATAATAAACCCAGTGACAGTAGAATTAAAACTGCCATGCTTGTTAGGAAAAGTGCACCAAGTGTTCCATTGTAGTCTACTAAAGCCGGTGGCTGGGTCAGAATTAAATCCTCTAGCATAACGATGAACATATTATTGCTAAGACTATAAAACGTTATTGAAATTGAATTTGGAAAATGAACATGTGAAAATTTGTATGATTCAGTGGGCAAAGAATTTTGATCATAATGCGATGCTTGAAGTATGGGAAAATATGTGGATGAAGTGCCTAAAATTTACATCTATATAAATAAAAATATAACTATGAGTTTGTTCAAAACCGCTAATCTCAGAAACTACTGGACCAATCGCCACCAAATTTTCACACAGCATTCCTTACAAGTGCAGCACCAATGATACGTACAGATTGTGTGGATGGCACACCGGTGCCAGGTACATGCCACACAAATGTAAAACTGCAGCTCTTCTATGTGTTTCCCTCACTCGCTCACTCGCCTCCCTCCCCTTCATCGCTCCTCCCACCCGACTGCTTTTCAGCTCACGTCACTTGCACGAGCGATGGAGAGGTCTGCGTCATATCTGCGACGATTGCCTCTGCAGCGGCCTCTCTCTCCTCCGCCGCTGCTACTGCTTCACCCTCCACAACTCCCTCCACAAGTCTGCCCTCTCTTGCCGCCCACGCCAAATCCACACCCCACAAGGCCACTGCCAAGTCAGCGGCCTCTCCTCTGCCTCTGCTGCCTGCGCCGCCAAGTCCCCCCCACAAGGCCACTGCCGACTCAGTGGCCTCCGCAACCCACAAAGCCGCTGCCGAGTGAGAGGCTTCTCTTCTGCCGCCGCCGCCCCCTCCCCCAAATCTCCCCCACAAGGACGCTGCCGAGTCAGCGGCCTCTCTCTCCTCTCTCTCTCTCTAGGTAGGTAGGTAGGTAGGTAGAGGGATAGAGAGAGAAATATGGTAGGTAGGTAGGTTTAACCAGACTGGGCCACAGCAACGCATGGTCGAGACAGCTAGTTAAATTATAATTTAAAAGAAACGTTTTATTGTTGGTATTTAACACCAGATAAATTATCTAAAATGTATAAATGTATGTCAAATGTATGTTGGAAGTTGAAAAACAAAGAAGGGACTTTTTCCCATGTGATAAAGCAAAAATGGAACTTAGTTACTATATATGATGACAGCAGTAAGACTATTTATTGTATGTTCAAAAATGGAAGGACACTTTGAATCCTACTATAGAAGAATGGTTACAGAAGTTGATGGAGTTGGCTGAAATGGCAAAACTGACTATCAATTAAAGAAAAGAACATAAGTACTTTTGTTTCTACATGGAAACCACTTCTGAACTTTGTGTTTGATGTGGAAAAAAAATGAAACTTTGATTTTGGGCTTTACATATTAGATTGATAGATCTTTATAGAAATGACTTGTTTATACTATTACTAACTGATAACACGATGTTGCTCGGGTATTTACTTATAGGAGGGAAATGTCTGGACCAAATGTAATTTCTAATGTTGGATTTTCCTCCTTAACAGAGGGAGCTCCTTTGTGGGGTACTATGAAACCGTTACCATGGCAACTCCACTGTGCTGTACAATAGAAGCCAGTATGGCAGTACGGCACAGCAGGCTGTATCTTAACAGAACACACATCCCGAGAGGGGTGAGGGGTGTCTTATCCCCACAGTATTTTTCTCCAGAGACTAAGTCATCTGTGTACCAAGTTTGGTTGAAATTACTGGAGGTGTTCCAGTTATGCTGGAACATACATACACAGAACCATTTTTATATTTATAGATGGAAAAGCAAACTGCTATGCTCTATTATTAATGCCTTATTCTACTGTAACAGAGAGAATAGGAAGTCAATGCTTCTTTTTGTTCTCCCCCTCCCTATTCTTTTCTTCCCTCTCCCCCCTCATTGCCCTCTTATTTACTTTGGTATTTTACAATAACTTATAACTTAATAAAATATGATTAAAAAAAGAATTAAGTCCACTAGCAAGGTTAACTCCAGTTCCAATAGTGGTGCACGGGGAAACCCACTATGAAGTTAAGAGGGTCCTGGATTTCAGGCTACACAAGGTTAAACTTCAATACCTGGTCCAGTGGAAAGGGTATCCAGTAGCAGAGGCTAGATAGGTGAAGGCCAGAGATATGAAAGCAGACCACTTAATTAAAAAAAATGTAAGGAGAGGTACCCCCCAAAACTGGAAGCCCCCCCCCCAAGTCAGAGGGGATCCAACCACCGCTAATGTGTGTATGTGCTTGATGTTTTCCAGGTGCTTCTCACTCTTTAGGGGTATCTGACTATCAACTTCACAATCGATTGGGCCCATCACAGCCAATTTTCTCCATTTCTCAGCTTCATACACTTTGGCGGGGGGGGGGGGGAGGGAGTTTTGCAATGTTAAACCAGACATCAACAACTTCCAATCTCATGGGGTTAGGAAATGTTAATTTTAAAATGGGAATTTTAGTGCAGGGATAGTTAGATTTAATTTGTTTTTATTGTATTTATCTGTGTATATATTTTATGTTGTTTTAATTTCTCCCTGTGCACCGCTCCGAGTCACCTCGAGGAGAGGACGCGGTTATAGAAATAAATATTCTATCTATCTATTCTAAAATCATCCGAACAGGTGCTGGCCAAAGACTGAAAGAGGCTACCAAGGAGATGCTAGAACACCTAATTGGATAGTGTGACCTATGACAAGGAGGGTGGGAACTGTCTAATCTTTAATTGTACTGAAAAGGCAGGAAATAGCCAGAGCTGATTTTAAGATCATCCGTGCCATAATGATGTACTCAGTAAAGTAATTCTTTGAGGAAACTGAAAATCTTGGAATGCTGACTCATTTGGGTTCGTCAGTTGGAACCTTGATATACACATGTTAAGGCTCAAAAGACATTATCTAACTTTTTTTTAACAATAATGAAATTCATACCAATAACTTGCACAAATGACTAATAAGTTAGAATTAGTTTTGTTCTAGTCTTTCGTTCAATACCTTCTTTGTTATTCCATTTAAATTAATGTTGCAAAGATAAGATGCATTGGAAGTATGGGCCTGAAACCGTCAGCATTCTCAGACAAGGAAAAAAGGTATCAGATGAGATAAGAGCTTGCAAAATGTCAGCACAGAAGGACAGAGATAGTAAGCACTAGTGGATTTTGTAGGGAAGCAAAAAACAAATTATGTGGCAGATATGATTAAAAAACAGGGTCTGCCAACAAGGGTCTAGTTCTAATACATGGCAAAATGGATGTTTATGGTTAATGGTGGTCATAATGAAAGGAGAGTATCATTCAGCTAACAACAAATATTATTGGAATACAAGGCTATTTTCAAAAGCTAACTATTTATCCTATGCAGTTCCCCCCTCCCCATCAACATTGGTTTAAAAATGGGTGAAAAATATGTGTTTGGTTCACCTGTATTTGTCAAATACTTGACTATCAATCCTTTTCAGTGTAGTACTCCTGTACTAAGCATTTAAAGAGAGGAATATGAAGAGATTTTTGGGCTTTATTCTCTGATCCCATTGCATGCAGCAGAAGAAAAACAATCGTTTCCAGATTAAACAGCCTGGAAGGCATTGCTGCCCAACTTACGAAGCATCATCAATCCAGTCCTCATTTGCCAGGATTGCTTCAATATGTGGGTTTGTTATCACCACATCGTCCATCTCCAATTCAGAAGGTTCAGACTGTGTCTCCATTGTACCAATTAAGTCAACAATAGGCCTAAGAGGAAGCACAAAAGAAATCTAAGGCATTGTTGGGTGTGTGTGTTAAAACATCCCCAATTAAGTTTATTTTTGACCAATAAATTAATTATGTTTTGAGATCAAAATTTACTCATAGAACCCTTAATTGACTGTCATTTATTATTAACAAAAGTCATATATTAGATATTCCCATTTTGGAATCTTTCACATGTGCTGTGCCTGCAGTGCCTTGATTCCTTAATTTTGGTGATCCTGGTTTCAAATTCTGGAAATTGCTGTACCAAAATATTCTAGGTGAGTGAATGAGTTATTAGAATCCACAGTTGAAAAATTATCTCACCTGGTATCATAATGACTCAAGAAGTCCTTGGGTCGGCAGTAACGCTGCCTACATACCACAACCAGAGCCACAAAAGAAGCCAGGAAGATGGTTGCCAATACCCCAATAGCTACAATCACAACAGTCTCCATTGATGCTCGTTGTAATCTCAGGGGATGAATGGACAGTTCAACAGCAAGATGTTTTCAGAAACACTTCTACCTGAATTAAAACTGAATAAAATGAAGTCTTGCTGGTTAAATATACCAGGAATAATGAATTTTTTGGCTTTCTGAGTCTTCTTTAAAAAAATAACTGAGATTCAAAATAAAGATAAAGAAGAGTTCTGTATCAAGCAATTTGAATAAGCATTGAACAGAGTTCACAGTCTTTTCAAACAATAATATGGATCACACTAACTTTTTTCTCAAGCATTATAAGGTTCCTAATAGAATACTATGGACGTAACTCCTTGCTAAAATGTTGAAATGTTAAGTGATCTATTCATATATCCATATATCTATATTGTGCTTCTCTATTCTTGCTAGCATCTGTCAGATAATCTGTTCCCTTCTTTGACTATCTTTATGATTAATTGAACTATTATATAACTTTGCCAGATTTTTTCAACAATGTAATACTTCAATTAATATAGTATGCAATCTTTTTTTTTTTTTAATTGAAAAAGTTTTATTCACACAGATTTTCCCCCTTTTTACCCCCCCCCCCCCCGACATGTAATATAAATCACATACAAATACTATACCCCCCCTCACCCCGTCTTAAAATAAGTTTCTCATTCAGATATTATACCCCCTCGCCTCCCAGGAGACACAATATAAGTTTCTCTTAGTATATTAATATCCCATTAACACCATCTTCTAAGTTAATTAAAGATATAAAAAACATAATATAAATTTCTCTTTAAAAAAAAAAAAAGGCATATCCCATTATTCCCCTCTCTAGATTAATCATACATATATATTACCCCGCCCTCCACCCTAACCCTCCCCCACCTCCCATTCAAACCCACCCCCCTGACTTCCGCTATACACCACTCTAATAATTCCAAGCATCCCAAATATTATTTACTCTATTCACCTATCAATCAAAGCATTCTTAGCTAAAAACTACATAGTACTTCCTAATCTGATATTTATTCTGTATATATCCAATCCATTAGAAACCTTATAACAAGCTCAACATAAACACCCCCTTTTAGTTAAACATTAAAATACATAGAAAATAATTCTTAAGATCTAAATACCATGTCATATAACCTAACACTTATAAAACTTAAACCATATATCCTAGCTCAAGTTTACATCCTTCCTGATTCAAAAGGTTTACTATTTTTCCCCTCTCCATTTGCTTAATTGCCCACTTAACAACACACAAAAAAATGTAAAGATTACTCTAATATTTGAAAAAAGCAAAGTTACTTCTCTCTTCACAAAGGAAACAGAAATGGTATAGGAAAATTTCAGATCCTATCACAAGAAGGATACAGCAGATTGCAAGAAAATTTCAAAGTTCGGCCCAAGTTTTTTCCCAGAACACTAACATAATATTAATCCTTTCCGCGTCAATATTCATAAGTCCAACTCTTCAGGTCTCCTTCCATTCCATCCATAGCTGTTTGTAATACCAGTTTAAGCAGCTGCCCCCATAAATAACAAGAAAAAAACCCTTTACATAGGTAACCCCCGAGTGACTTTTCATCAGGATTATAAAGTTCCAAGATCGTGATAGGGTAACAACCAGATCCACTGCAAATGCTCCGGTTCCAGTTTTCAACCCTGAAAAAGTTTCCACATCCAAGAGGACCAGCATTGCAGAGATCTGTATATTTTTATCTAGATTGATTAATTGCTTCGTCCTTTAATCCTTTTGTCTTTCTTAACTCGCCGAGATTGAGACCTCCTCTGCTTCTGCGGTTTCTGGATTTGTCTGGTACTAGACCTGGCTTCACATTGCTCATCTGATTTACGTATTGGCATTCCAACAGATCCCCCTATAGCAGTCTTCGACATTTCCTCCAGAGTAGGGCTTAAAAAAAGCCCAGGGGAATCCAACTGAGTATGTTCTTCCATCTCTTTTCCAAATTGTTTCTGCTCCATCTCAATATCTTGTTCTGAACCATCCAGATCTACTAGTGTTGGTATAGATATACGTGGGGGCGTTGCACTTTTCTTCAGTATTTCATAATAAAAATCTCTTGCCTTATCTATAGTATTCAAACAATACCGCGCCCCTTCATATCTGAATATAACACCCATTGGAGCATCCCACCTGTACTGTATCCCTCTTTTCTTCAGCTCTGCCACCAAAAAACCAAAATCCCTTCTAAGCTTCAGGATAGTTGATGGAAGTTCCTTAAAGACACCAATCCGTTTTCCAGCTATGTGGAGAGAGGAGTGAAAAGACTTCTGCAGAATATCATTTCTGAGGTTTCTCTCAGTAAAATATATCACAACATCTCTCGGTAGTTCCCTTTGTAATGCTATACGTGAGTTTGCTCTGTAAATTTTATCAATCTTAGCATAAATTTCACCAGGATTCATTTTTACTAATATAGCCAAAGCATCGGCAGAAACTTTTCTTAAGTCTTCTCTAGGATTTTCTGATAATCCTCTCAGTCTAATGGCTTTTTCCATTAAAAAAAATTGTAACATAATAACCTCTTTGTCCAATTTGTGCATATTCCCCTCCATTTCCACCAATTTCAAATCCGTTTCCTTTGCTTTAAGTTCCACCTGTGAGGTCAGCTGTTCGATTTTCCCATCAATTTTAATGATAACTTCAGACAGACTCTTGGCCATTGCAAACATTTTTTTTTCTAATTGTTCATATTTCTCCTGGATCATTCTTTTGAGGTCTCTGCTTTCATTAACTATAAAGTTCATCAAATCTTTAAAGTCCTGGGGAGTTACTACACGAGTTTGTTCCATTGCCTTGCTTTTAAGCTTTCCAAGTTTTCAGGAAGAGAAAAAAAAAAAAAAAAACCTCTTCAAAATATCAAAATAAGTCAGTAATTATAGCTTGCTCCCCCTTTCCGCATACAGCTGTCCGCTATCAGCCAGGGGTTAAGCAGAGACCAAAATCCACAAATCAATAATTAGACAAGGCAACTAAGTTTCGTTTCATTCATCTGGTAGTTAACGCCATCTTGAATCCTTTGTTCTAAGAGATATACCACAAACTTTAATTACTTGCGTTTTAGTTTCCTTTGAGGTACGAAGGCTTGAAATATAGTCTTTCTTGATGGATTGCCTGGAACATATTTTAAAGAGTTGATTACGGCCGTCTAGCTTCACTAATGCGAAGGAATACAGCCGCCTGGAACTAAAGCGCTGAAAAGGGGGGGGGGCTCTTCTTGCTAGCTCTCCAGAGGCTGTATACCTTCTGGAGAGTTACACAAGAGGCTCAACCCGACAGCGTGAGTTCACCCATAAATTCCTAAGGATTTATGAGTATCCGAGACATTTACGATCTTATAAAAACGCCTCTAACAGGCAGCTGGATTGACAAGCTCGTAAAAGCCTGTCTGCGACAGCCGACACTCAACCCGGAAATAGTATGCAATCTTGTTTAAGTATGTGCTTCACCAAACATATCAACTCTGTGGACAGATACATCAAATTCACATGGGAAGATTTAAGGAAAATAGTTTAGCCTGCCTGGACTGTGCAGCAGTCAGACAGAAGCCTTAACACTGAAGTTTAAAGAAACTCCCCTGCCCCCAGGTCAATATTTATATTTTGATTCTCACTACCCACTGGAGCACAAAATGGAAGTCATCAGGACCCCACAACACTGAGCTGAAGGCCTGCCTACCAGCAAAGATGGGAAAGAAAAAGAACTAAAACATATCAAGGAAGCCCCCAGAACATGTAACTATCCCATATGGTCTTTCATCAAATCTCAAAAAAGACACCACAGGAGCAACTCCATAACAGACAATGAAGAGAACAATAAACGAAGCAACTTTGTCCTTCCATACATTGCAGGAATATCAGAAAGTTCAGGAGGATCTTTAACCAACACAACATATGCCAGGTCCGTGGTCAACAAAGCCCCCCTCATCTGCGACCTTGTGTCGGAGGGGGAGCCGGACCTGGTAGGAATAGCGGAGACCTGGTTGGGCCACGAGGGAGGACTTCCCCTCGTTGAAATGTGCCCACCAGGTTACCGCGCTTTTCATCAGCCATGGGCCCTAGGCAGGGGTGGAGGTGTAGCGGTCATTGTCAGGGAAGGTCTTGAGCTGAGAGAGACCACTGTACCACAGACCACCGGCTGTAAATCCCTCTGCATGAAGTGGGGCCTAGGGAGGCAGTTGGGCGTGCTGATTGTATACGTGGCTCCCCGCTATGTAACAGCAGCCCTGCCCGAGCTCCTCGAGGTGATCGCTATGATGGCAGTTGAGACCCCCAGACTTGTTGTCATGGGGGACTTCAATCTGCCATCGGTTGGCGAATCATCTGAGGTAGCTCGGGAGTTCATGGCCTCCATGGCGGCCATGGACCTGACCCAAGTAATTCAGGGCCCCACGCACGAGGGAGGGCACACGCTGGATTTTATCTTTGTCTCTGGTCAGTGGAAGAGTGATCTGGGTATAGGGGATATAGCCATCACACCCCTGTCATGGTCAGATCACTCACTTCTCCGGCTCGACTTTCCAATCGCTACACCCCACCGCGGGGAGGTGGAACCGGATTCTCCTATATGGTTCCGCCCCCAAGCGCCTGATGGACTCGGATAGATTCCAGACGGTGCTTGGGCCATTACCTAAGTCCTTGACCCGCGCCCCGACTGAGGACCTGGTGGTCGCGTGGAATACCGCGGCCACCGGGGCCCTGGATCGGGTTGCGCCCTTGCGGCCTCTCTTGCGGCGACGAGTCATCCTGGCTCCTTGGTTTACTGAGGAGCTGAGGGAGATGAAGCGCCTCAAGAGATGCCTAGAGAGGCGGTGGAGATCCACTCGGTCTGAATCTGACCGAACACAGGTGAGAGCCCATTTACGGACTTACCTTGTGGCGTTGAGAGTGGCCAAACGTCACCATTGTGCCACTCTCATTGCATCCGCAGATAACCGCCCTGCCGCCCTGTTTAGGGTGACCCGCTCCCTCCTTCAACAGAGGGTGCGGAAAGCCCCATTGCAGGGTAGAGCAGAGGAGTTTGGGGAATATCTGCAGGATAAAATCGCTCAGATTCAGAGTGAGATGGTCCCCACCGAAAGTGGCCCAGTGGGATGCCCCGAGGCAGATCTTGAGACAGTTTTGTGGGAAGAGTTTGACTCTGTTACTTCTGATGATATGGACAGGTTACGTGGGGGACTGCGAACTACCACATGTTTATTGGACCCGTGTCCCTCCTGGCTTGTACTGGCATCCTGGGAGGTTACACGAGGCTGGCTCCAGGAGGTGGTCAATGCTTCCCTGAGTGAGGGGTTCTTGCCGGCCTCCCTTAAAGAGGCGATGATGGCTTCCGGGTTGTGCTGCGGTTGTCGCGGGCAGGCTTTTACGAGCTTGCTGACCCAGCAGCCTGTAGAGGCGTTTTTAAAAGATCGTAAACGCCTTGGACACTCTAAATTCCTCAGAAATTTAGGAGAGAGCCCGCGCTGTCGGGTTGAGCCACTTGTGAAGCTCTCCAGAAGGTTTTATAACCTCTGGGGTGCGGGCAAGAAGAGCCCCCCTTCTCAGCTGCTTCGAGCTCCGGTCTGCTGGATTCCTCCGCTAAGATTTAGCGGAGCAAGACACCATAAACAACTCCTTAAAATACGCTCCAGGCAACCCATCAAAGAAGACATTTGCAAGTATTTTAATTTTAAAGTTCGAATCACTCTAAGCGATAGTAGCGCTGAATTTGTATGGCACGGGCTTAGAACAAAGGATTCAAAATGGCATTAATATAGATGAAAGTTTAAAGAAAGTGAAAGTTAACTGATTTGTGGATTCCAATCTCTGTTTAACCCTGGCTGACAGCTGGAGGTGGGCTAAAGCTAAACGCATTACCTCTTACTGACTTATTTTGACACTTTGAAGAGTTTTTTTTTTCCTTGAAAATTGGGAAAGCTTAAAAGTATGGCAACGGAACAAACTGGTGCAGTAACTCCCCAGGATTTTAAAGATTTGATGAATTTCATAGTTAATGAAAGTAAAGAACTCAAAAGAATGGTCCAGGATAAATATGATCAATCGGGGAAAAAAATGCAAGCAATGGCCAAGAGTCTGTCTGAAGTTATAATTAAAATTGATGGAAAAATTGAACAATTGGCCTCAGTGGTGGAAGCTAAAGCAAAGGAAACGGATTTGAAATTTGTGGAAATGGAGGGGAATATGTATAAATTGGACAAAGAGGTTATTATGTTACAATTTAGGTTAATGGAGAACGCTATCAGACTGAGGGGATTAATAGAAAACCCTAGAGAAGACTTAAGAAAAGTTTCTACCGATGCTTTGGCTATATTAGTAAAAATGGATCCTGGTGAAATTTTCGCTAAGATTGATAAAATTTACAGAGCAAATTCACGTATAGCATTACAAAGGCAATTACCGAGAGATGTTGTGATATATTTTACTGAGAGAAACCTCAGAAATGATATTTTGCAGAAGTCTTCCTATTCCTCTCTTCATATAGCTGGAAATCTGATTGGTGTCTTCACCAGCAATGTTAAAGTTTAGAAGGGATTTTGGATTTTTGGTAGTGGAGCTGAAGAAAAGAGGGATACAGTATAGGTGGGATGCTCCAATGGATGTTATATTCAGATATGAAGGGGCGAGGTATTGTTTGAATACTATAGACAAGGCAAGAGATTTTTATTATGAAATACTGAAGAAAAGTGCAACGCCCCCACGTACATCTACACCAACATCAGCAGATCTGGATGTTTTAGAGCAAGATATTGAGATGGAGCAGAAGCAGTTTGGAAAAGAAATGGAAGAACATACTCAGTTGAATTCCCCTGGTCCTCTTTTAAGCTCTACTTTGGAGGAATTGTCAAAGACTGCTATAGGGGGATCTGTTGGAATGCCAATATGTAAATCAGATGAGCAATGTGAAGCCAGGTCTAGCACCAGACGAATTCAGAAACCGCAGAAGCAGAGGAGGTCTCAATCCCGGCGAGTTAAGAAAGACAAAAGGATAAAAGGAAGAAGCAATTAGCCAACAGTTGGATGCCAGTTATTTGACTATCTAGATAAAAATATACAGATCTCTGCAATGCTGGTTCTCTTGGATGTGGAAAAGGCTTATGACTGAAAACTGGAACCGGAGCATTTGCAGCGGATCTGGTTGTTACCCTATCACGTTTTTGGCACTTAATAATCCTGATGAAAAGTCACTCGGGGGTTGCTTATATAAAGGGTTTTTTTGTTACTCATGGGGGCAGCTGCTTAAACTGGTATTACAAACAGCTACGGAAGGGATGGAAACAGACCTGAAGAGTTGGACTTATGAATATCGACGCGGAAAGGATTAATATCATGTTAGTGTTCTGGGGAAAAACTTGGGTCGAACTTTGAAAGTTAAATGCTAAATTTGTATAGATATAGAACTCATGGGAGAATCTTTATAATATATTTTACAGATGGTATCTAGATTCGAAGAAATTATCATTATGTATAATAATAATAATAATAATAATAATTTTATTTTATATACCGCGTCCTCTCCCCAGAGGGACACGGAGCGGTGCACAGGGAAAAACTAAAAACACAAAATATGTACATCAATAATACAGTAAAATAAAAATAAATTAAACTAATTGTCCCTGCGCTAAAATCCCCATTAAAATCTAATGTTCCCTAAAAAACCCCAAAGGAAGAGACTACCCTAGGCCGGCCAAGCAGAAAAAGTGTGTTTTTAATTTTTGGCGGAAGGAGCGGAGGTCCGTAGTTGTTCTAATGTCGGGGGGAAGGTCGTTCCAGAGGACTGGGCCCACCACAGAGAAGGCCCTTCCCCTGGGCATCGCCCGCTGACAAAGTCTAGTGGATGGCACCCGGAGAAGTCCCTCTCTGTGGGAGCGAATCGGCCGTGAGGATGTATGGGGCAGGATCCGATCCGAATTAACCTAATGGTTAATTAAAATGCTGGAAGGGAGAATCTAGCAGATATGGGTATTTACTCCAACAGATTGATGCCAGTTATTTAAGAGGGGATATATGAGGGAGAATGCAAGGCAACTCATAATTTTTAATTGTCTATCTAGATAAAAATATGTAGATCTCTGCAATGCTGGTTTTTTTGGATGTGGAAAAGGCCTACGAGCGAATGAACCGGAACTCTCTAATCAAGACTTGAGGGGAAAAAAATGAATATGGGATTTGGACAAGGTTTATTATTTCTAATGTTATATATTTTAACTTTAGAAGTCTTGTTGAATATAATTTGGGACTTGAATCTCTTAAATGGCATAGCTATAAGGCAAAAGGGATATAGCACTAGAGCATTTGCAGTCGATCTGGTTGTTACAATATTACGTTTTTGGTTTGGAATATCTGTTGGAAGAAGTTTATATTATATTTTATAGATGGTATCTAGATTCTAAGAAATTATCATCATGTATGTATTGAAGTAGAAATTTGCCTGCAATTTACTGTATCCTTCCTGTGATAGGATCTGAAATCTTTCTACACCACTTCTGTTTCCTTTGTGAAAAGAGAATGTTACTTTGCTCTTTTCAAATACTAGAGCAATCTTTACATCTTTTGTGTTGCTAAGTGGGCAATTAAGCAAATGGAGAGGGGAAAAATAGCAAACCTTTTGAACCAGGAAGGATGCAAATTTGAGTTAGGATATATGGTTTAAGTTTTACAATGTGTTAGGTTATATGACACAGTATTTAGATCTTAAGAATTATCATGAATGTATTTTAATGTTTAACTAAAAGGTTAAAGGTGTGGGTGTTTATGATGGGTTTGTTATAAGGTTTCTAATGGATTGATTATATACAGAATAAATATCAGACTAGGAAGTACTATGTAGCTTTTAGCTTAGATTGATAGGTGAACAGAGTAAATAATATTTGGGATGCTTGGAATTATTAGAGTGGTGTATAGCGGAAGTCAGGGGGGTGGGTTTGAATGGGAGGTGGGGGAGGGTTAGGGTGGAGAAATATATATGTATGATTAATCTAGAGATGGGAATAATGGGATACGGTTATTTTAAGAGAAATTTATATTATGTTTTATATATGTTTCATTAACTTAGAAGATGGCGTTAATGGGATATTGATATATTAAGAGAAATTTATATTGTGTTTGCTGGGAGGCGAGGGGGTATAATATCTGAATGAGAAATTTATTCTAAGACAGGGTGAGGGGAGGGGGTATAGTATTTGTATGTGATTTATATTATATGTCGGGTGGGTGGGTAAAAAGGGGGAAAATCTGTTTGAATAAAACTTTTTCAATAAAATAAAATAAAAAGAGGCGATGGTGAGACCCCTCCTCAAGAAGCCCTCTCTGGACCCAGCATTATTGGTGAATTACCGTCCGGTCTCCAATCTTCGCTTTTTGGCGAAGGTTGTAGAGAGTGTGGTGGCACAACAGTTTCCCCGTCATCTGGAGGAAGTTGATTATCTAGACCCGCGCCAGTCCGGCTTCCGGCCCGGGCACAGCACCGAAACGGCATTGGTCGCGTTGGTAGATGATCTCTGGAGGGCCAGAGATGGGGGTTGTTCCTCCATCCTGGTCCTATTAGACCTCTCAGCGGCTTTTGATACTATCGACCATGGTATCCTATTGCATTGGCTGGAGGGGCTGGGGGTGAGAGGCACCGTGTTGCGGTGGTTCTCCTCCTACCTCTCCGGTCAATCGCAATTTGTGTTGGCATGGGGGTAGAGGTCGACCTCGAGACCCCTCGCATGTGGGGTGCCTCAGGGGTCTGTCCTCTCGCCACTCCTGTTCAACACATATATGAAGCTGCTGGGTGAGATCATCTGTGGTTTTAGGGTAGAGTACCATCTCTACGCTGATGATACACAGCTGTATATATCTACCCCAAACCACTCCAACGATGCCATAGCGGTGATGTGCCAGTGCCTGGAAGCCATGCGGGCCTGGATGGGAAGTAACAGACTCAGACTCAACCCGTCCAAGACCGAGTGGCTGTGGTTTCCGGTATCCCGATACAACCAGTTAACTCCATCACTGGCCATAGGGGATGATCACCTTACCCCTGTGGATGGGGCACGCAACTTGGGCGTCCTTGATGCCCGGCTGTCCATGGAAGATCAAGTGACATCCGTGGCCAGGAGGGCGTTTTACCAGGTTCGCCTGGTCCGCCAGTTGCGTCCCCTATTGGATCGGGGTGCCCTTTGCACAGTCACTCATGCCCTCGTGACATCCTGACTGGACTACTGCAATGCTCTCTACATGGGGCTCCCCTTGAGGTGCACCCGAAGGCTTCAGCTAGTCCAGAATGCAGCCGCGCGGGTAGTAATGGGAGCCTCTAGGTTCTCCCATGTAACACCGCTCCTGCGCGAGCTGCACTGGCTGCCTGTCATCTTTCGGGTGCACTTCAAGGTGTTAGTTACCATCTTTAAAGCGCTCCATGGCACGGGACCTAGCTATCTGCGGGATCACATTCTGCCTCATACATCCCTGCGGCCGGTTCGCTCCCACAGAGAGGAACTTCTCCGGGTGCCGTCCACTAGGCTGTGCCAGCAGGCAACGCCCAGGGGAAGGGCCTTCTCTGTGGCGGGCTCGACCCTCTGGAACGACCTTCCCTCCGAAATCAGAACAACCATGGACCTTCGCTCCTTCCGACAGCCGCCCTGGGTCCTAACAAGGAGAAGGGCGGGGTATAAATTTAATTAAATAAATAAAATAAATAAATAAATTAAAAACTCACTTTTTCCGTTTGGCTGGCCTACGGTAATTTTAATTCAAATTTTAAATTATTAAGGTTTTTTTTAGAGATAGTCCTATTTTTATAGAAGTTTTTTAGCGCAGGGTATGTTTAATTTGATTTTAACCTGTATTTTGTTTGTTGTAATTTGTTTTTAATTCGCCTGTGCCCCGCCTCGAGTCCCTTTGGGGAGAGAGAGCGGGATATAAATAAATTTTTATTATTATTATTATTATTATTATTATTATTATTATTATTATTATTATTATTATTATTATTATTATTATTATTATTATTATTATTATTATTATTATTATTATTATTATTATTATTATTATTATTATTATTATTGCACACTTCAAACCTAAGAAAACACTAAGGCAGAAGCTTGTTTACTCCAAGGATAAAACACTCAGAAACAAACTGAGCAATGTGGTATATACAGTACAATGCAGTGAGCAATGTGCAGATCTGCATTTTGGAGAAACAAAACAACTATTTCATAAACGCATGGCACAACATAGTAGAACAAACCCATCAGGACAAGATTCAGCAGTCCAACTGTGTTTTAAAGGCAAAGTCTACTCTTTTGAAGACAGCAAAGTTCACATTTTAGACAGAAAGGACCGCTGGTTTGAAAGAGAGGTCGAAAAGACCATCTATGTCAAAACTGAACAGCCCTCCCACCACAGAGGGAGAGGGATATAACACAATCTATCTCCAGTCTACAACACAATCCTTTCAACAGTTCCAAGAAACCTCCACAGTCATTTGCACTACTCAGGTGACCCTGATGACACAGATATACATCCAGGTGGCCTCCCAGAAATTTCAAACTATACTAGACTTGCAAGCCCCACACACAGCCAAAGATGTTCAATGCTTTCTGAGCTTTGCTAATATCTACAGGAAATTTATACCAGACTTTGCTCATAAAGCCAAACCATTGACCCAACTGATGAAGAATGGAACTAAATTTGCTTGGGTCTCTATACACCAATCAGCCTTGGAAAAGTTAAAGTAGCTCTTTGCATACTTCTTGCCATGTGCCTTCTTTTCCAGTGCTCACTGCCCCACAATGCAATTACATGTTTTATTAAAAAAACCTCCTTGCTATTAAATCAGCATTCTAACACTGAAACCCTTCCTAGAATGTGCATGTTTTCCTAGAGAGGTCAACACTGACCACAGGGCCTACTGCAACAAACCAAGCCGCTTTCCCCCAGACAAGTCAGATGAAGTCAATTCTTCTCATGTTTTGATTGCTACATTAAATGCATCCCAGACTCCAAGAACTTAATGCCAGATCTGTTCTCTTGCAAACCAGTATATTCTGTTCAAAAGATTCCATAACTAACAACAATCCTACAATCTTCCAATTTCCAGATTTATCAATCACCATCAACCACTCAGAGATTGGAAGCTATCCAATTGCACAGGGATATACTCACAAGCATAAAGACATAATCTCTTTCTCTAACATGGCATGATCTTAGTACTTGGATCAGACAGAGGCGAGCAATTCCTATCTAGATTTTGGAAAGCACTTTTCAAGCTACTAATGTCAAGATCAACCTCTCCTCATCTTACCTCCTTGCCACGAATGGGAAGGCCAGTATTTCACCAAGCATTACTTTTTGAAGATACCTCCCAAGCCCAATAAGATCTCAGCAGCCCCCTCCAATGCCAGTCATAATAGAGGGAGAACCAGAATACGATGTGGAAGAAATCTTATACTTTAGGAAAAGAAGCAAAGGCATCTAGCACTTGATTTATTGGAAATCATTCCTGGGAAAATAAACGATATGTTTATGGTTGCAAATCATTCCTGGGAAAATAAACGATATGTTGATGCCCCTGATTTAGTTTGTCAGTTCCACCAGCCAACCAAGTTATGAGCACTCTGCAAATTTCACCAAAGGAACTGGTTGAGGAAGAGGCAGAGGCGTAGCGTGGGGGGTGCAGGGGGCGGCGGCCGCACCGGGCGCAACATCTGGGGGGGCGCGCTCCAGAGACCCGACTCGGAAGCTGTCCTCCGCGGGTCTCTGGAGTTGGCGACGGCGGCGCCTGGGCGCTCCTGGGCCGGCGAGAGTAGGGGAGCGAACAGCGGCCAGTAGGGGCCAAACTCTCCCGGGCCATCCCCCGGCTGAGGCCAGTGCCGGCTCCTCGCACCCGCCAGCGCCACCCGAGGGGGCCAGGCGAGACTTAAAGGCGCAGGTCTTTCGAAGCAACGGCCGTGCGGAGACCCTGGAAGACTCCTCCATTCCGAGCCAGCCAGAGGAGCGGCGACCTGGGCCCCGCGGCGGCCCGGGAAGACCCTCTTGCCCCGGCTTTCGGGCCGTTGCCCTCCGTAGAAAGGAGCGTCGGGTGTCCCAGGCCCGCACCACGCAAAGGGCGCCCGCTTCTCCCCAAGGCGAGGCAACGAGTGTCGGACCCGGATGGCCGAGCCCTTTGGGCAGCGGCTGCCCGCCGGATCCTCGCGGGAGGTGCGTGGGCTCGACACCACAAGAAAAGCTGCCTCCCCCGAGTGCTAAAATCCACGGGTTAGGGGGCGCAAATTACTTGCCTTGCCCCGGGTGCTGACAACCCACGCTACGCCACTGGGAAGAGGTTAGGTAATCTGTTGTATCCTAACAATAGAGGTTTCCACTCCAGTCCACAGGCACTGGAGCAAGTGGATTGGATGATTAGGGTCAGCTAGGATTGGTCAGTTGTACTGGCGGGCTCCTTAAAAAGGGATCGCCGCCGGCTGTGTTTTTACTTGGCTACCTTGCAATAAAGAGCTGATTTTACTCCTAATGTGTCCTTCCTTGCCCGATCTAACCCTGGTGACGAAGGTCGGATTGGAAGGCACCTAGGCAAGAGCGACGCACTCAACAAAGGAGCCAAGTCCGGTGACCGTTGAGAGGTGGGAAACCAGCCATTGGGGCGAGTGCCCTACCCACGGAAGGATGATGAATCCCGTGCCCATCTCCCCAGCTCCGTTCAACCCAGCGACCGAAGACTGGGAGATTTCTTCTGGGGGGAAGAAGGAGACTCACCTATGATGCACCTTCCATATCTGGTCTTCAACTTCTGAGAAGGGGCAAGGAGGAACCCTCTAAAGATGTTTGTGTGTTACAGCAACCACCACCTGATACACCAGCTTCTGGGGAGGAGTGGGAGGAGGATTCCTTTGAGACTGACTCCTATCCGCCCTTGCCAACTTCCCACAAGAACTCAGACTTTGAATGATGGAAGGGGAAAGGAGCATAGAAGAACTCATGGAAGAAGAGAAGGGCCAATATGGAGTGATGTAGGGTTTTACCATGTTGAGCCCGAGAGAGGGGGTCAAATGCCTCATCAGCTATGAGTCCCTGTGTACCCATAAGAGATCTAGGTCCATCCCATCTTGAATTCCTTTGACTCTTATCTATTGCCAATTTGCTTTGACTGTTAGTAGCTCAGATTCCTGTAGAGAGCTTAAGCTTGCAATACATTTTTATGCTCAGTTGAATTGCCTTAATCTTCTGATTTCCCCTGCTCCTTGACAGCAACTATGGTACAGCATAATGTGTAAAGCCAGTAATTTTAGCTTGTATATCATAATTTATAATTCAGCATTATGTCTATACCAGGCCATTAATGTTTGTAAATCTAACTATGGTTAAAAGAACCTTGTTTTATTATTGGTTACATTACACTAATTAATTATTAAAAAACAAGTTACTATTGAAATCTCAACAGCAAAGGAAGTAATTTTTGCTAATTAGTTATTACCACTGTTGTTAAATTTATATAGTATCTTTAATAAATAGAAGTCATATATAACTAAAAAAAATCTTCTGTATAAAAGAGAAAGATTATATTTGAATGAAAATTGCTTTCCTTCCAGACATACCTTTTAAAGGTTTTTAAAGGTTATGTAATAGTGCTAACAAGTGAAACCTGTATCTCAATTCCTTGGGGATTTTAAAAATTGGTAAATATGCAAATAATCAGTTAAAGTCTGGCTGTATTTTATTAAGTACTGGCTGTATTTTATTTTATTAAGTAAATCCAAATAATAACCCTTAATTGAAGCACCTTCAGTTCTAAGTTGCTAAAGCAATCAGGAAAGAGATTATTTGTTTTGCTTGGTTATACTGTGCATACAATACAAAAGTTTGGAAATGAGGTTTTGCTATAGGAAGCCTAACAAATTTAACTTTGGAAACTACAGGTTTTAAAAAAAGAAAAAATGCTCACCCGGACTGTAAGAATATAGGTTCTGCCACCATTACCGGAACTTTAATGTGAAGAAAGCAACTGAGCAAATAACATTAGTCATGCATGACCTTTACCCCCTCATCTCAACCCATAGCAAATATCGCAAGAACACATGGAAGAAAAAGATAACTTCCTTGGAAAACTTTTGGCCTGGCAGACACTAGACACTGGCTCAATTGGCTTTTCATGGAAAAAAAGGATGGCATGTACATTCACTATGGAGCAGGAGGTTGGCACAGTTTGCAGTTACCATGCAAAGTAAAGGCGTGTGATATTCAGTGATAGGATATATGTTTGGCAAATATCAAAATTAAGACTATTCTGAACTTAAATTATACTGCTTATATAAATTTTGTGTTATTAAACAACCAAGCAGATGTCATTATTGTAATCAATTAGCTTTTTTTTTAAAAAACAATTTTTATTGGTTTTTGGAATATACATAGGAAAAGGAATATAGGGTAAATATGACATTTTAGTAGCTTCCATGTTGGTGATGGTGGTCCTCCCAAAGCTTCATACAAGTACAATTTTTTTTAAAGAAACAAGGATAAGCATACACATACTTTACATTATATAGTTCATACATTCAATCATATTTTTGTTTGCCATCTAATTGAATCAACAATCAATAAAATTTCAGATAAGATCATTTTTGAGATCTAAGTCTTTTTGCTATTGAATCTTCGTCTCCTTTCCCGTCATCGGGCGGGGCCATCGCCCCTCCTGTTCCCTCATCTTCATCCCCTAGGAGTGAAGAATGCTTTTGAAGAAAGGCCTCCGCCTCTTCTAATGTTTTAACTCTAATTCAACCTTCCTCCCAAAAGACCAGCATTCCCTCTGGCAATAACCATTTGAACCAAATTCCTTTTTTATATAATTTTTTGCACAGGAAGGAATATTTTCTTCTTATTTCTCTGATATTTTTTGGAATTTGTTTCACAATGGTTATTTCTTTATCTTGATACTTCAGGGGTCCTCCCCGTTGGGCCCTCAATATCTCTGTGGACCTCCTTAAAAATTTAACGTGAACCTCTCTTGGTACATTATGTATTCTAGCATATGCTGAATTAATTCTATAAACCAGGTCCATATCCCACCAGAGTTGTTCTTTATTTCTTTTTATATAATCTGCTAAAATTGTACTCATAAGATCTTTAAGATCTTCATCCTCTGTCGCTGGTATGTTCTGGAACCTGAGAAAAAAAGATTTTCTTTCAAATTCTATTTTGGTCATGTGACCTCCTAATTCTAAACTTTCTTTCCGAATTTCCTTTACCTCTTCCCTCATCTCAGCTGACCCACCTTCTAATGCCTCAATTTTTTGTTTATTATCCGTTGTGTTTCTTTGTGTTTCCAACAGTTCTATTTTTAAGTTTGTCATTTCTTTTTGCATTTCATTCACGTTTCTCATTATTTCCTGGAACATCTCGTTGACTGACAGTTCCTGAGCGCTCTCACCAGTAGCTTATTTCTGCAAAAGTGAGGTGATCTTTATCTGTTGTGTAGTTGGACTGGAGTGAGCTGAAGATGGAGCAGAAAATGACTTTCCAGTGGGTGGTTTTTTAGAAGCCATTGTCTCTGTTATAAGTTCTAGTTAGTAAAAGAAATGGCGTCGGAGAAGCAGGCAGCTGACGAAGTCCGAGGTATCGGAGCAGTTCGGATAAAAGTTCAGTCTTAGAAGTATATAAAACCAAGAAAAACTGTATTATCCAGATCTGGGTGTCCATGTATTGGGAGAGATGCCAAAGGTTTCCCGAGGAGAAGTAAAAGTAAAAATTTAAAGTCCTATGGTTTCAAATGTAGAAGGGAAAGCTCATGAATGAGAGAAAGTTTTTTGACCGGGAACAAAGAGGAGCCATTTTGCCCCGCCTCCTCACAGGAAAGAAAGTGAAAGTTTCATTTTGTTTTAGCAAAAAGGTTCCGCGCTATAATATTGCAACTGCGATAACATAGATACAGTTTCTTTACTGTTGTTATTTCAGACAGCAAATTAGTCCTGTCTCTCTCCCCATTCCTGAAGAGAGCTTGTTTAGTTGCCGCTTTCCTCCGAGGGGGGGTTAAATAGAAAAACTCCCCCCTCCATTCTCCATTTAAGAATTGATTGAAATTAAAACTCACAATGATCGCTTATCCTTCGGTTGCAGACCAGGAGATTAGGGAAAGCCCTCCATCTCCGGCACTTCAGCCAACCTTTTGATTCTGCAGTTGATTCCGGGATCCATCGGTGAAAGGGCAAGGTTTTGCCCCCCCTTCTGCTTCCCAGCTCCTGGGGCGAGGCTGGAAAGACACCCCACTGGCCGCCACTCCAGCGAGCTGCCCTTACGGCAGGAGATTCCTCCAGAACCCCCTGTGCCCCCCGGGGGGCCCACCAGGAAAATAAGCGGCTGTCTGTCGCCTACGGCATGTCTGTCGCCTACGAAAACCGAGTTGAGTCCGTTATCAATTCATTCTTATAGTAGATACTAGCTATACCGGGCCACGCGTTGCTGTGGCCCAGTCTGGTTAAATGGCCAACCAATCTGTGTGTAGATCTACACCTGCACACATACACACAACCACCATATAATCCCCAACCTAACTACCTACTGTATTTCTCCCTCTCTATCTATCCCTCTACCTACCTACCTACTGTATTTCTTCCTTTCTCCCTCTATCTACCTACCTACTGTATTTCTCCCTCTATCACTCTACCTACCTATCTACTGTATTTCTCCCAATCTATCTATACACCTACTTACCTACCTATCTACCTACCTACCTACCTACCGTATTTCTCCCCATCTATCCCCCTACCTACCTAATATATCTCTTCCTTTCTCCCTCTACCTACCTACCTACCTACCTACTGTATTTCTCCCTCTCTATCTATCACCCTACCTACCTACCGTGTTTCTCTATATCTATCTATCCACCTACCTACCTACCTACCTTATTTCTCCCTCTCTATCTATCCCTCTATCTACCTTCCTACTGTAATACAATAATGCAATAGCAGAGTTGGAAGGGATCTTGGAGGTCATCTAGTCCAACCGCCTGCCTAGGCAGGAAACCCTATAGTATTTCAGACAAATGGCTATTCAACATCTTCTTAAAGACTTGCAGTGTTGGGGCATTCACAACTTCTGGAGGCAAGCTGTTCCACTGGTTAATTGTTCTAACTGTCAGGAAATTTCTCCTCAGTTCTAAGTTGCTTCTCTCCTTGATTAGTTTCCACCCATTGCTTTGTTGCTGCCGATGATATGGACAGGTTGGCAAGGAGGCTAAAGGCCACCACATGTTTATTGGACCCGTGTCCCTCCTGGCTTGTACTGGCATCCTGGGAGGTGACACGAGGCTGGCTCCAGGACATAGTGAACGCTTTTTTGAGTGAGGGGGTCTTTGCCTACCGCCTTGAAGGAGGCAGTGGTGTGACCTCTCCTCAAGAAGCCTTCCCTGGACCCAGCATTATTGGAGAATTACCATCCGGTCTCCAACCTTCTCTTTCTAGCAAAGGTTGTAGAGAGTGTGGTGGCACTGCAGTTTCCTCACCACCTGGAGGAAATTGATTATCTAGACCTGCGCCAGTCCGGCTTTTGACCTGGTCATAGCACCGAAACGGCATTGGTCGCATTGGTGGATGATCTCTGGAGGGCGCGGGATAGAGGTTGTTCCTCTATCCTCGTCCTGTTAGATCTCTCAGCGGCTTTTGATACCATCGACCATGGTATCCTATTGCGCCGACTAGTGGGGTTGGGGGTGGGAGGCACTGTTTTACAGTGGTTCTCCTCCTACCTCTCTGGTCGGTCGCAATTCATGTTGATAGGAGGGCAGAGGTCGACTTCTAGGCCCCTCACTTGTGGGGTGCCACAGGGGTCGGTCCTCTCACCACTCCTGTTCAACACGTATATGAAGCCGCTGGGTTAGATCATCCATGGGTTTGGGGTAGAATACCATCTGTACGCTGATGACACTCAGCTGTACATCTCTACCCCAAACCACCCCAATGATGCCGTTGAGGTGATGTCCCGGTGTTTGGAGGCCGTACGGATCTGAATGGGCAGCAACAAACTCAAACTCAACCCGTCCAAGACCAAGTGGCTGTGGTTTCCGGCCTCCCGGTTTAGCCAGTTGACACCATCACTGGCCATGGGGGGCGAAGTTCTGACCCCTGTGGAGAGGGCGTGCAATTTAGGAGTCCTCCTGGATTCCCGGCTGTCCCTGGAGGATCAGGTGGCGGCTGTGGCCAGGGGGGCGTTTTACCAGGTCTGCCTGGTCCGCCAATTGCACCCCTTACTTGACCGGGAGGCCCTTCGCACAGTCACTCAAGCGCTTGTGACCTCTCGTCTGGACTACTGTAACACTCTCTACATGGGGCTCCCCTTGAGATGCACTCGGAGGTTGCACTTGGTCCAGAATGCGGCCACGCAGGTGATTACAGGTGCCTCAAGGCAATCCCACATAACACCGCTCCTGTGTGAGCTGCACTGGCTGCCTGTGACCTTCCGGGTGCGTTACAAGGTTGTGATGACCATCTTCAAAGTGCTCCATGGCACGGGGCCTACGAGACCGTCTGCTGCCCCATACGTCCCTACGACCGATATGCTCTCACAGAGAGGGTTCTACTCCGGGTGCCGTCAACCAGGCAAGGCCGGTTGGCGATGCCCAGGGGTAGAGCCTTCTCTGTGATGGGCCCAACCCTCTGGAACGCTCTGCCCCCTGAACTCCGTGTCATCTCGGACCTCCTCCTGTTCTGCCAGCGGTTAAAAACGCACTTCTTCCAACAAGCTGGCCTGGCCTGATCTTACCCGACACTGCACTGCCTCTAGTTACCAAAGTTTTAATTCAGGGGTTTTAATATGGGTTTTTAGCGCAGGGTGGGTTAATTTAATTGAGTTTTAATGAACATTGTATTTTTGTATATCTGTGTATTTATATTTTATATTCCCTGTGCGCTGCCCTGAGTCGCTATGTGGTGAGATGGGTGCGGCTTATAAATTCAAATAATAAATAAATAAATAAATTGCTTCTTGTTCTGCCCTCTGGTGCTTTGGAGAATAGCTTGACTTCCTCTTCTTTGTGGCAACCCCTGAGATATTGGAAGGCTGCTATCATGTCTCCCCTAGTCCCTCTTTTATTAAACTATATTTCTCCCCCTCTCTCTCTATGGGCTACCTGAGAGTTTGCTATCTCGGTGTCTTGTTTTGGTCCTAAGAGGTCTCCATACGTTGCTGAGGAAATGACTGTTGGAAAACAGTCAGATGGGCAGGGCTACAGGTGAAAACCTGATCAGTGGGTACATTTTGCATTTGTGTACCTTGCACACGACACATGTGTGCTAGGCACAAAATGAGTATGTATTCTATTATCAAAAGTCCTTGGGAACATTGTGTGAAAATTTGAGGTAAATCGGTCCAGTAGTTTTTGAGATTAGCGGCTTCGTACAAACAATTTTACATTTTTATTTATATAGATAATGGGATAGTTTCTCATTGGAAATGTTACTTAGCCATAATTTCCTGGGTGGGTGGTCATATAATTTTCTGTGTGGACTAATACAAAAATGTAGTTCCCCCGTCCACTTGCACAACTTGGATTAACTTTTAAGGCATCTTAATCTTTATTTGATTCACATTTGAAAAGTTGAAGAATCTATTGCAGTACGACCATTAAGTCAAGAACGTTTTGGAAAATGAGTGGGTTAAGATCCAAACAAATAGGCATCTTATTAGTAACATACATAATATAATAATTATTGAAAAGGGAAAAAATTTTTTTTGTTTCACTGATGTTTCTATTACTGGCGATGCTAGAATTGAGGAGAAGCAACTGGATAAAATTATGAAATACCTGGACTTGCAGACCGAAGCTGGGGACTTATGGAAAAGAAATCCAATTGTAATTGGAACCCTCAGATACTGAAAGGCTACTTGATATTTATAAATACTGAATTTATCAGTATTTCAATACCCTAATTTTACAAGAGCCACCCTGCCTGAAACTGCCTATATTCTTAGATGCTATCTCAGTGATTCCTAGGTTAAGATCTGAATTATTAAGATTTCATTAATCTTAAACTGTGAATCTAACTGTAGATCACATACACTTAATAATAGAGAATGCAATACCTGGAAACAGTGGAATAGAAAGAAAATTGTGGGTCCCATCCATTACACATGGTGGGACCAAGAGCAATTGATGGCTTCCTGTCAATGGAATATCACTCCACTGAAGATAAGATTGGCTCCCATCTTGTTGCTTTTCTGGAATGCCTTGAAAATATGGATTTGGGAATCTCAAGCTAAAATAAAGCCACCTGCTGCCCCTGTGGGGTGGTTAGGGTGGGTTTTTAGTTGCTGTAAACTCTGAATCACTTTGGGTGGTCATTTAAATTTTTTAAATAAATAAATAAAAATTAGAGAAAATTACAAACTACAAGGATACAGTATATTGTAATATCAATAATGTAATGTAATAGAATGTCAATAAATAATGTTTGTTGTTGGAGGGAAAAAACTATGGCTAGCGGGGCTCTCTGAAGCCCAGCTGATTTCTGCCTGCCTGGTGGCTCTTTGGAGTCAACCATCGCCTTGTAGGGGTGACAAGAAAGGAAGGGTTCCCATAGATTGCAAGTGGATGGTGGTCCACTCTGCTGGACCCAGGAAAATCTTTCTGACAGGCGGAGAAGAAGATAACCATTAATGGTTGAACCAGAGCTCTGACAGCTGGAACAAGCAAGCATGAAGAAAAGCAGAAAACAAACAGTGTATTGGATTGGATTAAGGATTGCCCAATTTCTACCTAGAATTTGAACTAAATCCACCAAAATATTTTTATGAAGAAGGGAGACTCCAGAGAGAAACAGGGAGGGAACTGTTACTCCCCACCCCCCTCACACCTGAAGCCATGAGTGAAAGTTTTGAGTGGATTACACACCCACACACAAAAAATACTTGAAACAGAAACAGAAAATATTTGTTTTATAGGAGACTTGGTTACAAAAGTAGTAAATAAAAAAATAAGAAGGACCTTACCCAGAACCTTTGTTAAAATGATAGAACTATCGATACATGACACATGGAGAGAAATGAATCCAGGGAAATATTCTATACCAGGGGTCAGGAATCTATGGCTCGTGAGCCAGTAATGGCTCTTTTGATGGCTGCATCTGGCTCGCAGACAAATCTATATAAATAACATAGCCGCGCGTGTGCCGCACAATTGCAGCCTGGAGCAGGACCACAGCCCCTCTCCCAACTGGTCCTTCCTTGCTCGGAGGAAGCTTCTGCAGAAGCCCAGGAGAATGAGAACAACTTCCTGCCATTACGAAGTCTCAGAGGCTATAATTGTATGGGCTGTGCGCATGTGCCTATGTTTTCCACGGCCAATGGTCCACGCTATGGAAAACATAGGTCCACGTGCACAGCCCATCAATTACAGCCTCAGAGACTTTGTAACGGCGGGAAGTTGTTCTCACTCACCTGGGCTTCTGCAGAAGCTTCCCTCCAATGCCCTCCAAGGAAGAAAGGACTAGTTGGGAGAGGGGCTGTGGTCCTGCTCTGGGCTGTAATTGTGCGGCACGTGGGCAGCTATGTTTTCCACGGAGTGGGACTGCGGCCAGAAGATGAGACAGAGGGAGGGAATCAGAGAGAGAATGACAGAAACACACACAGGGAGAGACACACACACACACAGAGTGAGTGATTAAGTGAGTGAGGGAGAGACAGACAGACAGACAGACACACACACACACACACACACACAGAGTGACAGAGAGGAAGGGAGGAGAGAGACACACACAGAAAAAGAGAGAGAAAGAGAAAGAAAGAAAAAGAATTAAGAGACTTATTTTACTTTAAAAGTGTTGGTCTTACATAAAATACAAATGTTTACTTGTATTTAGTTTTAAACATATTGTATGGCTCTTATGGAATTACATTTTAAAATGTGGCATTCCTGGCTCTCTCAGCCAAAAAGGTTCCCGACCCCTGTTCTATACATTCTATTCTAATGTGCATCAATCTTGGTCTAGCATAGATATGATTTGGATGACTCTGGAACTGAGTGTAAACATGTAAGAGAAATAGAAATAAACCCAAGGGCCGATCATAATCCAGGCAAAATTTGCTGGAAGGGACTAAAGAGAAGAGTAAGATGGACTTTAAATCAATCCATAACAAAAGATAAAGAACGTATAGAAGTGATGGAGGGAGAACTGGGATTTTTCTTTAAAGAGAACAGAAAAGGGGAGACTTCATTACAAGAAGCATAGATCAGAGGATTAGCTATAACCTATATAGTGAAGAAAAATAAGAAAAAGAAATACTATCAAAAACTTTGGAACAAGAATATAAAGGGCTCGAAATATAGTTACAAAAAGAAACACAAAAGGTATGCTTAAAAAAAACAAATGGAGATGATTAAATATGAGCTAAAGATGAACTGGCACAACAAATAAAAAGAACAATTTTTTTTTTTGAAAATGTTAATAAACCTGGAAGTTGGTTAGCCTATAAACTGAAGAAGGGAAAAGAGAAGAAATGGATAAGTTCAGGACAAGGAAGGTACATTACAATACCAAATGGAGAGGAAAAAAGACACAATACAGGAGTTTTATAAGAAGCTATATGACTATGAAAAAATACCAGAGGAAAAAAAATACAATATTTGGAAAAAACTAATTTACTAAAAGTTTAACAAAAGTGATCAAAAGACAAAAAAATAATAAAACACCAGGCCCAGATGGTTTACCAGCAGAAATTTATAAAGACGTGTAAGATGCATTGAATTTGTCAATGTTAGAGGATATAATAAGGTCCTATTAGAAGCCAAGATACCAGATATGTGGAGAGAAGCTTATATTACTTTGATCCCAAAAGAAGACTCAAATTTAATACAAATAAAGAACGACAGGCCAATATCTCTATTAAATGCAACTATAAAATATTTGCTTCAATAATTGCTGAAAGAGATAAGCAGATACGGATAGAAGACCTAAGAGATGCACAGGAATTCTTTGATGCACATTTTAAAGCCGATAATCAAGAGAACGAGGAGGAGGTAGAAAGTAGAAGTCAAGAACAGTTACAGGAAACAGAGATGACAAAGGCATGGAAAATGTTAAGTGAACAAAAGGAAGACCAAACCACAGGAGGTTCGGGACCCCAGATGGTGACAAGGCAGAAAAAGAAACTGATTGAAGGAACTAAATAAATAAACTGGCAGGAGAAGGACCCCGGTTAATATCAATCAACATCAATGCGCATGGGCGAAGATGGCGGCCCGCTGATGAGTCCCGTGCAGGCTGGGGGGGGGGGGGTTGGCTAACATAGTCATGCTGCATGGCCCGTTTTACATTTAGAGGGTCGGGCCCACTAAGTCGGCCACCCTGACTTTCCATCGAGGCCCGGATGGCCTCCCAGGGTGGGCCGACGGCCAAGAGCGGGCGAGCAGGTGAGCAGGCGAGCAGGCGAGCAGGCGAGCAGCCTAGAGCGGCCCTGAGAGCCGGGCGAAGACGCTGGCAGAGCCGAACGAGCAAGCGGCCTAGAGCGGTCCAGAGAGTGGGCGAAGATGCCGGCAGACAGCCGGAGGGGCGTTGAGGCCTAGAGCGGCCTAGAAAGCGGGCGAAGATGCCGGCAGACAGTTGGAGGATGCTGCCGGCACCATGACATCAGGTCAACACCGGAGGTGCCGGAGGCAAGGAGGTGGAGACACTGAAGGTACCAGAGATACCGGAGGCTGGGGGGCCGGGCTGGGAGGCTGGGAGGCCGAAAAAAAACAGCTGGGCCGAGGCCAAAGACGACCCAGGCCAAGGTCCGAGGCCGGACTGAGAGATGTTGCCCGAGCCCCTGGAGCTGGAGCTGGAATTGGAGCCCAGAGTGCTGGAGCCAGGAGCAGCTGTCTGGGGGAGGCTGGAGACCAGGAGGCTGGAATTGGAGACATTGGAGGCCGGAGACCAGAACAGGGAGGCCTCGGCGGCACAGGAGGCCCGGGAGATCAAAGGAGGCTGATGGAGGACTAGGAGTGCAGGGCCTGGGCCTAAAAACACCTAAGGGCCGAGAGCCGAGGCCCGAGAGACGCTGTGCTGGTTATGGTGAGGCCGAACCCGGGAAGAACTGATATTGATTTATCTACAGCATCCCATATGGACTTTTTACCAACTTTTATCGCCCAAGACTGCACAAACTATGATAGCCGGACTATATTCCTTACTGGAGCATGGTGAATTGTTTTAATCTATTTAATATTTATTGTAACATCTATTTTAACATCTATTTTAACATTGATGTAGCCAACTGTAGCCCCTTAAATTAATTTATGACCCTTTTTACTTGTCAATCACGTACTCAAGAGCAGACCTGATATTACTGCGGGAGTCCCCCCTCTCGCAGGTTTGGCCCTCCTCTTTAACGAGGGCCCACCTTGATGAGGGATTTATTAATCCGAAGAGGTGGGCGAAGCGTGGTCTCAGGGTTTTTTTAGTGAAATTTGTTATTCATATTTTAGGGGGTTCCAGGGAGGAGGGAGGGGGAGGGTCTGTCCAGTCAGAAGGGGGTCAAGATATAGGGCTGTCGGGCGGAAGCGGAAGTAGGATTAAGGATGGGTCCATTAAAAAGGGGGGAGTGGGGGTCGTCCCCATAGAGGGCATTCCCATTCGATCGGTCTTGGGGAGGGGCAGGAGCGGCAGGAGACAGGATGTCCATCGTGGGTCGGGAGATCGTGGCCGTTGGTTGCAAGAGGTCACTTGCCCCGACCCCGTGCTCTGCTCGCAGGCTAGGTGGTCAAGGATCACAGCACCAGGGGCCCCGGCTGATGTTTTGTAATGCCAGGTCCGTGGTGAACAAAGCCCCCCTTATTCATGACCTTGTGTCAGAAGGGGACCCGGATCTGGTGGGAATCACGGAGACCTGGTTGGGCCCCGAGGGGGGTACACCCCTTGTGGATATGTGCCCACCAGGCTACCGTGCATTTCATCAGCCCCAGGCCCTGGGTAGGGGGGGGCGGTTATTGTTAAGGAAGGTCTTGAGCTGACGGAGACCACTGTCCCTCAGACGACCGGTTGTGAGTCCCTCTACGTGAAGTGGGGCCTAAGGAGGCAGTTGGGCTTGCTGCTTGTATACCTGGCTCCCCGCTATGTAACAGCAGCCCTGCCCGAGTTGCTCGAGGTGATCGCCGAGATGGCGGTGGAGACACCCAGACTGATAGTCATGGGGGACTTTAACTTGCCATCGGCGGGCGAAACATCCGAGGAGGCTCGGGAGTTCATGGCTTCCATGACGGCTATGGACCTGACCCAATTAGTTCAGGGCCCCACTCACGAGGGAGGACACACACTGGATCTGATTTTTGTCTCTGGGCAATGGAGTAGTGATCTTGGAACAGGGGATTTAGCCATCTCACCCTTATCATGGACAAATCACTCTCTCCTTCGGATCGACTTTCCAACCGTCACACCCCACTGCGGGGAGACGGAACCGGAAACACCTAGGTGGTTCTGCCCCAGGCACCTGATGGACCCGGAAAGGTTTCAGAGGGAGCTTGGGCCAATACCTGTGTCCTTGACCCACGACTCGACTGAGGACCTAGTGGCCGCATGGTATAGTGCGGCCACTGGGGCCTTGGACTGAGTCGCGCCCTTGCGGCCTCTCACGCGGTGTCGAATCACCCAGCCCCCCTGGTTTACCGAGGGGCTGCGGGAGATGAAACACCGCAAGAGATGCCTAGAGAGTAGGTGGAGATCCACTCAATCCGATGCTGACCGAACACTAGTAAGAGACCATATTAGGGTTTACTTAGTGGCGATAAAAGTGGCCAAACAGGAGTATTGTGCCACCCTTATCGCGTCCGCAGATAACCGCCCTGCCGCCCAGTTCGGGGTGACCCACTCCCTCCTTCACCAGAGGCCGCGGGAAGACCCTTTGCAGGGCAGAGCAGAAGAATTTGGAGCTTATCTGCAGGACAAAATCACTCAGATTCGGAACGAGTTGCCCTCCACTGAAAGTTGCCCAGTTGGCCTGTCAGATGCCTGTCTTGAAACAACATCTTGGGAGGAGTTTGACTTTGTTGCCACCGAGGATATGGACAGGTTGTTGAGGAACCTTAGGGCTACCACATGTTTAGTGGACCCATGTCCCTCCTGGCTTGTACTGGCATCCTGGGAGGTGACACGAGGCTGGCTCCAGGGCATTGTGAATGCATCTTTGAGTGAGGGGTCCTTGCCTGCCACCTTGAAAGAGGCGGTGGTGAGGCCCCTCCTCAAGAAGCCATCCCTGGACCCAGCATTATTAGAAAACTATCGTCCAGTCTCCAACCTTCACTTTTTAGCGAAGGTTGTTGAGAGTGTGGTGGCCCAACAGTTTCCTCAACACCTGGAGGAAGTTGATTATCTAGACCCGCGCCAGTCCGGCTTCCGGCCCGGTCACAGCACCGAGACGGCATTGGTTGCGTTGGTGGATGATCTCTGGAGGGCGCGGGATAGAGGTTGCTCCTCTATCCTAGTCCTATTAGACCTCTCAGCGGCTTTCGATATCATCGACCATGGTATCTTATTGCACCGACTGGGGGGGGTTGGGGGTGGGAGGCACCGTCTTGCGGTGGTTCTCGTCCTACCTCTCTGGTCGGTCGCAATGGTTGTTGGCAGGAGGGCAGAGGTCGGCTCCGAGGCCCCTCACATGTGGGGTGCCACAGGGGTCGGTCCTCTCGCCACTTCTGTTTAACACCTATATGAAGCCGCTGGGTGAGATCATCCGTGGTTTTGAGGTGGAATACCATCTGTACACTGACGATACTCAGTTGTACATATCCACCCCAAACCACCCCAACGATGCTGTCAAGGTGCTGTCCCGGTGTCTGGACGCCATACGGGGCTGGATGGGTAGCAACAAACTCAAGCTCAACCCGTCCAAGACCGAGTGGCTGTGGTTTCCGGCACCCCGGTACAGCCAGGTAACTCCAACACTGGCCATCGGGGGTGAACAACTAGCCCCTGTGGAGAGGGCGCGCAACTTGGGTGTCCTCCTGGATTCCTGGCTGACCATGGAGGACCATGTGACGGCCGTGGCCAGGGGGGCGTTTTATCAGGTACGTCTGATACGCCAGTTGCGCCCCTTACTGGACTGGGGAGCCCTCCGCACAGTCACTCAGGCATTAGTGACATCCCGGCTGGACTACTGCAATGGGGCTCCCCTTGAGGTGCACTCGAAGGTTGCAGTTAGTCCAGAATGAGGGTGATTATAGGTGCCTCAAGGCAATCCCACATAACACCTCTCCTGCGCAAGCTGCACTGGCTACCTGTGGCCTTTCGGGTGCGCTTCAAGGTGCTGATGACCATCTTCAAAGCGCTCCATGGCTCGGGGCCTAGCTATATACGCGACCGCCTCCTGCCCCATACATCCCTTCGACTGATCCGCTCCCACAGAGAGGGCCTTCTCCGGGTACCGTTGGCCGGGCAATGCCGGTTGGCGATGCCCAGGAGAAGAGCCTTCTCTATGGCGGGCCCAGCCCTCTGGAACGACCTACCCCCGATCTACGCATCATCGGGAACCTCCGCCTTTTCCGCCAACGTCTTAAAACTTATTTATTCCAACAAGCCGGCCTAGCATAACCCCCGTTTCTGACTTTTATAGGGAAATTGTAGAGTTTTATTAGTTTTAGCACAGGGATAGTTTAATAGTTTTTAATAATTATGTATTTTTGTATGGTTTTAATAACGCCTGTGCACCGCCCTGGGTCCTTTTTTAGGAGAAGTGTGGGGTATAAATTTAAATAAATAAATAAATGGCTTAAACTCACCAAATAAACGGAAAAAAATACAAAAGAAGCTGTTATGGAGGAGATATCAAATAATAGGTCTACAGGAAGTACATATCAGAAAAGGTTACCAGAACGTACTCCTATGCCCTAAATTAGGTAATTTATTTGTGTCTCTGGCTGACCAAAAAAAAGAGAGGAGTAGCGATATACATACATAAATATTTGGAACCTAAACAAATTTTCGCTGATTAAGGGGAAGATTCTTGCTGGTTGAGATAAAAATATGTCAAAGGAAGATCTTGTTAGGAAATATATATGCTCCCAATTGCAACCAGAAATTGTTTTATAATATGATATATAATAAACTAAATGAACATATTTGTTTAACGGGGGACTTTAATGCGGTTCTAGATACCACTAAAGACTATGCCAGGGGAGCCGGCATGGGAAATAGGAAAGGGGTAAGAAAGACACTGCCATCGATATGTGATCAAATTCGGGACGAATTAGGATTGGAAGATGTATGGAGAGCCGCGCACCCAGGCAAGGCCCAGTTTACCTATTTCTCCCCTAAAAACAAGACATGGTCCCGAATAGATATGATCTGGGCTATCCCAGAAATATTAAGATTGGCAGTAGAAATAGAAATTGGAACTAATGAATGGGCAGACCATAGTCCAGTGACACTGTGCTGGAAAGGAAAGAAGAATAGGGGAAGATGGACAATGAGGACAGATTTGGTAAGGGAAATAATTTGTTATGGTTCTAAAAAAATAATTAAAGTTCTTTTGTGAGGAAATAGACAGGAAGATTCCTCACTACAAACTATATGGGACACTATGAAAGTGGTTATAAGAGGATATACGATAAAATTTTCGGTGCATAAATGGAAATTGGAAAGAGAAAAAAGGGCCAAAATCTTAGAAGATTTAGAGAAGGAAGAGAGGGCATTATAGGTAGACCTGGGTAATGGGAGTATAAAAGAGAGAAAAGAATTCCTTAAACATAAACTAGCATTACTAGATCAAGAAGAACTGGTGAATAAACTGAAATGGGGGAGGCAAAACTTCTTTGAGCATGCCAATAAAGCAGGTAAGTGGCTTTCCTTTAGACTAAGAAAAGAGGCAGAAGCAAGAAAAATAGACGCCCTGCAGGATAAAGAGCGAACTCTTGTGGGAAACATGGAAGGAAAAAAGAGGGTGATTCAAAACTTTTTTGAAAAACTATACCAAAAGGAGCAAATACATGAGAAGCAAGTAAGGATATATTTTGAAAATTTGAAATTACCTAAGGCAGGGGTCCCCAACCCCCGGGCCGTGGACCGGTGCCGGTCTGTGGCTTGGTAGGAACCGGGCTGCAGGGCCGGAGAGGAGGAGGAGGGAGCAGCCCCCTGGGCAGACCGCGTGGGAGAGCGCAGGCGCAGCTGTTCGCACTGTTGGAATGCGGCTCTTCCTCCACCCTCGTCGACGGTGGGACTCCTGGGCACCACGGCAGCAACCCCCCCCCCCACAGAGCCTCCCCAGCTGGCATGCCGGCCACTTGTCTACTTCCAGGGGCTGAGGAGGCTCCGCGGGTGGGGGAAGGGAACCGGCATCTGGTGGGTCACCCACTGAACGCCGTTCCTTCCCCCCCCCCCCAACAGAGCCTTCTCAGCTCCTGGAAGAAGCTTGAGCAAGCGAACTAGTGACCAAGCGCAGCAGGCGGGTGGGCCAGGCTAAGGCGAGTGAGCGAGTAAGTGCGGTGGGCTGGGCTGAGGAGGCTCCACGGGGGGGCGACAGACAGACAGACAGAGGCACAGACACAGAGAGAGGCAGGGAGGGAGGGAATCAGAGAGAGCGACAGACACACACAGAGACAGAGAGAGGGAGGGAGGGAGAGAAAGATAGACAGAGACACAGAATGAGTGATTGAGTGAATGCGAGACAGACAGACACACAGACACACATAGAGTGACAGAGATGGGCGGACGAAGGAGAGAGAGACAGAAATAGAGAGAGAGAAAGAAAAAGAGAAAAAGAGAAAGAAAGAAAAAGAAAGTGGGTGAGAGAGAAAGAAAGAGAGAAAGAGAGAAAGAAAGACAGACAGAGAGAAAGAGAGAAAGAAAGACAGACAGAAAGGAAGAAAGAAAGAAAGAAAGAAGGAAAGAAAGAAAAGAGAAAGAGAGAAAGAGAGAGAGAAAGAAAGAAAAAGAGACAGAAAGAAAGAGAGAGAAATAGAGAGAAAGAAAGAGAAAGAAAGAAAGAGAAAAAGAAAGAGAGAGAGAGGGAAAGAAAAAAAGAGAGAGAGAAAGAGAGAGAAAGAGAGAAAGAGGAAAAGAGAAAGAAAGAAAGAAAGAAAGAAAGAGAGACAGAGAGGAAGAAAGAGAGAGAGAGAGAGAGAGAGAGAGAGAGAGAGAAATGGAGAGAGAGAGAGAGAAAGAAAGAGAGACAGAGAGAAAGATAGAGAGAAAGAAAGAGAGAAAGAAAGAAAGAACTTATGACCACAATAAGTTTGGTTGCTAACCAAGACCATTGTTAAGTGAGTTTCACATTTTCCAAGTTGGCCACGCCGACCCAGTCACATGACTGCTGAGCCACTCCCACAAAACAGGCCACACCTTCCAGCTCTCAAAAGAAATTTCAATTGTGGTATTGTTGATATTTGGCTCTGTTGATTAATGAGTTTGCCCACCACTGCCCTAGAGGGCCGAGTGAGCCGACTCCCCCCCGCATGCACATGCGCCGCCTGTCCCCCCACCCCCCGCTCCTCCTCTACGCCAGCCGGTCCGCAGAATTTTCTTTAAAATGAAACCGATCCCTGGTGCAAAAAAGGTTGGGGACCCCTGACCTAAGGTATAAGAAAAGATGAAAAATATTCTTAATGCAGAGATTAAAGAAGGAGAAATCGAAATTGCGATTAAAAAGCAGAAATGTGGCAAATCACTGGGACCGGATGGACTGCCAGCTGAATTATACAAAGAAATATATGATATACTATTGTTAAATATGAAAGACTTATTCAATGAGGTGTTAACTAAGGGCGCTGTCCCCCAGTCGTGGATGGAGGCCTATATTACATTGCTCCCCAAACCAGATTCTGACCGAACATTGATCAAAGACTATAGACCTATCTCCTTGCTCAATACAGATTATAAAATATTTAAGTCAATACTAGCGGAAAGATTAAAGATTTTTCTACATGAATACATCCACCAAGATCAAAATGCATTTTTGCCAAATAGATACCTAAGAGATAATTTTAGAATTATTATGGATACAATGGAATACTATGAAACACACTCGGATAAAGAAATGGTCTTGATGTTTCTGGATGTGCAAAAAGCATTTGATAGAGTTAATTGGGACTTTATTCTGTTGCAAATTGAGGAGATGGACCTATGTTTTTACAAGATATTCGAGCACTCTATAAGTCACAATATGCAAGAGTGCTAATTGAAGGTGAAACAACAAAAGAGATACCAATAGGCAGGGGGACAAGGCAAGGGTGTCCAATGTCCCCACTGCTGTTTATTCTAACACTGGAACCCCTATTAAATAAAATCAGGCAAGATAAAGGAGTAAAATAGGCAAGATAAAGGAGGCCGCCCTGGGTCCTTTTGGAGAAGGGCGGGATATAAATTGAATAAAATAAAATAAAAAATAAATAAAATAAAAGGAACTAAAATTAGAAAAGAAGAATTCAAATTACAAACGTTTGTAGATGATCTTGTTTTTATATTAGAAGACCCAATGATATTGGGGCCAAATTTGCTAACAAATATTGAAGAATTCAGTGCTGTAGCAGGTCTGCAAATCAACAGACTAAATTGCTTGCAAAAAATATTAAGGGAGCATGGAAACTGGAGATAGAGAATATATTGAGAATACAAATTGTAAAAAAAAAAATACTTGGGTATATGGTTGACTTCAAAATGTTGTGCAATAAGGAGAAACAATTATGACAAACTCCTCTTACAAATGGAACAGGACTTAAATAGGTGGAAGAATATAAAACTATCCCTGCTAGGAAGAGTGGCAGTGATAAAGACACATGGATATACCTTTTCCAAACGGCTCCTGCAAGATTAGAGAGAATTTTTTTTTAATAAAATGGACCAGATAACTGGCAAATTTATTTGGCAAGGGAAAATACCATGTATTAAAAGAAAAATGATGCAGGAGCACAAAACAAGGGGAGGCTTGGGGCTCCCAAATTGGGAGTGGTATTATTAAGCCTCTTGCCTGGTTTGGATAAAGGACTGGATAACACTGGAGAGGAAACGTATATTAACAATAGAAGGATACAATTTACAGCAGGGATGTCACTACTTTCTTTGGCCAACAAAAGAAGGTCAGTATAAGTACTTTATGAATCACTATGTAAGGGGATGTTTTCTCAAGATATGGGATAAGATTAAAGGATTGATGTACCGTAAGGCTCCATACTGGATCGTGACTCTTGAAGCAATTATATACCCAACTCTATATAATTTGGACAAACTTGTGACATATAGGGAACTCCTGGATGGCAGAGGTAATCTTAGATCCAAAACAGATTTACAATCACGGGGAATTAATTTGGACTGGTGGACATATACACAAATACAATCAAGATACCAAAAAGACAAAGCTAAGTGGGGGATCTTTACTTCCCCACAAAAGTTTGACAAGGCCCTTCTGGAAACTAATAAAAAATGTATTACTAAAGTATATAACCTCTTGCTAATTCGAAATATAGCTGACCAAATTGTCAAAGACTCGATGATAGCCTGGGGGAGAAATCTCGGTATTCACTGGATCTTGAAAAGTGGCAAGAAATATGGAATAAGACAGTAAAATTAACGATGGCAGTGTCTTTTAAAGAAAATATATTTAAGATGCTCTATAGATGGCATATACCACCAGCAAGAATCGCGAAGATGTTTCCTGGAATGCCTGAAGAATGTTGGAAATGCAAGTCAGCCAGGGGCACATTCTATCATCAATGGTGGACATGTCCACAAGCCCAAAGATATTGGTGTAAGATAAACGATTGGCTTGCGGAGATCATGGGAATTACCTTTCAACTAAAACCAGAAGCTTATTTATTGGGGATAAACCCGGTGGCATAAGGAGGAAAGACTGGTATCTTTTTATACATATTACCACTGCAGCTAGAATAGTATACGCACAGATTTGGAAAGGGAAGGAACTACCATCAGACCAACTAATTATCAACAAAATCTTCTGGTGTGCTGAATGTGATAGATTAACATATATTCTTAAGGATAGACAAGAAACAATATTTTATCAAAGTTGGGAAAAATGGTACGAATGGATAGAAGTAAAAAGATTACGGGATAAACGATAGGGAAAAATATACAGTGCAGATATGTAAATGGTAAATAAAATAAATATATGGAGCAGTAACAACTATAAAGAACTAAAGATTAATAAATGTAAGATATAAACAGAAATAACTGGAAATGTAGTAAGATGATATATGATGTTATTGTTTAACTGTATACACATAGGTGAGTCACTCCCAGTTGTATCTATGTAATTTTGTCTTGCTAATGTCCTTTTTCCATTTTTTTCTGTTATTAGTTTATAATAAAAATAAATTGCTGAAAGCTTAAAAAAAATTCTAATTGAGTTTATACATTCTGATCAAAATGTTTTTTTTTCTTAAGAGGCAAATTAGAAACAATGTTGGAATAATTTGGGATACATTGGAGTACTATGAAATACATAGTGAAAAACAATTAGAAGTAATTTTTTTGGATGCCCAGGAAGAGTTCGATAATGTAAATTGGCAATTTATGTTGCAACAATTAAAATGCATGGACTTTGGTGAAACATTTACAAATAAAGGCAATTTACACACAACAGAGAGCTAAAGTGATGGTGAATGGAGATGTGACAGAAAATTTTAATATTAAAAAAAGTAACAAGAGAAGGCTGTCCACTATTATCCATTACTATTTATATTAACACTAGAAGTCCTAACCAGAAGTATTAGACAAGATCCAGAAATAAAAGGAATGGAAAATTAAAAAAGAAAACTATAAATTACAAGCATTCACATATGATTTAGTTTTTATATTAGAATAGCCAGTGGAAACTGGTCCAAAATTGATAGAGAAAATTGAGGAATATGGAGAAGTTGCAAGGTTGAAAATAAACAAAGAAAAAACCAAAGTAATAGTTAAAAACCTTGCAGATTAACAAAAAAGAATTGGCACAGAAAATAGATCTGCAGATAGTAAAGAAAGTTAAATATTTAGGAATCTATTTAACAGCAAGGTTTGCAACAATTAAAGATAACTAAATAAAACTAATGCAACAAATTAAGTTGGACCTGGAGAAATGGAAGAACTTACAACTATCTTTGATAGGGAAAATAGCTGCTAAAAAAATGAATATGCTACAGAAATTACTTTTTTTAAATTAGAAACAATACTGATAAAAATAGAGAAAAAATACTTCCAAGAACTAAATAGAACAATTTCGAAATATATCTGGCAAGGGAAAAAAGCAAGAATAAAACTGAAATTGCAACAGGAATCTAAAAGCAATGGGAAATATGGACTACTAGATTGGGAGCTATACTATCAGGCATCGATACTTACATGGGTAAAAGAATGGATAAACTTGGAACATAGAAGATTACTACTATTGAAGGGACATGATCTTCAACTAGGATGGCATGCTTTTTTATGGTATGGAAGGAGTATGATGCATAGATATTTTCAAAGACACTAGGTGAGGAATGCTTTGCTTCATATATGGGAAAAAATTAAATTACAAAAGTATATGAAAATACCAGTCTGCCTCTCCACAATGGAAGCATTGATATACCCAAATCTTATTAACTTGGAAAAAATGTATTTTATAAAGATATTTTAAATGAGATTGGTGAACTTAAAACTAGACAACAATTATAAAACTAAGGGATGGATTTAGCTTGGTGGCCATATCTGCAAATACAATCAAGATACGAGAAAGATGTAAAAACATGGGGTTTTTATAAAGAACCAACACCACTTGATAAGATCTTATTAAGGACAGGTGAAAAACTGATTTAAAAATATATAACTATTTACTAAGTTATAAAATGGAAGAGGAACAAGTCAAGGAAACAATGATTGTATGGGCGTTTTTTTTGGTTTCGCCCCCAATGGCCAGAGTTGGAGTTACCTGGCTGAACCGGACTGCTGGAAACCACAGCCACTCAGTCTTGGACGGGTTGAGCTTGAGTTTGTTACTACCCATCCAGATCCGTACGGCTTCCAAACACCGGAACATCACCTCGGCAGCATGGTTGGGGTGGTCTGGGGTGGATATGTACAGCTGAGTATCATCAGCGTACAGATGATATCCCACCCCAAAACCACGGATAATCTCGCCCAGCAGCTTCATATATGTGTTGAATAGTAGGGGCGAGAAGACCGACCCGAGGGACCCCACATAAGAGGGGTCTCGAGGCCGACCTCTGCCCCCGTCAACACATATTGCGACCGACCAGAGAGGTAGGATGAGAACCACCGTAAAACGGTGCCTCCCAGCCCCAACCCCCCCCCAGTCGGTGCAATAGGATACCATGGTCGATGGTATCAAAAGCCGCTGAGAGGTCTAACAGGACTAGGATAGAGGAATATCCTCTATCCCGCGCCCTCCAGAAATCATCTACCACTATCATCTACTACATATTATAATAAGATAAATATTATATGGACGAAATGGGGAAATCTGGTAGGAAGATTTTGGTTTGGAGAATTTTACTTCCTATCATCAGCCTTGATTAGATAGCCTTATGTTGATCGATTTAATTTTTTTCTTTCTTACTTGGATTCTTTTTCTTGTTTTAAGCTGCAAGCAATTTTGACTGCATCTAGCACTGGAGTGAATGACCTTAACTGAGAGATAGTAATGTCTGATTTTCTCTGTCTGTATGGGTGGCTAAGCAGGTATGGAAAATGCTAGTTTGTTGTATTTTGGATCTTCCTCTAACAGTTTCTTTAAAAATGGCACTGTGTTTTGACTTATTTGAGGATGGATTATAGATAGTCCTAAATTTACAACAGTTTATAATCAAAATTACAATGGCATATGACTTATGACCATTTTTCAGTTACGACCCTTGAAGCATCCCACATCATCAAGTGATCGAAATTCAGATGCTTAGCAACTGGTTTATATTCGTCAAAACCTTGAAGCGCACCCGAAAGACCACAGGAAGCCAGTGCAGCTCGCGCAGGATCGGTGTTATGTGGGAGCATCTGGGGGCTCCCGTAATCACCCGCGCGGCTGCATTCTGGACTAGCTGTAGCTTTCGAGTGCACCTCAAGGGAAGCCCCATGTAGAGAGCATTGCAGTAGTCCAGTCGGGATGTCACGAGGGCCTGAGTGACTGTGCGAAGGGCAGCCCGGTCCAGTAAGGGGCGCAATTGGCGCATCAGGCGTACCTGATGAAACGCCCCCCTGGCCACGGCCGCCACATGGTCCTCCATGGACAGCCGGGAATCCAGGAGGACACCCAAATTGCGCGCCCTCTCCACGGGGGCCGGTGTTTCACCCCCAATGGCCAGAGTTGGAGTAATCTGGCTGAACCAGGGTGCCGGAAACCACAGCCACTCAGTCTTGGACAGATTGAGCTTGAGTTTGTTACCACCCATCCAGATCCGTACGGCTTCCAAACACTGGGACATCACCTCAACGGCATCGTTGGTGTGGTCTGGGGTGGAGATGTACAGCTGAGTATCATCAGCGTACAGATGATATCCCACCCCAAAACCACGGATGATCTCACCCAGCGGCTTCATATATGTGTTGAATAGGAGGGGCGAGAGGACCGACCCCTGAGGGACCCCGCATACGAGGGGCCTCGAGGCCGACCTCTGCCCCCCTGTCAACACATATTGCGACCGACCAGAGAGGTAGGATGAGAACCACCGTAAAACAGTGCCTCCCAGCCCCAACCCCCCCAGTCGGTGCAATAGAATACCATGGTCGATGGTATCAAAAGCCGCTGAGAGGTCTAACAGGACTAGGATAGAGGAATATCCTCTATCCCGCGCCCTCCAGAGATCATCCACCAACGCGACCAATGCCATCTCGGTGCTGTGACCGGGTCGGAAGCCGGACTGGCGCGGGTCTAGATAATCAACTTCCTCCAGGTGTCGCGGAAACTGTTGGGCCACCACACTCTCAACAACCTTCGCTAGAAAGTGAAGGTTGGAGACGGGACGAAAGTTCTCTAATAATGCTGGGTCCAGGGACGGCTTCTTGAGGAAGGGCCTTACCACCGCCTCTTTCAAGATGGCAGGCAGGGACCCCTCACTCAAAGATGCGTTGACAATGCCCTGGAGCCAGCCTCGTGTCGTCTCCCAGGATGCCAGTACAAGCCAGGAGGGACACGGGTCCAATAAACATGTGGTAGCCTTAAGTCTCTTTTGACAACCTGTCCATATCCTCGGTAGTAACAAAGTCAAACTCCTCCCAGAATGGAGCCTCAAGACCAACCTCGGACAATCTTGCTGGACCACTCTCGATGGAGGGTAACTCATTCCGAATCCGTGATTTTGTCCTGCAGATAAATCCCCAATTCCTCTGCTCGTCCCTGTAGAGGGGCTTCCCACGGCCTCTGATGAAGGAGGGAGCGGATCACCCCAAACAGGGCGGCAGGGCGGTTATCTGCGGATGCAATAAGGGTGGCACAATACTCATGTTTGGCCACTCTTATCGCCACTAAGTAAGTCCTAATATGGATTCTCACTAGTGTTCGGTCGGCTTCGGAGCAAGAGGATCTCCATCTGCTCTCTAGGCGTCTCTTGTGGCGTTTCATCTCCCTCAGCTCCTCAGTGAACCAAGGAGCCTGGGTGACTCGTCACCGCAAGAGAGGCCGCAAGGGCGCGACTCGGTCCAAGTCCCCCGTGGCCGCACTTAACAATGCGGCCACCAGGTCCTCAGTCGAGTCACGGGGCAAGTCCACAGGCATTGGCCCAAGCTCCCTCTGGAACCTTACCGGGTCCATCAGGAGCCTGGGGCGGAACCCCAGGCTCCTGACTAAGCCACCGCGTCCCTCTGGTTATATGATAGAATTAGATGAATGGCAAAAACTTTGGGATAGGAACTATAAACTGACAATGGCTACTGCATATAAGGAAAATCTTTATAAAATGTTTTATAGGTGGCATTTGCCACTGACAAGATTGGCAAAAATGTTTAGTAATATGTCTGCCAAATATTGGAAATGTAATTAGACTTCAGGTACTTATTATCATATGTGGTGGACTTGTATGAAAGCAAGAAAATATTGGAAAAGATGATTAAGCAATATATAGATCTGAAACCAGAAATATTTTTGCTGGGCATAATGCCAGAGGGTTATGATAAAGGGACTATATATTTAGTTTTGCCTGTACTGACAGTAGCAAGGATTGCATTTGCACAATATTGGAAAAATGAGAACACTGCATCAGATGAGGATGTAATTTGAAATATATTAGACCGTGCAGAGATGGATAAATAGACTTTAAAAAGAAAAGATAAAGAAGACACAGAATATTACTTGACATCAGAGGTGGATTGCAAATTCCGGCACTACCGGTTCTCTCGTGCTTGCTTGCTTGCGTGCTGCGTGGGCGGGCAGACCTCCCGCTGCCGCCACTACCAATTCGCCCAATCTGGGCCAAACCGGAACCGGAAGCAACCCACCTCTGCTTGACATTGAATACATTTTATGATCTATTATCTCTAGGTTTAGAGATAAGAGATAGAAATTAGATAAATATTATTGTTATGTATGAATTAAATATAAAGATGGTTTATAATTATAAATATGCTACTATAATTAACAGAATTATGAATAAGCTAATATAAAGAGAAATTGATCCAAAACTATTGTTATATTATTATTATTATTGTTACTAGTATATGTGTTAATATCTCATTTTGTTTTCTCTTTGTTTTTCTTTTATAAATGATATACCCTGACAATACACTGTATGCAAAATGTTTATGCATTTAAAAAAAGAAATAACTGCAAATAGAAATAGAACAACTGTGGCAAAAGAATGCAAAAGTGATACCAACATTAATAAGTCCCTAGGATGCAATTCCAAAGCATCTGGAGCATCACTTGAACATCATAACTAATAAAATCACCATCAGTCAATTGCAAAAGGCAGATTTATTTGGAACAGCTTACATCCTGATGAAATATTTAATATTATTAAACAGTATCTACTTATCCCATGTCTTTGGGAAGGACTCAATAGGTGGGCAAAAATGCCAAAGTCAGTGTAAACTTCCAGACATTTTGGGAGACTTACAATTGTTTAAAAAAACTTAACAAAGAACAGTGGAAAGTCTTGATTAATTTTCATTGTTTTTCCAACAGTTTCTGTTATACTCCACATTTTATGCAAGCCTCACAACATCACTATTATCAGAGAAACTTCCTGGATATTACTAAACCCACTGTCAACACAGGCCCTTTGTAAAAGTCATAACTTTAAAGAGAGACGTAAAACATGGCAGTTAGGAAGCTTAGGAATTTTGCCCTGGCAACAACTCCCTCATAACAGTGGCCTTCTCTGAAGCAAAACATCTGATTTTTAAACAAGGATTAGTCTATGAACTCTGATCATTTCTTACTCCTAAAATAAGAGTGATTAAAAAAAACCTCTTGCCTCTTTTCAGATCTTTTAACAAAAGTAAATGGAAATGCACCCAAATGTAGCTAGAGAATCACCCCCTCCCACAAGGTAAAGGCTTCACCTAGAGGCAACAGGGGTGGGGTGGGGTGCACACTAAAATAGTTCTTCCCTTTACCTGGGAATATTGTACTGGAAGAGGCCACACCGCTTCACTTGCCAAGAGCCCCTCCAAGCAAGTTTTTTCGAAGGTAAGACAGGCCTCTTGTCTGCTAGTGCGACTTTTTCAGCCTTCTTGTTAAGTCCTGCCTACATTCCTGAGCAAGATAAAACTGAACAGATGCCAGATGGACAGAGGCGAGCTTTGAAAGTGGGCTGGCCATGCACAGGGATTTGGGGTGGGGTGCTTTCAGCTGAGATGTGGTGTTCAACCTTCCTTGCAGAAGAAAATATCTGCAGTATACCCAAGAATGAAATATATTGTAGTCCGTCTAATAAATACTATAATGCATCATTTCACAAATTTTTGCACACCACAACTCCTTAAAATGGTAAATGAATTTGTATGACTCCCTCAGAAATAATGATTTCACTGGATAGGGTTGGGCAAGAGATAAAAAAACAAATTATTTGGTAAACTTTGTATCTCAGAGGGCTTCCAACCTTTGTCATAAAACTTCCCATGGCAGTTTTGCAATGGCAAAATGAAGAGCAGAAGCTAGAAGGAAATTTGAGCGTGCTTCTATTCTGCTTGTTCAAGTCTGATGTCTTTTCTTTTGTCACCCCCCCCACTCCCTCCACCTCCCCCCCCCCCCCCCGCTTCCAGGTTGGAGAACCTTGCCACTAGCTGTCCATAAGAAAAGAAATGTTATAATTAGCAAGTTGGTGAAGCCTTTGATACCGCTTCCTCATTTTGATTGTATCTTAGTGCTTTTCTTAATGCTTGGCAACTTTGAGACTTCTACTCCCAGGATTCCCCAGCCAGGATGTTTTATTGAAGGGTTATCATTGTGTATTTGTTTACTGGATATCTATTTACTTTAGGAGCAGTCACAGTAGAACAAAAAACTCCCAGCTGTAATAGCCATTTTAAAAACAGGTTTTGTAGAGGAGATGAAAGAATTACTATATTCACTAATTTTTATTGTCTAATTAAGGCATATGGATCTCAATTTTAGCTTCTGAAGAAGTATATAAGATTAAATTATGTTAATCTATTAAACTATATTAGGGAAACTATCCAACTATATTTCCTAGTGTTAATCAGAGGCAGTTTTTTGCATTATATGATAAATTACTACTTAATACATGTACACACACACACCAGAATTAATTGCACCATCAACCCAAGGCTAAAGTAGAGCCTTCTAAGAAAGAATAGTGAGTATAGACAACTGTCTCATGGCTTTTCAAATTTTATGAGTTCTGTAAAGGAATGCTGTGGGTAGTTGTAGCTGGAGGTAAAAATAATGCTGCAGATACCGAAGACCTGGACAATATGCTAGATCTTCCAGCTTCATTATCCACTACAAAGCCTGAATGCAGTGCCTTCCTCTCTCCATCAAGACAGACCAAAAAAAGTACTATTATACTTTTGAAAGAGAAAATTATCTCCAAAATAGTTTATGGCTTTTCAAGGATGTGTTTGCCATTTATTGTTCAGCAGAATAACTTTCTGCGTACATTTCTACTCTGATGTTCTTTTCAGCCTAATGCAGTGGTGGATTTCAAATTTTTTAGAACATACTCTGTAGGTGTGGCCTATTTTGTGGGCGTGGCTTGACAGTCATGTGACAGGGTGGGAGTGGCCACCTTTTAAAATGTGGTGAAACTCATTTAACAACGCTCTTGCTTAGCAACCAAAATTTTGGACTCAATTGTGATGATAAATTCTTTCTTTCTTTCTTTCTTTCCTTTCTTTCTTTCTTTCTTTTTTTCTCTCTCTCTCTCTCTCTCTGTTTCTTTCCTTCCTTCCTTTCTTTTCCTTTCCTTTCCTTCCCGTTGGGTCACTGGCAGTGGCGGGCCAGATTTACTTCCAGGTACGCCAGTGGAACCCCCTCTCACCGGTTCTCTAAATTTCACCAACCGGCTCTCGCGAGTAGGTGCGAACCTGCAGAAACCCATCACTGGCCTAATGGAATATTGAAAGAAATCATGTAAAGGAGGAGGGTTGGAATTCTTTCTGTCCCAGGCTGGCTTTAGGCTAAAGATGAGTAGATACTGCCATTTAATGGGGGAAAATGCTAAACCCCTCCAAATAATTCTAAAAGAACAAATCTTCATATTAGCAGGAGGTGGTGTCATCAGTCAACATGGCCTATACCCTTGAACTAGTTCTGTCTTTGCCTTTCAATAAAATAACTCTCTGAAAACTGAACAAAGTAAAAGATATGAAAGACTGTTTGAAAAGGTAATAGGAAAAAAAAAAGATCTGGCTAAAATTCCCAGTGCATCCCTGTGGGAGAGGCCACTAGGAAGCAGCTGTAGGTGCACCAAACTCTCTGAGCAGCTTCCAACCAGGGAGTATGCAGTATTTGAGAGGTCAGGTGCTGCAACTCAACTTCTCAATCTTCTGAAGAGCTACTTTTGGCCATTTTGCCAACCATTGTTGGTGATATAACTGTTGGGTTCTACAGTTCATGGGATGCCCTCTTTCACTGTAAATATATATGTGATTATATTGAACTTAGTTACCCAAGGATCAGATAGACAGATAAGTTGTATTTTACTTTATTTATCTCAAAGTGCAAGTTATCTTACCTCAGATAATTGACACATATATTGGAACAAGCAACTAATACACAGAAATTAATATAACAAATCTGTATCCAGAATTACAATGCTAATACTGTGATCATGTATTAGTACTGTGACATTTTATGTCTTGCAGTCAATAAGGTGGGGTCAGAGTAACCAATGTTAACCAAATGAAAATATGACTTTCTTCAAGCCTATCTCACATTTTTAACAATACTTCATTAAAGAAAAGTCTCCTGGATTCAAAATATATTAATTGGTAACCACTTCCCTCAACTCCTTCAGAACAAGCAGTTATTGCTTGAAAAATAATTACTTCAGTTGAAAAAATAAATCTTGAGATTCACTCACAAAGCCTCCCCTTCCCCACACTTTCTCCATACCAAATCATGTAGTCAATGAAAGTGTTGAAAGTCACTGATGCAGAATGCCATACCAGGCAATTAGCCCATTACTTGTCCAACAGGGTTTACTCACCCATGTTTCCAACCTACAAAAACAAACGTTTTGAATCCAGCAGAGAAGATTTGCTTGCTTGCCAAATGTTTCTCTCCCAAGCTTCACTGTCCCTATCTGTGGCTCTAGCCAATGGCACCTCTTTCCTTACAGCAGCAGGAGTTGTTCTCACATTGAAGCCACTCCATTATACAGTGCTAAGTCTAGCTCTCTGGGAATATGTAACTGGTCTGACTAAGGATCTGCTCCATAACCTGATTCTGGAAATACATGTACATCGCTATATTTCCTTCTTCATCCTGTGGCCTCAATAATGTTGGCCCAAAAACAATCGCAATACTCTGCAGAGACATGCGGTTCTTCTCCCGGAATTCTACAACCCTGGGGGGGGAAAAAAAGGAAGAACACCTTGAAGCCATAAGAACAATTCTGCCATGCCACCAGTAGTAAGTGGACTTAAGTTCCAATTTCTTTTGGTTGGGCTTAATGTTATCACTTACAATACTTTTATGAAGGACTAGTACTTCTATAAAAATGATTACTAACTACTTGCCCTTTTGTGCCCATCTGGCTGCTTAAGTTTCACTGAATATTGTTTCTTTCAAGCAGCATAGAAACTGAAAGTGTTATCAACTAAATTTCTACAGTGGTGCGATCAGGCAGGCAGGCAGCCCTGGTGGGATAAGGTAACGAGGTGGGATCTGCTTCCAAGTGGGAAGTTAAAGATAGGAAGACCAAAAGGCAAAGAAAACTGTCATAAGGGTTGATTCTAGCTTGGAGACGACAGTGGCTGAAGTAGTACATTTAAAAAGGATCTATGGTCACAGGACTGCTTTTCTTGTAAAATTAGTATTTTAACAGCCCAAACCAATTAAAAGATCTGGAAAATGATGCTGCTCACCTGGAAAGATGCTGGAAGAGAACCCTCGAGGTATTGAAATTAACAGGAGGTAGGGAATACACAATCTCTCGTAAGTGTTGTCTTCGCTTTGTGGAGTCTAAAATTTCTGCAGTACCCCCCCCCAAAAAAGGAGATTTCACTCATTTTGTTCTTTATATGTAGTTTTAAGAAATAACAGTAGATTGCCTACTATTATTTTTCACTGCAATGCAAATACAGGACATCATACCATTATCTAATTTCTTGCCACTCTGTTCTTTCCAGCAGTCAAGAGCAAGGGGAAAGATGCATATTAGACCAGAAGTCACATTCTCCTAATTTGATTTTACAAAAAAAGGCTATGCCAAGCCTAGTTTGCTAGATGCCATGACTCTTCAGATTCCAAAAGAGTATATTTTACATAATATTCATATGTGTATTTTATGAAGTGCCTATTCCATTCTCTTTTTTGCTTTTGCTTGTGTACATGTTTTAACTCCATATTTTCTTTTTTTCTCACAGCTATCTTAGTTCAATAAAAGCATTATTAAGTGAAATCACAGCTCTTTAGCTGTGTTGGCCTTCATAGGCATTGAATTCTTCCTAAGAATCTAGGAAGTTGTAATGTATTAGCATAGTATCTATTGGGATCCCAGCAGAATGGTCTTTTGTAATTGGTAGATGGAAATATTGTTAATGTGCAGAGTTTTCATGCGCTGTCCAAGATTTTTTGATATGGCATCCAATGTGACAATAACCACTGGGATCAATCAGATCTTGATATTTGTGTTTATTGTTACCTGTATTGATATTAATTGTCACAAAGCAATCTGTGTTACTTTTCCTAAACAGAGCTCTAATGTGACCTTATTAATCATCTCATTGCAATTTGCTGATAAAGAAGCACTTTCGGTTTGTAACGCTGTTATTTAAATGAAGCTCCTTAAATTATTTATCATTTATTTATTGGTATCCCATCTTTATTATTTTTATAAATAACTCAAGGCAGCGAATATATCCAACACATCTTCCTCCTCCTATTTTCCCCACAACAACAACCCTGTAAAATGGATTGGGCGGAGGAAAGTTCAAAGTTACCCAGCTGGCTTTCATGGCAAAGGCAAGATTTGAACTCATTGTCTCATGCTTTTTATCTGGTAGTGTAACCACTAGACAAAACTGGCTCTATATACCCCCAATTTAGACTGGATCTAAACTTTTTTTTAAAAAAATAACTGGATTTAAATACTATAATTCACATAAAAGTATTCCATTTATTTTTAGTTCTTTTTGTTTTGACCTGGCCAGGTCCAGGTTTAATGTTACTCTCTGTCTGCCAATTACCTGATCACAATTTAAAAACAGTAAATATGATCTTCAGTGCCAAACATTAGCTAAATCTGCTTGAAATGATAAACAAGCCATAGGACAGAATGGGTAGAATAAAAATAGAGCTGTATTGAATCAAGCTAATACGCTAGATTGACACAATTTCTAACTCCCAATTGTTTCAACAAGAGAAACAACTGATAACCTGGAAAAATGAATTTTTATATGCAGAATATTCAAATCACCCTTTTGAACTCAAAATTCTAGTTCTGCAAGTGTTGGTTCAGCTTAGGCATGAAGCCAGCTGATAATTTTGAGGTAGTCAATAGGAAGAAAGAAGCACCAATCACTTTTGAAATTGTTGCCATAAAAATTTCATGTATTGGCCCAGGCAGTCATGAGGAGTCAAGACAAACTTGAAGGCCCCCTTCCCACACACTCAGTTTTGTTGTACTATGATCTCAGGTGTTCAGTAAAAACATTCTATGTGTACCTTAAAGCCTGACCACACCTTAGCTATGGGAGATAAGTCTTACAATCAAAACAGTTATGGCTTTGGTACTTATATTCAAAGTTAGCTACTAAATAATCCTTTTATTCTTCCCAAGAGTAAAAGATTGTCTTACTAGCAGCTGCAATGAATCTGTCAAAATAGCTGAAGGGGAAGAGCGGCTCAGGCAGTTCACGGAAGAAGAGTTTGAGTGCTCCAGTGATGACATGAACATCATCCCAGCGGCCACCATCAAGATCCAGATGCTCCTCTGCAAAATTAATGAAAATTACAATATATACATTCTCATCCCATGTCCCATAGCACTGAAGATAAAGCAGTACAGCCGTAATTGATTTATACATTTATTCAAAATCCTTGGACCAGAGAACAATACAGTAATATTTACTCCAGAATCACGCTGAAGAAGAAAAGGCAACTTGCTCAAAAGTAAGCAGAACGCACTTAGCTTTCAGAAGGAAGCTCAAATTCAGCTGCATCTGAAGAGCAACTTGGATTAGCTATTATTCTAGTATTAGAAAGTTCTGTTTAGATCAAAGTTATTCAACCTTGGCAACCTTATGATGTGTGGACTTCAACTCTCAGTTTGCTGGCTATGGAATTCTGGCAGTTGAAGTTTACACATCTTAAAAGTTGCTATGTTTCAAAAACACTGAGCTAGATATTCCTCACCTTGCTTTATCTAGTGTATGTCATAACATGGGAAAGTGGCTCCAAGGGAGAAACTTAGTCAACTGAGGTTGATTCTTGACCCCTTGAGGGCTGCTCCATGCATCCTAGTATGTCCATGTGGGTCCAGTAGGATGGGAAACATTTCTTTCATTCTATTAGGCATTCTGACAAAGATGTTGATACTAACATTCCTAGACAATGTCCAGATTTCAGGCAGTCTCTTATATACATCTCAAAAGTATCCACAAAAAATGAACAAACCTGGGATTTTCTACAGGCAATGGACATTATTCCTCACTAAACTATCCCATTTACAAGTCACTGTGGCTTACCATGGTCAACTTTGAAGCGCAAATTTTGTATTGTAGCCAGGTTACCACTTATCCGATAAAGTCCATCAATATCCAAACCTGAGAGAGAGAGAAATGGCAGTTATTATCTGCATCTCCACATGAGAAAAATTGGTGCAAAAGTAATGGCCTTTTCTCACACTTTGCATTTATTTTACTTCAGTACAAAAAACAACAGAACTTTTAATGAGTCACAAAATCAGAATGAAGGACTCAAAATATAAATGTTATGGACTTTCTAATGGTTGTACATCATGGAATTGAAGACATGGGCTGTCTGGCCTCAGATTTTCAATTTAGGTGACATGTAGAGTATTGCTTACCTCTTTTCTCCACAGTGGCAATGCACTGCCTGACGAAGTTAGGCACTGTACTCTTTTCACGATCACAGAGAACTTGAAGAGCACATCCAAATACCTGATCTGAATTTAAAGAACAATAACAACATTAAAAAAAAACCATATCAACTCAGGCAAGAAAGATGGATCATATTGTTTTCTAAATGAGTATCCTTCCATTTAGATGGCAGTATTGCCCTGGCAAGTGGTGGTTGAGCCCAGTAGTGAAATTCAATTTTTTTTACTACCGGTTCTGTGAGTGTGGCTTGGTGGGCATGGCAGAGAAAGGATACTGCAAAATTCCCATTCCCACCCCACTCTGGGAGCATCCAGAGGTGCCATTTGCCAGTTCTCTGAACTACTCAAAATTTCCGCTACTGGTTCTCCAGAACCTGTCAGAACCTGCTGGATTTCACCCCTGGTTGAGCCCCTTATAACTTAAATATTAAAAATATTTAAAATGGCTACTAATGACAACAAATGATGAGCCAACTGTGGACCTGAGTGACACTCCAAGGTCATTTTTTAAACAGCATTCTTTCTCTCCAGAGAATTTACCTTTAATGTAGCCTCGGTCTCTCAGGTACTGTAAAGATGGACGCTTCAACAGAAATTTCCTGAGCATGTTGCGGATTTTGTTGGAATCACTGTCAGGACTGTGACAGTGCCAGAAAGCTGCAAAGAGACAACTGGCATTAGAATAGTCATATAGGGAGTAGAGCATTGTTTTAAAGGTATGCTGAAATGTTTCCTTAATCTTTCAGGGGGCAAAAATTAGCAAAAAGAGAAAATATAAGTTTCTCCCTCAAGGTTATTTTTAGAGGCTTTTTACACAGTGTTCTAGGAGCTCACTTGTTTTGAAAAGAAGCCTTTTGGAAGGATGTGCAGACTTTTAGCTGAAAGAATAAAATCAATTCACGAATGCCTTTCTACTCTGGGTCAACAATATTATGAAATACACGAAGAACATTCAAATCAGTAGAAATGAAGTTCAGCTTGAAAGAAAATTCACCTTTACAAATATTCAAACATTAACATATAAAGGAAAGAGGATAGAAAGGAAATAAAGTGTTTCTACTGTCATGCATGGAAAAACTTTCTTTTAAAAATATTATGATTGCTATTGTATTACAAATGCCATTAGTTGTATTTATTTTAATTATATGCCTCTCTTCCTCCCAAACATCAGGAGCCTTATAAATATGGGGATCTTCTATGTAAATATCCTTCCTTTCCTGAGCAAGCAGAGCAATTAAAATTTACAAGGATCCAGACTATGCAGAAGATAATTCTTGCAGCCTTGTAAGGCACGCTTCCTGGGTATAGAATTAGACTTTTTGTACATCCCATCCATTTAGGGAAAAGTACATTGGCTATATAACAGAGTTTGCTCTATTATGTGTTTATTTTAATCTTCACGTTTACGGATTGTTTCTTTTTAATTCATATTCAAACTTCCTTCACAACTTGTAAAGAAACACACCCTTTTTCAATATGTGTGGCTTAGCATGCTACAGTTTTAGCCTCCTTCTTAGCCTTTTCCACACTGTAGCCTTCAGCTGTTGATCTGTATATAAACTAGCTAGAAATTAAACTGGCTTACAAAATTCCTTTCTGGATTTCAATCACATTCCCTCTGCCCACCCCACCCCCCTTGGTCACACTAATAGTCAGGTGTTCTGTCTTCTACTTCTTTTCCCTTCCTATTAATGAAAGCAATGCCACCTGCTTTCATTTTTGTTGGCAAGTCTTCTGTAGATTGAAGAAAGTTTTACAACAGTTGTTCCTGTCACTTGGACTTGAAATAGAAATTTTAGTTGAAAACTTTGTCAATTTCACCTAGTTAAAGGGGGAAAAAAATTACAAAACAGGCCATTATGCATTTTGCTATTTCTCTACTGAATCTCTTGAAAGCAAGACAAAACAAAGAAACAGCCTGCATTGCAAGTTGTCATTGGTGAAACTTGAATATTGTTTGTCAGAACAAAAACAAAGGTCTACTGTTGAAAACAAATATCAAACAAATTCTAATTCAGTAACTACCTTTAATTTTATGGTAACGTGAAGTCCTAAAAAAAGATTCCTGGTTACTAAATCCTCTTTAAGTATTTTAGGTTAAAAAAAGGGTTTAATAAATCCTAATCCTGAAAAACTATTGTGTATCTGTGGATAAGTATGTCTATGGTATTGTTGAACTAGTTAATCTGCAAACATATGTGATGTTTCTATTTTAGTTTTCATCACATATTGAATCCCTGTTGTCAACTCGGATCACATACATTAGCCAATGAACAGAGCACAGACCTGGATGCCTTCTTTCACTTTCTTTCTCTTTGTTCCCTGCTGTTTGTTCCTTAGGTTTTACAGTTGCTAAATTATCAACATCCTCTTCTAAAGGGAACTCTGCAGCCTGAAAGAAAAAAATACAGAACAATTATTGTCATACCTGCCAAAAAGCTAGAAGAACAGTGAAATCCTAATATTGCCAATCCTGCTGGCGATTGGTAAATATTACACCTTTCCCTCCTTCCCCCACCCTTTTTTTGGATAGACAACAATGATAGTAGTAACAAATAGTCAAAGATCAACATATAAAGGAAAGAGGATAGGAAAGGAAATAAAGGGTTTCTATTGTCATGCATGGAAAACTATTATTTTAAAAAATATGGAAGGTTTACAAATGAAAATGAGAATCATCTGGATGCTCCTATGAAACCCCATGCATGAGGCAGAGCAATGGCAGAAAAAAAAGCATCACTTTGTGCAGAAAGTTTGAGTGCATGTTGAGTTCAATAACAAGTTTTCCATACATTTATGTCGTACCAGCTTGCTCATTGCTGAAGAGAAGGGGAAACTTTTTACAAGTTGCCATCCCTTCTCCTTTTATCTGAGCTCACAATGAAGAAAGTTTTTAAAACAAAATTACATTTGCAGGACCTAAAGCCCAGGAATTGCTGTAGTCCCCCCACCACAGCATTTAAAACTGTTCACTGGGGGAGGGGGGGGGGAGGCTTTTCTTACAGAAAGAAAATTCTTGTACTGCATTGGCATAAGGGAACTTTTTTTAAAAAAAAAATCCTTCTTCTGATGCTCTTAAATGCCCCTGATCTGCATGGAATTTACTTACATTCAGGAACCACAATATAACAAAATAACCCAGAGATTTTAACTTTACCATGTTGTATGTTAGAAGTAAGACATATGTATCCTTCTAGGTTCAATTCCCAGCAATGCCAGTTAGCAAAGGCAATTATGGGAACTGCTGTAGTTTAATAATAAAAGGCTAAATATGGAACCATAACACATCTATATCTTTCTGCTTTAGGAGTTTAAGTGAAGGTGGATTTTTACATATTATCCTGATGACTCCCACCCTGTGCTAACAATATATGAAAAACATTCCTGGTTCATTTGGGGTAACATAGATTTGGTAACAAGAGACATACCAGTCTACCAATTCTATTCATAATTGCATTGTGCCACATGCTGGCAATGGAGTCCAAATCATGTTGGATCAAATACTCTGAGCCATCCCGTGTCTTCAGCTACAACAAAAAAAGCATGTGTATGTAATATCTAAATTTGTTCTCCACAAATTTTGAAAATTGCTCTAATTTACCAAACTACGCTTGCAAGTCTTCATATTATTATTTTATGAGTGACTTAGGGTAAAGGACATTGCATTTTCATAATAGTCATCCATATCAGGAATAACTAAACTGATTCTTTAACAGCAGGCTAGCTCTAACAAAAGATCGGGTGCTTTGGAGACACCCCCCTTCCCCATTATAACTACAGGTTCAAGAGTTGGTTGCCTAATATCTCTTAACATTTTCCCCCAAACAGTGACTGTGTCTATAAGAGAAATGCCCTTTAGTTTTGCCACGTATAGCACATACGGTCCAGCGAATAGGGTAATTTTTTCCTTTCTCTAAACTCTGGCATACTTGACAATGATGTCCATTATTTCTTACCTCCAAGACATTTTTCCTACTTGACCTGTCTTTGTGGGCCCAGGAAAGAGATGCTCCATGAAGATTCACTCTAAACTCTGGGCTACTTAGCACAGAGGGATACTTCTAAATATGCAAAGAAGAAAAGTAGAAGTAACACAAATGTTTAGATTGAGCCATTACTCACTGCTCTCCCATCTTCCCTTATCACATTATATCTATCCAGTATACAAATTATTTTATTATGACTAATACATCTTGCTTCCACAGACATCCAGATTTTTGACCAAACTACAGTATGCGGTGTGAGTAAGATTTTAGTTATGCATACATATTTCAGCCAATTGATGGGGATATAAATGAAAACAAAAAAGTTTCTAATTTAAAGTAAGGTTTAGCTGTTAGAGATGAAAGTTCACAGAGGCAGCTATCTCCATTATTGTGTCCTCCAGAAATGTTAAAATAACACCTAATCACACCGCTAACATTATTAATGGCAAGATGGTTGGGAATAATAAGGAAAAATTGCATCCAAACTAACTTATTAATTTGATAAGAGAGGAGGTATGGCATAGTAACTTTTTTAGCATAGTTTTGAAAAACATTTTTCCTATTGTTCCAATAAAATGCTTAAGGCAAAAAGGGTTATCATTTAAAACATCAAATAAATTTTAGAAAATAGGTAATTGGGCATAGCATATGAACAACTTGCAAGGCTTCCAAAAAAAAACAATGAATCAAATGTGTAAAATGAGGGGGAATAAAATGAAAGAAAAGTTTCTTCTGAAATTCCACATAAGGATGACTCATATGAAATTTATAATCATCTAATTAAGTTTTATCTAATAAAGAGGCAAGAAAGAGAACTTCAAAGCAATTTGGTATTTTTTAAAGTTATTTTATATACAGTGTAATTGTCCAAGTCTTCCTCATAGTAGTTTTGCTGTACTCTTATTATTATGTCATATTATTAACATAGTTAGATGTTTTTTTCTGAGCGGACATATATATCAAAAAAAAATTGTAAAAATTATGAGACAAATGGAAACTTTATTTATACACATAGACAAACATATTTCAAAGTCTGGAAATGGATTTTTGCTAACCAAATACAATTGTGAGATGAGATGAAAAAACTCCTGAAGATACCTTAGGGCAGCTTCATATAAAGGAAGACGGTTTTAAAATTAACTGTATTTGTTAATTTGAATTTCTTCCCCAACTCTCTATGCTATTATAATATGAGCTGATTATTTCAGAGCAGAAAGCTAAAGCTAAAGACTTACTGCACTGCTGGAAGATGAATGCTTGGAGTCCTTGAAAAATATTAAGGCATCACCTTCCAAGACTGTCCATACACATGTCCAGTTCTTTCTAAAAGAAGGTAAAGAAAGGGCATGCCATTGGAAGAATAATATTAACTGGGTAGGCATAAAAACTGAAGAGTAAGCGTTTGGGAGGAAAACAGTATAACTATACAAACATAGACATCAATATTCCCTTCCTCCCTCTTATCATTTTTCAACACACATTACACTTAATAATCAACACACAAAAGGAGTATGTCTCTATGATCAACTCATTCATGAAAAAGAGGCTCAAAATATGCAAGACAGAAAATATATAGCTGAAGAATAAGAGGGAGACAAAGTCAGGAGACCAATAATTCAGTTCCAAATTGCTTACAACTAAATAACAAAGGAGTGGGTCGGAAAAGCTGAGAAGCGGGTAACTGTTCTGCAATGAGTGACTTTATTCAGGGGAATGTAGATCCATTTAGTTCCTGAAAATGTGCCAAACAAGGCAACTGGCAATTGGCAAACACCTTCCCTTCTGACATGGTTTAAAGAAGCTTTTAAATTAACTGATTATTTGCTTTATTTAAATTCAAATAAATGCATGCTTTTACTTAATTAGTAATGATTTGTTAGTGAATTTATTAGTGATGCATTCTCTCCCCGAAAATATGGGGAAGAGATTAGTAAATCTTAGGAATGATGCTGTACCTTGCTTGAACCAGCATTTTTCAAATAGTTTTACAGAACTATGATGCCCACTACACACTACACACTACACCTTGCCTTTCATTTCAATGATAACATTAATATGTTTAAGGAAGATTTCTTTGGGTGGAGTGGGAGGAACTCAACGCCTACCATTACTTTCCTTGTAAGTAGTGACTATGGCTGGGGAATAGTAGGGAATATGGTTTTATTTCCAAGTCTTCCCCATGCTAGTGGCTAAAAACCTATGCCAATCTAGGGGCAAGGAATTAAAATGCCTAAGAATTATCTGCTATCTAGGCTGCTATGGAGCAGAGAAGGAGATTTAATCTTAGGCCTTGAATGACTGGACAAGGAGGAAGCAGGACCTTAGAAGACTACATCAGCTGATTTAATCCATAACTGCAAATGCTTATTGTTCTAGTTTAAAAAAAACCCTATGTTTTTTAATAGAGTAACTCCAGTTCCAAGCAAGAAAAAAAGACCTATTCCAAACTTCCTCCTTGCTACCCCCTACATCAGAAAAGCCTGAAATTAAGTCCACAAACATACACAATAGGCCCCTCTTACCTCAAACGTTTCCCTTTATCAGCCGTTCTGGTCCGATACATCATCCCAGCTTTCTCAAGAGATCTCAGCTGGAGAGGTAGAGAAAAAGAAATAGTGGTTAAATCTTGTCCTATTTGCTGGGGAAAACCCCATTATCCTAGCAAAGGAGGACTCTGCTATTAAATAGGGTCAGTTGTAGCTGAGTAGCAACAACCTTGTACAAATCCAGTCACTGGGAAGAGGGGTAAGCTTCCTAAACATGCTTGTCTTCATTTGGCTTAGGCCACTGTAAGTTTAAGAAATAAATTTAGGAATTAAGGCAACACAATACCTCAGGTATTGTCTAATTTAATCCAGAGGGCAGGAAAGATACTAAAAATTGGGAGCCAAATTGGTAGACATTTTATATTTGTATTTTCAAACTGATTGAAATAGGAGCCCCTTTTCATCTTCCTTAGAGAGAAAATAATTCTAGAGTTTCTTGTACTGCATTGAGGCTTGAACGCTGACTTATAATTTATCCTAATAAGATCAGCAAATGAACAGTGTGAAAATTGTAATTGCAGGAACAAAGCGGCTGTTTGAAAGTGACAGCTTGTTTGGCCATCCTACTCCCATCATTCCTTCCATCTTTCCAAAAGGTTCTCCTGGTTCAAAGTATGCAAAGAATCAGGAGAACCTTTGGCTTCTCCATTTAATTTATTTATCAAAACCCCACTTTAGATCTGCTGTCAACAAGCAGAGACCCTTTCTTCCATACCTGCTCAGCTTTTGACCAAGGGTGAACTGACTGGCTGGGGGACCACCTTGAAAAAGGGCTGCTGCCACGACTAGATCCACTACTGGTGCTCTGGCGATTGCCAGAAGTGGTCACCTAAGTATAATAATTTTAGCAGCAGTAAACAACATACAGACACTCATACCACAATTCTCCAGGATCATGATCTACTGTTTTATTACACTCAAGCTTGTATTTCCACGTATCAATAGGTAACCCATTTTACCTCATCTTACTTTCAGCAGATGAATTTGTTTGCCAACTGATTAAATTTTAGAATCTGTGTTACAGATTGGCATTTTTACTGTGTTCATCTCATTCAATGACTGGGATCATACTGGAGAGGCAAATTGTGGCTTGCTTAACCATGAGGTTCTGAACAAATTATGAGGGCTGTGTATATATTATAGAGTAAATCCTTTGTTCTATCTGACTATTGTTTTAATTTAAACAGCTCCAATTCTACCGTTAGAATGTCTCAGCCTCATTGTAAAAATAATCTTGTATTCACAGAATTATATTTTTATTTTATTTTATTCGAATTTATATCCCACCCTTCTCCTAAAAAAGGACCCAGGGTGGCGCACAGGAAAATTAAAAACACTACAAATATACAAAATACCGTTAATTAAAAACCAATTAAACCCATACCCTGTGCTAAAACCAATATAAAATTCCCTAATTAAAATTTATAACTAAAACAATCAGGAACGGAAGATTATGCTAGGCTGGCTTGTTGAAATATGTGCGTCTTAAGACGCTGGTGGAAAAGGCGGAGGTCAGAGATGGTGCATAGTTCGGGGGGCAGGTCGTTCCAGAGGATAGGGCCCACCACAGAGAAGGCCCTTCCCCTGGGCGCCGCCAACCGGCATTGCCCGGCCGACGGCACCCTGAGAAGGCCCTCTCTGTGGGAGCGGATCAGTCGCAGGGATGTATGGGGCAGGAGACGGTCTCGCATATAGCTAGGCCCCGAGCCATGGAGCGCTTTGAAGATGGTTGTCAACACCTTGAAACGCACCCGAAAGGCCACAAGTAGCCAGTGCAGCTCGCGCAGGAGCAGTGTTATATGGGAGTACCTTGCGGCTCCCATGATCATCCGCGCAGCTGCATTCTGGACTAACTGTAATCTTCGAGTGCACCTCAAGGGGAGCCCCATGTAGAGAGCGTTGCAGTAGTCTAGCCGAGACGTCACAAGTGCTTGAGTGACTGTGCGAAGGGCCACCCGGTCCAGTAAGGGGCGCAATTGGCGTATCAGGTATACCTGATAAAATGCCCCCCTGGCCACGGCTGCCACATGATCCTCCATCGACCGCCGGGAATCCAGGAGGACACTCAAATTGGGTGCCCTCTCCACGGGGGCCAGTATTTCACTCCCAATGGCCAGTGTTGGACTTACCTGGCTGAACCGGGGTGCCGGAAACCACAGCCACTCAGTCTTGGATGGGTTGAGCTTGAGTTTGTTACTACCCATCCAAACCCGTACGGCCTCCAAACACCGGGACAGCACCTCGACGGCATCGTTGGGGTGGTCTGGGGTGGATATGTACAACTGAGTGTCATCAGCGTACAGATGATATTCCACCCCAAAACCACGGATGATCTCACCCAGTGGCTTCATATAGGTGTTGAACAGGAGAGGTGAGAGGACCGACCCCTGAGGGACCCCACATAAGAGGAGCCTCGAGGCCGACCTCTGCCCCCCTGCCAACACACATTGCGAGGATTGGAATGACCTTGAAGGACTTCTAGTCCAACCACACGTGCCCAGGGCAAGCATCCTCAGATCTGCCCAACTGGCTTCCCAACTTTTATTTGAAAACCTCTAGTGATGGAGCTTCCACAATACCAGGAAGTAGGCCAGCCCATTGCTTAATAGTTCTCATGGTCTGGAAATTCCTCTTTGGATTTCCCTCTGTCTTTCCAAGATATTCTTACCATGTCTGGGACATCAAACATTGATGTTTCTGGGGTGCCAGGGGAAGCACAACCCTGGTCTGCTGAAGGAATACCAGCATAGTCAAATTGCTTGTAGGATCCATCTGGAGAATAACCTTCCTCTGGAGAGACTTCACGAGGAGAAAGTTTTGGGTAGTCAGTTTCTGGAGTTGGTGGCTGAAAAAAAAATTAGAAAAGAGGTCAGTACACAAACAACTTTTCTTCCTCCTTAAACAGTTGAGATATTTATTTTCCCAAGGCTTGAGAATTATGAAACAGCCACCCCAAAATCCAGTTGACTCCAGTCCTGCTGGATTTTAATAAGAAGCAGAAGCTTCTGCTTCAGCTTCTTCTCCAGATATTAACCCAGTTATAATTATGAGTTATGGGCCTAATCCCCACCACAATGTATTTTATTTTACTTTATTATTTTATCATTCTTTGTATTTGATGTTTTTAATAGACCTCCTTTCATCTACTTACTCTCCGATCTGGAGATTTCCTAGTAAATGAACGCCGCATCTCTGGAGGATTGAAAATTTCTTGGGGTGCCTCCCACGAAGTCTCACCTGTCGCTGCGTTATAGAAAAATATTTGCCCACTGGCCTCATCTACATATTGGTTCCACTCAGCAGATGAGTCAGGGTTGGGACAGTGAGAGTGGGAAAGACTCACACTATTCAAGGGAGCCCCAAAAGGAGATTCCCAAGTTGTCTGACCAGTCTCAGAATTGTAATAGAAGAAATGACCACTTTCGGTGTCGGTGTGAATTTCCCAGTTTTCCAAAGGGTTGCTGAGACACAGCTGGAATGGGGATTGGGAGTCGTTGGCAGTGGTAGTACTGTGCTCCAACTGAAGTTCTTGTATGTTCACATATACTGGATCTGTGGCCACATCTTCAAGCAACTATGAAAACAATAAAGAAAAGTAACCCAACCACCTCATTGTATGAAACCTATCCCTTAACCAGCTCTCTGAATGGCTTAAACTTCTATAATTCTATAATTCTAGTTACTAAGGAGCCAGGATTATGAAATCACACAAACATAATAATTAAAAATAGTCTAATAAAGTTCATTAAACAAACAAACAAACAAACAACCCCAATATAACAAAGACCAAAAGAAATCAGATAATATACATGTTAAGGGAAAGATACAAAAATATAAAAAATTCCATACTCAACATTTATGCCCCAAAAGACATTTGTACAAATTAATCTTCAAGATTTATTAAATGTGGAAAATAATCTTGGCAAATATCATGACAATAATTATTTTGAGATGTAGTGTTCCTTGCCTGCAATGGGCTGACTTTTTATATTAATAAGCAAATAATTCATTAAACACGTCCACTCCAATGTTTTTGCTGTTTCACTCAAAAGTAAATCAAAACAGCAATGTACCCCCTCTCAAATCTGTCACTGTCCTTTTGATGACTCATTCCATTTTTTAAGTTTAAGAGTTGGAAGGGACCTTGGAGGTCATCTAGTCCAACTACATGCCTAGGCAGGAAGCCCTATACTATTTCAGACAAATGGCTAGCCAACATCTTCTTAAAGACTTCCAGTGTTGGGGCATTCACAACTTCTAGAGGCAAGCTGTTCCACTGATTAATTGTTCTAATTGTCAGGAAATTTCTCCTCAGTTCTAAGTTGCTTCTCTCCTTGATTAGTTTCCACCCATTGCTTCTTGTTCTGCCCTCAGGTGTCTTGGGGAATAGTTTGACTTCCTCTTCTTTGTGGCAGCTGCTGAGATATTGGAATACTGCTATCATGTCTCCCCGGTCCTTCTTTTCATTAAACTAGACATACCCAGTTCCTGTAACCGTTCTTCATATGTTTTAGTCCCCTAAATCATCTTGGTTGCTCTTTTCTGCACTCTTTCTAGAGTCTCCACTTGTCTTTTCTACAACTTGGCGACCAAAACTGAATACAGTATTCCAAGTGTGGCCTTATCAAGGCATTATAAAGTGGTATTAACACTTCTTGTGATCTTGATTCCCTCCCTCTGTTTATGTAGCCTAGAACTGTGTTGGCTTTTTTTGGCGGCTGCTGCACACTGCTGGCTCATATTTAAATGGTTGTCCATTAGGACCCCAAGATCCCTCTCACAGTTACTACTATTGAGTAAGGTACCACCTATACTGTACCTGTGCATTTTGTTTTTCTTGCCTAAATGTAGAACCTTACTTTTTTCACAATTGAATTTCATTTTGTTAGATAGTGCCCAATGTTCAAGTTTGTCAAGATCCTTCTGTATCTTAAGCGTATCTTCTGAAGTGTTGGCTATTCCTATTTACATTTATCCCTGCCTATGTACTGCATGAAAAGCCAGTTTAATGCAGTGGTCAAGGCATCAGGCTAGAAACTGAGAGACCATGAGTCTAAGGCACAAAGCTAAGTGACAACCTTGGGCCACTTTCACTCTGCTCTAGAAAGGAGATAACATCAAACTAGTTCTGAAATCTTGTCAAGAAAACTGCACTCAATTCATTCAAAAGTAGGCTGGATTTGACAATATGGTAGACTAGAATGACATAGTTTGTAGTACAACTTGCTGTGGCAGGTCAATCATCATCTTAGCATGAAAATATTCAGTAGCATCTTTTCCCCAAATGCTGTTTGCTATATGCTGCCTGCTGCTTTTTTCTCCAATCTCAGAGGATAGTTTTTCTTCCTGGTCTGAAAGAGCAAGTTAGGGCAGAAAAAGAGTATTTTCAAAGAATTTTGGTTATTTGGCAACCCAACTGTTGGTAATAAAATGGATTATGTGTTTCCAGCCACAGGGTCGGTGAGGCAATATTTAGAACCTCTCCTGCTTAAAACCAGTCTATATCAGCTGTAATCTCCTGAGGAATACGTGTTTTATAAGTGTTTTTGCAAATCTTTAGATACCTGATCACGTGGTAAAAGGAAGAATTCCTACATTCTAATTTCATTCTTTTCTCTCCTTTTCTTTCTGTACATGCTCATAGCCAGTATTTCTCTCCCTTAGAATTACCATTAAAAGCTGGGTTCAGAGGAAAACACATTTACATACAGAAAGGCACGAAGACTCCACAGGAGAGACAGACTTGAGATTGCTTTGTATAACTGTTCAACAGTGTCCCCTTGAGTTCATTTTTCTTCATTTGCATAGAATGACAGTCCAAAATAACTAATCTGCTTCTTCACTTACTTCCTGCAAAGATAACCAGACTCTTAAACTATTCCTTCTCCTTTACCTTTTGCATCCCAATTTTCTCCTTTTTGCCAATATTCTTTAAGAACAGAATGCAATGATCAAGTAAGGGAGCACATAAACTTCCACCTTCTACATGTTTTAAACTAATAATCTTTGAACTATGGTCACTCTAACTAGTAATCATAGAGACTTAGTTCAAAACATCTGAAGGACATCACGATTGCCTATCCTGTTCCTGCAATTTCTGTTTTGGTTTATTGGTTTCAAGTAGGGTCTGGCAATAAGAACAAATCATTGCCTTTCTAAAATGTGCATTTTACAAGAAACTGGGAAATTATAACCCCAAACATCTAGGGATGTTAGCCCTTCGAGATACTCCATAGAGGATACCAAAACTATGAGCATGAAAGCTATTGTAAGGTATGGTAACAGACACTTGCAAACCTGAAAGCATCCCCCAACCCCCATTTCTTTCCAGAACTCTGGGGCAGGAATCTCCTTTGAGATGCTTATTCCAACCCCATTCCTCTATTTTTCAGGCAATTATCTAGGCTGTGTCTCTTCCTCCTGTCTCCCAAGGTTATTCTCACATCTTATTTACACAGTGCATAAGTAATATAAGAACTTTATATAATAATATAAGTTACCAAGATGTAGTGATAGCCATTTAGTAGATTGGCTTTAAGAAGCAAAAATATCTCTTTAATACTATCGCAATGAAAATAGGGAACCAAAATATTACAAGGCAGCATGTAAATTCATCAACATTGTAATTACTATGTGGCATATTTAGTTGTAATTAAGATATCCCATTTTTTATAGAGCACTAGTTTGGTTACAACTATCTCACAAGCAGAAATGTAGACAATAAAGATTCAGTGATAGAAAGAAATTGAGTAAATGCATTAGTACACGGTAGAAGAACTTTCTTAGAGAGTTAAACTGAGACCACTCTTACACATTTTTGCTACACTCTTGCAAATTTCGAAAGCAGCATGATATTTCTTCACTAAGATTTGGCCTGAATTTATGCACCCATTTCTGGTACAACCCTCTCAATAGGTTCTGGACAGTCTTCAAGCAAAGCCCTTTTGACTTAAAGGGCAATCTTCTAGCCTTCCCATTGCCATACCTCAGATGAGTCTGATGTCCGGGAAGATTTATGCCAGGAAAGTGAGCTAGGAATCCAGTCACCCATTGCTAATACAACCCAAGAAGATCCGTCTAAAGCTTAGAAGCAGTGCCTTAACGGAAGGAAAATGGCAGAGTGGAAAAAAAAAGCTTTCTCAACCACAGGCCAATCAAGAGGCAGAAAGCAACACAACATAAAGTGCAAAACAAGAACTCAGCCCTTTGCCTTTCACATGCTTCCTGTTGGGGTTTGTGGGATGAAATGGTTACTGTAGTAATGAGTTATATCTAATGTTCTTTTCTAGCATTTTGTGGCAGCTCACTAAAATCCCTTCCTCTTTCTCTACACTAATAGGAATAAAAGAAAAGTTTACCTATGTGGCAAAATACCCCAAAACTCAACTTTTTTAAAACGAGGGAGTCCTTTGCCTACATTTTAATTGCATGAAGGTAGGTTACAATTATTCAGTGAACCAGACAATGCACGCTACATTAGTCTTTGAGATTATTTCTTATTTCCAAAAGCCAAAAAGGAAAATTATTTTGCAGGATAAAAAGAGGGGCAAGCTAGAGAACCAAGAGACAATTATGGACTGTATAGTTCTTAAAACCCAAGTACTCATAGAAATCCAGAGATGGCTTCAAGAAATGATGGGAAGAGAAATGTTGGCTAACTGTACTTTTGCATTGTGATTATACAAGACCAGTTCTTCTAACAGACAAACTGGGCTCATTGCTTTAAAACACAGATACTATTAAAAACACTGTAAAGAAAAACCTTTTTTAAAAAAAGGAGAAAGCTATGAGATGATGATGATCAAATGTCAAATGTGATTTTGCTATTTTACTATTAGATTTCTCCTAAGATTGGCATTGAAGGAATGAATGGAGAAAGAAAGAAGAAGTGCAACCGAGATGCCTAAATTAAGACATTTTTGTTTTTTAAAGAATTGCTTAAATATCAGGTCTTTCCCCAAAAGTGTGTTATTGTTGACCTGGTATGGCTGTAGAAACTGCAGCAATATTCAAAACCATGGGTGTAGTTTATAAGGAAAAATGTGTAAGAAATGAAATCATGAAGCAAGGGCATCTTCCTAGAAGCTCAGCTCAGGCTGGATAAAGCAAATGAGAATCTGTTCATATACATATACATGAAAAAGTAAATAAATCCCACTGTTTAAAAACTTTTTCAATATATTTTAACGTACAGATATTTGATCTTCATTTCAACAATACTGATTAAGTGGGATCCTAATATAACATATCATGCAATATTTACATGTTGTGATAATTGTATAATTTAAATAAACATAAAAGCAAATTTTGCAGGTGGAAAAAGGTACATTAAATATGGTTATCACTACAGATATCTCAAATACCTAAAATTAGACTCAGATGCACTAGATCAGGTGCCAATAATTAGAAATTAGAAGGATCTGGTAGAAACTTGCCTTATTTAAATCCCAGGTATTTAATTTAATTGCTCTTTGCTGTTGTATTGAATGCTAACACCATACTTAGATTGAAAATGGTCTTTGGAGTCTTCAGAAAATAGATTATAGATACCTGGGTAGGAATTTTTTAAAAATACCAAACAACTAGACACCAATCATTCCACAAGTGGAGGAGATTTCCAACAACTGCCAACCTACCTTAGGATAAGCCACCCGGACAAGTTCTGCTCAGGAGTAGAGTGCAAAATGCTGAAAAAAATCTCCAAGGTCCCAAAAATTTCATTACACACAGAGGTAAATCTCAACACTATTGTGAAGGCGGATGGTTGTACCAATAATTTTTTCCCACCAATTGTGGGAAGAAATAAGAGGCAAGGGCATTGGGCATGAGTTTTATATATAGCCAAAGCCTGGAAAGAGACTTTCACTTGGGCTTTCCAAACCCTCCATTTCTTGCTTTTCAACCATTTTTGATGGATTTACTACAGTGCTTAGGAACATTGTCACATTGCAAGGTCCATGTTTGGTTGAGTTTCAACATTCTGACTTGATGTGAGGATCTTGCATTGTCCTCAAGCCCCCTGGGGTACTGTGAAGAATTCACACTGCTTCCTATGATTGGGACCTGCCCTGATGCGGCAAAGCAACCCCAAACCGTAACATTCCCACCATTCTGCTTTACAGTTTGCATTAGGTTCTTCTGGTGAAATTCATATCAAAACCAGAATAAAATAACCATAATTTCACCAGAAGAACGCAATGCAAACTATAAATCAAGGTGGTGGGAATGTTATGGTTTGGGGTTGCTTTGCTGCATCAGGGCAGGTCCCAATCATAGGAAGCAGTGTGAATTCTTCATAGTACCCCAGGGCACTTGAGGCTAATGCAAGATCCTCACATCAGGGTCAGAAGGTTGAAACTCAACCAGACATGGACTTTGCAACGTGACCATATCCCTAAGCATAGTAGTAAATCCATTAAAAATAGCTGAAAAGCAAGAAATGAAGAGTCTAGAAAGACCAAGTCAAAGCCTGTATCTAAACCCCACCAAGATTTTGTGATTTAAAATTGCATACAAGAAACAGTTTAAACATTGCACAATTGAAACGTATGCATGAAGGAATGGGAATCCCTCCCCCCCTTTGGTCTTTACCACAGTCTGTTACAAAAATCCTAACAGCAGAACACAAGGACAGTAATGATGGTGATACATGTTTTTTTCTCCATTCTCTTTGATAATCTAAGTGCTTTAACAAAGAAATGAAAGAAAAAAATATGCTTCATGTTCCTGTTTTATGATTGGATTCTTATTCAGTATCTATCATCAATTCCCCCAATCTATTTCTTTTATATGTCCCTTATTTTTGTTCTCAATCAATTTTCATCCATTTTTCCTCCTAGCAAGCCATATACTGTATCACCCTTTACTTTTTAATATTTCTTAAATTTCTCCATTTATTTCCCTTCTTCAGTCAGCATGTTATCAAAGCACAAATTGTTCCACTTTTTTACTACTACAAAGAGGAAGTCCTCACTTAAAGATGATACTTGGGACCAGAATTTCCCTTGCTAAGTGAGTTATAAAGTGCCACATCATATGACTGTGCCTTACAGTGACAGAAAATTACTTAACACATGGAAGTGTCAGAATCACCACAATTCATTAAGCGAGGACATCACATGGTTGCCATTTACAAACTCTTGGTGGGTTCCCCATTGCCTTTGCTCATAGGAGGCCAATAAAGAAAGTTGAAAATGACAAACATGTAACCCCAATACACTGTGATGCCATAATTGCAAACCAGGCACAACACCCAAGTACTACTGGTTTGGTGCCATTTTAACTTCAAATGGTTGCTGAAGCAAGGACCATCTGCATTCTTTTACTTAATTCTTTTAGGCAAATTGCATTACATCACTTTGCATTTTGAGAAATGGTTATGGATAATGGCAAATTGTCTTACAACAGCCACTTTGTGTAGGTTCTCACAGCACACCAACAAGCTGTCATTGCTAGCTAAGGAAGGGCAAAGGCTACTCTTATTTTAACAAATGTGTGAGAGGGAGACCCTTAGCTTAATTGCCTCCTTTAAGTATTAGGATGCACCGTATGTAGTTTGTATACAAACTAGACAATTATATTTGCTTAAAAAATGAACATTAACATTTCTGGCTTTGTGTACTATGCAGCAATTAAATGTAGAGATACCGAGAGGAAAACATCAAGGAATTAGAATTATTCCTAGGTAAACATATAAGAAGCCACAGACTCTCCCCATAGGAAGCTTCAGCAAGCTTTCTTTGGCTCAACATACAGTGCAGATATAAACTACAATGTGGAAAGTTTCACACTTTTATCATTCTATTCCAGCATAAATAAAGTTCTTACTAGCAAGATTGTCAGGCATGGCCAATTACCCTATTTGATACTATCACGTTTCTATCTTACCTGCTCTGTTACAAACTACTGAGCAACCAAAAGTTTTTAAAAGGATTTACCATACTTGCCAAAACTGAGATTGCATGTAATTAGGCCCTTTTAAGTATCGCGTGAGAAAACAAAAAAAAAATTGGAACATCTTACAAGAATGCTATGTTACACAGAGCATTAGGTGCAGTGTAGCACCTACCCCCAGATTCCCTTTCAGCCAGAGGAAAGTAACCTTGGTTCACGCCTCTTTCCTTTCTCCCTCCCTGTTCAGCCTCTTATTCCAAACATCCAACAAGTATTTAACATTCAGAGTTTTACTTACCTAAGGCGTAAAGATAAGTCACCAGAGGCTGCTCGCTCCTGACTATCTCAGTTGGCTTTTTTTCCCTAACCAACAGCTCCACCCTGCCCTTGAGCTTTCTTATTCCCCACCTCTTGGGACAGGTGAAGCAAATCGATCATTTGCATAAGGGAAGAAACTCAGTGAGGCCTCCTTAGCTTAACCCTTTCAGCACTCCTGCTCCATCAGCTCTGGGTTCTTTTGCTAATGAATCATATCTCTAAATTTTAGCTAGGAGACTACTAAAAGAAAATAGGATATGGTTGGCTTTGGAGAGAAAAAGCAGAATGTGAGGCTGTAGCACAATACCCTCATATTCCACCAATCCAGAAAATCTAGGATTAGGAGAATAGATATATCAAACTTAAAATTGTTGCCAGGCAGGCATGATCCCCAGAAATGTTCAATTACATTACAAATTAAAGGCTAGCTGAACGAATACTTAGAACAAAATGTGTTTGCAAAAAAGATCTACTTTTTTATATTTGGGGCTATTGAATCTGGGCTTCAGAAATGCCAAATGACCAAAGAAGAGGGGAAATGGGGAAAAGCCCTAACTTTGCTGCCATCTGATAGTCATATGGATTTTGGCAGGCCAGATCTGATACGGGTAGTTCTTGACTTAAACACACAATTGAGCCCAAAATTTCTGTTGCTAGGCGAAATTGTTAAGTGAGTTTTGCTCCATTTTACAACCTTACTTGCCATAGTTGTTAAGTGAATCACTCCATTTGTTAAGTTAGTAACACAGTTGTTAAGTGAACCTGACTTCTCTACTGACTTTGCTTGTCAGAAGGTCCAAAAAGGTGATTATATGACCTTGGGACACTGCAACCATCATAAATATGAACTAGTTGCCAAGTGTTTAAATTCTGATCACATGACCATGAGGAGGCTATAATGATTGTGAGTATGCAAAACTATCATAAGTCACTTCTTTCACTGCTCGTGTAACTTAAATGGTGGCTAAACAAACTGTTGTAAGTCAAGGACAACTTGTAATGTTCGTACAATTTGTTATGGTAGATAGTGGTTTGTTTGCTTATGGCTTAGTATTGCTTATTGTGCAAATGGAGCCACAGAACTGTAGTTTGTGAATATAGTTTCATGGTTTAGTTTGTTGCCTTAGAACAGTGTTTCTCAACCTTGGAGACTTTACGTCCTGTGGACTTCAACTCCCAGAATTCCCCAGCCAGCTGTGCTGGCTCGGGGATTCTGGAAGTTGAAGTCCACAGGACGTAAAGTCACCAAGGTTGAGAAACACTGCCTTAGAAAATTATAGCTTTTTCAATAAACAAATTATGATTTCATGTGGTATAAACATGACGTTTTTCTTCTCTTTCTGAGAAAACATGGTTACTACTTAAGGCAACATTTTGAAAGGGTTTTCAAATAGCATACCTGACAAACGTTTGCATTTGCAAATGTTCATAGCAACTTTGTTTGCCATATTGTGTTATTTTGCACATCTTTTGAGATTGTAAGATTCATAAGAATAAAGCATTGCCATACTGGCTCAAGCCACTTTTTACTTCTACTTCTTGTAGTCTCCCAGTTGTTTAAGGGAGTATATAATAAACAGGAGTGCATTCTCATAAAAGTAGATGTAGGGTCTCCTGCTTGAGCAGGGGGTTGGACTAGATGACCTGAAAAGGTCCTTTCCAACTCTGTTAATCTGTAAAGTAGTTGCCACTACTCCTAAATTTTAGTAATAATTGATAAGCCCTCTCAAACCAAGGCTGCTATGATTATTTTACGGGGGAAATCAACACCATTCCTCCTTCATAGTTTGTGTCTACTATTGTTAAAATATCTGGCAGAAATTATTTTATAGGTTTATTAAATTACACATACAATATAAAACTGCAAATAGTTTTAATTATGAATGACATTTTAGTATAATTATGAAATGAAATATAAACCATCTTTAATTAAAAATGCTTAAAACATTCTTGTGCTCCACTTACCTTTCTGCCAATGCTTTTTCCTGTACTTTTTAAATACCACTGAACCAAATAAATATGTATTTTATTTTCCTAGGTTAAAAAACAAAAACCTAGTATCTAGCAAAAAATGTTGAACTGTTTTTTGCCATTTTATATTCCAATGACCAAGGAGATAGTAAAGCTATCATAAGGTGCAGGTTAAAAAAATTGTGTTTTTCCAATGTCATTGAAGTCTTTCAACAGCAATGAACAATTAAAAAGGACATTGACACTACACAAGTTAATATGTGCTAATATAATTACAACCCTGGAAATCTAGGTAGATGATTATAATGCAATTTAAGAAGTTGTAATAACTTATTTTATAGTCTGATGTTTTCCTGAAATAGACTTTAAAATAATTGTATATAAAAAAAGAGCTGAGTTCAAATTCCAAGTCCTCTTCCATTTTTTTTCACAACAGCTTGTTGAATTTGATATGAGAGTGTTGTACATTGAATAGTTTCATTTTACTTTAAGTAATGTTTGTGAATTTATTATTACTTTACTTTACTTTAATTCGACTTATTAACCACCCCCTCTCCCTGAAGGGACTCGGGGCGGTGCACAGGAAATATAAAAACACAATATATCACAATAAATACATAAATATTTAAAACTATATTAAACTAACACAATGTGCTAAGATCTCCCCGTTTAAATTACAGTAAAACCCAATATAAAAATTTCTCTACTAACTAAGGCTAAGTACAGTAGGTTAGGCCAGGCCGGCCTGTTGGAAAAGGTAAGTTTTTAATTGCTGGCGGAAGGAGCGGAGGTCCGTGATGGATCTAAGTTCGGGGGTAGGTCGTTCCAGAGGGTAGGGCCCGCCACAGAGAAGGCCCTTCCCCTGGGCGTCACCCGCTGGCATTGCCTAGTGGATGGCACCCGGAGAAGTCCCTCTCTGTGGGAGCGAATCGGCCAAAGGGATGTATGGGGTAGGATGCGATCCCGCAGATAACTAGGTCCCGTGCCATGGAGCGCTTTGAAGATGGTAACCAGTACCTTGAAGCGCACCCGAAAGACCACAGGCAACCAGTACAGCTCGCGCAGGAGCGGTGTTACATGCAGATACCTGGAGGTACCCAATATTGCCCGCGCGGCTGCATTCTACTACTAGCTGTAGTCTTCGGGTGCACCTCAAGGGGAGCCCCATGTAGAGACCGTTACAGTAGTCCAGACGGGATGTCACGAGTGCATGAGTGACTGTGCGAAGGGCGTCCCGGTCCAATAGGGAGCGCAACTGGCATACCAGGTGAACCTGGTAAAATGCCCCCCTGGCCACGGCTGTCACATGGTCTAAAGACAGCCGGGTATCCAGGAGGATGCCCAAGTTGTGTGCCCGATCCACGGGGGCTAGATGTTCACCCCCAATGGCCAGTGATGGAATCAACTGGTTGAACCGGGGCACCGGAAACCACAGCCACTCGGTCTTGGACGGGTTGAGCTTGAGTTTGTTCCTTCCCATCCAGATCCGCACGGCTTCCAGACATCGGGACATCACTTCGACAGCATCGTTGGGGTGGTTTGGGGTAGATACGTACAGCTGGGTGTCGTCAGCGTACAGATGGTATTCTACCCCAAAACCACGGATGATCTCACCCAGCTGCTTCATATATGTGTTGAATAGGAGCGGCAAGAGGACCGACCCCTGTGGCATCCCACACGTGAGTGGCCTCGAGGTCGACCTCTGCCCTCCTGCCAACACAAATTGCGATCGACCGGAGAGGTAGGAGGAGAACCACCATAAAACGGTGCCCCTCACCCCCAACCCCTCCAGTCGATGCAATAGGATACCATGGTTGATGGTATCAAAAGCCGCCGAGAGATCTAATAGGACCAGGATGGAGGAAGAACCCCCATCTCTGGTCCTCCAGAGATCATCAACCAACGTGACCAATGCCGTCTCAGTGCTGTGGCCGGGCCGGAAGCCGGACTGGCGCGGGTCCAGATAATCAACTTCCTCCATGTGACGGGGAAACTGTTGTGCCACCACACTCTCTACAACCTTCGCTAGAAAGTGAAGGTTGGAGACCGGACGGTAATTTACCAATAATGCTGGGTCCAGGGAAGGCTTCTTGAGGAGAAGTCTCACCACCGCCTCTTTCAAGATGGTAGGCAAGAACCCCTCACTCAAGGAAGCATTCACTATTTCCTGGAGCCAGCCTCGTGAAACCTCCCAGGATGCCAGTACAAGCCAGGAGGGACACAGGTCCAATAAACATGTGGTTGCTCTCAGTCGCCTACGTAACCTGTCCATATCTTCGGAAGTAACAGAGTCAAACTCCTCCCATGGATGTATCTCAAGACCTGCCTCCGGCAATCCCTCTGGACATTATGCACACACACATTTAATTATCGGAGTAACACAGAGCCATGGAACCTCCCATGTATAAGGGCTGACATGTTACATTACAAAGAATGTGTATGCGTCTTGTTTCTATTCTAGTCAGATGAGAGACTGCACAGCCCACAATTAGATAGTGAGCATGGTAAGAAGCTTAGAAGAGACACATCCTAGTTTCTCAGGTTGTAAAGGAAATGGTAGGAGAATTGTATTTTTAAACCTGCAAAATTGAGGTTAACTTTATTAGGTAGGCTAGACAGGAAACAGTTGAGTTATGCATCATGTGATTGGGTGGGAGTGTCCAAGACAATGTCATTGAATTCTTTGCCCCAATGAATGACCTACAAAAAGATATAAAAAACAGAAATTTATTGTTTTGTGTACTTACTACTTAAATAAGAATAAAATAAGTACACAAAACAATTCCTCCTTACAGAAGGAAGATGACTGTCCTTGCCGGTCTTCAACATCACTGACCACCTTGCTCCAATGGAACAAGAAGAGACACAGAAATGAACTCTTCGATTGCATGCACTGTATCAGGATGAAACAAACACACAAAACAATAGAGAAGGAAGATGATCAGGTCCAGGTAGAAGCTGAAAGAAACAAGGTAATTAAATACACATTCTCTCAACCCAAATGTGCATCAACATAAGGAATACAACCTCTATTTCTCTCATGCAGTTTTGTGACCTTTTGCATCCAGAGCTACTTTTACAAGGATAGTTCTAACTTAAGAGAAGGTAATTTGGCATTTATCAGTTGCTGCTAGTTATTTCAGCCCTGGTTATTGTCCTTTCAGGGTGTGGTCTTCTCCACCTTCCTATTTATAGTACAGGCATGTAGATTAACCTGGAAGCAGTGCACCTTTACAAGGGAATGACTAAAGATCCTGGAATGTACCCGCCTTCCCAAGGGCATGTGGTTTGTTTCTGGCAGGACTCCTGAGCAGTTTGAAAATCCATATGACAGGAAGCAGTGGGGAAAAGAAAAGCATGTGCCATCTTCATTCACCATAAGCATTTCCTTAGTAGAAGAGGTATTTCCTGCTAAATTTCTGCTTAACACATTGTTGTGTGTAATGTATACACAACATTATTGTGGATAATGCAAGAATTTTTCTAGAAATTGAATGAATAAATGAATGAAGTGAGTGTGTGTGTGAGGGTTTACACACACACACACACACACACACACACACGTTCTAAATCAAAGTAAGGACCTTTGCTTGAAGATCTTTGACTTTTGTTTTTATTTCTAGGGAAAATACCCTAGAAACCCCAGAACTGCTGGCAATGAGAAATCCCCTCTTAAATTTTAACACATCCAGTGTGTGGCTTACCTGGGCTTACGAAGCGCAACAGGTAAGATAAGAATGTTCAGAATTCTATTACTCTCTTTTCTTTGACAGGGTTCAAAGGAAGATTTCAGGCATCCAAGTTCAAATCAGATGAACTTTGGCTTCCTTAATTATATACTAGAATACTAAATTAGAGCTCTGCTAGTTAGCCACCTATCAACCCAACTTGGTGCTCTCTCTCTCTCTCTCTCTCTCTCTCTCTCTCTCTCTCTCTCTCTCTCTCTCTCTCTCTCTCTCTCTCTCCCTCCCTCCCTCCCTCCCTCCCTCCCTCCCTCCCCCTCTCTCTCTCTCTCTCTCTTTGGTGCTACCTTAAGTCCTTGATTAAATTCAAAAGTGGAAAGCAGCAAGTGGCAACCGTGGCCAAGTATTAGTACACATTCACCCCTCTGTATATACAAGTCCTTAAACCTGCCTCTGCTCCAGGTCCTGGGTTAGAATGGGAAATAGCTCCTTTTGTGGGATCTCTTAAAGGAGGGGTCCTCCAGGGAGGGGGAACCAGGGGTCGTCTCTATTGAGGGCCGTCCCATTCGGTTGGTCGTGGGGAGGGGCAGGGGCGGTGGGAGACAGGATGTCCATCGTGGGTTAGGGGCTCGTGGTCGCTGGTTATGGGCGATCGCTTGCCCCAACTCCCTGTGCTCCACTCGTGAGCTAGGCGGTCAGGGATCACAGAGCCGGAGTCCTAGGCTGAAGTTCTGCAATGCCAGGTCTGTGGTGAAAAAAGCCCCCCTTATAAATGACCTTGTGTCAGAGGGGGACCCGGACCTGGTGGGAATCACGGAAACCTGGTTGGGCCCCGAGGGGGGTTTACCCCTCGTGGAAATGTGCCCACCAGGCTACTGGGCATTTCATCAGCCTAGGGCCCTAGACAGGGGTGGGGGGGTGGCAGTTATTGTTAAGGAAAGTCTGGAGCCGAAGGAGACCACCGTGCCTCAGACGACTGGCTGTGAGTCCCTCTTCGTGAAGTGGGGCCTAGGGAGGCAGTTGGGCTTGCTGATTGTATACCTGGCTCCCCGCTATGTAACAGCAGCCCTGCCCGAGCTACTCAAGGTGATCGCCGCGATGGCGGTAGAGACCCCCAGACTGGTAGTCATGGGGGACTTTAACCTGCCGTCGGTGGGCGAAATATCTGAGGCAGCTCGGGAGTTCATGGCTTCTATGATGGCCATGGACCTGACCCAAGTAGTTTAGGGCCCCACTCACGAGGGGGGACACACGCTGGATCTGATTTTTGTCTCTGGACAGTGGAGAAGTGATCTCGGAACAGGAGATTTAGTCATCTCACCCTTGTCATGGACAGATCACTCTCTCCTTCGGATGGACTTTCCAACCGTCACACCCCACTGCGGGGAGGCAGAACCAGAAACATCAAGTTGGTTCCGCCCCAGGCACCTGATGGACCCTGAAAGGTTCCAGAGGGAGCTTGGGCCAATACCTGTGTCCCTGCCCCGCGACTCGACTGAGGACCTAGTGGCCGCATGGTATAGTGCGGCCACGGGGGCCTTGGACCGGGTCCCGCCCTTGCGGCCTCTCATGCGGCGTTGAGTCACCCAGGCCCCTTGGTTTACCGAGGAGCTTTGAGAGATGAAACGCCGCAAGAGACGCCTAGAGAGTAGGTGGAGATCTTCTCGATCCGAAAATGACCGAACACTAGTGAGAGACCATATTAGGACTTACTTAGTGGCGTTAAGGGTGGCCAAACGTGAGTATTGTGCCACCCTTATCGCGTCCGCGGAAAACCGCCCTGCTGCCCTGTTTGGGGTGACCCGCTCCCTCCTTCATCTGAGGCCGCGGGAAGCCGCTTTGCAGGGTCGAGCAGAGGAATTTGGAGAGTTTCTGCAGGACAAAATCACTCAGATTCGGAACGAGCTGCCCTCCACTGAAAGTGATCCAGTCGATTTGTCCGGTGCTAGTCTTGAGATAACACCATGGGAGGAGTTTGATTTTGTTACTACCGAGGATATGGACAGGTTGCGGAGGAACCTTAGAGCCACCACATGTTTATTGGACCCGTGCCCCTCTTGGCTTGTACTGGCATCCTGGGAGGTGACATGAGGCTGGCTCCAGGGCATTGTAAATTCATCTCTGAGTGAGGGGTACTTGCCTACCATCTTGAAAGAGGTGGTGGTGAGGCCCCTCCTCAAGAAGCCATCCCTGGACCCGGCTCTATTAGAGAACTATCGTCCCGTCTCCAACCTTCATTTTTTAGTGAAGGTTGTTGAGAGTGTGGTGGCCCAACAGTTCCCTCGACACCTGGAGGAAGTTGATTATCTAGACCCGCGCCAGTCCGGCTTCCGACCCGGACACAGCACGGAGACGGCATTGGTCGCATTGGTGGATGATCTCTGGAGGGCCAGAGATGGGGGTTGTTCCTCCATCCTGGTCCTATTAGAGCTCTCAGCGGCTTTTGATACCATCGACCATGGTATCCTATTGCATGGGCTGGAGGGATTGGGGGGGAGGGGCACCGTGTTGCGGTGGTTCTCCTCCTACCTCTCTGGTCGGTCACAATGGTTTTTGGCAGGAGGGCAGAGGTCGTCCCCGAGGCCCCTCACATGTGGGGTTCCTCAGGGGTCGGTCCTCTCTCCCCTTCTGTTCAACACCTATATGAAGCTGCTGGGCGAGATCATCCGTGGTTTTGGGGTGGAATACCATCTGTATGTTGACGACACTCAGTTGTACATATCCACCCCAAACCACCCCAACGATGCCGTCAAGGTGCTGTCCCGGTGCTTGGAGGCCGTACGGATCTGGATGGGTAGTAACAAACTCAAGCTCAACCCGTCCAAGACTGAGTGGCTGTGGTTTCCGGCTCCCCGGTTCAGCCAGATAAGTCCAACACTGGCCATTGGGGGCGAACAACTAGCCCCCGAGGAGAGGGCGCACAACTTGGGCGTCCTCCTGGATTCCTGGCTGTCCATGGAGGACCATGTGGCGGCCGTGGCCAGGAAGGCGTTCTATCAGGTTCGCCTGATACGCCAGTTGCGCCCCTTACTGGACCGGGGGGACCTTCGCACAGTCACTCAAGCGCTTGTGACTTCTCGGCTGGATTACTGTAATGCTCTCTACATGGGGCTCTCCTTGAGGTGCACTCGAAAGTTACAGCTAGTCCAGAACGCAGCCACGCGGGTGATTATGGGTGCCCCAAGGCATGCCCACATAACACATCTTCTGCGCGAGCTGCACTGGCTGCCTGTGGCCTTTCGAGTGTGCTTCAAGGTGTTGACGACCATCTTCAAATCGCTCCATGGCTCGGGGCCTAGCTATATACGAGACCGCCTTCTGCCCCATACATCCCTTCGTCCGATCCGCTCCCACAGAGAGGGCCTTCTCAGGGTGCCATCGGCCGAGCAATGCCGGTTGGCAACACCCAGGGGAAGGGCCTTCTCTGTGGCGGGCCCGGCCCTCTGGAACGACCTACCCCCCGACCTTCGTACCATCTCGGACCTCCGCCTCTTGAAGACGTACTTATTCCAACAAGCCGGCCTAGCGTAGCCCCCCGTTTCTGACTATATTTAAATTTTTAGGGTTTTAAAGGGTTTTAGCACGGGTTTTAGGTTAATTTACTATGCTTTTAAGAGTTTGTATTGTTTTTGTAATGGTTTTTAATGATGCCTGTGCGCCGCCCTAGGTCCTAACAAGGAGAAGGGCGGGGTATAAATTTGATAAAATAAATAAATAAAATAAATCTTGTTGTTTAATTGAGGGTTTCCCATCTCTTTTGGATTATATATTCTGCTTTTTTCTGCTTTTTTATTCTCTGAACCATGAATTATGTTGACTGGAATGTTTATAAATTTAATAAATAAAGTAAGAGAGATTCCCTCATATCTTTATGGAAATGGGAAGAGCACAAATCACTGAGTGAAAACAGTCATCTATACATTACTAAAACTCTTGTATCTGTAATTTAACTGGGTACAAGAGTACATTGTAGGCAATGATTTTTGAACCAAGGTACCTCAAATAGCCTAAATGACAGAATGCATCCAAAACTGGAGACCATGGCTTCCATGGAATTGAAATTTGGAATTGTATAAAACATTTTAAGATATAAAAATTATCATAAATCATTTTATGACATGATACAAAACATGATAAGACATTTCCTGTGGACAACTATCGTACTTATGTTTGACTGGCATACAGTTCAACAAGAGCTACATTCTAGGTAGATACATATCTGAATATCTCCTTGAAATTGAAAAAAAAATTGTGGTGAAGGCATTATATTGGAAGCTCTTCAGTTTCATTGTTGAAGGCAATGACGAATCTGGTAAGGAAGTAGCTCTGAAACAATGATCCATTTGGTCATGGATTGTCTAGTATAAATCTAAAACTCACTCCAAATGCTAAACTTGTAAATAGGACGTTGACAGTGATAGTATGAGCTAGTGTTCTATTTTGTTCTTCTTTTTGCTTGTGGAGAATTGCAGGTCTTTTTGTAGGAGAACATTAGAAAATGTGTGTATTTTTTTTAAAGCTTCTCTTATCACTTCCTTCTGCCTCAATAAGAGACCAAGCATAGGGAAATAGTACCCCCTGCTGGGGTTAATCAGTAGGAAATACAGCAATATTCTGCATGTGTATACATTTGTACTGGACTCCATGTTTTCTAGAACTTTTGCTCTGCTGCTTGGGAATTTTAGTTACAACATATTTGGAAGATGCCAGGTTGCTGTCTAAGTAATATTTTTCTAATATTGTCCGTAGCAATTCAACATGCTTCCCTATGGAAAATAAATACTGTACTGTTATGTCTGCTACCTTTCCGGGATATGATCTAAAATAAACCCACATGGCTCATCTGGATCAAAATCTGGATCATTCTACTCAGAGGGGCTATTCAGTCTGTCCAGATCGGTTCGGGCGAACTGGTAGTGAAAATTTTGAGGAGTTCAGAGAACCAGCAAATTCCATCTCTGGCTGGCCCTGCCGCTGCCTGCCTGCCCTCTGGCTCGACCTGCCCTCTCGTCCCACCCGCTGTATCCTGCCCAGTCACTTCAAACCTCCACGGTATAGCACACTGTGTGGCTCTTCACTTGCATTGACTACACAATCTCTGTGGCTTACCTGCCTTCTCATGCAGTGTCTGCGGCCCAACTGAGTGGCCCTGTTCGCCTGCCTGGGTAAAGTAAGCCTGTGAGTTGCGGCTTAGCTAGCTTACCCCCCACCATCCCCTCCTGCCTTCCCTATTCTTTTCTATGTGGCACGTGGCCCCACCATGCTAGCTTGCCTTCCATGCGGCCTTCTAGGGGGTCCCTGTGGCCCTGCCATGCTTGCCTGTCTTCCCTGCTCCCTTCTTCACTATCCCTGAGGCCCAGCCAACTTGACTGCCTTTCTTGTGGTCCCTGAGGCCCAGAGAAGGGCCAATGGAAATGCCCCATTTTCTGCCTCCATTCGGGTGTTTGCATTGCACTGGATCTGGATGGGGAGGGGAAGAAGCAAAAAGCCTACTTGTCTACTCACCTGCATGACAGCTGCCTTTGCACATTGCCAGATGATGGGCAGCATCAAAGTACCTTAAAGGGACAGGCTGCGGCGGCTTTGCTGTGAAGGGAGGCAGAAAAGTTCGGCCAAGTTGCCTCCTCCTTCTCAGCCTCAAACATACATATAGAGCAAATATGCACACATCTCAATGCGCCAGGATCTTCTGTGATAAGACCCTCCAGTGAATTTTTCTTCCTCTCTTCATAGTGAAGCTGCTTGGAGGGCAGCTCCTGCGACCTGTTCCTTTATGGTCTCCTACTATTCCCATGTCGAAGTACCTTAAAGGGAGAGACTGTGGTGGCTGTCTTCAATTTCAGAAGAGAAGTCTTTGGCCAAGTCTTCTTCTTGGGCACACACACAGAGAAAATACGCACACATCTCATGGTGCCGGGGGGACTGGCCCACATGCGGTCTCCTTACAGAAGGTCCTGGCGATGTGAGATGTGTGCCTGTTTGCTCTATGTATGCCCGAGAAGGAGGAGAAGATTTGGACAAACTTCTACCTCCATTCGCAGTGGAGCTGCTCGGAAGGCAGCCGCCATTGTCTGTCTCTTTAAGGTATTTTGATGCAGGGTGGATGGGTGGGATCATAAAGAGGCAGGCTGCAGGAGCTGCCTGTGGCCTGTCCCCATATGCTGGAGCCCCAGAAACCTGAACACTAGCTGGCTGGGGCGCTTGTGTGTGCCGACAACCTGATCTTTGGGTTTCTGGTGCTCAGGCATATGCAAAGGTGAGATGGCCAACATACATACACACACCAGAAATCCGAAGACCAGATGGCTGATGCACGCATGCACACCTGCCAGCTGGTCTTTGAGTTTCCGGCACATACACACATGCATTCCAGTTTGGGCACTTGGTGCTGAAAAGATTCGCCATCACTGAGAAGCAAACAAGGTCATCACCAAAAGCCAACATGGGTTTTTCAAAAACAGATCATGCCAGACAAATCTTATTGCATTCCTTGACAAAGTGACAAAATAAGTGGTCCAGAGGAATGCTGTGGATATAATTTACTTGGACTTCAGTTAGGCATTTAATAAAGTGGACCACAACCTACTACTTGATAAGATACAAAAGTGTGGGCTAGCCAACATCATCACCAGATGGGTTTGTAACTGGCTGACAAATTCCACTCAGTCCTCAATGGAACTGCATCTATATGGAGGGAAGTATGCAGTGGAGTAACCCAAGGCTCTGTTTTAAGCCTAGAACTTTTCAACATCTTCATCAATGATTTGGATGAGGGAATAGATGGGGAACTCATCGAATTTGCAGATCACACCAAACTGGCAGGAATAGCGAACAAATAGCACAAATAGGCTTAAAATACGGAAGGATCTTGACATACTTGAACATTGGGCTCTACCTATCTAACAAAATGAAATTCAATGATGAAATAAAGTAAGGTTCTACATTTAGGCAAGAAAAACAAAATGCACAGGTACAGTATAGGTCAGTGATGGCTAACCTTTTTTTGGCTCGTGTGCCAAAAACGGGGGGAGCGCAGGGGGGGTCGTGCGTGGGCATGCCACATCCATAATGCTATGTGCATGACCCCCTGCTTTTGGCATGCTTTTTCCACCCTCCCCAGGCTCCAGGGGCTTTCTAGCAGCCTGGGGAGGGTGAAAACAGCCTCCCTTCCCCACCTCCAGAGGCTTAAGGAGCTTCCCTGAAGCGTCCAGAGGGTGAAAAATGGCCTCAAAAGAAGGCCTAAATCAGCTGGCCAGCGCACACATGCGCACTAGTGCTGACAGGGAAACGCCTCGTGTGCCACCTGTGGCACCTGTGCCATAGGTTTGCCATCACTGGTATAGGTGGTACCTGGCTCAATAGTAGTAACTGTGAGAGGGATCTGGGAATCCTAATGCACAGTCACTTACTGTATTTTTCAGACTATAAGGCACTCTGGACTATAACACACACCTAGGTTTTAGCGAGGAAAAGAAAAAAAACATGTCTCTGTTTCCCACTATCCATTTGGTATTCATCTGTCCCATTGGCCACCATGGCCTGTTTGCCGCCGCACCAATCCCCCTCTCCTCCACCATAATGTTCGCTGTGTAGGACACACAGACATTTCCACCCACTTTTTTGGGGGGGGGGGGGGAAGATTGCATCTTATACTCCAAAATATGGTAAATATGTGCAGTGTGTTGCAGCTGCCAAAAAAGCCAACACAGTTCTAGGCTGCATAAACAGAGGGATAGAATCAAGATCACGTGAAGTGTTAATGTGTTAATACCACTTTATAATGCCTTGGTAAGGCCACACTTGAAATACCACATTCAGTTTTGGTCACCATGATGTAGAAAAGATGTGGAGACTCTTTCTAGAAAGAATGCAGAGAAGAGCAACAAAGATGATTAGGGGACTGGAGACTAAAACATATGAAGAATCGTTGCTGGAATTCGGTATTTCTAGTATAATGAAAAGAAGGACCTGGCTGACATGATAACAGAGTTGCAATATTTCAGGGGTTGCCACAAATAAGAATGGGTCAATCTATTTTCCAAAGCACCAGAGGGTAGAACAAGAAGTAATGGATGGAAACTAATGAAGGAGTGAAGCAACCTAGAACTAAGGAGAAATTTCCTGACAGTTAGGACAATTAATCAGTGGAACAGTTTACCTCCAGAAGTTGTGAATGTCCCAACACTGGAAGTCTTTAAGAAGATGTTGGATAGCCATTTGTCTGAAACAGTATAGGGTTCTCTGCCTGAGCAGGGGATTGGACTAGAAGACCTGCAAGGTCTCTTCTCTTCCTCTTCTCTTCTCTTCTCTTTTCTTCTCTTTTCTTTTTATTTCAATCTTTTTTTCAATCTACGTGAGGAGTTCCCAACCCCTGGACCATGGACCATTCGGCTGCAGCCTATTTTGGAATGGGTCCTTGCAACAGGCCCTGAAAATGGCGAGTGAGCTTGTGTGAGCAGCTCCACTCACACAAGCGGTGGATGAGCATATACACACAGCTCCATTTGTGCGAGTGGCGGGCATGTACATATCCTGCTTCTACAAATGGAGTTGTGCATGCCATGCATGTGCCTGCCACTCATATAGAACCATTCCCTCTTCCCCACTCTCCCACTAGGCTGCCATGCTGGAAAAGTTGGGGACAGCTGATCTACTGCACGAGTGGATGAATATTATTATCTTGTGTGGTGGGATAAAAAGATATTGTAAAGGTTATAGGGTTTTTATAATTTCCTAGTCTAGTATACAGTTGGGGTGTTACCTAGTGGTTCCCCATTCAAGATCTATGGAAGGTTGTAAATATCAAAGAGAGATGTGAAGTGCTTTACAAGGTGTTTATGATTTTGTCAAGACACAATTGTTGCACCTGTCTGACAGCCATACTAATTCTTTGAATTGCATGGCAATAGTTAAAAAAAGTCATAGATTCTTTAAAGAATAAATGAGGCTATTCTGAAATACTTTTCTGGGATTGAATCATGTAATGGAATATATAGATGACCTTGGGGAATGAAGGAAGAGATGCTCCTAGGAAACAATCAGATAAAAGAGGCAGATGTCACAGGATCTTAGTGGTCAGAGAAAGAAATTTAGGAAGGACCTGCCCTCATGGATCAAAAGTGGTGGATGAAAGTTTGCACCTCCAGGCTTGCAAAATTCTCTTAATGTAATCTTACACTAAAGCAGAATTAGTTCATCTAGTCATGATTCTTACATAATTGGCCTGGAAGAGTTGACAAATTAGGAGCATTGCATACATCTAGTCTAGAGGTATAACTAACCTATAGGTTAGTTTGCCCCCAATTTTGAAATGCATTCCTGGATGCATTGAGATTCTTTAAATCTCAAAAGATTTATAGAAGTCGCATTCACAATTAAAATCCCTGTCACTTGGGGATAAGTATGTGTCAAATTGACACCACAAGTGTCATGATGCAAGCCCAACCTTTTTCTACATGTGTCATGACAGCACAAGCATGTATCATAGTGCCAACCTCCTATTGGATGTCCACATATTTTCTCCAATGCTATATTGAGGTTCAAATAGTAAGCTAGCATTTTTAAACTATGGGCTATTGAACAAGAGAGCTTGAGCCATGCATAATAATAAACACTAATAGTAAGCACTAATATAGTAAGCCAGGAAGAATTAAACAAAAATTAGTGTAGCTTTAACTAGTTTCTTAAAGCAATAAGATTGGCGGCTAATTAGAGCAACAATATGATTAGCTCATGTATTTTCAGACTGCAGTTTGATCAGCAGGAATATGCTACTCAAGGTATCTGTAGGCCAGGCTGAATTATAAATCAAAATGCCAAGGGCTGGAAGCAAAGCAATGAAACTAAAGCCTGCAGGAGTTTCATTCGAAGTTACACATCATGTATTATATGAACCTCAGCTGCCTTGCTCACTTCTCCCTTACACTGTGCAGAACTGAGACATCTCTCCCATTTACTCTTTATTTGCTTATCACTGCATAGAAAATGGGAATTGAAAGTTATTCAAATCACGCTCCCAAGACTATTAACTATGAGAACCAACTTCTTGATTAGATAAATAGATACTTGAGATACTTTCAATATTTGTCCTAACGCAATAGGTTTATGTAAGACTGCTTCTTCTGCCTGACAAGTTAGTTTGAAAGGAGCATACCTACTTGTCTGTACAATTGTACTAGGATTATCTCCAAAACTACTAAACTCTTTCTTGATATATTATTTCAATGGATTCGTTAGGATGAAATGTGGCTCCTTAGTATGTTGTTCGGTATATATGCATGTGTTCTTATACCATGCATCCATATATGAGCTAGAGTTTGGATTGTGATCTTAGACACTCATTTTCTCATTCTGAGAATCCATTACATTCTGAGGTATAGAATCCCTTCTTTTCAGGTACTGTACACTAGGCAAAAGCTGTATTTTGCCCAAGATGAGGAACCCATGTTATGAATTATTGAATAAACAAAATTGCTTGCCTTTGTACAACATTCTGAGCCACAAGCTAGCCTACCTCACTTTACTTTAGCTTAATGTACTGTGTGAAGCCAGCTTGTGTGAATGAGAACAAAGTTGAACCATTTATGGTTGAGGAATAGATATAAGTAATCACGCCCAGTTACTTTTTTCAGAAAATATTGTAATACTTTGGAGAATAAGTGAATAACATTATATCAGAATCTTTATGTGTAAACACATAATTGAATGCTTTTCATAAAAGTTCTCCTTAATATGATATTTCTCATGGCTGGCACTGGAGTTTTAAATTGGGAGTATTCTACCTTAAGATCTCCAGTCAGAAATGACAGAATCTGAGACAAAGTATGCTAAGATTTGATAACAAATTGGAAACATCAATTGCAGAGAAATGCTGTAATGAGGTTTGGCAAACTTATCTGGAACTGAAGTGAGATCAGAATATCTTTCAGCAAGGAAGAAGTGATTCCAAGGAGAGTGTCATCCTATACCACATAAGGAAAACTGAGGATTTCAACAATTCATTAGCAGGGATCTTACGGACAGCAGAACAGTGAATTCTGAGGAGACCTGCAGGCAATGAGGCTAAATAATAGGCCAAAGACAAGGCTAGAAATGACAAATGAATTATTCTCAGCATGGCTCACACTGATCCAGTGAGGGTTTTAAGCAACTATTATTTCTAGTCTCTTGTTTGGCCTTCTTCAATGGAACATGGTCAGATCTAATTAATCTAAAATTCCCCTCACTGCAGGGAGGTGGAACCGATTACATGGTTCCGCCCCAGGCGCCTGATGGACCCTGAAAGGTTCCTGATGGAGCTTGGGATTTTTCCTGAATCCCTTGCTCACAGCTCGACCGAAGCCCTAATGGAAGCCTGGGATAGGGCGGCCACTGGAGCCTTGGACTGCATTGTGCCTTTGCGGCCTCTGACCCAGTGCCCATCCCGGGTAGCTCCCTGGTTTACCGAGGAGCTTGGGGAGATGAAACACTGGAAAAGACACCTAGAGACTGGTTGGAAGGCCAGCCGGTCCGAATCTAATAGAACTCTAGTAAGAATTCATATCATACTTAGTGGTGATAAAAGTGGCAAAACGGCAACATTTTCCCATTCTTATCGCGTTTGCAGATAACCGTTCAGCCGCCCTGTTTAGGGTGACCCGTTCCTTACTCAATCAAGGAACTGAGAAAGACCCCTTGCAGGGTCGGACTGAAGAATTTGTTCAGTATCTGCAGGATAAAATTGCTCAGATTCGGACAGGCTTGGACTCTGACTGGGTAGATTTGGGCGAGTCGACGGGGATGAATCTTGTGGATACCATCTGAGATGAGTTTGATCCTGTGACCCCCGAGGGCATGGACAGGATTATGGGGAGACTTAGTGCTGCTACTTGTGTGCTGGACTCATGTCCCTCTTGGTTAATTTTGGCTTCCTGGGAGGTGACACGAGGCTGGCTCCAGGTGATTACCAATTCTTGAGAGAGGGGTTCTTTTCTACCGCTCTGAAGGAGGCGGTAGTGAGGCCCCTCCTCAAGAAGCTTTCCCTGGATCCATCTTCTCTGGCCAACTACCGTCCGGTCTCCAACCTTCGCTTTGTAGCAAACGTTGTTGAGAGTGTGGTAGCACATCAGCTTCCCCAGTACCTGGAGGAAGCTGCCTACCTGGATCCGTTTCAGTCAGGTTTCAGGCCCGGGTACAGCACGGAGACGGCATTGGTTGCATTGGTTGATGATCTCTGGCGGGCCCAGGACAGGGGCCGTTCCTCTGTCCTGGTCCTATTAGATCTCTCGATGGCTTTCGATACCATTGACCATGGTATTCTACTGTGATGACTCGGGGGATTGGGAGTGGGGGGCACCGTTTTGCGGTGGTTCTCCTCCTACCTGTCGGATCTATTGCAGTTTGTGTTGACTGGAGGACAGGGATTGACTCCGAGGCCCCTCACCTGTGGGGTGCCCCAGGGGTCAGTTCTCTCACCCCTCCTGTTCAACATATATATGAAACCGCTGGGCGAAATCATCCGTGGTTTTGGGGTAGGGTATCATCAATATGCTGATGATACCCAACCTTTCATCTCTACCCCAAACCACCCCAACGATGCCCTCGACGTGATGTCCCAATGCCTGAAGGCTGTGCGGATCTGGATGGGGAGGAACAGGCTCAGACTCAATCCCTCCAAGACTGAGTGGCTGTGGTTCCCGTCATCCTGATTTGTCCACCTGGTTAAAACTTTGGTGATAGGGGGAAAATTTACCCCCCCTCAGAAAGGGCCCACAATCTGGGAGTCCTCCTGGATACGCAACTTAGCTTAGAAGAACATCTGACAGCCGTGACCAGAGGGGCCTTTTACCAGGTTCACTTGGTACGTCAGTTGTGCCCCTTTCTGGATCGGGATGCCCTGTGCACAGTCACTGATGCCCTCGTCCTTTGTCGCCTTGACTACTGTAACACTCTCTACATGGGGCTGCCCTTGAAGAGCACCCAGAGGCTTCAACTGATCCAGAATGTGGCCACGCGGGTTATCATGGGGATACCTAGGTGCTCCCATGTTACACCCCTTTTAGCCGGCCTGCACTGGTTGCCAGTTGTTTTCTGGGTGCGATTCAAGGTATTAATTATGATCTTCAAAGCACTCCATGGCTTATGCCCAGGTTACTTGCGAGACCACCTACTGCCACTGGTAGCCTCCCCTCATCCAGTACGATCCCACAGAGTTGGCCTCCTCAGGGTTCTGTTAGCCAGATAGTGTTGGCTGGTGACCCCCAGGGGGAGAGCCTTCTCTGTGGGAGTGCCTTCCCTTTGGAATGAGCTACCCCCGGAGCTTCGCATAATTCCCGACTTCCCTTCCTTCTGGTGTGCCCTAAAAAGCTGGCTTTTCCAGCAAGCCAGCCTGGCCTGAATAAAATAAATTATTAATTTTAATTTTTAATTATTAATTTAATTTTAGATTTAATTGTAAATTGTCGATTGGTTATTGGATTTACTATTTACTATTTTTTAAACTTTTGTAATATGTGTTTTTATCTTGTACGCCGCCCTGAGTCCTTTGGGAGAAGGGCAGCATATAAATCCAATAAATCCTAAATCCCATTACTCCACATTGTCAGGAATTATGGAAATTGCAGTCCAATGAGTTCTGGAGGCAGACATAAAAGCCTTTCCCACATTAATATTTTTCAGAATCTACTGGATTATAATTCCCTTAGCCCATGTATTAATATTCCATTAAAATGGAATAAGGGAATATATAGGCCAACACATCTGGGACATAGGAAATCCAGACCAGATCCAGATAAGAAAATTTCAAAGTACCTCTTTGGCACAGCATTCCTGCATGTCTTGTATCACTTGGTCCTTCACCAATTTACAGATGTTTTCAGAACTGTTCTTCAGAAACGGGTGAGGATGAGCCCACGAAGCAGCTTTGTACAATCCTGAGTTCCCCACACCTGCCTGGGTGGGAGGTGCGAATCTTGGCAAGTCATTCAGAGATACAGCAGGCCTCATGTGCTCAGCAGAACCACCTTGACAGGCCAGTGGATGATTAGAGTCTGTCAGGTAAAGTGGCTTAAAAGAACTGTAGGAGGCACCGAGAGAGGATTGTGTATGTCTTGCTGCTCCAGAAGTGGTTAGATTCTTCCCATTATCTTCCAGACACATCACTGTTCCCATACCTAAGGAGCTGGAATGCTGCTGTGAGGTATCTGTTTTGCATTCTTGAACTGCTGTCACAAATCGATATTCATACTCTGGCAATTGATCACTGCCAACTCCAATAGAAGTCCCTAAATTGATAGCCTCCAGCTGTGTTGTGTGACATGGCCTCTCAGAAGGCATGGAGGTGCTCAACTCTCTAACATACTTAGCTGGGATGTAAAAAGGCCTGGAGTTTTTGCTCTTCTTAACATGCCACCAGTGGTCATTGGTTCGCCTTAAAAGCATGTATCTCTCATTGGGTTTGATTGTGATGAGTTGGCCATCTTTGGAGGTATATTCAAAGGCATATTCCACCAGCACATATGTCTCCTCCTCTCTGTCTGGTGACTCCATCTTTAATATCCCGAATTGGGCTATTTATATGCTTCTGGAAGAAAAAAAAAGTTTGTCAAGCATGACTTTACATAGACCTGTGCATACTTAATTTGAGGAGGAAGGATAGAGTTGTTTTAGGACAGAATTCTGCTGTCCAAATAAACGATACACATATACTTATTTTTGCATCATTATTCTTCTTATCGTTGACAAAATAATATAATGTTCTTCTACCACTTCCACTAGTAATTTGTTGTATCTTTCAGTTGCAAGCTGCTGAAAGTGTATAGTGTGATAGTTAATTTTCCACCTTAAACCATGCTATAGTATAGGATGACTACACATTTATAAAGGATCAGGTTGAGAGTAGCATCTAAGCCACATCCTGGTGATGCCTTCCCATGCCAACCCTAGTAATTGGTAAGTCTGAAAGAGCATTATAATTGAATTGGCATAATATAATTGCAATTGCAATGATTCTGTAACCAGCTGTTTGTTATTGTTCTATGAAACATGCTACACCACATTATGCTCCAAAACTAATGCTCCACAACTAATTTTGTGTTCTCTTCTTCTGTGCAGACTCTCTCTCTCTCTCCCCCCCCTCTCCTCTCCTCTCTTTCTCTCGCTGTCTCCGTCTCTGTCTACCTCTCTCTCAATGTGATCTTAGAATGCTATCATTTTGTTTTCTGCTGGGGCTGCACCTATTAATCAAGAAAACATTTTTGTCTGCAGATGCATAGGATGGTCTCTGCGAAATACTGCAAAGAATGATGCAAATAGTTCTGACGCATTTGTTTTTTTCAGGACAAGGTTTAAACTGTTTCCAACATTGTTGTAATGTCTATGAGTAGACAATATGGGCTGAGATGGTTCTCTCAGGAAGCAGGGGCTGAGTGGGGTTATGGCGGGGATGGAGGGGAGGATTGTAAGGAAATACTACAGAAGACATATCTGATTGCTTCACAGGCTGCTCTTTTCTCCTTTTGTTGTTGACTTCCTAAGGGATAAATGAGTAAGGGGGTAGTGATACTATTTTGTCCTCCTTACATAAAAATATTTCTGGTTGGCTCCGAAGTTCTATTTTGTTTTTTCTTTTAAAATAGAAAATAGAAAGTAATCCAATCTGTTTTCCCTTCCTAACATTTCAGACTTTCCCCTCCCTGCTTGGCTTATTCTTCTGCTTGTACTTTGTTTTACCAAACTATATGATATTTAGAAAAACCTTTCTTTTCCTTGCAATTCATTCATTATTTAAGCTGTTTTGGAGCACCCTTTCAGATTTCTGGCTGGCTTGCAAAAGATAAACCAATGCAATCCTTACAATAAAATATAAACTTTAATGGTGAAAATGTCAATGAGCAAGAACTGGAATTCCTTCCATATAGCTTACCTTCCCGTTTGGAAAATAATATGTTTAAGATTAATTTCTTTTGGAAACTATTTCACTAATAATTAGAGCGGAGGTTTCTAATATTAGTGGGACTGGGTCTTTCCCTATAGTTTGCATACTAGATAACAACAAAGTTCTATTTGATCCAGAAATTTGTTTTAAACACTGACTGAATAGATCCTGCTAGAAGTTTACAAGCAAGATAACATCCTTAGTTTTTCTATTTCTTTTTAAAATAGAGATTAGGATTGCATATTACTCTGTAGTTTTAACAATACAATTTACAGTTACCATATAGATTTTCTTGTCACATCTGTAGTACTAAATACGTCAAATTATAGCTATGTATCAAAGAAGCCAAAGATTTATATAGTAAAACATTAAATATTTTATTATATTTTACCTTTTGTTGACAATCATCATGAGCTATTAAACCAACACCTAATTAAATATCCTGATCATTCTGATCATTTTATTTAAACTTTTATTTTCAAATTGAAATTATTTAATTTCCATAAGAATGCCCTAATTTTGTCAAGTCACATGTAAAATGTGTAGCAGTTTGATTGATTTGTTTAACTAATTGGCTAATCAATATCATTTAGGTATTTAAGGTGGTTTATAGTCATGATTGAATAAAGATTCTTTTTCATTTAGGAGAAATAAAATTGAAATAATATAGTACCCAAAAAATTATCCCCCTCCCAAAGTACTTATTTGAAATGTTGAAACAAACATTTTAAACAAAAAGGTAATAAAATTTTGCTTCTCTGCTATTGTATTTAGGTTACAAATCTCTGAACGTCTTTCAGCCTAATGTTTAACATTAGTCTCTTAGAAAAACTTACCACTTCCCCATAGAGGAAGGCGACTGATGTCAGACACCACTTTCCTTGAATTGCTTTGTTTCATGAAACAATGAACTAAATTTGGCTACTCTAATATGGAGACAGAAAACGCATGTCTTCAAATGGGGAAATTTTAAAAAATAGACCACTGTTGCTAGGATAAATATATATTAGTAAACATATTCAGGCTTCAAAGTTACAAAAAATGTAAAGTTGTATACAAACAGAACTCTTTTAGAACTTTCCTTATAAATCTGGCTTTTGGACAAGTACATACAATGGGTAGAACCAGGTATGCATTGTTGTACACAAGGAATTTATTCAATTGAGAACCTCTTGAGAGAAATGTTTTTCTTTCCCAACTGGATGGCTCACAACTTTTGTACTGAAAAATTCAAGCTGCTATCTATCCTGGAATCATTTATCTGGAAAAGAGTTGGTCTTCATCCTCCACATTAATATATTCCCATTTATGTGCATGGACCCTATATTTCTTAGGAAACCGCAAGCAATTTATTACATGTCTGGACAACTCCCTTATTCAGTCAAGAGGAAAAAAATATGTGCAAGAACATTCCCCTGGAAGGTTGGGATATTAAATATATATTAGGCCAACTGTAGTGCAAATTCAGATTTAACAGAATAAAATCGGTTACTCGGAATAAAGCAACACACAGTACAGAGAGACTAGGCCTGAGTATAACAAGATTTGGTACTCAGGAACATGGCTTTGGGCAGTCACTCTCTCTCAGACTAACCCACCTCACAGGATTGTTATGGTGGGGAAAATAGGAAGAGAAAGGTATGTTGGACAGGATTTAACTAATAAATTAAACAAAAAATAAAAGCACACTTCTGATGCAATGAAAAGTATGATGATGCATTTTGAAATCAAAGGCCAGCCTACACCACCAAAACAAATATTCAAATATTTCATTCAGCAGTTCACAACATGCTCAGGGGCCATATGATTTCTCAGGGTCCTAGAAAATTTCAAGAGAATAACAGGGGAAAGCAAGTAAGCAGGTGCCAAACGGACCACACAAAGACAAAGTGCATTATACTGCAAATACTGTATTTATTATAAATAAAAACATATATTTATAATTTGTAAATGGCAATCTTTTTAAATTGGTAATGGGAACTGGACAGTGGCCCTAGCAGATCCTAGCAAAACAAGATTGGAAGGGGGCCATGGACAAAAAAAAAAGGTTAAATACACTGATTTAGTGGATCAGTACAAAACTATGGGTATCCACTAAATAAGAGGGCTTGGACCAAAATGTCACTTCTTTGCAGACTTTGAGGGAAAATATTATGGGAAGGTTTTTGTATTTATTATACTGTTGTGGTTGCAATTGTTGCCTCATGACACTGTTTGAAGAACTGTGCTCTAATCAGCAGATGCACCTACACTTTATTTAGTGCTTCCAAGGAAAAGATTGTTATTGATTGCATTTTCCACCTGCAGTAGGCGCAGTCTTGTTGTTCCTAATAGTTTAGAGACAGTGAAAATGGAAGTTTGGAAAATATCCCAAGGCCTCAGGGCAACCCAGTAGCTCAGATGGTATTTGAATTACAGTTTCATTGCCCTTAACCCAATTGGGAGAATCCCTGACAATCTAGGGATTATATTGAAGTGGCTTGTAAATCAGATAGGACGTCCTTCACCTACAAAATTTCAGCTGAATGCACCGAGGGCTCTTGTGGCAATTAGCATAAAGCTGCCGGGAAGAAATTCCTAACCTTTTCAGTGCATTTCATGCACTGGGCAAAATTCCATTTCTCCACCCCACAAGAGAGGCCTGCCCAGACAAGCACCGAAGCCTGGAACCAAACACTTAGTAACCAATCAAAAGCTACCGCTCAAATTCCAGTTATTAGAGCAATGTTTTGGAAAAGGAGAGTTCCTCGATCAGTTTCCCATGCTGTTAGATTCCTGCCTCAGCTTCCCCACCCTTGTCTTGCCTGATCTGGATCCCACCTCAGTCCCCGGTTTTACCTGCTGGTTCACATCTCGCCAGGTTCTTCTCTTGTCTCCGTCCACACAATCTGTCCTGCCTCTTCAGGTGTGGCCTGGTTCTTCCTTGTTGATTGTGTCAGGAGCTGCCTGGACTTGTGTGTTTGGTCCTCCCCCCACCTGCGAGTTAAACTCTGTGACAATCAGTGGGGAGGAATATCTCAAAGCAAATGTTTCTCTTGGCTTCTTCACAGTAAAAGATTGTCGATTTAGGAAAGTTAAAAAAACTTTGTGGGAAAATGTTCAGGCAGGACGCTTTGCCCCCAGTTCTTCATTGTTGCAAGTATCCTGAAGTGAAGCGCCCTCAGGAAGATCAAAAGTAATCCATCCTGTTCGGAATATCAATCTGGACTCCAAGGGAAGCTTTGATGTTAGTCCAGAATGATAAAGTCAGAAAAACCCTGCTGAGGGAAAAGAAACATTAACGATAAGCTCACCACGCCCTGTTGTGGGCTGCCTGTTTCATTCAGGCCACATCCAGCGGACACAGGTGTTTTCAGCCACATTGATTTAGACCCCTTGCATTCAAGCCCAAAGTGAGCAGTTGGTTTCTTCTACAAATATCTCAGCTTGTTCCCCTTCTCCCCTGTGCCTCTCACAGTCACAAAGAGATTGAATGCCTCAGAAAGCATGCAGTGTGACTTGGGTGTTCCCACCAGACTGCACTGGATGGAGGAAGGAAGTTTTCCTACTCAGAGGAAGTCTCCTTTAGGCAGTGGTGAGGCGGGGTGAGGCACTGTTTAGAGGACAGTGACTCACAGATGGAGATTGTCTGCCTGCATGCATATGATTTCCACCCGCCTTGATATTTCACCTTCTCTAACCAAGTCAAAGGATCTCAGCATGGAATGAACTACACAGCTTTTCTACATCCAAATGATTGTATTCACTTAGCAAGGAATAAAAGGAAGGCAACTGCTTCCCATGATTGTTATTGTTACATCCCTGGTGTTTTGAGGAAAACAAGAGTATATGCAAGGGGGATTTTTACATGTGACATAAGAAATTATCACATTCTGGTAGCAAAAGCTTTTTCCACCTCTGTTTTCTCAGCAGTGACCAAAACTGTGGATGCGCAGAATGGGCTGGGATTGTATCCTGGAAAGTGTTGTACTTGTTTATTTTATAGTCTTTCCCCCTTTAATTGCTCCTGTCAGCTCCATATATAAGTCAATCTACAAAGAAGAAGAATGAACTATATAAAGTATCTAACCCAGAACTTCTCAATAAAGACTATGCTGGGAGGGAAATATTGACAGAAACCATGAAAATTTCTGATCAAAACTCTCTAAATGCAACATCTCTACTAAGCCTACTGAAAGAAAGTGTGTTCCTGTTATTACAGTGGTTCTCAACCTTTTCTTCACTATGGACCCCTTTTAAATACCTTTTGTGGCCACAGAGCATGGCTATAGACTATCATGACTAAATTCAAGATTAAGAGCCTTTAAATTTAGAGAGAAGGAGAAATCTGTTAAGACAGTGATGGCGAACCTATGGCATGCGTGCCACAGGCGGCACGCAGAGCCATTTGTCAGAGCATGCGAGGCGATGCCCTGTCAGCTGGCCAGTGCACATGTGTGCGCCAGTTGAATTTGCCCTTTTTTGCATGTTTTTCACCCACCCCAGGCTCCAAAGGACCTCTGATTGCTTGCAGCATCATTTTGAGTGCTCCGGAGGCTTCAGGGAAGCCACCTGAAGGTTGCTGAACCCTCCGGAGGGCCTCGGGGGGGGGGGCTCTTTTCGCCCTCCCCAGGCACCTTTGGAGCCTGGGGAGGGCGAAAAGAGCATGTAAAAATGGGGGGGGGCATCTGTAGTGCAGTGGGGGGAGGGTCACGCATTGCATTATGGGTGCAGCACACCCGCACACAACCCCCCTGGCTCCCCGCCTTATGGCACGCGAGCCTAAAAAGGTTCACCATTGCTATGTTAAGGCATACAGTCCCACTATAATATCTTTATTGAAAGGGTGAATTTAAAGTAAAAGTATCTTTTCACCCCAATGGATCATTTTAGCGTATTTTGATGAGCTAATTCTGAAAAGATTTTATAATCCTGCTCATCTTCTCCTTGTTTGTCTGTGTTAAGTCACCATATTTTTGTTTATGAATCCAGGCCCGCCATCTGGAAAAACTTCACCCCTATGGTAGCCCTAAAGTGGGATGTTGGGTTAAGAAAATGTCTAAGATGAAAAACAGCCAAATTAAAGTAGGCCCCACCAACTATACTAGCAGTGAATTTACAAGCACATGGAACCATTAATAAAATATATGCATACAAAGGTGAAAATGAAAGCTAGAAAATGGTATGAATATAATTTTATAACTTTTATTTCAGTTAATGCAAGCTATTGGGAAAGGGGGAACATATTATGTTCATATAATTACAACTAATAAGAATCCTGGTGCTGCGTTTCAGTCACAAATCTTGTTATATCTGGCTTAATAAGTGAAACTTGTGTTCTAAGTGCTGATTCTATGTTTTCAAGCAGTTTCTATGCTTTTTCTTAAGATAAATTTCTTTATTAAGATAAATGAGAGCAGAGATTGATTTTTTACACATGTATGTTATTATAGCCCTCTTGGATAGTTCCAAAAAATTTGCTTGTAGAAATGTGGAGGGATTCTTCTTTGAACTACAGTTTTAGAGCACCAACTGTGGATGTTTCTATGAGTTTGTAACAACAGCATTTCCAAGAAGGTTCCATACCCATTTGTACTATTCAGGTGACCCTAAAGGCACAAAGAAACCTTCAAGTGGCCTCAACAACTCTCAGAAAGAGTGCTAACGACCAAATGACTAATGTAAATCCTTCCCTCCTCCAGCATTGAGTCAGCAAAAAGTTCTCAATCTCTCTTCGCTGCCATCTATTGGCTAGCAAGATATTTGCAAATTCAATATCCTGGCCCTACTGCAACAGTCATTGAAAGCCTTCTCTGAAGGAAATATATAACACTGGAGGGGCGGGGTATAAATTAAATAAACAACATAAAAATAAAACCAGAGGCTGATTAGGTGAAATATGACGAATATATAAGTTCCAGAGATACCAACAAAATCTAATTAAAAGAAAAGCAAACAATTTGATATAACAAGCAGCAGGATGAAAACAAGGCTGAAAACAATTGTTTCCCAACAAGGATTTTATAGTACATACAGCCAGCATTTGGTACTGTGTAAACTCTGCCATATCTCATAGCATCAACTGTAATGCTGGCTGTAAATGTTTCCAGAGTCACTGACTTTAAATGATTGGGTGGAGGGTACAGTTTCATACTCAGGATATTATTGGCAATCATATCTGGTCACAGAAGAAATCTCTCTTCTGGCCTCCAGATATTGCAGGTTCATTGATTAGGTACTGCTGATGCATCTAATTTCCAATTTTCATTCATTCTTCAGACACCATTTCCAGCGTAGTAAGCCCAGCTTTAAAAGGCATTTCCTCCAGATTGCAAACGCTTCACTTCATGCCTATGTTTGGCAGGTGTTGCCATTAAAATCACATGCAGTGCCATGGAAGTGGCTATCACTGCTGCTTTCTCAGTTTTCCCTTTCTCCCACCTCACAACTTCCCTGTCTAGTCTAAAGCCCTGGTATTTTAGCAGTCTCCCATCCAGAACCAACTCTGCTTAGCTTTTCCAACCCCTCAGTCAGCTAGAGAGTGTCACTTTAATGGACACATTATTCTTTGCTATCCTTGAAATCTGCTGTCACTTTGAAAGTACTATTCCCAAGTATCTAGCAGGCAACACTTCTCAGATGTTAGCTTTTATCACAAGTCAATCCCCACCCACCCCTCTGTGAATGAATGGATGATGCTAAAGTGTTGCATAACTTTGCAGGCTACTTTGGAAACTTGTCCCTAACTAGGCAATGCTGAGTTTTATCCACATGTACCACCCTCCCTGCTGCATTGTTTCTCAATCTCAGTAAATTTAAAATGTGTGGACTTCAACTCTCCAGATTCTCTAGCCAAGATGCTCGAAGTTAAACTTCTTTAAGTTGCTAACTTTAATCCTAAAAGAAACACTGATCTAGGCAATATATCTGCCTCTCCCAGATACATTTTTGATGCAATTTCAACCTAAACCTGGAAGTTGAAAGCAGATCAATCTTTCTGCAGATCAAAGGTGAAAACTTTATTTTACAGCAGGGTGGGCAAGCTTTGTGTGGCAGCAACTACTTTGTTGTTGAGTGGTATTCTAGGGCAGGGGTCTCCAACCTTTGCAACTTTAAGTCTGAAGGACTTCAGCTCCCAGAATTCTCCAGCCAGCAAAGCTGGCTGGAGAATTCTGGAAGCTGAAGTCCTTCAGACTTAAAGTTGCAATGGTTGGAGACCCCTGTTCTAGGGGGAACTCAAGAAACAGATGTAGTCAAGAACAGAATTGTGGGCAAGTGTAGATGGGAAAAAATGAAAAGTCAAACCCCCTTCTCCAAACACACATCCTCTTCATTGAACCAAAACAAAATTACAGAATTGTGTTCCTATTTTTACTGCCAATAGAGTGCTAAAAAAAAAAAATCACACACCCAAACAATTGTTGTCTGATGGCAGATAGATGCACACAGCCAGGTTATGAAAACTTATTAACCAACAACTCAGTCTCATAAATATTGCACAGATATGTCAAATGCATTTGAAGATATTGTTGTTATTATGGCATCGGTACACAATGCATAAGGATCAAAACAAGGCCAAAACTCATTGGCTGATAAAAACTTTTTTGGCAGGTAAAAAAGGTACAAGAGACAAATCTTGGATGTGGTACGGCATGTGGATTACAAAAATATTGCTTTGTAAAAACAATTCTTTTGGGGAAAATGCATGCATGTATGTGTATGTAGTTTCTATGCCTAGGCAATTTAAAATCAATAAAAGCAACAAGGTAAAGCATTGAAATAATAAATATTTTAAAATTGACAAAGATGGTAAGGAAGGGAGAAATATGGGAAGTGAGGTCTCATCTTAGTCCACTAACCATTTCCAAAGTGAGTTAGTTGGCAGAGCCAGATCTTCAGACCTTTTTGGAAGTCCAAAATGGTTGATGAGAATCTCAACTCAGGGGCATGAAGTTCTACAGGGTGGAAGCCTCAGCAAAAAAGGCTCCTCCTGGATCCTGCCAGTTGGAATTCCTTGACTAAGGGGGGTTTGCAGAAACACAGTAGCAACATATCCTAATAAAATTTGAAATTCTTTGGGAGTTCTTTTAATAGAATGTCAATTAAAATATGGATATAAAAATATATGCATGACTGCTCAGTTCTCACTCTCTTTCTTGGAAGAACTTGAACATCTGTCTGAACAACTGCACAATATGACTATATAATTTTGGAACTAAATTTAACCACGTGATCTAAATAAGGGGATGGAACAAGGAACTGAAGTGAATATAGGAATATCTGTGGGCATGTCTTTTTTTTTCTGTGTGGACTATCTATTAATTAAAGTTAATGTAATACATTATTTTGTATACAGATCCCTGAGAAAATTGATTTCCCTGAAGCAAGATGCTGACAGATGTAGAACTGGAACTAGAAGTAATACTATGTATCATATGATGTTTCCTCTGTTTCTTGACTGAAACTATGCAATTAGCTTTGCTTTATGGAAAAAAAGGAAGTTTGTAGGAATACAAAAATAAATTCTTTTAAAATATTTGATGATCATGGAGGAGGGAGCAGAAATGCTATGTCCACGATGAAGCAGGCTAACTAAGAGCCGTGGTGGTGCAGTGCTTAGAAAGATGGTTGGCACTACATGAATAGTAGTTCCCTGTGCACTGCGGGGGACTCCATGCATGGGTTATAATTTGTGCCTATTAGCCCCAAGACTGAGTTTGAATGTTTGGACACGCCTTCTTGGGCTTACTATAGCTCAGTTCTTAATGAAAGCGTTGATCAAAGAAAGTCATGATTAGAAATGCAGAGTTCGACATGGACCGGCTTCTCAGGGAGGAAATGGAGTCTCCCGCAGTGCACAGAGAACTACTGTTCAAGTAAGACCAACCATTTTTCTCGGTGCACTTTTTAGAGACTCCATGCATGGGATATTGCTAAGCATAGATGATCAAGGGCGGGGACAGTCTGGTCCAGGGTCCTTTCCATAGAGAAAATCCTTTGCAGCACGCATCATCCAAACACCGCCTCCACCGAAGCAAAGGAGTCGAGCTGGTAATGTCTGATAAACGGCAATGGTGAGGCCCAGGTTGCAGCCCTGCAGATGTCTTCTACTGATGCCTGAGTTGCCCAGGTGGCAGTAGTGGCAACACTATGGGTCGAATGAGCTGTGATATGGTGAGGTACAGCTCTGGATTGCCACTCATAGGCTAGGGCTATGCCAGCCCTCAGCCACCTACCAATTGTTGCTGGTGACACTTGTTTCCAGCCGCCCATCATGGCAGGCTGAAAAGACACGAAAAAGCTCTCAGTGCACTGGAAGGCAGCTTTACATTTAATATAATAATAATAATTAATAATTTTTTAATTTGTTGACCGCTCCCTCTCCCCGTAGGGACTCGGAGCGGTGCACAGGGAAAAACTAAAACAATAAATATACAGACATATTAAAAACAAATTAAACTAAAAATACCCCATTTACATACTAAAATTCCCAATTAACAACTAAAACCCCATAGAGAGAGACTACCCTAGGCCGGCCAAGCAGAAAAGATATGTTTTTAATTTTAGACGGAAGGAGCGGAGGTCCGTGGTCGTTCTAATGTCGGGGGGAAGGTCGTTCCAGAGGGCTGAGCCCGCCACAGAGAGAGCCCTTTCCCTGGGCGTCGCCCGCTGACAAAGTCTAGTGGACGGCACCCGGAGAAGACCCTCTCTGTGGGAGCGAATCGGCCGTGAGGATGTGTGAGGCAGGATCCGATCCCGTAAATAGCTAGGTCCCGAGCCATGGAGCGCTTTAAAGATGATGACTAATACCTTGAAGCGCACCCGGAAGACGACAGGCAGCCAGTGCAGCTCGCGCAGGAGCGGTGTTATATGGTTCCCAGAATTGCCCGCGCGGCTGCGTTCTGGACCATCTGAAGTCTCCGGGTGCACCTCAAGGGGAGCCCCATGTAGAGAGAGTTGCAATAGTCCAGTCGGGATGTCACGAGAGCATGAGTGACTGTGCGATGGGCGTCCCGATCCAATAGGGGGCGCAACTGGCGAACCAGGCGAACCTGGTAAAACGCCCTCCTAGCCACGGCTGTCACTTGATCTTCCATGGACAGCCGGGCATATAGGAGGACACCCAAGTTGCGCGCCCCATCCACAGGGGCAAGATGTTCGCCCCCTATGGCCAGCGATGGGGTCAGCTGGTTGAATCGGGCAGCCGGAAACCACAGCCACTCGGTCTTGGTCGGGTTGAGCCTGAGTCCGTTACTTCCCATCCAGATCCGTACGGCTTCCAGGCACTGGCACATCACCGCTACGGCATCGTTGGGGTGGTTTGGGGTAGATATATACAGCTGAGTATCATCAGCGTAGAGATGGTACTCTACCCCAAAACCACGGATGATCTCACCCAGCGGCTTCATATATGTGTTGAACAGGAGAGGCGAGAGGACTGACCCCTGAGGCACCCCACATGTGAGGGGTCTCGAGGTTGACCTCTGCTCTCCTGCCAACACAAATTGCGATCGGCCAGAGAGGTAGGAGGAGAACCACCGTAAAACGGTGCCTCCCACCCCCAACCCTCCCAGCCGATGCAATAGGATACCATGGTCGATGGTATCGAAAGCCGCCGAGAGGCCTAATAGGACCAGGATGGAGGAACAACCCCCATCTCTGGCCCTCCAGAGATCATCGACCAACGCGACCAATGCCGTCTCGGTGCTATGCCCGGGCCGAAAGCCGGACTGGCGTGGATCTAGATACTCAACTTCCTCCAGGTGACGGGGAAACTGTTGTGCCACCACACTCTCAACAACCTTCGCCAAAAAGGGAAGGTTGGAGACTGGACGATAGTTGGTTAATAAAGCTGGATCCAAAGAGGGCTTCTTGAGGAGGGGCCTCACCATAGCCTCTTTTAGGGAAGCAGGCAAGGAACCCTCACTCAAGGATGCGTTGACAACCTCTTGGAGCCAGCCTCGTGTCACCTCCCAGGATGCCAGTACAAGCCAGGAGGGACACGGGTCCAATAAACATGTGGCGGCTCGCAGTCGCCCATGTAACCTGTCCATATCTTCGGAAGTAACGGACTCAAACTCCTCCCAAACAAGATCTGTCTCGTGGCATCCCACTGGGCCATCAATGGGGGCTAACTCGTTCTGTATCTGAGCGATTTTCTCCTGCAGAAAAGTCACAAATTCCTCTGGTCTGCCCTGTAGCGGGGCTTCCCGCACCCTCTGTTGAAGGAGGGAGCGGGTCACCCTAAACAGGGTGGCAGGGCAGTTTTCTGCGGATGCTATGAGAGTGGCACAATGATGACGTTTGGCCACTCTCAGTGCCACAATGTAAGTCCGTAAATGGGCTCTTACCTGTGTTCGGTCGGATTCAGAACGGGTAGACCTCCATCTTCTCTCTAGGCATCTCTTGCGGCATTTCATCACCCTCAGCTCCTCGGTAAACCAGGGTGTCAGGGTGGCTCGCCGCCGCAAGAGAGGCCGCAAGGGCGCGACCCGATCCAAGGCTCCTGTGGCCGCAGTATTCCATGCGACCACAAGGTCCTCGATCGGGGCGCGGGTCAGGGGTACAGGAAGTGGCCCAAGCACCGTCTGAAACCCATCCGGGTCCATCAGGCGCCTGGGGCAGAACCTGCAGCGTTCCGCCCCAGGCGGACAATGCACTGCCCATCGTACATCATAACAATGCACTGCCCATCGTACATCCAACGTGCCATCTTTTCTCAGACAGATGGGCAGGGCAAGGACAAAAGTCTGGCAGGACAACCTCCTGTGCCCTGTGGAACCATGTATTCACTTTCGGCAGAAAGGATGGGTCGGGTCTTAGAATGATCCTGTCCAGTTGGATGAGGGACAGGTCTGAATGGAGTGAAAGAGCTGCCAGCTCTGAAATTCTCCTGGATGATGTTATGGCCATGAGAAAGGCAACCTTGATGGTAAGGAGCCTGAGAGTCATGTATTTAACAGTTCAAAGGGAGGACCCATAAGGGCTTGAAGAACAAGAGAAAGGTCCCAGGAGGGGTACCTGTGTACTACAAGTGAGCATAGGTTGATAGCCTCCCTGAGAAAACTCCATACCTTAGAATGATGTGACAGGGAACTGGAGCCTTTGATGGGTAGAACAGTAGCAATGGCGGCCACTTGTTGCCTGAGAGTGCAATATGCCAGCCCTTTAGATAGTCCATGTTGTAAGAAGTCCAACACCTGTGGGATGGTAGCCGAAGGAGCTTTGATGTGCGCTCCTGTGCACCAGTTGCAGAACGCCTGCCAGGAAGCCTTGTAGATACCGGTTTTAGAAGCACATCTCGAGGCCTGTATGCTAGAGATGACATCTTCAGAGAAATGACGTCTCATTCAGAGATCCCTCTCAAGCACTAGGCAGTTAACTGGAGCCACAGTAGGTCTGGGTGCTCCAGTTCCCCTGGCTGAAAGAAATCTTGTGTTCTGGTATCCCCTATGGAGGAAGGATGGAAAGGCTGAGCAGATCCGCAAACCATGGTTGGCATGGCCAATGCAGTGCAATGAGGATGAGGTATGTGTTTTCGGTAATTGCATTCCTGATGACCCTTGACAGAAGGGGAAGGGGGGGATACATATAAAAGGCCGGGCAGCTACTGACTGTGGAGAGCATCCATGTCCTCTGCCTCCGGGGTCCGGAACCACGAAAAGTAGCATGATAGCTAGGTGTTCTATGGCATCACAAACAGATCCATTAATGGCTGGCCAAACCTCTGGGTGATGTTGTGGAAGAGGTCTGAGTGCAGGCGCCATTCCATATGGTTGATCGTGGCCCTGCTCAGCCAGTGCGCTTGAATATTGTCTGTGACTGATATGTGCTCTGCCCGCAGAGATAGGAGGTTTGTCTTAACACAGAGGCATAGACGTTCAGCCTCGTGCATCAGTGCCCTTGAGTGGGTGCCACCCTGGCAGTTCATGTGTGTCTTGGTTGTAATGTTGTCCATCATCAAAAGGATATGAGAGCCAGCGATGCGGTGATGAAACTGATGGAGAGCCAGGTGTGCGGCTCGGAGCTCCAGCCAATTGATGCTGTTCTCCAGCTTGTCTTAACACCAACAGCCCTGGGCCAATTGAGATTGGAGGTGGGCCCTCCCACCAAAAAGTCTGGCATTCGATGTGACAGTTACCCATTTGGGTTCCCTGAACAGGGTTTCCCTCTGGATGGACCAGGAATTCCACCACTGAAGAGATCTCAGGACTCTGAGAGGCACATGTATGGTTGCTGGAGACGTGGAAACTCCCACTTGTTGGTGCGGAAGAAGGAACCATTGCAATGGACAAGAATGGAGGTGAGCCCAGAGCACTATGTCTATGCAAGATTTTAGCTTCCCTAAGAGGTGGGATTGCAATATCAGAGGTGCATCAGTGTCCACCTGAGTTCGATTGCTGCTGCAATGGTCCTGGGACAGGAAGACCATGGACAAGTTGTTGTCTATCACGGCTCCCAGATGAAGAAGTTGGGCGCAGGGAAGTAGATGACTCTTCTATGTATTCACGGAGAAGCCATGACTTGCTAGGGAATGAAGAGTGATGCGCAGATCTCAACGCATTTGGCTGAGAGATGACTGTATCAAAATGGCGTCCAAATAACATTGGAGACAAATAGGGACTGATGAGTTGGGCTGCCACTGCTGCAAGGATTTTGCTAAATGTTCTGGGAGCTGAGGAGAGTCTGAAAGTAAGAGCTCTGTACTGGTAATGTTGGTTGTTGTAACAAAACCGGGGGAACCTCCAGTGGGAAGGTCTGATGGGAATGTGTAGATAGGCCTCCTTGAGGTTGATGGAAATCAGGAGGTCTCCCTTGCGGATACAGGCCAGGATGGACTGCAGAGATTGCATCTTGAATCGCCTATAGGCTACCTAACTGTTGAGCCTTTTTAGATCCAAGATGGTCCTCCAACCCCCATGCTCTTGGGAACCAGAAATATGATGGAATAGAATCCAGTTCCCTCATGACCCGAGGTCACGGGCTCTATGGCCCTGAGGTTCATCAGATGGAGGATCTCTGCTTCCATGAGTTCCCTCTTGAGGGAGTTCTTTGGGACAGGACATTGAATGAAATGGGGAAGGGAAAGAGACAGAAACTCTAGGATGAGCCCTAGGCAGATGGTCTGCAGCACCCATGTGCCTGTGATGGTTGCCTCCCACTGAGTCATATAATACTGCAGACGACCACCAATGGGAGTGCTTAGGGAGTCACTTTGATTTCTGGAAGGGCTTATTGCTGGTTCCCTTAAAGGGTCTCCTAAAATAGGACTGCTGTTGTTGTTGCCTGCCCCTAGTCACGAAGGATCACCTATCATGGTTGTGATGGCTCCCCTGGGAATACCCTCGCTGATACTTGTGGAGCTGGAACACAGTGTCAGCCGATCAAAATGGCTGCCTACGTGGATAGGGGAAATGCCTGAAGTCAGATTTTTTAGTATTTGAGGGTAGGACCTTCTTTTTGTCCTTAGTTTCCACAAGATCTAGAACCTCATTGCCAAACAAATGGCTTTTGTTAAAGGGAGCTGATACTAAATGCTATTTGGACTTTGTCGGCTTGCCAGGCTAGCTGATGAAATGTTACATTGGCCGCCCATGCTCATGAGGCAAACTTGGCTCCATTCATGGTGGCATCGGTGGAGAACTCTGTAGCCGCTGCTTGTTAAGGTCCTGGTGCAGCCGTGTGTCCTCAGGTGAAAGTCTATCTAGAATTTGGCGGAGCCACATTAGAGAAGCCCAATTAAAATATGAAGCAGCAGTAGTCACCCTAATTGCCCAAGCAGAATCTAGGTGGACCCTGCGGAAGGAATATTCTGCTTTTTTGTCTTTTACTTTCAGGCCTTCGGCTTCGTCTGCTGGAACAAGAGTGGAGGGTGTGAGGACAGCTACAGGGGCATCTACTTTAGGCCACTGGAGAAGGTTCTCCAACACTGGAGCAGCAGTGTAAAAATGCTTGTCAGTTCCACTAGCGGCAGTAGCTGAGCTAGGCTGAGAACATCAATGAATATCTGAGGGTAATCCTGAATGTAATCCTGTGAAACCTTCTGCTCAAAAAACAACTGGATTGCTCCCCTGGATTCTTCAACTCCTTGTCGGGAGTGGATGAATCCCCTGCCCCCACCAGAGTGATGGCCTTGGCCTTAAAGAAAAGGGATTTTAAAAGAGTGGGGGTAAACAGGCCTGAGGAGGTCAGTATATCAGGTTCCGGGCCTTCATTTTCTGACAGCTCATTCTCCTTCCTCCAATGTCGAGTCATCACTATGGTCAGATTGGCAAAATTCGTTTCCTCCTTTGCCTGTGATCCTCCCTCCACCACAGGTGTATCTTGTCTGATGGTGGGTGCGGTAAAAGAGGTAGGGTGCTTGAATCTGCAATAAAAAGCAGCATCAACACCCTGGAGGATGGCCTCAGCGATATAATTGCACATTTCCTGTGTAAAACCAGAAGGATGGGGACGCAGGAGGCGGAGAAAGATTAGGCATGGAAGGAGGAGGTAGTTCATGAGAAGCAGAGAAAGTCCCCTCCAAAGGAGGTAAGCACTCAAAGGGAGAAAAAGAGGGCTCAAATCAAGCAGGTTGATTAGCTGGAATGCCAGGAATATCAAGTGACAAGTCACAAAGGTGCCTGCATGGTGCTAGAGATGAATCCTGACCACTCACGGACTTGTTTGACTGCACTGCAGCTGCCTTTTGTGCCTTGGCAAACTGCTTCTCAAGCACCTTTTGTCGCCTGGCAGACAACTGATTTGATGCTTTGGTAGATGGTAAGTACTTGGGCTTAGCCTTGGCCTTGACAGGAACTGGTCTGCTACCAGCCATTTCTAGATGGAATGTACTGTAAGAGATGAAGATAGGAAGCAATCAGATAATACTTTATTAATTTATCATTTTAGTAGTTACAGTCACGTAACTCTGGGATGTGACCAAGTACTCAGCCATTGATCCAAGGGAATATAGACTGATTAATCTGCAGAAATTAGGCCCTTAGGAGCAATACTCTGGACCTAGGAGAACACACTCTGGATCTAGCTTTTGTCTCTGGCCAGTGGTTGAGTGATCTTGGTTTAGGGGGAATAGTCATCAAACCCTTGTCATGGTCAGATCACTCCGACTTGACTTTCAAACTGCTGCACCCCACCGCAGGGAGGCGGAACCGGAATCGGTGAGATGGTTCCGCCCCAGGCACCTGATGGACCCTGAGAGGTTCCAGATGGAGCTTGGGCCGATACCTGAGACCCTGACCCACGTCTCGACTGAAGATCTGGTGGCTGCTTGGAACAGTGCGGCCACAGGGGCCTTGGACCGTGTCGTGCCTTTGCGGCCTCTTACCCGGCGCCAAACTCTTGGCTCCTTGGCTTATTGACCATGGTATCATGCTGCACCGGTTTGAGGGGTTATGGGTGGGGGGCATCATTCTACGGTGGTTCTCCTCCTATCTCTCTGATCGGACGCAGTTTGTGTTGGCAGGGGGGCAGAGGTCGACTTCGAGACGCCTCACTTGTGGGGTTCCACAGGGGTCGGTCCTCTCGCCCCTCCTATTCAACATCTATGTGAAGCCGTTGGGTGAGATCATCCGTGGGTTTGGGGTAGAGTTCCATCAGTACACTGATGATACTCAGCTGTACATCTCTACCCAAGATCACCCCAACGATGCCATGGAAGTGATGTCCCAATGTCTGGAGGCCGTGCGAGTCTGGATGGGGAGGAACAGGCTTCGACTCAACCCATCCAACACCGAATGGCTGTGGCTTCCGGCATCACGGTATAGCCAGTTGATGCCATCTCTGGCTATTGGGGGCAAGTCATTGGCCCCCACAGAGAGGGCTTGCAACTTGGGTGTCCTCCTGGACTCTCGGCTGTCTTTAGAACACATGATGGCCGTGGCCAGGGGGGCCTTTTATCAGGTTCACCTGATACGCCAGTTGCGTCCCTTTCTGGATTGTGATGCCTTACGCACTGTCACTCAAGCTCTCGTCACGTCCCGCCTGGACTATTGTAACGCTCTCTACATGGGGCTTCCCTTGAGATGCACCTGGAGGCTCCAGTTAGTTCAGAATGCGGCCGCGTGGGGGATTTTGGGAGCATCTAGATGCTCCCATATGACACCTCTCCTGCGTGAGCTGCACTGGCTGCCTGTGGCTTTCTGGGTGCACTTCAAGATACTAGTGACCACCTTTAAAGCACTCCATGGCAAGGGACCTGGTTATCTGCAAGACCGCTTCCTGCTGCTAAATACCTCCCACCGACCAGTCCGCTCCCACAGAGAGGGCCTCCTCAGGGTGCCGTCCGCCAATGTCGGCTGGCGACCCCCAGGGGGAGAGCCTTCTCTGTGGCAGCTCCTGCCCTCTGGAATAACCTCCCCCCTGAACTACGCACGATTGCAGACTTACGTCTCTTCCTTCGGGCCCTGAAGACATATCTATTTCATGCAGCCAGCCTGTCATAGTCTTTTAATTGGGTTTTAGTATTGGTTTTATAATAATAGGCCAAACTATTTAATATTTACTAATTTGCTATTTTAACTTTTGTATTTCCTCTTTTTATTGTGGCTGTTCACCGCCCTGAGTCCTGAGAGGGAGAAGGATGTATAAATTAAATAAAATAAAATAAATAAATAAATAAATAAATAAATAAATAAATAAATAAATAAATAAATAAATAAATAAAAGAGCGCCCCCGTTGACCAAAGCTGCCAGACAAACTGCTGATGTATAAGAGCAGGCCATTCAAGTAAGAAAAGATGAGGCCTATGTGACTCAAAATGGCGGCTGTTATTAGTTTCCTGCTATCCCAAGTATTCCATAGGGAAAAGAGGCTACCTATATATTAATTAAGGAAAGGCTGGTTAGAACAGGGGTCCCCAACCTTTTTTGCACCAGGGACCGGTTTCATTTTAAAGAAAATTCTGCGGACCGGCTGAGTGGCTCAGCAGTCATGTGACTGGGTGGGCGTGGCCAACTTGGAAAATATGAAACTCACTTAACAGTGATCTTGGTTAGCAACCAAACTTTTGGCCTCAACTGTGGTCATAAGTTCTTTCTTTCTTTCTTTCTTTCTTTCTTTCTTTCTTTCTTTCTTTCTTTCTTTCTTTCTTTCTTTCTTTCTTTCTTTCTTTCTCTTTTTCTTTCTTTCTTTCTTTTCTTTATTTCTTTCTTTCTCTCTCTCTTTCTTCCTCTTTCTTTGTCTCTGTCTCTCTTTCCCCCTCTCTCTATTTCTTTCTTTCTCTCTTTCTCTCTTTCCCTTTCTCTCTTTATTTCTTTCTCTTTCTTTCTTTTTCTCTTTCCCATTCTCTCTTTCTGTATCTTTTTCTGTCTCTTTCTTTCCTTTCTGTCTCTTTCTCTCTGTCTGTCTTTCTCTCCCACTTTCTTTTTCTTTCTTTCTCTTTTTCTTTCTCTCTCTCTGTCTCTCTCCTTCATCCGCCCATCTCTGTCACTCTGTGTGTGTGCGCGTGTGTCTGTCTGTCTTGCATTCACTCAATCACTCATTCTGTGTCTCTGTCTATCTTTCTCCCTCCCTCCCTCTCTCTGTCTCTCTATGTGTGTCTGTCATTGTCGTCGTCATCCCCCCCCCCCAGCCTCCTCAGCCTGCCTGCCACGCTTGGTCGCTCGTTCACTCGGTCAGGCTCCGTGGCTGGGTAGGAGCCGGGCTGGAGAGGAGGAGGAGGGAGGAGGGGGCAGCCCATTGGGCAGAGCGTGAGGGAGAATGCAGGAGGATGGTGGGGGCTCTTCCTCCACCCTCGTCGACGGAGGGACTCCTGGGCGCCGCCGGAGCAACCCTCCCTACGGCCGCCAGTTCCCTCCCCCGCCCGCGGAGCCTCCGCAGCCCCTGGAAGAAAATGAGTGGCCGGCATGTCAGCAGGGGAGGGAATCGGTGGCCGGTCCGGTGGCGCCCAGGATTCCCTCTGTCAACGAGGGTGGAGGAAGAGCCATACTCCAACGGCGCAAACAGCCGTGCCTGCGTTCTCCCGCGCGCTCTGCTCAGGGGGCTGCCCCCTCCTCCCTCCTCCTCCTCTCCAGCCCTGCAGCCCGGCTCCCACCCAGCCACGGACCGGCACCGGTCCGTGGCCCGGGGGTTGGGGACCCCTGGGCTAGAAGACTGAATACTAAAAGATCCTAGTCCATTAATGGAATGGTGGTTTGTTTTGAGACACAATATCAGCCAGCTTCAATAAGAAGCTACTAGCCACGAGGAGTAACAGGGAAGCCTCATAAAATGGCAGCGCCTCTGTCCAGCACTCAAATGACTTGTTACAAATGAATGAAGAAAGGAAAATGAAGCTTTAGCCTTGCTAAGGCAATCCGATAAGGCAGAAACTTTCCAGAGTAGGAATTAGCATTTCACAGCTCCTCGCTCGGTCTCACTTTACCAGAAAATTTCAAAAAGGCCGATTGCACTCCAACCGCTATTCATGCCTAAAAGAGAAGCGGTGCAGCAGTGAAGCAATGGTGCAGCAGGCTCACAGAGATAAAACCGCTGTTCGTGCTTTAAAAAGGCAGCACAGTGGCTCGGCAGCAACAGGACAATAAAGGGAGAAGCTCATCTATCTCCTACCCAACAAATTAGCCCCAGTCAGGAAGTGCTCACAGAGCTATTAAGTGAAAAAAAAGGCTCTTACAACCGTAGGAGAGGAAGCCAGATGAAGGCTTACCTGAGAACGGTCGCCAGAGCCCTGGTGACTTTTTACCTTCTTCTGTAGTCCAATTAAGGTTAGTAGATGGTATAGAAGAGAGACCAATTAATTTCTGTGGCTGGTTGAAGATTCCAGATATAAAAGTTCTAACAAATGCCTAAAAACCACAGAGAAGAGTTGAAATGCGTCTTGTTGGGCTTAGACTGAGTTAAGAACTGAGATACAGTTATCCCAAGGAGGTGTGTCCAAACATTCAAACTCAGTCTCGGGGCTAATAGGTACAAGTTATAACCCATGCATGGAGTCTCCAAGCAGTGCACAGAGAATGCAGTTTTGCAGGCTATTTCTGCTGACTGCCAGCTGTTCCAGAGTTTGATTCTCACCAGCTCAAGGTTGACTCAGTCTTCCATCCTTCTGAGATTGGTAAAATGAGGACCCAGATTGTTAGGGGCAATATGCTGACTCTGTAAATATCTTAGAGAGCACAGTAAAGCAGTAAATCCCTGTGAAGTGGTATATAAGCCTAAGTGCTAATTAGATCTTTACATCATTGTGAATCTTCATTTTTATTTAATCAGTTTGCTCCTGTACTTTTATTGAATTTAGAGAACCTTGGAATGGACATGGGCAATATTTCAGGCTCTTCCAGTTTTATAGATTTTAAGAGGCAAAATATGTGTCCCGCTTCTCTTAGACCAGTGGTGGGCAAACTCATTAGTCAATAGAGCCAAATATCAACAGTACCACGATTGAAATTTCTTTTGAGAGCCAAAAGGTGTGGCCTGTTCTATGGGAGTGGCTCAGCGGTCATGTGACCGGGTGGGCGTGGCCAACTTGGAAAATGTGGTGAAACTCATTTAATGACGGTCCTGCTTAGCAACCAAAATTTTGTGCTCAATTGTGGTCATAAGTTTGTTTCTTTCTTTCTTTCTTTCTTTCTTTCTTTCTTTCTTTCTTTCTTTCTTTCTTTTTGTCACTCTCTCTCTCTGTATCTGTCTCTCTCGCCTCCCTCCACCCATCTGTCACTCTGCGTGTGTGTGTTTGTGTGTGTGTGTGTGTGTCTCTCTCTGATTCCCTCTCTCTCCCCCTCCCTCTCTCTGTTTGTCTTTCCCTCCCTCCCCCTCTGTCTCTCTCTGTCTGTCTCTCTGTGTGCAAGTCTCCCCCCCCCCCCCGCGGAAGCAGCGGAAAGCCCGGCATGTCAGCGAGCCAGCGAGCCAGGAGCGGGTGGGCGGGCGCAGGGAGGACCAAAGGCTGCGGTGAGAATTGCGGCGAGAACTGCGTGTCGTGGGGTTGGGAGCAGCAGCAGCAACAGCCACCCGCAGAGACCACCGAGGGGCACTTTCCAGGGCTGCCCAGCACACGGGCTGGGAGGGAGGTGGGCGTGCGGCGCCCGGACGGACTGGGCAGCGCTTAGGGAGCCGCAGCCTTCGGTCCTCCCCGCACCCGCCCGCCCACTGGGGGAGGAGGGAAGTGGGCGTGCGGCTCCCAGAGTCTGCCCGTGGCTGGGTGGAGGAAGAGCCGCACTCGAGGTGCCAAAAAGCCACTCCAGGCTCGCGAGTCGCCTTTTGCCGACCACTGTCTTAGACCAATTTTTTGTACTATAATATTCTCTAAGGAAGGCAAGTCCTTCCTATTCCGGCTGTAATATCATAATCTGCCTGGCGACAAGTATGTGCAGGGACCTGTTTTTGGTTGTGCTAGTGATTATAGGACATATTTCTCAACTGCTATGGATTTTAATTTTTGTACTGTTGTAATTGTTGGTGTTTGAAGTATTTTAAATTTGTTCACTGTCAAGAGTTACTTATTGAGTTGGTCAATTGTACAAATTGAATGAATGAATGCAGTTACTTCCAGAATCCAGGTTTCAATCTTTTCTCTTTAGTCTTATTAGGATTCTCTGTGGTACATGTTCCTGAATACAGGATGTTACTGATCACTGGATGAACATAAACCCACAAGAAGCCTATAGTTACTTTGCAAATAAGTGTTATTCAGAAGTAATGGATTCATAAAAGACACCTGTTATTTATTCAATAAAGTTAATTATCTGCATAGGAGAATAAAAGAAAATATTAAAATCAAGTTTGGAATATGCTTACTGAGCAATATTTTTTAAAAAGGAGAATAATAATAGCTTATTTATGAGAAGGTCACTTTGCTTGAGGAGGACACCAAGGATGGCATGCCTTTCTAAAGAATTCAGCAGCTATTTTGGCACAAGGCATTTTAAGAGCAGTCTGTAAAGTGTAGAAGGCACAAGAAATCTGCTGGAAATTGCATTTGTTAAAAGTAAAATAACATTCCCTTTCTCCAGCAATTTAAATCAAGGGACATCCACTAAAATCAGTCTTCCTGGGAGTTCTTGCTACATATGCCTTTAATATCCAGTATTCACCAACTGTCAGGATAAGGATGGACTTGCTTGGGAAGGCAGGAAATAATGGGTGAATTCAAGAAGTATCTCTGTGGGTTCTTTTCCCAGAGCTGATGGCAAGGTGCACTGATTGTTGTAGGACTATAATCCAGTCAGAAGATGTGCAGCTGGCAGTGTTTTTCCATTGCTCCCAAGCTTGTTTTCCAATTGCCTTCTGGAGAATTCCAGACTCTTAACCAACTCCAAAATCTTATCCAAAGGACTGGCACAGTTGGGATCATTTCCAGAGGAATTCTTGCAGTTGCTGGTGATATTTCTGCCGACGGACACAACGAGGGCAGAAACTGACATTTGCCTGACAACTATTGTGGAAGACAGTCTTGCACTCACTACACCTATAAGGAAAAAGAAGTATATCAATTCTAGAAGCAACTCATCATCTGTGAGCAGTTAACTACTTGAGAAGGTCACACTACAGCTCAACAGCCAAGTTGGAATAGTAGTGCAACAGATTGGAAGGCATTAGATATTCTCTTTCTGTATTAGGAAAGGAGACTAAAGGCCACCACATGTTTATTGGACCCGTGTCCATCCTGGCTTGTACTGGCATCCTGGGAGGTGACACGAGGCTGGCTCCAGGACATAGTGAACGCTTCTTTGAGTGAGGGTTTTTTGCCTACCGCCTTGAAGGTGGCAGTGGTGAGACCTCTCCTCAAGAAGCCTTCCCTGGACCCAGCATTATTGGAGAATTACTGTCCGGTCCCCAACCTTCACTTTCTAGCGAAGGTTGTAGAGAGTGTGGTGGCACTGCAGTTTCCTCGCCACCTGGAGGAAATTGATTATCTAGACCCACGCCAGTCCGGCTTTCGACCCGGTCATAGCACTGAAACGGCATTGGTCGCGTTGGTGGATGATCTCTGGAGGGCGCGGGATAGAGGTTGTTCCTCTATCCTCATCCTGTTAGATCTCTCAGCGGCTTTTGATACCATCGACCATGGTATCCTATTGCGCCGACTGGGGGGGTTGGGGGTGGGAGGCACCGTTTTACGGTGGTTCACCTCCTACCTCTCTGGTCGGTCGCAATTCGTGTTGACAGGAGGGCAGAGGTCGACCTCTAGGCTCCTCACTTGTGGGGTGCCGCAGGGGTCGGTCCTCTCGCCACTCCTGTTCAACACGTATATGAAGCCGCTGGGTGAGATCATCCGTGGTTTTGGGGTAGAATACAATCTGTATGCTGATGACACTCAGCTGTACATCTCTACCCCAAACCACCCCAACGATGCCGTTGAGATGAAGTCCCGGTGTTTGGAGGCCGTACGGATCTGGATGGGCAGCAACAAACTCAAACTCAACCCATGCAAGACCAAGTGGCTGTGGTTTCTGGCCCCCCGGTTTAGCCAGTTGACTCCATCACTGGCCATGGGGGGCGAAGTACTGGCCCCTGTGGAGAGGGCGCGCAATTTAGGAGTCCTCCTGGATTCCTGGCTGTCCCTGGAGGATCAGGTGGCGGCCGTGGCCAGGGGGGCGTTTTACCAGGTCTGCCTGGTCCGCCAATTGCGCCCCTTACTTGACCGGGAGGCCCTTCGCACAGTCACTCAAGCGCTCGTGACTTCTCGCCTGGACTACTGTAACGCTCTCTACATGGGGCTCCCCTTGAGATGCACTTGGAGGTTGCAGTTGGTCCAGAATGCGGCCACGCGGGTGATTATTGGTGCTTCAAGGTAATCCCACATAACACCGCTGCTGCGCGAGCTGCATTGGGTGCCTGTGTTCTTCCGGGTGCGTTACAAGGTTTTGATGACCATCTTCAAGGTGCTCCATGGCACGGGGCCTAGCTATCTACGAGACCGTCTGCTGCCCCATACGTCCCTACGACCAATAGGCTCTCACAGAGAGGGTCTGCTCCGGGTGCCGTCAACCGGGCAATGCCAGTTGGCGACGCCCAGGGGAAGAGCCTTCTCTGTGATGGGCCCAACCCTCTGGAACGCTCTTCCCCCCGACCTCTGTGTCATCTAGGACCTCCGCCTGTTCCGCCAGCAGTTAAAAACGCATTTCTTCCAACAAGCCGGCCTGGCATGATCTTACTTGAACACCGTACTGCTTATAGTTACCAAAGTTTTAATTCAGGGGTTTTAATAGGGGTTTTAGCGCAGGGTGGGTTAATTTAATTTATTTTTAAGAATGTTTTATTTTTGTATATTTGTATATTTATATTTTATATCCCCTGTGCGCCTTCCCGAGTCCCTATGTGGTGAGATGGGTGCGGTTTATAAATTCGAATAATAATAATAATAATAATAATAATAATAATAATAATAATAATAATAATAATAATAATAATAATAATAATAATAATATTGGCTCCAAAGGCCAGCCTCCCTCTTATAATATCTTTACATCTCAAGCATGAAACTGGAATCACAAATCAAGCTGCCGTATCCCTGCTGCCAGTCTTCCTCAACTGAACTCTTGAAAGAACTTTCCACTCAGAGATTCCAATTCTGTAAGAAAAAAAGCTTGAAGAACTATGTGTTTCTCCCTTGGTACTCAGATACCATTTCTCGGGAAAGAACAGATAATTTTACATACAACAGTATAGTGCACATACTGTCGCAATCATTATCAGGTCAAAAGGAATGAGGGGGCCGACATAGAAAGAAGCCCCGGACAGCAGCTGAAAGGGGAAAAGCAGAGTGTAGGGCTGTAGAGAGTCTGCCAAACCTTTGGATATGCTGTTGAAGTCTCCAAAATTATTAAATTACATTTTTAATGCCCCTTAAGGGGAATATGTAACTCGAAATTCATTACATTACATAAATTTCATTTCAATTACATTAGCTATGAAATAAAATGTGATGAAATTTAATTTTGGTTAGTTTGGAGAGTAAGCCCCAAGAAATATGCACCCTCCTGGGTTACATTACGTCAGTTTGGCAATTTGGCAACTTTATGATGTGTGGACATCAACTTCTAGAATTTCCCAGCCAACTTACTGGGAGTTGAAGTACACATACTTCAAAGTTGGCACAGTTGAAAAACACTCTGTTAGATGGTTAAGTAATTTTACTAGCTATAAGGCAACTTTAATACTTTAATACCACCGCCCTGAGTCTCGAGAGGGAGAAGGGTGGTATATAAATGAAATAAATGAAATACTATTTAACAGGTAGAGGGGTAAAAGTTAGACAATTATATAGCTGCCTCTTTCTTCACATTCAGGCTTACATGCCACTTTACTTTTTTGCCTCTGGGAACTCTCCTTCTGCCTGACAGCTAAGAAGGGATTTTGAGATTACTTCCTGTCTAAGCTGTGTTCATTAAAATCATAGCTCATCACTGCCTATCATTCCGAAGGGTCCCTCAAATGATGATTACTTTTTGGTTGACTCTGCTGGCCACTGAATGTGGGTGTGTCTCTGGCTGAGAAGTTATGCGTAAGAAAATTATCCCCAACTGCCATCTAGGCAGGATGATGATTAAGGAAGTGGCTATTGCTGTGCTGCTACCAGAATAAAAAAAAACCTCTCCAGAGTTACCATAAAGAGGCTTCCGAGAACATCCTGTTTCACAGGTAAATAGTCTGGCTCAGGAAGCAGGAAGTAAGTTTGTCTGAGCTTGGAGACACTCTTCCTGCTCTAATACATACCCAAAAGGGAAGACAGGCATGTGTGTCATTGCATTGTTATGGTTTTTGGGGATGAACAATTATATCTAAAGGCTACTCAAAGACGGATCTGGTGAATGAAATCTTTTCAGGATTTTTACTGCCTCATGGAAGGTGAATCAGCTTTCTTCTGATTGCCTTTCCCAACCTGGAAACTCTCTGGATGTGCTTTGTTACTTCATATATAATCTAGTGGGCTAAAAACATGCCAAAGATGTCCTACAGATCTGAAAAAAACATGGTGGGCTAATATTATTCTTTTAATTTTTTGTATGCTCTCAGTATTTTCTCTCATATATATATATTTATAAGCATTCTGTTACTTATCATTATAATAGGTTTTAAGAACTTCATTAACATTTCAATCAATTATCCTGACTCTTAGCTGGTGTAATTTTGAGTATTCTATGGAATATGGATATAGATACCATGTTTCCCCAAAACTAAGACAGGCCTTATATCTTTTTTAATACACAAAATATAGCCTTGGTCTTATAATTATAATTTTATTTTAGTTTCCTTAAAATGTGTATTCAGTTCTAGAGGAAGGAACATGTGTAACACTTACCTGCTGGTTGTATCAAATTCAAAGGGAAAGATGATATCATTCTTGTTGCATATTTGGCAGATGAAGCCCCTCTGAGTACAAAGGTCACAGTTATACACATGGTGGGAGGCAAATTGGATCAGCGATTGAAGAAAAGTTTCAAATATACCGTCTGCTATCTAAGAAGAGAGAAGGGCCATGAGCAGTTGGTGGGGAGCAGGGAAATCACTTCTATTTCTGCCTTCACAAGAACTCTCAAAATGTGAAATACGTGTCGTTCACCCAAAAATGGCCAAGGCCCTTATGAGGCCAGTCTGATTTAAAACACTTGAAAGGCATGAAAAAGCTGGTTTTGTTTGGTCCATGTCAAAATCAGAATTCATTGCATTTCATACATTTTTCTTCATGTATGAGTTTAAATTTGGTAATATGCACGGTCATGTCCAGATAGAAGTAGTTCAGAGGAAGTTAGGTAAGGAATATGGAATGGACACAGGCAGCAGCTGATTGCTGGCAGGGAAGGGATGGTGTTGAGAAGATTGGGGACAGAGTGGCAAGATATGCCATGGTAGAATAAGAAACAGATGCAGAAATCTATCTATCTATCTATCTATCTATCTATCTATCTATCTATCTATCTATCTATCTATCTATCTATCTATCTATCTATCTATGTTAGTTTTATGAGCTGATCAATAAATTAAATTAGAAGAGACCAGGATAGATCTATTTCGAGCTTATTAGCTCTCATCAGCTGGCCATACCCCTTATTAGCTGATGAGAGCTAATAGCTCCCTCTGCAGCCAGATTGGCAAAGCGCCACCCCTGGAAAGCACTTGGGCAGGGCGCAATTCTTCATTAATTTGCCCATCTAGACAGTAGCAGTAGCCTATCTGCTCTGGCATCGCCTCTCTGAGCCAGACGGCAGTGCAGGAAGATGGGGAACCCCTGAATCCAGAGGTTGACCTGACCCGCAGGGGAAGAGAAGGATGTTCGGTGCTTCCCCACAGCCACAGCATGGCCAGGGCTCTCAAGTGATTCTGGTAGGGTGTAGGGGAGGAGATTCAAAGGTTGGGATAGCCTCAGGGTCTTGATACTTCTCTCCAGGAGCACAATGTCCATGGAGCTGGGGTCTTCCATGAAAAGGAGGACTAAATTTCCCAAGCCTCTCTTCCATGCAAAAAAACCCCAGGAAGACTTGCAAGGGGTTGAGTTATCCCACATGCAGAAATTAGGGCGTGTCAAATTTTTCAACGTTCAATTTAAGGGTGTTCAACATTTGTGATATGCCTTGGGGATTGTAAGGATATTTTGGTTACTTTAATATAATTTAGATGTGCTTAGTAACTAACTACATAAACAGCATAAATTTTTAACATTTTGTTTGTTTCATGCAGATCAGAGGTGTTATCCAGCAGGTTCTGACCAATTCTGGAGAACCGGTAGCGGAAATGTTGAGTAGTTCGGAGAACTGGTAAATACCACCTGTGAATGGTCCCACCCCCATCTATTCTCTGCCTCCCGAGTCCCAGCTGATCGGGAGGAAATGGGGATTTTGCAGTAATCATCCCCTGGAGTGGGAGGGAATGGAGATTTTACAGTGCTTCTTCCACTGCCACGCCCACCAAGCCACGCCCACAGAACCGGTAGTAAAAATGTTTGAATCCCACCACTGATGCAGATCCAATGCAATTACCAAACATTTTGCAATATACAGGACTAGGAAAAACAATTGGCCAGATAATTCTTGGAGATTTAGCTGTCTCTATTTGCTAGGACAATGTTTTGACAGGAAAAGATTGCATCTGAACATGCACAGACCAGCTCTCAAAAGCTTCTTGTTTCCTGCTCTGCACTGAGTGATGCAACATCTCATGGTGCATCAGATCATTTGTATGGAAGGTTGCTAGGCTCTAATTTTGGGGGATCCAGCTTAGAGGGTGAAGAAATGGGTAATATTTTCTTGAACTGAATTTCCACCTGCTGCTAGATTGAAACATTTCTTTTTTCCAGATTTCCTACCTGCCTCAGGTCAGCCACACTGTATTTATGGGGACACTCCAGGAGATAGTGCCGGTGATCAAGCCTTCAAAAAACAACACCATTAGTATATTAAAATTTGTTCTCCATTGCATCCCAGGCGTTTTATGCAACATAAAATAAAACCCTGATGAGACAACAAGAACTTTTGCCTCATTTCTCGTGCGCCATTTCTGCACACAAGCTGATCTCTTAGGCTTTTTTGTTCATTCTTCTTTTACTTTGTGCCTCTCTTCCCAACCCTTGCCTGCATCAAGCCATTGTATCACAAGATAGTTTTTACCTGATCCATATTTCTTGATCTCAGAAATATACTATTACTCTATCCCTGTGCTGGTTTCTCTCCCTTTTTCAGAGATCACAAGAAACACGCTGATGGTACTCAGGGCCAAACTGGATACTGATACATTGGGATTTTTTCTTTTAATTTTCTAGCAACATTTTTTCTACAACGAGAATGCACACTGTATACGTATTAAATTACACCGGTTTGGGATTAGCAAACCAGACCCAACAACACCCCCAGAAGTCTTCTGTGTCATCCAATACAAACAATATTGGAAACAATATTGCTCTTCTTCTTTTTTCTCTTGCAATGCTTCTGGAATCCATTTGGGACCAGACCATTCTTCAGAGAGAAAGAGAGAGAAAGAGATATCTAAAGACTAAAATTCTGCTACGTCCAAAACAGACAATACAGAAACAGAAGTATTCCACTGCTCTTGTTGAGAAACCATTGTCATGAGGATGTCAATAAGCTTGGGAATGCGCACATAAAAGAACTTCTATGGAGGCAGCTGTGTCTATGGGAGTGGTGCAAAAGGCATCTGCAGGTGGCAGTAAGCATCCAGATCCACATATAATCTCTGACTGAATAGCCAGCATCATTTGGAAGCAGAATGCTTACTTATTCTTGTGTCGGAAGACTGGAGTCAATTCAGATTAATATGTTCTGATTTGGAGAAGGCCCTCTTATGCCTGTGGCTCACCTCTTACTGATCTCCTTCAGGGCTCCACTGCGACAAAGGACAAGGTAATCACCCAGGATCTTCAGCTGCTCACGATTCTGGTAGATCTGTTTCATTTGCTCTACATGGTCATAGAGGGTTTCATTCACCAGCTTCAGGTCAATCAAGGGTTGATTTTGAATTTTGGCTAGGAATTTCAGAGCCTGGCAACAAATCTGACCGAGACAAGAAGATGAGAATGTTCTGGTAAAAGCCTCTTGTAAAAGGAGCTGACCCGGGGCACTCACATTGCAGCACTGGTTAAAAGAGCCCAGCAGAGATTGTATTATCACTGGCTGACATTCTAGTAAGTACCTTCTTATGATTGGAACTGATGGTTTGTTTGTTTGTTTGTTTGATTAATTAATTTCCTGCTCATCTCACTCCAGACAGTTTATAATAATAAAAAGGAAGAAAATGAAGAGCTGAGATTGTGTTCTGCCAACTGAGATTGAGCCTTGAGAAAAACACACTTTTTCTCTTTACCGAGCTTGGCCATAATTAGGGATATAACCCCCCTAACTCTAACCCTAACCCTACCCCCCCCCCCAGTAACAGCTCAGAAATAGAAAAATCCTAATCAGAATGCTATCTTACTCATAGATTTCTCACTTTATGGTCCTTGAGCTAAATCAGTGCTTCCTAACCTTAACAAGTTTAAAATGTGTGGACTTTGGTTCCCAAAATTTCCCAGCCAGCTCTGGGGAATCCACTTGCTGAGGATGAGAAACACTCAGAGGGAGGGAGGTTGGAAGGTCATATTTTGCTCGGCTGCTTTTTAAAACCTGCACTTATTTGCAATGCAGGCAGGGCGCAAAGGAAGGAGATCCTTAAAGATGCTCTCAAGCTTTTCTCTTTCATAATGAAAACTACAGTCATTTTGTGATTATAGTTGTGCACGTGGGATTTAAAAGAGACATGAGAGACAATTTCACACAACAGCTTATATACTTTATACTTCCCACCATAACAGGGCATACCGGATATCTGGAAAGATCCCAGTTATGAATTAGACGTGAAGGTATCACAGACTCTTCATCTTGGTGGCAATTGTCACAGTAATAGAGGCCAGTGAATGAACACAGCTTAGGCTTCATAAAGAAGAAACCAATCTGCCTGGAGCAGCCTGGAAAGGAAAGACAAAACGTAAGATCATCTTAAATTGCCAGAATCTGACTCTTGGTTATTGGAGAAGCTTCTGTATTTAAGACAGCCTATTCCCCGGCTGCTGTCTCCAGAGAAGTCAGTTTTCAGAGTAATTCATTTGCTGTCTAGGCCACTGCCTATAGTAAGAGGAAGATATTAGAGCTGAACCAAGGCTCAGCTATTGCTCAGCCTTAATCTCGACATCTGTGCTTCTCAAGTATGGAGGTGGTGCCTGTGTGTGTGATATGTATATAAACACACTCACAAACAACCTCTTGCCTTTATTACGCAACCATATATTTTTATCTACTGCTCAATACATACCAAGCAAGAACCTTTCTTTTTCTTGTGCGACTTTTTCATTTTTAGTAGAAAGAAAGCCCAAGGCCAAAACTATCTTTGGAACAGAACTATTTGTTGTTCTGATTTTAGTGGCTAGAAATATAATAATGTATTTTCCTCTGTGACTGGAAAAAAAGATATACTTCTGAAATCAGGAAATTTAGCTTTACCTTTCATAAATGTGTAATTATTTAACTTTATTATCAGATTTACTACGAAAGGCGTAATTTTTTTTTCTTGTTCCTGAAATTATTTTAGGAATAAAATGGATCCCAATATTTTCTTTTCCCAATATTTAATAGAAGTTCCTGCACTTCATTGCAAGAGGCTCAATGGCATTATCTAGTCTCTAGACGAAGAGCTATACTGAAGGATTCTTAGATGTTTTCCAGTTATCCAAATTGCAAAAATTGAACATTTGTTAAATAATCACAGATACAGGATTAGTCCAATGTAAGCAATAAAAAATTAGAAGCCAAAAATGTTATTCATTCATTCATTCATTCATTCAAAAAGAGAAAAATGCAGTCGTCACCAAGTAGATTAATTTATGGTCTACTTAGAGATGACAATGATGATTATGAACTAGAGAACAAAGATGACTTCACAAACTGCATTTGCTCATAAGACCTGCCTGTCACACATTGCCTGAGCTTCCCACATCTTTCTTCCTGTGGATTTATAGCCGCTGAACTGTAAATAGACCAGCTTTTCAGTGAGTCAGAGATGAGTTCATGTGAATTAGAGATACACAAAGTCACTTCCAATAATCTATGGATGCGCCTTTAAGATTTTTTCAAACTTTACCATCGTCTTTGGCACATAGTCCTGAAAACAAAGTGTAGTTTTGGCATTCAAAACGAATCAATTACCCCCAAAACCCCTGAAGAATCAGACATTTCTGGACTGCCCTCAATACCCCCACCCCTCAGTTATTGCAGCTTAAGGATTTCTTATTATTTCTATTGGTTAAATTAATCTTTGGTCATAAGAAGAATGAGGAGATCTAGTGAAACAAAGGCATATGATAATAATGACTTGTTTAAGACTTTCATGTTTCCATGACTTACCTTAATCTGGAGTTATGTTAGTATTAACGCTGTAATAACAAAGACCACCAATATTGTGTTCTAAAAGCACATTAACTACAAATAAACACACACAGAAGTAAAATCCTCAATCTTAAATTGTTTAATTGGGAGAGAAAATACATTTTAACTTACTAAAAAAGGCTTCATGTGGACTTCCTTCCGGTTGGCCGGAGGCAACGGTCGAGTCTTGGTGCTCGTCCGCCGTTTGGTTGCCTCTGCGGCCCCCCCGGGGGCAGGGAGTTCTTTTAAAGGACTCCTGCTGTATGGGCGGCTTGCGGGGAATCCCCCCACCCCGACGGCAGTCGGGGGGATGGCCCCTGCTTCGACCTAGGCGCAGAGGAACGAGTCGCGGGGGGGTGTCATCCCCTTTGCCGATGGAGAGCCGGAACAGCTATCGCGTTTAAAGAAGGACTGAAATGCCGGGGTTGAAGGCAACACCGAGGCTCCTGGCTGCAAAGTGGATTGTGAGTGACTTTATTTTAATGCTCTCAACTTTAAGCTTGAAAGAAGAAGGAGGGGGAGTTTGTAAAAAAAAACCTTGGATTGGAAAAAAAAAGCGGCATTTAGAAATGCTCCCCAGGCTTGGGGAAGCGGAGAAATCAACATCCGATTTTTTTTAAACCATAAGTGAAAGTCTTTCCTGCACGATCTTGGGATACTTTGTATCGAAGTCTGGCTACAATTGGACTGATTTTCACCAACTCTCGGCGGCTTACAGAGGAGCGGGGGAAGATGGCGTTCCTTTGTTCCCAGGAGATATATTTTCGTGGAAAATTGCTGGCACTCCCTTACGTTTGGGACTGTTCTTCTCTCTTTATTAACGGAAGAATGTAATTGACTAACTGGACCTTTCCCTGCTGTGCCTTCTTTGTTCTTTTTTATCTAATGTTTTTAAGAATTTGTTTTCTCTCTGGACTATAATTAAATGGATTTATGAGACACTGGCCACTGGCTTTTGTTCTCTCCTTGCTTCGCGGACTACCTCTCCAACAGACGCCATATTAGCGACAAAGACTTAAAACTTTCATTAGTGCTTTAAAATATAGCTACATTGACTTAAGATTACTTTAATGTTACTGAAAGAAACAGAGATGGAAGCTACACGGTTATCATCAATAGAGGAAACTCTTCAAAACATTTTGAAAGAACTTAAGGAAATTTGGAAAGATAATGTCAGCTCAAAATCAGAACTTTTGGAGACACAGAAAGTGCTAATGGAAAATAAACAAAGAATTGATGGTTTGGAGGGGGGGTTGCCTGTGACAAGGGAAGAGCTTAAAAATTCTAGAAATAACTCAGCATATGCCAGGATAAATGAAGTACCCAGAGAGATACGCATTAAATTTGTGAGAGGGCCAACAGGGGAAGGGACCCTGAGAGCACAGAGAGACGGTCCCTTAATTTATCAACAGAATGTGGTTGCCACCTTGAAACAGATCCCGAAAAAGATTATAGAGATAGGGGGGAATTATTCCTTCTTATTTAAAAGATTATTTAAAAAGGGTGTGTGTTTCTGATGGGTGATGTTTGAGGGAATGTTGGCGTTATGGGAGGGGGGAAGAGTAAAAATTAAAACAATTGCAGAGGCGGATGCCTTTTTTAAGAAAAAACACTCCCCTATCCTGGAGGATGAGAATGGGGGAACGGAGGGGGTCACGGCTCCGCCCACTGGAGGTCAGGCAGAGGATGATACAATTGCCATAAGACTTAGATTTCATAAGTGACTTTTTTTCTGTATAGTACAAATCTTATTTGGATGTTTATAAATGATTGATTGCATAGATTTTAAAACTGAAATATTTGTATCTCTTTCCACTTTGTAGAAAAATGAAAAATTTACTGTATTTTCTATTTCTTTTTATGAAGTCTCGGAGGGGGCCAACACCTCCGACATAGAGGTTCTCAATATGTCTTTGTAACTCCTTACAATCCCTTATCCTATTTTTATAAAAATTTGTAAAACCCAATAAAACTTTTTCAAAACGAAAAAGGCTTCATGTAAGTTATCTTTTTGCAAGCACCCATACATCCCTACCTGCACATATGAAACTTTGGCAGTCGAGGCCTTTCTCCATGGGGATGGCAACCAGATACTGCAGCAAGTATCCATTTTCCTTAACGGTATTCTTCAGGATTGCCTGTGAATTGCCATCCAGATTGCCTCCCAGTGTGAGGGCCTCCTCAGCCATTTCCAGGTAGGACATGAGCACCCGGCGGACCAGGTCTCTCCAATCAGTTGCCTCCTCTGCGTTCTCAGCTCTCAGCTTCAGTACTGCTTTTGAAGTGATGATCTTGAAGAAAGCAGGTCCACCCAGGCTCACATCGGGCAGGATATCCTGGATGGTCTCAATTCCAAAGCTGTTGTTCAGTATCTTTTTATCATTTCTGGCTTTGAAGCATTTCAAGGCTTCTAAGGACAAGGAGAATACCAAAGGGACCCATGCTTTTTCAACTTCCAAGTACAGGACAGATTCCTTGACTGCATCTAACTCGGGTTTCAAGGCACATGACCAGTCCAACTCAGTTGGGCCAGTTTTACTGTACACCGAGAAGGCAGGCAAGTCACCAGGTGGTCCACGTCCAAAGAGATCCTCAGAATCCTCTGGAGCCTCAGGGCACTCTAGAGTTTCCCACCCTTCATCCTGCTGTAGCCTGTATTTTTTCAGGGCCTCATGCAGCCGGTCCAACCAGTCCTCTGCTTCATCCTGAGAGGAAGCCCGAAGATACAATCGTTTGTTGGAAAAGACCAGCTCAAAGCGCCCATCACTATGAGCCCGTCCTAAGGACTCACATCTCAGCAGAGAACAGTTTTCTACACATACTCGATTCTCACAGTCTACAAATAGCCGCAACTCTAGAGGTGAGAGCTCACAGAAAACCTCTTTCCAGATGCCCATAGCTCCTCGACGTTCCAGGGTCCCCAACTTCAGCAGACCCCGAAATGGATTGGAAAGACCTACAAGTGAGGAGAATAACAGCTTTATGCACTCTCCAGCACAAATGACATTTCTGTAGAGCAGCAAAAATGGATGATGCTTCCATTACTATAAATTCTTCTAACCACCATAGAAATCTCTCCTCCCATTCCACTTCAGCCTTTCTCCCTTAGTCAAAACACGTTACCTATTTGTCTCCGATGAATAACACTAAAGCCCTTCAGCTCCCTGCTAGGAGACAGATTGGGTTTGCTGAGGTCTGCTGAGGATACAGAGAGCTCGCCTTGATCTGGGACTCTCAATGGCATGGCAGGTTGGCTACTGGTAAGCCTCTCTAGTGAGGTGCTGGGAGAACTGGAGAGGCTTTTTTCTGTTTCCTCAGGAGGGGAAGGAAGGTAAAAATCATCCTCAGTGATCCAGCTTCTTTTCTGTTGGGAAATAATAAAGAAGCAAGGTAACATTTGTGCTATTACCCAAACAAGCCATTCTTCTGATTGAATTCAAGCAGCTGGGCTGATGCAAGAAAATATTGTCCTTCGCAGGACAGCCTCCTCTTATTGCTATCAGGGAAGTCTGTACAGAATGTATTTATTTTTGACATTGCTCAGATCTGAGCAACAAGGGCTGTGATTAAGAAATGTGGAAAGAATGCTGGGATGATTCTGAGCTTTACTAGATTTAAATAGGAATAAAATTCAGGTTCGATAATAGCACTATGCTTCTTAGAGATTTTTCTTGCAAGTGACCAGCAAAGCAGCCATCTTCTAACTGAGGATTATGTTAAATGACTTGTCCTGAGACCTTGCACTAAAAATACAGGTAATTATCATTATTGCCTCTGGATGGACAGATCAGTTGGAAAAAAACATGATGAAAATCTACAATTAAGCATCAAGAAAACAGGCCAACCAATTTAAACAACTCTATTTAAAAACAGACACGGTGGCTCAGTGGCTAAGACGCTGAGCTTGTCGACCAGAAAGGTCAGCAGTTTGGCAGTTCAAATCCCTAGCACCGAGTGAGCTCCCATTACCTGTCCCAGCTTCTGCCAACCTACCAGTTTGAAAGCATGAAAAATGCAAGTAGAAAAATAGGATCCATCTTTGGTGGGAAGGTAACAGCGTTCAGTGCACCTTTGGCGTTTAGTCATGCCAGCCACATGACCACATAGATGTCTACGGATAGGGCTGGCTCTTTGACTTTCAAACGGAGATGACCATTTATCTTTACATTTATCTTTATTTAAAAAATTCAGCCTGTGACAAATTAGTATTTAATTTTAAAAATATTAATTATGAACACTTTAAACACATACATATAAACACATAAATATAAGTAAAACTGAAATTTGGTTTTTAATTTTTTTTTCATATCATCAGGAATAATTATTCCTCCCGTCGTCGCGCTGAGCCGCCCGGAGTTGAAGGGCGAGCTGTTTGGGCGACGGGAGAGCAGAGGAGATCGGCTCGGCCTGGTCGCGGCCCAGAGCGTCCCGGCGTGGCCGGAAGAAGAGAGGCAGGCCGCAAGCCGGGATGTGGATTCATCACGGGCGGCGAGAAAGGCTCGTCTGTGGCCCAGAGCGTCCCGGCGCGGCCGGAAGGTGAGAGGCAGGCCGCAAGCCGGGACGCGGATTTCATCACGGGCGGCGAGAGGGGCCCAGGGGTCCAGGCCAGGAGAGCTACCATCGGGCCGCACGACTAATGGCAGGTCGTGCGGTCATACCCTGGTTCTGGGCCCGAAATATCCACCCCCACTGGCCAGGACTGCTCCTGAGAGAGGAAGGGTGGAAGAAGTAGAAGGTGGACGAGAGATGTTGTTGAGGTATGGAATGATGGGAATGCTGAGGAGTTGGAGGAAGCAGAAGGGATGGAGGAGGAGAAGGCGAAAGAGAGAGATGGAGAGGAAGAGAGATGGAATGACGGAGTGAGAGAGAGACGGATGTAGATGGATGGTGAGAGATGGACGGAGATGGCGAGGAGCTGGAGGCGATGGAAAGAAAGAGCTGATGATGGAGAACGGAGTTGGCAGAAGAAGGAGAAGGTTGGAGATGGAGTATTGGCTGGTTGAAAGTGGCATGTTTGGCGGAGCAGCCCGGCATGCAACATCTGCAGCCAGTTGGGAAAAGATGGATTTGGCCGAGGACGTTTCAGGACATCTTGGAGTGAGTGCCCGGGATTGGTGGAGGCTGGCTGGCTGATAACACCTGGGCCATTAGAGGGCTGTTACGAACTAAGCCCCTTGGTCGGAAGGACAGATGGATGGGGCCTGTAATGGGATTGGACTTGACCCCCCCATCCATAAGACTCTGGATTCTGACTTTACCCCCCCCCCCCATCCTGAAGAACATCCTGCACTCAGCCACTTATTTCGGACTTGTGTTTTTGCCTTCCTGGTTTGGAACCACCCTGAGGTTTTAACATGTACTCTAGGCGCGACCTCCTTGGCCTGCGGGAGTCTCCCCTCTTGCAGGCCTGGCCCTCCTGTCTATCACGGGCCCACCTCGAGGACGGATTGATTATTCCTGAGAGGTGGGCGAAGCGCAGGTTGAGGGGGTTTTTAGGGAGGTTTTTAATGCGGGTTTTAGGGGGTCCCAGGGAGGAGGAGGGAGGGTATGTACAGTTAGAGAGAGAGGGCCATGCCAATAGGCGACGGAGGGAAGCGGAAGAATCCGTGAGGGGGGGAGAAACACGAGTCGTTCCCGCGGAGGGCATTTCCATTCAGAAGGTCATGGGGAGAGGCAGGTCCGAGGGGAGGCAAGTTCCATCCTCCCGGTTGGGGACACGTAGCCGTTGGTTGCAAACGGTTAGGTGCCACAACCCCCGCAGGCTAGGTGGTCAGGGAATACAGAGCCAGGGCCTGAGGCTGATGTTTTGTAACGCCAGGTCCATTGTCAACAAAGCCCCCCTCATCCATGACCTTGTGTCAGAGGGGGAGCCGGACCTGGCTGGAATAGCGGAGACCTGGTTGGGCCACGAGGGTGGACTCCCCCTCGTTGAAATGTGCCCACCAGGCTACCGCGCTTTTCATCAGCCCCGGGCCCTAGGTAGGGGTGGTGGGGTGGCGGTCATAATAAAGGAAGATCTTGAGCCGAGAGAGACCATTGTGCCACAGACTACCGGTTGTGAGTCCCTCTGCGTGAAGTGGGGCCTAGGGAGGCAGTTGGGCTTGCTGGTTGTATACCTGGCTCCCCGCTATGTAGCAGCAGCCCTGCCCGAGCTCCTGGAGGTGATCGCTACGGTGGCAGTTGAGACCCCCAGACTTTTGGTCATGGGGGACTTTAATCTGCCATCGGTGGGCGAATCATCCGTGGCAGCTCGGGAGTTCATGGCTTCCATGACGGCCATGGACCTGACCCAATTAATTCAAGGCCCCACCCACGAGGGTGGACATACACCGGATCTCATCTTTGTCTCTGGCCAATGGAAGAGTGATCTGGGTTTAGGGGATATAGTCATCACGCCCTTGTCATGGTCAGACCACTCACTTCTCCGGCTCGATTTTCCGACCGCTACTCCCCTCCGCGGGGAGGCGGAACCAGAGCCATCGATCTGGTTTTGCCCCAGGCGCCTTATGGACCCGGATGGGTTCCAGACGGCGCTTGGGCCACTTCCTGTACCCCTGACCCGCGCCCCGATGGAGGACCTCGTGGCCGCATGGAACACTGCGACCACGGGGGCCTTGGATCGGGTCGCGCCCTTGCGGCCTCTCTTGCGGCGGCGAGTCGCCCCGGCTCCTTGGTTTACCGAGGAGCTGAGGGGGATGAAACGCCACAAGAGATGCCTAGAGAGAAGATGGAGGTCTACCCGTTCTGAATCTGACCGGACACAAGTAAGAGCCCAGTTACGGACTTACATTGTGGCGCTGAGAGTGGCCAAACGTCATCATTGTGCCACTCTCATAGCATCCGCAGAAAACCGCCCTGCTGCCCTGTTTAGGGCGACCCGCTCCCTCCTTCAACAGAGGGTGCGGGAAGCCCCGCTACAGGGCAGAGCAGAGGAATTTGTGACTTTTCTGCAGGAGAAAATCGCTCAGATACAGAACGAGCTAGCCCCCATTGATGGCCCAGTGGGATGCCACGAGACAGATCTTGTTTGGGAGGAGTTTGACTCCGTTACTTCCGAGGATATGGACAGGTTACGTGGGCGACTGCGAGCCACCACATGTTTATTGGACCCGTGTCCCTCCTGGCTTGTACTGGCATCCTGGGAGGTGACACGAGGCTGGCTCCAAGAGGTTGTCAACGCATCCTTAAGTGAGGGTTCCTTGCCTGCTTCCCTAAAAGAGGCTATGGTGAGGCCCCTCCTTAAGAAGCCCTCTTTGGACCCAGCTTTATTAAACAACTATCGTCCAGTCTCCAACCTTCCCTTTTTGGCGAAGGTTGTTGAGAGTGTGGTGGCACAACAGTTTCCCCGTCACCTGGAGGAAGTTGATTATCTAGACCCGCCCAGACCGGCTTCCGGCCCGGGCATAGCACTGAGACGGCATTGGTCGCGTTGGTTGATGATCTCTGGAGGGCCAGAGATGGGGGTTGTTCCTCCATCCTGGTCCTATTAGACCTCTCGGCGGCTTTTGATACCATAGACCATGGTATCCTATTGCATCGGCTGGGGGGGTTGGGGGTGGGAGGCACCGTTTTACGGTGGTTCTCCTCCTACCTCTCTGGCCGATCGCAATTTGTGTTGGCAGGAGAGCAGAGGTCGACCTCGAGACCCCTCACATGTGGGGTGCCTCAGGGGTCGGTCCTCTCGCCTCTCCTGTTCAACACATATATGAAGCCGCTGGGTGAGATCATCCGTGGTTTTGGGGTAGAGTACCACCTGTACGCTGATGATACACAGCTGTACATTTCTACCCCAAACCACCCCAACGATGCCGTAGCAGTGATGTGCCAGTGCCTGGAAGCCGTGCGGATCTGGATGGGAAGTAACGGACTCAGGCTCAACCCGACCAAGACCGAGTGGCTGTGGTTTCCGGCTGCCCGATTCAACCAGCTGACTCCATCGCTGGCCATAGGGGGCGAACATCTTGCCCCTGTGGATGGGGCGTGCAACTTGGGTGTCCTCCTGGATGCCCGGCTGTCCATGGAAGATCAAGTGACAGCCGTGGCCAGGAGGGCGTTTTACCAGGTTCGCCTGGTTCGCCAGTTGCGCCCCCTATTGGATCGGGACGCCCTTCGCACAGTCACTCATGCTCTCGTGACATCGCGACTGGACTATTGTAACTCTCTCTACATGGGGCTTCCCTTGAGGTGCACCCGGAGACTTCAGATGGTTCAGAATGCAGCCGCGCGGGCAATCTTGGGTACCTCCAGATTTGCCCACATAACTCCACTTCTGCGCGAGTTGCACTGGCTGCCTGTCGTCTTCCGGGTGCGCTTCAAGGTATTAGTCATCATTTTTAAAGCGCTCCATGGCTCGGGACCTAGCTATCTGCGGGATCGGATCCTGCCTCATACATCCTCACGGCCGATTCGCTCCCACAGAGAGGGACTTCTCCGGGTGCCGTCCACTAGACTCTGTCAGCGGGCGACGCCCAGGGGAAGGGCTCTCTCTGTGCCTGGCCCAGCCCTCTGGAACGACCTTCCCCCCGACATTAGAACAACCACGGACTTCCGCTCCTTCCGTCTGAAATTAAAAACTCATTTTTTCCGTTTGGCCGGCCTTGGGTAGCCTCTCTCTACAGGGTATAGCTGTTTTAATTGGGTATTTTAGCATTTTAAGGGATTTTAGCACAGGCCCAGATTTAATTTGTTCTTAATTATATTTGTATATTTATTGTATTGTGGTTTTAGTTTTCCCTGTGCACCGCTCCGAGTCCCTACGGGGAGAGGAGCGGTCTATAAATTAAATTATTCTATTCTATTCTATTCTATTTCAGAAATTTGGATTGCCTGGGAAAATATTAGACACTGTCTTACAAAGGTATTCCACCGTTTTTCTACTGGATGCCAGCAGAATAGATGGGTGATCTGGTAAAGGTGACATCATTTCCTATTAAATATGACATACAGACTGGCTCAAAGCCAGGAATAAGGCACTGTAGCTAGGAGGAAATGAAGCCAAGGACAGGAAGTTTCAGTGCAGCTGCAGGAAAAGCATTTCCGGAGCTGTAAAGGAACTTCTTAATCAGCATCATTTGTTCGTTGTGAGGCCCCTAGCAGGTGATTGTGACAGATTTGCCATTTCTCATTTTTGTAAAAAAGTGCTAATGAAAATATCTATCATTCTTTACGTATAAACATGATAAAACTGTACAGGTACAGTAAGTATCTATTTGTATTTAAATAGATTTGTTTGCTGTTTCCATATCATTTTTTTCATCTTGGATTTGTGTTAATTTAGTTACCTGATAGTGTTTGTTAATCATAGTTCATTAAATAACAATTTTTTTAAAAATGTAGGGAGATACAATGATGTTCTCAGGTCCCCAAACAAAGAGTTAATATCCCATGATAAACAATTGACTCAACGTCCAAAGGGCTGATCAGGGAGATTCAGAAAAATCATTTAAAAAATAATAATAATAAAGCTTTTGGGAAGCTACTGAAAATTAAATGTCTATTTGGCATGCCAGAGAGCATCAAACAAACAAAAGCCCCACAAAACAAAACTAGTAATTCTTACAGGGGAGACCACTGGTGAGACTGGTGAGAGAAGCTGATATGTTCCTGGAAGGCTTCCTTCATAACCGTTGACTTCACTGGCCCAGGTTTTAGCTCCTCCCTTGATGTTGCAATGAATTTGGGTCACATCCACAGGTTCTTTGGTCACAATCATTGTGGCTAGCATCGAGGTCTGTTGGACACTGGTACTACTAACAGATTCTCCACTCTTAGGTAAATTGGGAAGCTGTGAATTTGTCATTATTGCAGGCAGCATGATGTCAACAGGACCTTTTGCCATTACACTATGAGGAAGGTGCACAGTGCAGGAACTGGTGGCAGGGCAGGGGCACTCTGGTGGGGAAGACCGAGAGACAATGTTTGCTTCACGAACTTCCGCTGATTCCAACTTTCTCTGTGTCCTGGTAAATTCTGCTAACACTCTGGAAAGAAATAGAAACATTTAAAACATTTGCAAGAGAGAGGTCATCTCCAGAACTCTTATCTCTCATTGTACCACATGGATTCCAGAAATAAGGTATCAAAGATGACTGAGGTTTAGTCACGTATAATTCAACACATTCAATAACTATTAATTTGCTCTTTCAAGCATCAAAATAAACTGTTTTAATACATGAAGAAATTGCTGCATTCTATACTATGTGTGGGTGTGGGTGTCAAACTTGTGCTGTCATCTTGACATCACGTGATGTATCGCAACATTTCCCCCCTTAGGTAGCTGGGGTGGGTGTGGATTGCAACAGGCTGGTGGGGCATCAGTTTGACACCCCTGGTCTAAAGGACTAGAATAGACAAGTTAAATATCCAGCATACACAGGATTTTGAAAGTGAATCCTCTAGGTGTAGACAAAATAGATAGGAAATTGGCCATGTGTTCAAATTGCTCCTTAGTTGTGGATTTATTGATTGGATCATCCAGACAAGACTACAGCTTTCTCAAGTGTTGAAAACGAAGCCCACTGTCAAACCTATAAGTGATAAACTTATTATCATATAAACATTTTCAATGTTTGTTTGTACATAATCTAACATACTAACTATAAAAAAACCTCATGAACTACTGATTATGCTTCTGTGATGTAACATAAATGCTAAAAGAAAATCAGAACAGTTGTCATGAATGAAATGGAAAGATTGTTTAACCTCGTTGTGTGGTTAAAGTAAAATGAACAAATAGGATCAATGATAGGAGACGCAAGCCTTCTGAGCAAATCTTTTATCTGAGGCTTAGAAAAAGGGCAGAAAAGATATGCAGGTTTCCCATATCAACTTCCCATATTGATATGCAACCATATTATTAAGAATCCAGGAATTGTTATTTTAGTATTATGCTGAATCCCACTAAAGTTCTGCTTTAACTTTTGCAGTTAGGATATTATGTGATATATCACTTTCGCTATCGTACTCACTCTTGGAGGTCCTGGTCCAAGTCCGCTCTTGCTGCTGTCGTGTCAAATTTAGAGTCATTGGAGATGGGCTCTTTCTCCCAAGCTGGGCTGGTAGCGCTGGTAAGATTGGCTGGGAGAAGAATGTCAGACTCAAGGCTGGAAGAGAGCTGTGAGGAACTAGTTGTGCTGATGCTCAAGTTGGAAGCTGTGAGTTTATCTGCCTGTTGACTTTTAGGGACAGGCAGGATGGCTGGGTGAGCTTCAACTTCACCAGAGCCAGAAGATTGTGAGAGAAAACTAAGTGACTCCTTTCTTTGAGATTCCAGCCCCGCAAGAGGGTCCAACAGTTCCCAGGCAGGACAAAGGCCTGACAAGGATAAAGGTGTGATGGTCCACTCGTTCAATACTGCTGACTTATAGGAGAGGTCAAAAGCCAGAGAAGACAAGCCCTGCAAATAGCTGAGGAGAAATTCAACCTCTTCAGTATCCAGAAGCAGAGCAGATGAATGGTAATATTCAGAGAGTTGAGACTTTTCATGAAGCAAGAGTTTTAGGTAACACTCCATCAGGCCATCATTCAGAGCCAGCCTCAACCACGCACGACAACGCCCCACATCTGTATTGATGAAGACCAAGTTTTCCAGTTCAGAAATTATGTTTCTGAAAAAGAAGAAATACCCAGGGAGGGGAAAATACAGCATCCATTAAAAGGACAAGAGAAAGCACAGTTTTGGCCAGTGGTAAAAGTTGGGTTGGATGCATTCTTATCTGGTGAAAACATCAAGAGGGAAAATGGTAAAGGAGTCCCTGTGGCTTTTACTCTACTAAATGTTGCCAACAATAGTGGGCAGTGCTTATCTTCCATTTGAATGGGTATTGAGCCAGTGTGTCCCAAATACATTTCTGTCATTTTATGGCCAGCATGATGTATGTAGTTTTAACTGAGTTCTAATCTATACTGTTACCAAAGCACATAGAGTATGGCTACCATTTGTTTTAGATACATTTTAACAACACTACAACCCAGGGGTTTTAAAGAATAGCACTCTGCAGCAAAGAGTTCATCCAAGCCATTGAAGTAGAAAATGGAAGATTATACTGCAAACAGACAGTCTGTTCCAGTAAGTAACTCATCTGCAGTTCCCTCATCAAATACGTTTAATTTATGTGACTCACTGGAACGGGACTTACAAACCGAACTTGAAAGCAAACAGCATGTAGAACTATCCTCCCCCTTCTCAGAAAATGTTTCCCCTCCTTGGAACTCAGCAGCAGCCTTCCATGCACAGGAGGGAGATGTAATAAATTTAAAGGGGGGAAATGTGAGATTTTCTCTCTAGACAATGTTTGGTTACAGCTCAAACTGTACGCTCAGTCTATGAACTTTTATCACCTGTCATAAATAAGGTTGGCTCCTGAAAGGAAGGAAGGAAGGAAGGAAGGAAGGAAGGAAGGAAGGAAGGAAGATGAGAAAGAGAAAAGGGGGAGGAGAAAGGAAGGAGATAAAAGGAAAAAAGAAAGGAACGGAATGGAGAAAGTAAGGAAGGACTTGGGAATGAGAAGGAAGGAGGCAGGGAAGGAAGGAAGGGAGAGGGGGAATGAAGAGAACATTGAAGGAAGGAAGGAAGGAAGGAAGGAAGGAAGGAAGGAAGGAAGGAAGGAAGGAGATTGGAATGAGACAGAAGGAAGGTCTGAGGGAAGTCCTGCCTTAGCATTTGGCCGCCTGCTGCCCTTCTTGCCATCCCTTTGCCCCTCCTCCTGGCCTCTCCTGGTGGTCTTCCATCCTATCACTGAGGATGCTTTGCTTTACAAAGCTGGGTCTTTGCCCTTCTGCATCCATCATGAACAACCTGGCCAAGGAGAGCGAGCACAGCTACAGCAGTCTTGTGGAGGAGGTAAATGTAGCCGGGAGCCCCCTTGGGGAAGCAGGGCTGGCTTGGATTGCAGAGTCCCAATGCCCTGGAGCTTGAGGACTGGGATGGGTGCTTGCCCTCCACTGCCTGGAGCTCTGGACAGCCTGTGCCGCTATCTGGAGTCTTCCGCGTGGCTGGAGAAGGGAGGTGAGGCTCCTCTGGTAGACTAGGCTGTGGTGCTCACCGTAGTCTCGCCTTTCTCCACTGGAAACCTCTGGATCCCCCCCTTCCAACTTTGCCTGGCCTCCCAGAGGAGGCGGAGGATGACACTGCTGTGTGTGGAATTGTGGAGGAGAAAGTTGGCAGGAAGCAGTTTCCTTTGAGTCCAATTTCTGCCTTGACAGTTCTCTGGAGAAGAGGAGGAAAGGGTGAAGGGCAGAGGTGGATTCCTACCTCTGCCCTAATAACTTGTCTGCCTAGGTCGCTGGAACTGGCAGCACCACATGCTTGCCATGCTCCCGAACTGGTTTTCCTATGGGGCGGCCATCTTGTTTTTTGGTTCTACGGATGCACAGAACAATTTTCAGTGGAAAAATTAATTCCCCCATTTTTTAAGGTTCTGTGCATGCACAGACCTTTTTATTTGCAAATGCAGATGCACGTATAGTTCGCACAAAATTTTTGAGGCACTAAACTGGTAGCAATGCTGGCAGAAACCCACCCCTGGTGGATGGGAAGCTGCATGAGGGAAGGCTGCCTCAACAAGTCAGCTGTGAAGTTTCCTAAAGATGACCTAATTAATTTATGAGCCTCAACAAAGTTCAAAAGAAATCCAGACATTTATTAGGATGAACATTTTGGCATGTTCTTCTGCGGAGCTGTTAATGGTCTCTGCACTTTACCCCTGTCCCCCCCCTTCTCTCAGTCTGTGTCATAAATCATTTCGACCAACAAGGTGCTTCATCAAGCTGTGAAATTTGCACGTCACATGCCAGCTGTAGAAATATGAGATCTGACTCTGGTTGAAGGCATGCATGGAATTCTCCTCCCTTTTCTATGTCAACTTGCTAATAGTTATGGAAACACTTTACAAGTTGACACCAGCATTCTTACCAAATATGATTGGAAATGGGGATTCCCTTTTGAGAACAGCCAGCCTCCCTAGTGCACCACAGGGAACACTACTCCCCTGCCTCCTCCTTTTGCTCTCCAGAGATCTATCCGTTGGACTCGGAGGAAACTGCTTCTTGCAAACTTTCTCCTTACGCTTCCAGATGCAGCAGCTTCATCCTCCGCCTCCTGCTTTGCTGGAAGGGGGCACTGGATAGGGAAATGCCAATAATGTCTGGGATTGGGAGAAGAATGTCTACTTTGGCATTCTGTGCTCATACATGTACATGTGTGTGTGCATGCGCGTGCGAACACACACAGACACACACACACACACCATTCCAAGCTTGGCTATTTTTATCCATATCTGACTTACAAACTACGAATCATGTGTGGGCTTGGTAAGAAGGGTTCTTCCTCTATGGATAAAAATCCTCAAATTTGGAATGGGATATGTGTGCGTGTGCACGTGTGCTTGGCTGCCAGCACTTTGGGGAAGTGAGGATCTTATGGGACACCAAATTGTGCCCACAAGCCAGTGTGACTTGTTCCGTGCTGACCTAGTTATCCCCAATCAGCTGCACCCACCCAGTGAGTGGTGCAGACCTGGCCATACCCACCCAGCCACGCCCACTAGTTGCAGCAACCCGGCTACTGGCTACTGTAACTTCCCAAATCATAATTACATCATTTCTCAGTCTCACCTGTGAGTAATAGATTTTAGCAGAGTCCAAAACACTGGCTGAGGAAGTCGCCCTCCATGTTTTTTCCCTTTTGCTCCAACCTCTGCTTTGATGTGCTTAGCGTTCAAACCATGTACAAACACAGCCTCCAATACACAACAAAGAGTATTAGCATCTTGATCATCACTTGTTACCAGAGCATCAGAGGTCACATAATGCTTCTGTAGGGCCTTGATAGCGTTCACCAGCTGCTTCTTGATCAACTAAAGTCACATAAATACAGGATGTCTTAGGTTGCACCAAGATTAAATAAACCATCCCACTTCCATATTATTATTAATACTATGCAAACCCTGGCAGATCTCAATGGCTTTAGTAGTACGGTCTGAGCAATGTAGTTCAAGAAAGATGTTAAAAATAGAAAATATATGAAAAATAATAATGCAGCAAATAAACTAAGTCTTGTTTGAAATGGATCATTTGCTGTAATGGTGATGCAGCATGGGTTGGAAACATTCATAATTCTGATCTCAGATAATAAATATACTTTAAAAATTATTATATTGTGAATTACCTCTTGAAGCAGAAGACAGGAAGTTGATTAAAGACGTTTCAATAAAAGCTAATATCCCTGGCTCTTATTTTCTCAAGGGTGATGCAGACTAAAGCACTATTTCCAATATCTACTTTTTCAGGTTATGCAAAATGCTTCACTTGGAGCTGACTTTTAAAATACCACACTGAGCAATGTGTTTTAAACAGCTTCACTTTCTTTCCAATGCTCCAGTACAATTCATCCATTTTCTGCTATTGGAAAACCAATTGTTTTTATTGACAGGTAAGAAACAGGGGGGGAAATGATGGCGGGAAAGATAAATTTTGTAATCGTGCCTAATTTTCTCTGTAATTTTCACTGTAACCTCATACTGCAGTTTTCCTCATTTTCCTCTGTTATAATGTTGAAGCCAGTAACATAATAGTCCCTTTGTTCCCTTTTCCCATCTTACTTGCTTCTCTTGTGGGAGATTAGGTTGTTGCTTTGGTAGTGGAGCATTCAGTTGGTGTGGGTGAAAAACTGTGACCATCCTAGACCAAGCCAAGACCAGAACACCTCCCCACCAGCAATCAGCACCCAGATAACTCCAAGATTAACTATTAGGTAAACAATATCTCAATCGAGGAACTGCAAACAAGTCAATGGTAAACAGCTCAACAAAAGAACCTCTAAGACCTTGTCCACCAACAATGACTGGATAAGCCACCAGAATATAAACTGAGAACAAGCCCTACTCCTTACTAGCACTGATGAAGTTGCCTGGTTTGGGTAATGAAACATCTGCAAGAAAAGAAGCTCAGAAAGCAGCAAAGATCTCTAATAATAGTGTTGTAAAAAAAGGTGGTTTAGATGATAAAGATGGGGTTTAGAGGAAAATAAATGAAGGTATTAACTGGAACATAAGAAAATTAGAGAATAACTAATACCAATTAGTACCAATTGGTATTAATAAGTACCAATAATGTTGAGCTTTGCTTTGAAAACTGGACAGATTGAATTATGTATAATTGACAGAAATAGCAACCTCTGTGATTTACGGCCACAATTGAACCCACAATTTCTGTTGCTAAGCAATATAGTAATTAAGTGAGTTGCACTACAATCTTTTTTTGCCATAGTTGTTCAGTGAATCACTGTGGATTTTAAGTGAATCTGGCTTCTTCCATGATTTTGCTTGTCAGAAGCCAGCTGGGAAGGTTACAGTGAACATATGACCCCAGAACAGTGCAACTGTCACAAGGACATGCCAGTGGCCTGGCAAATCTTGATCATGTGACCATGGGCGACCAAATCTTGATCATGTGACCATGGGGGACACTACAATGGTTTTAAGTGTGAAAAGTATTCATTAGTTACATTTTCAGTACTATTGTAACTTTGAATGCTCACGTCAAAAATTATACGTATGGCAACTATCCTTAGAAATTATACCATTTCCATGTTAAACTCAGCTATTTCATCTGATGAATTTCTTCACCAATTGAACATGTCCCTACATCCAAAACAGCCTTATTTCCAGATATCAGTTCAGGACTCTGTACTCACCTGGGTAACTTCCTGTGCTCGACAGCCATTATTAGTTGTGTGGTTGGAATGCATGTCTAGTTTTGCTTCTGTCTCACACCAACATCACATGATAACCTGGGGAAAAATAAACACAAAGTGGACTTTTTACCAGAGACCCACATAATCAAAGCATAATTACTGATAAATAGTCTGGGCTATGTGCCACTTTCCTACTCATTTACCCAAAAGTAGATCGAATATTTCGAATATTTATTTGTATAACCGCGTCCTCTCCCCTAGGGGACTCGGAGCGGTGTACAGGGAGGAATAAAACAGCATAAAATATATACATGAATACAATAAATACAATAAAAACAAATTAAATTTGACTATCCCTGCACTAAAATTCCCATTTAAAATTAACAATCCCTAATCCCTGGGTAGAGACTAACCTAGGCCGGCCAAGCAGAAAAAGTGAGTTTTTAATTTCTGACGGAAGGAGCAGAGGTCCATAGTTGTTCTAATGTCCGGGGGAAGGTCGTTCCAGAGGGCTGGGCCCGCCACAGAGAAGGCCCTTCCCCTGGGCGTCGCCCGCTGACAAAGTCTAGTGGACGGCACCCGGAGCAGTCCCTCTCTGTGGGAGCGAATCGGCCGGGAGGATGTATGGGGCAGAATCCGATCCCGCAGATAGCTAGGTCCTGAGCCATGGAGCGCTTTAAAGATGAGAACTAACACCTTGAAGCGCACCCGAAAGACGACAGGTAGCCAGTGCAGCTCGCGCAAGAGCGGTGTTACATGGGTATACCTTACGGTACCCATTATTGCTCGCGCGGCTGCATTCTGGACCAGCTGAAGTCTTCGGGTGCACATCAAGGGGAGCCCCATGTAGAGAGAGTTACAATAGTCCAGTCGGGATGTCACGAGAGCATGGGTGACTGTGCGAAGGGCGTCCCGATCCAATAGGGGGTGCAACTGGTGAACCAGGCGAACCTGGTAAAACGCCCTCCTGGCCACGGCTGTCACTTGATCTTCCATGGACAGCCGGGCATCCAGGAGGACACCCAAGTTGCGCGCCCCATCCACTGGGGCAAGATGTTCGCCCCCAATGGCCAGCGATGGAGTCAACTGGTTGAATCGGGCAGCCGGAAACCACAGCCACTTGGTCTTGGTCGGGTTGAGCCCGAGTCCGTTTCTTCCCATCCAGATCCGTACGGCTTCCAGGCACTGGCACATCACCGCTACGGCATCGTTGGGGTGGTTTGGGGTAGATATATACAGCTGAGTATCATCAGCGTAGAGATGGTACTCTACCCCAAAACCACGGATGATCTCACCCAGCGGCTTCATATATGTGTTAAACAGGAGAGGCGAGAGGACCGACTCCCGAGGCACCCCACATGTGAGGGGTCTCGGGGTCGACCTCTGCTCTCCTGTCAACACAAATTGCGATCGGCCAGAGAGGTAGGAGGAGAACCACCGTAAAACGGTGCCTCCCACCCCCAACCCCCCCAGCCGATGCAATTGGATACCATGGTCGATGGTATCAAAAGCCGCTGAGAGGTCTAATAGGACCAGGATGGAGGAACAACCCTCCAGAGATCATCGACCAACGCGACCAATGCCGTCTCGGTGCTATGCCCGGGCCGAAAGCCAGACTGGCGCGGGTCTAGATAATCAACTTCCTCCAGGTGACGGGGAAACTGTTGTGCCACCACACTCTCAACAACCTTCGCCAAGAAGGGAAGGTTGGAGACTGGACGATAGTTGGTTAAAAGAGCTGGATCCAAAGAGGGCTTCTTAAGGATATTGATATTGATATACATTTGAGTATGGATGGGGAGAGAATAGTTGGCAAGATCTTTCCAACTGTCCTTCCAGCAATTTTCCTTCCTCGTGATCCCTACGATTTAGATTTGCTGAGTTGTGAGAGAAGTGTCTTTATTTATGAAGAATATAAAAAGAAATATTTTCCATGACGGAAATGACTAAAAACCTGGCTTATTATTGACTGCTTGATTAAAGAACCTTTTGGTTCTTCTTAATAAAGCTTTTAATGGTCAGCAATAATTCCTCTTTCCCTTAAAAAGAACAAAAAAACCCTGGTCTAAAACATGTGTCACAACATTAGAAGCAGAACATAAGTTAGCCATCGAAATACAGTTCCAGGTGACTCAAGTAAATGTGCACTGCCCTATATAGTTTATCCTACAACCCAATCAATAATAACATTGTTTCACCACCACAAGTTTCATTACTAATCTAGATTTGGATATGTCTAAACATACTAAAATAAATAATAAATAAATACTTCCAATGACTTAAATTTCTTATTACATTACAATTCTCCATAAGGTGGTGATAGTATCCATGTATGGGTTAACTGTCCTGACTCTGATTGGACTGAGTCTGATTAATTATTAATTAGTATCCCTTTATAACCCACCCTCACTGGCTCCTTCCCAGCTTTCGACTCAGTCCACTCTGGGACAGCTTCCTTATCCAAAGCTAAAATTCTGATAGATTCGATCATTGTACTAAGAGTGAAATTTGCCTTGGTATCTTCTCCATTTTGGCTCTGCTCCCTTCGTGAGTATTTGCAGCTTGCCTCAGTCAACGATCCTCCCACAGGGGCTCCTCAGAGGCTGTGTTGGGCTGTATAGGCTAGGCTTGTTAAGCGCTCATACAGGGAGGACATTAGAGGCCTTCATCTGCTTCACGCAGCCTCGATTGCCCTCCCGCTGGGCTCTGAATCACAGGGAGCGCTGTTTGGGGATTGCACGGCCTCCCCACCACACCCTTATCAGGCGGCGGCCGTCTGAAGCGATTTTGCATATCGGGCTGCTCAATGGCCATTCTGGGCCACACAATGGCTGCCCTGTCTCTGCGCAACAGCTGGGAGCCATAGCGTGACGTGGAGCCGCTTTAAAGAGCTGAGAAGAGCCGGGCCAGCAGGCAGAGTTGCGGAGAGTTGCGCACGCACGTGCTGCGCCACAATCAAGAGGCGAGGACAGGCCTCGCTCCCCTAATGGCTCTTCTCAAAAAAAGGGCGTGAATCTGCCATTTTGAGTACCTAAATTCGCTTGGCCGCCATTTTGGAGCCTGCTATGGCTGAAAACGATCCACAGGTTCCCTTGCCTGAGGGAGGCAGACAGGTCCAAGAGCCATCCACCCCAATTACTCCCCCTTTGGCTCCTCTCTCAACTGAGCCAAAATCCAGAGGGGAGGCCAAGAGCCACAATAAAAGCCATAAGTCCAGCAAGCCTGAGAAGACCAAGAAACCAGCAAAGGCCGTGGCTAAAGCTAAGCATTTGGGGTCTGGAGACCACACGAAGAAGGCCACTGGTTCTCAGGTACATTCGGGGCCCAGATCAAGTTTTGAGACCCCTCATGCAAGGGGCCCTTTTAGCCCCTTGCTTACCATTGACACTTCTGGGCTCTGGGGTTCTCCACCACGGGCCACTTCAACTGCGCCCACCGTAGCCCAGAGCAGGCCTTCTGATGCTTGCCTAGTACCACCACCACTGGGTCCTTAACTTGACAGGCCACCATATGGCGCTCTCAATGTTCGGCCTGCCGCTCCATCGGGCCCTTGCTTTCAGGACATTATCTCCGAAGCCATAAGGCAGGGGATTGCAGCTGGGCTACAAGAGTGCGCCCAACAGCCCGCCGGTGGCCAAAAAGACATTGCCCAGAAGGAAGCTGCGGTGCCAGCCCAAGGCGATGCATCTCCTGCTCCGGCCATTGGCAGCCCATCCCCCGACTTGGAGAATGGGGAGCTAAAGGACACCAACCTTTCGGAGGATGAGGGCAGCAAAGCTGATAAACCTCATACTTCAGGCCTGTTTCCCACTGAACCTTTTAAGCCATTGTTGGCTAAGGCTAAGGTAGCGTCGGCCTTGGGAGGCCAGCCTAGCGCAACTGCGAACCCCACACCGTCAACCTCAATCAGTGCCTGGTTTAAAGAACAAACATGGCAGGTAGAGGTCATCCCTATTCTGCAATTGTTTCTGGACGCTGTACAAAGGCAGTGGTTAGCCCCTACCGCTGGTCAGCCCCATCAACGATGGACAAGCGTTATTATTATGTAGAGGAAGGCTTTGATAAGCTGCTCCAGTGGCCGTCTGTGGACCCACCCATTTCGGCGCTCCAGTCCACCACGAATCTCCCAGGTTCCCAAGAGGAGGTCCTCAAGCCTGAGGACAAGGGGGCGGATCAGACGCTCCACAGGGAGCACCAAGCTGCAGTGTGGGCAGTGCGAACTGCTACCGCTGCGTCCTTTTCACATTCAAGCTTGCAAGACCTACAATGAAGAATTCCTCCTAGCAATAAGAGGGCTCACCAGGACCTCAATAAAATTATTGCTGTGGTCCAATTCTCCTCCAATGCCACATTGAGTGCCACCAGATTCACCTCCCAGGCCATGGTCTCAGCTGTGGCGTCTCACCGGTTGTTGTGGCTCCGGCACTGGCAGACTGATATGCGCCACAAGTGGAAGCTGGCAGCTGAACCATATAAAGGGGGAAACTTGTTTGGGGACTCCCTCACTCCTTTAGTTGTGGAAGGGAAGAACAAACGCAAGATGCTCCCTTCCACTCTCAAAAAGGGTTTCTCCCGCCCTTCCCCTTATAACAGGAGGCAGTTGTACAGGCAACAGGATTATGGGGGATCCTTTCGGGGACATGACTATAATCCTGGGGGGTTCTGCTCTCAGGGTATCTATGGCCAGCGGCAATGCCAGCTATCCCCTCGACAGCAAAGGGGCAACCAGGGCAGATGGCCCTTTCAGGGTGGGGGGACTCGATATGGCCGTAGGCAGTAAGCACTCTGCTCATCGATTCCCCATAGGTGCTCATTTATGGTACTTCATGGACCAGTGGGATATTACCACTTCTGATGCCTGGGTTTGGGTCACTGTTAGATTTGGTTTGGCCCTGGAATTTGTTGCTTCTTTCCCCCCCCCCCCCACGTTCTTTATCCGCTCCCCTGTTTCACGCAACCCACACAGACAGCTCCTGATGCGGATGGCCATTCAGCATCTCCTGAAGATCGAGGCCATCCAGGAGGTGCCGGAGGGCCAACATCATCAAGGGTTTTACTCCATACTTTTTGTTATACCCAAAGCATCAGAGGGCTGGAGGGCCATTTTGAACTTACAGATGTTAAACCATTATTTGAAATTTAAGAAGTTTAAAATGCATTCGTTGTTAACCATATTGGAATGTTTAAGAAGAGGGGATTTTCTTACCTCAATCGATTTAACAGAAGCGTATTTTACATGTGCCCATTCTTTCCAAACAACGTCAATATTTGCGTTTTTGTTTCTCCAATGTTCATTATCAATATAGGGCTTTGCCCTTTGGTCTTTCCTCGGCTCGTGTGTTTACTAAGATCTTGGCCATTACCTCCGCTAGGAGGATTTCGGAGCTGCAGGCCCTGTCCATTAGGGAAGGACTATGCACATTTCATGAGGACAGGGTGGTGCTTCGCCTAGATCCATCGTTCACCCCTAAGGTGGGATAGTGGTTTTACAGGGCTCAGGAGGTGGTCCTGCCAAATTTTTGCCCTAATCCGGTTCGACATTCCACGTGGAGTGCAGCGACCTCGGCCGCATGGGCTACTCAAGCGTCCATTGAGGAGATTTGTAGGGTGTGGACATTGCCTTCTCCCTTTATCCACCATTGCAAGTTGGACGGTTTGCCTCTTCGGACGCGGCCTTTGATTGCAGGGTCTTACAGTCAGTGCATCTGCACACGTGAGCTGGACCAGTCAGGTTTCCTCCCATATGGGCAATCCGGCTTGGGTATGTCCCATACATGGATGCTATCCCCACCTTATGGAGAAAGAGCGTTGGTACTTACCTGATACGCCTCTCCTAATAAGGTGGGGATAGCATCCGGCCGCACCCTGACTGTTGACTGGTCCTGCTCTCTCTCTCTCTCTCTCCTTTATTTTCGTCTACTCTTTGGACAGCAGGAGACTAGCCCTTGCTCTGAACGAAAAGGAGTTGTGCACTGGAAAGGTTTTTGAACGTACCTGGTTTAATTTTTGGCTTCAATAAATTTGGATTCTATGGTTTGGATAAGGTTTTTGAGTCTGTTGTCTTGTTCTTCGCCGAAAGCTGGGAAGGAGCCAGTGAGGGCGGGTTATAAAGGGATACTAATTAATAATTAATCAGACTCAGTCCAATCAGAGTCAGGACAGTGTTAACCAATACATGGATGCTATCCCCACCTTATTAGAAGAGGCGTATCAGGTAAGTACCAACACTCTTTCCCTTTCTCCTTTCCCTCCCTTTATTTCATTTCCTCTGAAGTCCAGTAGCCACCGCTAGAGCTCTAGGATGTTACAACTCCTTTCCATCATAAAGCAAAAAACAAACTAATACCATTGACACTCGAACACCATGTATTTTATTGAGATGGATGAATTGTCTGAATAGGGTCACAGAGGCTCAGGAGACCAAGGGCAAAGGCTGCATTGCCTCTCTGGAGTGGGGGTAGAATGGAGAAAAAAAGCCTCTGATCTTGAGGCTGATCTTGTCACAAGACTTCCTGAACTCTGAACACTGCAGTATTAAAAGCTGAACACAGCAACCACACTAACGCTCTCTACATGGGGCTCCCCTTGAGGTACACTCGAAGGTTACAGCTAGTTCAGAATGTGGCCGCGCGGGTGATTATGGGAGCCTCTAGGCATTCCCACATAACACCTCTCCTGCGCGAGCTGCACTGGCTACCTGTGGCCTTTCGGGTGCGCTTCAAGGTTTTGACGACCATCTTCAAAGCGCTCCATGGCTCGGGGCCTAGTTATATGCGAGACCGTCTTCTGCCCCATACATCCCTTTCACCAATCCGCTCCCACAGAGAGGGCCTTCTCAGGGTGCCGTTGGCCAGGCAATGCCGGTTGGCGACACCCAGGGGAAGGGCCTTCTCTGTGGCGGGCCCCACCCTCTGGAACGACTTGCCCCCCGAACTGTGCACCATCTCAGACCTCCGCCTCTTCCCGCCAGCGTCTTAAAACGCACCTTTTCCAACAAGCTGGTCTAGCATAACCTCCCGTTATGCTAGACTCAGGGCGGTGTATAGCCACAGTAAAATCGGTGATACAAAATCTAAAAGAATATATTAAAAAATATTAAATAAATTTGGCCTACATATTTAAAATCCCATGCTAAAATTACTTTAAAATCCCTTTAAAACTACGACAGGCCGGCAGCACAGAATAAATGCGTCTTCAGGGTCCGACGGAAGAGATGTAGATCCGAGATCATCCGTAGTCCAGGGGGTAGGTCATTCCAGAGGGCGGGAGCTGCCACAGAGAAGACTCTCCCCCTGGGGGTCGCCAGCCGGCATTGTCTGGCCGACGGCACCCTGAAGAGGCTCTCTCTTTGGGAGTGAACTGGTCAGTGGGAGGTATTTCGCAGCAGGAGGTGGTCTTACAGGTAGCCAGGTCCCTTGCCATGGAGCGCTTTAAAGATGGTCACTAACTGGAGCCTCCAGGTGCACCTCATGGGAAGCCCCATGTAGAGAGTGTTACAATAGTCCAGACGGGAGGTGACGAGAGCTTGGGTGACCTTGCGGAAGGTGTCACGATCTAGAAAGGGGCACAACTGGCGTATCAGGTGGACCTGAAAGAAGGCCCCCCTGGCCATGTCATGTGATCTTCTAGAGACAGCCGAGAGTCCAGGAGGACACCCAGATTGCGAGCCGTCTCTGAGGGGGCCAATATCTCACCCCCGATGGTCAGAGATGGCATCAGCTGACTATACCGTGATGCTGGAAGCCACAGCCACTCGGTCTTGGATGGGTTGAGTCGAAGCCTGTTCCTCCCCATCCAGACTCGCATGGCCTCCAGACACTGGGACATCACTTCCATGGCATCATGGGGGTGGTCCAGGGTAGAGATGTACAGCTGAGTGTCATCAGCGTACTGATGGAACTCCACCCAAAAACCATGGATGACCTCACCCAACGGCTTCATATAGATGTTGAACAGGAGGGGCGAGAGGACCGACCCCTGTGGGACCCCACAAGTGAGGCCCCTTGACGTTGACCTCCGTCCCCCTGCCAACATGAACTGCGACCGGTCAGAGAGATAGGAGGAGAACCACCGTAAAACGGTGCCCCCCCACCCCCAACCCCCTCAACCGGTGCAGCATGATACCATGATCGATGGTATTGAAAGCCGCTGAGAGATCTAACAGGACCAGGATAGATGAACAACCTCTATCCTGGGCCCTCCAGAGATCATCAATCAATGCGACCAACGACGTCTCCGTGCTGTACCCAGGCCGAAAGCTGGACTGGCACGAGTCCAGATAGACAGCTTCATCCAGGTGCCGAGGGAGTTGTCGTGCCACCACACTCTCAACAACCTTCACGATAAAACAAAGGTTGGAGACAGGACGATAGTTGGCCAAAACAGCCGGATCCAGAGAGGGCTTCTTGAGGAGGGGCCTCACCATCGCCTCTTTCAAGGCGGCCGGCAGAAACTCCTCCCTCAAAGAAGCGTTGATAATTCCCTGGAGCCAGTCTCGTGTGACCTCCCAGGAGGCCAGTACCAACCAGGAGGGACATGGGTCCAATAAAGATGTGGTGGCATTCAGCCGCCCCAGCACCCTGTCCATGTCCTCGGGAGTCACAGGATCGAACTCCTCCCAGATGACATTCTCAAGACCTGCCTCCGTCAGCTCGTCTGAACTAGTCCAGTTGGAGGCCAACCTGTCCCGAATCTGATCGATTTTATCGTGCAGATAATGCCCAAAATCCTCCGCTCAACCCTGCAAGGGAGCATCCCGCGCCCTCAGATGAAGAAGGAAGTGGGTCGCCCCAAACAGGGCGGCTGGTCAGTTATCTGCAGACGCAACAAGAGTGGAGAAATAATTACATTTCACCGCTCTTATCGCCACTAGGTAGGTCTTCAAATAGGACCTTACCAGTGTCTGGTCAGACTCGGAGCGGGTGGCCCTCCAACCACTCTCTAGGCATCTCTTCCGACGCTTCATCACCCTCAGCTCCTCGGAAAACCAAGGAGCTAAGGTGGTTCGGCGCTGGGTGAGAGGCCGCAAAGGCACGACCCGGTCCAGGGCCCCCATGTTTGCAATGTTCCAAGTGGCCATCAGGTCCTCAGTCGAGTCGTGGGTCAGGGTCTCAGGTATCGGCCCAAGCTCCATCTGGAACCACAGACCAGTAACTAAAAGCATTAAAACAACAACAATAATAAAAAATAAAAGTAAAGAAAAGATACAATAATATATTGTGATTGGTGGGGATTAACAGTGGGCAGTTATAATTTGCCTTGTTTTATACACAACATAGCAAAATTTGGCTACATTCAGAGAAACTACTGCTCTGATAATAGTAGTTGTATGTAAAAAAATATCAGCATTTCCCCAATATTTTATTAGGTAAGGTGTTACAAACTGAGTCTGTGAGTCCTTATAGAAGATGCAATACAGCAGGACATGAACTATAGTTTCAATGGCTCCTTATCCAGAGATTCAAAGCTAACTAAATACCTTGACATTCAACTGATTTAGAACCTTCCCTATTCCAATATTCTCATCTACCCATTTCAGACTTCAGACAGTAAAAACTTCGGAAGTACATACTACCGTGTTTCCCTGAAAATAAGACAAGGTCTTATTTTCTTTTGACCTCCGAAATAAGCACTTGGCCTTATTTTCGGGGAGGTCTTATTACTTTTGAGGTGCAGGAGGTGGCGAGGGTGGTCACCTCATGGCTACTGCTGTGTTGCAATATTTTGGGGGAGGGCTTATTTTGGGGGAGGGCTTATTTAAGTGTCTGTGCTCAAAAGCCTGATTGGGCTTATTATCCGGGGAGGTCTTATTTTTGGGGAAACAGGGTACTAACTGAAAAGATCTTGCATTTGTTTTCTGCAGAAATGAGTCTATGATGGGAAATAGCAGTGACTGTTGATTGATAGCTGCTGTTGTTGTTGCTCATAGCTTCATAGCATTCTGGATAATGTTGATTGCCACAGAGTAAAAAGTTTGATAAACATTCTAAACTTTGCATGTGACAGGTACCTTACTCTCCATCACATGTCTAGGGACACTATTATGAAACGAATAAGATTCCATGGCCATGAGCCAATAGTCTGAAGAGCATTCAACATTCAGAAGACTCCTGAATGTAGCATTCTGTATCTACACTGTCCTTATTGGCTTTCTTTATAAACTCTATAGGACCTGAAGTAATTCTGGAGGGAAAATCCTGCTATATTTCTTGCTACACAAAGCAGTGATTCAACTGTATATTTTCTAGAAAAATGGCCTCTTTCCTTCTCTAAAATAATGGCATGTCAAGATTTCTCAAAGTACTCAATATTTTTAACTCTTCCCACACTAACATGGCATGAGAAACAAAAGAAAAAGCTGAAATGATTCGGGACAAAAAGCCCTTCTACTTTCACATTCGATTCCTACAATGGCCAACTACATGCCAGTGGAAAGTCTTCAAAGAGACAATGAATATAATAGCAGTTTTTTGCTCTTCTTTCATAGCAATTAATGTTGGAAAGACCTCTTATGTAAAAAAAATCCATAAAGATGAGCCATCTCCATGCCAGCTATCGGATTTGTGGGAACATAAACTATGAAAGTGGGTGTGGATTATTAGGGAGAGCATGAATATTAGCAGTGTCTCATAACACATTAGTGATAATGACTCATTAGTAAATGGTATAGTTTTTTTTCAATTCTAAACTGGAAAAAGTACATTTTAAAGGAAATTTGCTTCACTGATTGTGGTTTACGTACTTCCAAATGTCCTATTTAGTATGTATAAAAGGGAAAATTGAGCCATTCAGACATAAAAAGAGCCCTGACAGACCAGGTCTGAGGCCTAGACCAGCATTCCTAGGAAAGCTCAAAAGCAGAATATGCCAGTAACTTCTGTTCCATAGCAATTGATACTCAGAGGCATAGTGCTCCAACAACACTGAAGTGAATCTGTGCCCATCCTGTTTAGAAGACATAGATAGCTATATCTTCCATGGAATACTTGAACATATTCTAAGTTGCATTATTTCCTTTAACATGTCAAATTATTTTCCTATCTTAAAAAATGTTTTGATGGCATAACATGCAAAAAGCAATCACAATATAAAAGCAGAGAGTGATACAGGAGGAAAAGGTTCACATGTCTATCCAGCTATCATTACAGGATAGAAATATTATAGTACATTCTACCCCCTCAGTTTAAATAGCTTACTCAGACAGAAAGTAATAGTAGAAAATAACTTGTGTAAAACAATAAGAATAAATTAAAAGGACTTCCTGTTCCGGCTTCTGGCGGCGACGGATGAACCTTGGGGTTCGTCCGCCGTTTTGTTCTTTTTCCTGCCCCTAACGGGGTGGGGTGCCCCCCCCTTTTTCTTTTTGGGGGGGACCTTCCGTAGGGCTGGCTTCCTGGACTGGTTCTGCTGGCAGCAGCTGGAGGAACAGTCCTTGTCTTCGGTCCAGGTGGAAGAAGACATGCTGCGGGGGGCTTGGTTCCCTTCGCCAATGGAGGACGGCAGTAAATAATGGATTTGGAGAGAATGGAGCGCTCGGGTCGGATGGCTTTGCCGGGGCTTGAGATGCAAGGCGGAGAGTAAGTGACTTTAAAACTTTTTCTTGCTGGCGGCTTGGACTGGAAGAGACGTGGAGGGGGGTGTTTGTCAACCCCCCCCCTCGGATTTACAACAGCGGCATTTAGAAATGGCTCCTCGTTGCGAGGAAGCGGATATTTCTCATCCGGACTTTTGCGGAACAAGTGAAAGTGCTTTGCGGCTTGTTTCTATACAATGTATCTAAGTCCGGCTTTATTGAAACAATTTCTTTTTTCACTCTCTCCTGCTGGCTTCCTGGCTGGGCGGTGGAAGATGGCTCCTCTTTGTTCCTGAATGACTATTTCTTTATGGAAAATCACCAACATTTCTTTGTAATTTGGACTGTCTCCCTTTATTAATGGAATTTTTTTTTGGAATAACTGGTTCCTTCCCTGGAATACCTTCTCTTTTTTAACAATTGAGTGTGGAAATTGTTTCTTCTCTGGGCTCTACAGCTTGTTACAACTCTGAGCTGAACTTTTTTTTCTCCTGACTGGCTCCAGCAGCCGCATCCAAAAAACGCCATTTTAGTGGCACTGATTATAATAGCTTATCATGGCTTCAAAAAAACAACCAGAGAATTTGGGACTGGAACAAAGAATGACGGCGATGGAGGAAGCATTAAACTCCTTGGTGCTGGAAATTAAAGCGATGAGGAGAGACCAGTGTAGCTCTAAGCTTGAACTTTTGGAAACACAAAAAAAGGAGCTGGAAGTGGGGTTGGCTGGGGCAAAGGGAGAACTTAAAAATGTCAACACTGAAATTGCAGATTTGTCTGGTCATATGTCTAGGATGGATTTTGAAAGAATGTCATATTTTTTAAGATTTCAGAACATTTTGGAGGAAACTGGTGAATGCCTTCCTGATCTCATGAGTACAATTTTAGCAGACTATTTACATAAACCTAAAGAGGAGATCAGGGGAGACATTGACCTAATCCAGGGGTGGCGAACTGTGGCTCTTTTATGACTCATGGACTGCAATACCCAGAATTCCTGAGCCAGCCCTGACCTAGTCTATAGAATTAATTCAACATATGCCAGGTTAAATGAAGTACCCAGAGAGATACATATTAAATTTGTTAGAAGGTAGACCAGGGAGGGAATTTTGAAGGTGCAGAGAGACAGGCCTTTAATTTACCAACAAAAGGAAGTCGCCATCTTGAAACAGATCCCAAAAAAGATTAGAGAGGTGAGGAGGAAGTATTCCTTCTTATCTAAAAAATTATTTAACCACGGGATTTGGTTTAAGTGGGCGATGCCAGAAGGGATGTTGGTGTTCTGGGATGAAGGAAGAGTAAGGATTAAAACAGTTGTTGAGGCGGAAGCCTTTCTTAAAAAACATTCCTCTATCCTGGGGGAAGATCCAGGGGGGATGGAGGGGGCCACGGCCCCGCCCGTTGGGGGCCAGGAAGGAGAACAAGAAGATACAATTGCCAAGAGACTTAGGTCTAAAAAATGACTTTGCTTTTTATTAATACAGTATAACTTTTTATCTGGATGTTTGTACACAATTGCCAGCATAGAATTTAGAATTTATGATGTATGCACTTGTCTTCACCTTGCAGTATTATTGGAAAATGTATTACCAATGTCTTATTATGAAGCCCCGGAGGGGCCAACGACCTCCACGTGAAAGTTCTCAAAATATTTTTGTATTTCACCCTACCCCTACCCTACCTTAAAAAATTTGTAAAAACCAATAAAACTTTTTCAATATAAAGAATAAATTAAAAGGAAAGATATGATTTATTCCTTCTAAACAGTTCTCGACAAATTCTCACCATCAGTATCCCCCATTCCACCTCAGAGAGAACAGGTCTCTATTATATATTATATACATTTAATGCTATTAGGGAAGTGACTAAGTAATTAATAGCTTGCTAGTCTGGAGATAAAATACTGTCATAAATTGAGCTTAGCCATGGATGATTCTTTCTTTCTCTCCTCCCCTTTTTTTCTGAACACTTAATTTGTCTTTTTTTTTTAAAGCAAACAATCTTTAATCTTAAAGAAAAAGAAAATAAAAAAAATTAAAAGTACAAACTGAAGATATAAACTAGGAAAGGAAAGGAAAAACATAGTGTTACATTTTACTTACATGGTTACCAATGAATTCACTACTACAGTTGTGTGAAAAAGTCCTGCACACTTTCAGTTTTAAGCTTTTTTACATGTTTAATCAACTTTTCACTCATAGAAACCACACATAAATAGTACTTTGATGAAAATTTCTGTAGTCAGATTGAGATGCATAATTTTTATTAATATAAACAAAGTCTTTTTAAGGTTTTGAGTGAGTTTATGTGCTAAAACAAACACAACTTGAATTTTTGAGAATGTTAGGAGCGGAAGTAGCCAATCAGCAGTGAGCTTTGGCTGACCAATCAAAATGCACAGAAGTTAAATCTATGAGCCAATCAATGTTGTCATACTCTCTGACTATAAATAGGCATGAAAAGCATCGAGAAATTTAATTTAGCTCTGGCTGGGGCAAAGATGAAGGCCTTTGCTTTCACCAGTACTGAGCAGCGGCATCACATCATTGTGCTTCATGAAGAGGTTTACTCCTGTACAGAAATAGCCAAGAGAGTGAAATGCCATTGCACCATAGTGAGCAGAGTAGTTGAAAAAGACCAAATAACTGGTTCAGCTGATGACAGGCTCCACTCTGGAAGACCAAGAAAGTCAACAAATGGCAAGATCTGGCTCTGCAACACCTTTCGATGGCTGACAGGAAGCTCACCTCACCTCAGATTATAAGAATTTGGGGTAAAACATGTGATGTAAAAGTGTGCATCGCAGACTGCTTGCCAGAGGGCTCAAAGGCTGCAGGGCTCGAAGTAAACCTTTGCTCACAGATGCTCACTATTCTCGTCAACATGCATGGGCCAAGAAGTATGTCAAGTGGACCAACAAACAGTGGGCCAAGATCATCTTCAGTGACAAGTGCAATTTCTACTTGACTGGTAATCAGTGCAATAAGTATGTCAGAAGATTTCCAACTGAAGGTCTTACTGCCTGAATCTATCTGTGAAGCATCCATTGCACATGAGATCGGGGCTGTATCGCTGCTGCTGGTATTGTTCGGGTACAAATCGTGCAGGGAATCATGAATTCCAAGCAGTATGTTGAACTCCTGGAAAAGACCATGCTTCCTTTAGCTCAGCAACTTGTAGGGGAAGACTTTTACTTCCAGGATGACAACACTCCTTGTCATTGAGCCAAGTCAGTGGATGAAGAAGCATGGTGTTTGATTCTTGAATTGGCCAGCTCAGAGCCTTGATTTGAACCCAATTGAGAACTTGTGGGCCAAAATTGGTTACAAAATAAGCAAGAAGCATCCAAAGACCAAGTAGGAGCTGATTGAATCCATTATTGCAGCCTGGCACCACATTGTCACCAAAGATCACCTGCAAAGGCTTATATAGTCTATGCTGAAGTGATGCCGCCTTGTGATAAACAATGAGGGCTGGCCAATTTCATATTAGTAACCATGTTTGTTTACCTAAACGGTCCTTTTCAGGGCCACAAACAATAAAAATGTTAACAAAACACTAGCATAGGCCTTAGTAATTGCAACACGTTTGCCACAGGTTATGCATCAGTTAATCTGTTTTCATAGTCATTGTAAGCATGCATTGTGCACCCAGAGGCTCCAGTTGGTGCAGAATGCGGCCGCATGGGGGATTTTGGGAGCCTCACGGAGCTCTCACGTAACACCTATCCTGCGCGAGCTGCACTGGCTACCGGTGGCCTTCAGGGTGCGTTTCAAGGTGTTAGTCACCATCTTTAAATCGCTCCATGGCACGTGGCCTAGTTATTTGTGGGACTGTCTCCTACCACACACCTCCCCTTCGACCGATCTGTTCCCACAAGGAGGGCCTTCTCAGGGTACCATCAGCCGGTCAGTACCGGCTGGCAATGCCCAGGGGAAGGGCCTTCTCTGTGGCAGGTCCAGCCCTCTGGACCTGCCTTCGCCCGAACTTTGCATCATCAAGGACCTTTGCCTCATCCGCCAATCACTCAAAACGTATTTTTTCCATCTAGCTGGCCTAGCTTAGATTTTATGTTTGATTTTAGTTTAGGTTAGCTTAGATTTTAGATCAGATAAAATTCTAATTGGATTGGTAGTGGTTTTTAAAATTTTTAGTTAAACATTTTAGCACAGGTTATCTAATTTAATTGTATTTTATTATTGTATTGTATTTATTGTTGTCTATTGTGGTATTTTAATCCCCTGTGCACCGCCCTGAGTCCATTGCGGAGAAGGTGCGGTATATAAATCAAATAAAACAAAAAACAAAAACAAAAAACATTGTAAGCATGCAAGAAAATTCACGTGCGGATCTGGATGGGAAGGAACAGACTCAGACTCAACCCTTCCAAGACAGAGTGGCTGTGGTTACCAGCGTCCCGGTACAACCAGTTGACACCATCACTGGCCATTGGGGGCGAACATCTAGCCCCCGTGGATAGGGCACGCAACTTGGGCGTCCTCCTGGATACCAGGCTGTCATTAGAAGACCACTTGACGGCCATGGCCAGGGGGGCGTTCTACCGGGTTCGCCTGGTTCATCAGTTGCGGCCCTTATTGGACCGGGACGCCCTTCGCACAGTCACTCATGCGCTCGTGACATTCTGTATAGACTACTGCAACGCTCTCTACATGGGGCTTCCCTTGAGGTGCACCCGAAGACTGCAGTTAGTTCAGAACGCAGCCGCGCGGGCAATTATGGGAGCTCCTAGACGCTCCCATGTAACACCGCTCTTGCGCGAGCTGCACTGGCTGCCTGTGGTCTTTCAGGTGCGCTTCAAGGTGTTGACTATCATCTTCAAAGCGCTCCATGGCACGGGACCTAGTTATCTTCGGGATCGCATCCTGCCCCATACATCCCTTCGGCCGATTCGCTCCCACAGAGAGGAACTTCTCCGGGTGCCGTCCACTAGGCAATGCCAGTGGGCGACGCCCAGGGGAAGGGCCTTCTCTGTGGAGGACCCAACTCTCTGGAATGACTTACCCCCCGAACTGACAACGATCACAGTCCTCCGTTCCTTCCGCCAGAACCTTAAAACCTTAAAACTTATTTTTTCCAACAGGCCGGCCTGGCCTAACTTACATCACCTAGCCCACAGTCTGCAGTTAAATTGTTTTAAATTGGTTTTAGGGATATTGTTTTAACATATTTAAATTTTTTAGCACAGAGATATTAATTTAATTTGGTTTTATATTTTGTATATTGTTATGTTTATATATGTTTTTAAATTGCCTGTGCACCGCTCCGAGTCCCTTTTGGGAAAGGGTGCGGTATATAAATTTAATAAACCATAAACCATAAACCATACAATCCCCATCCAAACAGCACCAAACTATAAAAAGCTTACGCTTTTCACTTAAAGCCACCAGTATTTATTTAAATATAAAAATATTTGCATAGCAGCATAAAATATCATAAAATCAATGGCCTATCCCAAAAATGTCATAAACCATAAAGTGTGCAGGACAGCTTTATATGAACAATACAAGATATTGTTGCAATATAGGAAAAGCTTATGCTGTAGTAAGACATATTGTTATATCCGTTGATGAATAGCAAATTTTTCTTTTCCAAAAGCAATTGATCACAAATCTTTCTTTCTGGCAAACTTTTGGGGTGGGTGATTTTAATCAGAAATTTTATGAAAGAAAAAAAATAACCAAACGATGACCACAAATCTAAATGGGACCTCACAATTCTGAAAGAAAACATATGCAAAATGCAAATGAGCATTTAAGAAAAAATGAAGTTTAGTTTATTTTGGGATAAGCAAGGGAGAAAAAATTGAAATTGGCAATTGAGCCATTTTGTTTCTCCGTTTTTTAAAAACTCAGTTTCTGGTTGAAAGCAGATTGTATGAATATCCACAATTTGTTATTCTGGAGAGCCTGTGAAAGTAGCAAATGCAGAATCCACATATTCCCAGCTCATACTATAATTTCCTTATTTAACATAGAATGGATTGCAAGGCCCATTAAAGAGGGGGGTGGATAAATATAAGTCATGGCCACAGTGACTAAAATGTTCTTAAGATCTCTGGAACAAGTAAATAGTTGATTTATAAATATACACCCACAACAAAACAAAACAAAACCTGAAACAGCATAAAATATATTTAGAACAAACTATCCAAGCGTTCATTTCCACAGCCCTGGATCTTCATTTATCTTTCCCTATTGTAGTATCAACCATTGGGTTAACCAGCAAAAGAAACCCCAGCAAAAGAAAGTTAGTCCAAAGGACTAACTTTGTTGATAATTCCACTTAGGTACAGCAGCAGCAAAGCCAGTTTTAAAATTTTCACATGAAAACAACCTAGGTAAAATCGCCCTTCCCCCACTGGGCCTTCCTCAATTCATTATCCTCCAATTAGCTGTATTCATTTTGTTTTGGGGATGATCTGAGTGCCTCAGAATTTCCAGTGTTTATTTGACCTTGGGATGTTGGATCTGTCCAAGGATTCAATTCAACTTGCAGAATTCCCTAGCCATATTTAAAAATTGTCAAGTTTGAAAAACTCTTACATAAATTATAATATATTGCTTTTACACAAATGTTTTAGATGTATACATTATAATCATTTGTATCTATCACAAATATATTTTTGACTTCTGTTTTAAATACACAAGCATTACTAATAAAAGCCCAATAAGAAAGCCAACTGTGAACATTCTTAAAATCTACACTGGTCAGTATTTAATTTATTTGTCTATTTATTAGATGTTATCCCACTTTTATAACTCAAGGTGGCAAACATACATATTCTTTCCTCCTCCTATTTTCTTCATAACTAGTCTATGAGGTGGGTTGGGTGACTGGCCCAAAGTCACCAACCAACGTATGTGCCTAAAGCAGGACTAGTGTCCTATTGGAGCCTGGTTTGGAGGAGGAGGAGTTGGAACTGGGACTGCCAGTTCCAGTGGTGCTGATAGGCAACAGATCCCCTCTGATGAGGAATAACTACATCCCCACTCGATCCAAGAGCACAGCGAGCGGAGCGGAGGCAAGAGCAGAGAAGTGCTGCAAGGCTTCTAGAGACAAGGTTGCTCTACCCCTCCTCACAAGGAACACCTGGCATGGGCTGATTTAAGGAGAAGCCATGAGGCGTTATCTTTACCAGGAACAATTGTTTCGGATTACACTCCCCCAGCTTTGATTCATGCCTTTTGCCATTTGTTTTGCCAGGCTTTGAGGATTGTCATCTATCTTGTACCTTGCCCATGCCTTCTGGACTACTTTTTGCACTTTACTTTGCTTTACTTTCAGAAATGCTTTTTGTCTTGTACCTTGTCTTTGCTCTGAGAATTGTCATTTGTGTAATGCCTGGACTTTGTCTTGTGGACTTTCTTGATAATGTATGGGCTGTCCTTTGGGGGACTGAGGGTGGCTTCCTTCAGGGAAGCAAGGGGTGAGCCTTATCAGTTGTTGAAGAAACAATGGATGAACAGTTATTGAGAGCAATAAAGGACTCTCTAGAGGCCTGCCTTACCTTGACCACCTGGGTCATAACAACTATTGGATAGGAGAACATAAAAAAATTCTTGGAAGTTGGAATAATCTTATGGCCTCTAATAATGCCTTGGATCAGGAGATGGAAATTGGACATGTGTTTTTCCCACCTGACCTCAGTACAAATACTGCATTCCCTACTGCTTCCAATTCAGAAAAGAATTGGGGAGCTATCAGATCTGAGATGACAATGACAGGACAACAGAAGAGTTTTCCATGTCTCTTTGCTGCCCAGATCTGGTTGTCCTAGAAATGAGAAATGCCATGAATGAAATAGGGACGGATATTTTCGTCAGTTTTTGAGTGGGTCAAAATTTTCCTTCCAGTGGAAAGACCTTTAAAAAAAAGCAAAAAAATAAAACCCCAAAAAACAAAAAACCCGTACCAAAAGAAGATATTGTAATGTTTAACCAGCATGAAAAACATACTGCATAGTATGCATATTCATTGTTAATTGAATCATGATTTACTGTTAGTTTCTGAGTTTGCATTAGACACTCCTCCTTAAACTAACCATATAGGCTGGATTGTATATGGGCTGGATTGTAGACAAAATATGGTTGGCCAGAATGTTGTACAAGCACAGTCACTTGTATCTTTCTACCTTGTCTTCTCTTTGGTCTTGCTTGATTTCTTAGCATCCTAATGAAGGAGAATAGAATTGCCCTGTAAGATTGCTTGAGATGGATAGAGTCTAACATGCAAATATATGACGACTTAATTAATTGTAAATCAACTGTTGTGGCTGTAGTCTACAAACGTTTAGGCCATAAGACAATTCTCAGCCCTCAACATTCAACAAACTATAATAAGTAATGTATCATTCTTCAACTGGAACACTTAAAAAATATAGATTTCACTTCTCAGCAAGAATCATTAGAATTTCCAGCTTTTAACATTCAATTCTATAATGATCATAAATTAGCATTATTCATGATTGTAATTATAATCTATATAAATAAAAATGTAAAATAGTTTGGACGAATCCACTAATCTCAAAAACTACTGGGCCGATTTAAACGAAACTTTCAGACAACGTAGACAAGGACTTCCGATAATAGAATAGCTAATCATTTTGTGCCTAGCACGCATGTGTTGTGTACAAATTACACACAAAAAAAGTACCCACTGAAATTGTGTGTTAACATCCCTGTAGCCACGCCCATCAAACTGCTTTTCAACTGTCAGTGTTGGCAAAGGCCTCATACGGCGGCCTCTTGGGGCCAAAAAGGCACAGAGGATAGCAAACTTCCAGGTGGCCCATAGAGGGGGGGGGGGGAGAAATTCTGCTCAGGACTGTTCTCTGAGGTAAAAAAAAAAAAAGGAGGCAGGCAGCTGCTTTAAACTGTTTAATACTAACTGAACCAAACTGTAACAAAGAATCACCCATCTGACAGCAAATACAGTTTAATGAAAAGAAGGACTAGGGAGGACATGATAGCAGCTTTCCAAAATCTCAGGGGTTGCCCCAAAGAAGAGGGAGTCAAGCTATTCACCAAGACACCTGAGGGCAGAACAAGAAGAAATGGGTGGAAACTAATCAAGGAGAGAAGCAACCTGGAACTGAGGGCAAATTTCCTGGCAGTGACAACTATTAACCAGTGGAACATCTTGCCACCAGAAGTTATGGATGCCCCAACACTGAAGAGAGAAGAGACTGGAAAACCATTTGTCTGAAACGGCATAGGGTCTCCTGCTTGAGCAGCGGGGTTGGACTAGATGACCTCCAAGGTCCCTTCCAACTCTGCTATTGTATTATTGTATTACAGTAGGTATGTAGATAGGGGAATAGAGAGACAGGGAGAAATACAGTTTAATAAAAGAGGGACTAGGGAAGACATGATAGCAGCCTTCCAATATCTCAGGGGTTGCCCCAAAGAAGAGGGAGTTAAGCTATTCACCAAGGCACCTGAGGGCAGAACAAGAAGCAATGGGTGGAAACTAATCCAGGAGAGAAGCAACTTAGAACTGAGGAGAAATTTCCTGACAGTTAGAACAATTAATCAGTGGAACAGAAGTTGCCTCCAGAAGTTGTGAATGCCCCAACACTGGAAGTCTTCAAGAAGATGTTGGATAGCCATTAGTCTGAAATGGTAAAGGGCAGTAATGGCTAACCTTTTTTGGCTCACGTGCCAATAGCAGGGGGAGTGCAGGGGCGATGTGCACATGTGTGCCACATCCATAATGCTATGTGCATGACCCCCTGCATTTGGCATGCTTTTTACGTCATCCCCAGGCTCCAGAGGGTTTATAGGAGCCTGGGGAGGGTGAAAACAGCCTTCCCCCACCTCCAGAGGGCAAAAAATGGCCTCAAAAGAAGGCCTAAATCAGCTGGCCAGGGCACACATACAAAATGAAGCTGACAGGGCAATGCCTCGAGCGGCCTAAGAAATGGTTCCGTGTGCCACCTGTGGCACCTGTGCCATAGGTTCGCCATCATGGGTATAGGGCTTCCTGCCTAGCAGGGAGTTGGACTAGATGACCCCCAAGGGATAGATAGAGAGGCAGAAATAAGGTAGGTATGTAGGTAGGTAGGTAGATAGGTGAGTGGATAGATAGATAGATAGATACAAAGAAAGAAAGAAAGAAAGAAAGAAAGAAAGAAAGAAAGAAAGAAAGAAAGAAAGAAAGAAAGAGACAGTAGGTAGGTAGGTAGGTAAGTAGGTAGGTAGGTAGGTAGGTAGAGGGAGAAATGAAGAAATATAGTAGTTAGGCAGGTAGGTAGGTAGGTAGGTACATAGGTAGGGGGATGGATAGAAAAATAGATAGGGAGAAATACAGTAGATAGGTAGGTAGAGGGATAGACAGAGAGGGAGAAATACAGTAGGTAGGCAGGTAGGTGGATAGGGGGATAGATAGAGAGGGAGAAATACATTAGGTAGGTAGGTATGTAGGTGGAGGGAGAAAGCAAGAAATACAATACGTAGGTAAGTGGAGGGATAGACAGAGAGGGAGAAATACGGTAGGTAGGTAGGTAGGTGTATAGATAGCAAGAAATACGGTAGGTAGGTAGAGGGATAGAGGGGGGGAAATACAGTAGGTAGGTAGATAGAGGGGAAAAAGAAAGAAATACAGTAGGTAGGTAGGTAGAGGGATAGACAGAGAGGGAGAAATACAGTAGGTAGGTAGGTAGAGGAATAGAGGGGGGGAAATACAGTAGGTAGGTAGGTAGATAGAGGGAAAAAGAAAGAAATACAGTAGGTAGGTAGGTAGAGGGATAGACAGAGAGGGAGAAATACAGTAGGTAGGCAGGTAGGTAGATAGGGGGATAGATAGAGTCAGAAATATAGTAGGTAGGTAGGTAGGTAGGTAGGTAGGTAGGTAGGTAGAGGGATAGAGAGGGGGAAATACAATAGGTAGGTAGGTAGGTAGAGGGAGAAAGAAAGAAATACAGTAGGTAGGTAGGTACAGGGATAGATAGATAGATAGATAGATCGATAGATCGATAGATCGATAGATCGATAGATAGATAGAGAAAAATACAGTAGGTAGGTAGGTTGGGGCTTATATGGTGGTTGTGTGTATGTGTGCAGGTGTAGATCTACACACAGATTGGTTGGCCATTTAACCAGACTGGGCCACAGCAACGCGTGGCCGGGTATAGCTAGTCTATATAAATAAAAATGTAAAATAGTTTGTACGAATCCACTAATCTCAAAAACTACTGGACCGATTTACCTCAAATTTTGACACAATGTTCCCAAGGACTTCCGATAATAGAATACCTATTCATTTTGTGCCTAGCACATGTGTGTCATGTGCAAGGTACACAAATGTAAAATGTACCCACTGATCAGGTTTTCACCTCCCTGTAACTCCTCCCACCAACAGTCATTTCCTCAAGAACACTGTACAGAGGCCTCTTAGGGCCAAAAAGGCACTGGGATAGCAAACTCCCAGGTGGCCCATAGAGAGAGAGAGAGAGAGAGACGGAGAAATACAGTTTAATAAAAGAAGGACTAGGGGAGACATGATAGCAGCCTTCCAATATCTCAGGGGTTGCCACAAAGAAGAAGGAGTCAAGCTATTCTCCAAAGTACCTGAGGGCAGAACAAGAAGCAATGGGTGGAAACTAATCAAGGAGAGAAGCAACAGAACTGAGGAGGAATTTCCTGACAGTGAGAACAATTAATCAGTGGAACAGAAGTTGCCTCCAGAAGTTGTGAATGCCCCAACACTGCAGGTCTTCAAGAAGATGTTGGATAGCCATTTGTCTGAAATGGTATAGGGAGTGATGGCAAACCTTTTTTGGCTCGCATGCCAAAAGCAGGAGGAGTGCAGGGGCGATGTGCACAGGTGTGTCACATCCATAATGCTATGTGCATGACCCCCTGCACTTGGCATGCTTTTTATGTCCTCCCCAGGCTCCAGACGCTTTATAGGAGCCTAGGGAGAGTGAAAAAAGCCTTCCCCCACCTCCAGAGGACAAAAAATGGCCTCAAAAGATGGCCTAATCAGCTGGCCAGGGCACACTTACACACTGAAGCTGACAGGGCAATGCCTCGCATGCCCTAAGAAATGGTTCCGTGTGCCACCTGTGGTACCCATGCCATAGGTTCTCCATCATGGGTATAGGGCTTTCTGCCTAGGCAGGGAGTTGGACTAGATGACCTCCAAGGTCCCTTCCAACTCTGCTATTATATTATTGTACTACAGTAGGTAGGTAGATAGGATAGATAGAGAGGGAGAAATACAGTAGATAGGTAGGTAGGTAGGTAGGTAGGTAGGTAGGTAGGTTGGTAGGAAGGTAGGTAGAGGGAGAAAGGAAGAAATATAGTAGGTAGGTAGGTAGGTAGGTAGGTAGGTAGGTAGGTAGCGGGATAGATAGGGAGAAATACAGTAGGTAGGTAGAGGGAGAAAGGAAGAAATATGGTAGGTAGGTAGGGGGATAGATAGATAGATAGATAGATAGATAGATAGATAGATAGATAGATAGATAGATAGATAGATAGATAGATAGATAGATAGATAGAAATACAGTAGGTAGGTAGGGGGATAGATAGATAGGGAGAAATACAGTAGGTAGGTAGGTAGAGGGATAGATAGAGAGGGAGAAATACAGTAGGTAGGCAGGTAGGTAGATAGGGGGATAGATAGAGAGAGAGAAATACAATAGGTAGGTAGGTAGGTAGGTAGGTAGGTAGGTAGAGGAAGAAAGGAAGAAATGTAGGTAGGTAAGTAGAGGGATAGAGAGGGAGAAATACTGTAGGTAGGTAGGTAGGTGTATAGATAGATAGGGAGAAATACAGTAGGTAGGTAGGTAGGTAGGTAGGTAGAGGAATAGAGAGGGAGAAATACAGTAGGTAGGTAGGTAGAGGGATAGAGAGGGGGAAATAGAATAGGTAGGTAGATAGAGGGATAGATAGAGAGGGAGAAATACAGTAGGTAGGTAGGTTGGGGGTTATATGGTGGTTGTGTGTATGTGTGCAGGTGTAGATCTGTACACAGATTGGTTGGCCATTTAGAAAAAGAAGGCGGAGCCTCCCGCGTTGACACAACTGGGCTCCCTAAGCTGCAGGGGCCAGCTGGAATTCGCCTCCCCCATGATTCTTTAAAGAATCTAAGCCGCCCTGGAGGGGTGGTGATTAGGAGATAAATCTTCGCTGGGTGCAGGGATCACGCAAGATCCCTGCCCGATACAAAGCAAAATCTCTGAAGGGAGGCGAAATTGCATTCCCCCCCCCCCCTTTTCTGGAGGGTGGACCGAAGGCTAAGGGAGAATCTCTGGAAGAAAGGAATTCCTGCAAAGAGATTATATACATCGGGAAGGTATTTTGTTTTTGTATTTAAAACACATTGCTAAGAAACCTTTTTTTCTACCAAAACTTTGAATCTAAAGGCAAGCGGTGAATCTTAATTGAACTGTGAGATTTCTCTGGTCTACACAATGCTTTGAAATGGCGGATTGAACTGTAAGGAAGAAATAGCCATTTCCATTTGCGCTGAAAGGGATCGGATTACTTTTCTAATTCTTTTTTTTCCTGGTCTTTTCAATTTATTTCACTCAAAATTTTGAAACTTGGAGCACTTTTACAATCTTACAATTGTTTGGACACTCTACTGCACATTTTTAAATTTAAATAAGGACTATATCTTTATTTCTCTTTGTTTTTGTTCTCCTTCCAACAAAAAGGACTGAAACACTATTAAACTATTTAAGTATTTGTTACATTGTGTTGCTCTCGGAAAAACAGTGGGCGGATATGTATGAACAGAATTTTTGGAAACATTGAGTAGAAACAAACTAACAGAGATAAGCTAACTGTTAACAAGGTAATTGGAGTTACTTTTTCCTACTTTGTGGATTCCCCAAAATGTCTGCGCATATGGATATATATACTGCAGAAAATCAGGAGCTTCTGGCAGAAATCTTGAAAGAATTAAAAAAATTTCATGTAACATTTGATATTTCACCAAGTGAAGAATTTAAAGAAATTAAAGAAGATAAGGAAAGAGATTGTGGTAATGGATTGGATTTAACTGAGGAGGAAGGGGAAAACCCAGGAAAGGGGATAATATCAAGACCCTATCAGAAATTTGAATTTCAACCCAACCGGCAAAAGGAAGGAAAAAGAAAAGAAAAGAAAGGGAAAATCACACCAGAGATAAACTTGACATTTAAAAATAAACCAAATATCAGAAGAATTGGTGAGCGCTATGATTGTACAGCTATATTGGATCACAATGTGCCAATGGAAGTCCATAAAGAACTTGGGAAGAGGAAAAAAATCAGATGGAGAATACAGGCCATGAAAGAGGCAAATTTAATTTACCTCTGCAGAGACAACGGCTGAAAAGAGGAACTTTTATCCTTTGATGAGTAATAACTAGGTTGTGTTTAAATTACTATCAAGGATTATTAATTAATTGATTGTTAATAATAATAATTTAATAATAATTTTAATTTGTTGACCGCTCCTTCTCTCCATAGGGACTCGGAGCGGTGCACAGGGAAAAACTAAAACAATAAATATACAAACACATTAAAAACAAATTAAACATAATAATAATAATAATAATAATAATTATTATTATTATTATAATAATAATATATCATTAACAAAAACATAATCTTATTATAAGCATCTATAATAATTATTATAATTATAATAATAATAATTATAGATGCTTATAATAAGATTATGTTTTTGTTAATGATATATATTTGCTTATCTATAGATGGGGAATTATGTTATTTAGATGGTGATAGAAAGATTATGTTTTAGTTAATGATATATATTTGCTAATCTATAGATGGGGAATTATGCTATTTAGATGGTTATAGAAAGATTATGTGTTAGTGAATGATATATATTTGCTTATCTATAGATGGGGAATTATGCTATTAAGATGGTCACAGAATACTCTTGGTAAATGATCAATCAATTAACAGTTACATAAAATTTTAGATAATTATATGGAATCTATAGAGATATGATGGGATTAAATAAGGGATATTAATAATTAACTAGGATTTAAAGACATTATTAAAGAAAAAAATAGATTGAGGCTAAAATACTTGAAAAGACCTGTGGATATTGATATTAAATTATAGGATAAATTATTAGATTTAAAATTAATAAAATGAGACTACTTATGAATAATAACTACTTCTGAAGGGCACAGAATTTATGGATACCGGATTAGGTTTTCTTATATTTAAATTTATTTAAATTTATCGATTTTGGTTTTTGGTTTTGAAATTATAAATGCCATCAACATAAAATAGAGCTGGCTCAGAGGCTGAAATACACCAAGCAAATGAGATGAAGAGTGTGGAGTAGAGGAGAGAGGGAAGAAGAGAGGGAAAGGAGAGAGGGCAAGGAGGGGGAAGAGGAGGAGAGAAAGGAGGAGTGGAAAGGGGAGAGAGGAGAAGGAGAGAGGAAGGGGAAGTAGAGAAGGGAAGGGCGACAGAGGGAAGAAAGGAGGTAGGGAGGAGGTAGGGAGGAGGAGGAGAGAGGGGGAAGAAAATGATGGATAAGGCACAAATATGGTGTATGGAGAGCAGAAGAGCCAATAATTGTTTTCTGGGAGTTGATGGTAAAATGAAATGATGTAAACATTTAATAATACAATATGATGTTGGCTATGTAATAGTATATACGTGGTTATATGTTTTTTGAAAATGGAAAATAATAAAAATATATATAATTTTAAAAAAAAGATGGTTGGCCATTTAACCAGACTGGGCCACAGCAACGCGTGGCCGAGTATAGCTAGTCTTTAATAAAATTACTATAAACTAGTATCTATAAAATAGTATCATTAAATAAACAAGCTTATCAAATAGATGTGTGTGTGTGTGTATGTATACACACACATGTACACATACATTTGATATTTTTGGTCTATTTACAAGGAGAGTCATAATAATTTCGGTCTGCATATTCTGCTAAATTGGCAATAAAAATATACTGTAAAGGTGACTCCTAGAGCGACACAAATATTTAATGAAATGTATATTCTTAAAACTTCCTTGCATCACAGCTGTAGTAGGTATATTGAGATGTGGAATTAGTATGCCTACACATCTGGGAGGTGCTCTGGTAAAAGAGAGTTTACTCTTTCTAGAGAACTATTTCTGTTGAAACTGTAAAACGGCAAAAGGTATTCTTCAAGGTAATTGTTTGTCAGCAACCTTGCAACAGGCATCATATAGGTATTTATTTATTTTTATTTCATTTGTCAATAAGTACAAGGAAACAAGTATGAAAAACACATGAAAAAATGGCACAAATAAATGAATAAAATAAGGAAAACATAGCCATAAACACATAAAAAGTGTACATATAAATGGGACAGTAGGACAGGGACATTAGGCACGCTGGTGCACTTATGTACGCCCCCTTAGTGACCTCTTAAGAAATGTGTAAGGTCCATGTTAGACAGCTTAAGGTAGAAGGTATGGGGGTTAGAGGAAATAACAGGATCAGATAGGGTGTTCCACACATTTACTATTCTATTGCTGAAATTGTTTTTCCTGCAATCAAGATTCGAACAGTTTGTATCTATTGATAGCCTTTGTATTATTGCAGTTGAAATGACTGGTAGGACGTTATGCCAGATTATCATGTGCACTAAGGTCAGGTCGGAACATAAATGGCATAGTTCAAGATTATCCAGGCCTAAAATTTTAAGCCTGGTGGTATACAGAATTGTATTACGAGCAGAGGAGTTCAATTCTCTTCTTGTAAAATACCTCTGGACCCTCTCTAATGTTTTGATGTCCGAAATGCAGTATAGATTCCAGGCAGATTAGCAGTATTCAAGTATAGGTGTGGTAAAGGTTTTGTAATTAAAAAATTAAAAGTACAAACTGAAAATACAAACTAGGAAAGAAAAGGAAAAACATAGCCTTACCTTTTACACTTAGCAATAATCACTGGTTACCAATGAATTCACTACTATATGAACAATACAAGGTATTGTTGCAATATAGGAAAAACCTATGCTGTAGTAAGACATATTGTTGTATCCTTTGATGAATAGCAAACATTTCTTTTCCAAAAACAATTGATTACAAATCTTTCTTTCTGGCAAACTTTTGGCGTGGGTGATTTTAATCAGAAATTCTATGAAAGAAAAAAAATAACCAAATGACGACCACAAATCTAAATGGGACCTCACAATTCTGATTTGAAAGAAAACATATGCAAAATGCAAATGAGCATTTAAGAAAGTATGAAGTTAAGTTTATTTGGGATAAGCAAAGGAGAAAAAATTGAAATTGGCAATTGAGCCATTTTGTTTCTCCGTTTTTTAAAAACTCAGTTTCTGGTTGAAAGCAGATTGTATGAAAATCCACAATTTGTTATTCTGGAGAGCCTGTGAAAATAGCAAATGCAGAATCCACATATTCTCAGCTCATACTATAATTTCCTTATTTAACATAGAATGGCTTGCAAAGCCCATTAAAGAGGGGGCGGAGGGAGGATAAATATAAGTCATGGCACAGTGACTAAAATGTTCTCAAGATCTCAAGATCTCTGGAACAAGTAAATAGTTCATTTAAAAATATATACAAAAATCAAAACAAAAACTGAAACAGCCTAAAATACATTTAGGAACAAACTATCCAAGCGTTCATTTCCACAGCCCTGGATCTTCATTTATCTTGTCCTATTGTAGTATAAACCATTGGGTTAACCAGCAAAAGAAAGCCCTGGGACATTGTTTTTCCAAAGGATTAACTTTGCTGATAATTCCACATAGGTACAGAAGTAGCAACGCCAGTTTGAAAACAACCTAGGTAAAATTGCCCTTTTCTCCCTGGACCTCCCTCAATTCATTATCCTCCAATTAGCTGAATTCATTTTGTTTTGGGGATGACCTGAGTGCCTCAGAATTTTCCAGTATTTGACCTTGGGATGTTGGATCTGTCCAAGGGTTCAGTCAAGAATTATAGAGAGAGGCGGAGCCTGCGTTACAACGATGCAACGTTTGATCCTGCTGCTGCAAGATCATCATTGATTCTTTTGCTGCTGGACAGTCTAATTGGACCTAAACTGTCCTGAAGGGACAGCGAAGATAAAGATGAATCTTTGCTGATCACAGGGATATCGCAAATCCCTGTTTGATCCAAAGGACGGGCTTCAAATCCGCGGTAAACGGATAGCCCCTCCCCCCCAGGCTGGCAAAGTTGCAGATGGCTCAATTAAGAAGGAGGGAGAAGTGAAAGTGGATTCTAGCTGGAATGTTTATTGTCTTAAAGAGACAGCTGCAAAAGAGACAGCCGGTAAAAATCTTTTAAACTAAGCTGAAACTTTAAAAAAAATAAAAAACAAGCGGCGGAATTAAGCACCGGAGGACTTGGTCAGTGGGTTATCACAACCTCTCTAATTCATATTTCAAACGGAACCTATGAAGAACTCTTAAAAGAAACGGAGTATGTTTTTTCCCCTCTTCTATTTTTTTTCCTGCTTACAACCTTGGACTAAATCTCTTCCTTTTCATTAGTATGTGTGACGTTTAAACTTTTTTCTCTTCTTTTTACTACACTTAAGAATAACTTAGAATTTAATTTCTTTTTGAAAAAACTAAGATATAAAAAGAAACAAGAAAAATTATAATGCTTGAAACAACAGAAGGGAAAATGGCTCTGCTATTTGTATATTAAAATCGCTTCACCTCACCGCGGGGAGGCGGAACCGGATACTCCTAGATGGTTCCGCCCCAGGCTTCTAATGGCCCCGGAAAGGTTCCAGAGGGAGCTTGGGCCAATTCCTGTGACCCTGCCTCGCGACGCGACTGAGGACCTAGTGGCCGCATGGTTAAGTGCAGCCACGGGGGCCTTGGACCGAGTCGCGCCCTTGCGGCCTCTCTTGCAGCGTCGAACCACTCAGGCTCCCTGGTTTAATGAGGAGCTTCGGGGGATGAAGCGCCACAAGAGACGCCTAGAGAGCAGATGGAGATCCTCTCGCTCCGAAGCCGACCGAACACTAGTGAGAACCCATATTAGGACTTAATTAGTGGCGATTAGGGTGGCCAAACGGGAGTACTGTGCCACCCTTATTGCATCCGCAGATAACCGCCCTGCCGCCCTGTTTGGAGTGACCCGCTCCCTCCTTCATCAGAGGCCGCGGGAAGCCCCTTTACAAGGGCGAACAGAGGAATTTGGGATGTATCTGCAGGAGAAAATCACTCGGATTCGGAATGAGCTACCCTCCATCGCTAGTGGTCCTGTGGGACTGTCCGAGACTAGTCTTGAGGTTCCTTCTTGGGAGGAGTTTGACTTTGTTACCACCGAGGATATGGACAGGTTGTCAAGGAAACTTAGGGCGACCACATGTTTATTGGACCCGTGTCCCTCCTGGCTTGTACTGGCATCCTGGGAGACGACACGAGGCTGGCTCCAGGGCATTGTCAATGCATCTTTGAGTGAGGGGTCCGTACCTGCCGTCTTGAAAGAGGTGGTAGTGAGGCCCCTCCTCAAGAAGCCGTCCCTGGACCCGGCATTATTAGAGAACTATCGTCAGGTCTCCAACCTTCACTTTTTGGTGAAGGTTGTTGAGAGTGTGGTAGCCCAACAGTTTCTGCGACACCTGGAGGAAGTTGATTATCTAGACCCGCGCCAGTCCGGCTTCCGACCCGGTCACAGCACCGAGACGGCATTGGTCGCGTTGGTTGATGATCTCTGGAGGGCGCGGGATAGAGGTTATTCCTCTATCCTAGTCCTATTAGACCTCTCGGCGGCTTTTGATACCATCGACCATGGTATCCTATTGCACCGACTGGGGGGGTTGGGGCTGGGAGGCACCGTTTTGCGGTGGTTCTCATCCTACCTCTCTGGTCGGTCGCAATATGTGTTGACGGGAGGGCAGAGGTCGACCTCGAGGCCTCTCTTATGTGGGGTTCCTCAGGGGTCGGTCCTCTCGCCCCTCCCAAGCTCAACCCTGCCAAGACTGAGTGGCTGTGGTTTCCGGCACCCCGGTTCAGCCAGATTACACCAACTCTGGCCATTGGGGGCGAAACACTGGCCCCCGTGGAGAGGGCGCGCAATTTGGGTGTCCTCCTGGATTCCCGGCTGTCCATGGAGGACCATGTGGCGGCCGTGGCCAGGGGGGCGTTTCATCAGGTACGCCTGATGCGCCAATTGCGCCCCTTACTGGACCGGGCTGCCCTTCGCACAGTCACTCAAGCTCTCGTGACGTCCCGACTCGACTACTGTAATGCTCTCTACATGGGGCTTCCCTTGAGGTGCACTCGAAAGCTACAGCTAGTCCAAAACGCAGCCGCGCGGGTGATTATGGGAGCCACTAGATGCTCCCACATAACACCGATCCTGCGCGAGCTGCATTGGCTTCCTGTGGTTTTTCGAGTGCGCTTCAAGGTTTTGACAACTATCTTTAAAGCGCTCCATGGCTCGGGGCCTAGTTATATGCGAGACCGCCTCCTGCCCCATACATCCCTTAGACCGATACGCTCCCACAGAGAGGGCCTTCTCAGGGTGCCGTCGGCCGGACAATGCCGACTGGCGACACCCAGGGGAAGAGCCTTCTCTGTGGCGGGCCCAGCCCTTTGGAATGACCTACCCCCTGAATTACGTACCATCACCGACCTCCGCCTCTTCCGCCAATGTCTTAAGACATATTTGTTCCAACAAGCCGGCCTAGCCTAACCTCCCATGGGGACTTTTAGGTAGTTTTAAATTGGGTTTTTAAAATTTGGTTTTAGCGCAGGATAGGTTTATTTAATAGTTTTTTAAATTATATTTATTGTATTTTGTATGTTTTTAAATTTTCCTGTGCGCCGCCCTGGGTCCTTTGTGGAGAAGGGCGGGATATAAATTTAAATAAATAAATAAATAAATCCCTTAGACCAGGGGTCTGCAAAGTTGGCTCTTTGAAGACCGGTGGACTTCAACTCCCAGAATTCGCCAGCCAGCATAGCTGGCTGGGGAATTCTGGAAGTTGAAGTCCACCGGTCTTCAAAGAGCCAACTTTGCAGACCCCTGCCTTAGACCGATACGCTCCCACAGAGAGGGCCTTCTCAGGGTGCCTTCGGCCGGACAATGCCGACTGGCGACACCCAGGGGAAGAGCCTTCTCTGTGGCGGGCCCAGCCCTTTGGAACGACCTACCCCCCGAATTACGCACCATCACCGACCTCCGCCTCTTCCGCCAATGTCTAAAGACATACCTATTCCAACAAGCCGGCCTAGCCTAACCTCCCATGGGAACTTTTAGATAATTTTAAATTGGGTATTTTAAAATTGGGTTTTTAGCATAGGATATGACGGCTTAATTTATATTTTAAATTGTGTATTTATTTTTGTATTCTGTATGTTTTTTAAATTTCCTGTGCGCCGCCCTGGGTCCTCTGCGGAGAAGGGCGGGATATAAATGTAAATAAACTAAACTAAACTAAAATAGGTGGATATGTTCAAAGAACTGCAGTTTGCTTAAAAGTGAAAGAAGAATTGCTTGTTTTTCTTTACAAATGCTTTTTGAAGCCTAATTTTAACTAGAGATTCGATTATGAATTTGAGTTTGTTAAAAGCATTCCCTAAGCCAGGGTAGAAGCCCTTTTCTTTTCATTTCATCAACAATTGGACAACGGTGTATACTAAATAACAACAAAAAATGTTTCATTGTAAGAAATGATGGATACAATACAGCAATACTCTAATTCATTTGAAAAAAAATTAGATCATTTAATTGGAGAATATGAGGAAAAGGATGGAGTTATATATCAAATAGAAAAAACAGAGGCTGGTTCCTTAAGCACTAAGAAGGAAAATAACCACAAAGAAACTAAAATGGCTGATCCTTTTGATGAGTAGCTTATGTCCGGCAATGGGAAAAGTGGAACATGGAAAGATGAATCAGATGGATGGGAACTCCACCACAGTTGGCAAGATTTAGAAGAAGAAACAACAAAAGAATTTATGATTTTAAAGAAAGAAACTTTACTAGTAACACCACTGATAACAATCCTGACACTTAAAATTAAACTAACTAAGGAAGGAGAAGGAGAAGGGCTCCAAAATGACAGGAAAGAACTTACAAATGATGCAAAGAGAAGTCCGCACAAATTGGATTAAGAATATGTTCAGAAGAATTATGCCACAAATGGCAGAAGATGTGATATTGTTTTATTACTGGAAGGATACAGGCTGATAGATAAAAGATTACCGTATTTTTCGGAGTATAAGATGCACCTTTTTTTCTCTAAAAAGAGGCTGAAAATCTGGGTGCGTCTTATACAACGAATAAAGCATTTTTTGCCTCCTGGAACCCCGTCCCCTTCACAAAACTGGCTGTGCCTAACCTTATGGAGGCTTCCAGAGAGCTCCTGGGGGCTAGGGAGGGCCGAAATTAGCCTCAAACGGGCAGTTTTTTGCCCCCCCAGCCCCCAGCAGCACTCTATAAGCCTCCATAGGGCTATGCATGCAATTTATTTGACACAAAAATGGCCCATTTTCGCGATAAATGGGCAATTTTCTTGCTTATTTTTGACTCCCCCACCCCCCCAGGAGCACTCTGCAAGCCCCCCCAAGGCTAGTCATGCTTTTTATTTGGAAAAAAAAACGGCCCCATTTTCACGGAGAAACGGGCCGTTTGGGGGAGGTTTGCAGAATACAAAAGGTTTTTTCCCCCTGTTCTTTAACTGTTTCTGTGCCAGCAGAAATAAAGTCCTAAGGTTTATCAGCAATTTCCTTCCCCAGGACATGGATAAATGCACCTGCAAACATCAACCTACCTACCTACTCTCTCTCTCTACCTACCCACTGTATTTCTCTCTCTCTATCCTTCTACTTACTTACCTACACACACACTCTCTCTCTTCCTACCTACTGTATTTCTCTCTCTCTCTCTCTCTCTCTCTCTTCCTTTATCTACCTACCTACACACACTCCCTTTCTCTTCCTACCTATCTACTGTATTTCTCTCTCTATTCTCTCTCTCTCTCTATTGCTTTATCTATCTACCTACCTACACACTCTCTCTCACTACCTACCTACTGAATTTCTCTCTTTCTATTTCTCTGTCTATTCTTCTACCTACCTATCTACCTACACATTCTTTCTCCCTCCCTCCCTACTGTATTTCTCTCTATTTCTCTTTATCTACCTACCTACCTACTCTCTCTAACCTACCTACATACCTACCTACCTATCTACCTACCTACCTACTGTATTTCTCTTTCTTTCTCTCCCTCTCTCTCCCTCTATCTACCTATAAATGTATATATATGCATAGTTATAAGTGGTAATTGGAAATGAATACTGAATAGTATATATTAAAGGAGATGAGTAATTATTATTGATGTTTGGTTAAAATAGGCTACAGGAAATAATGATTTTGGAGGATAGTAGAATTAACAAATATGATGCCAACATGTGGCTATGTTCTAAGTTTTTATTGGTATGTTTTAAAATGAAGGATGTATAATACAATTATAATTAATTAAGGAAGGCATGAAAAAGATAAAGTTTATAAATATATTTGATGTGATGTACTTGAAATAATATGAAATAATATGAAACTTAGATGAATATCGAAGAGATGTATAAAAATATTTTGCAATCAGCAGATACAGTTTCTATAATGTGAGATGAAGGATTTTTATGTTGTGTTTAAAAATAAAAAAAATAAAAAAAATTGATTAAAAAAAAAGAACCATAGAGAATAATAATAATCATGAATCATATTATCTTCATATTTACACAGTGAATATATTATAGGACTGTCAGGACTGGAAGTGATGACACAATCAAAATAAAGGTTGAAATATTTTGAGTTATGCAGACAACAGCACTTTATTAATTTAAAGAAGAGTTAAAAGACATAAAATATGAAATAAAGATGGAATGTAAAATATCTAATACTATGAAACTGATAAAAACCCACTTACTTAATGAACTTGCAGTTGATGTTGAAAAAGTCAAGATGTTAGATAGTTTCTTTTGAGCTGAAAAACAGATAAACCTGGACACATACAAGCGAAACAAATAGAAAATTAATCCTAGTGAGGAACACAACCATAAACATAGACAAGATCATAAGGAACAAAAATGAAGACAACGCTGATTTATTAAAGTCGTATTCTTTTCAGTAGTAATGTAGTTGTGAAAGCTGAAGAATGAGAGAGAACTTCTGAATTCCAAGCCCCCCCCCTCCCCAATTTTACAGACCTTGTCAATGGTTTTAGGAGGATGACAGATTACAAAAACTGATTACACTTAACAAAGCGGGGCTACAGAGAAGGCAGGGACGACAAGGATCAGATTCCTGGACTGTTTCTAAGAAAGCTGCCGGTTGTCATCGGGACAAATCAAGGAAACGGGTATTTGTCTCTCCTGTCACCAGGCTAAGTAACCGACAGAGGGCTATCCCGATTGTGATCTCTTCCCACCACAGCAAAGTTGCTTTCCCGCTACCTACCTTTTAACCTTCTTCCCCAGACCTTCCTACAGGTTTCCTGCCCAAATCTTTCCCCGCTTGCATTCCTTCAACGCCACTTCGCCTTCTTTCCCCAGACTCTCCCTACCGACTCCTCCCCACCACCCCCGGGGGGCGGGGCTTGGCGGGAGGGGGGAGGGAGGGAGCTCACCAGCTTCGCGACGCGACCCCGACGAAACTCAACGGGGAACCCCGGAAGTGAGCTGAAGCAGCGGCCGCGTTTAGCGCAGGCGCACCTCTTACGTCACCGTTCCACTTAGAGCTTCAAAAGTGGAAAACGCTTAGAGTGAACTAAGCTTCCGTTTCAGTAGCTGCTTCCTTCCCACTCTGAGATTGAGGAGGGCAGTTTCAAGTGCAAAAAGTGAACCAGCGATATTGAGTAGGAGTAGTAACACGCTTCTGCCTCCTCCTTTTTTCAGATCGGTCGAACACACACACACAAAAAATACTATTTCATACAGCGTATAGGGTGAATTCCGAAATACTCTGAACAGTGTAGAACAAATGCCACAAAGGGAAGCGGCGGCGACTAAACTTCATGATTAGGTACATTCATGATCCCTTATCAAATGCGCCTATTACCTTCAGTATCGAAGCACCGTGTCTGTCTTCCAATATCTATTGCTAAGGAATGGGGGGCAGGACGGGGCGGGGGAAATGTCATTGTGATCCCGCCCTGTCGCCGCTTTTCGCAGTCGTACGCGTGTCCCCTACTAAGATGGGACTTGCATTGACGAGCCTGCGTTTTTTTAAAAGGCAAATTATAGCAGGAAATTTCCTACTACCATAAAATTTAGAATATGTCCCTTTGCTGATATTCAAGCAGCGCAATTATACTAGGCTCCTCCATCAAAGTTACGATTCTGTCCTGGATTTCTCTGTCATATGTGCCACGCATTTCTTTTCATTGGGAGGACGGGAGGGGGACGAACCGACGGAAGGACGATAAGTGCTGAATTTTTGCTCATCACACAGGCAGTGCTAAGGATTGCCAGACTGTACTAGGCTAGATGATTGAAAGTATGAGAAAGTCACCCCCAACTCTGGTCACCTTTTAGTTCAGGGGTCTCCAACCTTTGCAACTTTAAGTCTGAAGGACTTCAGCTCCCAGAATTCTCCAGCCAGCAAAGCTGGCTGGGGAATTCTGGGAGCTGAAGTCCTTCAGACTTAAAAGTTGCAAAGGTTGGAGACCCCTGTTTTAGTTAATTGGCTTTTCAAAATCAAATTTGGATTCAGGTGTAGTTTCAAAACAGAACTTATGTAGTTGGATTACCATGCATGAGAAAAAGATGGGAAATGCCCCTATTGATTCTGAGATCAATTTACTATAGATTTCTTTTTTGCTGACTCTGCCTACCTAATAATGATGATATCACCTAGTTTAGTAATGAAATGTCTGCAAGAAAACTATCAAACTCAGAGAGCACAAAGGACCCCCGAGTTTAATCCTGAGCTACAAATATTCTCTTCTATGGATAAACCGTTGTTGGTTAAAGGGGCTCAGAGCTTGCCTTATATGAGGTGGATCCCAGTGGATTTCATTCTATTTTTTATCTACTGTAGATCTGCATCTTCTTGGTGTAAGAGTAATATATTTGTTAGATAGGGTGAACAGTTGAGACAGGGCTCAGGCTTCAGTGACAACAACAGATCTTTATGCAGCAAACTACTTACAGATCCAGTGGTGGCCTGCCTGACAGCTAACCCTTTTATAGGGTGCTGTCAGATGGCTCAGCTTTGAGTATTTTCCCACCTGAATGGAAGACCTTGGTGGAGCCTGTTGCTCCAGTCTCCATATCTATTACCCCCTTCCCCTCTTAGTTGGGCGTACCCAATTAGTCCCATAGTCCCGTATGTAGGCAGGGCACTTGTGAATCCTTTCAGACCCGTGCAGCTCAGTTGGCCCATTAACAGTTTGGTGGGACTTCTTCCTGTAGTGGCACTTGGCATGATGTGCTGTATGAGGAGGAATTTATCAACCTGGGTTTGCCAATCATCTGGGCCCTTTCTAGATAGAGCTTCTTTGGCAGATGGCACCATTCTTTTCAGTTGGCCATTGCTGGCCGGGTGGAAAGGGGTGACTAGGGAATGTCTGATCCCCTGCTCTGCAAAGAAGGTCTCAAATTGGATTGCTGTAAATTGGGCCCGTTGTACGAAACCAGAACATTGGGTAGGCTGTGCATGGAGAAAAGTCTCCATAGCACCTTGATGACCACCTCTGCCATGGTGGTGGTCATGAGGACTCTAACCATTTCGAGTGGGTGTCCACAACTATCAGGAAAGTTTGCCCATGCATAGGGCATGAAAAGTCAATGTGTCCCCTGGTGCCTTAGGCCTCTCCCATTCGTGCACGGGTGCCTCTGGGGGAGCGGGTCGGGATTCCTGGCATGATGTGCAGGTTGCTATCTACTCTGCGATCTCCCCATCCATATTAGGCCACCACACATAAGTCCTTGCCAATGCTTTCATCTGGACAATTCCAGGATGTCCTACATGCACCCTCATACAGCAGACAGTTCATTCTGTTTTAACACATACAGTTTGAATTCAACGCCAACTGGTCCCTTGGGCCACCCCCTCCACACCCAGTTGATGGAAAATAAATAAATAATGATATTATTATAGACAAAGTCCAACAAGAAGGGGATACTTGAAACAAATGTACCAAAAAACAACATCCAGAATAAGAAATAACAGAACAGAGGCTAGCAGATCCATGCCTATTTATAATCTATATAAATAAAAATGTAAAATAGTTTGTACGAATCCACTAATCTCAAAAAGTACCGGACCGATTTAAACGAAACTTTCACACAACGTAGCGAAGCACTTCGGATAATAGAATACCAAATCATTTTGTGCCTAGCACACGTGTGTTGTGTACAAATGACACACAAAAAAATGTACTCACTGAAATGTGATTTAACATCCCTGTAGCCACGCCCATCAAACTGCTTTTCAACTGCCAGTCTTGGAAAAGCCTCATACGGCGGCCTCTTGGGGCCAAAAAGGCACAGAGGATAGCAAACTCCCAGGTGGCCCATAGAGGGGGGGGGGAATTCTGCTCAGGACTGTTCTCTGAGGTAAAAAAAATGGAGCCAGGCAGCTGCTTTAAACTGTTTAATACCAACTGAACCAAACTGTTACAAAGAATCACCCATCTGACAGCACAGTTTAATGAAAAGAAGGACTAGGAAAGACATGATAGCAGCCTTCCAATATCTCAGGGGTTGCCCCAAAGAAGAGGGAGTCAAGCTATTCACCAAGGCACCTGAGGGCAGAACAAGAAGCAATGGGTGGAAACTAATCAAGGAGAGAAGCAACCTAGAACTGAGGGCAAATTTCCTGGCAGTGAGAACTATTAACCAGTGGAACATCTTGCCACCAGAAGTTATGGATGCCCCAACATTGAAGAGAGAAGAGACTGGAAAACCATTTGTCTGAAACGGCATAGGGTCTCCTGCTTGAGCAGCGGGGTTGGACTAGATGACCTCCAAGGTCCCTTCCAACTCTGCTATTGTATTATTGTATTACAGTAGGTAGGTAGATAGGGGAATAGAGAGACAGGGAGAAATACAGTTTAATAAAAGAGGGACTAGGGGAGACAGCATAGCAGCCTTCCAATATCTCAGAGGTTGCCACAAAGAACAGGGAGTCAAGCTATTCTCCAAAGCACCTGAGGGCAGAACAAGAAGCAATGGGTGGAAACTAATCAAGGAGAGAAGCAACTTAGAACTGAGGAGAAATTTCCTGACAGTTAGAACAATTAATCAGTGGAACAACTTGCCTCCAGAAGTTGTGAATGCCCCAACACTGGAAGTCTTCAAGAAGATGTTGGATAGCCATTAGTCTGAAATGGTATAGGGCAGTGATGGCTAACCTTTTTTGGCTCATGTGTCAATAGCAGGGGGAGTGCAGGGGCGATGTGCACATGTGTGCCACATCCATAATGCTATGTGCATGACCCCCTGCATTTGGCATGCTTTTTACGTCATCCCCAGGCTCCAGAGGGTTTATAGGAGCCTGGGGAGGGTGAAAACAGCCTTCCCCCACCTCCAGAGGGCAAAAAATGGCCTCAAAAGAAGGCCTAAATCAGCTGGCCAGGGCACACATACAAACTGAAGCTGACAGGGCAATGCCTCGAGTGGCCTAAGAAATGGTTCCGTGTGCCACCTGTGGCACCCGTGCCATAGGTTCGCCATCATGGGTATAGGGCTTCCTGCCTAGCAGGGAGTTGGACTAGATGACCTCCAAGGGATAGATAGAGAGGCAGAAATAAGGTAGGTAGGTAGGTAGGTGGATAGATAGATAGATAGATAGGTAGATAGATAGATAGATAGATAGATAGATAGAAAGAAAGAAAGAAAGAAAGAAAGAAAGAAAGAAAGAAAGAGACAGTAGGTAGGTAGGTAGGTAGGTAGGTAGGTAGGTGGAGAAAGGAAGAAATATGGTAGGTAGGTAGGTAGGTACATAGGTAGGGTGATGGATAGATAGATAAGGAGAAATACAGTAGATAGGTAGGTAGAGGGATAGACAGAGAGGGAGAAATACAGTAGGTAGGCAGGTAGGTGGATAGGGGGATAGATAGAGAGGGAGAAATACAGTAGGTAGGCAGGTAGGTGGATAGGGGGATAGATAGAGAGGGAGAAATACAGTAGGTAGGTAGGTAGGTAGGTAGGTGGAGGGAGAAAGCAAGAAATACAATAGGTAAGTAGAGGGATAGACAGAGAGGGAGAAATACCGTAGGTAGGTAGGTAGGTGTATAGATAGCGAGAAGTACGGTAGGTAGGTAGGTAGAGGGATAGAGGGGGGGAAATACAGTAGGTAGGTAGATAGAGGGGAAAAGAAAGAAATACAGTAGGTAGATAGGTAGAGGGATAGACAGAGGGAGAAATACAGTAGGTAGGTAGGTAGAGGCGTGGAAGAAGCGTGGTCTTAGGGGTTTTTTAATTTTTAAATTAATGTCTATTTTAGGGGGTACCAGGGAGGGGGGAGGGGATAGACAGGTAGAGGCGGGTGAGGGAAGAGAGGGCCAGGCCAGTGGGCGACGGAGGGTAGCGGAAGGTTCGGTTAGGAGCGGGGAGACTCAAGTCGTTCCGACAGAGGGCATTCCCATCCAAAAGGTCGTGGGGAGAGGCAGATCCGAGGGGAGACAAATGTTATCCTCCCGGTTGTGGGCGCGAAGCCGTTGGCTTCAAGCGGTCAAGTGCCTCAACCCCCGCAGGCTAGGTGGCCAGGGAGTACAGAGCCAGGGCCTGCGGCTGATGTTCTGCAACGCCAGGTCCGTTGCCAACAAAGCCCCCCTCGTTCATGACCTTGTGTCAGAGGGGGAGCCGGACCTGGTGGGAATTGCGGAGACCTGGTTGGGCCACGAGGGTGGACTCCCCCTCATTGAAATGTGCCCACCAGGTTACCGCGCGTTTCATCAGCCCCGGGCCCTAGGTAGGGGCGGTGGGGTAGCGGTCATTGTAAAGGAAGGTCTTGAACCGAGAGAGACCATTGTGCCACAGACTACCGGTTGTGAGTCCCTCTGTGTGAAGTGGGGCCTAGGGAGGCAGTTGGGCTTGCTGGTTGTATACCTGGCTCCCCGCTATGTAGCAGCAGCCCTGCCCGAGCTCCTCGAGGTGATCGCTACAGTGGCAGTTGAGACCCCCAGACTTTTAGTCATGGGGGACTTTAATCTGCCATCGGTGGGCGAATCATCCGAGGTGGCTCGGGAGTTCATGGCTTCCATGACGGCCATGGACCTGACCCAACTAATTCAAGGCCCCACTCACGAGGGTGGACATACACCGGATCTCATCTTTGTCTCAGGCCAATGGAAGAGTGATCTGGGTATAGGGGATATAGTCATCACACCCTTGTCATGGACAGACCACTCACTTCTCCGCTCGACTTTCCGACCGCTGCTCCCCTCCGTGGGGAGGCGGAACCTGAGTCACCAATCTGGTTCCGCCCCAGGCGCCTGATGGACCCGGAGGGGTTCCAAACGGCGCTTGGGCCAGTTCCTGTACCCCTGACCCGCGCCCCGATGGAGGACCTCGTGGCCGCATGGAATATTGCGACCACGGGAGCCTTGGATCGGGTCGCGCCCTTGCGGCCTCTCTTGCGGCGGCGAAACACCCTGGCTCCTTGGTTTACCGAGGAGCTGCGGGTGATGAAACGCCGCAAGAGATGCCTAGAGGGAAGATGGAGGTCTACCCGTTCTGAATCTGACCGGACACAGGTAAGAGCCCATTTACGGACTTACATTGTGGCGCTGAGAGTAGCCAAACGCCATCATTGTGCTACTCTCATAGCATCCGCAGAAAACCGCCCTGCCGCCCTGTTTAGGGTGACCCGCTCCCTCCTTCAACAGAGGGTGCGGGAAGCCCCGTTACAGGGTAGAGCAGAGGAATTTGTGACTTTTCTGCAGGAGAAAATCGCTCAGATACAGAACGAGCTAGCCCCCATTCATGGCCCAGTGGGATGCCACGAGACAGATCTTGTTTGGGAGGAGTTTGACTCCGTTACTTCCGAGGATATGGACAGGTTACGTGGGCGACTGCGAGCCACCACATGTTTATTGGACCCGTGTCCCTCCTGGCTTGTACTGGCATCCTGGGAGGTGACACGAGGCTGGCTCCAAGAGGTTGTCAACGCATCCTTAAGTGAGGGTTCCTTGCCTGCTTCCCTAAAAGAAGCGATGGTGAGGCCCCTCCTTAAGAAGCCCTCTTTGGATCCAGCTGTTTTGAACAACTACCGTCCAGTCTCCAACCTTCCCTTTTTGGCGAAGGTTGTTGAGAGTGTGGTGGCACAACAGTTTCCCCGTCACCTGGAGGAAGTTGATTATCTAGATCCGCGCCAGTCCGGCTTTCGGCCCGGGCATAGCACCGAGACGGCATTGGTCGCGTTGGTTGATGATCTCTGGAGGGCCAGAGATGGGGGATGTTCCTCCATCCTGGTCCTATTAGACCTCTCGGCGGCTTTCGATACCATCGACCATGGTATCCTATTGCATCGGCTGGGGGGGTTGGGGGTGGGAGGCACCGTTTTACGGTGGTTCTCCTCCTACCTTTCTGGCCGATCGCAATTTGTGTTGGCAGGGGGGCAGAGGTCGACTGCGAGACCCCTCGTATGTGGGGTGCCTCAGGGGTCGGTCCTCTCGCCCCTCCTGTTCAACACATACATGAAGCCGCTGGGTGAGATCATCCGTGGTTTTGGGGTAGAGTACCATCTATACGCTGATGATACTCAGTTGTATATATCTACCCCAAACCACCCCAACGATGCCGTAGCGGTGATGTGCCAGTGCCTGGAAGCCGTACGGATCTGGATGGGAAGTAACGGACTCAGGCTCAACCCGACCAAGACCGAGTGGCTGTGGTTTCCGGCCGCCCGATTCAACCAGCTCACTCCATCGCTGGCCATAGGGGGCGAACATCTTGCCTCTGTGGATGGGGCGCGCAATTTGGGTGTCCTCCTGGATGCCCGGCTGTCCATGGAAGATCAAGTGACGGCCGTGGCCAGGAGGCCGTTTTACCAGGTTCGCCTGGTTCGCCAATTTCGCCCCCTATTGGATCGGGACGCCCTTCGCACAGTCACTCATGCGCTCGTGACATCCCGACTGGACTATTGCAACTCTCTCTACATGGGGCTTCCCTTGAGGTGCACCCGGAGACTTCAGCTAGTCCAGAATGCAGCCGCGCGAGCAATTATGGGGGCCGCAAGGTCTACCCATGTAACACCGCTCCTGCGCGAGCTGCACTGGCTACCTGTCGTCTTCCGGGTGCGCTTCAAGGTGTTAATTATCATCTTTAAAGCGCTCCATGGCTCGGGACCTAGCTATCTGCGGGATCGGATCCTGCCTCATACATCCTCACGGCCGATTCGCTCCCACAGAGAGGGACTTCTCCGGGTGCCGTCCACTAGACTGTGTCAGCGGGCGACACCCAGGGGAAGGGCTCTCTCTGTGGTGGGCCCGGCCCTCTGGAACGACCTTCCCCCCGATATTAGGACAACCACGGACCTCCGCTCCTTCCGTCTTAAATTAAAAACTTACTTTTTCCGTCTGGCCAGCCTGGGATAGTCCCCCTGTCTTGGGGTTTTACTGGGTAAATTTTAGTTTAGTTAGTTAAATGGGATTTTAGCGGTTTATAAGTATTAAAAAAAACAAAAAAAAAAACAAAACAGAGGGATAGAGGGGGGGAATACAGTAGGTAGGTAGGTAGGTAGAGGGAGAAAGAAAGAAATATAGTAGGTAGGTAGGTAGATGGATAGATAGACAGACAGACAGACAGACAGACAGACAGACAGACAGACAGATAGATAGATAGATAAAAATACAGTAGGTAGGTAGGTTGGGGCTTATATGGTGGTTGGGTGTATGTGTGCAGGTGTAGATCTACACACAGATTGGTTGGCCATTTAACGAGACTGGGCCACAGCAACGCGTGGCTGGGTATAGCTAGTCCAAAATAAAGTATTCATTGTCACACACAATGAATTTATGTATTCATAATTTATGTATACAATGTTGTTGTTTTCTGGCCCCATCTAGTGGCCAGGGGCCAAATACCAATCTGTATGTTTAGAAGTTTTACCCATCAACCCTCACTCCCAAAATAGGTGCATTCAGTTGTAGAAGAAAATCCTGGTGCAGTTCCAAGACAGGAATAAGAGGCTGCTTATGTTTATTAATGAGAAGAACCAACAACAGCATGTAATTCTGAGACAGCTGACCCCTTCCCTGAATGAATAAATGGATTTTTTAGGGTTCTGAGATGCTCCAGAGGGTTGCCCAATGTACTGAGCCTTGTGCCTTTTGCTATTCTAATTGATAAATGGGTACTCGGAAGCAAAGACTGAGGCAAGACAGTATTGCTCAAATAATGATCCCTTTATTGGGATAACAATAACCAGTAAGTCAACAGAAATAGTAAGGCAAAACTGCAACGAGAGAACAGAATCCCATCTGTCGCTCTTTATAAAGCAGCAGCTGTCAGGCGGCAACCAATCAGCGAGCCGCAAATGTTCCACTATTCTGTTGCTGTGGAACAGCCAATCAGCAGCGTCTTGTACATAGCCATGTCTGCGAAACAGCGGACGCAACATTCTTCCCTTCTTGGATGGTGCATGCGTATTCTTGCAAGTAAGCCAGACACCTGTGCAATTGTCCAGATCGCCTGAGTTCCGGAGTGTCTTCAACAAGAGGAGGAGTGTGCATGGCTGCCAAAGGAGTTTCAGGCAGCTGCATGGAACTGGAAGAGGAGGAAGACGGTCTGAGCTGATGGTCTTCAGCACAAGGTAAGTCTTGTGCTGTGGTCGCCGGGGAGACAGCTCGTTGTGCAATGGCAGATGGTTGGGCGGTAATGGCGGAGTTTCAGTGAGGCCTAGTGGCTGGTTGGCAGTCGGTGAACTGCGCCTCCGTAGCTGATTGATGTGTCGATGCCAGACCTCCCATCCTCTAGGCTGACTCTGTAAGAACAGGGTCCCATTATTTCAAGGATGTGACCAGGGAGCTATTTAGGGTCATCCCCATAGTTCCGAGCACGCACCAGATCTCTTGACTTAAATTCCCTAGCTCTGTTGTCAAAGTCCACTGGCTTAGATGTGTCATAACTTGGGTGCAGTCTATCCAGGTCACTTTGGAGAGGGTGACCCATCAACAGCTCTGCTAGACTTCGGTTAGTCAGTGGACAGTGGCTCGAATGTTGGGCTAGGAGATACCTGTCTATTCTGCTTTCCCACTCCCCTGGACCTGACTTCTTGAGAGCTTCTTTTAGTGACCTGACAGCTCACTCAGCTAGATCATTACCCGCAGGGTGGAATGGGACTACCTGCTCATGGTGAATGCCATGTTCGGCCAGAAACATCTGGAACCGTGCAGATATTAATTGCGGCCCATTATCTGAGAATGACATGTTGGGGTAACTATGTGTCATGAAATGTTTCCGCAATGCTCTAATAACGGCCTGTGAAGTGGTTGATGCCATAAGATTGACCTCCACCCACTTAGAATAGGCATCAACCACAACCATGAAGGTTTGTCCATTGTGCGGGCCAGTGAAATCCAGATGGATTCACTGTTGTGTTATGTTCTCTGAGGTAGTTGAGAACAGAGGGAGTCCAGCCAGGGTTGCTCAAGAACAGCCGTTTATTGTAGGCAATAGATTAAACAGAATAACTAATTACAAGTGTAGAAATGGGCGGTAGACAGGGGCTCCCGCGTTTGACAGCTCTTTATATATGGAGCTGTCAAACGGGGAGCCAATCAGGCTGCGGCAAGAGCCGGCTTCCCGCCAGGCGCGCCTCAGCCAATCAGGCGCGTCTGTCGGTTAGCCGGCTTGCTACAGCCTGTCTCCATGGCTTCCCAGAGGCAGCCTGGAAGACCCGCGGCCGGTCGTAACTCGAGACCGGTCGCAGGTCGAGGATATAACACCCCTTTCCCCCCTCGGTCTGCGCATGCTCGAAGAACTGTCAGTCCTGATGAGTGAGCATGCGTAGTCTGTCAAGTAGGCGGGGCGGTGCCGGGACTGCCCAGAACGCCTCAGTTGCTGCTGAGGAACCGACGAGGTAGGTTGCCCCTGTGGGAGCTCCTCCCTGCGGGGAGTGGAGCTCCAGGCGGTGATGTCATCGGGGCCCACAAGCAGAGGCGGAGCCTTCCGGACTGGTAAGTCGGGGCGAGGGGGCGCGGCGACCGGAGCATAGGTTGGTGGATGCCGGTTGGTTGCGGCGTTGCAGGGCGGGTCCTTAGGCGCAAGGACCCGCACGTTCCCAGCGGCTTGATTCAGGTGCTGTAGCGTTTGCCAGAAGGCGGCGTCCAGTTCAGGGGGGCCTGAGAAAGCGAAGGCCCGGGGCGGTGTGTCAAACTGATCGTTGAATGGCCCAACAGGGGCAACTGGGCAGGGCGGATCCGACGCCGGGGCCGATGGTGTGGGCAGGCGGCGCCTCAGTAGATCCAAGTGGCGCCGCCACTCGGATCCGTCCGGGAGGTTGACCCTAAAAGAGCAGGGACCCGTTAGCTCGGTGACAGTGGCCGGAACCCATTTAGGGTCTCCGGCGTAGTTACGGGCGTACACGGGTTCCCGGGCTGGAACAAGCGGGAAGGTGGACCCCCCCCAGGTTGCAAGGCTGCACGTCGTTGTACGCCGGGTACAGCCTGTCCAAGGTGATCCGCAGGCGGCGACCCATCAAGAGCTCGGCGGGGCTTTTCCGGGTGGCTGGGCAAGGGGTGGAATGCTGACCTAACAGATAAGCAGCCACCCTTGCTGGCCAGTCCCCCTTGGTCATCCTTCCCAAGGCCTCCTTGGCCGAGCAGACGGCCCTCTCCGCCCGACCATTAGAGGCCGGATGATAAGGGGCCACTGGCGCGTGGCGGATCCCTTGCGAGACCAGGAACCCCTGGAAGGTGGCGGACTGGAATTGGGGCCCGTTGTCGGACACCACGATGTCCGGCAATCCATGCGTCGTGAAGAGGCGACGCAAGGCCCTTACCGTACTCTCGGCTGTTGTGGAAGCCATCAAGATGACTTCCACCCAGCGGGAGTAGGCGTCCACGACCACCAGGAACGTCTGGCCCCGGAAGGGGCCGGCGAAGTCTATGTGGAGCCTGGACCAGGGGCTCCGGGGCAAGTCCCACTCCCTGGGCGGGGCGACCGGAGGGGCGGGGCGGGAGGACTGGCAAGGGACACAACCCCCGACCCAGGCGGCCACCTCCGTGTCCACGCCTGGCCACCACACATAGCTGCGGGCGAGCGCCTTCATCCGAGCTATGCCGGGGTGGTCGGCGTGGAGCGTCCGGAGCACCTGGTGACGGAGAGGGGGTGGAACGACGACCCGATCCCCCCAGCACAAGCAGCCGCTGTGGAGCGAGAGCTCCAGCTGGCGTGTCTTGTACGGCCGAAACTCTTCGGCCAAGCTGCCCTGAGGCCACCCTCGCAGGACCCAGGTGGAGACCTGGGACAGGACAGGGTCAGCCTTCGTCCGGGCAGCGACGTCTGAGGACGTCAAGGGCAGGCCGGAGTCTGCCACAGACAAGACGGACAGTGCCGGCACCGGCTCCTCGTCCGCCTTGGGGAGGGGGCATCTGCTCAGGGCATCAGCGTGCCCGAGCTGCTTGCCAGGACGGTAGTACAGCGTATAATTATACGCCGCGAGGAACTCTGTCCATCTGGTCATCCTGGGAGAGAGGATGGGTGGGGTCGGATGGTCACCGGCCAAAAGCCCAAGGAGAGGCTTGTGGTCTGTGAAGACAGCAAAAGTCCGGCCGTACAGGTATTGGTGAAACTTTTTGATGCCGGACACCATAGCCAGAGCCTCCTTGTCAATCTGGCTATAGTTTCTCTCAGTGGGAGACATTGTCCGGGACCAAAAAGCAATGGGGGCTTCTGAGCCATCTGGGAAGGAATGGCTCAGGACGGCCCCCAGGCCGAAGGGGGAGGCATCGCACGCTAATGTCAAGGGCAGCCTGTCATCGTATTGGACTAGGACAGCCTCTGACGTCAGCGTGGCTTTGACAGCCGCGAACGCATGCGCCTCGCGGCTGCCCCAGCACCAGGCCGCGGATCGATCGAGCAATCGATGTAGCGGCTCGGCTAGCGTTGCCTTATGGGGAAGGAAGGGCGCGTAGAAATTCAAGAGGCCGAGGAACGCCTGCAGCTCCATCTTGGAGGCTGGCGCAGGGGCGTTCCTAATGGCCTCGACCTTCTTGGGGGGTGGGGTGTATGCCCCGGGCATCAATTAAGAAGCCCAGGAACTCCACCTCCGGCGCAGCAAAAACGCATTTGCTGCGCTTCAATTTTAACCCTGCGCCCCTGAAAATGCTGAGGACCTTCCTTAGCACTTTGGCGAGTTGAGATGCTGGAAGCAGCTATCAGCACATCGTCAAAGTACAGGACCACACCGTGGAGCCCGTGGAGCAAGCGCTCCATTAGACTCTGGAAGATCCCCGGGGCGACGGACACTCCAAATTGCAGTCGGCGACACCGGAAAGCCCCTTGGTGGGTGACGATGGTCTGCGCCTCCGCAGCCGCGTCGTCCACCGGGAGCTGTTGATAGGCCTGGGCCATATCCAGCTTCGCAAAAATGCGGCCTTGCCCCAGGGAATGGAGCAGGTCCTGCACAACCGGGACTGGATATGGGTTCGCCTGGAGCCCACGGTTGATGGTCGACTTATAGTCGGTGCAGATCCGTACTGACCCGTCGGGCTTGATGGGGACCACTATGGGGGTCTCCCATCTCGCCTGGTCAACGGGCTCGAGCACGCCCTGCGCCACCAGCCGGTCAAGTTCGGCCTCGACCTTGGGCTTCAGGGCGAACGGCAGCCTGCGGGCCTTGAGCCTAATGGGTGCAACCTGAGGGTCAAGGCTCAAGGAGACAGGGGTGCCCACGTAGGAGCCTAGCCCGCCGTCTAGCACGTCGGCGAACTCCTCCAAAACCCCGGAGATGGGGGAGGTCGCTGGGACGGAATGCACCCCGTGCACTGACAGGCCCAGGGCGGGAAACCAATCCAGGCCGATGATGGCCGCTAGGGGGTCGGAAACCACCAGGATGGGCAATTGCCCCTTAAATGTCCCATACTCCACCCCCAGGGAGATCTGGCCCAGGGTGGGGATAGAGGACCCTTGATAGTCTCGCAAGACCGTAAGGGGGGGGGGGACAAAATGTCCAGAGAGAGGCCTGGGCGTATCTTGGCCAACTGCGCTCAGGAGATGATGGACCTAGAGGAGCCCGAGTCCACCTCCATGCGGACCCCCACCCCGTCCAGTTTTACAACGGTCCGGAGCCGCGTACTTCCAGGCAAGGCTTCCTGCAGGTTGGGAGCGTCGGTCAAGGTGAAGCAGCCAGACGGCTGCGGCTGTTGCCGTCTGCCCTGGCGTCGTTGGGCGGGTGGTTGGGCCGCTTGCCCCCTTCGATCGTCTCCGGTGCGCCGTTGGGGCTCACCTTCGTCGCCAGTGTTATGTTCTCTGAGGTAGTTGAGAACAGAGGGAGTCCAGCCAGGGTTGCTCAAGAACAGCCGTTTATTGTAGGCAATAGATTAAACAGAATAACTAATTACAAGTGTAGAAATGGGTGGTAGACAGGGGCTCCCGCGTTTGACAGCTCTTTATATATGGAGCTGTCAAACGGGGAGCCAATCAGGCTGCGGCAAGAGCCGGCTTCCCGCCAGGCGCGCCTCAGCCAATCAGGCGCGTCTGTCGGTTAGCCGGCTTGCTACAGCCTGTCTCCATGGCTTCCCAGAGGCAGCCTGGAAGACCCGCGGCGACCAGGCCTCCCCATCGAAGACCACGCCTCCTCGCCCGACTCACCGCTCCAGACGTCCCCGCCTCTTCGGGTAGGCCCCTCCGATGACGCCGCCGGAGCTACATCCCGGCAGGGAGGAGCTTCCTCGGGCACGTCCTCCTCGTCCGGCTTCCGTGAGACTATGGGACTGTCAGAGCGGACTGCGCATGCTCTGCTACCCTGATGGACAGCTTTCGCGCATGCGCAGACCGAGGGGGGGAAGGGGTGTTGTGTCCTCGACCTGCGACCGGTCTCGACCTACGACCGGCCGCAGGTCTTCCAGGCTGCCTCTTGGAGCCATGGCAACAGGCTGTAGCAAGCCGGCTAACCGATAGACGCGCCTGATTGGCTGGGGCGCGTCTGGCGGGAAAGCCGGCTCCTGCTGCAGCCTGATTGGCTCCCCCGTTTGACAGCTCCCTATATAAAGAGCTGTCAAATGCGGGAGCCCCTGTCTACCGCGCTTTACTTTACTACCTATTTCTTCTGTACTTGCAATAAAGATTCCTGTTAAGAGCAAACCTGATTCCGGACCCTCTCTTTGACTGAAGTTATAACATTCACCTTTGGATTTTCCCATTCTCTAACAGGGACAGCTGGGGGAGCTGGTCGTGAGTTTTGACATTTCTGGCAGGCAGCAACCCAGTTTGTGACATCTTTGTCTAGCCCTGGCTACCACAAATAGCTTCTGCTGAGTGCCTTCATTTGGACCACCCCAGAGTGACCATCATGCAGGCTGGCCAGAATGGGTTCTCGTAAGCTCTGGGGAATTACCACCCAGTTTCTACATAGGAGACATTCTCCCTGCATGGAGAGCTCATGGTGCCTATTGCAGTAAGGCTGAAATTCCAAAGGTACGGAATCTAGCGGCCATCCTCGCCTTACCCATTCCAGCACATGATACAAGATCCTGTTCTGAGTGGAATGACATGCTATGTCTACAGCTGAGATGGGTACCTGCAGGTTCTCTATTAACATGACTGTGGCCGCAGGAGAGGGATCCCCAACATGCTTGGGCAGAGACAGCAACTAAGTGCATCAGTGTGCCCTAAGTTCTTACCAGGCTGGTAAACTAGTTGGTAATTGTACGCCCCTAAAAAATCAGCCCAGTGCAAAATTCTTGGTGATATGATTTTAGGGGTTTTCCCTTCAAATATACCCAAAAGAGGTTTGTGATCAGGTACCAACTCAAAGAACTGGCCATAGAGGTAATCGTGAAATCTTTTCACACCTGCTACTGCAGCAAGGGCCTCTTTATCTATCTGACTATAGTTTTGTTCTGCAGCAGATAAAGTGCGAGCATAATAAGCCAATGGGGCCTGAGTGCCATTAGGCATGACATGGCTTAGAACTGCACCCAGCCCAAAAGGGGAAGTATCACATGCCAGGGTCAGAGGTAATCTGTTACTATACTGTACTAAGGATGCATTGGATGTTAATAGGTCTTTTACAGCCTTTAATGCCGGAGCCTCCTGGGTTCCCAATTACCAGGCTGCCTTATTATCCAAAAGCCTATGTGGTGGCTCAGCCACAGAAGCTTTATGGGGTAAAAAGGTAGCATAGAAATTCAATAGACTCAAAAATGCTTGCAATTCAACTTTGTTTTGTAGCGAGGGGGCTTCCCTAATTGCTTCCAATTTAGAGGGAGTTGGATGCAGGCCATTAACATCTATTAAATAGCCCAGAAATATTATTTGGGTCACCCCCATTTTGCATTTAGAAGGCTTCAAATTGAGGCCAACTTTCTGAAATTGAGTTAGGACTAAATGTAATTTATGCGTAAGATCAGACTGATTTTTTACTGCAATGAGCACATCATCAAAATAAGGTATAAGCCCAGGGATGCCTTGGAGCAGGCACTCCATCAAGCTCTGGAATATCCCTGGGGCTACACAAATTCCAAATTGTAAATGTGTACACCTAAAAGCCCCACGATGTGTTACAATTGTTTGTGCATCTGCTGTGGCATCATCAACAGGGAGCTATTGGTATGCTTGTGCCAAATCTAACTTGGCAAAAAGAGCCCCCTGTCCTAAGGTGTGAAGCAACTGTTGGACCACAGGGAGAGGATAGGGGTGCACCTGCGAGGCTCTATTCAAGTGCATTTATAGTCACCGCATACCCTAATAGAGCCATCAGGCTTGATTGGCACCACTATCGGTGTTTCCCAATGTGCATGGTACACTGGCTCTAAAATTCTCTGAGCAATAAGCTTATCAAGTTCAGGATCTACCTTAGGGCGGAGTGCTAGAGATACCCTGTGTGGCTTAAGTCTAATGGTTGCCACTTGGGGGTCTAAATTGAACGATACAAGGTTCCCCATAGATTTACCCAGGGAGTCAGTGAAGACATGAACAAATTGTTTTTGCAGATGCCTGAAGTCATTAGTGGTTGTAGGGTTGATTCTGGAAACTGCAAGCCCCAGGGAGGTGAACCAGTCCAAACCAAGCAAGGTGGGCAGGCTGCCCTGCACTAAAATGATAGGCAGACTACCCTGAAACTGGGTGGTAGCTACCTGGAATTTTACAGTTCCCACAATGGGAATGGAATTGCCCTGGTAGTCTTGCAATTTAATGGAGCAGGAATATAATTGTTTCTTTGAAACTGTTGAAATTAGCCGCTTGATAGTGTTCCAGGAAATGATGGAGCGAGCAGAACCAGTGTGTGTCTCCATTTTGCAGGGTGCTCCTTCCAGAGGGTCGTGAGGTAAATCTTCTTGTCAGCCCTCCCTCTGGCTTGGCTGATGGAAACTTCAGGCTGCGGGTTGTCTTTGGAAATTGCGAAACAATCTTCATGTGGTTTAACTGAGAGAACATGCACCCTTTTGCTTCTGGGTTTCTCTTCATATTGCTCCCTCATTGAAGAGTGAGACCTGCACACCTAGACTAGGTGCCCTGGTTTGCTGCAGCGCCGGCAAATAGCTGATCTAAAATTACAGTAAGCTCTGACATGGCTTCCCCTGCAAACATCATATTGAGGCTGAGGTGGGTTTTTTTGTCACCCTTCCTTGTCTTCCTATCTGCAGCTGCCTTTATGTGGCTCACCTCAGTCTTGGTTGAATCATCGCTGTCCCCTTCGTCGTCGTGGTGCACAGTGACTGGTCTCATAGCACTAGTGGAAGAAGGCAGGTACTCCTGGATTTTTCAGCCATCTCCGATGCTCTAAGCCTCATCTAAAGCAGTTTGCAAATTCAGCTCAGGGCAGGTGATCAATCTGGGCTGAAACTGAAGATTGTTCAAGCCGCAAACTAATTATTGTTCCAGTAAAGAATCCTCTAAATTGCCAAACTCACAATGCAAGGCAGTTGCTCTTAAAGCAGTCATGTCATCATTCACGAATTGAATGCCTTCCTTCTGTACTCTCTGTCTAAACGAATAATATCTGGCAATCTTGGATGGGTTAGGAGAGTAATGGTTCTTCAATTTCAACACCAGGGTCTCCCACAGAACAGAGTTGACAGACTGAGGGGTGACTAGAGGCCTAGCCATTCCAAATACTTCCTGCCCACACGAGCTCAAAAATCAAGCTTCCTTGAGGCCACTAGACAGTTCTGTCAGTTCATGGGTTTCTAAAAAACAATTTAAACACTCTAAATAAACGTCCCATGTCTCTGTTGCCCGCTAGTGCTGCCATTCTTAAAAGGACAACACTCCTCTTGAACATGCCACAGCTCTAATTTGTGACTTCGCTGTTCTTACCTCAGCCTTATCTCACCAGAGATAAATGGGTACTCGGAGGCAAGGACTGAGGCAAGACAGGATTGCTCAAAAAACGATCCCTTTATTGGGATAACAATAACCAGTAACTCACAACCACCAGTAAGGCAAAACGGCAATGAGAGAACAGAACCCTGTCTGACAGCTCTTTATAATGCAGCAGCTGTCAGGCGGCAACCAATCAACGAGCCGCAAATGTCCCGCTTTTCTGCTGCTGCGGAACAGCCAATCAGCAGCGTCTTGTACGTGACCATGTCTGTGAAGCAGCGGATGCAACACTAATGATGATGATTTGATCCCTGTCCTTAGAGCTGCGTGAGGAATGTAGATTTTAGGCGTCTTTGTTTTTCTATTTTTTAATCTCTTCTGAGGGAGCTGGGCTGAGGGCGGTTTTGTTTTTGAATAGGCTGGCCAGGATTTTTTTAATGGGCACAAAATATCTATCTCTAAAGACTTCAAGCATCTGCTAAAGGCTGTTTCCTATAGCAGGAAGACTGAGGCTGCTTTAAGCCTTTAAGAGCATGTTTCTCCATATTTTCCTTTGGGAAAATATTCTATCCTGCCTCTTTCAATATTAAGACTAAAAAATATTTCAATTATAAAAGGGGGGGGGCTTCCTACACAGGGGAAGCATGATTGCATCTCCTTTAGCATTCGGAAGGAAACATAAGCACCACGAAGAATTCAGCCTAATCTGTGGCACATGTTCATGTGAGGACAAAAATTCACATCTCATACACCTAGCATCGCTAATGAGCTTTAGATTTATCTGTGTTTGTTATTGTTATGCTCCTAACAACTCAACACTGCTTATTTTCTATTTGGGTTCTTATTGTATGTATTTCTATTCTTCCCAATTTCACCATCCTGTTCCTTTAATAAATAGCAGTTAGCAATAGTAGTTAGACTTATATACTGCTTCACAGTGCTTTACAACCCTCTCTAAGCAGTTTACAAAGTCAGTATATTGCCCCAAGAGGGACCACTAAATCCAATAATTTTAAATCCCGCGGACAAGAGATGGGTTTTACATCCCGGTGCTACTGGTTTGCATGTGTGTGTGCTCACATGCGCAATGCTTCTGTGCATGTGCAGAAGTGTTTGGGCAGGTAGGTGGAGCCTCCTGCCGCCACTACCAATTCAGTTGAACCGGAAACAACCCACCTCTGCCACAAACCACTAATATTAATTTTTTAAAAGATACATTTGTAAAAGAATGGGCCTGGTGAAGGGGAGTGAGCACAGAAGGCAGCCCTCCCATTCCACTGCTTGACTCCTTAACTGTAGCCCACAGATTGGCTGAGCCAGCGAGGGCTGGGAATTCTATTTTTCCAGGTGCCTAGAAATGTTTCTGGTGCACTCACAGTGCCAGGTAACCTTGCAGCTGAGGGCCCCCCTTTTCCTCAGCTCATTTTGTGGCTCTGGAGCAGGCAGCAACCACGGTTTGTGCTCCGCCAGGCCTCGAGCTTGGGTGTTGCTCAGGTTACTGCTACAATGAGGCAGAAAGCCATGTGTCCAGTTGGAATCAGCTCCCCCTTCTCTATCCAACTGCTGCTGCTTGAGAAAAGGGTGATTGTGGGAAGCATGTGCTTATGGTAAAAGTAAAGTGCAGCCTGTCCCTTTCGAGCAATCAAGTGTGTGTGTGGGGGGGGTGTGGGTGTGTGTGAGAGAGAGAGAGACAGACAGACATGGAAACAAGGGAGATGAGTAATAAGAATTGCAGATAACACTGTTTGAAAGGGGTTCCTCTCCACCATCTCTCCCCCCCTCCCCCCCCCTCTCTCTCTCTCTCTCACACACACACACACACTTACAATAGTGGGAGAGGACAGGTCGAAGGGAGGTATGTGGTAGGAGGCGGTCCGGCAAGTAACCAGGTCCCATGCCATGGAGCGCTTTGAAGATGGTTACCAACACCTTGAAGCGCACTCGGAAGGCCACAGGCAGTGAGTTTGGCAATAGAGGAATCCAGCGGAGATATGGAATTATTTTCATTTAGAAACCAGGCCCCCTCCCTTTTCTGCAGTTATAACTGATTACCTGGGATGCAAAATCAACAAAGAAGAAAAGCAATAGTGCAACCCAAAAATGGAAGATTAGATTGGAAAATAAGACCATTAAGTTGAGATCAGATGCAAGCAAGATAGAACAGATGAAAGAAAGAAGCTGAAAAACAAGAAGAACAAAGAGGACCTAATCAAGAAACATCACTTAAAAACAAGGAAGATCAAGGAAGCACTGGAAATAATAAAGCAGCCAATAACTGCAATTGTTAAGATGATCAGCGGCTTCTGTGTTTCTTTTCCTGACTTCAGATAATTTTCTGTGATTGGGGAGGGGAATGAAGAGGAGATAGGGGTGGTGGGTGGAGAGATGATCTTACTATAAGAGCTTTATCAAAGGTCTCAGATGATCCTGACACGTGAAATGAGGCCAGTAGAATTTTTTCACTGAAAATGAACAGTCTTATACTGCTAATTTTGCTATTCTATCAAATGAGTATTGTTTTATTATCCAGTCTTTTTTAATATGTTACATTTTTATTTTGAACTGCAAATAGCTGTTCTCCCATCTGGAGGAACTGCAATTGGGTTGGGCTGAGGGTCTTATGAGTCATGGCCCTAGTGGCTACCAATGATAAAATCTATAGGTTTCCTGGTGCCAGAATGACCTTTTACAAATCTGTGTAGATCATTCACATGACATTGATGTAGGTGCAGGATTACCCCCATATGTATGTATTCAGTTATTTATTTTTTTGCATCTCTGTAAAATTTTCAATAATATTTTCAGGTTCCCAGATGCAGAATACAGTATTAGGTCTTTTTATATCTGCAACTAAAATTATGACTATAAACTGTAATATAAAAAAGTAGCAGGAAGTGAAATAAGACTCACAGTGTGACCGAGATTTCACATTCTGAAATGTTTTTGTACTAAAATTACAATGAACCAATTTCATTGTAATTTTAGTACAATGACAATAAAGATGATTATTTTTATTTTTATTTTTATTATTACTATTATTATTATTATTATTATTATTATTATTATTATTATTATTATTATTATTATTATTATTATTATTATTATTATTATTATTATTATTCAGCCTCAGGATAAGGATAACAATAAAAAAGGTACAATAACATATTTAATATATTTAAAAATAAATAGTACAAAGTATGATTAGTATTCCTCTTTTTCTTCCTCTCCTGAACTTCTGTAGATATAAAAGGAATAAAAGATGGTATTACAATGTGTTTATAAAACTACATATTCTAGAACAGACATGTTGCTGCTAAGAAGCAGAGAATCAGCAATATTGTTACTGTTTCCTTTTCCTACTAGTGTTTCCTACTGATGCCTATCTTGCTAAGAGCTTTGTTGGTACAACACACTACCTCATGGGAAGTGAACTCATTTACTGAATTAGCCCAGTTTCCTGGGTGGGCACAACACCTGGAGCCATAAACTAGCCAACCACATTTTGATCTGGTATCTCAAGTGAACCCAGTTTAAATATGGTTGCTAAGAGAACAATTTGGGTCCTGAGAATATTAACAATTCTAGGAGCTGTTCTGAGAGGATTCTAACAGAACACAGGATGAGAAGCAATTTCAACAACACTCTGGTAGCCCACCCACTCTAAGAGAAGAAGGCTCAATAACCACCCATAGAATCTTCTCACAACAGCTACTTTTAGTCTGGCAGCATCACTTTCTATCTATGAGAGGGATAGGGAAAGAGATAAGGGAAGCCCTAAAGTGAACAAGATTCCAGAGGCCCCACACTGGCCTTCCAACAAGACTGGGAAAAGAACTACCATGCTCCAGCTTTTCTTTCTTGAAAAACTTGAATGAAATAATTGTTTACACCATTAATAAATATTGTAAGCCACCTGGAATTATCTATTTGTGAGTTTGGTGGCTGTAAAAAAATGTTTAATAAATAAATGAAATGCATGACTATCTCTGTCATAGCAAACAAGTATCTGTCTAAATAAACGTTATTTCAATAGGTAGGAAGAATAAAATGGATGCAACTGATAAACAGAGTACTGTTTATTTCTAATAAACCTGTGTTTGGAAGGATTCTTTCACTAGCATCCAATTGTAAATTTACGTAGGAGTAAAACACACTATATTCCCAGGGGTTTATCTGTGAATTGGTTAGAAAGGGCAGAATATGTATTTTTGTATTAAACCTCAAATTGTTGCAGGCAGAACATAATTCTATATAACATACTGAGATATTTTAACGAGTCCTTTGAGTTTCTATTTGTTTGTGTTTCCTACCATTTTTCAACAGCCCTGACATCTTTTCTTTAGTTTGCCAACTCAGTCTCATTTGCACCTTGAAGTACTTTCTCTCCTGAGTAGTATGGCTGATTAGTAGGATGCAGTATTGCAGGCTAACTCTGCCCACAGCCAGGAGTTACATCCTGATTGGCTCAAGGTTGTCTCATCCTTCCATCCTTCCAAGGTCAGTATTGCCCCAACAATAATGCCCTCATATTGTTGGGGGTGTTTTCTGACACTATAAACAGCTCAGAGAGTGCTGTAAAGCACTTTAGGGTGGCGTAGAAATCTAAGTGCCATTGCTTTTGCCAAATCTTTTGCAAGATACTAGCTTCTTTGCAAGAAACTAGCAACTGACATCTAAATCTACATTTCCAGATTCTATTAAGCCAAGCTAATATGAAAACATCATTTTATATTTTTTACATACTCTGGAAAATATGATCCCCTGAATTGGATATATTAAGAAAATCTGGAATGTCAGGTGTTTATGTACAAATTCTTCGTTCCCTTCTCAAACTCTAGTGTTGCTAGGCTAGATTTTTCAGAAAGGACTTATATTTTGTCTGAGGAGATCTAGATCTAATTTTTCATATCCACAAAATATTCATTTGCTTTCTATGTCCTGAATTCTAGCAAAGAAACTCAGTTTCTTCTTCATGCAGTATTTTTATCCATTTGAGTTAGAGAGGAATACTAGTTTTATTGTTTTATGTTTTGGTTTAGATTTTATGCTATTTTAATTATATCATGCTCTAGCAGAAGGATTTGTTAATTTATCAAGCATTTCCATTTCTAAAAAGAGCCATTTGCCCATACATTACTGTGGGTTTTCTGACTGTTCTTCAAAGAGTAAATATAGGATCCAATTAAAACGCAAATGCAAAAGCAAAACGGAAAAAGTTTTGACATTCTGGTCCTTAACTGAGGACAATAAGTGTTACGGTCTAAATTCAAGAAAATAAAAATATTGTCTCAGTTCCTTAATCTAAAACCATCCATTTGATGTGGTCAAAAATGTCCAATGCTCTTTCCAAAATTGCCAATCTTTTAATATGAAGATTGCTTTTGCTGTTTTCTAGTTTTCTCCTTCCTTTTCCTATTTCCTATTGGAACTTTCCCCCCCCCTATTTTTTACACCTTAAGTAATATATAAATGTGGATCAGAAGATGCATTCTGAACCACTTCAGAAATTCTTAAAAGAGATATAATCCTGATTTGCACACTGCAACTACTTACCTGTTCTTAAGTGACTTTGTCTGGAGAAGTGCTACTAAAGAAATTAAAAGCAGAATTTAAGTATTATTCTGGAAGCAGTTGAATATTTCATCTTTACCTGGTCAGCTTGGCCTAGTCATTTATCTATTTATTTATTCGGTTTAATTGCCACCCATCTCCTTCCTAAGCAACCCTGGGAGGCTTACAGCATAAAAGATAAATATTTCTAAGATTATAAAATTGCTATAATCAAAGACAAAGTTAATAAATAAAAGATAACAAGATGGGAAGAGATGGAGGAGGATGTACAGTGGGAGAAATGTGGGGTTGCCTCTTAATTCACCAACCACCTCCAGTGAGATGCTCTCCTGTTGGGGCCCCTAGCCATCGACCAGAGCCAGGCCTTCAGGTCCTTATGGAAGGTCAGAAAGGTGGAGGCTGATCTCACCTCAGGAGATAAGGGGAGGGGCCATAGCAGAAGTGGTCCTTCTCCTGGTCTTTGCCAACCAAAATTCCTTGATCATCCGGAATTGCAGTTTGCCTCTTCTGCTGGCATGGGTGGGGTGGGCTGGCTTCAATGGGGTGAGACTGTTCCTCAAGTAAGCTGGATCTATGCCATGTAAGTCTTTAAGGATAATAATCAATGCTCTGAACTGCATCCCCAAGCAAACCAGCAACCAGTGCGGTTCATAGAGCAGTGGTGTAACAGGGGCCCCAAGAACTGTGTGTGTTGCAGCAGCACTTGCACCAGTAGACCCTTGTATCTAAGCTTGCTTTTTGTATGGTCCTCCATGCCCTGGATCTATCGTTTTAGTCCTTTCTTTTCAAATACTACTGCTGTTAGACTGGCCAAAAGATGTCTTTAATCTCACCGTGTGGTCTTTTCTGCTGGGTTTGGAAGAAAGTCAACTTCATATTTAAGCCTTCTTATCCAAGCCCCGCCCAAGTGGGAACATACTTTGCAGGTAAATGAAGAGGTCAATCCTCTTTTCTGCCCATCATACAAGCCCTGTGCAAGGCATGTCTCCAATCCTCCATTGTGCCAGCAAGCAAATCAATTTTGTAGCATCCTTAACTCAGTTCACTTACAGCTATAGAGAGTAAGAGGATTTCATAAAATCTTTCTCAATGGGCACGAAAATTAAGCCTTATTGGTAGAGAGGCAATCTCTGCTGCTCGAATTTGGGCAGCAAATTATTTTGGGAGTTTCCTGCACTCAGCTAGGAACTCTCATTTGGGTTCGTGAAGAAGGGAGGCTTGGAAAGAATGCTGATTTTTACCTTGTATTTTCAACCAGGTTAGCAAGTGCAAGAATGAGGAGCATCCTCTGCTTTCTAGTTCTAGCCGACCCATATAATGCTATAGGAACTCACGGTTTCTTTGAACTGGGCACTGGAGTGGAAGTGGGAGCGGAATCTGGATTAGGAGCAGGAGCAGGAGCCAGAGCTTGAGATGCTGGTGATACTGTTGGTGGAATTATGTCTTCCCTAGAAGACAAAATAGAAAGAGAGATTAATGCAACTTTGAATGGGTTTATAAAGATCAAAGTTGTACTCTTTTGTTTCCTTATGTGAACCCAGCCTTTCATATTTTCTCCAAAAGGAGAAAATCATGTAATTGCTCATGAGCATCTTAAGATGGCTTTGCTGCAAAACCCAGGTGTCGCCTGCACAATAGAGAATGTATGTGTGTACCCCGGGTCTCATCTTCATTGCATTTCAAGTCCAGCTTTTCCTAAATGCCTAAGCAGACTCTTCTTCCTTCCCCCCCTCAAGCCTTTGATTCCTATACACATTTATTTCTTTTCTGTATTTTCATTCACCTCATTCTGCTTAATTCATAGTTGAGAGTGGGAATTAAAAGATAACTGGGTTAAACTGTTGGACCAGGTGTGGGGAGACTCAAGTTTAAATCTCCACAAACATCATGGAGTCCTCTGAGTGATTTGGCGGCAGTCACTTCCTGGGATAAACCTACCCCAGAGGACTCTCCTATATGCCATCTTGAGTTCACAAGAAAAAAAAAAGGAAAAACTTATATCGAACAAATCAAAACATAAACAAATATTTCCCTAGCATTGGTACCAGAAGCAGATTAATTGAAAAATGTCCCTGAGTCTTCTACATCTCAAGAGACTGTTAGCAATCCTACAAGAGAAGATGCAATAAAATAATAAACTCATTTTAGTCAATATGAAATAGATGTTTGTTATGGAACAAAATAGGGTCTTTTTGGTTTTGGTTTTGGTTTTTGGTTTTGGCTTTGACTTTGGTTTTAGTTTTGTTGCTGATCCAAACACAAAGGTCTTCTATTGCAGTTTGTTTAGGACTGATGGTGAACCTGAAAGCGTTTACTAGTTAAAGGCACATCTGTTCACCCAGGTGCTTGTTTAATTGGTTCTGCATCCTTGCTGCTCTATGTTAAGAGGTTTTGGGGGCTTTAAATAAAGATTTGGGGCAGATTTATTGATTTAACAATCTTTATTTGTGTCCATGTCTTCATATTGATGCTCACACCTGAGAACTGCCTGGACTCATCCCTGCAGTTTTCTTGGAAAAATTTCAGAAGTAGTTTGCCATTCCCTCCTTTCCAGAGAGTGACTGCTCAAAGGTCACCCAGCTGGCATAATGCCCAAGGTGTGAATAGAAATCACCATCTTTTGGTTTCTCTCCTGGTGCCTAAACCATGGCACTAGAGGTGGGTTTCAAATCCCAGCACTACCGGTTCGCTCGTGCATGCACTCACGCATGTGTTCACGCGTGTGCAGACGGATGGACGTAGTCTCCCACCACTGTGACTAATGGTTCGGCTGATCCGGGCCAACTGAGAACAATCCACCTCTGTATGGCACTAATTTGGATCTCTATCAATTGTGGCTGTTTCTAAAATGTTAATTTAATTTTACACTTGCTAAAATATGAGGAAAATATAATTACATTTGAAAATAAAATACTGCATTGCAGAGGGTAAGCATCTATAGACATAGTATAAAATACCTAATATATTCCAAACTATGAAATTCAATGAAGTACCATAATTTATTCTTACAATATCTTTAACTTTGTTCAGTTATTCAGTTAGGTTGGAAACAACACTCTAAGAATGTCTAATAATTTCATCTCAATAAAAAAGTTGAAGGCTTGTTATGGTGTTTGAAAGTTTAAACAGGAAAACAATATTAGTGATGATTTTGTAGCACATGTAGTTACTTACAGTTTCTCCATAGGAAAAAAACCAGTGATTTGTGGAGGTCTGATAAATAAAAAAAGCAGAAAAACCAATAAATATAAGATCACAAAATGAAAACAAAAACCAGTCTTCTCAGTCATCCCCTTGGAGTGTAGCACCATCAGTTTCAGATATTCTTTTTCCATCCCTGCATTCGGGTGAAAGCACAGGTACTGACCGCCTTCCAAAGGTCTTAGAGAGAGAGGGCTTGCTGAATCATTTGGGGGGAGAGTATTCCATAAGGTAGCGACAGCCACAGGAAAAGTCACACTTCCAAGCTTCCACTAAAGGGCAAGACTTCAGGGAAAGGACCTGGAGCGTACCTACCCTATTTGCAGTGGTAGGATGGGCAGGGAGAACTGACCCTGCAAATATTCTGGTCCCTGCCATGTAGGGATTTACAGGTAACAACCAGCACCTTGAATTACATCCAGAAGGAAGAAAGCATATACAACAGAGGTATAAGATGGGCAAACATTGGAACACCCAATAGAGCATGTGTCACTGCTTTTTGGACTGGTTGTAGCATCTGAGTTGGCTTCAAGGGCACTTGAAGTCATTTTCAAAGGCAGCTCCATGTGAAGTGCATTGCAGTAATATACATTTGGACAAATCCAAATATGCCCAAATAATTTTGTAATGAAAATAATAAAAATGTCCTCCATCTCACAAAATGGGACTATTCCTGCTGTAATTTTAATAATAATAATAATAATTTTACTTTGGCCATGTCATGCAGGGGAATTTACTGGAGAAAGCAAAAATATATTGGAAGAGTTAGCAGTAAAAAGATGCCAGGCCATCAAAGAACATGATAGCTGGACACCATCAAACCTTACATTAGCCAAAGCAAACAAGATCGGAAGATGTGGAGAAACCTGGCCTATAGAATCATGAAGAGTTGGACACAACACATCATGGTCACCATGATCATATTTTTTCTTTTTTTTCTCTTGAAATATATGTGAAGGAAAAACAAGAATGGAAAGGGAGGGGAGGGCAGGGAAGGGAAAAGGAGGAGAATAGAAAGGAAAAACAAAGAGAAGAGAAAAGAGAAGAAACAATACCTTGCGCTAGCCCAAGTATATATGTTTTCATCTTCTGAAGACTCGTCTGAGGACTCTTCGTCGTGCAATTTAGCCATCATGCTCTTTCTCTTCATTTTCTCTATAGGTTGGTACATGTCTTTGAACCAAGGAGGCTCAAATGCTCCTGCTGAAGTCTGAGCATGAAGAAAGGATAGTAAAAATTTCAGTCTCAGGTTTTATTTCTCACATTCTATTATCATTTTATTTGTATCTCAAATTCAACTTCCAGTTCCTGGAATGGAATGAAGGATCTAGCTCAGAGGTTCCCAAACTTGGCAACTTTAAGACTTGTGGACAGCCAGCCCTTCAGCAGGGCTGGCTGGAGAATTCTGGGAGTTGAAGTCCACAAGTCTTAAAGTTGCCAAGTTTGGGAACCTCTGATCTAGCTGAAGGAATATGTGGCTAGCCAATTGTTAACTCCTAATTAGGTGTACAATTAGACAAACACTAGTTTTATTTCATATGGTAGAGAATCCTGGAACATATTTTGTACTTCTGCCAATTAATGCAGGTAGCCAGTAAACTTGTTGGTCTTAATATGTTATTTAATTGGGTTCAGTTATGATATATGAAATAAATATACTGTATGCCTAACGTTGTTTGGCTTTTGTCAAGTGAATTGTGTGCATCACTATTATTCCAATGGGATCTTTTCAAAAGACCAGCTTTGCTTCATGCATACAATTTATCAAATTATTGGGTTTGAAAGAGCTGGAAAATATACTTACAATGTACAAAATCTCCACAAACCAGATTTGTTAATCTTGGTATATTAAATAAATCACAACTGGTTGTAGCAAAACTTTTCTTTTGAAAAGATCCCATTGGAGTAATAGATAAATACACAAAACACATACAACCTGTGCAACATTGCTCAGTTCACGCTTCACACATTAAGTTACAAACAAGTCATATTTTCCCTTCAAGTTTTGTGATTCCAGCCATTGTGATACATTCCAGAAATAATGTTCTGATCATCCACTATATTTTTTATACATACTGTATACAGTATGTCATAAAAATGTCTATCAAAATGATTCAAAATACAGATTTCCCCCCCTAAATACTATAGCATATATTTGGATATTTGAAATTGTCAGCCATCTAGAAATCACAGGTGTGCGGCAGTCTGAGCTCAAAACCATTGGCTATTACAACAGCCTTCTCATTCTACCCAGAGAAGCGAGAGTGGTTCTGAATTACTTCTACATGAGCAGAAAATAAGGGTGGCTCCTGTACCTGAAGGAAACTGATTGTCTTACAGGATCCAGAACAAATGGTGATAAATGGGGGAAACTGGCAAATTCAGGAACAACAGCTGAAAGCTGCCATCTTTAGCCACACTACTGTCAACATGGAGTGATGACTTAGATGACTTTAAAACAGGAGTAACTTTAAAACAGGAGCAATTACATTTACAAAGAGTACCACAGATGGCTCTAGATATCAGTTATCAAGTAAGAGCCAACATATGTTAAACATTACAACATGCTTCATCCATAGCTGTGTAGTTTCGATGGCCGGATCGCGATATTTCATTATTATTATTATTATTATTATTATTATTATTATTATTATTATTATTATTATTATTATTATTATTATTATTATTATTATTTCTTCTTCTTCTTCTTCTTCTTCTTCTTCTTCTTCTTCTTCTTCTTCTTCTTATTATTATTATTATTATTATTATTATTATTATTATTATTTTTATTATGTTAATCTTTGGTAAGATTCACAGCCTTTAGGGTTGGTTGGTAGCTCAACAGCTTGATTCCTAACCAAGGACCTAGGAACTGTTAAGGTAACGTTGGAGAATATAAGCTGTTCCAAGCAGGGTGGCCCTTTGTAGAGTCAGAATACTCAAGTCCAGCAAACCTAGAACCTCCACATAGAGAGGCAGTCCCCTAGGTATTGCTCCAAGAGCTCCGATCACAATCGGGACAACATACAACTTCCTCCTCCACAATCGCTCAACTTCAATTTGCAAGTCCCGGTATTTTATGAATTTTTTCTTGCTGCTTATTTTCAATTCGTGCATCACCAGGTATTGCAATGTCAATGAACCATACTTTTTTCTTTTCAACGATTGTTATATCAAGTGTGTTGTAGGACAAGTGCCTGTCAGTCTGAATTCTGAAGTCCCACAAGATCTTGACTTTATCATTCTCTAAAACTTTCTCAACCTGATGTTCCCAGTGGTTTTTGCTGTACTCAAATCCAAACTTCTGGCACAATTTCTAGTGAATGTTCTTAGCAACATGGTCATGGCGTTGTAGGCAGTTATTATTATTATTATTCTGTGGTTAATCTTTGGTGAGATTCACAGCCTTTGGGGCTGGTTGGTAGCTCAACAGCTTGAGTCCTAACCAAGGACCTAAGAACTGTTAAGGTAAGGGTTAGGGTTGTTGTTGTTATTATTATTGTTATTATTATTGTTATTATTGTTATTGTTATTATTATTATTATTATTATTATTATTATTATTATTATTATTATTATTATTATTATTATTATTATTATTATGACTTGGTAATTCAGGCTTTCCTAAGCCACATCTGTAATACTTTTGGAAATGTGGGGCCATTCTTTTCAGATCCAATAAGACAACTAAGTAACAGATCACCAGTGGTTTCTTCTGCATCAACAGACCTGTTTTTCAAGTGTTCCTCTCTCCATTCTATCCAGAAGTGTCCTTAAACAAACAATTAAAAAGAAAAATAATGAGATCTTAGCCTGGATAAAACCTTTTAGCAATGTGCAAACAAAATATGGCATACATTTATGTGGAGAAGTACACAAACTCTTATCATTTAAATGAAAGATGTATTTATTTCCATTTCTCAAAATGGAGTCAAAAGGCCTTTTTGGTCACAAGACTCTTCTGTGCATGTATAAGCAGTGTGCAGGCAGTAGACGGCTTAAGTGCCTGTTATGCTGAAATACACAACTGCAATTGTCTCCAAAGATTAAGAATGCCTGTTGCAGGTAACCAGGTTTCTCTTTGGGGTTTTACTTAATTTTGGCTTTGTTAGCATGCATGCCCGTCTGGCAATCTCAAGTTTAGTGTTTGTTCAGCACTGAAAATAGTTAAAAGTTGCCCAGATGAGAGGGGAACATATAACACCAGTTGAGGAATGTAACAGGGAGGCAATTCTTTACATACAAATTCAGTCAGCAAAAAAGTGGATTATTCAGCCATGTTCTCAATGTTTTCAACTTTTACATGCAGCATCCTGTGCACTAAAACTTGCTTTTTAAAAGTGAAACTCACGAGTGCATTGCCAAAAATTTTTGAGACTGGTCCAAAAAAATTTGAGACTGGTCCTCATAAAGAGGATTTTCATAGCAGAGAATTGCAAATAACTAAGTATCTCCAAGCAAGAGTTACCGTTTTTCCTGAGGGGTCCCTTCCATTCCTTTGGCAGTTTGATGAGAATAGATCTGTTTAATCCAAAAAGAGAGGTGTGATTGTGAGGGATAAATGTAAACATTTTTCATAGCGAGGAAAAAGAATCAATACTGACTAGAAAACAATGTCTTTTTCTCTGTTTCCTAGTAAGAAACTCTTCCTTTTCTTCATCTTCTGGGTGTAAAAAGATCTGTGGTCTCCAACATGGTTTGATAAGCCTCATAAGGAGGTCTTATGGACCAATCAAGCCTTCCAGCCAAGTGTTCCCTATCAGACTTGGAGGTGGAATAAATCCAACTCTATAGACCCATTTAGTTATCTCTGTTTGCCCCCCCCGCAATAGTTTTACAAAAACCAGTCCCACCCTTTTTTGTGATGTTGCTTTGTCACTGCCACATCTGCTGTGGCGCTTTGTGGTTGAATATATATTAAATCCTGCTGCAGTAATGGGATCACCCTGAGTTAGTGTTTAAGGAAATGTTAGCTGTTCACGAAAGCAAAATTTTGAAAACTGGAAACGTCTATTTTTTCATTACTGGGCTAGTGGGTTAATAAATTAATATGAGGATCTCTAGACAAATACTTCAGCTTACCTTCATTAAAATCAGCATTGCAATAATAATCATTACTAATATTGTCACAGAAAGAGCCAATTCAAAATGAATAATGTTGCCATTCTCGTATTTTGGAACTTCCTGCCTTGCTATCTGCAAGGTTAAACAAAGAGAAGCAAAATAGAAGATAAGTTTTCATGTACTGCAATCTTTTCTTCATCCTGACTGATGATATAGATCTAGGGCAACTTGTACTCATCAGTATAAATCGGACTGTTCTGTAACACCTTAGTTGTCAGATAATGTTAAACAAGAACTTGCTTAATTTGAATGTCTTAGCCCAGCTCACTATATAAAAATTTGGCAACAGCTATAATCGAAATTCATTTCTTGAAGATACTCTATTAATCCATAATATGTTTTTAATCATGTTTTATTAACTTCTAACATTAACTTAGAATCCTGGTTTATTATTCATTTATACTTTGCCATACCACAGGCCCTTACCAATTCATGGTAAAGTCAAGATAAGACAAAGGCAAGTTTCAGAATTTTTGTTCTCCTCCAGGCAGTCTTGTAATTTTCCTTGGCAACTTTCCCCCATCTACTGTATCTTGCCTGCTGAATACCAGACAGATGGAAGAGTCGGAGGTCTTTATGCCAAAGCATCTACTAGCCCCAGAAAATCTGACAAAACGCCCATTGGATTATATCAGGGGGGGAAATCACATAAGCAGAGTCTTATAAATGCAAATTCATAATAAACCCACTTTGGAATTATTTAAGTACAGTGTACACGCAAATCATATGTTTTATAAAAAATAAGTTTACAAAACATTAACAAAATCTTCATAAACTACTGACCAAATGTATTCCTATAAATATTATTGCTGGTAGGACATGGGAGAAACCATATATATCAGGGTAAAAAATATTTTAAAAAAGTAGCCAGGAATTAGGTAAACAAGCAGATTATTTCTTTGTGTGCAATGCTGTATAAAGATTACAAAAATATCAATTAAAGTAAACCTTATTAATTATTGTTTGAATAGAGATATGTACTATTGTCCAATATGTATTATTGTCCAACTTTAATTTTTACCTACTGTTTAGAAAATTTTTGCCAAATTTACTATTAAAAAAAATATTTAGCTATTTATTACAGTATCCATTTTGTCCCTTTAAAATAGTGTGTCAAAATTCAAAAGCAGAAATTAAGTTCATAAATCCAGCCAGAGACAATGGTTCATCATCATCTTGTGCAGGAAAATGTTATTCACACATTACTATAAACAATCTAAAAGGGCTTTTACTCTAGAACAGTAACTGCTTTGAAAGAAATGAATGTACAAATAATTTACACCAATTTGGTCTTAGAAGAGACACTTCAAAGTAACCAAGTCTTGGTAAAACTCTAAGAGTGCATTTGTTAGGACTACTTATCTAGGTTGTTTTTACCTCATCAGGGGGCTTCTCCATTTTTCTGGCGTTTCCTGCAGGAATATGGCTTCCATTTTTAGCTGGCAAAAGGTGTCTCAGAGCAGATAATCTTGCTATGTCTGCAGATCTAATGAATTTTCTCAGGAAAAAACTCATTATATTGATCAGTTGAGGACAAGACTTCTGTATGATGGGTTCTTGGCAGTCTATTTTCAGGACACGCATAAATCTGGCAACTACGTTCCTGAAATTCTTATTTGGAAATATAGTTGCCAATTTTTTTTGCCACTCAAATTCAAAGTCATAACGCTGTAGAAGAAAATTACGAGTGGTTGATAAAAAAGCAAAGGAAGTTGCAGCAGAGGTCGAGTGTCCATTATGCTTCCTATAAGTTTCATCATGCAATAGGTCGTTCAAAGTTTCAGACTCCTCGGTGGTGATTCTGGAGTTTCTTCCTCCAATTATTAGATGTCTGGCAAGGTTTTCGTTTCTTGATTGGTGAGTCTCAAATTCCTTCTCCAAAAGTTTCTGTCTAATATTCTGAATATTTTCAAATTTTGCCTGATCGCTGTTTATAAGGTGTTTAACATGGCTGGGCCTTGTTGATCTGTTGCCAAATTTAAGAATGAAGACAACTTTTCCAGACTGATCCTCATCACCATCTTCCCCTACAACAGAAGTCAAAGGTGGCAGCTGAGTTGGAAGACGTAAAATGGAGCGCTTCTGCAAGGAGTGTACTGATGCTTGAGGAAACCTGTGAAGGGAAGAAACCTGTCGAGGATTTAGTAGTGCTACAGGGTACCCTGTTTTTTCAACCATTGTATGTGAAGCAGGTGTTACTTGCTCTCCTGCAAGTGTTCCAGAAGTTCTTCCAAATCCTTGCCTTTCTGTTACAAACTGAAGAAATAAGTCTCCTTCACTTGGCTTGTTTCCAAGGTCATGAATTTCCTGTACCATACTCCGGTGGCTCTTTAACCTTTCCATAGGGTGTTTAATGCTCAGGCTGATGTCATCAGAAGCTTCTGAAATTTCAGTAGTAACTTCCATTTGGATCTCCAACTGATCAGATTTCTCTTTCCCCCCCTTTATTTTTGCTTTGGGAATGACTTGTGGCCACTTCTTATCCTTCAGAGCTATTTGTCGTCTTGCAAGCTTCCACCATTGTATAGCCATTGTATGTGAAGGAGGTTTTACTTGCTCTGCTTGAGGTTTTCCTATGCTTTCTGCAAACTGTCGCCTTTTTTTTGGGAACGTAAGAAATAAATCTTCTTCTGTTTGCTTTTTTACAAGCTCATGATCATCTTGTATTATTTTTTGATGGCTCTTTAACCATTCCAGAGGGCTTTCAGATTTCACGTTGATGTCCCAGGAATGTTCTGAAATTTTTGTGGCCAGTTCCTTTTGGATTTCCAGTTCATGAGATTTCTCTCTTTTTTCTGTTATTTTTGCTTTGGTAGCCAGAGGCACTTGTCGCCCTGCAAACTTCCACCATTTTTCAGCCATTATATGTGAGTTATGTTTTGCTTGATCGTCTGCAAGCTTTCCTGTATTTTTTGCTAATCCTCGTCTCTTTGTAGGTAACCTAACAGGTAAGTCTTTTTCTCTTGGATTTTTTTGAAGCCAATGACTTCTCTTTCCCTTATTCTGATGGTTCTTTAACCCTTCTGAATAGCTTTTAGTCCTCAGGCTGATGTCTCTAGAAGCTTTCAAAATTTCTGTAGTTAAATCTTTTTGGACTTCCAACTCTTGAACCTCTTCCTTTTTGGTTATTTTTGCTTTGGGTGCCGCTTGTAGGACATTGGATGATTTGTACAGTGTTTTCAGCAGATTTTCATGAAATCCCTTTTCATCCAAATATTCATGAGAGTCTGATTTAGTTAATCTACTCCATAATTTTAAAATTGATGACCTAAGAAATTCAATGGAATTACCAAGTGTCTCCTGAATATGCACATTGTCATAACTAGGAGAATTGGCATTCCTTTTGCAATTAATGTTTGAGGCTGGGCATGGAAGTATAAATCCATCCAACCTTTCAAAAAATACCAGCATTCCAACCAGGAAAATTTGGGTCGCAAAGGGGGCAACACATCTCATGATGCCCATACCCTCTTGCTTGCTTTACCCAAGTGAGGAATGCCTTGGAATGTTTCAGGCAACAATTGAGGTGATTCTATGCAGTTACTAAGCAACCACATGTTATTCTATATGATGGCTGCAGGAGAATGCCACTGCTGTGACATCAGTTTACTATAATTCCTGACATCATAGAATTCCCAGAACCATGGCAACCATATAGGTAGTGACCAGTTATAAATAATGAGTTGATTTTATGATTTTATGAGATCACTCAGATAATCGCAAATGTTCTTGGGTCAGAGTCACTGTAGAGAATACTATCTGTTTCCACTGGAAAATCAGATTGTAAGACCAGGCTATTGTTCTCCAGCTACTAAAACAAATTAGTGCACATTACTTATAGCTACAAAAAAGGGGGATAAGCAGTTGAGGAAGGAAAGTAGTAGGATTTTATATACCTCCCCGTAATGCTTCACAGTTTACAATGTCAGCATACTGCCCCTTACAGTCTGGGTCCTCATTTTACCAACCTCGAAAGGATGGAATGCTGAGGAAAGCTTGAGCCATTCATGATTAATACCAACTGTGGGCAGTTAGCCTGCGATAGTGCAGGTAAGATAATCATCCACAGAAGAAAGAGCAGATACATGATAAACATACATTCCTGTGAAACACACAGCTGTCTTCCTTCAACCAACGTTTGTTTAATGTATTGGTGTCACATTGCAAGCAACCCAAATCCTGGGAGTTTATAAGATGAGTACCATCTGTGGGACAATTTACAATAGTCATGGTAAATCTAAAAAACGTAAAATCAACCTTGAGAATATTAAAGATGACAACTCAGGAAGAAAAAAATAACCGGAAGTTATTTAAGTGTCTGAGTACAATCCGAGACATCAGCCTGATTTCCAAAGGAAGGCTTCCCCCCCACCCCACTCCACCCAAAAATCAGCTATACTGAAAATAATCCCTCTTGGTTTCACATTTACCACACTTGGGGATGATAAACATTAGGGATATTTGTAGGGAGGAGGGAACATGAGGATAGTATGTGCATTTAAGTGCCATGGCAAATAGAAACACCCTTATATCAAATGTCCTAACTAGTAAATGATTGCTGTTGGCTTTGGGGTGATTAAATCATCACATGCTCAACATTTCACTATGACTACTGTTGATACACATGCCCTCCCTAGAATCTACCTTGGAAGAAAAAGAAGAGCCAGCACAAAAATAAATAATGGACTTAGTGACTAACTTAAATTACTTGCCTCCATTTAAACATTGACTGATCTGTATCTGTATCCCCTGACAATTCTTATATAGAGAAACTTCTCTCACACACAAACACAAACATGCAGACCCTCGCACCCCCATACAATTCTTTTTTAGTCCTGACAAGAAAAAGAGGACAATGGAGGACTATAGGAGAGCTGGGCTGGAGAGAAAGGTGATGGAAAAACTGGAGAGAGGAAAGGAACAGTAACTGGAAAGGGAGAAAAGATGTTACAAAAGGGGGGATTATAACCCAATTGACTTTACCAAGTGTTCCGTTCTCAGAACAGAAGGGTGAAGAATTGAGGCGAGCCAGGCTGAAGGCTAACAAGTTTATTTCTAACAAGGTTGCCAAATGCGGCAGCTCACAACGTGTTCGCTCAGCTAATGGCAACAGCTGAGACCCTGTTCGACAGCTCCTTTGATATTGGCTCTCAAACAGGCGACCAATCAGGAACAAGTATAGCACCCTCTAGCGAAAGCGGACCAGAGGGAAAACTCCAGGCACAACCCTCCTTCTCATCTAGAGGGTGCATGCGTAGACCGCTACATAGGCTGGACAGCGCTGAACCCACCCAGATCTTCTCAGTTCAACTTCAGTGGCCAGAGTAGGAGAATGGGTCATTGTTTCATCAATATTCTCAACTCTTCCCTCCATTCTTTCTGTTCTTCTATAATCCCCAGATTCTTTTCAATTCTTTCTGTGCTTATTATAACTTTTTGAATTTCTAACATAATTCTTTGCAAAATTATTTCCTCTTCTTCTGCATATTGTGCCATTTTTCCAGGTTGTAAACACTGCCACTAGGACATCCAAGATTTTTTACTAGGTTTCAAATAAATTTAGTGTAATCTTTCAAGTCAGGCCTTTCTCTTTACTCCAAAAGAGCACCTATATAAACAAGACGTGTTTTATCTCTGCTCCTTTCAGTAAACCAAGCCAATAACCTTGAGATAAGAGATGTAACCAAGCCTCCAGCCTCTAGATGGCAGTGTTACTTCTTTGCCTTTGTTTTTAGCTCTTTCGTTAAACTCCGACTTTGAGAAAAGGAAAAAAAATGTTTTAAATGCTTTGAACTTCGGATTCAGCCGAGCATTCAGAGGAAAGGGATTCTTAGTCCACAAATACAAATAATGAAGAAAAATAGAGGAAGGAGGGGAAAAAAGACCAGTCCAATTTAAAAGTAAGAGATATTTGTAAAAATTCTTCCATAAAAAAGAAATGAAATTAAAGGAGAAAAAGATAACTTAGCCTGAAAACAGGCTAATTCACTGCTTACTCTCTTAATGTTAACTTTACTCAAAATCTTTTTGGGTGTTCTCTAAAAGTAAGATTTATCTCACCAATTCTGACACACTCTCTCTCTTGCTCAGCTTCCGTTTCAGGGGTCTGTCGGTACCTTATGCAGCTGGAAAACTGCTTCTTTCTTTTTTAAATAAATTTTATTTATTTTTAAACAAACACAAATAGACAAAACAAAAAGACAAAAAACATTAAGAAAACCTTCCATTACAAATTATAGAAAGTGTGTCAGGGTTACAAATTTCTATGCATCTCTTCCATAGTCACTACTTGCTTTTCATGTCAAATATTACAATTATTATATCTCAACCTTAATTTGACTATGATTGTTTTTACATCCTTTTATGTGTAATATTCAAAATCTAAAATAAAATTATATAATAGCATTCTATTAGCTCTTCCTAAAATCATCAAATAACAATACATCTTTATAACATATTCTATGTAAAAATTGCTTATATTTAATAACTAAGCTTTTTAAACCTCCTCTCATAATCTCCATTTATCCATTTATAGTTTATGTAAAATTTCATATTATCAAACTAATATCTATATATACATTATTATAATTATTAATCATTATTTAACTATAACTATTAACACTTCATTTTATACCTACTACTAATAACTAAGTTTAGCTTAGTTTTTATTATACACTTTCATTACATCAACCTGTATCTTTCCAGTAATAGTGCAGTCTTATATCTCTTGCCATTATGGCATTAATATTCTAGTTAATTTCTTGATAGATGTTGCATAAACTTCTCTTCACAGCATGTTGTTCCTTTCATTTCTCATAAAAGCTCGAACCCCACGATCTGTTCCTTCTATCAGCTTATCTTTGGTTATCACTGGTGATTCTGTCAAGATTTCTCTCCTTATCTCCATCGATTTTTCTCTCTTTTCTTCTTCTATACATTGAGGTCTGGGGTAGAGTTCCAGTCTGTCTATCTTCCCTTTTGACATTCTGCTCTTGCCATTTCAAACCATGCTCACTTTGTTGTCAGTATCCACAATTTTCTTATCTCTTATCTCATTTTTTTTCTTCCATTTTTGAACTCTGCTGCTTCTCTTGTAGCTGGCAAAAAGAGCTTCTTCCTGGATCAATCAGGGACTTTACGATGTCGTTGAGATCAGCAGGACATGCCCTTCTCTATCACCATCTCTGCGGGGCGGTTTAGGTCCAAAAAGACCATCCAGGAACAGAGATATCAGCAGCAATCCTGGAGCTCCAACATGCTGTGTTGTAGTGACATCAGGCCCCACCCTCCTCCTTTGAATTCTTTAAATTCTACCCAGAACTTGTAGCTTCCTGAGATGGGAATGGCATTCCCCTGGAAATCCCTGAGTCTTAACATGCAGGGTTTAAGCCACCTCTTATCTATTTTTGGGACCAGTTTCTTAATGGAGTTCCAGGATGGTATTGACATGGATGACCCAGGGTCAACCTCCATGTTGCAGGGAGCTCCTTCTAACCTGACTGTAAGAAAGATTTTCCCTTTTACTGTGTGGGAAACCTGGTCCAGGCCTGTTTCTGCTTTATCTCTTAAAACTGAGAAAGAGTCTTTGTCTTGTCTAGGATGGTACTGGGGTTGTCTTTTGGGATAATTATTTTCAGCCGGTGGACTTGTGGCTCTGTGGGCTGCCCTACATACCATCACTAGATGGCCTTTCTTACTGCACCTCAGGCAGCTAGCGGTTTTAAACCTATAGTCTGCTCGAGAGGGCTTCCCATCACACCTAGGACAGTTCATTTGGGGAAATTTAGTCTTACCCTGCCAACCTTTTGCTTGCATGCCTTGAGGTAGTGGATATATCGCAACAATGACCAGTCACCAGAATCCTATGAGAGTGACAACTAGGGCAAAAACGACCCAATGGTGAGAGGACCAATTCTCCCTTTCCTTTTTCCAAATTGCCAAATCCATGACAGACCTTTTAAGGACAGGGAGCCCAGGAACAAAACCTTGTCCAGGACAACCTCTACAGTGAGACCTAACTTGCCAAGAGGTGTTTAAGATGCTAAAAGAAATGTTTGCAAAGGAACTGGTGCTGAAGCATCCTGACCCCGAGCAACCCTTTTTGATCCAATCAGATGCCAGTGACATGGCAGTGGAAGTTGTGCTACTCCAAAGAAACAACCAAGGAAACTTACAACCCTGCTCCTACACCTCCCACAAGCTCACAGACACAGAGAGACGATGGGCCGCATGGGAAAAGGAGGCTTTCACAGTGAGATGGGCACTAACTTGTTGGAAGAGGGCTAGAAACCATTCAAAGTCTGGACTGACCATAAAAATCTGGAGGGTCTCAGGACCCCGCGGAAACTATTACCCAAACACGTCCAATGGATTCAATATTTCAACCGCTTCGACTTCATACTAAAGCACATTCCAGGGCAGAAGAACTTTCTAGCTGATGCCCTCTCACGCATGCCCCAGTACAAATGCAAACAGGAGCAAGTGGTGGACACCATCATTCTCTCTACCCAAATAGTTGCCCAAGTGACCACCAGACGACAACGCTGTGACTAGCATGACCAACCAGTAGGCAACCTAACCATGAGACTCAAAACGGAACTGCTAGCAGAACCCTGGTTTCAAAACCACGAACACATCTTGACAAAAAGAAATGACTTTCATTGAAGGGGACAAAGCTCTACATCCCGGAATCCTTACGCACCCTAATTTTCCAAAGGAGCCACAACGCCAAACTGACAGGCCACTTTCGATTCCTAAAGACAGTACATTTAGCCCAGAGGCAGTTCTGGTGGCCCAAAATAAGAAAAGATGTGGACAGTTCCGTGAAAAGTTGTACCATCCATGCCTCAATGAATAGGTGACTGGGAAAATCCCCCCAGACTGCTGCAACCAATAGCAGAGCCAACGAGGCTGTGGGAGGAGATCGCAATGGACTTTATGGTAGAGTTGCTGAAAAGTGGGGGAAACATGGTGATTTGGACTGTAATAGACCCATTCTCCAAACAGGCACACTTCATTCCCTGCAGAGGACTATCTTCAGCTCACAAGCTGGCCAAACTGTTCCTGAAGCACATCTACCACCTGCATGGAGTACCTCAAAGAATTATCTCAGACAGAGGTAGTCCAGTTCATGGCTAAGTTCTGGAGGGAGTTCCTGCGGTCCATTGGGTCATCCGAGGTCCTTAGTTCGGCTTTTCACCTGAGCACCAATGGGGTGGGGGGCAGAGGGATCTGAAGTGCTATGTGAACTGAGGAGCAGTACCCAAGGTGCTACATGAACTATCAGCAGTCCAATTGGGCAGACCTTCTGTCTTTGCTGAGGTCGCATATAATAATGCTGTTCATAGCAGCAAGGGACTAATACCGTTCAAAGTAGTGAGCAGCATGGACTTTGTTGCAATGCCTGACTATTCAAGGAATCCCCCTTCCTCGGTCAGCTTGACTGACTGGATGTCAATGCTAAAGCAACCTGGGAGAATGTCAAAAAAAGCACTAGATAAAGCAGCACAAACCTATAAGAAACAGGCAGATAAGCACCGAGCTCCGCAACGACCATTCTTAGTGTGAGAGAAGGTTTACCTCTCCACAAAATATTTGAGGTTAAGACTCTCTAGCAAGAAACTGGGACCAAAGTTGGTGGGACCATTCCCCATAGTAAAGATCATCAACCCAGTCTCAGTGCATCTAAAACTGCCCCGACTGCTAGGGAGGACACACCCAGTATTCCATAATAACCTCTTAAAACTCGTGGTCGGATCCACTCTGAGACCACTGCCCCAGGAGCCCCAGGCCCTGTGGTCATAGGGGGCCAAACCCATTATGAGGTGCAATGCATCCTTGATTCGAGGTGGCACAGGAGACAACTCCAGTACTTAATCAAGTGGAAAGGTTACCCCTTGTCAGAGGCATCTTGGGTAAAGAGTAGAAATATCCAGGCTGATCGACTTATAGAAAGATTCCATGAAAAAGATCCAAACAAGTCAGGGGGGAGGACGTAGTGTGGAATCATATACTTGTACTCAAATTGTTTTTGCTCGCAGATTGCTTTTAAAAAGTGAGGGGAGCCAGATGTTAACTTTCTGTGTTGACATTCCACGCATACTGTCTGCCGAGCTGGATCTCAGATTACAGTAGCTGTAATCTACTGATTTATGACACAGTGATTTATGACACAGTGAGAGGAGGAAAGGAACAGGGGCAAAATTCAGAAGCAGATAGACAAAGCAAAAAAATGTCTGCTAATAAATCTTGCGTAATGAAGCTGTTAATAAATCACTAGTTTCTGTATAAGAAACATTGGCTCTTATTATGTGTTTGTTATGGCATTGTTGGGAAACTTCACACTATTTTATTGATATTAATTAATTATCTATATAAATAAAAATGTAAAATAGTTTGTACGAATCCACTAATCTCAAAAAGTACCGGACCGATTTAAACCAAACTTTCACACAATGTAGCGAAGCACTTCGGATAATAGAATAGCTAATCATTTTGTGCCTAGCACGCATGTGTTGTGTACAAATTACACAAAAAAAAAGTACCCACTGAAATTGTGTGTTAACATGCTTTAGCCACGCCCATCAAACTGCTTTTCAACTGCCAGTGTTGGCAAAGGCCTCATACGGCGGCCTCTTGGGGCCAAAAAGGCACAGAGGATAGCAAACTCCCAGGTGGCCCATAGAGGGGGGGGGGGAGAAATTCTGCTCAGGACTGTTCTCTGAGGTAAAAAAAAAAGGAGGCAGGCAGCTGCTTTAAACTGTTTAATACTAACTGAACAAAACTGTAACAAAGAATCACCCATCTGACAGCAAATACAGTTTAATGAAAAGAAGGACTAGGGAGGACATGATAGCAGCCTTCCAATATCTCAGGGGTTGCCCCAAAGAAGAGGGAGTCAAGCTATTCACCAAGGCACCTGAGGGCAGAACAAGAAGCAATGGGTGGAAACTAATCAAGGAGAGAAGCAACCTAGAACTGAGGGCAGATAGGGGAATAGAGAGACAGGGAGAAATACAGTTTAATAAAAGAGGGACTAGGGAAGACATGATAGCAGCCTTCCAATATCTCAGGGGTTGCCCCAAAGAAAAGGGAGTTAAGCTATTCACCAAGGCACCTGAGGGCAGAACAAGAAGCAATGGGTGGAAACTAATCCAGGAGAGAAGCAACTGAGAACTGAGGAGAAATTTCCTGACAGTTAGAACAATTAATCAGTGGAACAACTTGCCTCCAGAAGTTGTGAATGCCCCAACACTGGAAGTCTTCAAGAAGATGTTGGATAGCCATTAGTCTGAAATGGTATAGGGCAGTGATGGCTAACCTTTTTTGGCTCACGTGCCAATAGCAGGGGGAGTGCAGGGGCGATGTGCACATGTGTGCCACATCCATAATGCTATGTGCATGACCCCCTGCATTTGGCATGCTTTTTACGTCATCCCCAGGCTCCAGAGGGTTTATAGGAACCTGGGGAGGGTGAAAATAGCCTTCCCCCACCTCCAGAGGGCAAAAAATGGCCTCAAAAGAAGGCCTAAATCAGCTGGCCAGGGCACACATTCAAACTGAAGCTGACAGGGCAATGCCTCGAGTGGCCTAAGAAATGGTTCCGTGTGCCACCTGTGGCACCCGTGCCATAGGTTCGCCATCATGGGTATAGGGCTTCCTGCCTAGCAGGGAGTTGGACTAGATGACCCCCAAGGGATAGATAGAGAGGCAGAAATAAGGTATGTATGTATGTATGTATGTATGTATGTATGTATGTATGTAGGTAGGTAGGTAGGTAGGTAGGTAGGTAGGTAGGTAGGTGGATAGATAGATAGATAGATAGATAGATAGATAGATAGATAGATACAAAGAAAAAGAAAGAAAGAAAGAGACAGTAGGTAGGTAGGTAGGTAGGTAGGTAGGTAGAGGGAGAAAGGAAGAAATATAGTAGGTAGGTAGGCAGGTAGGTAGGTAGGTTCATAGGTAGGGGGGTGGATAGATAGATAGGGAGAAATACAGTAGATAGGTAGGTAGAGGGATAGACAGAGAGGGAGAAATACAGTAGGTAGGCAGGTAGGTGGATAGGGGGATAGATAGAGAGGGAGAAATACAGTAGGTAGGTAGGTAGGTAGGTAGGTGGAGGGAGAAAGCAAGAAATACAATAGGTAGGTAAGTAGAGGGATAGACAGAGAGGGAGAAATACCGTAGGTAGGTAGGTAGGTGTATAGATAGCAAGAAATACGGTAGGTAGGTAGGTAGAGGGATAGAGGGGGGGAAATACAGTAGGTAGGTAGATAGAGGGGAAAAAGAAAGAAATACAGTAGGTAGGTAGGTAGAGGGATAGACGGAGAGGGAGAAATACAGTAGGTAGGTAGGTAGAGGGATAGAGGGGGGGAAATACAGTAGGTAGGTAGGTAGAGGGAAAAAGAAAAATACAGTAGGTAGGTAGGTAGGTAGGTAGGTAGGTAGGTAGGTAGAGGGATAGACAGAGAGGGAGAAATACAGTAGGTAGGCAGGTAGGTAGATAGGGGGATAGATAGAGTCAGAAATATAGTAGGTAGGTAGGTAGGTAGGTAGAGGGATAGAGAGGGGGCAATACAATAGGTAGGTAGGTAGGTAGAGGGAGAAAGAAAGAAATACAGTAGGTAGGTAGGTACAGGGATAGATAGATAGATAGATAGATAGATAGATAGATAGATAGATAGATAGATAGATAGATAGATAGATAGATAGATAGATAGATAGAGAAAAATACAGTAGGTAGGTAGGTTGGGGCTTATATGGTGGTTGGGTGTATGTGTGCAGGTGTAGATCTACACACAGATTGGTTGGCCATTTAACCAGACTGGGCCACAGCAACACGTGGCCGGGTATAGCTAGTAAATAGATAAAATTATAAATTACAAAGAAGGAAACAGAATCTTTATCAATAATCTCCCATTCTCCCTCCATATTAAAATTGCACAAGATCTTATTTTCTTCTAGAGCTGGCAAACCTATGGCACGAGCCATATTTGCTAGCATGCAACCTGTCAGCTCCGGTGCGCATGTATGCGCCAGCCAGCTGATCAGGAAAGCTTCTGGAACCTTGAGAAGGCAGAAAACAGGAGGCTTTCCTGAAGACTGGAGAGGGAGAAAAAAAGATCCAATGGGCCAACTGAAAGTTCAGGAACAAACTTCTGGTTGGCCCATTGGTCCTGTTTTTCATCCTCCCCAGGCTGTGGAGGCTTTCCTGAAGCCTGGAGAGGGAAAATCACCCCCCCCCCCCCCCATACACACTCTGAAGGCTCCCCTGAAGCCAGAAACAGATCGTTTCCAAATTTCTGATTGGCCTATCGGTCCCATTTTTCGCCCTCCTCAGGCTTCAGGAAAGCCTCTGGAGCCTGGGGAGAGCAAAGCCTTCCCCCTGCATGGGGGGGGGGGGGGCAGTTGCATGCACATGTGTGGTTGGGGTTGTGCATTCATGTGAAAGTGGGTGGGGTGCATTGAACTGTGGGTGCAATAGCCCACGCGTCCACAATTTTGGCATGCCTTTACAAAAGGTTTGCCATCACTGTCCTAGAGGGTCTAGCTGTGAAAATGACAATTCAGTTACCTAGGAAGAGAGAGAAGAAACATCTTGATAAAGGCTGAATTCTTCAATTCTCACAGATTTTTAATACAGTACATTTTGAAACATTCCAATCTCTTCCGTGCTTTCTGCAGAGTTTAATAGAAGCTGCAAATTGCAGAATAGGCTCCTTCCATTCTTTTCCTATCAACTTTCCCCGTAAATTTTCACATAGATTTCTCAGATTGACATAGGATGTTACCTATTGTTCAAAGAAAAATCCATCTGTTCAGTTCCAAGCTGAGAGAAGGGAAATGGAAATAAAATAGAGGCTAGCCACTTAGGAAAGGAGGTCCATTTACTGTTGATTAGAACCATCAACACGTGGTTCTGGGGCAGCTGACCAACCGCTTGAATGAGTGGATGGATCTTTACAGGTTTCTGTGATGCTGCTGGGGGTTGTGCAAAATTTGAAATGCCCCTATGAGATGTCCAATATAGTGAGCCTGTATCTTTTGCTTTTGCTAAGTAGTGGATTAATCCTATCATATCCTAAAGGTCATGTCCTGCTCTTAGAATTTGGGTGGAGGATGTAAATTTTAATCCCATCACTGGAGGTGAAGGTGTTTTATTTGCGAATAAGCACATTAAGAAAGACTGGCTATAAAAACATGTTTCTCCATTTCTCCTTTGGATTTGGGTGAAGAATGGAGTCGAAGCCAATTGGAATCAACACACTCTTTATTTGCTACATTCTAACTAACAAGACAAGCTGCAGGCTGGCAGCACTCTTTTGTTCTGAGAGCTGTCAGCCTTCAGCCAATAGATTCAATGCATTTTCCTACGGTTAGTCTGGGTGGCTGTAGCCAATAGTTTTAAAGTATTTTTCCATAGTCAGTGCAGACCGGAGTGGAAACCTCTGTCTGCGCCTGAATATACACAACACCCCTCACTGCCTAGCTGGGGCTGACAATTCTTAGACCTAATGTGACAGGCGTACTCTTTCAAGTTAGCAGGTGGATGGTGCTTGCGTTCTGACTTAAGAGTTCTCCCATTCTCCATGAGTTCTCTGGAGCAACAGTTGTTGGTTCCCTCATTCGTGAGGAGCCATCGAGAGGAGCAGCCATGTGGCCACAGCCTTCTCCCTGAGTCAGTTTGGTGGAACCGTTGTCTGGATTCAGCTGCGGCGGCAGTTGGGCCTCAGCAGCAGTTGAATTCAGCAACGTGGAGTTCAGCCCTCCCAGCATTGGGGCTTGGCCCCCTATTTTTTTTCTTCTTCTGCGTCATTTGGTGGTTGAGCCTTCTCTTTTAATTGGCTGTGGTCAGTTTCTGTGAGGCGGCTTTGAAGTTGAACGATGTGATGGCGCCATACCCTACCATCCTCTAGTTCCACATGATAGAAGTGTGGTACCATCACATCCACAACTTGAGCCAGTAGCCAGGTGGGGCAGCCTGCGTAGTTGCAAGTATATATTGGATTGCCCCTTGTTAATGTTTGCACTTGGCTGGTCGAGTTGGTGGGAACCTCTGCCAAATAGTCATGATGCAGCCTTTCAACGTTAGTTGGCAGTTGGCAGTCCAACAGTAGTTCTGTGGGGCAACTGTTTGTTGTGGTGTTGGGCGTGACATTCTGTATCAGCATGTATTTGTTTATGCGGGCCTGCAATCCCCTGGACCCAAATGGGCCAACTCTTCTTTTGTCATTCACACCATCCTCTCCACTTGCCTGTTGCTGGCTGGGTGAAATGGTGCAATGAGGACATGATGGATGTTCTGCCTTGCCAAAAATCCTTCGAATCATGTTGCCGTGAACTGCAGCCCATTGTCTGATACCATGACATCTGGCAGCCCGTGGTTCACGAATAGTTTTTGCAATGTCTTGATGACCACTTCTGCTGTGGTTGTCTTCATTAGGATTACCTCAAGCCATTTCGAGTAGGCATCCACCACAATTAGGAATGTCTGCCCATGCGTTGGTTCTACGAAATCCAAATATACTCTGGATCATGGTGTTTCCACTCTTGTACTGGTGCTGATGTGAGTGCAGGCCTTTACTCTTGGCAAGGATGGTACAATGTGACCCACTCTGCAATATTACTGTCCATATTTGGCCACCATATATAGCTGCATGCCAATGCCTTCATTTTCACTATTCCTGGGTGACCCTCATGTAATGACTCCAAGATGGGTTGTCTTAGTTTGGGGGGATCACTACGTGGTTTCCCCACAGAAGGCAACCACATTGAACAGACAGTTCATGTTGCCGGTTGTTAAACGGCTTGAGCTCTGTGTTTACTAGTTCCTTGGGCCATCCCCTCCACACCCAATTCAGTACCTGAGAAATTGTCCAGTTTTTGTGGACTGTCTATTAATTAAAGTTAATATAATACATTATTTTGTACACGGATCCCTGAAAAAATAGATCTCCCTGAAGCAAAATGCTGACAGAACCCGAAGTAATATTATGCATCATATGGTGTTTCCTCTGTTTCTTGACTGAAGCTATGTAATTAGCTTTGCTTTATGGGGAAAAAAAGGAAGTTTGTATGAATACAAAAATAAATTCTTTTAAAATATATGGTGATCATGGAGGAGGGAGCAGAAATGCTATGTGCACGATGACGCAGGCTAACTAAGAGCCATGGTGGCCCAGTGGTTAGAATGCAGTTCTGCAGACTACTACTGCTGACTGCTGGCTGCCAGCTGTTCCAGTTTCAGTCTCACCAGCTCAATGTTGACTCAGTCTTCTATCCTTCTGAAGTTTGTAAAATGAGGACCCAGATTGTTAGAGGCAATCTGCTGACTCTGTAAACAGCTTAGAGAGGGCTGTAATGCCCTGTGAAGTGGTATATAAGTCTAAGTTCTATTGCAATTCTGATGCAATATGTAACCATACATATGTGATGATGTAATTACATCTTTACATCATTAGGAATCTTTATTTTTATTTAATCAGTTTGCTCCTGTACTTTTATTGGATTTAGAGAACCCTTGGAATGAACATGGTCAATATATCAGGCTCTTTCCAGTTTTATAGATTTTAAGAGGCAAAACATGCGCCCTGCTTCTCTAGAAACCTTAGACTAGTGATAGCTAACCTTTTTGTTGTTGAGTGTTAAAAAGGTGAGCGCGTGCATGCAATAGTGTGTGTGCTGGCACCCATTATGCAAAGCATGCCTCCACAGGCGCACAACCTTCCCACACCCCATGCGCTGCACTGTTCAAATCCAAGCTGAGCTTGGTATTTCCTCCAGTGGGGGGGGGGGGGAGGCTTAGACCAATTTTTTGTACTATAATACTCTCTAAGAAAGGCAAGTCCTTCCTATTCCAGCTGTAATATCATAATCTGGCTGGCGACAAGCATGTGCAGGGACCTGTTTTTTGGTTGCACTAGTGATTATAGGACATATTTCTCAACTGCTAATATTTTTATTGCTGTAATTGTTGGTATTAGAAGTATTTTAAATTTGTTCACTGTCAAGAGTCACTTATTCAGTTGGTCAATTGCACAAATTGAATGAATGAATGAATGCAGTCCCCCCCCCCCCCCCCGAATCCAGGTTTCAATCTTTTCTCTTTAGTCTTATTAGGATTCTCTGTGGTACATGTTCCTGAATACAGGATGTTACTGATTGCTGGATGAACATAAACCCACAAGAAGCCTATAGTTACTTTGCAAATAAGTGTTGCCCAGAAGTAATGGATTCATAAAAGACACCTGTTATTTATTCAATAAAATTAATTATCTGCATAGGAGAATAAAAGAAAATATTAAAATCAAGTTTGGAATATGCTTACTGAGCAATATTTTTTAAAAAGGAGAATAATAATAGCTTATTTATGAGAAGGTCACTTTGCTTGAGGAGCACACCAAGGATGGCATACATTTCTAAAGAATTCAGCAGCTATTTTGGCACAAGGCATTTTAAGAGCAGTCTGTAAAGTGTAGAAGGCACAAGAAATCTGCTGGAAATTGCATTTGTTAAAAGTAAAATAACATTCCCTTTCTCCAGCAATTTAAATCAAGGGACATCCACTAAAATCAGTCTTCCTGGGAGTTCTTGCTACATATGCCTTTAATATCCAGTATTCACCAACTGTCAGGATAAGGATGGACTTGCTTGGGAAGGCAGGAAATAATGGGTGAATTCAAGAAGTATCTCTGTGGGTTCTTTTCCCAGAGCTGATGGCAAGGTGCACTGGTTGTTGTAGGACTATAATCCAGTCAGAAGATGTGCAGCTGGCAGTGTTTTTCCATTGCTCCCAAGCTTCTGTTTTCCAATTGCCTTCTGGAGAATTCCAGACTCTTATCCAACTCCAAAATCTTATCCAAAGGACTGGCACAGTTGGGATCATTTCCAGAGGAATTCTTGCAGTTGCTGGTGATATTTCTGCCGACGGACACAACGAGGGCAGAAACTGACATTTGCCTGACAACTATTGTGGAAGACAGTCTTGCACTCACTACACCTATAAGGAAAAAGAAGTATATTAATTCTAGAAGCAACTCATCATCTGTGAGCAGTTAACTACTTGAGAAGGTCACACTACAGCTCAACAGCCAAGTTGGAATAGTAGTGCAACAGATTGGAAGGCATTAGATATTCTCTTTCTGTATTATTGGCTCCAAAGGGCAGCCTCCCTCTTATAATATCTTTACAACTCAAGCATGAAACTGGAATCACAAATCAAGCTGCCGTATCCCTGCTGCCAGTCTTCCTCAACTGAACTCTTGAAAGAACTTTCCACTCAGAGATTCCAATTCTGTAAGAAAAAAAGCTTGAAGAACTATGTGTTTCTCCCTTGGTACTCAGATACCATTTCTCGGGAAAGAACAGATAATTTTACATACAACAGTATAGTGCACATACTGTCGCAATCATTATCAGGTCAAAAGGAATGAGGGGGCCGACATAGAAAGAAGGTCAGTTTTTCAAACTTGGCAATTTTATGATGTGTGGACACCAACATCTAGAATTTCCCAGCCAACATACTGGGAGTTGAAGTACACATACTTCAGAGTTGCCACAGTTGAAAAACACTCTATTAGATGCTTAAGTAATTTTACTGGCTATAAGGTAACTTTAATACTATTTAACAGGTAGAGGGGTAAAGGTTAGACAATTACCATATTTTTTGGAGTATGAGACGCACCGGAGTATAAGACGCACCCAGGTTTTGAAGAGGCAATTTTTTTTTTAAGTAGGTAGGTAGATAGAGGGATAGAGAGGGAGAGAAAGAGAGAGAAATACAGTAGGTAGGTAGGGAGAGAAAGAGAGTAGATAGGTAGAGGGAGGGAGGGAGGAAGGGGGAGAGAGAGAGAGAGAAATACAGTAGGTAGGTAGGTAGGTAGAGGGATAGAGAGAAATAGAGTGAGAGAGAAAAACAGTAGATAGGTAGGGGGAGAGAGAGAGTAGGTAGATAGGTAGAGAGAGAGGGGAGATAGAGAAAAACAATAGGTAGAGTGAGAGAGAGTGTGGACAGGTAGGTATATAGAGGGGGGAGAGAAATACAATAGATAGGTAGGAAGAGAGAGAGTGTAGATAGGTAGGTAGAGGAATAGAGAGAGAGAAATAGAGAGAAACACAGTAGATAGATAGGAAGAGAGAGTGTAGATAGGTAGGTAGAGGGAGAGAGAGGGAGAGAGAGAGAGAGAGAAATACAGTAGATAGGTAGGTAGAGAGAGAGGGTAGGTAGGCAGGTAGGTGTTTCCAGGTGTATTTACCCATGTGCTGGAGAAGGAAATCACTTACCACCTTTGGAATAAATCTTTGTTTCTGCAGGCACAGTACTTGACCAACGTAATTCTCATCAATCACTCTAACTAAACAGCTTTATGGAGCTTATTGAGTGCTGCTGGGGCTGGGGAGAAAAACGCCGTTTTTTGCTAATTTCTGCCCTCCCCAGCCCCCAAAAGCTCTCTGGAAAAGTCCATATGGGTATGCCCGTGGCCATTTTGGTGAAGGGGGTGGGGCTTCAGGAGGCAAAAAATGTATTCAATGTATAAGAAGCACCCAGATTTCAGCTTCTTTTTAGAGGAAAAAAGGTGCATCTCATACTCCGAAAAATACAGTATATAGTTGCCTCTTTCTTCACATTTAGGCTTACATGCCGCTTTACTTTTTTGCCTCTGGGAACTCTCCTGCCTGACAGCTAAGAAGAGATTTTGAGATTACTTCCTGTCTAAGCTGTGTTCATTAAAATCATAGCTCATCACTGCCTATCATTCCGAAGGGTCCCTCAAATGATTACTTTTTGGTTGACTGCTGGCCACTGAATGTGGGTGTGTCTCTGGCTGAGGAGTTATGCATAAGAAAATTATCCCCAGCTGTCAGCTAGGCAGGATGATGATTAAGGAAGTGGCTATTGCTGTGTTGCTACCAGAATAAAAAAAAAATCTCCCCAGAGTTACCATAAAGAGGCTTCTGAGAACATCCTGTTTCACAGATAAACTGTCTGACTCAGGAAGCAGGAAGTAAGTTTTGTCTGAGCTTGGAGACACTCTTCCTGCTCTAATACATAACCAAGGAAAGATAGGCATGTGTGTCATTGCATTGTTATAGTTTTCAGGGATGAACAATTATATCTAAAGGCTACTCAAAGACAGATCTGGTGAATGAAATCTTTTCAGGATTTTTACTGCCTCATGGAAGGCAAATCAGCCTTCTTCTGATTGTCTTCCCCAACCTGGAAACTCTCTGGATGTGCTTTGTTACTTCATATATAATCTAAAAACATGCTAAGCTAGGGAAGGATATCGACCATGGTATCTTATTGCACCGATTGGGGGGGTTGGGGCTGAGAGGCACCGTTCTACGGTGGTTCACGTCCTACCTCTCTGGTCGGTCGCAATGGGTGTTGGCAGGAGGGCAGAGGTCGTCCCCGAGGCCCCTCACATGTGGGGTTCGTCAGGGGTCGGTCCTCTCGCCACTCCTGTTCAACACCTACATGAAGCCGCTGGGCGAGATCATCCGTAGTTTGGGGGTGGAATACCATCTGTACGCTGATGACACTCAGTTGTACATATCCACCCCAAACCACCCCAACGCTGCCGTCGAGGTGCTGTCCCGGTGTCTGGAGGCCGTACGGATCTGGATGGGTAGTAACAAACTCAAGCTCAACCCGTCCAAGACCGAGTGGCTGTGGTTTCCGGCACCCCGGTTCAGCCAGATAAGTCCACCTCTGGCCATTGGGGGCGAACAACTGGCCCCCATGGAGAGGGCGCGCAACTTGGGCGTCCTCCTGGATTCCCGGCTGTCCATGGAGGACCATGTGGCGGCCGTGGCCAGGGGGGCGTTCTATCAGGTACGCCTGATGCGCCAGTTGCGCCCCTTACTGGACCGGGGAGCCCTTCGCACAGTCACTCAAGCACTTGTGACGTCCCGGCTGGATTACTGTAACACTCTCTACATGGGGCTTCCCTTGAGGTGCACTCGAAAGCTACAGTTAGTACAGAATGCGGCCGCGCGGGTGATTATGGGTGCCCCAAGGCAAACCCACGTAACACCTCTCCTGCGCGAGCTGCACTGGCTGCTTGTGGCCTTTCGAGTGCGCTTCAAGGTACTGATGACCATCTTTAAATCGCTCCATGGCTCGGGGCCTAGCTATATACGAGACCGCCTCCTGCCCCATACATCCCTTCGTCTGATCCGCTCCCACAGAGAGGGTCTTCTTCGGGTGCCGTCGGCCGGGCAATGCCGGTTGGCGACACCCAGAGGAAGGGCCTTCTCTGTGGCGGGCCCAGCCCTCTGGAACAACCTACCCCCCGACCTTCGCACAATCTTGGACCTCCGCCTCTTCCGCCAACGTCTTAAGACGTATTTATTCCAACAAGCCGGCCTAGGATAGCCCCCCGTTTCTGACGTTTTAAGGAAATTTGTAATTTGGTAGGGTTTTTAATATTGGGTTTTTAGCACGGGTTAATGAATTTAATTACATTTTAATCGATATTTATTGTATTTTTGTGTTTTTAAGATGCCTGTGTGCCGCCCTGGGTCCTAACAAGGAGAAGGGCGGGGTATAAATTTAATAAAATAAAAATAAAATAAAAAATAAATAAATCCTATAGATCTGAAAAAAACATGGTGGGCTAAGATTATTATTTTAATTTTTTTGTATCTTCTCAGAAATCTCTGTCAAATGGCCTGACCCCAACTTGAACAAATAAACGTTTTCTAAGAAGGACATTTATATTGTCAAAGAACAGTTTTGTCAAAAACAGATCATGCCAGACTAATCTTATTGCATTCTTTGACAAAGTGACAAAATTAGTGGACCAGAGGAATACTGTCAATTTAATTTACTTGGACTTGAGTAAGGCATTTGATAAAGTAGACCATAACCTACTACTAGATAAAATAGAAAAATGAGGGTTAGGCGGCATCACCACCAGATGGATTCATATCTGGCTGGCCAACCGCACTCAACATGTAGTTCTCGGTGGAACTGCATTTACATGGAGGAAAGTATTCAGTGGAGTACTCCAAGGCTCTGTTTTAGGCCCAGTACTCTTCAACATCTTCATCAATGACTTGGATGAGGGGATAGATGGGGAATTCATCAAATTTGCAGATCACACCAAACTGGCAGGAATAGCCAACACTCCAGAAGATAGGCTTAAGATACAGAAGGATCTTAACAGACTCAAACATTGGATGCTAGCTAACAAAATGAAATTTAATGGTGAAAAAAGTAAGAGTCTACATTTAGGCAAGAAAAACAAAATGCATAGGTACAGTATATGTGGTACCTTGCTCAGTAATAGTAACTGTGAAAGGGATCTTGGAGTCTTTGCGGACAACCATTTAAATATGAGTCAGCAGTGTGCAGGAGCTGTCAAAAAAGCCAACACAGTTCTAGGCTGCATAAACAGAGGGATAGAATCAAGATCACGTGAAGTGTTAATGCCACTTTATAATGCCTTGGTAAGGCCACACTTGGAATACTGCATTCAGTTTTGGTCGCCACAATGTAGAAAAGCTGTGGAGACTCTAGAAAGAGTGCAGAGAAGAGCAACAAAGATGATTAGGGAACTGAAGGCTAAAACATATGAAGAACGGTTGCAGAAACTGGGTATGTCTAGCTTAATGAAAAGAAGGACTAGGGGTGACATGATAGCAGTTCCAATATCTCAAGGGTTGCCATAAATAAGAGGGACTCAATCTATTCTCCAAAGCATGTGAGGGTGGAATAAGAAGCAATGGGTGGAAACTAATCAAGGAGAGAAGCAACTTAGAATTAAGGAGAAATTTCCTGATAGTAGAACAATTAATCAGTGGAACAACTTGCCTCCAGAAGTTGCAAATGCTCCAACGCTGGAAGTTTTTAAAAAGATGTTGGATAACTATTTGTCTGAAGTGGCATAGGGTTTCCTGCCTAGGCAGGGGGTTGGACTAGAAGACCTCCAAGATCCCTTCCAATTCTTCTCTTCTCTTCTTATAAACATTCTTTTACTTATCATTATAAGAAGTTTTAAGGATTTAATTAACATTTCAATCAATTATCCTAACTTATCTGGTCTAATTCTGAGTATGCTATGGAACTACGGACTTATTTATTTGCAAATGTATCTGCAAATATATATGGCCGACTCACTTGGACAATGCCATTCTGGTCAGCTTATTAAAAAAAGAAAAGAAAAAAGAACCAAAATAGAACTATAATGAATAGCAATAATAGGTAATAGGCAACTTGGCTAACATTTGTACCCTCTTCTAATGGGAACTTACACACCTTGCTCCAATGGGCAAACGATCATGTTTTTAAATTTTTCCTAAAGGCCAGCAGTATTTAGCATCCTGTGTGTGTGTGTGTGTGTGTGTGTGTGTGTGTGTGTGGTGCTGCTGGTGGTGGTAAGATCATCCCAAGGCACTGCTACTGAGAAGCCATGCAATCTAGGACCTACTTCAAAGAGGGGATCCAAAGTCTGTCTACCATATTAGAGCAAGTGGGACAGGCAGCTGTCTTTAGGAGGTATCATGGGTAGCTGTCCGAAGGGGTAACTCAAATAACTCAGTACTATGTAATATATAGAGTCGAAAATCACACAGCGAGCACCAAAACATGGTCAATATATAAGGAAGGCCTCAATTTTATTTTAGTTTCCTTAAAATGTGTATTCAGTTCTAGAGGAAGGAACATGTGTAACACTTACCTGCTGGTTGTATCAAATTCAAAGGGAAAGATGATATCATTCTTGTTGCATATTTGGCAGATGAAACCCCTCTGAGTACAAAGGTCACAGTTATACACATGGTGGGAGGCAAATTGGATCAGCGATTGAAGAAAAGTTTCAAATATACCGTCTGCTATCTAAGAAGAGAGAAGGGCCATGAGCAATTGGTGGGGAGCAGGGAAATCACTTCTATTTCTGCCTTCACAAGAACTCTCAAAATGTGAAATACGTGTCGTTCACCCAAAAATGGCCAAGGCCCTTATGAGGCCAGTCTGATTTAAAACACTTGAAAGGCATGAAACAGCTGGTTTTGTTTGGTCCATGTCAAAATCAGAATTCATTGCATTTCATACATTTTTCTTCATGTATGAGTTTAAATTTGGTAATATGCACGGTCATGTCCAGGTAGAAGTAGTTCAGAGGAAGTTAGGTAAGGAATATGGAATGGACACAGGCAGCAGCTGATTGCTGGCAGGGAAGGGGTGGTGTTGAGAAGATTGGGGACAGAGTGGCAAGTTATGCCATGGTAGAATAAGAAACAGATGCAGAAATATATATATATATTATATATATATATATAATATATATATATACAGTGGTACCTCGCTTCACGAACGCCTCTCTTCACGACCAATTCGCTGTATGACCAGAAATTTTCCAAAAAATGTGCTCCGCTGCACGAACCCCGCCTCCTTTCACGTACCGGAGCCGCGGATATTTTATCTACGAACGAATGTTGTGAGGGGGACGGGTGTGTGTGTGGAAGTGAAGGCAGGGGGAAAGGAGCTGCCTTCCCGGCCGAGCTCCGCAGCTGAGGGGCGATGGAGCAGTTTGTGCGGTTTGCTCCATCGCCCCTCAGCTGCGGAGCCCGGCCGGGAAGGCAGCTCCTTCCCCCCTGCCTTCGCTTCCACACACACACCGCGAGCAGCTGCCAGCATGACTTTCGCCCGTCTCTTTCTGGGCTTCCCAGAAGCGCCCCGACAAGCAGAAGCGCCGAGCCCAGAAAGAGACGGGCGAAAGTCATGCTGGCAGCCGCGCGGTGTGTGTGTGTGTGTAAGCGAAGGCAGGGGGGAAGGAGCTGCCTTCCCGGCCGAGCTCCGCAGCTGAGGGGCGATGGAGCAGTTTGCGCGGTTTGCTCCATCGCCCCTCAGCTGCGGAGCCCGGCCGGGAAGGCAGCTCCTTCCCCCCTGCCTTCGCTTCCACACACACACTGCGAGCGGCTGCCAGCATGACTTTCGCCCGTCTCTTTCTGGGCTTGGCGCTTCTGGGAAGCGTCCCGACAAGCAGAAGCGCCGAGCCCAGAAAGAGACAGGCGAAAGTCATGCTGGCTTGCTCCATTGCCCCTCAGCTGCTTTACATTGAACCCAAAAAACAAGGTCAGAACGGATTAACCGGATTTACATTGAACCCTATGGGAAATTGTGCCTCGCTTCACGACCAATTCGCAACGCGAACAGAGTCAGTTCACGAATTAAGTTCGTGAAGCGAGGTACCACTGTATATAAATGTGAGAACCCTCATACAGGAATCATGAAATCTCCAGAACTGTAGAGCCTACAAACTTGAAATTTGGCATGTATGTTCCTCTTGGCTTCTAGGTGCTCGGTAACAAAGGATTTTTCAAAATGACCATCAGAGCATTAGTATTTTGTATATTATTATTATTAATATGCTCTGATGTTAAGGAGTTAGATGTTCTATTCCCCCTCCCAACCTAAAAACTATATTTTATATATTAACAATGATACTCAAGATGACGGAGGTAAGTAGGTTGGAATAGTACAACCCACTGTGACCATGTTGCTACTGCCAAGTTGCTGTGGGATAACTCACAGAGGAAACTCACTTTGGGATATTTCCACACGGGATAACTCAATGCCTTGCTGCTAGTTGGCAACCCTTCCTGGTTTCATTGCATAGAAAACAGGCTTAAAGAATTTAGTCCTCCTTTTCCTGGAAGTCCCCAGCCTTGGAATCCTTGCCCATGCACTACTAGATGACCTATGAGTCCTGGCCATGCTGAGGCCGTGGGAAAGAACCAAAAAAATTTTTCGGCTGTTGTGAGACAGGTAAATCGTTGAGTCCAGGGGGACCCTCACCTTTCTCCATTGTGATCTCGCTCAGAGAGGTGATGCCAGAGATGATAAAGTGTTGCTGCCATCACTGTCTAGATGGACAAATCAATGCATTGAGCCCCGTAGTGAGTATTCCTCAAAAATTGTGCTTCACGCCCATCCCAACTCCCCAAGACTGGCTGTGCTTCCCTCACTTCTTGCTAACACCTGATGAATTTCCTCAGTTCATCCCCCTAATTACCTCAAACAGAATTGGCAGAGCAGCGCTTTCTTTTTCACCTGGTTAAGCTGTGTGCTGATGGATCCATCCCCTCCTGTTCTCCTCCTGTTCTCCCTCTGCAGCCAAATGGGCAAAGCGCCACCCTTGGAAAGCACTTGGGCAGGGCGCAATTCTTCATTAATTTGCCCATCTAGACAGTAGCAGTAGCCTCTCTGCTCTGGCATCGCCTCTCTGAGCCAAACGGCAGTGCAGGAAGATGGGGAACCCCTGAATCCAGAGGTTGACCTGACCCGCAGGGGAAGAGAAGGATGTTCGGTGCTTCCCCACAGCCACAGCATGGCCAGGGCTCTCGAGTGATTCTGGTAGGGTGTAGGGGAGGAGATTCAAAGGTTGGGATAGCCTCAGGGTCTTGATACTTCTCTCCAGGGGCACAATGTCCATGGAGCTGGGGTCTTCCATGAAAAGGAGGACTAAATTTCCCAAGCCTCTCTTCCATGCAAAAAACCCCCAGGAAGACTTGCAAGGGGTTGAGTTATTCCACATGCAGAAATTAGGGTGTGTCAAATTTTTCAACGTTCAATTTCCAAACATTAGGAGTGTTCAACATTTGTGATATGCCTTGGGATTATAAGGATATTTTGGTTACTTTAATATAATTTAGATGTGCTTAGAAACTAACTACATAAACAGCATAAATTTTTAACATTTTGTTTGTTTTATGCAGATCAGAGGTGTTATCCAGCAGGTTCTGACCAATTCTGGAGAACCGGTAGGAAATGTTGAGTAGTTCGGAGAATCAGTAAATACCACCTGTGAATGGTCCCACCCCCATCTATTCTCTGCCTCTCGAATCCCAGCTGATCGGGAGGAAATGGGGATTTTGCAGTAACCTTCCCCTGGAGTGGGAGGGAATGGAGATTTTACAGTGCTTCTTCCACTGCCACGCCCACCAAGCCATGCCCACAGAACCAGTAGTAAAAAAATGTTTGAATCCCACCACCAATGCAGATCCAATGCAATTACCAAACATTTTGCAATATACAGGACTAGGAAAAACAATTGGTGAGCCGAAGCAAATTGGCCAGATAATTCTTGGAGATTCAGCTGTCTCTATTTGCTAGGACAACGTTTTGACAGGAAAAGATTGCATCTGAACATGCACAGACCAGCTCTCAAAAGCTTCTTGCTTCCTGGTCTGCACTGAGTGATGCAACATCTCATGGTGCATCAGATCATTTGTATGGAAGGTTGCTAGGCTCTAATTTTGGGGGATCCAGCTTAGAGGGTGAAGAAATGGGTAATATTTTCTTATTTATTTATTTAAATTTATATCCCGCCCTTCTCCACAGAGGACCCAGGGCGGCGCACAGGAAATTTAAAAACATACAAAATACAATAAATATAATTTAAAAACTATTAAATAAACCTATCCTGTGCTAAAACCAAATTTTAAAAACCCAATTTAAAACTATCTAAAAGTCCCCATGGGAGGTTAGACTAGGCCGGCTTGTTGAAACAAATATGTCTTAAGACATTGGCGGAAGAGGCGGAGGTCGGTGATGGTACGTAATTCAGGGGGTAGGTCATTCCAGAGGGCTGGCCCCGCCACAGAGAAGGCTCTCCCCCTGGGTGTCGCCAGTCGGCATTGTCCGGCCGACGGCACCCTGAGGAGGCCCTCTCTGTGGGAGCGTATCGGTCTAAGGGATGTATGGGGCAGGAGGCGGTCTCGCATATAACTAGGCCCCGAGCCATGGAGCGCTTTAAAGATAGTTGTCAAAACCTTGAAGCGCACTCGAAAGGCCACAGGAAGCCAATGCAGCTCGCGCAGGATCGGTGTTATGTGGGAGCACCTAGTGGCTCCCATAATCACCCGCGCGGCTGCGTTTTGGACTAGCTGTAGTTTTCGAGTGCACCTCAAGGGAAGCCCCATGTAGAGAGCATTACAATAGTCGAGTCGGGACGTCACGAGAGCTTGAGTGACTGTGCGAAGGGCAGCCCGGTCCAGTAAGGGGCGCAATTGGCGCATCAGGCGCACCTGATGAAACGCCCCCGACCACGGCTGCCACATGGTCCTCCATGGACAGCCGGGAATCCAGGAGGACACCCAAATTGTGCGCCCTCTCCACGGGGGCCAGTGTTTCGCCCCCAATGACCAGAGTTGGAATAATCTGGCTGAACCGGGGTGCCGGAAACCATAGCCACTCAGTCTTGGCAGGGTTGAGCTTGAGTTTGTTACCACCCATCCAGATCCGTACGGCTTCCAGACACCGGGACAGCACTTCGGCGGCATCTTGAACTGAATTTCCACCTGCTGCTAGATTGAAACATTTCTTTTTTCCAGATTTCCTACCTGCCTCAGGTCAGCCACACTGTATTTATGGGGACACTCCAGGAGATAGTGCCGGTGATCAAGCCTTCAAAAAACAACACCATTAGTATATTAAAATTTGTTCTCCATTGCATCCCAGGCGTTTTATGCAACATAAAATAAAACCCTGATGAGACAACAAGAACTTTTGCCTCATTTCTCGTGCGCCATTTCTGCACACAAGCTGATCTCTTAGGCTTTTTCGTTCATTCTTCTTTTACTTTGTGCCTCTCTTCCCAACCCTTGCCTGCATCAAGCCATTGTATCACAAGATAGTTTTTACCTGATCCATATTTCTTGATCTCAGAAATATACTATTACTCTATCCCTGTGCTGGTTTCTCTCCCTTTTTCAGAGATCACAAGAAACACGCTGATGGTACTCAGGGCCAAACTGGATACTGATACATTGGGATTTTTTCTTTTAATTTTCTAGCAACATTTTTTCTACAACGAGAATGCACACTGTATACGTATTAAATTACACCGGTTTGGGATTAGCAAACCAGACCCAACAACACCCCCAGAAGTCTTCTGTGTCATCCAATACAAACAATATTGGAAACAATATTGCTCTTCTTCTTTTTTCTCTTGCAATGCTTCTGGAATCCATTTGGGACCAGACCATTCTTCAGAGAGAAAGAGAGAGAAAGAGATATCTAAAGACTAAAATTCTGCTACGTCCAAAACAGACAATACAGAAACAGAAGTATTCCACTGCTCTTGTTGAGAAACCATTGTCATGAGGATGTCAATAAGCTTGGAAATGCGCACATAAAAGAACTTCTATGGAGGCAGCTGTGTCTATGGTAGTGGTGCAAAAGGCATCTGCAGGTGGCACTAAGCATCCAGATCCACATATAATCTCTGACTGAATAGCCAGCATCATTTGGAAGCAGAATGCTTACTTATTCTTGTGTCGGAAGACTGGAGTCAATTCAGATTAATATGTACTGATTTGGAGAAGGCCCTCTTATGCCTGTGGCTCACCTCTTACTGATCTCCTTCAGGGCTCCACTGCGACAAAGAACAAGGTAATCACCCAGGATCTTCAGCTGCTCACGATTCTGGTAGATCTGTTTCATTTGCTCTACATGGTCATAGAGGGTTTCATTCACCAGCTTCAGGTCAATCAAGGGTTGATTTTGAATTTTGGCTAGGAATTTCAGAGCCTGGCAACAAATCTGACCGAGACAAGAAGATGAGAATGTTCCGGTAAAAGCCTCTTGTAAAAGGAGCTGACCTGGGGCACTCACATTGCAGCACTGGTTAAAAGGGCCCAGCAGAGATTGTATTATCACTGGCTCACATTCTAGTAAGTACCTTCTTATCATTGGAACTGATGGTTTGTTTGTTTGTTTGTTTGATTAATTAATTTCCTGCTCATCTCACTCCAGACAGTTTATAATAATAAAAAGGAAGAAAATGAAGAGCTGAGATTGTGTTCTGCCAACTGAGATTGAGCCTTGAGAAAAACACACTTTTTCTCTTTACCGAGCTTGGCCATAATTAGGGATATAACCCCCCTAACTCTAACCCTAACCCTACCCCCCCCCCCCCAGTAACAGCTCAGAAATAGAAAAATCCTAATCAGAATGCTATCTTACTCATAGATTTCTCACTTTATGGTCCTCGAGCTAAATCAGTGCTTCCTAACCTTAACAAGTTTAAAATGTGTGGACTTTGGTTCCCAAAATTTCCCAGCCAGCTCTGGGGAATCCACTTGCTGAGGATGAGAAACACTCAGAGGGAGGGAGGTTGGAAGGTCATATTTTGCTCGGCTGCTTTTTAAAACCTGCACTTATTTGCAATGCAGGCAGGGCACAAAGGAAGGAGATCCTTAAGGATGCTCTCAAGCTTTTCTCTTTCATAATGAAAACTACAGTCATTTTGTGACTATAGTTGTGCAGGTGGGATTTAAAAGAGACATGAGAGACAATTTCACACAACAGTTTATATACTTTATACTTCCCACCATAACAGGGCATACCGGATATCTGGAAAGATCCCAGTTATGAATTAGACGTGAAGGTATCACAGACTCTTCATCTTGGTGGCAATTGTCACAGTAATAGAGGCCAGTGAATGAACACAGCTTAGGCTTCATAAAGAAGAAACCAATCTGCCTGGAGCAGCCTGGAAAGGAAAGACAAAACGTAAGATCATCTTAAATTGCCAGAATCTGACTCTTGGTTATTGGAGAAGCTTCTGTATTTAAGACAGCCTATTCCCTAGCTGCTGTCTCCAGAGAAGTCAGTTTTCAGAGTAATTCATTTGCTGTCTAGGCCACTGCCTATAGTAAGAGGAAGATATTAGAGCTGAACCAAGGCTCAGCTATTGCTCAGCCTTAATCTCGACATCTGTGCTTCTCAAGTATGGAGGTGGTGCCTGTGTGTGTGATATGTATATAAACACACTCACAAACAACCTCCCGCCTTTATTACGCAACCATATATTTTTATCTACTGCTCAATACATACCAAGCAAGAACCTTTCTTTTTCTTGTGCGACTTTTTCATTTTTAGTAGAAAGAAAGCCCAAGGCCAAAACTATCTTTGGAACAGAACTATTTGTTGTTCTGATTTTAGTGGCTAGAAATATAATAATGTATTTTCCTCTGTGACTGGAAAAAAAGATATGCTTCTGAAATCAGGAAATTTAGCTTTACCTTTCATAAATGTGTAATTATTTAACTTTATTATCAGATTTACTACTAAAGGCGTAATTTTTTTCTCTTGTTCCTGAAATTATTTTAGGAATAAAATGGATCCCAATATTTTCTTTTCCCAATATTTAATAGAAGTTCCTGCACTTCATTGCAAGAGGCTCAATGGCATTATCTAGTCTCTAGACTAAGAGCTATACTGAAGGATTTTTAGATGTTTTCCAGTTATCCAAATTGCAAAAATTGAACATTTGTTAAATAATCACAGATACAGGATTTGTCCAATGTAAGCAATAAAAAATTAGAAGCCAAAAATGTTATTCATTCATTCATTCATTCATTCAAAAAGAGAAAAATGCAGTCGTCATCAAGTAGATTAATTTATGGTCTACTTAGAGATGACAATGATGATTATGAACTAGAGAACAAAGATGACTTCACAAACTGCATTTGCTCATAAGACCTGCCTGTCACACATTGCCTGAGCTTCCCACATCTTTCTTCCTGTGGATTTATAGCCGCTGAACTGTAAATAGACCAGCTTTTCAGTGAGTCAGAGATGAGTTCATGTGAATTAGAGATACACAAAGTCACTTCCAATAATCTATGGATGCGCCTTTAAGATTTTTTCAAACTTTACCATCGTCTTTGGCACATAGTCCTGAAAACAAAATGTAGTTTTGGCATTCAAAACGAATCAATTACCCCCAAAACCCCTGAAGAATCAGACATTTCTGGACTGCCCTCAACACCCCCACCCCTCAGTTATTGCAGCTTAAGGATTTCTTATTATTTCTATTGGTTAAATTAATCTTTGGTCATAAGAAGCATGAAGAGATCTAGTGAAACAAAGGCGTAGGATAATAATGACTTGTTTAAGACTTTCATGTTTTCATTACTTACCACTACCCATGATTAATCTGGAGTTATGTTAGTATTAACGCTGTAATAACAAAGACCAACAATATTGTGTTCTAAAAGCACATTAACTACAAACACACACAGAAGTAAAATCCTCAATCTTAAATTGTTTAATTGGAAGAGAAAATACATTTTAACTTACTAAAAAAGGCTTCATGTAAGTTATCTTTTTGCAAGCACCCATACATCCCTACCTGCACATATGAAACTTTGGCAGTCGAGGCCTTTCTCCATGGGGATGGCAACCAGATACTGCAGCAAGTATCCATTTTCCTTAACGGTATTCTTCAGGATTGCCTGTGAATTGCCATCCAGATTGCCTCCCAGTGTGAGGGCCTCCTCAGCCATTTCCAGGTAGGACATGAGCACCCGGCGGACCAGGTCTCTCCAATCAGTTGCCTCCTCTGCGTTCTCAGCTCTCAGCTTCAGTACTGCTTTTGAAGTGATGATCTTGAAGAAAGCAGGTCCACCCAGGCTCACATCGGGCAGGATATCCTGGATGGTCTCAATTCCAAAGCTGTTGTTCAGTATCTTTTTATCATTTCTGGCTTTGAAGCATTTCAAGGCTTCTAAGGACAAGGAGAATACCAAAGGGACCCATGCTTTTTCAACTTCCAAGTACAGGACAGATTCCTTGACTGCATCTAACTCGGGTTTCAAGGCACATGACCAGTCCAACTCAGTTGGGCCAGTTTTATTGTATACCGAGAAGGCAGGCAAGTCACCAGGTGGTCCACGTCCAAAGAGATCCTCAGAATCCTCTGGAGCCTCAGGGCACTCTAGAGTTTCCCACCCTTCATCCTGCTGTAGCCTGTATTTTTTCAGGGCCTCATGCAGCCGGTCCAACCAGTCCTCTGCTTCATCCTGAGAGGAAGCCCGAAGATACAATCGTTTGTTGGAAAAGACCAGCTCAAAGCGCCCATCACTATGAGCCCGTCCTAAGGACTCACATCTCAGCAGAGAACAGTTTTCTACACATACTCGATTCTCACAGTCTACAAATAGCCGCAACTCTAGAGGTGAGAGCTCACAGAAAACCTCTTTCCAGATGCCCATAGCTCCTCGACATTCCAGGGTCCCCAACTTCAGCAGACCCCGAAATGGATTGGAAAGACCTACAAGTGAGGAGAATAACAGCTTTATGCACTCTCCAGCACAAATGACATTTCTGTAGAGCAGCAAAAATGGATGATGCTTCCATTACTATAAATTCTTCTAACCACCATAGAAATCTCTCCTCCCATTCCACTTCAGCCTTTCTCCCTTAGTCAAAACATGTTACCTATTTGTCTCCGATGAATAACACTAAAGCCCTTCAGCTCCCTGCTAGGAGACAGATTGGATTTGCTGAGCTCTGCTGAGGATACAGAGAGCTCACCGTGATCTGGGACTCTCAATGGCATGGCAGGTTGGCTACTGGTAAGCCTCTCTAGTGAGGTGCTGGGAGAACTGGAGAGGCTTTTTTCTGTTTCCTCAGGAGGGGAAGGAAGGTAAAAATCATCCTCAGTGATCCAGCTTCTTTTCTGTTGGGAAATAATAAAGAAGCAAGGTAACATTTGTGCTATTATCCAAACAAGCCATTCTTCTGATTGAATTCAAGCAGCTGGGCTGATGCAAGAAAATATTGTCCTTCGCAGGACAGCCTCCTCTTATTGCTATCAGCGAAGTCTGTACAGAATGTATTTATTTTTGACATTGCTCAGATCTGATGGCTCCCAGGCCGAAATGGGAAGCAACAAGGGCTGTGATTAAGAAATGTGGAAAGAATGCTGGGATGATTCTGAGCTTTACTAGATTTAAATAGGAATAAAATTCAGGTTCGATAATAGCACTATGCTTCTTAGAGATTTTTCTTGCAAGTGACCAGTAAAGCAGCCATCTTCTAACTGAGTATTATGTTAAATGACTTGTCCTGAGACCTTGCACTAAAAATACAGGTAATTATCATTATTGCCTCTGGATGGACAGATCAGTTGAAAAAAAACATGATGAAAATCTACAATTAAGCATCAAGAAAACAGGCCAACCAATTTAAACAACTCTATTTAAAAACAGACACGGTGGCTCAGTGGCTAAGACGCTGAGCTTGTCGACCAGAAAGGTCAGCAGTTTGGCAGTTCGAATCCCTAGCACCGAGTGAGCTCCCATTATCTGTCCCAACTTCTGCCAACCTACCGGTTCGAAAGCATGTAAAAATGCAAGTAGTAAAATAGGAACCACCTTTGGTGGGAAGGTAACAGCGTTCTGTGTACCTTCGGCATTTAGTCATGCCAGCCACACACATGACCACATAGATGTCTTTGGACAGGGCTGGCTCTTTGGCTTTGAAACGGAGATGAGCACCGCCCCCTAGAGTTAGGAACGACTAGCACATATGTGCAAGGGGAACCTTTACATTTACCTTTTTTTTAAAAATTCAGCCTGTGACAAATTAGTATTTAATTTTTAAAATATTAATTTTGAACACTTTAAACACATACATATAAACACATTTTTTTAAAAATTCATATCATTAGGAATAATTATTTCAGAAATTTGGGATTGCCGCGGAAAATATTAGACATTGTCCTACGAAGGTATTCCACTGTTTTTCTTCCGGATGTCAGCAGAATAGATGGGTGATCTGGGAAAAGTGACATCATTTCCTATTAAATATGACATACAGACTGGCTCAAAGCCAGGAATAAGGCACTGGAGCTAGGAGGAAATGAACTCAGGACAGGAAGTTTCAGTGCAGCTGCAGGAAAAGGATTTCCGGAGCTGTAAAGGAACTTCTTGATCAGCATCATTTGTTCGTTGAGAGGCCCCTAGCAGGTGATTGTGACAGATGTTCTATTTCTCATTTTTATTTTTTTTAAAAGTGCTAATAAAAATATGGTAATACTTTACATGCATGATAAAGCTGTACAGGTACAGTAAGTATCTATTTGCATTTAAATAGATTTGTTTGTTGTATCCATATCATTTTTTTCATCTTGGATTTGTGCTGATTTAGTTAACTGATAGTGTTTGTTAATCATAGTTCATTAAATACCTATTTTTAAAAAATGCATGGAGATACAATGATGTTCTTAGGTCCCCAAACAAAGAGTTAATATCCCATGATAAACAATTGACTCATGTCCAAAGGGCTGCTTCAGGTAGATTCAGAAAAATCGTTTTAATATTATTGTTCTTGTTGTTGTTGCATAGCAGTGTGGTATGCAGTTTGGAATTGACAAATGTGCAACAATGGCAACCAAAGCAGGCAAGGTCATGATGGAATAGAATGAAGAAATGATAAAGGCAGTAAAACCAGAAGAAGACTATACGTATTTGGGGATTTTAGAGGCCTCTGATTTAATGCATAAGAAAGTCAAGAAATTAACGTCAGCCAAGTACATTCGACAAATTTGCAAGATATTAAAGTCCAAATTGGTGGAGGAAACATTATGAAAGTCATGAATACCTGGGCTATACCTGTGATTTGATACTCTGCAGGAATAATTGGCTGGACCCAGATGGAGTTGAACAATTTGGACAGAAAAACAAGGAAGCTTATGATAATGAATCATGTTTTGCACCCTAAAAGTGATGTTGACCAATTATAACTACCAAGAGCAGAGGGTGGTCGAGGACTCCTACAAGTAAAGCAGACTGTGGAAGAAGAAAGACACAGCTTGAATGATTATATCTAGAAAAGTGAAGAACCAATGATTAAGGAAGTAAATAAAGGAGGCCTTTTAAAAGCAACTAAGTCAAAAGCTGAATATAAGAAGTAATTGAGAAGCGAGCTGAAAATTGGAAAAGCAAAGCTATGCATGGCCAATACTTGAAAAGTATTGAAGGCAAAGCTGACCAAAAACTAACTTGGAACTGGTTAAGATCAGGAGCACTGAAAAAAGAAACAGAAGGTTTTATTTTGGCAGCTCAAGAACAAGCCTTAGTCACAAACTGCATGAAAGCAAAAATTCAACATGTTACCACCAACAGCAAATGTCACCTCTGTAATGAGAAAGATGAGGCAGTCGACCACCTGATCAGTGGGCACAGCAAAATTTCACAAACTGATTACCTACAATGCCATGGCCGCGTTGCTAAGATCATTCACTGGAAATTGTGCCAGAAGTGTGGATTTGAGTACAGCAAAAACCACTGGGAACATCAGGTTGAGAAAGTTTTAGAGAATGAGAAAGTCAAGATCTTGTGGGACTTCAGAATTCAGACTGAAAGGCACTTGGCCTACAACACATCTGACATAACAATAGTTGAAAAGAAAAAAAGTATGGTTCATTGACATTGCAATACCTGGTGATGCACGAATTGAAAATAAGCAGCAAGAAAAAAATCACAAAGTACCGGGACTTTCAAATTGAAGTTGAGCGACTGTGGAAAAAGAAATCATGTGTTGTTTCGATTTTAATTGGAGCCCTTGGAGCAATACCTAAAGGGCTACCTCGCTATTTAGAAATTCTAAATTTACCGGAGTTGACCATTCTGACTCTACAAAAACCCACCCTACTTGGAAACACTTATATCCTCTGAGCCTGTGAATCTCATTAAAGATTAACCACAGAATAATAATAATAATAATGCTTTTGGGAGGCTAATGAAAATTAATGTCTATTTGGCATGCCAGAGATACAAATTTTGGCAAAATAAACAGCCTTCCAGAATTTATTGAATTATGGCAGAAATACAAAGGATGGGCAAGGACCACTTTATTCTTTTAGGAGAGTCAAAAGTCTCAACAGACAAGCCAGGATTTCCTTTTGCTTTATTAACTTTTTGTTTTTAAACCATTGTAAGCTTATTCTAGAATTACACTAAAGTTTTCCATGTATTCCCCACTTCAAAACAATACAGAATTAGGCTTACTCTTTTGACTGTTATTGCCTATTTTTGGCAATGGGACCAGAAAGAGCTCCGGAAGCTGCAAAAAAAACAAAAAAACCCACAGAACAAAACTAGTAATTCTTACAGGGGAGACCACTGGTGAGACTGGTGAGAGAAGCTGATCTGTTCCTGGAAGGCTTCCTTCATAACCGTTGACTTCTCTGGCCCAGGTTTTAGCTCCTCCCTTGATGTTGCAATGAATTTGGGTCACATCCACAGGTTCTTTGGTCACAATCACTGTGGCTAGCATCGAGGTCTGTTGGACACCGGTACTACTAACAGATTCTCCACTCTTAGGTAAATTGGGAAGCTGTGAATTTGTCATTATTGCAGGCAGCATGATGTCAACAGGACCTTTTGCCATTACACTATGAGGAAGGTGCACAGTGCAGGAACTGGTGGCAGGGCAGGGGCACTCTGGTGGGGAAGACCGAGAGACAATGTTTGCTTCACGAACTTCCGCTGATTCCAACTTTCTCTGTGTCCTGGTAAATTCTGCTAACACTCTGGAAAGAAATAGAAACATTTAAAACATTTGCAAGAGAGAGGTCATCTCCAGAACTCTATCTCTCATTGTACCACATGGATTCCAGAAATAAGGTATCAAAGATGACTGAGGTTTAGTCACGTATAATTCAACACATTCAATAACTATTAATTTGCTCTTTCAAGCATCAAAATAAACTGTTTTAATACATGAAGAAATTGCTGCATTCTATACTATGTGTGGGTGTGGGTGTCAAACTTGTGCTGTCATCTTGACATCACGTGATGTATCGCAACATTTCCCCCCTTAGGTAGCTGGGGTGGGTGTGGATTGCAACAGGCTGGTGGGGCATCAGTTTGACACCCCTGGTCTAAAGGACTAGAATAGACAAGTTAAATATCCAGCATATACAGGATTTTGAAAGTGAATCTTCTAGGTGTAGACAAAATAGATAGGATTGGCCATGTGTTCAAATTGCTCCTTAGTTGTGGATTTATTGATTGGATCATCCAGACAAGACTACAGCTTTCTCAAGCGTTGAAAACGAAGCCCACTGTCAAACCTATAAGTGATAAACTCTTATTATTATATAAACATTTTCAATGTTTGTTTGTACATAATCTAACATACTAACTATAAAAAAACCTCATGAACTACTGATTATGCTTCTGTGATGTAACATAAATGCTAAAAGAAAATCAGAACAGTTGTCATGAATGAAATGGAAAGATTGTTTAACCTCGTTGTGTGGTTAAAGTAAAATGAACAAATAGGATCAATGATAGGAGACGCAAGCCTTCTGAGCAAATCTTTTATCTGAGGCTTAGAAAAAGGGCAGAAAAGATATGCAGGTTTCCCATATCAACTTCCCATATTGATGTGCAACCATATTATTAAGAATCCAGGAATTGTTATTTTAGTATTATGCTGAATCCCACTAAAGTTCTGCTTTAACTTTTGCAGTTAGGATATTATGTGATATATCACTTTCGCTATCATACTCACTCTTGGAGGTCCTGGTCCAAGTCCGCTCTTGCTGCTGTCGTGTCAAATTCAGAGTCATTGGAGATGGGCTCTTTCTCCCAAGCTGGGCTGGTAGTGCTGGTAAGATTGGCTGGGAGAAGAATGTCAGACTCAAGGCTGGAAGAGAGCTGTGAGGAACCAGTTGTGCTGATGCTCAAGTTGGAAGCTGTGAGTTTATCTGCCTGTTGACTTTTAGGGACAGGCAGGATGGCCGGGTGAGCTTCAACTTCACCAGAGCCAGAAGATTGTGAGAGAAAACTAAGTGACTCCTTTCTTTGAGATTCCAGCCCCGCAAGAGGGTCCAACAGTTCCCAGGCAGGACAAAGGCCTGACAAGGATAAAGGTGTGATGGTCCACTCGTTCAATACTGATGACTTATAGGAGAGGTCAAAAGCCAGAGAAGACAAGCCCTGCAAATAGCTGAGGAGAAATTCAACCTCTTCAGTATCCAGAAGCAGAGCAGGTGAATGGTAATATTCAGAGAGTTGAGACTTTTCATGAAGCAAGAGTTTTAGGTAACACTCCATCAGGCCATCATTCAGAGCCAGCCTCAACCACGCACGACAACGCCCCACATCTGTATTGATGAAGACCAAGTTTTCCAGTTCAGAAATTATGTTTCTGAAAAAGAAGAAATACCCAGGGAGGGGAAAATACAGCATCCATTAAAAGGACAAGAGAAAGCACAGTTTTGGCCAGTGGTAAAAGTTGGGTTGGATGCATTCTTATCTGGTGAAAACATCAAGAGGGAAAATGGTAAAGGAGTCCCTGTGGCTTTTACTCTACTAAATGTTGCCAACAATAGTGGGCAGTGCTTATCTTCCATTTGAATGGGTATTGAGCCAGTGTGTCCCAAAGACATTTCTGTCATTTTATGGCCAGCATGATGTATGTAGTTTTAACTGAGTTCTAATCTATACTGTTACCAAAGCACATAGAGTATGGCTACCATTTGTTTTAGATACATTTTAACAACACTACAACCCAGGGGTTTTATAGAATAGCACTCTGCAGCAAAGAGTTCATCCAAGCCATTGAAGTAGAAAATGGAGGATTATACTGCAAACAAGACAGTCTGTTCCAGTAAGTAACTCATCTGCAGTTCCCTCATCAAATACATTTAATTTATGTGACTCACTGGAATGGGACTTACAGACCGAACTTGAAAGCAAACAGCATGTAGAACTATCCTCCCCCTTCTCAGAAAATGTTTCCCCTCCTTGGAACTCAGCAGCAGCCTTCCATGCACAGGAGGGAGATGTAATAAATTTAAAGGGGGGAAATGTGAGATTTTCTCTCTAGACAATGTTTGGTTACAGCTCAAACTGTACGCTCAGTCTATGAACTTTTATCACCTGTCATAAATAAGGTTGACTCCTGAAAGGAAGGAAGGAAGGAAGGAAGGAAGGAAGGAAGGAAGGAAGGAAGGGAGAGGGGGAATGAAGAGAACATTGAAAGAAGGAAGGAAGGAAGGAGGGAGGGAGGGAGGGAGGGAGGGAAGGAAGGAAGGGAGAGGGGGAATGAAGAGAACATTGAAAGAAGGAAGGAAGGAAGGAAGGAAGGAGGGAGGGAGGGAGGGAGGGAGGGAGGGAAGGAAGGAAGGAGATTGGAATGAGACAGAAGGAAGGTCTGAGGGAAGTCCTGCCTTAGCATTTGGCCGCCTGCTGCCCTTCTTGCCATCCCTTTGCCCCTCCTCCTGGCCTCTCCTGGTGGTCTTCCATCCTATTACTGAGGATGCTTTGCTTTACAAAGCTGGGTCTTTGCCCTCCTGCATCCATCATGAACAACCTGGCCAAGGAGAGCGAGCACAGCTACAGCAGTCTTGTGGAGGAGGTAAGTGTAGCCGGGAGCCCCCTTGGGGAAGCAGGGCTGGCTTGGATTGCAGAGCCCAATGCCCTGGAGCTTGAGGACTGGGATGGGTGCTTGCCCTCCACTGCCTGGAGCTCTGGACAGCCTGTGCCGCTATCTGGAGTCTTCCGCGTGGCTGGAGAAGGGAGGTGAGGCTCCTCTGGTAGACTAGGCTGTGGTGCTCACCGTAGTCTCGCCTTTCTCCACTGGAAACCTCTGGATCCCCCCCTTCCAACATTGCCTGGCCTCCCAGAGGAGGCGGAGGATGACACTGCTGTGTGTGGAATTGTGGAGGAGAAAGTTGGCAGGAAGCAGTTTCCTCTGAGTCCAATTTCTGCCTTGACAGTTCTCTGGAGAGGAGGAGGAAAGGGTGAAGGGCAGAGGTGGATTCCTACCTCTGCTCTAGTAACTTGGCGGTCTAGGTCGCTGGAACCGGCAGCACCACATGCCTGCCATCCTCTCGAACCGGTTCTCCTCCGGAGTGGCCATCTTGTTTTCCGGTTCTATGCATGCACAGAACAATTTTCAGTGGAAAAATTAATTCCCCCATTTTTTAAGGTTTTGTGTATGTGCAGACCTTTTTATTTGCAAATGCACATGTGCGCATAGTTCGCACAAAATTTTTGAGGCACCAAATTGGCAGCAATGTTGGCAGAAAACCACCCCTCGTGGATGGGAAGCTGCATGAGGGAAGGCTGCCTCAACAAGTCAGCTGTGAAGTTTCCAAAAGATGACCTAATTAATTTATGAGCCTCGAGACAAAGTTCAAGAGAAATCCAGACATTTATTAGGATGAACATTTTGGCATGTTCTTCTGCGGAGCAGTTAATGGTCTCTGCACTTTACACTTTCCCCCCTCCTCTCAGTCTGTGTCATAAATCATATCCACCAAGAAGGTGCTTCAGCAGGCTTTGAAATTTATACTTCACACGCCGACTGTAGAAATATGAGATCTGACTCTGGTCGAAGGCATATATGGAATTCTCTTCCCTTTTCTATGTCAACTTGATAATAGTCATGGAAACACTTTACAAGTTGACACCAGCATTCTTACCATATATGATTGGAAATAGGGATTCTCTTTCAAGAACAGCCAGCCTCCCTCATGCACCACCAGGGAACACGGCTCCCTGCTTCCTCCTTTTGCTCTCCAGAGATCTATCAGTTGGACTCGGAGGAAACTGCTTCTTGCAAACTTTCTCCTTGCGCTTCCAGATGCAGCAGCTTCATCCTCTGCCTCCTCTCCTCCTGGGAGGGGGCACTGGAGAGGGAAATGCCAACAATGTCTGGGATTGGGAAAAGAAGGTCTCCTTTGGCATGCTGTGCTCATACATGCACACGTATGTGCGCGCACGTGCGCGCACACACACACACACCATTCCAAGCTTAGCTATTTTTATCCATATCTGACTTACAAACTACGAATTGTGTGGGCTTGGTAAGAAAGGTTCTTCTTCTATGGATAAAAATCCTCAAACCTGGAATGGGATATGTGTGCGTGTGCACGTGTGCTTGGCTGCCAGCACTTTGGGGAGGTAAGGATCTTGTGGGACACCAAATTGTCCCCACAAGCCAGTGTGACTTGTTCCGTCCTGACCTAGTCATCCCGAGTCAGCAGCATCCACCCAGTGAGTGGTGCAGAGCTGGCCATACCCACCCAGCCACGCCCACTAGTTGCAGTGACCCAGCTACTGGCTACTGTAACTTCCCAAATCAAAATTACATCATTTCTCAGTCTCACCTGTGAGTAATAGATTTTAGCAGAGTCCAAAACACTGGCTGAGGAAGTCGCCCTCCATGTTTTTTCCCTTTTGCTCCAACCTGTGCTTTGATATGCTTAGTGTTCAAACCATGTACAAACACAGCCTCCAATACACAACAAAGAGTATTAGCATCTTGATCATCACTTGTTACCAGAGCATCAGAGGTCACATAATGCTTCTGTAGGGCCTTGATAGCGTTCACCAGCTGCTTCTTGATCAACTAAAGTAACATAAATACAGGATGTCTTAGGTTGCACCAAGATTAAATAAACCATCCCACTTCCATATTATTATTAATACTATGCAAACCCTGGCAGATCTCAATGGCTTTAGTAGTACGGTCTGAGCAATGTAGTTCAAGAAAGATGCTAAAAATAGAAAGTATATGAAAAATAATAATGTATTTTTCAAAGTATAAGACGCATCTTTTTTCCTCTAAAAAGAGGCTGAAAATCTGGGTGCGCCTTATACACAGAATACAGCATTTTTTGCCTCCTGAAGCCCCCCCGCCCCTTCACCAATATGGCCGTGCATAGCTTTATGGAAGGCTTTCAGAGAGCTCCTGGGGGCTGGGGAGAGCAGAAATAAGCATAAAACAGGGCGGTTTTTTGCCGCCCGCCCCAGCCATGAGCAGCACTCTATAAGTCTCCATAAGGCTATGTATGCACTTTTTTTCACCAAAAAATGGCCGTTTTCGCAAAAAATGGGCAATTTTTTGCTCATTTTGGCCTCCTCCACCACCCCAGGAGCACTCTGCAAGCCCCCCCAAGGCTATTCATGTCTTTTATTTGAAAAAAAAGGGCCTGTTTTCACCAAAAACGTGCCATTTTGGGGAGGTTTGCAGAGTGCAAAGGCTTCACCCCCCCTTTCCGAAAGCTGTTTAGTTAGAGTGGTTGATGAGAATTACATTGGTCAAGTGCTGTGCCAGCAGAAATAAAGTGCTACAGGTTGTCAGCAATTTCCTTCTCCAGAAGGAAACATCCCGACTCGACTACTGTAATGGGGCTTCCCTTGAGGTGCACTCGAAAGCTACATGGGGCTTCCCTTGAGGTGCACTCGAAAGCTACAGTTAGTCCAGAATGCAGCCGCGCGGGTGATTACGGGAGCGCCTAGACACTCCCATATAACACCTATCCTGCGCGAGCTGCACTGGCTTCCTGTGGTCTTTCGGGTGCACTTCAAGGTTTTGACGACCATCTTTAAAGCGCTCCATGGCTCGGGACCTAGTTATATGCGAGACCGCCACCTGCCCCATACATCCCTTAGACCGATACGTTCCCACAGAGAGGGCCTTGTCAGGGTGCCGTCGGCCAGACAATGCCGACTGGCGACACCCAGGGGAAGAGCCTTCTCTGTGGCGGGCCCTGCCCTTTGGAACGACCTCTCCCCTAAACTTAGCACCATCTCTGACCTCCGCCTCTTCCGCTAGTGTTTAAAGACACATTTGTTCCATTTAGCCGGCCTAGCGTAACCTCCACAAATGACTATTTTAGACAGTTTTTAAATTTGGGGATTTTAATTTGTTTTTAGCACAGGATGGGTATCAAATAAGTTTTTTTTTTTTACTTGATTTTGTATTGTATTTTAAATTCCTGTGCGCCGCCCTGGGTCCTTTTGGAGAAGAGCGGGGTATAAATTTAATAAAATAAAATAAATAAATAAAACAAATATCTACCTATATATCTACCTACCTACCTACTCTCTCTCTCTCCCCATCTATCTACTGTATTTCTCGCTCTCTATGTTTCTGTCTCTATCCCTCTACCTACCAACCTAACTTCTCTTTCTCTCTCCCCCCTACCTACCTATCTACTGTATTTCTCTCTCTATATTTCTCTCTTTCTACCTACCTACCAAACTACTCTCTCCCTCCCTACATATCTACTGTATTTCTCTGTCTCTATTTTTCTTTCTCTATCCCTCTACCTACCTACCTACCCTCTCTCTCCCCCTACCTACTGCATTTCTCTCTCTCTCTCTTTTTGTCCCTTTATCTACCTACTTACCTACTACTCTCTCTCCCTACCTACCTTCTGTATTTCTGTCTTTCTCACCCTCTCTCTCCCTCTATCTACCTACCTACTTTTTAAAAAAAACTTGCCTCTTCAAAACCTGGTTGCGTCTTATAGTCTGGTGTGTCTTATACTCCAAAAAATATGGTAAGTCTTGTTTGAAATGGATCATTTGCTTTAATGGTGATGCAGCATGGGTTGGAAACATTCATAATTCTGGTCTCAGATAATAAATATACTTTAAAAATTATTATATTGTGAATTACCTCTTGAAGCAGAAGACAGGAAGTTGATTAAAGACGTTTCAATAAAAGCTAATATCCCTGGCTCTTATTTTCTCAAGGTGATGCAGACTAAAAGCACTATTTCCAATATCTACTCTTTCAGGTTATGCAAAATGCTTCACTTGGAGCTGACTTTTAAAATACCACAGTGAGCAATGTGTTTTAAACAGCTTCCATTTCTTTCCAACGCTCCAGTACAATTCATACATTTTCGGCTATTGGAAAACCAATTGTTTTTATTGACAGGTAAGAAACAGAGGGAAAAGTGGTGGCAGGAAAGATAAATTTTGTAATTGTGCCTAATTTTCTCTCTAATTTTCACTGTAACCTCATACTGCAGTTTTCCTCATTTTCCTCTGTTATAATGTTGAAGCCAGTAACATAATAGTCCCTTTGCTCCCTTTTCTCATCTTACTTGCTTCTCTTGTGGGAGATTAGGTTGTTGCTTTGGTAGTGGAGCATTCAGTTGGTGTGGGTGAAAAACTGTGACCATCCTAGACCAAGCCAAGACCAGAACACCTCCCCACCAGCAATCAGCACCCAGATAACTCCAAGATTAACTATTAGGTAAACAATATCTCAATCGAGGAACTGCAAACAAGTCAATGGTAAACAGCTCAACAAAAGAACCTCTAAGACCTTGTCCACCAACAATGACTGGATAAGCCACCAGAATATAAACTGAGAAGAAGCCCTACTCTTTACTAGCACTGATGAAGTTGCCTGGTTTGGGTAATGAAACATCTGCAAGAAAAGAAGCTCAGAAAGCAGCAAAGATTTCTAATAATAGTGTTGTAAAAAAAGGTGGTTTAGATGATAAAGATGGGGTTTAGAGGAAAATAAATGAAGGTATTAACTGGAACATAAGAAAATTAGAGAATAACTAATACCAATTAGTACCAATTGGTATTAATAAGTACCAATAATGTTGAGCTTTGCTTTGAAAACTGGACAGCGACCCCATGTGCTGTGTCCAGAATAAATCCCAGAGCAGATCTTTAAGATTGAATTATGTATACCGTATTTGCCGGCGTATAAGATGACTTTTTGGGCCCGAAAAACATGCCTCCAAGTGGGGGGGTCATCCGCGAGGTCCCCTTCACGTCCCTCGTCTCCGTGGATGCCGTCCAGAGCCATACGCAGCCGCGTAGAGACTTGCTGCTTTTCCACGCTGTGGAAAAGATAGGCGCGCGCATGCGTGGAAAAGCGCTAAGTCTCCGCGCGGCTGCTGGCTCTGGACGCCGTCCGGAGAGACGAGGAATGTGAAGGGGACAGCCGTCACCACAGAGCGCGCGAGACAGTGACAGGGAGAGAGAGAGGCCCAGAGCGAGAGAGAGACGGAGGGAGGGAATCAGAATCTAACAGACACAGAAGGGAAAGAGACAGCGGGGAAGGAGGAAACCCTCTACAGCCGCGCGGAGACTTGCCGCTTTTCCACGCATGCGCGCGCCTATCTTTTGCACGGCGTGGAAAAGCGCTAAGTCTCCGCGTGGCTGTAGAGGGTTTCCTCCTTCCCCGCTGTCTCTTTCCCTTCTGTGTCTGTTAGATTCTGATTCCCTCCCTCCGTCTCTCTCTCGCTTTGGGCCTCTCTCTCTCCCTGTCACTGTCTCGCGCACTCTGTGGTGACGGCTGTCCCCTTCACGTTCCTCGTCTCTCCGGACGGCGTCCAGAGCCAGCAGCCGTGCGGAGACTTAGCGCTTTTCCACGCATGCGCGCGCCTATCTTTTGCACGGCGTGGAAAAGCACTAAGTCTCCGCGCGGATGTAGAGGGTTTCCTCCTTCCCCGCTGTCTCTTTCCCTTCTGTGTCTGTTAGATTCTGATTCCCTCCCTCCGTCTTTCTCTCGCTCTGGGCCTCTCTCTCTCCCTGTCACTGTCTCGCGCGCTCTGTGGTGACGGCTGTCCCCTTCACATTCCTCGTCTCCCCGGATGGCGTCCAGAGCCATCCGCAGCCGCGCGGAGACTTAGCGCTTTTCCACGCATGCGCGCGCCTATCTTTTGCACGGCGTGGAAAAGCACTAAGTCTCCGCGCGGCTGTAGAGGGTTTCCTCCTTCCCCGCTGTCTCTTTCCCTTCTGTGTCTGTTAGATTCTGATTCCCTCCCTCCGTCTCTCTCTCGCTCTGGGCCTCTCTCTCTCCCTGTCACTGTCTCGCGCGCTCTGTGGTGACGGCTGTCCCCTTCACATTCCTCGTCTCCCCGGATGGCGTCCAGAGCCATCCGCAGCCGCGCGGAGACTTAGCGCTTTTCCACGCATGCACGCGCCTATCTATTGCACGGCGTGGGAAAGCGCTAAGTCTCCGCGCGGCTGCGGATGGCTCTGGACGCCGTCCGGGGAGACGAGGAATAATAAAGGCATGACAATAAACAGTATTTTCATCTATTTAATGGTTTAAAAAATGCATCAATTGTTTGACAGAGGAATTATTGAGTCTGTCATCTGCATCTCCATTATTGCATCTCCATTACAAACAAACATAGACGTCAACGAACAATTAGAACTGCAGGGGGGGAAAACAATTGCTACCAATCTGCCTTCCATTGAGGGCCTGTATACTGTACCAAAAAGAGGGCTGTGACAATATCTACAGACCCCTCACATCCGGGACATAAATTGTTTCAACTTCTGCCCTCAAAATGTTGCTACAGGACTCTGCGCACCAGAACAATTAGACACAAGGACAATTTCCCCCCCGGATGCCTTCACTCTCCTAAACAACTAATTCCCACAACACTGTCAATAATTTATAATAAGAATGTATTACTATTATTCTTCTCTTCCTTCCTAGTACCTATCTCTCCCCACTTATGACTATAACCATGCTGCTTGTACCTTTCAATTTATATTGTTTTTGTTTCCTAGTATGATTTGATCAGCTTATTAGTAACCTTGACTATCACTAAATGTTGTATCTTTTTATTCCCGAGGAGTGAATTTTATTCTCCTTATGTATACTGAGAGCATACGCACCAAAGACAAATTCCTTGTGTGGAAGGTGTGCGGAAGAGGGGGTAGTCTTATACGGCGAGTATATAACAAACTCTATATTTTGAGTGGAAATGATGGGGGGTCGTCTTATACGCAGGCAAATACGGTAATTGACAGAAATAGCAACCTCTGTGACTTACGGCCACAACTGAACCCACAATTTCTGTTGCTAAGCAATATAGTAATTAAGTGAGTTGCACTACCTTTTACAATCTTTTTTTTGCCATAGTTGTTCAGTGAATCACTGTGGATTTTAAGTGAATCTGGCTTCTTCCATGATTTTGCTTGTCAGAAGCCAGCTGGGAAGGTTACAGTGAACATATGACCCCAGAACAGTGCAACTGTCACAAGGACATGCCAGTGGCCAAGTGCCCAAATCTTGATCATGTGACCACGGGGGACACTACAATGGTTTTAAGTGTGAAAAGTATTCATTAGTCATATTTTCAGTCCTATTGTAACTTTGAATGCTCACGTCAAAAATTACACGTATGGCAACTATCCTCAGAAATTATACCATTTCCATGTTAAACTCAGCTATTTCATCTGATGAATTTCTTCACCAACTGAACATATCCCTACATCCAAAACAGCCTTATTTCCAGATATCAGTTCAGGACTCTGTACTCACCTGGGTAACTTCCTGTGCTCGACAGCCATTATTAGTTGTGTGGTTGGAATGCATGTCTAGCTTTGCTTCTGTCTCACACCAACATCACATGATAACCTGGGGAAAAATAAACACGGAATGGACTTTTTACCAGAGACCCACATAATCAAAGCATAATTACTGATAAATAGTCTGGGCTATGTGCCACTTTCCTACTCATTTACCCAAAAGTAGATATTGGTGAGTGAATATACATTTGAGTATGGATGGCAAGCTCTTTCCAACTGTCCTTCCAGCAATTTTCCTTCCTCGTGATCTCTACGATTTAGATTTGCTGAGTTGTGAGAGAAGTGTCTTTATTTGTGAAGAATATAAAAAGAAATATTTTCCATGACAGAAATGACTAAAAACCTGGCTTATTATTGACTGCTTGATTAGAGAACCTTTTGGTTCTTCTTAATAAAGCTTTTAATGGTCAGCAATAATTCCTCTTTCCCTTAAGAAGAGCAAAAGAAACTGGCCTAAAACATGTGTCACAACATTAGAAGCAGAACATAAGTTAGCCACCGAAACACATTTATGAAGCAACAGTTCCAGGTGACTCAAGTAAATGTGTGCTGTCCTTTATCCTATAACCCAACCAATAATAACATTGTTTCACCACCACAAATTTCATTATTTGTCTAGATTTGGATATGTGTAAACATACTTCCAATGACTTCTCCAAAATTCCTGGGGACTTGATTCCCCACAATACTTAGCAGTGTTAAATTTCTTATTACATTTCAATTCCCTTTCTCCTTTCCCTCCCTTTATTTCATTTCCTCTGAAGTCCAGTAGCCACAGCTAGAGCCCAGGATGTTACAACTCCTTTCCATCATAAAGCAAAACACAAACTAATACCATTGATACTCGAACACCATGTATTTCATTGAGATGGATGAGTTGCCTGAATAGGGTCACAGAGGCTCAGGAGACCAAGGGCAAAAGCTGCATTGCCTCTCTGGAATAGGGGTAGAATGGAGAAAATAAGCCTCTGATCTTGAGGCTGATCTTGTCACAAGACTTCCTGAACTCTGAACACTGCAGTATTAAAAGCTGAGCACAGCAACCACACTGTGAATTTCTTTTAAACTCTGACCTCCTATTGATGGAGAGAAACTTCACCTCTTCATATTTGCACAGACTAGATTTCCTTCCAAGGACAGCAAAATCACAATGTGGTATAGTGTTCACATCTTTGGAACCTCAGAAGTCCAAATTAAAATATGTTCCTGGGTGATTCAGTGGATGGGTTTTTAAGATTATTTCCCCCCCTCCCCTCCCCGGCCTTCCACTCCTAAAATATATTCGCAGCAGAATTCATGATAGGTTGATTTTCCAGCATTATGGGAAAAATTCGGTCCATAGTCCAGTGGTAGAATGCTTCCTTGCAAACAGAAAGTGGAGTTCAATACTTAGTCTCTCCAGCCATAATGCTATGAAAATCTTTGAATGAAACCTAGTGATTTCCTGCACAGATAGGCACCTAGGCAATTGCCAGATACTTTAAACTTTAAAACCCTGTCAAACCACTCAGCCCAGTCGATGGCAAGGGGATGTGGGAGTCATTCACTCTACATAACAAGAAATTTCTTAGACAGGCCTGGACAGTATTAATCTAAATAGACCACTGACAGAAAGCACTCACAGCGCTTTTCGAACAGGTAGAGAGACCAATGTTTGGTACTTAATGACAGGGCTCCAAATTTTATTTTCCATGTCTTAAATCTGATGGAGAAAAATGTATCATGAATGTTCTATAAGTATATAGGATGATTTTCCTCCCCATCCCCAGCTACATTCATTTTACTTACTCAATTAAACTGTCTATACAATTTATATTTTCCTGGATAATGCCTTTCCTGCCAAGCACAGAGACATGACAAAGCAATTTTGAAACCTTTGTGCCCAGTTTTACAGCACTTTTTGAAATTATTCAAATTATTATTTGAAATTATTCAACAGAATACAAATTTGAACTATTTGCAAAAGTCTCCACAAGTTTTTCTTTATTAATAATAATAATCTTCATTGTCATTGTACTGACTATGAATACTTATAATTAACATTATGTTATTAGAAAGTAGACAATATAGGGCCAGCGGTGGTATTTAGTCAGTTTGGACAAGTTCGGGCGAACCAGTAGCGGAAATTTTGACTGGTTTGCCAAATCAGTAAATATCACCTCTGTCTGGCCCTGCCCCTGCCCTGCTGCTTGTCCCACCCTCCCACCAACGCTCGATCCACCCATCCCAGCCCTATATATGTTGCCTTCACCACGCGGATCAGCTAATTGCCTTGCCAGTTGCCTGTGCATCTCGCTTGCTCTGCTCAGCTCACCAAAGCTCACCAAAGGGCGCCAGCCACTCGCCCTTTGCCTTGGGTCAGAGGCTGGAGCCCAGGGATGCGTCCTTCTCTGAGGCCTCGGAACTTCCGCCCGCTTGTCATTCGCCTTGGCCAGGGAATGCGCCATTCCCCGGCTCCAGCCTTACCAGGGCCTCCTCTTGTATGCCGTCTGCTCTCCCTTCGCCTGTGGGCAAGCCGAGAGATAGTGGGATAGAGTGGACAATGCATTGGGATTGCCTGCCTCTCCAACCCCCCCCCCCCCCCCCAGGTCTCTGCCTCCGTCTGACTCTCCCATTCACTTTTTGCCCAGAGGGAGACTGGAAGCTTTCTCTTCTTGCAAAAGGGGCACTTTGAAACACAGCTAATTGCCCCATTTGCAAGCAGACAAAGCTTCCAGTCTCTGTCATTTCTCTGTCCAAGCGAAAAGTGTTTGGACATCTATTGGGTGTTTGGGAATAGAGCAAATCACCCCATTCCCAAATGCCCCATAGGCGCCTAAACACTTTTTGCCCAAAGCTTCATCTGGTTGCAAATGGGGTGCTTTGAAAAAAAGTTAATAGCTCTGTGAAACGGAGCTAATAGCATTGACAATTACTAGTTTGGGTAATAAAACAAGCAAGCTCAGGGAGCACCAAGGACTCCTTATGTCAACCCTGAGCTACAAATATTTTCCTTTATTTCTTCTTTCTTTTTAATAATCTTTTATTTTACCACTAGCTGTACCTGCCACGCACTGCTGTGGCCAAGTTTGGTTAAATGAAAAAGTTTCCTCTCATAGACCCTCTCAGCAACCCCTTCCTTCTCTGCCTCAGTTTCCCCTCCCTCTTGCTCCACTCCCTCTCTTACTCTACCTACCTACCTACCTACCTACCTATCTACCTACCTACCTACCTACCTTCCTACCTACCTACCGCATTTTCCTTCTCTCTCTATCCCTGTACCTATCTACCTACCTACTGTATTTTCCCCTCTATCTCTCTATCTACCTACCTACTGTATTTCTCCCTCTTTCTATATCCCTCTACCTACCTATCTTCCCCCTCCCCTCCCCAGACCGCCCCCCCAGTCAACCTCCTCCAGGCCCCCCTCCCTCCCAGCGACCGTCAGGTCCTCCCTCCCCTGCCCCATGCCCCCCCGCCCAAAAGAAAGGAAGGGCCGGCTCGAAAAGGCGCAAAAGCTCCTCCATGACCAGGGCGGCAGCAGCACCAAGTGTCCTGTGGCACTGCTGTCTGCCTTGGGGGGGTGGAGGAGGGCAGAGGCGGCAGACTCAACTCCCCATCTGGGTGTGGGCACTGGCCGGCATGGTCGCCGGCGTTGTAGGCCGAGTGGAAGCAGCTGCGGTGGCTCCTTCTGAGCCCTCTCCTCATGGTCGAAGGCCCAGAAGGAGATCGAGGGTGGCGGCGGTGGCAATGAAATGTCGGAGGCCCAGAAGACCCTCCCAGTCAACCTCCTCCAGGCCCCCCACCCTCCCAGCAACCATCAGGTCCTCCCTTCCCTCCCCCGGAGGGCTCTGGGTATGCGCTCCGGATCTCCTCCTCCTTCCCTCCCCCCCACAGGTCTTTTGCTTTGGCCTGCGAGAAGATCGACGCGGCAAGAAAGACGTTGAAAGCGCGGGGGAAGGGCGTCAGCACACGATGCTGCATGTGTGCGTGATGCAGCATAAGAAGCAGCCAGGTGGGAGGAGGTAAAGGGAGGTAAAAAAACTCATAAGTGCCACACTTTTACATTTGTGTAGTGTGCACATGGCACAAGTGTGCCGTCCACACAATCTATACATATCATTGTTATTGTATTTCTTAGGAACATTGTGTGAAAATTTGGTGGCGATCCCTGCAGTACTTTCTGAGATTAGCAGTTTTGAACAAACTATTGTTAAATTTTTATTTATATAGATTTTACTTTTCTTTCCTTTAAATATCTTTCTCTCAAAAATTATTTTTAAGCATATTGGAATTTAGGAAACTCGAGGACAGAATTACTGTTATTAAAAGAGTGAAATTATAATGTAAGTGGCAGTAAGCTTCTATTTTAGAAGGATTAACATTTGTTTTATATAGTTAAATATACTTCAGAAAAACTTTGTAATAATAAAGAACAGAACTAATTTTCAAAAAGACTGTCTTTGTTTCTTCCCAAGGATTTTCAAAGGTCACCCAAGCCCAGAACAGAGACACGCTTCGTCCTTCTGGACTTATTACATCAGCCGGTTGAGCTCCCTCTCAGGTGTTTTAGACTATGCTAACATATACGGCAGCTGAACTATATGCCTTGAGGAGATCCCCCTCTTCTCAAGATTGGCCATCTGAACTATCCACAAAGTTCCTTGATGACGGATTTTGGAATCCCGAGAGGTGGCACAGAACGCGGAAGAACATTTGGGGTTTTTTAAAGGGATTTTTTAGTAAATATTTAAGGGGTAGTAGGGAGGGGGCTATTTATATGAGCCGGGCGGGTTTGGGGGGAAATCCACCAGGGCCAGTGCTGGGCCCGGCTGGGGGCTGCAGCATTGGAGATGCAGGGCTAGAGGTCAGGGAGGGGGCTAAGTTCCAGACTAGTAAAGGTTTCTCCATCAGTATGGTTGGTGGGAGGGGCAGGTATGGCGGTAGCAGGGGGCCATATCATGTTTGGGGAGCATGCGTCCACTGTCTTCAAGCGGTTGCACGCTCCGGCACCCAATGCTTCTCTCGTCCCTCAGGTTGTCCAGATCCTCAGGGCCTGGGCCTGCGTCTGATGTTGTGCAATGCCAGGTCCGTGGTAAAGAAAGCCCCCCTTGTTTGTGATCTTGTGCAGGAGGGGGGAGTGGACCTGGCAGGTATTATGGAGACCTGGTTGGGCTAGGAGAGGGGGGGTTCCCATCATGGAATTATGCCCATCAGGTTTCCGTGCGTTTCATCAGCCGAGGGCTCAGGGTAGGGGGGGGGTGGCGGTCATTATAAAGGAGGATTTGTGCCCGAGGGAAGCCACTGTACCTCAGACAGTAGGATGTGAGTCCCTCCTTGTGAAGTGGGGTCATGGGGTACAGATGGGCTTGATGACCACGTACCTGGCTCCCAGCTGCGTGGCAGCTGCCCTGCCCGAGCTGCTCGACGTGATTGCCGGGGTGGCGGTTAGAACCCCTAGGCTTATCGTCATGGGGGATTTCAACCTGCCATCTGCCAGCAAAGCATTGTAGGCGGCTCGGGAGTTCATGGCCTCCATGACAGCCATGGACCTGACCCAATTAGTTCAAGGCCCCACGCACATCGGGGAACACACCCTGGATTTAATTTTTGTCTCTGTTCAGTGGTTGAAGGATCTGGGAAGAGGGGATATAGCCATTGAACCCTTGTCATGGTCAGATCACTCGCTCCTTCGGGTGGACTTCCAATCCGCTACCCCCCCCCCGCAGGGAGGCGGAACCCACTAGGTGGTTCCACCCCAGGCTCCTGATGCACCCTGAGAGGTTCCTGATGGAGCTTGGGCCATTCTCTGAGGCTATGGCCCACGACCTGGCTGGAGAACTGGTGGCTGCATGGGACAGGGTGGCTGCTGGGGCTCTGGACCATGTCGTGCCTTTGCGGCCTCTGATCCGGTGCCAAACCCGGTTGGCTCCTTGGTTCTCTGAGGAGCTGAGGGAGATGAAGTGCCAGAAAAGATGCCTAGAGAGCAGTTGGAGGACCAGCCGTTCCGAATCTGATCGGTCACTGGTGAGGTCTTATATCAAGACCTACCTAGTGGCGAGACCGCTTCCGCCTTCCGGAGGCGACGGTTGTGTTTTTCCGCCACGTCCGCCACTAGTTTTCTCTAGTGGCCCTTTCGCGGGTACGGGGCTCTTGTAGAGAGCCCCAACCGTACGAGCGGCTTGCGGTGAAATCCCCCATCCCGATGGCGGTCGGGGGGGTCGTTCCCGCTTCGCTCCAGGAGCCGGAGAACAGAATGCGGGGGGAAGAGTTCCCCTCACCGAAGGATCGCTGGAACCGCAGAAATTGAAGAAGCAGGCTGAAAAGCCGGAGTTGGTGGAAGTGCCGAGGCTCCGTTGCAACAGAGTGGCTTGTGAGTTGGTTTCTGAATTTTTGAATGTTTTCAACTTTTTAAAAAGAAGAATAGAGGGGGGAATTTGTTAAAAAAACCCTCTCGGAACAAGCGGCGATTTAAAATGCTCCCCGGGCGCGGGGAGAGGGAGAAAGTAACATCCGGTTATCTAACAAGTGAAAATGAAAGTTTTTGCTAAATGTGGATTCGCGGTTGATACTTTGTATCTGAATCTTGCTACAGCAGAAATGGACTTTCACTAATTCTTCTCAAACGCCAAAGAGGTGGAAAAATGGTGCTTCTTTGTTCCCAGTAAGAAACTTTTTTGCTTACTTTTTAAACGTTCCTTCATTTTTACAGCACTGCAAAACTTATACACATGCCATCTCAGTGACTCTCGGGATTTCTCCTATTGTGTGCCTTCTTTTTTCACTGGACTTGATTGTAATTTTTTTCTCTCTGGACTTTATAGAATTTATATTTTGAACTTAGACAAGACTTTTCCCTTTTCTTCGATCTCACGGACTGCCAGCTCTTCAGACGCCATCTTAATTACAAGAACATAAAACGTTTACCATGGCATCAAAAAAGCCTCCATATGGAAAAACTCTTTCCGCTCCAGCCTCATTAAGAGCCAGTCCGGACACACAGCAGCCTAAGATTAGTGCAATGTTGCAAAAAGAAACACTGGGAGAGGCTTCTCAACTATCAACAATAGAAAAAACTCTACAAGATATAATGAATGAAATAAAAGAAATTCGGAAAGATATGATGAGTTCAAGATTGGAACTTTTGGAGACACAGAGAACATTAATGGAAAATAAAGAAAAAATTGATGGTCTGGAGGGTGGGGCAGTTGAGATGAGGGGGGAGATAAGGGATTCTAAAAAAGAAATAGTAGAACTTGCTGGTCATATGTCTAGAATGGATTTTGAAAGAATGTCTTATTTTTTAAGGTTTCAAAATGTTCCTGAATTACCTTCAGAAAATTTAAAAGATTTAATGTCTACAATTTTAGCAGATTATACTAAAGAGAGTAAGGAATATATTTGGGGGGACATTGACCTGATTTACAGAATTAATTCAGCATATGCCAGAATAAATGACGTACCCAGAGAGATGCATATCAAATTTGTAAGAAGGTCAACAAGGGATGAGATTCTGAGAGCACAGAGATGGCGCTCTGATATATATGCAGAATGAGATTGCTATTTTGAAACAGATCCCAAAAAAGATTCGAGAGATTCAGAGGAAGTATTCCTCCTTATCCAAAAAACTATACAAAAAGGGGGTGTGGTTCAAATGGTTAATGCCTGAAGGAATGTTGGTGTTCTGGGAGGGGGGGAGAGTAAGAATTAAAACAATTGAAGAGGCGGAAGCCTTTCTTAAAAAACACTCCTCAACCCTGGAGGATGAAAATGGGAGAACGGGAGGGGCCATGGCTCCGCCCACTGGCGGGAAGGAAGAAGACACAATAGCTAAAAGACTCAGATCACAAAAATGATTTTCTTTTACATAGTGTAATCCTTACGGATGTCAATAGAAACAAATGATTGAATGCATGTAATTTATGATATGATATATATGTATTCCCTTCCACCTTATGCCGAAGAAAAAACCTTACTCTTTGTATGGAACCCCGAAGGCGACCCCTTGCAGGGTAAAGCTGAGGATTTTGTACAATACCTGCAAGACAAAATCGCTCAGATTCGGGAAGGGCTGGACTCTGACTGGGTAGGGCTAGATGGGGTGATGGAGGCAGGTCTTGAGACTGTTATCTGGGAGGAGTTTGACCCTGTGACTCCCGAGGACGTAGACAGGATTTTGGGTAAGCTTAGTGCTGCCACATGTTTATTGGACCCGTGTCCCTCCTGGTTGGTGCTGGCCGCCCGGGAGGTTACACGAGGCTGGCTCCAGGGTATTATTAATGCTTCTTTGAGAGAGGGTTTCTTCCCCACCGCTTTGAAAGAGGCGGTGGTGAGGCCCCTCCTCAAGAAGCCTTCCCTGGACTCGGCACTTTTAGCAAACTATCGTCCAGTCTCCAACCTTCGCTTTGTGGCAAAGGTTGTTGAGAGTGTGGTGGTGCAACAGCTTCCCAGGTACCTGGATGAAGCAGTCTATCTTGATTCGTACCAGTCGAGTTTCAGACCTGGGTACAGCACGGAAACGGCATTAGTCGCATTGGTCGATGATCTCTGAAGGGCTTGAGACAGGAGTTGCTCCTCTGTCCTGGTCCTATTAGACCTCTCAGCGGCTTTTGATACCATCGACCATGATATCATGCTGCAGCGGTTGGAGGGGTTAGGGGTGGGGGCACTGTACTTCAGTGATTCTCCTCCTTCCTCTCTGACCGTTCGCAGTTTGTGTTGACGGGGGGGGCAGAGGTCGTCCTCAAGGTGCCTCACTTGTGGAGTGCCCCAGGGGTTGGTCCTCTCACTCCTTCTGTTCAACATTTATGTGAAGCCGCTGTGCGAGATGATCCGGGGTTTGGGGGTAAGGTTCCATCAGTACACTGATGACACGCAGCTGTACATTTCATCCCCAGACCACCCCAATGTTGCCCTTCACATGATGTCCCAGTGCCTGGAGGCCATGCGGATCTGGATGGGGAGGAACAGGCTCAGGCTCAACCCCTCCAAGACCAAGTGGCTGTGGTTCTCGGCATCCCGTTACAGTCAGCTGGTTCCATTGCTGGCTATGGGGGGTGAGACTTTAGCCCCCACAGGAGGGGTTCGCAACTTGGGTGTCCTCCTGGATGCACGGCTGTCCTTGGAAGATCATATGACGGCTGTTGCGAGGGGGGCTTTTTATCAGGTTTGCCTGATTTACCAGTTGCGTCCCTTCCTAGATCAGGATGCCCTACACACAGTCACTCACACCCTTATCTCTTTCCGTCTGGACTACTGCAATGCTCTCTACATGGGGCTCCCCTTGAAGAGCACCCGGAGGTTTCAACTGGTCCAGAATGCGACCGCACGGGTAATTCTGGGGGCAACACGACGCTCCTATGTAATACCCCTCCTGGGCGAGCTGCACTGGCTTCTGGTGGTTTTCCGGGTGCGATTCAAGGTGTTGGTTACCATCTTTAAAGTGCTCCATGGCTTAGGACCTGGGTACCTACAAGATCGCCTTCTGCCACCGAGAGCCTCCCTCTGGCCCGTACGTTCCCATAGAGAGGGTCTCCTCATGGTGCCGTCGGCTAGACAATGTCGACTGGCGACACCCAGGGGGAGAGCCTTCTCTGTGGGAGCACCTGCTCTCTGGAACGAATTGCCCCCAGAATTAAGAACTAGCCCTGACTTCCGCACCTTCCGCTGCAGTCTCAAAACCTTTCTCTTTCAACAAGCTGGGCTGGCATAAAACATGTTTTTTAAATTTTAAATTTAAATTTTTATTATTTTAATTAGGGTTAGTTTGGGTTTCCCCCCCACATTTTGGCCAATATTTTAATGATGTTTTTTAATTATGCCTTTTAATAGCTTTTTTAACTTTTATATATTTGTTTTTTATTTTGGCTGTACACCGCCCTGACTCCTTCGGGAGTAGGGCAGTATAAAAAACCAATAAACCTAAACCTAAACATATCTTAGAATCTATCTAGATTTACATTGACCTAGATTATAATCAATGAATCTTTATTATGATCACAGACCAGTAAATAAAAGCAGTAAAACAACAATAAAAAATAAAAGAACAGATACAATAATATATTGTGATTAGTGGGGATTAACAGTGGCCAGTTAAAATTTGCCTAGTTTTTTATACAACATAGCAGAATTTGGCCAATTCAGCAAAAATACTTCATACTGCTCTGATAATAGTAGATGTAAAAAAGATCTGCATTTTCTCAATATTTTATTAGGTAAAGTATTACAAACTGAGTCTGTGAGTCCTTATAGAAGATGCAATACAGCAGGACATGAACTATAGTTTCAATAGCACAGAGATTCAAAGTAAACTAAATAACTTGACATTCTTCAACTGATTTAGAACCTTCCCTATTCCAATATTCTCGCCTACCCATTTCAGACTTCAGACAGTAAAAACTTCGAAGTACGTACTACTAACTGAAAAGATCTTGCATTTGTTTTCTGCAGAAATGAGTCTATGATGGGAAATAGCAGTGACTTTTGATTGATAGCTGCTCCTGTTGTTGCTCATAGCTTCATAACATTCTGGATAATGTTGACTGCCAGAGAGGAGTTTCATAAACATTCTAAACTTTGCAAGTGACAGGTACCTTCCTCTCCATCACATGTCTAGGGACACTATTATGAAACAAAAAAGATTCCATGGCCATGAGCCAATAGTCTGAAGAGCATTCAACATTCAGAAGACTCCTGAATGTAGCATTCTGTATGTACACTGTCCTTATTGGCTTTCTTTATAAACTCCAGAAGTAATTCTGGAGGAAAAGTCCTGATATATTTCTTGCTACTCAAAACAGTGATTCAACTGTATACTTTCTAGAAAAATGGCCTCTTTCCTTCTCTAAAATAATGGCATGTCAAGATTTCTCAAAGTACTCAATATTTTTAACTCTTCCCACACTAACGTGGCATGGGAAACAAAAGGAAAAGCTGAAATGATTCAGACAAAAGGCCCTTCTACTCTCACATTTGATTCCTACAATGGCCAACTACATGCCAGTGAAATTCTTCAAAAAAACAATGAATATAATAGCACCTTTTGGCTCTTCTTTCATAGCAATTGATGTTGGAAAGATCTCTTATGTAAAAAACAACAACATAAAGATAAGCCCATGCCAGCTATAGAATTTGTGGGGACATAAACTATGACAGGTGGGTGTGGATTATTAGGGAAGGCATTACAGCTTGAACACTGGCAGTGTCTCATCATTGGTGATAATGACCCATTGATAAATGACATAGTTTTTCCAATTTTAAACTGGAAAAATGACATTTTAAAGGAAGTTTGCTTCACTGATTATGGTCCATTTACTTCAAAATTTCCTATTTAGTCATGTATGAAAGGGAAAAATGATGCAGAGAGAGACATTCAGTCTCTCTAAGAAGAGCCCTGACAGACCAGGTCTGAGGCCTAGACCAGCATTCCTAGGAAAGCTCAAAAGCAGAATATGCCAGTAACTTCTATTCCATAGCAATTGATACTTAGAGGCATAGTGCTCCAACAACACTGAAGTGAATCTATGCCCATCCTGTTTAGAAGACATGGATAGCTAGATCTTCCATGGAATACTTGAACATATTCTGAGTTGTACTGTTTCCTTCAACATGCAAAATTATTTTCCTACCTTAAAAAATGTTTTAATGGCGTAGCATGCACAAAGCATGCAAAAAAGTGATTCGACAGTAAGTTCTCCAGCTGGACAGACGTGGGGGATGTTAGCTCTGAAGAGCCTCACATGAACCCTGTCTGATAAACCAATCCTGGGGATCCTTTTTTGGATCAGACCCTCCATGGAGGGGGGCGAAGAAGGGGCAGCGTCTCATCAGACCTAAGGGGAGGCAACAGATCCCATGCAGGTCGGAGATTTGCCCTCTGAATCAGAGTGGGAGTGGCAGCATGGCAACATGTCTGATAAAAAGCTGACTTCCAGTCAAGGCTAATGAACAGGAGGGCGAGGAAGAGATGAAAGACTGGTAAAAAAATTCATCTAACCCACAGCTATAAATCAAACTTGAAAAAGGCAAAGAATCTTGATAGTACAATAATATTGACAGTCAGATTGGGATTTTTTGTTTTCTGAAAGGAAGGAAGGAAGGAAGGGAAAGTGGAGGGGTGAAACACTATCCCCCTCAAAAAAGCCATTTGTTTGAAACAATTTGGACAGAAAGGGAGAAAGCAGGAAAGTGACAAACCCACTGAAATACTAACTCTAAATTTGGCTTCTGACTTTAAAAGATTGTGTTTTTAAGAGAGTCTAGGAGTGTGAAGATTTCGTCCTAGTGTTTTTTTAATTAACATATCTTAAGTAATTCCACTTATTCAGAGATGGAATGTGGGAGAAAGATTTATTTTTATTTATTTATTTTTATTTTATTAAATTTATATCCCGCCCTTCTCCAAACGCACCCAGGGCGGCGCACAGGAATGTTAAAATACATACAAAACATATAAAATTTAAAAAACTTATTCTAGTAAAACCTGTGCTAAAAACCGAATTAAAATCCCAAATTTAAAACTGTCTAATGGTCAATACAGGGGGTTACGCTAAGCCGGCTAGATGGAATAAATGTGTCTTCAGACACTTGCGGAAGAGGCGGAGGTCAGAGATGGTGCGGAGTTCAGGGGGTAGGTCGTTCCAGAGGGCTGGCCCAGCCACAGAGAAGGCTCTTCCCCTGGGTGTCGCCAGTCGGCATTGTCCAGCCGACGGCACCCTGAGGAGGCCCTCTCTGTGGGAGCGTATCGGTCTGAGGGATATATGGGGCAGGAGGCGGTCTCGCATATAACTAGGCCCCGAGCCATGGAGCGCTTTAAAGATGGTCGTCAAGACCTTGAAGCGCACCCGAAAGACCACAGGGAGCCAGTGCAGCTCGCGCAGGATAGGTGTTATGTGGGAGTGTCTAGGCGCTCCCATAATCACCCGCGCGGCTGCGTTCTGGACTAGCTGCAGCTTTCGGGTGCACCTCAAGGGAAGCCCCATGTAGAGAGCATTACAGTAGTCGAGTCGAGAGGTGACGAGTGCTTGAGTGACTGTGCGTAGGGCACCCCGATCCAGTAAGGGGCACAATTGGCGCATCAAGCGTACCTGATGGAACGCCCCCCTGGCCACGGCTGCCACGTGATCTTCCATAGACAGCCGGGAATCCAGGAGGACACCCAAATTGCGCGCCCTCTCCACGGGGGCCGGTGTTTCGCCCCCAATGGCCAGTGTTGGAATAATCTGGCTGAACCGGGGCGCCGGAAGCCACAGCCACTCAGTCTTGGACGGGTTGAGCTTGAGTTTGTTACCACCCATCCAGATCTGTACGGCCTCCAAACACCGGGACATAACCTCGACGGCATCGTTGGGGTGGTCTGGGGTGGATATGTACAACTGAGTATCATCAGCGTACAGATGATATCCCACCCCAAAACCACGGATGATCTCACCCAGCGGCTTCATATATGTGTTGAATAGTAGGGGCGAGAGGACCGACCCCTGAGGAACCCCACATATGAGGGGCCTCGAGGCCGACCTCTGCCCCCCTGTCAACACATATTGCGACCGACCAGAGAGGTAGGATGAGAACCACCGCAAAACGGTGCCTCCCAACCCCAACCCCCCCAGTCGGCGCAATAGGATACCATGGTCGATGGTATCAAAAGCCGCTGAGAGGTCTAATAGGACTAGGATAGAGGAATGTCCTCTATCCCGTGCCCTCCAGAGATCATCAACCAACACGACCAATGCCGTCTCGGTGCTGTGCCCGGGTCGGAAGCCGGACTGGCGCGGGTCTAGATAATCAACTTCCTCCAAGTGTCGAGAAACTGTTGGGCCACCACACTCTCAACAACCTTCACTAGAAAGTGGAGGTTGGAGACAGGACGATAGTTCTCTAATAATGCTGGATCCAGGGACGGCTTCTTGAGGAGGGGCCTCACTACCGCCTCTTTCAAGACGGCAGGCAAGGACCCCTCACTCAAAGATGCGTTGACAATGCCCTGGAGCCAGCCTCGTGTCGTCTCCCAGGATGCCAGTACAAGCCAGGAGGGACACGGGTCCAATAAACATGTGGTAGCCCTAAGCCTCTTTGATAACTTGTCCATATCCTCGGTGGTAACAAAATCAAACTCCTCCCAGGATGGTGTCGCAAGATCAGCCTCGGCCCGCTCGACTGGACCACTGTCGATGGAGGGTAACTCGTTCCGAATCCGAGTGATTTTCTCCTGCAGATAAATCCCAAATTCCTCTGCTCGACCCTGTAAAGGGGCTTCCCGCGGCCTCTGTTGAAGGAGGGAGCGGGTCACCCCAAACAGGGCGGCAGGGCGGTTATCTGCGGATGCAATAAGAGTGGCACAATACTCACGTTTGGCCACTCTTAACGCCACTAAGTAAGTCCTAATATGGTCTCTCACTAGTGTTCGGTCGGCTTCGGAGCGAGAAGATCTCCATCTGCTCTCTAGGCGTCTCTTGTGGCGCTTCATCTCCCTAAGCCCCTCGGTGAACCAAAGAGCCCAGGTGGTTCGTCGCCACAAGAGAGGCCGTAAGGGCGCGACTCGGTCCAAGGCCCCCGTGGCCGCACTTAACCATGCGGCCACTAGGTCCTCAGTCGAGTCGCGGGGCAAGTCCACAGGAATTGGCCCAAGCTCCCTTTGGAACCTTAACGGGTCCATCAGGAGCCTGGGGCGGAACCATATAGGAATGTCCGGTTCCGCCTCCCCGCAGTGAGGTGCGGCGATCGGAAAGTCGAGCTGAAGGAGAGCGTGATCTGTCCATGACAGGGGTGTGATGGCTAGATCCCCTCTTCCCAGATCACTACTCCACTGTCCCGAGACGAAGATTAGATCCAGGGTGTGTCCGCCCTCGTGGGTAAGGCCTACAACTACTTGGGTCAGGTCCATGGCTGTCATGGAAGCCATGAACTCCCGAGCTACCCCAGAGGTTTCGCCTGCCGACGGCAGGTTAAAGTCCCCCATGACTAACAGTCTGGGGGTCTCAACCGCTGCCTCGGCTATCACCTCTAGGAGCTCGGGCAGGGCTGTTGTCGTATAGCGAGGAGCCAGGTATACAACTAACACGCCCAACTGCCACCCTAGGCCCCACTTCACAAGGAGGGACTCGCACCCAGTCGTCTGAGGGATCGTGGTCTCCTTTGGCTCAAGACCTTCCCTAACCATAATCGCCACCCCCCCACCCCTCCCTAGGGCCCTAGGCTGATGAAAGACTCGGTATCCTGGTGGGCACATTTCTACGAGGGGATGTCCTCCCTCGTGGCCCAACCAGGTTTCCGTAATACCTACCAGGTCCGGGTCCCCCTCTGACACAAGGTCTCGGATGTGGGGGGCTTTTTGTACCACGGACCTGGCGTTACACAACATCAGCCTAGGGCCCCGGGTCTGTGGTTCTTGCCCACCTAGTCTGCGATGGGAGCATGGGGGGTTGGAGCGCGTAACCGCCCGTAGCCAGCAGCCGCGGTCCTCCAACCAATGATGTCCACCCCGTCTCCCACCGCCCCTGCCCCTCCCCAAGACCGAACTGATGGAAAATGCCTCAATGGAAACGGCCCCCCCTCCCTCCTCCTCCGTTCCTCTGCTTCCGCCAGCCGGCCCAATAGATTGACGCCCCCCCACTTGACTATCCCTACCCTCCTCCCTGGAACCCCCTAAAATCCGAATTAAAAAGTTAAATAAAAACCCCCCGAGTTTGCGCTTCGCCCACCTCTCAGGAGCAATAAGTCCATCCTCGAGGTGGGCCCGTGATAAACTAGGGGGCCAAGCCTGCGAGAGGGTAGACTCCCGCAGGCGAAGGAGAACTGACCTTGAATAAGATAACATTAGACGGCATTGGCACTAAAAAAAAGGGGGGGGGGAATCCCCAAAGATGATACACTGCAAGTCCATGGTTGAAACAGCGAGCATAAAGGCCCATTATACAATAGATGGTAAAAATGGTAAAAGATGGTAAAGATGGTAAAATCGACAATTAATTGATTAAAGGGACAAGTACAAAATATAAAAGCGGTGGGCAGTTCGGGTAGAGGGAGGGGGTGGTAGCAGATGGATCAAGTTAAATCTGTGGACATCAGCCCATCCAATCGGAGAAAAATGGTTTAAGTCTCCGCAAAGTCACTGTCTCTGTCCATAGGCTGTATCCACAGATTGTCTCTCCCCTCTCCCATTGGATCAAAGTACAGGCCACATGGCTAGTTGTAATGCCATGTGGGGCTTTTCCAGCCATTAGCTCTCAGTTCGGTTGTAACGACCGTTCCTCTATACCGTCCATCTCTCCATGGTCCTCCACAATAGGGGCCACATGGGCCGGGTAGGGGGGCCGTGCGGGCAGCTGTTATCCCCACGCGGCCTGATGGTCGCATCCCACCCGGCCCAGCCTCCTCTGTCTTCACCCTGGGTGCCCGGCCTGCCTCCTCTACTCGGCCACCTCCAGTTAACACAAGGGCCGCGCCCGGGCCATCGGGGCTGCTCCGAACTCCCACGTTGCCTGATGTTCGGCCCGATGTTCGGCCTGGTGGTCTACGGCCTCGACTCGGTCCTCCCGCCTTTCGCGGCCTCCAACTCGGCCCTCTCGTCTTTGTTCCGGCACCCGGCCTACCTCCTCTCCAGCCGGCGCCGAGACATGGCCGGGCCGCGGGCCGCTCCGGGCGTCTTGTCGCTGCTCCCTCGCTCGCTCGCTCGTTTCGCTCGATAGCGAAAAAAGCAATATCTCCTCACTGACAACTGATAACCTAATTTATTTATTTATTTATTTTATTCGATTTGTATCCCGCCCTTCTCCAAAAGGACCCTTGACTCTTGAAGGGAATCTTGACTCTTGAAGGGAATGGATGTGTCAAAATAAAGAAAAGGGGGAAGACATAAAAAGAGAAGTGGGACAAAAGACTTACTAGGAAAAAACCAGATAACTAGAAATTATCATGGGAAAATATAAAGTTAAGAAAAGGGCTTTATCCCTAAATATGACAATAAAATGGAGTTGTTAACTGGTTGAATATGATAAAGGAAAGATAGCTAAATAAAAGAATATATATGGAATATGGATAAATAGGAAACTGGTATGGGGAACTTGTAAAGTAGAGGTTTGTGATCCACCTTTTTAACATAATTAAATTGAATTGCCAATTGATTGAATATGACAATATAAGGACAACTAAGCATGGGTCAAAATATATGAAACATGGACATATATAGAACTTTTAAGATAATGAATAAAGTGAGATGTTTACCATTTGTTATTTTATATAATACATTAAAGAAAGTGTAACGAACATTGAACAGCGAACATTGCCATCTAGAAGACAATTAAGGTTAATCTAATCCAAGGTATGGAAAAATGGAGAGGGAACACGAAATATACCTACAATGGGAAACTATTGTGATAAAAAGACAGAATCACAAATTGGGGGCATGTAAGGATGTATAATTATATAAAGATAATGAGGAGAATAGCTGGGAATTGTAACCAGGTCTACATCTTGATCAAAATTAGGTTGGGGAGTGGGTGGGTTTAAAAGCACAATGACTATATGTGTATACTTTTCTGTTATATTGGGGTTTTTTTACTAAAAAGGAGAAAAATTAAATATGTATATTGAAAAGGAACTATACTGTAAATACCATCAACATAAAATGGAGCTCACTCAGAAGTTGAAATACACCAAGCAAATGAGAAGAAGAGTGGGGAGTAGAGGAGAAAGATAAGGGAAGAAGAGAGGGATAGAGAGAGGGCAAGGGGAGGGGAAGAGGAGGATAAAATTAGGAGTGGAAAGGGGAGGGAGGAGAAGGAAAGAGGAAGGGGAAGTTGAGAAGGGAAGGATGACAGAGAGAACAAAGGAGATAGGGAGGGAGAGGAGAGAGGGAGAAGAAAGTGAGGGATAAAGTACAAATATGGTGTAGGGAGAGAAGAAGAACAAACAATTGTTTTTGGGAGTTGATGGTAAGATGAATTGATGTAAACATTTAATAATACAATATGATCTTGGCTATGTAATATATATATATAGTATACATGTGATTATATGTTATGGAAATGAAAAATAAAAAACTTTATAAAAAGCATGCAAAAAAGTGAAAGCAGAGTAATACAGGAGGAAGAAGTTCACACATCTATCCATCTATCATTACAGGATAGAAATATTATAGTTAGTACATTCCACCCCCTCAGTTTAAATACCTTACTCAGACAGAAATTAATAGTAGAAAATAACGTGTATAAGACAATAGGAATACATTAATAGGAAAAGTATGATTTATTCCTTCTAAACAGTTCTAAACAAATTCTCACCATCAGTATCCCCCATTCCACCTCAGAGAGAACAGGTCTCTATTATATATTATATACATTTAATGTTGCTAGGGAAGTGACTAAGAAATTAATAGTTTGCTAATCTGGAGAGAAAAGTACTGTCATAAATTGAGCTTAGACATGGATGATTCTTCCCTTCTCCCATCTCCTTTTTTTCTGAACACTTAATTTATCTTCTTTTTTTAAAGCAAAAAATATTTAATCTTAAAGAAAAAGAAAATAAAAAAAAATAAAAGTACAAACTGTAGATATAAACTAGGAAAGAAAAGGAAAAACATAGCCTTACATTTTATACTTAGCAATAATCACTGGTTACCAATGAATTCACTACAATATGAACAATACAAGGTATTGTTGCAATATAGGAAAAACCTATGCTGTAGTAACACATATTGTTGTATCCCTTGATGAATAGCAAATATTTCTTTTCCAAAAGCAATTGATCACAAATCTTTCTTTCTGGCAAACTTTTTGGGTGAGTGATTTTAATCAGAAATTCTATGAAAGAAAAAAAAAAAACCAACTGATGACCACAAATCTGAATGGGACCTCACAATTCTGATTTGAAAGAAAACATATGCAAAATGCAAATGAGCATTTAAGAAAGTATGAACTTTATTTTATTTTGGGATAAGCAAGGGAGAAAAAATTAAAATTGACAATTGAGCAGTTTTGTTTCTCAATTTTTAAAATAACTCAGACTTTCTAGTTGAAAGCAGATTATATAAAAGTCCACAATTAGTTATTCTTGAGAGCCTGTGAAAGTAGCAAATGCAGAATCCACATATTCTCAGCTCATACTATAATTTCCTTATTTAACATAGAATGGCTTGCAAGGCCCATTAAAGGGGGGGGGGGATAAATATAAGTCATGGCCACAGTGACTAAAATGTTCTCAAGATCTCAAGATCTCTGGAACAAGAAAATAGTTGATTTAAAAATATACACACACAAAAACAAAACAAAAACTGAAACAGAATAAAATACATTTAGGAACAAATTATCCAAGCGTTCATTTCCAGTCCTGGATCTTAATTTATCTTGTCCTATTGTAGTATAAACCATTGGGTTAGCTAGCAAAAGAAACCCCTGGGACATTGTTTTTCCAAAGGACTAACTTTGCTGATAATTCCACATAGGTACAGAAGTAGCAAAGCCAGTTTTAAAGTTTTCACAGGAAAACAGCCTAGGTAAAATTGCCCTTTTCTCCTTGGATTCATTTCAATTCATTGTCCTCCAATTAGCTGCATTCATTTTGTTTTGGGAATGATCTGAGTACCTCAGAACTTTCCAGTGTTTGACCTTGGGATGTTGGGTCTGTCCAAGGATTCAGTCAAGAACCATAGAGAAGAAGAATCATGAATCATATTATCTTCATATTTACACAGTGAATATATTATATGACTGTCAGGACTGGAAGTGATGACACAATCAAAATAAAGGTTGAAATATTTTGAGTTATGCAGACAACAGCACTTTATTAATTTAAAGAAGAGTTAAGAGACATAAAATATGAAATAAAGATGGAATGTAAAACATCTAAGTTAATACTATGAAACTGATAAAAACCCACTTACTTAATGAACTTGCAGTTGATGTTGAAAAAGTCAAGATGTTAGATAGTTTCTTTCGAGCTGAAAAACAGATAAACCTGGACACATACAAGCGAAACAAATAGAAAATTAATCCTAGTGAGGAACACAACCATAAACACAGACAAGACCATAAGGAACAAAAATGAAGACAACGCTGATTTATTAAAGTCGTATTCTTTTCAGTAGTAATGTAGTTGTGAAAGCTGAAGAATGAGAGAGAACTTCTGAATTCCAAGCCCCCCCCCTCCCCAATTTTACAGACCTTGTCAATGGTTTTAGGAGGATGACAGATTACAAAAACTGATTACACTTAACAAAGCGGGGCTACAGAGAAGGCAGGGACGACAAGGATCAGATTCCTGGACTGTCTCTAAGAAAGCTGCCGGTTGTCATCGGGACAAATCAAGGAAACGGGTATTTGTCTCTCCTGTCACCAGGCTAAATAACCGACAGAGGGCTATCCCGATTGTGATCTCCTCCCACCACAGCAAAGTTGCTTTCCCGCCACCTACCTTTTAACCTTCTTTCCCAGACCTTCCTACAGGTTTCCTGCCCAAATCTTTCCCCGCTTGCATTCCTTCAACGCCACTTCGCCTTCTTTCCCCAGACTCTCCCTACCGACTCCTCCCCACCACCCCCGGGGGGCGGGGCTTGGCGGGAGGGGGGAGGGAGGGAGCTCACCAGCTTCGCGACGCGACCCCGACAAAACTCAACGGGGAACCCCGGAAGTGAGCTGAAGCAGCGGCCGCGTTTAGCGCAGGCGCACCTCTTACGTCACCGTTCCACTTAGAGCTTCAAAAGTGGAAAACGCTTAGAGAGAACAAGGCTTCCGTTTCAGTAGCTGCTTCCTTCCCACTCTGAGATTGAGGAGAGCAGTTTCAAGTGCAAAAAGTGAACCAGCGATACTGAGTAGGAGTAGTAACACGCTTCTGCCTCCTCCTCTTTTCAGATCGGTCGAACACACACACATAAAAAAATACTATTTCATACAGCGTATAGGGTGAATTCCGAAATACTCTGAACAGTGTAGATACTGTAGAACAAATGCCACAAAGGGAAGCGGCGGCGACTAAACTTCATGATTAGGTATATTCATGATCCCTTATCAAATGAGCCTATTACCTTCAGTATCGAAGCACCGTGTCTGCCTTCCAATATCTATTGCTAAGGAATAGGGGGCAGGACGGGGCGGGGGAAATGTCATTGTGATCCCGCCTTGTCGCCGCTTTTCTCAGGATTATTAAATGCTGGAACAAGACTAATGCGTACTTTCTCACTTACACATGGACATATAAATCAATAATGTCATAATTGTACATTTATTAATTTTATTCAAACTTATTTGCAAATATATTAAAAAGAGGATAAGTGGTTTTGTAAAACATAATAAAAACAATATTACACAGTATATAAACAATAATGAAACAATATATGTAAGCAATGAATTTAATACTATATTGATTATAAATTCATAACAATTATTATAATTGAAATTTAATGTCATTTATATATTGCTAAACAAGAGTGCTTTCTAGCCTTTTTCCTGGCAAAATTGCAAATCATATCATCAAAAGCAAGATCAGATCTTGCCAAATATACCAGTAGTCCTGTAACATAGTTGATCTTAGATTTTTATCAGCTTTAGTTTGCTGAATGAGCGCTGTGTAGAGGTGACAGTGGTAGGAATCATTAACAGAATACAGAGGCAGATACATATATTTGGAAAGAATCTTTTCAGCTTGCATATTTTCAAACAATTTAGTAGTTCCAATGGACTCAGATGGCCTCTTCAAAATTTGCTTGTTGAACAGATGGCAAATGACTTATCTCCATTACAAGACCTTCACTAATATCAGCGGGATATTGACTGCCAGTAAGTTTGATTTTTTTCTTTCAGTTCATCTTGAGGAATTGATAGGTACTTCCAGAGGAAGCTGAACTTCTCAGAAATGTTCACTGCAGCATTAAAATGAAGAGTCATTCCACCAATAACATTATCCAATATTACATAAAAGACACGCTTACTGAAACATACTTCCTCAGGGGATTTATCCATTTCATCTTGTTTTTAAAAATCAGCTTCTTCTGTCGTACCTTCATCGTGGACCCTCTTTCTTTTGCATTTTGCTTTACCCTAAGTTCCAGAGAGCTTCACTTCTATGCACAAATTACAAATAACATGTTTTGCACCTCTTCACATACTTTGCCAGCTTTTCTGAAGATTTGTCAGTTCTGAAATCAAGCTTTTTAAGTTGGATACTTGGACATCCATCCAGCATTGCATTTCTGGACTGAATAACCTTGTTACAGATGTCAACTGGAACAAATGTTCCGTATCATACAATAGACATTATCATACAAATGAAAGATGTCCTTTAATAACATAGTTTTCTGATGGAAGAAATTTCCCTGTCCGTTCCCAGCTGGGAGTCGCCACTGATGCTAGAAGAAAATTTCATGAAGCCAGCTGCCTGAAAGTGTTATGATTTCTCCATAGAGGTGGAGAGAGCATTCAGACATGGGTTAACACTGTCTGTTCTTGGATTGGACTGAGTCTGTTTGAAGATAGTTCAGACATGCCCCTGTTGCTAAGCATACCCATCTGTCAACTCTGTCAACTCCATCTGAAAGGACTAGTTGTCCCTTTTTCTGAGAGAATTATTAGTGTTCTAATTGAGTTTTAATTCTGAATTTAGGATGTAGGTTGGTTGAGTAATTTTTGCACAAATTCACTATCTAACCAGACCCTTGGGGGATTATTTGGCCGCTGGGCTTTCAGCCCAATCGGGCTAGAGCAGGAGGGCCTTGGGCCCGGTAGCTCGCCTCAGTTGTTCCAGCAATTGCATCGCACCTGTGAACTATTGAGTGGAAGAGAGGGAAGCACTCTTTGTCTGTAGCTGAGAAATACCAGAGAGACTGTTAGGCAAGTGTTTGGCTACAGACCTCCACTTGTCGGCACTTGGCAGCAATAAAACCTCAGAGATAGATCGAGCCACACTGGCTCACATGGACATGAGTGGCTGTGACTTTGCTTTCTCACACTTGGTGATTCTATTGTCAGCCAGGAAGATCACAGAGAGAGAGAGATTGTTGAGAGCCGAGTAGAAGACCTGATTGTTGCTGGTGTCTGGGAAACAAGCGGTGGAGCACTGTGGTGCATCAGCATCGACTCCTTTGATCCCTGGTGGTCTAGCACTTTCAGTTGGCGCTGAGCACAGGAGACAGACAGTAACATGAGGGAATCCCATGATCCTATCTTGCCAGTGCTGCCATCAATGTCCCAAGGTGGGAAGGACTCTGGAGGGTGCAGTAATGCCATTAAAACATCCAGCAGGCCCAAGAAGGTCTCTAAGTTGGCCTCAAAGTCAGAAAAGCATAGGGAAAAGGATCAGAGGCCTCATTCATCAGCATGGGGGAAGCAAGCCAGACCTCTGGCCACTTGATCTTTTCTGTTGTCCTCTGTAAGACTAGAGGATGAGCCGGGGCCCTTTAGCCCTCTTTTTCCAATCAATAATTCTGGTCTCTGGGGCTCTGTCCCCGATCTCCATAGTTTGGCAGTATCAGGAGAGCAACTCAGGGTTGGGAGCAGCAGACCATTTGAGGCATGGCTTACACCCATAACTACGGGTCTTCATCCCAAAATGCATATGAGTGCTATGCCCTTCCCAAATTTTCAGGACATTATAGCCAATGCCATTACACAGGGCATAGCGGCTGGGCTGCAACAACTCACTGAACATGAATCTTATGTGCCTCCTGCCACCCTCCCCACAGTCAGTAGATGCCTCCACCACATTGGAGGAGCACTCCCCAGATCACTCTCACTGTAGCCAATCTCCAGTTTCCAAAGAGGGTGAAATCAGGGATGCAGATATTTCAGAAGATAAGGGCATAGCCCCAGAAAAACCTGCCTTTTCCGGGTTTTTCCAACCAGCCCACTTCAAAACACTCTTCTTGGTAAACAATTTTTATTGGTTTTGCAATATTTGTGGGGAAAGGGTTGTAGGGTTAAAATAACATTTTAGAGGCTTCCATGCTGGAGGTGGTGGTCCTCCCAAAACTTCATACAAATACAATATTTTTAAAAAAAAGCAAAGGGCAAGCATACATATATGTTACATTGTATAATTCGTACATTCAATCATGTTTTTCATCGCCATCTAATACAACTATCACAGTAAAATTTCAAATAAAATCATTTTTGAGATCTGAGTCTTTTTGCTATTGATTCTTCTTCTTCCTTCCCATCAACGGGCGGAGCCACGGCCCTCCCTGCTCCATCTTCTTCGTCTCCTAGGAGTGAGGAATGCTTTTGAAGAAAGGCCTCCGTCTCTCTTAACGTTTTAAGTCTAATTCTGCCTCCTTCCCAAAAGACCAACATTCCTTCTGGCAGCAACCATTTGAACGAAACTCCTTTTTTATATAATTTTTTGGATAAGAAGGAATATTTCCTTCTTATGTCTCTAATTTTTTTGGGAATTTGTTTCAAAATAGCGACTTCTTTTTCCTGATATTTCAGAGGTCCTCCCCGCTGGGCCCTCAATATCTCATCCCTTGTGGACCTCCTTAAAAATTTAATATGGACTTCCCTTGGTACATCATTTATTCTAGCGTATGCTGAGTTAATTCTATAAACCAGGTCCATATCCCACCAGAGTTATTCTTTATTCCTTTTAATATAATCTGCTAAAATTGTACTCATAAGATCTTTAAGATCTTCTCCCCAATTAAAAGAAAAAAAGTATTCCATAAATTAGGAAAAATTAAAACACAAATTATTTGTTTACAAGAGGTACACATCCGAAAGAAAGATGTGTATTTATTAACTCAACCCAAGCTTGGGAAAAATTTTACTTCATTGGCAGACTTAAAAAAAAGAGGAGTGGTCATCTATGTTAAAGATAATATACCAACTAAACAAATCTATGCAGATGAAGATTGCAGGATCTTGATGGTGGAGATTATGGACAATAATAAAAAAATACTTTTAATAGCAATCTATGCACCCAATGAGAAACAGGATGAATTTTTTAAGAAACTACATGGAAAAATTCTGGACCTAGAATATATAATGATATTTGTATGATAGGAGATTTTAATAGAATTGCAAGTCGAAGTAGAGATTATAAAGCAACTAGAACGTCTAAAATTAAAAGAAAAATATTACCGAAGTCCTTTTTCAAGGTGGCAGTTGAAATGAATTTAAGAGATATATGGAGAGAAAGAAATCCTAATAAAAAACAATACACGTATTATTCTTACAGACATTTATCATTCTCAAGGATAGATATGATTTGGCTCTCTTCAGACTTAAGTGACCTAGTTCAAGAAGTTGAAATAGAAGCTAGCACCTGGGCAGACCACAATCCAATGATAATTAAATGGAAAGGGCAAAAAATTAGATCCAGATGGACATTAAATAACACAATATTGAAAGAGAAGAATTTTATATCTAAAATGGAAAAAGTATTAACGTGTTACTTTAAAGAAAACAAAAAAGAAGATACATCCATTCAGAACATATGGGACGCGATGAAGGCAGTTACTAGAGGCTTAATAATAGATTACACAAGAAAAAAGAAATAAAGAGAAAAGATACGCAGGGAAAAGATTAGAGAAGGAATATAAAACACTGGAAAAAGAACTACAGAAACTACCACAAAGAAAAGATATTAGAATGAAAATGGACTTAATTAAACACAAAATGGATATCTTGGAAAAAGAGGAATTGGCTCAAAAGATAAGATCCGCAAAACAGAATTATTTTGAAAATGCAAATAAACCTGGAAGGTGGTTGGCGTATAAATTAAAAAAAGAAAGAGAGACAAGGAAGATTCAAAAATTAAAAGATGAACAGGTACAAATACACCATTTAAACAAGGAAAAAAAGAAAATTATTCAGGAATACTATACAAAATTATATGAAAAAGAAAACATACTAGAACAGGATGTTAAAAACTATTTACAAGAGGCTAACCTCCCGGTTATATCGGATGATATTAAAAATATATTAGATGCAAAAATAACAATGATGGAATTAACTGAAGCCATTAAAAGACAAAAAAAACCGGTAAGGCCCTGGGACCGGATGGCCTTCCAGCAGAGTTTTACAAAACATGGAGGAGATATTATCGCTTCCTTTACTAGAATTGATGAATGAAATTATGTCTGGTAGTAAAATGTCAAATTCTTGGTCAGAAGCCTATATTTCACTAATACCAAAAGAAGGAACAGATCTCCTTCAGGTAAAGAACTATCGACCAATCTCATTGTTAAATTCAAATTACAAATTATTCGCATCAATCCTAGCAGAAAGGCTTAAAAATATTTAAACAGTTTTATACACCCAGACCAAAATGGATTCTTACCAAAGAGACAAATTAAAGATAATATAAGAATAATTTTGAACACGTTGGAATACTACGAAGCACATGTTATAAGCACTATATATCACAACCAAACAGCTAAGATAATAATAAATGGAGAATTTTCAGATAACATTAAGATAAAAAGAGGTACAAGACAAGGCTGCCCACTATCACCTTTACTTTTTGTTTTAACACTAGAAGTGTTAAATAGAAAGATAAGAGAAGACAAAGAAATAAAGGGAATGACAATTAGGAAAGAACAATATAAACTACAAGCATTCGCAGATGACCTAGTTTTTATTCTTGAAGAACCACTCGAAACCGCGTCCAAATTGATAGAAAAAATTGAGGATTATGGAAAAATAACAGGCTTGAAAATAAATAAAGACAAAACCCAAATCTTGACAAAGAACATGTCAACAAGACAGAAAGAAGAACTAACAGAAACCTTGAAAATCCAAATTACAAATAGGGTTAAATATTTAGGAATCTACTTGACATTGAGATGTAGCACTTTTAAAAAGGAGAACTATTCTAGACTTATACAACAAATAGCAGCAGATCTTACGAGATGGCAGAATCTACAATTATCACTAATAGGGAGAATAGCTACAATAAAAATGAATATCTTACCTAAAGTACTATATTTATTTCAGACAATCCCAATCAGATTGGGTAAGGATTTTTTTGAAGAGTTGAGGAAAATGGTTTTAAAGTTTATATGGCAAGGGGAAAAAGCAAGAATAAAATTAAAATTTTTACAAGATGCTAAAACAAGGGGAAGTATGGGATTACCTGATTGGGAACTATACTATCAAGCTGCAAATTTGATGTGGATTAAAGATTGGATAACATTAAGAAACAATAGACTTCTAGAACTAGAGGGACATGATTTGTTATCGGGATGGCACTCAGCTCTATGGTATAGAAACATTAGGAAACATGTTTTTTTTAGAAGTCATTATATAAGAGAATCTTTGATTATAAACTGGGAAAAGATTAAGAGATTGCATTATCTTAAGATACCACTCTGGGTATCAACTATTGAAGCATTTTCATACGCAATGATATACAAAAATGAACGAACAATCAGATATTTGGAGTTATTGAACTCAAAGGGTGATCTTAAAACTATTCAGGAATTAAAACAAGAAGGAATGGATATTAATTGGTATACATATTTGCAAATACATTCTAGATATAAGGAAGATCAAAAGAAAGGAAGGGTTTATGATAAAATGACGGAATTAGATAAAATCTTAACAGGTGTCGATGAAAAGTAATTAAAAAACTTTATGCTTACTTATTAGAGTTTAAACTTCAGGAAGAGCAAGTGAAAGAAACCATGATAACATGGGGGAAAACCTTGGGCATGGGATTGATTTAGATAAGTGGCAAAAATTGTGGACACAAAATTATAAAATGACAATGTCAACTGCTTATAAAGAGAACTTGTATAAGATGTTTTACTTATCACCATCGAGAATTGCAAGAATGAATAAGAACAAATCTGAAAAATGTTGGAAATGCCATCAGATACCTGGCACTTACTATCATATGTGGTGGACTTGTTTGGAGGCTAAAAGCTATTGGACTATGATTCACACATGATTGGAGAGAATGACACAAGAACACATAGATTTTAAACCTGAACTTTTTTTGCTTGGAATTACATCAGAAATGTTTGATAAGAATTTGAAATACTTAATTGTAAATATTTTGACAGCAGCTAGAATTGTATTTGCAAAAAATTGGAGAAATGAGAAACTTCCTTCACAGGAAGAAGTTATTTGTAAAATTATGGAATGTGCAGAGATGAGTAGATTAACATTTGAAGTTAGAGAGCAAGAGAGCGAACAATTTTATGAAATATGGAATAAGTTTTATCAATGGTTGGAAAAAAGGGAAACTTAAAGGATATAATATACATATTATTTTATTATAAAATCTGAATAAACTGTTCTCTTTAGAGGGAGAAAATACTTTGTTTTATAATGGTAAAGTAACCTCTAGAGACAATGAAAAACAATGTCACAAAATGTGAAGACTTTCTTTTCTCCCCTTTTTTTTAAATACCTTGTTTATTATTGAATAATAACATGAGACTGCGCATGCGCGAAGAGATGGCGGTCTGCCTCTGAGCTCCGCGCGGGCCGCGGGGGCTCTTTGGAAAATAGGGATGCCGCCCGACCCTCTTTACCAGCTTTGAGGGTCGGGCCCAGTAAGTGACCACCCTGGCTTACCATCGAGGCCATGGACGGCCTCCCAGGGTGAGTTGACGGCCGAGAACGGGGGTTTTGCTGACCGGAAGGTGCCGGTCAGCTGGAGACGCCGGGCGTCAGGCCGATGTCGGGCCGATGCCGGGCTTGTAGAGCCCGCCGGGGGAGAAAGCGGGGGAGAAAGCGGAGTGTTGGAGGCCGGGCAGAAGGTCTGCTGGACACTGGAGAGGCGGAGACCGGGCAGGAGGCTGGGCAGGAGGCTTGCCAGAAGGTCTGCCGAGGCGTGCCGAATGTCGAAGGCCGAAGGATGTGAGAGGCTGGGCTGCCAGAGGCCGGGATGCCAGGCTGGACAGAAGGCAAGCTGGGACTCCGAGTGCGGAGGGCCATGCGGGGCCAGGACGCGGAAGGCCGGGATGCCAGCCTGGGAGGGACAACTGGCGAGGACGATCTAGGCCCGATAACAGCAGGGCCGTAGCCGAGATGACCCAATCTGGACTCCTTTATTTGGCCGACTCCATTAGTGTACCGGTGAGTGGGAAAATCGGAGGTCTAGCAGCCGGGAGCAGGGAGGCCGCATAACAGCTGGGCCGAGGCCTAAGAAGATCCAGGCTGAGGCCCTGTTCCCTACTGACTCTGCCCTGTTTAAACCAACTTAAACCAGGACCCACAAGGGGGGCCGGGAGATCCTGCAAGGGGCCCAACCATGTACCATCTTTGGCTGAGGCCTGAGGCTCTGGAAGAGTGGGACTGGACTGGACTTGCTAAGGCCACGCCTGTGATAGTGCACTTATGTGATCATGTGCACTTTATGCGATTATTTATTGACCATCATACCCAGGATTTTAACTTCTCTATACCGTATTATTGACTTACTGGAATTAATTAATTTTAACACCCATTTAATATTTATTGAATATATATTTTAACATCTGCAATATTTATTTAATATTTATTCTGACCATCCAAGCGTCTCTGTACCCAATTGATTCCCTGCTGTTGATGTGACCCGTAATATATTCAAGGGCAGACCTAATCCTACTGCGGGAGTCCCCCCTCTCGCAGGTATGGCCCGCTGTGTTATCAAGGGCACACTTTGATGAGGGACTAATAAGTCAGGAGAAGTGGCGAAAGCGCAGGTGTAGGGGTTTTTTAGTTAAAAATTGTTGTCTATTTTAGGGGGTACCAGGGAGGGGGGAGGGTATAGACAGGTTGAGACTAGCCAGAAGGGAACGGGCCGAGCAGCAGACGACGGAGGGAGGCGGATGGTCCCGCCAAGAGGGGGGATACAGGGGTCGTTTCCATGGAGGGCTTACCCATTGAGAGGGTGGCAGGGAGAGGCAGATCCGATGGGAGACAAGTACTATCCTCCCGGTTGGGGGCACGAGGCCGATGGTTACAAACGGTCAAGTGCCACAACCCCCGCAGGCTAGGTGGTCAGGGAGTACAGAGCCAGGGTCTACGGCTGATGTTCTGCAATGCCAGGTCCGTGGTCAACAAAGCCCCCCTCATCCATGACCTTGTGTCAGAGGGGGAGCCGGACCTGGTAGGAATTGCAGAGACCTGGTTGGGCCATGAGGGAGGACTCCCCCTTGTTGAAATGTGCCCACCAGGTTACCGTGCTTTTCATCAGCCTCGGGCCATAGGCAGGGGTGGTGGGGTAGCGGTTATCATTAGGGAAGGTCTGGAGCCGAGAGAGACCATTGTGCCACAGACCACCGGTTGTGAGTCCCTCTGTGTGAAGTGGGGCCTAGGGAGGCAGTTGGGCTTGCTAGTTGTATACCTGGCTCCCCGCTATGTAACAGCAGCCCTGCCCGAGCTCCTCGAGGTGATCGCTACGATGGCAGTTGAGACCCCCAGACTTTTAGTCATGGGGGACTAATCTGCCATCGGTGGGCGAATCATCCGGGGTAGCTCGGGAGTTCATGGCTTCCATGACGGCCATGGACCTGACCCAAGTAATTCAAGGCCCCACTCACGAGGGTGGACATACACCGGATCTCATCTTTGTCTCAGGCCAATGGAAGAGTGATCTGGGTATAGGGGATATAGTCATCACACCCTTGTCATGGACAGACCACTCACTTCTCCGGCTCGACTTTCCAACCGCTGCCCCTCACCGCGGGGAGGCGGAACCTGAGTCACCAATTTGGTTCCGCCCCAGGCGCCTGATTGACCCTGATGGGTTCCAGACGGCGCTTGGGCCACTTCCTGTACCCCTGACCCGCGCCCCGATGGAGGACCTCGTGGCCGCATGGAATACTGCGACCACGGGAGCCTTGGATCGGGTCGCGCCCTTGCGGCCTCTCTTGTGGCGGCGAGCCACCCTGGCTCCTTGGTTCACCGAGGAGCTAAGGGTGATGAAACGCCACAAGAGATGCCTAGAGAGAAGATGGAGGTCTTCCCGTTCTGAATCCGACCGGACACAGGTAAGAGCCCATTTACGGACTTACATTGTGGCGCTGAGAGTGGCCAAACGCCATCATTGTGCCACCCTCATAGCATCCGCAGAAAACCGCCCTGCCGCCCTGTTTAGGGTGACCCGCTCCCTCCTCCAACAGAGGGTGCGGGAAGCCCCGCTACAGGGTAGAGCAGAGGAATTTGTGACTTTTCTGCAGGAGAAAATCGCTCAGATACAGAACGAGTTAGCCCCCATTGATGGCCCAGTGGGATGCCACGAGACAGATCTTGTTTGGGAGGAGTTTGACTCCGTTACTTCCGAGGATATGGACAGGTTACGTGGGCGACTGCGAGCCACCACATGTTTATTGGACCGTGTCCCTCCTGGCTTGTACTGGCATCCTGGAAGGTGACACGAGGCTGGCTCCAAGAGGTTGTCAACGCATCCTTAAGTGAGGGTTCCTTGCCTGCTTCCCTAAAAGAGGCTATGGTGAGGCCCCTCCTTAAGAAGCCCTCTTTGGATCCAGCTCTTTTAACCAACTATCGTCCAGTCTCCAACCTTCCCTTCTTGGCGAAGGTTGTTGAGAGTGTGGTGGCACAACAGTTTCCCCGTCACCTGGAGGAAGTTGATTATCTAAACCTGCGCCAGTCCGGCTTTCGGCCCGGGCATAGCACCGAGACGGCATTGGTCGCGTTGGTCGATGATCTCTGGAGGGCCAGAGATGGGGGTTGTTCCTCCATCCTGGTCCTATTAGACCTCTCGGCGGCTTTCGATACCATCGACCATGGTATCCTATTGCATCGGCTGGGGGGGTTGGGGGTGGGAGGCACCGTTTTACGGTGGTTCTCCTCCTACCTCTCTGGCCGATCGCAATTTGTGTTGACAGGAGAGCAGAGGTCGACCCCGAGACCCCTCACATGTGGGGTGCCTCAGGGGTCGGTCCTCTCGCCTCTCCTGTTTAACACATATATGAAGCCGCTGGGTGAGATCATCCGTGGTTTTGGGGTAGAGTACCATCTCTACGCTGATGACACTCAGCTGTATATATCTACCCCAAACCACCCCAACGATGCCGTAGCGGTGATGTGCCAGTGCCTGGAAGCCGTACAGATCTGGATGGGAAGAAACGGACTCAAGCTCAACCCGACCAAGACCGAGTGGCTGTGGTTTCCGGCTGCCCGATTCAACCAGTTGACTCCATCGCTGGCCATTGGGGGCGAACATCTTGCCCCAGTGGATGGGGCGCGCAACTTGGGTGTCCTCCTGGATGCCCGGCTGTCCATGGAAGATCAAGTGACAGCCGTGGCCAGGAGGGCGTTTTACCAGGTTCGCCTGGTTCGCCAGTTGCGCCCCCTATTGGATCGGGACGCCCTTTGCACAGTCACCCATGCTCTCGTGACATCCCGACTGGACTATTGTAACTCTCTCTACATGGGGCTCCCCTTGAGGTGCACCCGAAGACTTCAGCTGGTCCAGAATGCAGCCGCGCGAGCAATAATGGGTACTGCAAGGTATACCCATGTAACACCGCTCTTGCGCGAGCTGCACTGGCTACCTGTCGTCTTTCGGGTGCGCTTCAAGGTGTTAGTTCTCATCTTTAAAGCGCTCCATGGCTCGGGACCTAGCTATCTGCGGGATCGGATTCTGCCCCATACATCCTCCCGGCCGATTCGCTCCCACAGAGAGGGACTGCTCCGGGTGCCGTCCACTAGACTTTGTCAGCGGGCGACGCCCAGGGGAAGGGCCTTCTCTGTGGCGGGCCCAGCCCTCTGGAACGACCTTCCCCCCGACATTAGAACAACTATGGACCTCCGCTCCTTCCGTCAGAAATTAAAAACTCACTTTTTCTGCTTGGCCGGCCTAGGTTAGTCTCTGCCCAGGGATTAGGGATTGTTAATTTTAAATGGGAATTTTAGTGCAGGGATAGTTAAATTTAATTTGTTTTTATTGTATTTATTGTATTCATGTATATATTTTATGCTGTTTTATTCCTCCCTGTACACCGCTCCGAGTCCCCTAGGGGAGAGGACGCGGTTATACAAATAAATATTCGATATTCAATTCGAATTATGGGGAAAATATTGATTTGATAAATGGAAATGTTGTTATGTGAAACAAAGGTGATATATAGGCGATGCAAGAAATATGGATAAATATGTTTGAGATTGTAAACACTGACGCACAGAACGTTTGCCCAAACGACATGTTGTACAAAGCATAAGATGAATGATATTTTTTATTTGTTTTTAATATTAAAAAATAAAAATTTTCTTAATTAAAAAAAAATCTTCTCTTTCTATCTCTGGTACATTCTGGAACCTGAGGAAAAAAGACATTCTTTCAAGTTCAATCTTGGTCATATGACCTCCCAATTCTGTGCTTTCCTTTCGATTTTTCTTTACCTCTTCCCTCATCTCAGCTGACCCCCCCCTCCAACGCCTCAATTTTTTGTTTATTATCCATTGTATTTCTTTGTGTCTCCAACAGCTCTAGTTTTAAATTTATCAAGTCATTTCGGATTTCATGTACATTTTTCATAATGTCCTGACGTATCTCCTTTGTTGTCAATTCCTGAGTGCTCTCGCCAGTCCCTTCTTTTTGTGACAATGCGGTGTTCTTTGTCTGCTGCATAACTGGGCTGGAGCGGGCTGATGATGGAACAGAAAAGGACTTTGCAATAGGTGGTTTTTTAGAAGCCATTGTTCCAATTATAAGTTCCAATTTGTAGGGGGGGAAAATGGCGTCAGAAAAGCAAGCAGCCGATGAAGTCTGAGGTGTTGTGACAACCCAAATAAAAGTTCAGTCCGAGTATCACATAAAACCAAGAAAGCCGGCTTCCGGTTCCGGCTCCAGCGGCGACGGGCGAGCCTAGCGCTCGCTCGCCATTTTGTTGCTTTTTCTGCCCCCCCACGGGGGCGAGACGCCCCTTTTTGGGGGGTCTCCCGTAAAGCCGGCTCGCCTGGGACACTCCCCCCCACGGCGGTGGGGGAAGCGACCCTTGTCCTCGGCTTAGGTGAAGGAGAACATGCTGCGGGGGGTTCTCCCTTCGCCAAAGGAAGACGGCGCCATTCGTAATCATGAAGAGGGCTAAACGGATGAGTCGGAAGGCTTCCCGAGGCTTCAGCTGCGAGGGAGAGTGAGTGTTTAAAAACTTTTTTTTTTCTGCTGTCAGCCGGGCTGAAAGGACTGGGAGGGGGGTGTTTGTTCCTAAAAAAAACCCCTCGGACTTAAGCGGCACTCGGAAATGGCTTCTCGCGGCGAGAAAGCGGAAATCTTTAATCCTGACTGTTTGCAGCAAGGGAAAGTGATCTGCGGTTGTTTGCAACAATGTCTCTAGGTCTAGGTTTCTATTTCTAAAATAGAAACAATCTATTTTACCACTTTCTCCTCTGGGCTCTGAGCTTGGGCGGCTGGAAGATGGCTTCTCTTTGTCCCTGCCTGACTATTTCACTTATGGAAAATTCCCAGCGTCTCTTTGCAATTTGGACTTCCTCTGGATATTAATGAAGAATTTTTTTTCTCTTTTTGGATTTGTGATTTCTTTTCTGGAGTACCTTCGCTATTATACTTATTGAGTTGGAAAATTGTTTCTCTCTTGGTTCCTGAACTTTACAACTTTACAACCCTGAACTGAACTTTTGGCTCCTGAACGGCCTCACCAGCCCCACCCAAAAAACGCCATTTTAGTGGCATTGATTTTAACAACTAATTATGGCACAAGAAACAGCACTGGCAAGTTTAGAACAAAGGATGGCTTCTCTTGAATCTGTTATACAAACTTTGGTACAAGAAATTAAGGCCCAGAGGGCAGAAAATATTAACTTTAAGAAGGAATTATTGGATACACGGAAACAACTGCTGGAAAACACACAGAAGAATGAAGAATTGGAAGGGGGGCTGGTGGGGGCTAAGGGAGAGATTAAAAATGTTACCAATGAAGTTGTGGAAATAAATGGGCATGTATCTAGGATTGATATGGAAAGAATGACATATTTTTTGAGATTTCAGAATGTTCTTGAGGAATCTGGTGAATGCCTCCCTGATCTTATGAGCACAATTTTAGCAGACTATTTACATAAACCTAAGGATGAGATCAGGGGGGACATTGACCTAGCCTATAGAATTAACTCAGCATATGCCAGGATAAATGAAGTACCTAGGGAGATACATGTGAAATTTGTTAGAAGGTCAACCAGAGAAGAAATCCTGAAAGTGCAGAGAGGTAGTCCATTAATCTACCAACAAAAAGAGGTTGCTATCTTGAAGCAGATCCCAAGAAAGATTAGAGATGCAAGAAGGAAATTTTCCTTCTTGTCTAAAACATTGTTTGATCACGGGATTTGGTTCAAGTGGGTGACACCCAAAGGGATGCTGGTGTTCTGGGAAGGAGGAAGAGTGAGGATTAAAACAGTTGCTGAGGCGGAAGCCTTTCTTAAAAAACATTCCTCTATCCTGGGGGAAGATCCAGGGGGGACGGAGGGGGCCACGGCCCCGCCCACTGGGGGCCAGGGAGGAGAAAAAGAAGATACAATTGCCAAGAGACTTAGATCGAAAAAATAACTTTGCCTTGATTTTTCTGATTAATTTTGCATAATATTTGTATTTGGATTTTTTGTAAATGTCTGACAGCATAGAACTGAGAATTTAGGTATATGTACTTGCTTTCACTTTGTAGTGTTATGAAAAATGTTTTTGTTTATTGTTATCAATGTATTTTGAGGTCCCGGAAGGGCCGACGACTTTGACGTGAATGCTCTCAAAATTTCTTTGTATCCCTTACCCCACCCTATAGAAAAAATGTAAAACCAATAAAACTTTTTCAATATGAAAAAAAACCAAGAAAGCCAAAGAAACCAAGAAGAAGAAATTGTATTATCAAAATCAATCTGGATGTCCACGTATTGGGAGAGATACCAAAGGTTTCCTGAGGAGAAATTTAGCTGGGTAGTTTAAGATCTTGCAATTTCAAACACTGAAGGAAAAGTTCATAGACAAAGGGAAAGTTTCTGACAGGGAACAAAGCGGAGCCATCTTCCCTGCCCCTCACAGGAAGGAGAGTGAAAGTTTCATTTTCCTATTGCAAAAAGCTTTGATACAAAGTTGCAACTGCGATAATGTAGATACAATTTTTTAAACTGTTGCTATTTCAGGTGGCAGACTAGTTCTCTCATTCTCCCCATTCCTGGGGAGAACTTTTTCAAACGCCGCTTTATTCCGAGGGGGGGGTCAAAACAGATTAAGTCCCCCCTCCATTCTCTGTTTAAAGTTGATTGAAGGTAATACTCACGGTATTTGCTTGTCCCTCAATTGCTGACCTGAAGATTAGGAAAGATTCTCCATCCCCGGCACTCCAGCCAGCTTCCGAATCCTTCCATTAATTCCGGAGTCCATCGGCGAAAGGGCAAAGCCCCCACTTTCTGCCTCCCGGCTCCTGGGGCGAGGCTGGAAAGATGCCCCACCAGCTGCCACCTGGTTGGGGGTCTCCAGCGAGCCGCCTGTATGGCAGGGGCTTCTTAAAAAACCCTCTGTGCCCCCCCGGGGGGACCCACCAGGAAAGCAAGCGGCGGATGTGCATCAAACACGTCCGTCGCCCACAAAAACCGGAGGTCCAATCAAAACACTCTTGTTTAAGGCGAAGACTTCTGCTAATTACAGGGCCCAAGTATCAGCACCAGAGCCTTCAACAGCACCCACTTCAACGGATTCCCTCTTCACAGGGCAAGCAATAGAAACAGAGACTATTCCAGTGCCTAAACTCTTTATCAATATTGTGCAATGTCAGTGGCCATTCCTGATGTCTGGCCCAATGCCATCCTCATAGGGATAAGCATTTTTATAATGTGGCCAAAGAGCTACGGTACCAACTATCGATGCCCCAGTGGCAGCCCTCTATACTGCTACCACCATGCTGGGATCGGAGGAAGAAGTTGTTAAATCAGAAGACAAGAGGGCTGATTTAACATTGCAGCAAAGACACCAGGCAGTGGCTTGGGCAGTTCAAGTGCCCACGGCAGAATCATTCTTCTTTTGATCCAGTCTTTTCTGGCTGCAGCAGCTACAAGAGAGCATTCCTGTGACCAATTTGAGAGTCCACCAGGACCTGAATGAGATCATCGCAGCGGTCCAATTCTCTTCTGATGCCAGCCTCAATGCTACAAGATTTGTGTTCAGGGCCATGGCATCCTCGGTGGCTTCCGCTGGGACTAATACTAGACAGTTTTAAATGAGGGATTTTAATTTGGTTTTAGCGCAGGTTTTGTGTTATTTAATAGCTTTTTAAATTTATGTATTTTGTATTATTTTTGTATACTGTTTTAAGATTCCTGTGCGCCGCCCTGGGTCCTGTTGGAGAAGGGCGGGATATAAATTGAATAAATAAATAAATAAAGAAAGAAACTTAGTAGTACAGGTTGTAGGCTTATCTTCTCAGAGGTTATACCAGTATACAAGGAACAAAAAGGAAAGGGCCAGCGCATAGCAGAGTTTAATGTGTGGCTAAAAGAGTGGTGTAAAAAGGAAGGCGTTGGTTTTATTAGTCATGATGCCTGCAGCTGGTCCAATGATAAACTGTACAAAAGAGATGGTTTGCACCCATCCAAGAAAGGGACTGAGTTACTTGGCATTAAATTCATAGATTTCCTGGCTAAACATTTAAACTGAATAGTGGGGACAGAGAATCAATAGATAAAGAACATTTCTGTCCCGGAAGAAGGCGAAGCCTCCCGAGCCGACACAACCAGGCTCCCTAAACTGCAGGGACCCGGCTGGAATTCGCCTCCCCCGTGATTCCATAGGGAATCTAAGCCGCCCTGGAGAGGTGGTGATTAGGAGATAAATCTTAGCTGGCTGCAGGGACCACGCAAGATCCCTGCCCGACACAAAGCAAAATCTCTGAAGGGAGACGAATCGCATCCCCCTCCTTTTCTGGAGGGTGGACCAAAGGCAAAGGAGAATCTCTGAAAAAGAAAGGCAATGGATCTGCTGGAAAACATCAGGAAGGTATTTTATTTTTGTTTCTGAAACACTCTGCTAAGAAACCCTTTTTTCTTTACCAAAACTTTGAATTTAAAGATAAACTGCGAACTTAAATTGAAGTGTGAGATTCCTCTGGTTCACAGAATGTTTTGAAATGGCCGACTGAACTGATAACAAAGAAAAAGCCACTTACGTTTGCGCTGAAAGGGATTGGATTATGACTGACTTTTCTAATTCTTTTTTTTCTGTCTTTTTGATTTATTTCACTCAAAACTGTGAAACTTGGAGCACTTCCACAATCCTATAATTATTTGGACACTCTATCGCGCATTTTTAAACTTAAATAAGGACCATATCTTATCTTTTTTTTGTCTCTGTTCTCCTTCCAACAAAAAGAACTGAAACACTTTGAAATTATTTAAACTATTCCCTACATTGTATCACTCTTGGAAAAACAGTGGGTGGACATATATGAACAGATTTACTGGAAATATTGTGTAGAAACAAACTAACAGAGATAAGCTAACTGTTAACAAGGGAATTGGAGTTACTTTTTCCTAGTTTGCGGATTCGCCAAAATGACTACGCACATAGATATATACACTGCAGAAAATCAGGAGCTTTTGGCTGAAATCTTGAGGGAATTGAAAAAATTTCATGTAATACTCGACATTACACCAAGTGAAGAAATTAAACAGATTAGAGAAATTAAAGAAGAAAAGGGAAACGAGGCTGTTTATGGACTGGATTTAACTGAGGACGAGAGAGAAGATCCAGGAGAAGAGATAATATCAAGACCCCATCAGAAACTTGAATCTCAACCTGACTGGCAAAAGGAAAGAAAAAGAGAACAAAATACAACAAAAAACAAAAAAAGAGAACAAAATTTCTGAAATGGTATAAGGTTCCTGCCCACGCAGGGGGTTGGACTAGAAGACCTACAAGGTCCCTTCCAACTCTGCTATTGTATTGCATTGAGTCTGCGCAGGCGCGAAGGAAGATGGCGATCCCCTGAGCGCAGCATGGAGACAAGGGCCTTTTCGGCCCCCGGAGGACACCACCAGCCCCTATTTTCCATCTAAAGGGGCTGGTTCGGCAAGTATTGTGCCCCGTCGTCAGGAAGGGCCTGTTTTGGCCCCGTGAGGTGCCTTGGTGGCAACGGGCGGCAACGGGTGGCAGAGGCGATCGGCGGGGCGGCGGAGCGATCGGGCGACCGGGCCGGAACAACGCAGCCGGGCGGATGCGGCTGGCGCGGCCGGCGCGGCCTGCTCGGCCCCAGAAGATACCGCCAGCCCCAGAGTTCCATCGGAGGGGCTGGCGAAACCGCGGAATGGCGGGGGTTGGGGCCGTTGCGACCGGCGGCTGGCGCGGCATGCCCGGCCCTGGGAGACACCATCTGCTCGCCCCGGAGGACTCGGAGGACACCGCGAGCCTGCCGGGTTCCACCGCGAGCCTGCCCGGCCCCAGCGTGGCCTGTCCGGCCCCAGCATGGCCTGCCCGGCCCCAGCGGGGCCTGCTCGGCCCCGGAAAATACTGCCAGCCCCGAGTATCATCTGTGGGGCTGGCATAATAGGCGAGCGGCGGAAGGCGGCCTGCTTGGCCTCGGAAAATTCTGCCAGCCCCGTGCATCATCTGTGGGGCTGGCAAAATAGGCGAGCGGCGGAGCGGTGGAGTACGACCTGCCCGGCCTCGGAACATACTGCCAGCCCCTATGTACCATCTGTGGGGGCTGGCATAACAGGCGAGTGGTGCTGCAGAGTGAGGCCAGAGAGGTCAGTGCGACTGTTTCGACCTGCCTGGCCTTGGTTCTGGCCTGGACTAGTTCGGATTATTCCGGCCCCCGCGAGGTGCCATGGGGCAGAAGGAGGCGCAGATGGCACAGAAGAACCAGCCCCCAATGTCCATCTAATGGGGGTTGGTCGAACAAACAATCTGCCTACTGCTACTTTAACATCATTTCGACCCTGTGGGCCCAGCTGCAGAGAGACGTTGGTGGGGCCTGGGAGAAACCAAGCTACAACAGGAGGAAGTTGCGGGATGACGTAGGACATCTATAGCTGGGGGTATTTTGACTGACCCCACGGCACTTATTTGGAGGAGAGGGACCCAAGCGGTGGAGGGGTGCCCGGACAGGGAAGAGGCAGGCCGGCCTGGACTAAGTGAAACAACTTCCATCCGTGCAACGTACCATCGGCTTGCACGATGCCCACCCAGACCGGATGAAGGAGTGGAGTGGAAAACGGGCTGAGGTGGAGATCGTTTTGGGCCACGCAACATACCATCAAATTGCGTGGCGGAGCCTGCCGGCTAAACTGACTCTGAACTGTGGGGACTATCTCCACCACATGGTGACCTGACTTTTATCCTTCCCTCCTCCTCCCCTCCCCCCCTGGCTTTAGCTGACAAATGCCCCCTATTTATTTATCTATTTATTTATTTATTTAAAACATCTCCTCTCTGAACTGGTTTTATCTTGCTATAAATATCTAGGCGATTTTCCTCCCTTTACCTTTATGGCCATTATGGGTCCCTTGTAAATATTCACCACCCAGCTGTACTCAAGGACGGATCTCCTCTCCCTGCGGGAGGTTCCCCTCTCGCAGGTTTGGCCCCCGGGTTTATCAAGGGCCCACCTCTATGAGGGATGGATTAATCCAGAGAGGTGGGCGAAGCGCAGACTTAGGGGGTTTTTAAACAAATTTTTAATTAGGCTTTTAAGGGGTTCTGGGGAGGGGGGAGGGTTCATTCAGTCAGAGAGGGGCCAAGATATAGGGCCGGCCGGCGGAAGTAGGATAAAAGAGGGGTCCACTAGGGAGGGGGGATCGGGGGTTGTCTCTGTTGAGGGCCGCCCCATTCGATTGGTCTTGGGAAGGGGCAGGGGCGGCGGGAGACAGGATGTCCATCATGGGTTGGGGGCTCGTGGTCGCTGGTTACGAGCGGTCGCTTGCCCCAACCCCCTGTACTCCGCTCGTGGGCTAGGCGGTCAGGGACTACAGAGCCGGGGTCCCAGGATGATGTTCTGCAACGCCAGGTCCGTGGTGAATAAATCCCCCCTCATAAATGACCTTGTGTCAGAGGGGGACCCGGACCTGGTGGGAATTACGGAGACCTGGTTGGGCCCCGAGGGGGGTTTACCCCTCGTGGAAATGTGCCCACCAGGCTACCGTGCATTTCATCAGCCCAGGGCCCTCGGCAGGGGTGGGGGGGTGGCGGTTATTGTTAAGGAAAGTCTAGAGCCGAAGGAGACCACTGTGCCTCAGACGACCGGCTGTGAGTCCCTCTTCGTGAAATGGGGCCTAGGGAGGCAGTTGGGCTTGCTAGTTGTATACCTGGCTCCCCGCTATGTAACAGCAGCCCTGCCCGAGCTACTCGAGGTGATCGCCGCGATGGCGGTTGAGACCCCCAGACTTGTAGTCATGGGGGACTTCAACCTGCCGTTGGCGGGCGAAACATCCGAGGTGGCTCGGGAGTTCATGGCTTCCATGACGGCCATGGACCTGACCCAAGTAGTTCAGGGCCCCACTCACGAAGGAGGACACACGCTGGATCTGATTTTTGTCTCTGGACACTGGATTAGTGATCTCGGAACAGGGGATTTAGTCATCTTGCCCTTGTCATGGACAGATCACTCTCTCCTTCGGATAGACTTTCCAACAGTCACACCCCACCGCGGGGAGGCGGAACCAGAGACACCGAGTTGGTTCCGCCCCAGGCTCCTGATGGACCCGGAAAGGTTCCAGAGGGAGCTTGGGCCAATACCTGTGTCCCTGCCCTGTGGCTCGACTGAGGATCTAGTGGCCGCATGGTATAGTGCGGCCACGGGGGCCTTGGACCGAGTTGCGCCCTTGCGGCCTCTCATGCGGCGCCGAGTCACCCAGGCTCCTTGGTTCACCGAGGAGCTTCGGGAGATGAAACGCCGCAAGAGACGCCTAGAGAGTAGGTGGAGATCTTCTCGATCCGAATCTGACCGAACACTAGTGAGAGACCATATTAGGACTTACTTAGTGGCGCTAAGAGTGGCCAAACGTGAGTATTGTGCCACTCTTATCGCGTCCGCGGAAAACCGCCCTGCCGCCCTGTTTGGGGTGACCCGCTCCCTCCTTCATCTGAGGCCGCGGGAAGCCCCTCTGCAGGGTCGAGCAGAGGAATTTGGAGTATTCCTGCAGGACAAAATCACTCAGAGTCGAGGCGTCCAGCGCAGGTCTTGAGATTACACCTTGGGAGGAGTTTGACTTTGTTACTACCGAGGATATGGACAGGTTGCGGAGGAACCTTAGAGCCACCACATGTTTATTGGACCCGTGTCCCTCCTGGCTTGTACTGGCATCCTGGGAGGTGACACGAGGCTGGCTCCAGGGCATTGTGAATTCATCTCTGAGTGAGGGGTACTTGCCCACCGTTTTGAAAGAGGCGGTGGTGAGGCCCCTCCTCAAGAAACCATCCCTGGATCCAGCTTTATTAGAGAACTATCGTCCCGTCTCCAACCTTCACTTTTTAGTGAAGGTTGTTGAGAGTGTGGTGGCTCAACAGTTTCCCCGACATCTGGAGGAAGTTGATTATCTAGACCCGCGCCAGTCCGGCTTCCGGCCCGGTCACAGCACCGAAACGGCATTGGTCGCGTTGGTAGATGATCTCTGGAGGGCACGGGATAGAGGTTGTTCCTCTATCCTTGTCCTATTAGACCTCTCAGCGGCTTTTGATACCATCGACCATGGTATCTTATTGCACCGATTGGGGGGGTTGGGGCTGAGAGGCACCGTTCTACGGTGGTTCTCGTCTTACCTCTCTGGTCGGTCGCAATGGGTGTTGGCAGGAGGGCAGAGGTCGTCCCCGAGGCCACTCACATGTAGGGTCCCTCAGGGGTCGGTCCTCTCGCCACTCCTGTTTAACACCTACATGAAGCCGCTGGGCGAGATCATCCGTGGTTTTGGGGTGGAATACCATCTGTACGCTGATGACACTCAGTTGTACATATCCACCCCAAACCACCCCAACGATGCCGTCGAGGTGCTGTCCCGGTGTCTGGAGGCCGTACGGATCTGGATGGGTAGTAACAAACTCAAGCTCAACCCGTCCAAGACCGAGTGGCTGTGGTTTCCGGCACCCCGGTTCAGCCAGATAAGTCCAACACTGGCCATTGGGGGCGAACAACTGGCCCCCGTGGAGAGGGCGCGCAACTTGGGCGTCCCCCTGGATTCCCGGCTGTCCATGGAGGACCATGTGACGGCCGTGGCCAGGGGGGCGTTCTATCAGGTACGCCTGATACGCCAGTTGCGCCCCTTACTGGACCGGGGAGCCCTTCGCACAGTCACTCAAGCGCTTGTGACATCCCGGCTGGATTACTGTAACGCTCTCTACATGGGGCTCCCCTTGAGGTGCACTCGAAAGCTACAGTTAGTACAGAATGCGGCCGCGCGGGTGATTATGGGTGCCTCAAGGCAAACCCACGTAACACCTCTCCTGCGCGAGCTGCACTGGCTGCCTGTGGCCTTTCGAGTGCGCTTCAAGGTGCTGACGACCATCTTTAAATCGCTCCATGGCTCGGGGCCTAGCTATATACGAGACCGTCTCCTGCCCCATACATCCCTTCGTCCGATCCGCTCCCACAGAGAGGGTCTTCTCCGGGTGCCGTCAGCGGGGCAATGCCGGCTGGCGACACCCAGGGGAAGGGCCTTCTCTGTGGCGGGCCCGGCCCTCTGGAACGACCTACCCCCCGACCTTCGCACTATCTCGGACCTCCGCCTCTTCCGCCAACGTCTTAAGACGTATCTATTCCAACAAGCCGGCCTAGGATAGCCCCTACTTCTGACTTTTAAATTTAAAATTAATTTGGTATGGTTTTAAAATGGGTTTTTAGCACGGGTCTAATAATTTAATATATTTTAATCAATTTTGTATTTTGTATTTTGTGGTTTTAATAATGCCTTTGCGCCGCCCTGGGTCCTAACAAGGAGAAGGGCGGGGTATAAATTTAATAAAATAAAAAATAAATTGTATTGTATTGTGCTACAGCATCCTACCTGTCAATGACTACCATATTTTTGGGAGTATAAGAGACACCTTTTTCCCCTCAAAAAAGAGGCTGAAAATCTGGGTTTGTCTTATACACTGAAAATTTTTTGCCTCCAAAAACCCTGCCCCCTTCACCAAAATGGTCATGAATAGCCTTTAGGAGGCTTCCAGAGTGCTCCTGGGGGCTGGGGAGGGCAGAAATGAGGGGCAAATGGGATGGTTTTTGCTCAATTTTGCATCTCTAGCACCTAGGAGCTCTCTATAAGCCTTCTAAAGGCTATGCATACCTTTTTTTTGACCCCCCCCCCCAAAAAAACCAGGCCCATTTTCGGGAGGTCTGCAGAGTACAAAACCTTTTTTTTTAAATTTGCTTCTTCAAAATCTTGGTGCGTCTTGTACTCCAAAAAATACGGTACTTCAGCTTTAATTGCAACAATACAAAGGCAAGAAAATAGATAAATAGATACAGAGGAAATCACATCAGAGATAGACTTGATATTTGAAAATAAATCAAATTTGAGGAAAAGAATTGGTCAGCACTATGATTGTACAGCTATACAGGATCACAATGTGCCAATGGAAGTTTATAAAGAACCTGGGAAGAGGAAAAAAAGCCGATGGAGAATGTGGACTTTAAAAGAGGCAAATTTAATTCATCTTTGGAGAGACAACGGCTGAAAAGAGGACCTTTATTCCTTGATGAGTAATAATTAGGCTGGGTTTAAATTACTATCAAGGATTATTAATTAATTGATTGTTAGTAATAACTATAGATGCTTATAATAAGATTATGTTTTTGATAATATATATTAGTTTATATATAGATGGGGAATTGGGCTATTTAGATGGTTATAGAAAGATGATGTGAATGAATGATATATATCTGCTTAGCTATAGATGGGGAATTATGCTACTAAGATGGTTATAGAATACTCTTGGTAAAAGTTTTTGTTAATGATATATATTTGTTTATCTATCGATGGGAACTATGCTATTTAGATAGTTATAGAAAGATTATGTGTTAGTGAATGATATATATTTGCTTATCTATAGATGGGGAATTATGCTATTAAGATGGTTATAGAATACTATTACTCTTGGTAAATGATCAATCAATTAACAGTTACATAAAATTTTAGATAATTTTATGGAATCTATAGAGATATGAGGGGATTAAATAAGGGATATTAATAGCAAATAGGATTTAAAGATATTACTAAATAAAAAATAGATTGAGGCTAGAATACTTGATAAGACTTGTGGATATTGATATTGAATCACAGGATAAATTGTTAGATTTAAAATTAATAAAATGAGACTACCCATGAATAATAACTATCCCTGGAAGGCACGGAATTTATGGATACCCGATTAGGTCTTCTTATATTTAAATTTATTTAAATTTATCTATACTGTTTTTGGTTCTTTTTTGTTTGGTTTTATAAATAGAACGTCATTATACAATTAGGCTTTACTTAAAAGGGTATTAAAACAACTAGCAAGATTCGGGATTGAGATATAAGAATTGTAATAATCGATATGAAAATTAAGCGATAAACCTTGAATCTGAAATTATAAATATCATCAACACAAAATAGAGGCCAAAATACACCAAGTAAATGAGATGAAGAGTGTGGAGTAGAGGAGAGAGGTAAAGGAAGAAGAGAGAGAAAGGAGAAAGGACAAAGAGGGGGAAGAGGAGGAGAGAAAGGAGGAGTGGAAAGGGGAGAGAGGAGAAGGAGAGAGGAAGGGGAAGTAGAGAAGGGAAGGGCGTCAGAGGGAAGAAAGGAGGTAGGGAGGAGGAGGAGAGAGGGGAAAGAAAATGATGGATAAGGCACAAATATGGCGTATGGAGAGCAGAAGAGCCCTCTGGGAGTTTTCTGGGAGTTGATGGTAAAATGAAATGATGGTAAAATGAAATGATGTAAACATTTAATAATACAATATGATGTTGGCTATGTAACAGTATATATGTTGTTATTTACTTTGAAAATCGAAAATAAAATAAAATAAATCTTTAAAAAAAAAAAGAACATTTCTGTCCCCAGCAAACTAAAATTCATAGGGTTATCAGTGCATGTAACATAGATGTTTGTGCGGGTAATATTATCACCACTGCTGTCAAGCAAAACCAAACAATTAACAGTGAGTGCCATACCATGTGCATGAACCATACAAGTGGCAAAGAAATAGGGGCAAAGAGAACCATAGTCAGGCATAACACAGGTTACGTAGACAGTAAACACAGGGTCAATCAAAATGGACTCAAATGTCTATACACCAATGCACAGAGTATGAGGAATAAACAGGGTGAATTAGAAATTCAAGTAAATGAGGGCAGATATGATATTGTTGCCATTACAGAAACTTGGTGGGATGAAACCCACAAATGGAACATACAGCTAGAAGGATTTAAATTATTTAAAAGAAATAGACCAAATAAAAGAGGAGGTGGAGTTGCACTATATATAAGATATAATTACATCTCTACAGAAATAGAGCACAACAGTGATGAGAACTATCTTGAATGTATTTGGGTCAATATTAAAGGTTGGGGGGAGGGTGATATTGTCATAGGTCTATACTACTAAGTAGTGAATTCAGCATAGAAATAAAGTGTCAGGTTGCTCTGAGTCACATAGCAATGATTAATGTCAGTCAAATATGGAAAGGCAAGGACATCTAGGTTAGTTTGCTTTAAGCTATGCGTTGCCCATAGCTACCCATGGTTGTGAAAGTTAGACCTTTAAACAGGAAGACGGGGGAAATCAATTCATTTGAGCTGTGGTACTGGAGAAGGCACCTGGGTACGCTATGGACAGCAAAGATGACTAATATGCAAGTACTGAGGTTCATACCACTAGACATGTCAATAGAAGGCAAAATCAGGAAACTATGTCTCACTTACTTTGGCCATATCACGCAAGGGAATTCACTGGAGCAAATGTTGTCCTAAGACATTGCCATGGTTATGTGGTCAGTATGACTATATACTAAGGTGCATGGTACACTTATCTCCCTACCGAAATGGTACTGTTATATGGCGAGAGCGGAAAGGACGCAGTCGAAACCTTCCTGTTAAAACACTACTTTATTCACACACAAAACACGAACTCCCTCCTCTCCGGCTGCCGGTCATTTAAGCCAATGCTAATCAGACAGAGAGCCAATCAAATGGCTGCTTTTGCCCCGCCCAACGGCTGGCAAGTCACAGCCAATCAGAACGTCCCAAGAGTCTCCAATGCAAACCGGTCTGACTTTCCCGAATACAACATTCCTTCCCCCTGGATGGCGCACGCGTAGTCCTGCAAATAGGCAGGTCTCTGCCTCGTGCGCTGGAGCCGCCGGAGTTGGGGCGTGTCCGTCACAGGGGGTGGAGTATGGTCTTCGGCCGGCGTGGGAATGGGAACTTGAACATCAACTGGAGCTTCCAGGTCTTCAGCCAGCGCGTGAACAGAAACTTGAACGTCAACTGGAGCTTCCAATGGTACAACATGTTCAGGTAAGTCAGGTGCCAAAACTGCTTCGGGAACTCTTGCCAACATGTTGTCCAAACACGGTGGATTTGGACGGCTGATGGTAGTAAAACGTTCACAGGACTCATGACTGGACTGCAGTCCGGAGGCCTCTAGCGATCGGCGGCGCAGCTGGTTCACATGTCGCCGCCATTCACGGCCATTGGAGAGTTGGACCCTGTAAGAACAGGGCCCAGTCACATTGATTATGCGTCCTGGTACCCATTTTGGATTGCCCGCGAAATTACGCGCATACACCCCTTCCCCCACAGAAAAAACATTAGGATACTGGGGAGGGAACAGAGCGGTGGCATCAAAAGTTGGATGTAATCTATCTAGCGTTGTGCGTAGGCGGCGGCCCATAAGGATCTCCGCCGGACTTTTTCCTGTAAGGGGGCAGGGAGTAGAATGTTGGCCCATAAGATAGGTAGCAATTTTTTCCTGCCAGGAGAGGGGTCCCATACGGCTTAACGCTTCCTTTGCTGACTGAACCACGCGTTCCACCAATCCATTCCCCGCAGGGTGATATGGAGCTACCAAGGCATGTCTAATACCCAAACCTGCCAAGAATGTTTGGAATGCAACAGAAGTGAACTGCGGTCCATTATCGGAAACTATAGTATTGGGCAACCCATGAGTAGAAAATAATCGTTTCAAAATCACATGGTCAGCAAGCCACTCCCACAAAGCAAGCCACACCCACATAATATTTTTGACACCCCCCCGGTCAATGGTGTCCCTCTTTACCAATATTAAAATCTGGTCACCTTAAACATACAGTCTTAAGCAGGCCTGAGGAGAGGGGGCTGTGGCTGGTACATGGTTCCAGGGCTTATGGAGCTCAAAGGGAGGCCATGAAGGGGATTTTTTTTATTTTTTACAAAACCAAAATTTTAAAAAGAAAAACAATATTGGATATATACTTCATACTCTATACTTTGTATGTATAGCAAAACTGCCTTGCAGCCTTGTTTGACATAACCTTTATTAATCTGAAATTCAGTGGAACAGTTATTAATGTAATTTATTGAATTTTAATTTCATTATTTATTTATTTAAGTTTGCAAGTTTAGTTTCATTTCATTTATGAATATATTTAATATTTCATTTTATTTATTTATTTATTTTATTCAATTTATATCCCGCCCTTCTGCAAAAAGGACCCAGGGCGGCGCACAGGAATTTAAAAACAATATACAAAATAATACAAAACATATAATTTAAAATCTATTAAATAACGAAACCTGTGCTAAAACCAATTAAAATCTAAAATTAGTCGCAGCAGAGGCTATGCAAGGCCGGCTTGATGGAATAAGTGTGTTTTTAAACACTGGCGGAAGAGGCGGAGGTCGGTGATGGTGCGGAGTTCAGGGGGTAGGTCGTTCCACAGGGTAGGGCCCGCCACAGAGAAGGCCCTTCCCCTGGGTGTCGCCAGCCGGCATTGTCCGGCCGACAGCACCCTGAGAAGGCCCTCTCCGTGGGAGCGTATCGGTCTAAGGGATGTATGGGGCAGAAGATGATCTCGCATATAACTAGATCCCGAGTCATGGAGCGCTTTGAAGATGGTCGTCAAGACCTTGAAGCGCACCCGAAAGACCACAGAAGCCAGTGCAGCTCGCGCAGGATCCGTGTTATGTGGGAGCATCTAGGGGCTCACGTAATCACCCGCGCGGCTGCGTTCTGCACTAACTGTAGCTTTCGAGTGCACCTCAAGGGAAGCCCCATGTAGAGAGCATTGCAGTAGTCCAGTCGGGATGTCACGAGGGCCTGAGTGACTGTGCGAAGGGCAGCCCGGTCCAGTAAGGGGCACAATTGGCGCATCAGGCATACCTGATGAAACGCCCCCCTGGCCACGGCTGCCACATGGTCCTCCATGGACAGCCGGGAATCCAGGAGGACACCCAAATTGCGTGCCCTCTCCACGGGGGCCGGTGTTTCGCCCCCAATGGCCAGAGTTGGAGTAATCTGGCTGAACCGGGGTGCCGGAAACCACAGCCACTCAGTCTTGGACGGGTTGAGCTTGAGTTTGTTACTACCCATCCAGATCCGTACGGCTTCCAAACACCGGGACATCACCTCAACGGCATCGTTGGGGTGGTCTGGGGTGGAGATGTACAACTGAGTATCATCAGCGTGCAGATGGTATCCCACCCCAAAACCACGGATGATCTCACCCAGCGGCTTCATATATGTGTTGAATAGGAGGGGCGAGAGGACCGACCCCTGAGGTACCCCACATACGAGGGGCCTCGGGGACGACCTCTGCCCCCCTGCCAACACATATTGCGACCGACCAGAGAGGTAGGATGAGAACCACCGCAGAACGGTGCCTCCCAGCCCCAACCCCCCCAGTCGGTGCAATAGGATACCATGGTCGATGGTATCAAAAGCTGCTGAGAGGTCTAACAGGACTAGGATAGAGGAATGTCCTCTATCCCGCGCCCTCCAGAGATCATCCACCAACGCGACCAATGCCGTCTCGGTGCTGTGACCGGGTCGGAAGCCGGACTGGCACAGGTCTAGATAATCAACTTCCTCCAGGTGTCGCGGAAACTGTTGGGCCACCACACTCTCAACAACCTTCGCTAGAAAGTGAAGGTTGGAGACGGGACGAAAGTTCTCTAATAATGCTGCGTCCAGGGACGGCTTCTTGAGGAGGGGCCTTACCACCGCCTCTTTCAAGACGGCAGGCAGGGACCCCTCACTCAAAGATGCATTGACAATGCCCTGGAGCCAGCCTCGTGTCATCTCCCAGGATGCCAGTACAAGCCAGGAGGGACACAGGTCCAATAAACATGTGGTAGCTCTAAGTCTCTTTGACAACCTGTCCATATCCTCGGTAGTAACAAAGTCAAACTCCTCCCAGAATGGAGTCTCAAGACCAACCTCGGACAATTCGACTGGACCACTCTCGATGGAGGGTAACTCATTCCGAATCCGAGTGATTTTCTCCTGCAGATAAATCCCAAATTCCTCTGCTCGTCCCTGCAGAGGGGCTTCCCGCGGCCTCTGATGAAGAAGGGAGCGGGTCACCCCAAACAGGGCGGCAGGGCGGTTATCTGCGGATGCAATAAGAGTGGCTCAATACTCACGTTTGGCCACTCTTATCGCCACTAAGTAAGTCCTAATATGGATTCTCACTAGTGTTCGGTCAGCTTCGGAGCGAGAGGATCTCCATCTGCTCTCTAGGCGTCTCTTGTGGCGTTTCATCTCCCTCAGCTCCTCAGTGAACCAAGGAGCCGGGGTGACTCGTCGCCGCAAGAGAGGCCGCAAGGGCGCGACTCGGTCCAAGGCCCTCGTGGCCGCACTTAACCATGCGGCCACCAGGTCTTCAGTCGAGTCACGGGGCAAGTCCACAGGAATTGGCCCAAGCTCCCTTTGGAACCTTACCGGGTCCATCAGAAGCCTGGGGCGGAACCATATAGGAATATCCGGTTCCGCCTCCCCGCGGTGGGTTGCAGCGAATGGAAAGTCGAGCCGAAGGAGAGCGTGATCTGTCTATGACAGGGGTGTGATGACTAAATCCCCAATTCCCAGATCACGACTCCATTGTCCCGAGATGAAGATGAGATCCAGGGTGTGTCCACCCTCGTGGGTAGGGCCTAAAACTACCTGGATCAGGTCCATGGCTGTCATGGAAGCCATGAACTCCCGAGCTGCACCAGAGGTTTCGCCTACCGTCGGCAGGTTAAAGTCCCCCATGACCAAAAGTCTGGGGGTCTCAACCGCTGCCTCGGCTATCACCTCTAGGAGCTCGGGCAGGGCTGTTGTTGCATAGCGAGGAGCCAGGTATGCAACTAACACGCCCATCTGCCTCCCTAGGCCCCACTTCACAAGGAGGGACTCGCACCCAGTCGTCTGAGGGATCATGGTCTCCTTTGGCTCAAGACCTTCCCTAACTATAATCGCCACTCCCCCACCCCTCCCTAGGGCCCTAGGCTGATGGAAGGCTCGGTATCCTGGTGGGCACATTTCTACGAGGGGATGTCCTCCCTCGTGGCCCAACCAGGTTTCTGTAATGCCTACCAGGTCCGGGTCCCCCTCTGACACAAGGTCACAGATGAGGGGGGCTTTGTTCACCAAGGACCTGGCGTTGCATAGCATCAGCCTAGGGCCCCGGCTCTGTGGTCCTTGCCCACCTAGTCTGCGATGGAAGCACGGGGAGTTGGAGCGCGCAACTGCCTGTAACCAGCAGCCACGGTCCTCCAACCCCATCCATCTCCCACCGCCCCTGCCCCTCCCCAGAACCGAACTAATGGTTAAAACCTCAGTGGAAACGCCCCCCCTCCCCTTCCTCCGTTTCTTCTCTTCTGCCGGCCGGCCTAGCTATATTCTGGCCCCTAGCTGGACTATCCTTGGTTTACTGAGGAGCTCCGGGGGATGAAACGCCACAAGAGATGCCTAGAGAGCAGATGGAGATCCTCTCGCTCCGAAGCCGACCGAACACTATTGAGAACCCATATTAGGGTTTACTTAGTGGCGATAAAGGTGGCCAAACGTGAGTATTGTGCCACCCTAATTGCATCCGCAGATAACCGCCCTGCCGCCCTGTTTGGGGTGACCCGCTCCCTCCTTCACCAGAGCGAGCAGAGGAATTTGGGATTTATCTGCAGGAGAAAATCACTCGGATTCGGAATGAGCTACCCTCCATCGACAGTGGCCCTGTGGGACTGTCCGAGACTAGTCTTGAGGTTCCATCTTGGGAGGAGTTTGACTTTGTTACCACCGAGGATATGGACAGGTTGTCAAGGAAACTTAGGGCGACCACATGTTTATTGGACCCGTGTCCCTCCTGGCTTGTACTGGCATCCTGGGAGACGACACGAGGCTGGCTCCAGGGCATTGTCAACGCATCTTTGAGTGAGGGGTCCTTACCCTCCGTCTTGAAAGAGGCGGTGGTGAGGCCCCTCCTCAAGAAGCCGTCCCTGGACCCAGCTTTATTAGAGAACTATCGTCCGGTCTCCAACCTTCACTTTCTGGTGAAGGTTGTTGAGAGTGTGGTAAAATAATAATAATAAATAATAATAATTTTATTTTTAAACCGCACCCTCTCCCCACAGGGACCCGGGGCGGTGCACAGGCAGAATAAAAACAGTCAATAAATACATACATTTCTAAAAAACAATTAAACCAACCCTGTGCTAAAAATTCACTAAAAATATGCTACCCCATTAAAAACCCCAAAGACAGAGAGACTATCCTAGGCCGGCCAGACAGAAGAAGTGTGTTTTTAGCTTGAGACGGAAGGAGCGGAGGTCAGTAGTTGTTCTAATTTCGGGGGGAAGGTCGTTCCAGAGGGCCGGGCCCGCCACAGAGAGAGCCCTTCCCTGGGAGTCGCCCGCTGACAGAGTCTAGTGGACGGCACCCGGAGAAGTCCCTCTCTGTGGGAGCGGATCGGCCGTGAGGATGTATGGGGCAGGATCCGATCCCAACAGTTTCTGCGACACCTGGAGGAAGTTGATTATCTAGACCCGCGCCAGTCCGGCTTCCGACCCGGTCACAGTACCAAGACGGCATTGGTCGCGTTGGTTGATGATCTCTGGAGGGCGCGGGATAGAGGTTATTCCTCTATCCTAGTCCTGTTAGACCTCTCAGCGGCTTTTGATACCATCGACCATGGTATCCTATTGCACCGACTGGGGGGGTTGGGGCTGGGAGGCACCGTGCTGCGGTGGTTCTCATCCTACCTCTCTGGTCGGTCGCAATATGTGTTGACGGGAGGGCAGAGGTCGACCTCGAGGCCCCTCTTATGTGGGGTTCCTCAGGGGTCGGTCCTCTCGCCCCTCCTTTTCAACACATATATGAAGCTGCTGGGTGAGATCATCCGTGGTTTTGGGGTGGAGTACCATCTGTACGCTGATGACACTCAGTTGTACATATCCACCCCAGACCACCCCAACGATGCCGTCGAAGTGCTGTCCCGGTGTTTGGAGGCCGTACGGATCTGGATGGGTGGTAACAAACTCAGGCTCAACCCGGCCAAGACTGAGTGGCTGTGGTTTCCGGCACCCCGGTTCAGCCAGATTACTCCAACTCTGGCCATTGGGGGCGAAACACTGGCCCCCGTGGAGAGGGCGCGCAATTTGGGTGTCCTCCTGGATTCCCGGCTGTCCTTGGAGGACCATGTGGCAGCCGTGGCCAGGGGGGCGTTTCATCAGGTACGCCTGATGCGCCAATTGCACCCCTTACTGGACCGGGCTGCCCTTCGCACAGTCACTCAAGCTCTTGTGACGCCCCGTCTCGAATACTGTAATGCTCTCTACATGGGGCTTCCCTTGAGGTGCACTCGAAAGCTACAGCTAGTCCAAAACGCAGCCGCGCTGGTAATCACGGGAGCTACCAGAAGCTCCCATATAACACCAATCCTGCGCGAGCTGCATTGGCTTCCTGTGGTCTTTCGGGTGCGCTTCAAGGTCTTGACGACCATCTTTAAAGCGCTCCATGGCTCGGGGCCTAGTTATATGCGAGACCGTCTCGTGCCCCATACATCCCTTAGACCGATACGCTCCCACAGAGAGGGCCGTCTCAGGGTGCCGTTGGCCGGACAATGCCGACTGGCGACACCCAGGGGAAGAGCCTTCTCTGTGGCGGGCCCTGCCCTTTGGAACGACCTACCCCCTGAACTCCGGACCATCACCGACCTCCGCCTCTTCCGCCAATGTCTAAAGACATACTTTTTTCATCAAGCCAGCCTAGCCTAACCTCCCATGGGGACTTTAGAAAAGTTTTAAATTGGGTTTTAATTAATAATTGGTTTTAGCACAGGTTTGGGATCTAATATATATTTTAAATTATTTATGTTCTATTTTTGTATGTTTTTTAAATCTCCTGTGCGCCGCCCTGGGTCCTTTGCGGAGAAGGGCGGGATATAAATGTAATTAAAAAAAAATATCCCTCCCCTCCTGCCTGGAACCCCCTAAAAGCCGAATAAAATGTTTCATTAAAAAACCCTTCAATCTGCGGTGTAACCACTTCTCTTGACTAATTAGTCCGTGCTCAAAGTGGGCCCTCGATAGAGAGGAGGGCCAAGCCTGTGAGAGGGGGAGCTCTCGCAGGGCGATGAGATCTGCCCTTGAGTACATGATGACATATAAATACTAAAATCGAAATAAATATAAATAAGATAAAAATGGGTCACATAGTTAATATGGAGAACATCGTTGACATATAAATATTTGAATTTGATGTTAAAATTGATAATTAAGGTGGTAACTAATTCATATTAAATTCATATTAAAAGTTCGTACCCCAAACTCTGGAAATCATTCTGCACAGAAACTACATCTTTTTGGGACAGATCATTTGTGCCAAGATGTATAATAGCATCAACTTCACAGTCCTTACTTGCATTCTTGACTATCTTAAGAATACGCCTCTTGTCTCTGTTGGCTGTAGCACCCGGCAAACACCTGATATCTTTCAAAACCTCCATATCCTTACCTAAGTTTACATTCCTTACGATTGAGTGACCAATCAGAAGGTGACTTCTCTTTTTGGGTACCTTGCTCTTGTTGTGTGACTGATGCATGATCCCTGATTCACACTTTTGCATTTCTGAAGTAAGTTCTTCACTTTCGACCACAATCCCCTGCTTATTTGAGTCGTCATTATTACCTTGACCTGTCACTTTAGTGTCCCCATTAAGATCAGCAAGGGCGCTATATCTGTTATGCTGGGACACAGCAAAAGTTTTGTGTTTGTGGTTCACAGCTCTCACCCTGCCAGATCCCACAGTTGTCCAGACTGCTCTTCTTCTGTGGGATCTTTGCGGTAGAGGAAGCTGGTAGTGTGGCATCTCCACAGGGTGGAATGGCCAAATTGGACACTTAATTTCTGCCTGGAGAGCACAAATTACAGATTCAAGATATGTGATGTGTCTATGTAATCTATTAATTTGTCTGCAAAGGGGACAGTATCTAAATTTGAAAAGAGTACTGTGGAAGACAGGTGCAAAACAGTTATTACATTGAACTAAGCCAATCATTTTGAAATAAAATACAATCACAGTCTTAAGCGCACAAATCTCGAATGTATTATTTCTATTTTTGCTTTATAGATATGTTAGACCTCTGTGTTTCTTGGCCTCCCCTCTCTCTCGGCCAAAAGCTCCTCCCTCTAGCTTCAAGAAATTCAAATGGGGAAATAATGCAGCTTACTCTCTTGTAGTTCTTTGTTTCTCCTTGCCCCCCTCCTTGCGGCCAAAAGCTCCTTCCTCTAGCCTCAAGAAGTTCAAATAGGGAAATAATGCAGCTTACTCTCTTGTAGTTCTTTGTTTCTCCTTGCCCCCCTCCTTGCGGCCAAAAGCTCCTTCCTCTAGCCTCAAGAAGTTCAAATGGGGAAATAATGTAGCTTACTCTCTTGTAGTTCTTTGTTTCTCTTTGCCTCCCTCCTTGCGGCCAAAAGTTCCTCCCTCTAGCCTCAAGAAGTTCAAATGGGGAAATAATGCAGCTTACTCTCCTGTAGTTCTTTGTTTCTCCTTGCCTCCCTCCTTGCGGCCAAAAGCTCCTCCCTCTAGCCTCAAGAAGTTCAAATGGGGAAATAATGTAGCTTACTCTCTTGTAGTTCTTTGTTTCTCCTTGCCTCCCTCCTTGCGGCCAAAAGTTCCTCCCTCTAGCCTCAAGAAGTTCAAATGGGGAAATAATGCAGCTTACTCTCCTGTAGTTCTTTGTTTCTCCTTGCCTCCCTACTTGCGGCCAAAAGCTCCTCCCTCTAGCCTCAAGAAGTTCAAATGGGGAAATAATGCAGCTTACTCTCCTGTAGTTCTTTGTTTCTCCTTGCCTCCCTCCTTGCGGCCAAAAGCTCCTCCCTCTAGCCTCAAGAAGTTCAAATGGGGAAATAATGCAGCTTACTCTCTTGTAGTTCTTTGTTTCTCCTTGCCCCCCTCCTTGCGCCCAAAAGCTCCTTTCTCTAGCCTCAAGAAGTTCAAATGGAGAAATAATGTAGCTTACTCTCTTGTAGTTCTTTGTTTCTCCTTGCCTCCCTCCTTGCGGCCAAAAGCTCCTTCCTCTAGCCTCAAGAAGTTCAAAATGTCGATTTTTTAATCTCGCTTCATTGAGCAGAAACATAATTTACCTTGTCGGGTTCCTCCAGCAATTTGTGGAGTATAAAGTAGTATCGGACTGAAATTAATAATAATAATAATTTTATTTATAGACCGCCTCCTCTCCCCAAAGGGACTCAGAGCGGTGCACAGGGAAGTTAAAAAAGCAAATATAAAATACATAAATAGTTAAAATAAGAATTAAACGATTTGTCCCTGTACTAAAACCCACTATACTAAAACTAAACTACACCCCCCCTAAAAACCCAGTTAAAAACAGGAGACTAACCTAGGCCGGCCAAGCAGAAAAAGTATGTTTTCAATTTTTGACGGAAGGAGCGGAGGTCCGTAGTTGTTCTAATTTCGGGGGGAAGGTCGTTCCAGAGGGCTGGGCCCGCCACAGAGAAGGCCCTTCCCCTAGGCGTCGCCCGCTGGCATAGCCTAGTGGACGGCACCCGGAGAAGTCCCTCTCTGTGGGAGCGGATCGGCCGCAGGGATGTATGGGGCAGAATCCGATCCCGCAGATAGCTAGGTCCCGTGCCATGGAGCGCTTTAAAGATGATAACTAACACCTTGAAGCGCACCCGAAAGACGACAGGCAGCCAATGCACCTCGCGCAAGAGCGGTGTTACATGGGTAAATCTCGAGGTTCCCATAATTGCTCACGCAGCTACATTCTGGACAAGCTGAAGTCTTCGGGTGCACCTCAAGGGGAGCCCCATGTAGAGAGAATTGCAGTAGTCCAGTCAGGATGTCACGAGGGCATGAGTGACTGTGCAGAGGGCATCCCGATCCAATAGGGGATGCAACTGGCATACCAGGCGAACCTGGTAGAATGCCCTCCTGGCCACGGCTGTCACTTGATCTTCCATGGACAGGCGGATATCCAGGAGGACGCCCAGGTTGCGAGCCCCATCCACAGGGGTGAGGTGTTCGTCCCCTATGGCCAGTGATGGAGTCAACTGGTTGTACCGGGATGCCGGGAACCACAGCCACTCGGTCTTGGACGGGTTGAGTCTGAGTCTGTTACTTCCCATCCAGGCCCGCACAGCTTCCAGGCACTGGCACATCACCGCTACGGCATCGTTGGAGTGGTTTGGGGTAGATATATACAGCTGCGTATCATCAGCGTAGAGGTGGTACTCTACCCCAAAACCACGGATGATCTCGCCCAGCGGCTTCATATATGTGTTGAACAGGAGAGGCGAGAGGACCGATCCCTGAGGCACCCCACAAGTGAGGGCTCTCGAGGTCGACCTCTGCTCTCCTGCCAACACAAATTGCGATCGACCAGAGAGGTAGGAGGAGAACCACCGTAATACGGTGCTCCTCACCCCCAACCCCTCCAGCCGATGCAATAGGATACCATGGTCGATGGTATCAAAAGCCGCTGAGAGGTCTAATAGGACTAGGATGGAGGAACAACCCCCATCTCTGGCCCTCCAGAGATCATCCACCAACGCGACCAATGCCGTCTCGGTGCTGTGCCCGGGCCGGAAGCCGGACTGGCGCGGGTCCAGATAATCAACTTCCTCCAGATGACGGGGAATAATAATAATAATAATAATAGTTTAATTTCTTGACCGCTCCTCTCCCCATAGGGACTCGGAGCGGTGCACAGGGAAACTAAAAACCATAAATATACAATCAAGAACATCTTAAAAACAAATTAAATAGTACCTGTGCTAAAATACCCAATCTAAACTAAAATTCCCACTATACACTAAAACCCCATAGAGAGAGACTATCCCAGACCGGCCAAGCAGAAAAAATATGTTTTTAATTTCAGACGGAAGGAGCGGAGGTCCGTGGTCGTTCTAATGTCGGGGGGAAGGTCATTCCAGAGGGCAGGGCCCGCCACAGAGAGAGCCCTTCCCCTGGGCGTCGCCCGCTGACAAAGTCTAGTGGACGGCACCCGGAGAAGTCCCTCTCTGTGGGAGCGAATCGGCCGTGAGGAAGTATGGGGCAGGATCCGATCCCGCAAATAGCTAGGTCCCGAGCCATGGAGCGCTTTAAAGATGATAATTAGTACCTTGAAGCGCACCCGGAAGACGACAGGCAGCCAGTGCAGCTCGCGCAGGAGAGGTGTTACATGGGTAAACCTAGAGGTACCCAGGATTGCCCGCGCGGCTGCGTTCTGGACCATCTGCAGTCTCCGGGTGCACCTCAAGGGAAGCCCCATGTAGAGAGAGTTACAATAGTCCAGTCGAGATGTCACGAGAGCATGAGTGACTGTGCGAAGGGCGTCCCGATCCAATAGGGGGCGCAACTGGCGAACCAGGCGAACCTGGTAAAACGCCCTCCTAGCCACGGCTGTCACTTGATCTTCCATGGACAGCCGGGCATCTAGGAGGACACCCAAGTTGCGCACCCCATCCACAGGGGCAAGATGTTCGCCCCCTATGGCCAGCGATGGAGTTAGCTGGTTGAATCGGGCAGCCGGAAACCACAGCCACTCGGTCTTGGTCGGGTTGAGTCTGAGTCCGTTACTTCCCATCCAGATCCGTACGGCTTCCAGGCACTGGCACATCACCGCTACGGCATCGTTGGGGTTGTTTGGGGTAGATATATACAGCTGCGTATCATCAGCGTAGAGATGATACTCTACCCCAAAACCACGGATGATCTCGCCCAGCGGCTTCATGTATGTGTTGAACAGGAGAGGCGAGAGGACCGACCCCTGAGGAACCCCACATGTGAGGGGTCTCGAGGTCGACCTCTGCTCTCCTGCCAACACAAATTGCGATCGGCCAGAGAGGTAGGAGGAGAACCACCGTAAAACGGTGCCTCCCACCCCCAACCCCCCCAACCGATGCAATAGGATACCATGGTCGATGGTATCGAAAGCCGCTGAGAGGTCTAATAGGACCAGGATGGAGGAACAACCCCCATCCTTGGCCCTCCAGAGATCATCGACCAACGCGACCAATGCCGTCTCGGTGCTATGCCCGGGCCGAAAGCCGGACTGGCGCGGATCTAGATACTCAACTTCCTCCAGGTGACGGGGAAACTGTTGTGCCACCACACTCTCAACAACCTTCGCCAAAAAGGGAAGGTTGGAGACTGGACGATAGTTGTTCAAAAGAGCTGGATCCAAAGAGGGCTTCTTGAGGAGGGGCCTCACCATAGCCTCTTTTAGGGAGGCAGGCAAGGAACCCTCACTCAAGGATGCGTTGATAACCTCTTGGAGCCAGCCTCGTGTCACCTCCCAGGATGCCAGTACAAGCCAGGAGGGACACGGGTCCAATAAACATGTGGTGGCTCGCAGTCGCCCACGTAACCTGTCCATATCCTCGGAAGTAACGGAGTCAAACTCCTCCCAAACAAGATCTGTCTCGTGGCATCTCACTGGGCCATCAATGGAGGGTAGCCCGTTCTGTATCTGAGCGATTTTCTCCTGCAGAAAAATCACAAATTCCTCTGCTCTACCCTGTAGCGGGGCTTCCCGCACCCTCTGTTGAAGGAGGGAGCGGGTCACCCTAAACAGGGCGGCAGGGCGGTTTTCTGCGGATGCTATGAGGGTGGCACAATGATGACGTTTGGCCACTCTCAGCGCCACAATGTAAGTCCGTAAATGGGCTCTTACCTGTGTTCGGTCAGATTCAGAACGGGTATTCCTCCATCTTCTCTCTAGGCATCTCTTGCGGCGTTTCATCACCCTCAGCTCCTCGGTAAACCAGGGAGCCGTGGTGACTCGCGGCCGCAAGAGAGGCCGCAAGGGCGCGACCCGATCCAAGGCTCTCGTGGTCGCAATATTCCATGCGACCACAAGGTCCTCGATCGGGGCGCGGGTCGGGGGTACAGGAAAAGGCCCAAGCGCCGTCTGGAACCCATCCGGGTCCATCAGGCGCCTGGGGCGGAACCAAATTGGAGACCCGGGTTCCGCCTCCCCGCGGAGGGGGGTGGCGGTTGGAAAGTCGAGCCGGAGAAGTGAGTGGTCTGACCATGACAAGGGCGTGATGACTATGTCCCCTAAACCCAGATCACTCTTCCACTGGCCAGAGACAAAGATAAGATCCGGTGTGTGTCCACCCTCGTGGGTGGGGCCTAAAATTAGTTGGGTCAGGTCCATGGCCGTCATGGAAGCCATGAACTCCCGAGCTACCCCGGATGATTCGCCCACCGATGGCAGATTAAAGTCCCCCATGACTAAAAGTCTGGGGGTCTCCACTGCCACCGTAGCGATCACCTCAAGGAGCTCGGGCAGGGCTGCTGCTACATAGCGGGGAGCCAGGTATATAACCAGCACGCCCAACTGCCTCCTTAGGCCCCACTTCACGCAGAGGGACTCACAACCGGTAGTCTGTGGCACAGTGGTCTCTCTCGGCTCAAGACTTTCCTTTACAATAACCGCTACCCCACCGCCCCTGCCAAGGGCCCGAGGCTGATGAAAAGCACGGTAGCCTGGTGGGCACATTTCGACGAGGGGGAGTCCACCCTCGTGGCCCAACCAGGTTTCCGCTATTCCTGCCAGGTCCGGCCCCTCCTCTGACACAAGGTCATGTACGAGGGGGGAAACTGTTGTGCCACCACACTCTCTACAACCTTCGCCAAAAAGTGAAGGTTGGAGACCGGACGGTAATTAACCAACAATGCTGGGTCCAGAGAGGGCTTCTTCAGGAGGGGTCTCACCATCGCCTCTTTAAGGGAGGCAGGCAAGAAACCCTCACTAAGAGAAGCGTTGACAACCTCCTGTAGCCAGCCTCGTGTAACCTCCCAGGATGCCAGTACAAGCCAGGAGGGACACGGGTCCAATAAACATGTGGTGGCTCACAGTCGCCCACGTAACCTGTCCATATCTTCGGAAGTAACAGAGTCAAACTCTTCCCAAAAAACTGTCTCAAGATCTGCCTCGGGGCATCCCACTGGGCCATTATGGATGGGGACTAACTCGCTCTGAATCTGAGCGATTTTATCCTGCAGATAAATCCCAAATTCCTCTGCTCTACCGTGTAACGGGGCTTCCTGCACCCTCTGTTGAAGGAGGGAGTGGGTCACCCTAAACAGGGCGGCAGAGCGGTTATCTGCGGATGCGATGAGAGTGGCACAATGATGATGTTTGGCCACTCTCAGTGCCACAAGGTAAGTCCGTAAATGGGCTCTCACCTGTGTTCGGTCAGATTCAAACCGAGTGGATCTCCATCTCCTCTCTAGGCATCTATTGTGGCGCTTCATCACCCTTAGCTCCTCGGTAAACCAAGGAGCCAGGGTGGTTCGTCGCCGCAAGAGAGGCCGCAAGGGCGCGACCCGATCCAAGGCTCCCGTGGCCGCAGTATTCCATGTGGCCATGAGGTCCTCCATCGGGGCGTGGGTCAGGGATACAGGAAGTGGCCCAAGCGCCGTCAGGGTCCATCAGGCGCCTGGGGCAGAACCATATAGATGACTCAGGTTCCGCCTCCCCGCGGTGGGGTGTAGCGATTGGAAAGTCGAGCCGGAGAAGTGAGTGATCTGACCATGACAGGGGTGTAATGACTATATCCCCTATACCCAGATCACTCTTCCATTGGCCAGAGACGAAGATTAGATCTGGCATATGTCCACCCTCGTGTGTGGGACCCTGAATTACTTGGGTCAGGTCCATGGCCGTCATGGAAGCCATGAACTCCCGAGCTACCTCTGATGATTCGCCCACCGATGGCAGGTTAAAGTCCCCCATGACTACTAGTCTGGGGGTCTCAACTGCCATCGTAGCGATCACCTCAAGGAGCTCGGGCAGGGCTGCTGTTACATAGCGGGGAGCCAGGTATACAACCAGCAAGCCCAACTGCCTCCCTAGGCCCCACTTCACGCAGAGGGACTCACAGCCGGTGGTCTGTGGCACAATGGTCTCTCTCGGCTCAAGAACTTCCCTAACAATAACCGCTACCCCTCCACCCCTGCCAAGGGCCCGGGGCTGATGAAAAGCGCGGTAACCTGGCGGACACATTTCAATGAGGGGGAGTCCTCCCTCGTGGCCCACTAGTTTATACTAGTTTTGATGAAGCGAGAAGTCATTTCTTTATAGACTTCTTTAGTTTGTTCTTACTATACTCTGGTCTTTTCTTCCTTTTTAAATCTTTTTTCTTTTCTGCAGTTTTTATTTTTCTTAGTTTATATTAAATTTTATCTTTTAAATGGTAATATTTAGTAAAATTACTATAAAAGAACAGTAGGGCCATCACAATATTGAGAAGTTGTCACTGAACCCATAACACATCTGGATGGTTTGGGATTTTAGGCATTAACAAAACTTGTGAAAAAATAATTGTTCACGGAAGGATTTCTTTGTCTATTTTCCCTCAAATTAAATGCATTTATTACTTCAGAGTTCAGAGGTTATGGTAGATGTTATCCAATAGTGGAGCAGAAAGGTCTCCCAGGATTTTCAGTGAAAATTTTCAGAAATTGCAATTAGGAATAGCAAATTGGCTTTACTTTTTCTTTTTTCATCAACACTTTCCCCAACAAATTTGATAAGCTGTGCAAACAGGCTATGAAACTGTTTGCCATCGGGCAGTGGTGGGCAAACTTATTAGTCAAGAGAGCCAAATATCAACAGTACCATGACTGAAATTTCTTTTGAGAGCCAAAAGGTGTGGCCTGTTCTATGGGAGTGGCTCAGCGGTCATGTGACTGGGTGGGCGTGGCCAACTTGGAAAATGTGGTGAAACTCATTTAATGACGGTCCTGCTTAGCAACCAAAATTTTGGGCTCAATTGTGGTCATAAGTTCTTTCTTTCTCTCTCTCTCTCCCACTTTCTTTTTCTTTCTATTTTTCTTTCTTTCTCTCTTTCTTTTTGTCTCTCTCTCTCTGTATCTGTCTCTCTCTCCTCCCTCCACCCATCTGTCACTCTGCGTGTGTGTTTGTGTGTGTGTGTGTGTGTGCAGGCCCGGATTCAATAAGTGCGGGGCCCAATTGGATTTTTTTTGCGGGGCCCTCTATATATTAAATATTTAAATAAAATGCAAATTCAATATATATATAAATCAAATATCATGGATCATAAGATAGGTAAACTTCTACATACATTAAAAAATAAAAATACACAAAATACAAAAACAATTATATTTTATTGAATATAAATTTACATCATTGAATATGAATATATGAATTTACATATTTCTAAGTTTTTGTTCCGTAAATTCTTCTAAAATAGTTTGAAAATCCAATTTCCTTGTTTCTTCACTTTCAATCGACATAATTGCTAAACTATTTAATCTATCCTGAGTCATTGTCGATCTCAGATAGTTTTTTATTAGTTTTAGCCTGTAAAATGATCTCTCTCCAGAAGCAACGCTCACTAGAATTGTTAAATATATTCGGAGAGCAATTAACAAGTTTGGAAATGCCGTTGCTCTGTCATTTTCCGATAAAAATTTGAACATTTTAAATGGATTTTCAAAAAATTCTGATGTAAGGATAGATTTTAAAGCTTCCATTTCTTCAACTAACATTTTTCCATCTATATCAGCTTCCTTCACTATTGGTGCATCATTTTCTGTGAACCTAGAATCTGTTAGAGAAATTTCTAATTTAGCTGCATGTTTTTGAAGTGCTTCTTTTTCCATATTTTGAAATTTTCCCAGAAACCCAAATAAGTCATTATGATTTTTCAATTGTTCAAAACGATCTTTTAGTGATTCTGTAGCTTTATCTAAAACAAAATTAAAAAAAGATATCTTGTATGCATTTATCGGATCTACAATAGGTTCATCATCGCCTTCATAATTGAAATGTTTCTTTCTTTTCCGAAGCCTTTTATTTCAAAACTCTGTAGATATTTCCAAATCTTGTGCAAGAATTTTTGCTTGAACTAAAACTTGTTCGAATCCAGTATTTTTGTAGTTGCTTAACCATTTTAAAAGTTTTTCAAATGAAGAAAGTGCAATGGATACATCTACAGATTTACTTTTAAATTCCTTGCTTACATAATTGACTTGGAACAGTAAATCGTACCAAAAAACCAGTGATACTAAAAATTTATAGTCTTTCATTGCCTTTCCAAGAGATTCTGCCTCGCTTTTAATTTGTGGATCTTTGGAAATTTCTGATATTTCGAAAAGAGCATCATAAAATTTACCTATTTGGTATCTCACTGCTTTTACGCTTTGAATCCGATCAAAATTTGGGAGCTGGGCAACTGGTGTGCATGTATGAGGATTGCAGAGTCCCCTGCTCAACATTAGCGACCGAAGGTTGTTGAACATGGGGATTTAATTCTCTCCCAACCCACCTCACAGGGTTGTTAGAGGGAAAAAGAGGAAGGGCTTGCAAGTCTGTTTTAGTGCCTGGAGTTATTAAGGTGGAACACAAATACATCTGTAAAATAAAAATAGGTAAATCGATGTTCTTGTAGCCCCTGAGTGGTTTGTCTTTCTCTCCATCCTTTCTTCACTCTTCCTTCCTCTTGCTTTTCTTCTTCATCATCATCCTCTTCTTCCTTGTCCCTACTTTTTCCTCCTCTTCCTCTTGGTGGCTCTCCTTTTCTTCATTTTTCCTTCTTTCTTCTTCCTCCTCCTCCTCCATTCTCTGCCTCCACCCCTCTTCTTCTTTCTTCTTGGCGCTCTCTGTCTGCATTCCTTCCACCTCCATTTTTCCCCTTCCACCTCTTCCTCTCCTCCTCCCTTCATCTTCCTCTCTTGGCATCCTCTCCACATTCTTCCCTCTTTCCGCTTTTCCTTCCACTTCTTCCTCCTCTCCCCTCTTCTTCTCCCCCCTCCTCTCTCTCTCTTCCCCTCCCTCCTTCCTCTTCTCTCCGCACTTCCTCTCCGCATTCTTCCCTCCCCCTCCCCCCCTCTTTCAGAAAGCAACAGTTCGAAGGAAAGTCTGCCTTCCCAGCCCCCCCTCATTCCCTCCCACTCGGGGAAGGGAGCCCATCCGAATCGAGGGGGGAAGATTTGCGCTTTGAGACAGCGGAGAAACTTCCTTCTGCCTCCCCCTCCCCAATTTATCTCTTCTTTCCTCTCTTTCTTCTTTCTCTTTCTCTCTCTCTCTCTCTCTTTGCCAGTGGGCGCCCACCTCCTCTTCCCCCCCCGTGCCGCCTCCTCCTCTTCTCCCCCCTCCCACCCCCGGGTTATTTCCCTCCCTCCTTCCCCCCGCTCTCCCATAGCTTTGGCGTGCTCGCTGCGTCGGGAAGGAAAGGAAAGATGCTCCTTGCAACAATTTGGATTTTTTTGTGTTTTGCTTTTCATTGTTTCCCCCCACCCAAGCCAAAACTGTTGCAAAAGAAGGCAGAGAGAGAGAGAGGGAGAGAGAGAGAGAGAGAGAGAAAGGAAAAAAGAGGGGTTCTCCTCATTCTTTCCCCCCACCCTCCCACGCGCACCCACAATGCTCCGGAGGTCCGGAGTGGCCCAGGTGAGCGAGCGAGCTTTTGCGGGCGGCTTTTTCCTTGGCCGCTGCTGGGTTTTCGGCTTCGGTTCGGCTCTCTCCGTTGGGAGCCTCGACTCGTCGGGGCCCTCCCCCTTTTGAGGGGGACCCCGCGGGACCCCTCCCCTTTCGTCCTGCCCGATGCGCCTGCCGGGCGACCTTGGACGGCGAGAACTGCACGTCGCAGGGCTCGGGAGCAGCAGCAGCAGCAGCAGCAGCCGCCTGCAGAAGCCATCGAGGGGCATTTTCCAGGGCTGCCCGCCGTACGGACAGGGAGGTCGGTCGGCGTGCGGCACCCGGATTGCCTCCGCGGCATTTAAATAGCTGCAGCCTTGGGTCCTCCCCCCGCACGCCCGCACGGCCGCTCGCTGCAGGAGGAGGGAGGTGGGCGTGCGGCTCCCGGAGTCTGCCCGTGGCTAGTTGAAGGAAGAGCCGCGCTTGAGGGGCCAAAGAGCCACTCCTGGCTCACGAGCCGCGGTTTGCCGACCACTGCCATAGGGGAATGGAGGCTAAAATACAAAGAAATGGTTGCTGGAATTGGATATGTCTAGAAGGAGTAGGGGTGACATGGTAGTAGTATTCCAATATCTCAGGGGCTGCCACAAATAAGACAGAGTCAAGCTATTCTCCAAAGCACTTGAAGGCAGGACAAGAAGCAATAGATGGAAACTAATCAAGGACAGAAGCAACCTAGAACTAAGGAAAAATTTCCTGACAGAACAATTAATCAGTGAAACAACTTGCCTCCAGAAGTTATGAATGTTCCAACACTGGAAATCTTTAAGAAGAGATTGGACAACCATTTGTCTGAAATGATATTTATTTTATTTTATTTTATTAAATTTATACCCCGCCCTTCTAAAAAAGGACCCAGGGCGGCGCACAGGCATCATTAAAAACATACAAAATACAAAAATCCAAATTTTTTAAAAACTAATTAAATAAATCCCTGTGCTAAAAATAATAACGCTCTAAAATTTAAAATTACCCCTATAAAAATCAGAAACGGGGTTATGCTAGGCCGGCTTGTTGGAATAAATAGGTTTTAAGACGTTGGCGGAAAATGCGGAGGTCCACGATGGTGCGTAGATCGGGGGGAAGGTCATTCCAGAGGGCAGGGCTTGCCACAGAGAAGGCTCTTCCCCTGGGCACCACCAACCGGCATTGCCCGGCCAACAGTACCCTGAGAAGGCCCTCTCTGTGGGAGCGGATTGGTCGAAGGGATGTATGGGGCAAGAGGCGGTCGCGAATATAGCTAGGCCCCGAGCCATGGAGCGCTTTGAAGATGGTCGTCAGCACCTTGAAGCGCACCCGAAAGGCCACAGGTAGCCAGTGCAGCTCGCGCAGGAGAGGTGTTATGTGGGACTGCCTTGCGGCACCCATAATTACCCGCGCGGCCGCATTCTGGACCAACTGCAACCTTCGAGTGCACCTCAAGGGGAGCCCCATGTAGAGAACGTTGCAGTAGTTCAACCGAAATGTCACCAATGCCTGAGTGACTGTGCGTAGAGCTCCCCGGTCCAGTAAGAGGCGCAACTGGCGTATCAAGAGTACCTGATAAAACGCCCCCCTGGCCACGGCTGACACATGGTCCTCCGTGGTCAGCCAGGAATCTAGGAGGACACCCAAGTTGCGCGCCCTCTCCACGGGGGCTAGTTGGACACCCCCAATGGCCAGTGTTGGACTAATCTGGCTGTACCGGGGTGCTGGAAACCACAGCCACTCGGTCTTGGATGGGTTGAGTTTGTTGCTACCCATCCAGCCCCGTACGGCCTCCAGACACTGGGACAGCACCTCGACGGCATCATTGGGGTGGTTTGGGGTGGAAATGTACAGCTGAGTATCGTCAGCGTACAGATGGTATTCCACCCCAAAACCATGGATGATCTCGCCCAGCGGCTTCATATAGGTGTTGAACATTGGCGAGAGGACCGACCCTTGCGGAACCCCACATGTGAGGGACCTTGGGGCCGACCTCTGCCCTCCTGCCAACACCCATTGTGACCAACCAGAGAGGTAGGATGAGAACCACCGCAAAACGGTGCCTCCCACCCCCAACCCTCCCAGTCGGTGCAATAAGATACCATGGTCGATGGTATCGAAAGCCGCTGAGAGGTCTAATACGACTAGGATAGAGGAACAACCTCTATCCCGAGCCCTCCAGAGATAATCCACCAACGCGACCATGCCGTCTCAGTACTGTGACCGGGCCGGAAGCCAGACTGGCGCGGGTCTAGATAATCAACTTCCTCCAGGTGTCGAGGACACTGGGTCCAGGGATGGCTTCTTGAGGAGGGGCCTCACTATCGCCTCTTTCAAGATGGTAGGCAAGGACCCCTCACTCAAAGATGCATTCACAATGCCCTGGAGCCAGCCTCGTGTCACCTCCCAGGATGCCAGTACAAGCCAGGAGGGGCACGGGTCCACTAAACATGTGGTAGCCCTAAGGTTCCTCAACCACCTGTCCATATCCTCGGTAGCAACAAAGTCAAACTCCTCCCAAGATGTTGTCACAAGACCGGCATCGGACAGGTCGACTGGGCCACTTTCAGTGGAGGGCGACTCGTTCCGAATCTGAGTGATTTTGCCCTGCAGATAAGCTCCAAATTCCTCTGCTCGCCCTTGCAAAGGGGCTTCCCGCGGCCTCTGGTGAAGGAGGGAGCGGGTCACCCCGAACAGGGCGGCAGGGCGGTTATCTGCGGATGCGATAAGGGTGGCACAATATTCCCATTTGGCCACTCTTATCGCCACTAAGTAAGCCCTAATATGGTCTCTCACTAGTGTTCAGTCAGCTTCGGATCGAGATCTCCACCTACTCTCTAGGCGTCTCTTGCGGCGTTTCATCTCCCGCAGCCCCTCGGTAAACCAGGGGGCCTGGGTGAGTCGACGCCATGTGAGAGGCCGCAAGGGTGCAACTCGGTCCAAGGCCCCCGTGGCCGCACTATACCATGCGGCCACTAGGTCCTCAGTCGAGTCGCGGGGCAAGGACACAGGTATTGGCCCAAGCTCCCTCTGGAACCCTTCTGGGTCCATCAGGCGCCTGGGGCGGAACCACCTGGGTGTATCTGGTTCCGCCTCCCCGCGGTGGGGTGTGACAGTTGGGAAGTCAATCCGAAGGAGAGAGTGATCTGTCCATGACAAGGGTAAGATGGCTAAATCCCCTGTTCCGAGATCACTTCTCCACTGCCCAGAGACAAAAATCAGATCCAGTGTGTGTCCTCCCTTGTGAGTGGGGCCCTGAACTATTGGGTAAGGTCCATAGCCGTCATGGAAGCCATGAACTCCCGAGCTGCCTTGGATGTTTCGCCCGCCGATGGCATGTTAAAGTCCCCCATGACCATAAGTCTGGGGGTCTCCACCGCCATCTCGGCGATCACCTCGAGCAACTCGGGAAGGGCTGCTGTTACATAGCGATGAGTCAGGTATACAAGCAGCAAACCCAACTGCCTCCCTAGGCCCCACTTCACGTAGAGGGACTCAACACCGGTTGTCTGAGAGACAGTGGTCTCCCTCGGCACAAGATCTTCCTTAACAATAACCGCCACCCCCCCACCCCTACCCAGGGCCCGGGGCTGATGAAATGCACGGTAGCCCAGTGGGCACATTTCCACGAGGGGCGCACCCCCCTCGGAGCCCAACCAGGTCTCCGTGATTCCCACCAGGTCTGGGTCCCCCTCTGACACAAGGTCATGAATAAGGGGAGCTTTGTTCACCACGGACCTGGCATTACAAAACATCAGCCGGGGGCCCCGGTGTTGTGATCCTTGACCGCCTAGCCCGCGAATGGAGCACAGGGGGCCGGGGCAAGTGACCTCTCGTAACCAACAGCCAAGTTCTCCCGACCCATGATGGACATCCTCTCTCCTGCCACCTCTGCCCCTCCCCCAAACTGAAAGAATGGGAACGCCCTCTGTAGGAACGACCCCCAGTCCCCCCTTTTTAGTGGACCCATCCTTAATCCTACTTCCGCTTCCGTCCGCCGGCCCTGAATCTTGGCCCCGTTCTGATTGAAAAGATCCTCCCCCTCCCTCCTCCCTGGAACCCCTTAAACGAATAAAAGCTCTGACTAAAAACCCCCTAAGACTTGCTTTTCGCCCACCTCTCCGGATTAATTAGGGTTGGACTATAAGACCTTCAAGGTTCCTTCCAACTCTGTTATTCTGAATATTGAGATTGGCCTCTAGTACATCATACCTCAGAATGTACTTGAAGTCATTGGTGCATAGAGGTTTTCTGAGAACTTTTGAAAAAAAGAGCAAATATGAATATTTGCCCCAGAGAAAAGAGGGCAAAAATCCTCATCTGGCATTGCCACTGTTTTCTCTGCAGATTTTTTATAGCTTTCTAAAAGTATTCTTGCTTCTCTATCTGTGAGACACACCCCATTAGCTTGTCCTGATGAGATTTTGAGAATCCCATTGTGAGTATCACACAACATCATTGCTTATCTTCTACAATCCCCCAATAATTTAGAATAGGAACATTAATGTGAAATGTACATTCCTCTTTTTTTTGTTTTGTTAAAGTAAATATTTAAACCTGGTGTGAAGTCGTGGCTAGGGGGACGGACGAGACAAGGCAATAGAAAGCAAAGGCGAAGGTGAGGCGGGCTCCCAAAAAAAGGCGCGGAGTGGCCAAGGGGCTCCGTGGGGAAAAAAAACCTTGACTGCCGAGCGATGAACAGACGGGAAGGTTAACAGGCACGTGCAATGCACAGCGGGCAAGGAGACGGGTGACTTTGCTATAGCCACTCCGTGCCTTCTTTTGGAAGCCCGCCTCACCTTCGCCTTTGCTTTGGATGCTTTGGATAAGGTGACCAGATATTAACATGTCTTTCAAACAATCGGGACATTTTAAAAGCCTGCGGGAGGTGGGACTAATTCTTTGAAAGCATGATTGAAAGCGGGACGTCTGGTCACCTTATGTATGTTGTGTGAATTCAGGCATGTCATTTGTAATCCATAGGACTAATGAACCCAATCAATCATGGCTTATGCATAAGAAGCTAACCATGGTTCCTCATACTGTGTAAACTCAGAAATAATATAAAAAGTCCTGTAGCCTTTTAATTATGTTCACGAGTCACCCTAAACTGTGCTGCTGTACAAATTAGAATTCGCTTGAGTAAAAGATCTATGACTTATACTTGCAATGACTTTATTCAACCAATAGATGGCTTATTGATCCATAGCTGACAATTTACCTTGCAACCAGTGGTGAAATTCAGCGGGTTCCATCTGGTTCAGGTGAATCAGTAGCTGTGGCAGCGGGAGGCGCCACCCACCCACCCACCCAGATGTCATCACTTCCCATTTTTGACATTCTACGCATGCACAGAAGGTCCTGCGCACGCTCACATTTGTGAACCGATATTGAAGATAGGTTGATTTAACCTCTGCTTACAACTGTTTGTTTAGTGACTGTTTGAAATTATAACAGTACTGGAAAATGTGGTTTATGACCATTTTTCACACATATGACAGTTATAGCTTCTCCATATTTATGTTATCAAAATTCAGATACTTGGCAACTGTCTCACATTTATGAGGGTTGCAGTGTCCCAGTGACCTGACAAGCAAAGTTAGTGGACAAGTCAGATTCACTTAATAACTATTATTTGGCTGCCCAAGAACAAGCTTTGCAGACCAATTCCATGAAAGCAAAAATTCAACATGTCAGTAAAAATAGGTAGCAAATGTCACTAATGTAATGAGAAAGACAAAACAGTGGATCACCTTATCAGTTGCTGCAGTAATATTTCACAGACTGATTATCTACAATGTCATGATTGAGTTGCCAAAATCTGACATTGAAAGCTTGGCCAGATATTTGGGTTCAAATGCAGTAAAAATCTCTGGGAACACCAAATTAACAAAGTTCTTGAAAATGAACAGGTCAAAATCCTATGGAACGTTTGCATCCAAATAGGCAAGCATTTAGTCTACAACACCCTGATATCACTGCTGTGGAAAAGAAAAAAGTCTGGTTCACTGATATTGCAATATCAGGTGATGTACGGATTGAAGAAAAAAAGCTAGAAAAAATAAAATATCATGATTTGCATACTGAAGTTGAGCAACTGTGAAGGAAGAAATCAATGGCTATACCAATAGTAATAGGAATCCTTGGAGCAATACCTTAAGACCGGGATGGCAAACCTATGGCATTTATGACACAGTTGAAACATAGAGCCATTTGTCAGGGCACACGAGGCTTTGCCCTGTCAGCTGGCTTCAGCCTTCTTTTGATGTGATTTTTCACCCTCTCTAGGCTCTAGAGGCTTTATAGGAGCCTGGGGAAGGTGAAAACAACCTCCCTCACTCCCCCCCAGATCCCTCCGGAGGCCCTCTGGAGGCTTCATGAGCTTCCCTGAAGCCTCCGGACCACAAAAAACTGGTGCTACAGGCAAACTGGAAGTTTGGGAACAGATTTCCGGTTTGTTCGTAGGGCTGGTTTTAGCCCTCTGGAGCTTTCAGGGGTCTTCCGGAGGCTTCCCTGAAGGCTCTGGAGGGCAAAAAATGAAACCCTTTGAGCATACCGGAAGTCCATTCCTGAACATCTGATTTGCCTGTAGGGCCAATTTTTTGCACTCCAGAGGCATCAGGGAAGCTCCTGAAGCCTCCGGAGCCTCCGGAGGGCCTGTGGGGCAGCGAGGAGGCTGTTTTCACTTTCCCTAGACTGCCATAAAGTCTCTGGATCCTGGGAAGGGTGAAAAATGCATGCAAAAAATGGGGGTAATATAATGATGATGATGATGATGATGATGATGATGATGACCCCTCTGAGGAGCTTTACCTTGTCATGGTGGAGGGGCATGCTTGCTCTAGTGATCCAAAGGGTTATACTGAACAGATGCAACCATATCAGACAGGTCTTAGGTGAAGGGCCAGACAAAATTTGCTTCACAACCCATTCAAACAAGGTGAATACGAAAAAAATGAAATTTATGCCGGCTGAACCGTCGCCAGGATTAACAAGGGTTCCATTGGATGCTATGGCTTCTGGGCATTCTGTGCAAATTGGGCTACAGGACTCAGCTCCCTCTGCTAGGCAACCAGGGCATGGAACTAACAAGCTACTGGAAGAAAAAGCAAAAAATCTGGACTAGGGAAGAAAGCATCTCTATTATGGAAGCTTACTATCAATCTGAGCCAGCAAAACGTGGATTTCAAAAACGAATGTATCAGATTTGGAAGGTGAACCACACAGACAGTGATATCAGTGAACAAAGGCTAATGGACTAACGACATGTAATTCTAAGCCACAAATTTTTCACTACAGCAGAATTAATAAGAATCGAAGAGAAAGCAACTAATGGTCTGAGTATACCAACAAAGAAGAGTAACATCAAGAATGATTTGCAGACTCAAAAGCAAACTGAGGAAGAAAGGGAGGAAGAGGCTGCTGAAGTGGTTGAAGATAAAGAAAAAGGAAGCACTGAAGAACAAACACCAACAGATAGTGCTCAATTAGCTGAGAAAATAAAGCATCAAATGGAAGATGCTGAAAGAACACGTTTGCCAAAGCTGAACCAAGTGAACCAGAAAGAATTGAGAAAGGTACTAAAAAAGGCCAATGAGGCTTTACAAACCATTGAAACCACTACATTAGCTGAAACAAACCAGCTGATGTATGCAGCAGCCTTCATAACTACCAAAGAATTGGGTTTGAAAATAAAAAAGAACCAAAGAGGCAAGAAGAGGAAACCTAGGTGGAAAATTCAGTTGGAATTGAAGATCAAAAAAATTCATGGAGACCTGAGCAACTTGATAAACCTAAGGCAAGGTCAGCTAAAGAACAAGCAGGTCAAAAGCAGCCTGGAAGCAAAATACGATTTAGAGAATAAGGAGATTGCCGTAGTAATAGAAGAGCTGAAGCAGAAGGTTGTTGCCATTGCATAAAAGGTATGAAAACCAAGTATCTCAGTTCAAAGAAAACTCACAGTTCAGAGCAAAGCAGCACCACTTTTACAAGAGCTTAGAAAATGGAGGTGGAGTAACAACAAATGAAAAGCCTGATAAAGAGAAAGCTCTGAAATTCTGGAAGAATTTGTGGGAAAACAACAAGAAGCACAACAGAAATGCAAAGTGGATCAAACAGATTTAGGATTCTATTAAAGTGCATAAAATGGAAGATATGAAAATAACAAAAGAAATGGTGCAAAAGCAGTCAGGAAAAGAGAAGAACTAGAGTGCACCTGGACCAGATGAGTTACATGGCTTCTGATTAAAGGCACTTACAAGTATGCACAAAAGATTGGCAGCCCAAATGAACCAGATCTTAAAAACACCTGAAAATGATGAATGGATGAAAACTGGAAGGACATTTTTGATCCAAAAAGATAAAGAAAAAGGAAAGGACCCTGGAAACTATAGGCCAATCACCTGTTTGTCAACAACATACAAGCTCCTTACTGGTATCATTGCAAACCAAGTTTATGGATACTTGGAAAGAAATAACTTGCTTCCTGTGGAACAGAAAGAATGCTGCAAAAATTCAAGAGGAACAAAGGACCAACTGCTGATTGACAAGCTAATCCTAAAGAATTCAAAGAAAAGATGAACCAATCTGTTCATGGCTTGGATAGACTATAAGAAAGCATTTGTTTCAGTTCCCCATAGCTGGATCAAGAAATGCCTGGAAATCTTTGGCATCAGCAGCAACATACAAAAATTCATGGAAACTTCAATGAATCTCTGGAAAACAAAACTTATGGCTAATGAAGAAGAACTGGGTGAAATTAAACAAGGCATTTTCCAGGGTGATTCCCTTTCACCCCTTCTTTTTATACTCTCAATGCTATCACTAACAATCATTTTGAAGAAGATGAACTGTGGATACGAACTTGCAAAGAAAGGACTGAAGATTTCGCACTTGATGTACATGAATGATTTGAAGCTGTTTGGTAAAACAAAAGCTGAACTGAATTTATTAATTGAAAGCACATAGGAATTTAGCCAAGACATTGGTATGCAGTTTGGAATTGACAAATGTGCAACAATGGCAACCAAAGCAGGCAAGTCATTGAAGATGATGGACTAGAACTTAAGAATGAAGAAATGATAAAGGCAGTATAACCAGAAGAACGCTACAGGTACTTGGGGATTTTAGAGGCCTCTGACTTAATGCATAATAAAGTCAAGGAATTAACTTCAACCAAGTACATTCGACGAATCCGCAAGATATTAAAGTCCAAATTGAGTGGAGGAAACTTCATAAAAATCATAAATACCTGGGCTATATCTGTGATTCAATACTCTGAAGGAATAATTGACTGGACCCAGATGAATTTGGACAATTTGGACAGAAAAACAAGGAAGCTTATGATAATGAATCATGCTTTGCACCCTAAAAGTGATGTTGACCGATTATATCTACCAAGAGCAGAAGGTGGCCGAGGACTCCTACAAGTAAAGCAGACTGTGGAAGAAGAAAGACACAGCTTGAATGATTACATCCAGAAAAGTGAAGAACCAATGATTAAGGAAGTAAATAAAGGAGGCCTTTTAAAGACAACTAAGTCAAAAGCTGAATATAAAAAAGAAGTAATTGAGAAACGAGCTGAAAATTGGAAAAGCAAAGCTATGCATAGCCAATACTTGAAAAGTATTGAAGGCAAAGCTGACCAAAAACTAACTTGGAACTGGTTAAGATCGGGAGTACTGAAAAAAGAAACAGAAGGCTTTATTTTGGCAGCTTAAGAACAAGCCTTAGCCACAAACTGCACGAAAGCAAAAATTCAACATGTTACCACCAACAGCAAATGTCACCTCTGTAATGAGAAAGATGAGGCAGTCGACCACCTGATCGGTGGGTGCAGCAAAATTTCACAAATTGACTACCTACAATGCCATGACCATGTTGCTAAGATCATTCACTGGAAATTGAGCCATAAGTTTGGATTTGAGTGCAGCAAAAACCACTGGGAACATCAGGTTGAGAAAGTTTTAGAAAATGAGAAAGTTAAGATCTTGTGGGACTTCAGAATTCAGACTGACAGGCACTTGTCCTACAACACACCTGATATAACAATAATTGAAAAGAAAAAAGTATGGTTCGTTGACATTGCAATACCTGGTGATGCACGAATTGAAAATAAGCAGCAAGAAAAAAATCACAAAATACCGGGACTTTCAAATTGAAGTTGAGCGACTGTGGAAGAGAAAGTTGTATGTTGTCCCGATTGTGATTGGAGCCCTTGAAGCAATACCCAGGAGACTGCCTCATTATGTGGAGGTTCTAGGTTTGCCGGACTTGAGCATTCTGACTCTACAAAGGGCCACCCTGCTTGGAACAGTTTATATCCTCCGACATTACCTTGACAGTTCCTAGGTCCTTGGTTAGGACTCAAGCTATTGAGCTACCAACCAGCCCCACAGGCTGTGAATCTCACCAAAGATTACCCACATAATAATAATAATAATAATAATAATAATAATAATAATAATAACAACAACAACAACAACAACAACAACCACCACCACCACCACCACCACCACCACCACCACCACCACCTTGCTATTTAGAAATTCTAAATTTACCAGACTTGAACATTCTGACTCTACAAAAAACCACCCTGCTTGGAACAGCTTATATCCTCCGACGTTACCTTAACAGTTCCTAGGTCCTTGGTTAGGACTTGAGCTGTTGAACTACCAACCAGCCCCAAAGGCTGTGAATCTCACCAAAGATTAACCACAGAATAATAATAATAAAAATAATGATGATGATAATAATAATAATAAAAATAAAAATAATAATAATAAACAGGAAGGTAGGCCCCTACTCCCCCCCCTTCCTGATTGTGCCTTCCTACCACCAAACAGGAAGGTAGGCTGCTTTCGTCCCCCCAATCCCAATTCCTGATCCTGCCTTCCTGCCACCAAACAGGAAGTTAGACCGGGCCCAGCAGCTGTCTGGTGTGGTTCCAATGATTATGGGATCATTGTCTTTGGATCAGTAGTGGCTTAGCCATCGAGAACCAACCCAGGCACCTACCATCACTAATGATGAGAAGAAATCAACAAAATTCCACATTGGGTCAGTTGTCACTCGGATCAACAAGGACCACGTCAGACGCTATAGACTTCTGTCGACAGTTATTACTGTCAGGGGACCAGTGCGTGCAACTACAAAGTGACTGGAACCAAAGCGCAAAACTTGGACAACTGAAAAAAATCAAGAAATCATCAAATATTACTAACAGGCAGAACCTACAGCCAAGGGATTTCAAAAAAGAATGATGCAACTGTGGAATGAAAAACACCTAAAAATGACATAACAGAACAAAGATTAATGGATCAAAGATGCTTCATCATCTGTAATAAAGTTTTCACAGATACGGAAATGCAACATCTAGAAATATTGGCTAAAAAGAAAACAAGTAACGATGAACAAACTGAAGAAATTGCTCCAACACCTGAACAAACTGATCAGCCAGTGGAAGAAACCAACATACAGGATGAAGATCCTCTTGTGCAACAACTCAAAAGTGTAGAGCTAAGTGATCTAGCAAAAATGCTGAAAGAAAAAATTGAAAACCACATCAAAGAAAACATAGAAAGAAAAAAACCCCTATCTACCATTTGTGAAGTGCATAGCAAACAACCAAAAGACCTGTTAACTGCCATGAATAACATTTTATCTTCCATCCTGTCCAGCACACTATATGAAACCAACCAACTAATGTAAAGCACAGTTGCCATTATAACTGCAGAACTGGGTTATAAAATGCCAAAAAAGAAACTCACTGGAACACCAAAATGGAAAATTCCACTTAAAACTAAAATAAAAAAACTGAGGGGATGTCAGCAATCTGACGTACTTGAAAGAAGGAAAACTAAAGAATAAAAAGCTGAAAAATAATTTACACAAAAAAATACAACCTGAAGAAAAAAACAATAACAGAAATTATGGAAGAACTACAACAATGTGCAATAGCAACACCAAAGAAAATAGAAAAATATGAAGGATGAATAAAACAATATCGTGAAAATGTCCAGTTCAGAAGAAACTAACACCTCTTCTACTGGTCTCTTGATGAAAATTGAGTCCAAAATAATGTTCATCCATGAAAAAAAAACTTTGAACTTTTGGAAAGAACTATGGAAATCCCAGTGGAACATAACAAAACTGCCTCCTGGATCAAACATATTCAACAACAAACAACACGAAACAAAATGGAAAATATTGTAATAAAAATTAAAATGGTGGCAAAACAAGTAAAGAAGGTCAAGAATTGGAGTGTACCTCACCTGGACAAACTGCATGGATACTGGCTAAAACATCTGACCAGCCTACATCATCGCATGGGCCACTCAATTTGATCAAATGCTTCAAAATGCAACAAGCGAAGAATGGTTAACAGCTGGTCGAACATACTTGATAAGGAAAGATCCAGAAAAGGGCACAGAACCAAGCAACTATCACCCAATTACTTGTCTGACAACAATGTTCAAACTTTTTACAAGAACACTGGCAAATTCAGTATTCAATCATCTGAAGGAAAACAGTTTGTATCCAGTAGAATAAAAAAACAAATTATAAAAAAAAAATAAAGAGGAACAAAAGACCAGCTGATCATTGACAAAATAGTACTAAAAAAATGAAAAACAAAGAAAAACAAATGTAAATAGGTTGTGGATTGATTACAAGAAAGCATTTGACTCTGGATTAACACTTGTCTGGAAAACTTTGGAATGAGCACAACTATTGTACATTTTTGAAAGCAGATATGCAAACATGGAAAACAGTTCTAACAGTAAATGGGGAGAACATTGGGGAAGTCAACATCAGATAAGGAATCTTCCAGGAGGACTCAATTTCACCACTATTGTTCAATATCACATTAATTCCACTGACAATAATCCTATGAGACACAAAATTGGGATACCAAATCTCAAGCCAACATGGAAACATAAACCATCTACTATATATAGATGGCTTAAAAGTGTATGCAAAAAGCCCCACTGAACTTAAATCAATACTCAACACAGTTTAACTGTTCAGCAGTGGCATCGAAATGAACTTTAAACTTGAAAATATGCTATATTATCCATTCAGCAAGGAAAAATGAAAAAAAAAACCAGAAGGAATAGAACTGGGAAATGGAAACATAGTGAAAGCATTAGTAAAGGATTATGGTTACAAGTACCATAACTAAAAACTCACTTCTTCTGCCTGGCCGGCTTGGGTTAATCGACCCATCTACCTCAAGCTAAATATTCAAACTGTTTTATTAGGGATTTTTAGGGGTATTAGTTTTAGACAGTCTGGGATTTTAGCGCAGGGTCTAGGTTTAATTTATTTTAAATTTGTATTACAATGTCTGTTGGTTTTTATATATGTATTTTTAATTCCCTGTGCACCACCTCGAGTCCCTTCGGGGAGAGAGAGCGGTTTACAAATTATTATTATTATTATTATTATTATTATTATTATTATTATTATTATTATTATTATTATTATTATTATTATTATTATTATTATTACTACCTAGGCATATTGGAAGCAGATAACATCTTGAATGGAAAAAGAGTCAATGCAAATGGAATACATCAGGAGGGTCCGCAAAATATTAAAATCAAAGCTGAATACTGGAAACATAATTAAAGCCATTAATACATGGGCAGTTCCAGTGATACACTACTTAACTGAAATCATCAACTGGACTTTGGCTGAACTGGAAAACATGGACTGGCAAACGCGCAAACCTTTGAATATGTATCAAGCTTTATATCCACGAAAAATAGGGGGCAGGGGGCTATTGCAAATCCATCAGACTTTAGAAGAAGAAAAACAAAGTTTGAATGATTATGTGAACCAAAGTACAGAAAAATTGCCACAGGCTGTGAAAATGGAGAATAAAAGTATAAAAACTGTTAAAATCTATCTGGATGACAGATTAAATAGAGGAAAACCAAAGATTTGAATTAACAGCACTTGATAAACATTGAAGGAAAATGTTATGACAACTTGACATGGGCATGGCTTAAGATGGGAACCATCAAGAAAGAAATGAAAGTTATAATACTCACTGCTCAAGAACAAGCAGTACTAGTGCCATGAAAGTGAAGATACAAAAATCCATTGAAAATCCAAACTGCTGACTTTGCAACAACAAAGTTGAAACTGTTTCACATTTAATATGTGAATGCAGCGAAATCACACAAACTCATTACAAAGCTAGACATGACCGAGTTGCTAAATTAATCCACTGGTCATTATGTAAAAAATACAACTTACCTGTATCCAAAAAGGCATGGGAGCACAAAGTGGAAAAAGTTATTGAAAATGAGAAGGTGAAGATATTGTGGGACTTTTGAATATAGACAGATCATCACTTGGAACACATCATGCCAGATATCACAGTTATAGAGGGCCGAAACATACAGTATAATTTATTGACATCGTGTACCAGAAGATGCCAGAGTTGAAGAAAAAGAACTGGAAAAAATCATGAAATACCACAACCTGGCCATTGAAACTACCGATTATGGATGAAACATGTAATAGTGATACCCATTGTTATTGGGGCATTGGGTACTATGTCTAAGATTTTTATCAGATACATCAACAAATTGCAGCTTCCTGCATAACACCAGTGAAACTGCAAAAAAATGTGCTACTCGTAACATCTTATATTTTAAGAAGGTACTTGGTTGATACCTAGGATGCTGGCAGCAACCCATATCAACCATTAGCACCAGTCAATGGTATTTGTGTTTTTAAATGTTCAGTTGACTGAGTTTCATGTTTAATGACTATATAATAATAATAAGAACAACAACAACAATAATAATAACAACAACAACAATAAAGACTCGCTCTGAACCTACTGTGAATTATAGAGAAACAAACATATCAACTGATTGTGACACATCAGTTAAAGAAAAAAAAGGATTACTCGGATTTATTAGGACAAGTAAGAAAAACAAGTTTCAGGCAGAGAAATCCTCAAGAAAAAGCCTAGATCTGGGTAGTGGAGAATTTTTAAAACCCATGTTGTATCATAAACAAAGCCTTGATGAAACAATGATCGCAGATTCTTCACAAAGTTTATGTTCTGTAACGGTGACACCATCATTATCTCTTGGGAATATACAAGGGGCAACTGCAAGAATTGAAATGAAGAAGCGGAGAGCACCACCCCTACCAGTAATTCCATCCTTTTCTGTTGGGAAAGCTGAGAGAGAAGAAAAAAAATGCCAAGTGCGATTCCTCAAAGTTCATCGCAACAAGAAATAAAAAAGAAAAAGAGACGTGCTCCTCTTCCACCAACTCCCAAAATTCCAAAGCGATTTGAATTTTACACACATAATAACTGGTGTACTGACAGTGGGGTTGCTTATACACACTGTTCTGCAGACGTGGGGTTCTCAACTGTCATTTGTCGGCCATTTTGTTTGCCTGGAGAGATTCCTGTTATGGCTGTCACTGCTGTCTGTATTCCACCTGATGCAAATGTTGGCACAGCGCTCAAACCAATTTCATTGTAATTTTATTACAATCTTATTACAATGACAATAAAGATTATTATTATTATTATTATTATTATTATTATTATTATTATTATTATTATTATTATTATTATTATTATTATTATTATTATTATTATTATTATTATTATTATACCCCAGTGAGGCACTATCTTGACATTATTGTGGGGCTTGTGTGCTTGGAGGAAGATGAAAGCTGTGCCAAAATTTCAAACTTTCATTGGAGGAGTCAGACCAAGAGTGACTCGCTTGTGACACTAGTGATACGTAAATTTCAGAAAATCATACAGCCTCAGATGTTGTTCTGGTTAATGTGGTCTCCGCCAAATGTTGAAGTTTTTGGATATTTGGTGAAAAACAGGACAGTTGGCTGAGCAACCAAAGGCCAGCAGCTTCAGAACTATTGGAAGAAAAGGTGTTTACCTGTTGCAAAAACACGGTGATTGAAAAGGGCATTGGTACTTACCTGATAAACCTTTTCTAATAGGGTGGAGATAGCATCCATGCATTGTTGACATTGTCCACCTTCTGATTGGACTGAATCTGATTAAAGTTAGTTAAAGATAGTTAAAACACACCCCCTGTTGCTAGCCTTACCAGCTATAGCCCCCCTCATTAACGACCTTGTGTCCGAGGGGGAGCCGGACCTGGCGGGTATTACGGAGACCTGGTTGGGCCACGAGGGAGGACTTCCCCTCGTTGAAATGTGCCCACCAGGTTACCGAGCATTTCATCAGCCAAGGGCCCTAGGCAGGGGTGGGGTGGCGGCGGTTATTGTTAGGAAAGGTCTTGAGCTGAGAGAGACCACTGTCTCTCAGACTGCCGGTTGTGAGGCCCTCTGCGTGAAGTGGGGCCTAGGGAGGCAGTTGGGCTTGCTGATTGTGTACCTGGCTCCCCGCTACGTATCAGCAGCCCTGCCTGAGCTCCTTGAGACGATCACCGAGGTGGCGGTTGATACCCCCAGACTGCTAGTCATGGGGGATTTCAACCTACCATCAGTAGGCGAGACATCCGAGGTAGCTCGGGAGTTCATGGCCTCCATGACGGCCATGGACCTGACCCAAATAATTCAGGGCCCCACGCACGAGGGGGGACACACACTGGATTTAATTTTTGTCTCTGGCCAGTGGATGAGTGATCTGGGAGAAGGGGATTTAGTCACCATACCCCTGTCATAGTCAGATCACTCTCTCCTTCGGCTGGACTTTCCAACCGTTACACCCCACCGCGGGGAGGCGGAACCAGAGATTCCAAGCTTATTATTATTTTTTATGATTTATTCAAATTTCTAAACCGCCCCCTCTCCCCAAAGGGACTCGGGGCGGTATACAGGAAACTTAAGAAGATATAAAACATTACAATAAATAACATAATTTAAAACCGAATTAAACCAATAACCCTGTACTAAAAATTTATAGAAACATTAAAACTAAATCCCAATTAAAACCTAATTAAAACAATTTAAGCTACAAACTGGTTCCGCCCCAGGTGCCTGATGGACCCAGAGAGGTTCCAGACGGAGTTTGGGCCATTACCTGTAATCTTGACCCGTGACTCAACTGAGGACCTAGTGGCCGCATGGAATAGTGCGGCCATGGGGGCCTTGGACCGGGTCACACCCTTGCGGCCTCTCACGCAGCGCCGATCCACCCATGCTCCCTGGTTTTCCGAGGAGCTGAGGGGGATAAAACGCCGCAAGAGATGCCTAGAGAGCAGGTGGAGATCCACACGATCCGAATCTGACCGAACACAGGTAAGATCCCATTTGAGGACGTACCTAGTGGCGATAAGAGTGGCCAAATGCAATTATTGTGCCACTCTTATCGCATCTGCAGATAGCCGCCCTGCCGCCCTGTTTGGGGTGACCCACTCCCTCCTCCAACAGAGGCCTCGGGAAGCGCCTTTGCAGGGCAGAGCAGAGGAATTTGGAGAGTATCTGCAGGATAAAATCGTGCAGATTCGGAGCGAGTTGACCTCCACAGAAAGTAGTCTGGAGGGACCATCCAAGGCAGGTCTTGAGACAGTATTATGGGAGGAGTTTGACTTTGTCACTTCCGAGGATATGGACAGGTTGCCGAGGAGACTAAAGACCACCACATGTTTATTGGACCGGTGTCCCTCCTGGCTTGTACTGGCATCCTGGGAGGTCACACAAGGCTGGCTCCAGGAAATAGTGAACGCCTCTCTGAGTGAGGGGCTCTTGCCAGCCGCCTTGAAAGAGGCGATGGTGAGACCCCCTCCTCAAGAAACCTTCCCTGGACCCAGTGTTGTTGGTAAATTATCATCCGGTCTCCAATCTTCACTTTTTAGCGAAGGTTGTAGAGAGTGTGGTAGCACAGCAGTTCCCTCGTCACCTGGAGGAAATTGATTATCTGGACCCGTGCCAGTCCAGCTTCCAACCTGGGCACAGCACCGAGACGGCATTGGTCGCGTTGGTGGATAATCTCTGGAGGGCTCGGGATAGGGGTTGCTCTTCTATCCTGGTCCTATTAGACCTCTCAGCGGCTTTTGATACCATCGACCATGGTATCCTATTGCACCGACTGGAGGGGCTGGGGGTGAGAGGCACCGTTTTACAGTGGTTCTCCTCCTACCTCTCCAGTCAGTCGCAATTCGTGTTGGCAGGGGGGCAGAGGTCGACCTCGAGGCCCCTCATGTGTGGGGTACCTCAGGGGTCGGTCCTCTCGCCACTCCTGTTCAACACCTACATGTAGCCGCTGGGTGTAGCCATGGTTTTGGGGTAGAGTACCATCAGTATGCTGATGATACTCAGCTGTACATATCTACCCCAAACCACCCCAACAATGCTGTTGAAGTGATGTCCCTGTGTCTGGAGGCCGTACGGGTCTGGATGGGGAGTAACAAACTCAAACTCAACCCATCCAGGACCGAGTGGTTGTGGTTTCCGACGTCCTGGTTTAGCCAGTTGACACCAACACTGGCCATGGGGGGCGAATTGTCAGCCCCCGTGGAGAGGGCTCACAATCTAGGCGTCCTCCTGGATTCCCGACTGTCCATGGATGACCATGTGACAGCTGTGGCCAGGGGGGCTTTTTACCAGGTCCACATGGTCCGCCAGTTGCGCCCCTTACTTGACCGGGATGCCCTCTGCACAGTCAGCACTTGGGACATTCCGTCTAGACTACTGCAACGCTCTCTACATGGGGCTCCCCTTGAGGTGCACCTGAAGGTTACAGCTAGTACAGAATGCAGCCGCGCGGGGGATTATGGGAGCCTCACGGCATTCCCATGAAACACCTCTCCTGCATGAGCTGCACTGGCTGCCTGTGGCCTTTCGGGTGCGCTTCAAGGTGTTGATAACCATCTTCAAAGCGCTCCATGGCACGGGGCCTAGTTATTTGCGAGACCGTCTCCTACCTCACACATCCCTTCGACCGCTCCGCTCCCATAGAGAGGGTCTTCTCTAGGTGCCATCGGCCGGGCAATGCCGGTTGGTGACCCCCAGGGGAAGGGCCTTCTCCGTGGTGGGCCCAGGCCTTTGGAATGACTTTCCCCCCAAACTCCGGACCACCACGGACCTCTGCCTCTTCTGCCAGCATCTGAAGATGCACTTTTTCCATCAAGCCGGCCTAGCATGGTGTCCATCTTATAAGACTGTGTTTTAAATTGATATAAGGTTTTAATTAGTGGGATTTTTAGTGATTTTTAGCATAGGATACTCCAAATGTAATCAGTTTTTATTGTGTTGTATTATGTCTATTTATTTATATGTTTATATTTGTTTTAATTTCTTGTGCACCACCCTGAGTCCCTTCGGTGACATAGGCGTGGTATAAAAGTCAAATAAAATAAATATTCAGCAAAGAAAAACATAGACAGACTCAACGTGTCATCGAACAATAACTTTAGTACACAAAAGTTATCATTGGTGGATGATCTCTGGAGGGCATGGGATAGAGGATGTTCCTCTATCCTGGTCCTATTAGACCTCTCAGCGGCTTTTGATACCATCGACCAGGGTATCTTATTGCACCGACTGGGGGGATTGGGGGTGAGAGGCACCATGTTGCAGTGGTTCTCATCTTACCTCTGGTCGGTTGCAATGTGTTCTGGCAGGGGGGCAGAGGTTGGCCCCCGAGACCCCTCATATGTGGGGTTCCTCAGAGGTCGATCCTCTCACCACTCCTGTTCAACACCTATATGAAGCCGCTGGGCGAGATCATCCATGGTTTTGGGGTAGAATACCATCTGTACGCTGATGACACTCAGCTGTACATATCTACCCCAAACCACCCCAACGATGCCGTTGAGGTGATGTCCCGGTGTTTGGAGGCCGTACGGGTCTGGATGGGTAGTAACAAACTCAAGCTCAACCCGTCCAAGACTGAGTGGCTGTGGTTTCCAGCGCCCCGGTTCAGCCAGTTAAGTCCAACACTGGCCATTGGGGGCGAAATATTGGCCCCCGTGGAGAGGGCGCGCAATTTGGGTGTCCTCTTGGATTCCCGGCTGTCCATGGAGGAGCATGTGACAGCCGTGGCCAGGGGGGCGTTTTACCAGGTATGCTTGGTACGCCAATTGCGCCCCTTACTCGACCGGGTCACCCTTCGCACAGTCACTCAAGCAGTCGTGACGTCTAGGCTGGACTATTGTAACGCTCTCTACATGGGGCTTCCCTTGAGGTGCACTCGAAGGTTACAGCTAGTCCAGAATGCAGCCGTGCGGGTAGTCATGGGAGCTACAAGGCAGTCCCACATAACACCTCTCCTGCGCGAGCTGCACTGGCTACCTGTGGCCTTTCGGGTGCGCTTCAAGGTGTTAACTACCATCTTTAAAGCGCTCCATGGCTCGGGGCCTAGCTACATGCGAGACCATCTCCTGCCCCATACATCCCTCTGACCGATCCACTCCCATAGAGAGGGCCTTCTCCGGGTGCCGTCGGCCGGGCAATGCCGGTGTGCGACACCTAGGGGAAGGGCCTTCTCTGTGGCGGGCCCAACTCTCTGGAACGACCTGCCCCCTGAACTCCGCACTACGACGGACCTCCGCCTTTTCCGCCGGCGTCTTAAAACGCATTTATTCCAACAAGCTGGCCTAGCTTAACCTCCCGATATGGTCTTTTATTAGCCATAAATTTTAATTAGTGGATTTTAAAAATGTTTTTAGCACGGAGTAATTTAGTTTAATTGGGTTTTAATAATGGTTTATTTATGTATGTTCTGATTTTTAATTTTCCTGTGCGCCACCCTGAGTCCTTTTGTAGGAGAAGGGTGGGGTATAAATTTAATAAAATAAAATAAATAAAAACTGATCATCAATAGTCTAGCCCAGGGGTCCCCAACCCCTGGGCCGCAGACCGGTGTCAATCCGTGGCTTGGTAGGAACCGGGCCGCAGGGCTGGAGAGGAGGAGGAGGGAGGAGGGGGCAGTCCCCTGGGCAGAGCACACAGGAGAGCGCAGGCGTGGCTGTTCGCGCCGTTACCCTCGTCGACGGTGGGACTCCTGGCCGCCGATTCCTTTCCTCCCTCCCCCTCCCTCCCCCTCCCTCCCTCCACAGCCCGCATGCCAGCCACTTGTTGTCTTCCAGGGGCTGCCGTTCCTCTCTCTCTCACACACACACGGAGGCTTCTCAGCTCCTGGAAGGAGCCTGAGCGAGCGATCGAGCAACCAAGCACTGCTCGGCGGGCAGCCGGGCGGGAGTGTGGGGGCAGGCTAAGGCGAGTGAGCGTGGCGGCCCGGGCTGAGGAGGCTCCACGGGGGGCGGGCGGGGCGGGGACAATGACACACAGAGAGAGGCACAGACACAGAGAGACAGGGAGGGAGGGGGGAATCAGAGAGTGACAGACACACACAGAGAGACAGAGAGAGGGAGGGAGAGAAAGAGAGACAGAGAATGAGTGATTAAGTGCGTGAATGCGAGACAAAAAGACAGACAGACACACACACACATAGAGTGACAGATGGGCGGACGAAGGGAAGAGAGACAGAGATAGGGAGAGAGAAAGAAAAAGAAAGAAAGAAAAAAGTGGGAGAGAGAGAAAGAAAAGGAGATTGAAAGAGAAAGACAGACAGAGAAAGAGAGAAAGAAAGAGACAGAAAGGAAAGAGAGAAAGAAAAGAGAAAGAAAAAAGAAAAAGAGAAAGAGAAAGAGAGAGAAAGAGAGAAAGGGAAAGAAAGAAAGAAAGAAAGAGAAAGAAAGAGGGAAAGAAAGAGAAAGAAAGAGAGCAAGAGAGGGAAAGAAAGAAAGAAAGAGAAAGAAAGAAAAAGAAAGAAAGAGAGAAAGAGGGAAAGAAAGAGACAGAGAAAGAAAGAGAAAGAAAGAAAGAACGTATGATCACAATTGAGCCCAAAAGTTTGGTTGTTAACCAAGACCATTGTTAAGTGAGTTTCACATTTTCCAAGTTGGCCACGCCCACCCAGTCACATGACTGCTGAGCCACTCAGCCGGTCCGCAAAACTTTCTTTAAAATGAAACCAGTCCCTAGTGCAAAAAAGGTTGGGGACCCCTGGTCTAGCCTATTGTAATGCTCTCTACCTGGGGCTTCCCTTGAGGTGCAGCCGAAGACTACAGCTAATCAGGAACACGGCCGCGCGGGCTATCCTGGGAGCCTCTAGGTTCTCCCACATAATACCACTCCTGCATGAGCTGCACTGGCTGCCTGTGGCCTTTCGGGTGCGCTTCAAGGTGTTGATTACCATCTTTAAAGCGCTCCATGGCACGGGACCTAGTTACTTGCGGGATCACATTCTGCCTCATACATCCCTGCAGCCAATTCGCTCCCACAGAGAGGGACTTCTCCGGGTGCTGTCCACTAGGCAGTGCCAGCGGGCAACGCCCAGGGGAAGGGCTTTCTCTGTGGTGGGCCCGACCCTCTGGAATGACCTACCCCCCGAACTTAGAACAACCACGGACCTCTGCTCCTTCCGCCAAAAGTTAAAAACTTTCTTCTGTAGGGGTTTTTTAGTTAGGAGTCTGATTTGGGTTTTAGGGGGTCTTAGGGTGGAGGGTGGGGTGAGTCAGGCTGGGGGTAGGTATGTTATTAGGTCAGCAAACAGAGTGGGGAAGGAAGCAGAAAAGTCTATTAAGAGGGGGGACCCACAAGTCATTTCCATCGAGGGTTTCTCTATCAAGACGGTCATAGGGAGGGGCAAGTGCGATGGGAGACAGGTTTTCTCTTCCCGGTTGGGGGCACGAGATCGCTGCTTACAAGCGGTCAGGTGCCACAACCCCCGCAGGCTAGGTGGTCAGGGATTACAGAGCCAGGGCTCGAGGCTGATGTTCTGCAACGCCAGGTCCGTGGTCAACAAAGCCCCCCTCATCTACGACCTGGTGTCGAAGGGGGAGCCGGACCTGGTAGGAATAGCAGAGACCTGGTTGGGCCATGAGGGAGGACTTCCCCTCGTTGAAATGTGCCCACCAGGTTACCGCGCTTTTCATCAGCCATGGGCCCTAGGCAGGGGTGGAGGTGTAGCGGTCATTGTCAGGGAAGGTCTTGAGCCGAGAGAGACCACTGTACCACAGACCACCGGCTGTGAGTCCCTCTGCATGAAGTGGGGCCTAGGGAGGCAGTTGGGCTTGCTGATTGTATACCTGGCTCCCCGCTATGTAACAGCAGCCCTGCCCGAGCTCCTCGAGGTGATCGCTACGATGGCAGTTGAGACCCCCAGACTTGTTGTCATGGGGGACTTTAACCTGCCATTGGTTGGCGAATCATCTGAGGTAGCTCGGGAGTTCATGGCCTCCATGGCAGCCATGGACCTGACCCAAGTAATTCAGGGCCCCACGCACGAGGGGGGGGGCACACGCTGGATTTGATTTTTGTCTCTGGTCAGTGGAAGAGTGATCTGGGTATAGGAGATATAGCCATCACACCCCTGTCATGGTCAGATCACTCACTTCTCAGGCTCGACTTTCCAATCGCTACACCCCACCGCGGGGAGGCGGAACCGGTTTCACCCATATGGTTCCGCCCCAAGCGCCTGATGGACTCGGATAGATTCCAGACGGTGCTTGGGCCATTACCTGAGTCCTTTACCCACGCCCTGACTGAGGACCTGGTGGTCGCGTGGAATACCGCGGCCACCGGGGCCCTGGATCGGGTTGCGCCCTTGCGGCCTCTCTTGCGGCGACGAGTCATCCTGGCTCCTTGGTTTACTGAGGAGCTGAGGGAGATGAAGCGCCTCAAGAGATGCCTAGAGAGGCGGTGGAGATCCACTCGGTCTGAATCTGACCGAACACAGGTGAGAGCCTTTACCGACTTACCTTGTGGCATTGAGAGTGGCCAAACATCATCATTGTGCCACTCTCATTGCATCCGCAGATAACCGCCCTGCCGCCCTGTTTAGGGTGACCCGCTCCCTCCTTCAACAGAGGGTGCGGGAAGCCCCGTTGCAGGGTAGAGCAGAGGAATTTGGTGAACATCTGCAGGATAAAATCGCTCAGATTCAGAGCGAGATGGTCCCCACCGAGAGTGGCCCAGTGGGATGCCCCGAGGCAGGTCTTGAGACAGTTTTGTGGGAAGAATTCGACTCTGTTACTTCCGAGGATATGGACAGGTTACGTGGGCGACTGCGAGCTACCACATGTTTATTGGACCCGTGTCCCTCCTGGCTTGTACTGGCATCCTGGGAGGTTACACGCGGCTGGCTCCAGGAGGTGGTCAATGCTTCCCTGAGTGAGGGGTTCTTGCCGGCCTCCCTTAAAGAGGCGATGGTGAGACCCCTCCTCAAGAAGCAGTCTCTGGACCCGGCATTATTGGTGAATTACTGTCCGGTCTCCAATCTTCGCTTTTTGGCGAAGGTTGTAGAGAGTGTGGTGGCACAACAGTTTCCCCGTCATCTGGAGGAAGTTGATTATCTGGACCCGCGCCAGTCCGGCTTCCGGCCCGGACACAGCACCGAGACGGCATTGGTCGCGTTGGTAGATGATCTCTGGAGGGCCAGAGATGGGGGTTGTTCCTCCATCCTGGTCCTATTAGACCTCTCAGCGGCTTTTGATAACATCGACCATGGTATCCTATTGCATCGGCTGGAGCGGTTGGGGGTGAGAGGCACCGTGTTGCGGTGGTTCTCCTCCTACCTCTCCAGTCGATCGCAATTTGTGTTGACAGGAGGGCAGAGGTCGACCTCTAGGCCCCTCACTTGTGGGATGCCTCAGGGGCCGGTCCTCTCGCCACTCCTGTTCAACACATATATGAAGCCGCTGGGTGAGATCATCTGTGGTTTTGGGGTAGAGCACCACCTCTACGCTGAAGACACGCAGCTGTATATATCTACCCCAAACCACCCCAACGATGCCGTAGCGGTGATATGCCAGTGCCTGGAAGCTGTGCGGGCCTGGATGGGAAGTAACAGACTCAGACTCAACCCGTCCAAGACCGAGTGGCTGTGGTTTCCGGCATCCCGGGTACAACCAGTTGACTCCATCACTGGCCATAGGGGACGATCACCTTACCCTCGTGGATGGGGCACGCAACTTGGGCGTCCTCCTTGATGCCCGGCTGTCCATGGAAGATCAAGTGACAACCATGGCCAGGAGGGCGTTATACCAGGGTCGCCTGGTCCGCCAGTTGCGTCCCCTATTGGATCGGGGTGCCCTTTGCACAGTCACTCATGCCCTTGTGACATCCCGACTGGACTATTGCAATGCTCTCTACATGGGGCTCCCCTTGAGGTGCACCCGAAGGCTTCAGCTAGTCCAGAATGCAGCCGCGCGGGTAGTTATGGGAGCCTCTAGGTTCTCCCATGTAACACTGCTCCTGCGTGAGCTGCACTGGCTGCCTGTCGTCTTTCGGTTGCGCTTCAAGGTGTTAGTTACCATCTTTAAAGCGCTCCATGGCACGGGACCTAGCTATCTGCGGGATCGCATTCTGCCTCATATATCCCTGCGACCGATTCGCTCCCACAGAGAGGGACTTCTCCGGGTGCCGTCCACTAGGCTGTGCCAGCGGGCGACGTCCAGGGGAAGGGCCTTCTCTGTGGCGGGCCCGACCCGCTGGAACGACCTTCCCCCCGAAATCAGAACAACCACGGACCTTCGCTCCTTCCGACAGCTTTTTAAAACTCATTTCTTCCGTTTGGCTGGCCTAGGGTAATTTTAAGTAAATTTAATAGTGTTAAGGGGTTTTTAGGGATAGTTTTTATTTTTATAGATGTTTTTAGCGCAGGATATGTTTAAAGTACTTTGTACTTTGTCTGTGTCAATTTGTTTTTAATTTCCCTGTGCCCCGCCTCGAGTCCCTTCGGGGAGAGAGAACGGATTATAAATAATAATAATAATAATAATAATAATAATAATAATAATAATAATAATAATAATAATAATAATAATAATAATAATAATAATAATAATAATAATAATAATTATTATTATTATTATTATTATTATTATTATTATTATTATTATTATTATTATTATTATTATTATTATTATTATTATTATTATTATTATTATTATTATTATTATCAGGCTGGCCTGGCCTAAAGAATCCGATTGTAGCCTGTAGTATAAATTGAGATTGTTTTAATATGGATAGTAGGGAATAGTTTGAAGGGTTTTAAAGGTTTTAAAAATTTTAAGAATTTTAGCACAGGATAAATTATTTAATTTAATTTTAAATATTGTTATTGTTGTATGTATATATGTTTTTAAGTCCTGTGCACCACCCCGAGTCCCTTCGGGGAGAGGGAGCGGTCTATAAATCAAATAAATCAAATAAATAAATTAAATTAAATCTTAACAAAGAATACTTCTATCACAAGCAACTTGAATCATAACACTCCGTGAGATACAAAAACCCAAGATATCAAGGGAATATCAGAACAGGTAGTAAATCAGATCAGTTGGATAGCAGGGAGGGGATGGATGCTATCTCCACCCTACTAGAAAAGGCGTATCAGATAAGTACCAATGCCCTTTCTCAATAGAGGTGGAGATAGCTTCCATGCATGGGACATATCCAAGCCCTATTATCCCGATGGGAGGAATTCAGACTGATCAGAAACTGAATGAACTGCTTGTTAGACCCTGCGGCTGAAGGCCGCCTCTGCAGATACAAATGTATCTATTTATAGTTGGTAATGAATGGGGAAGATTGAAGCCCAGGTGGCTGTCCTGCAGATCTCATCCAGTGAAGCTTGTGTAGCTTACTTCTGGTGGAGTGCACAGTTATGCCACTGGCACTGGTTCATGCTGTGAACTATATGTCCTGGCTATGCAACTGCGGATCCACCTGCCTATGGTGGAGGCAGACACCTTCTTACCAAGGGACGCAGGTTGAAATGAGACGAACAACATTTCCGACCTCCTAAAGTCAGAAGTGCGACTTAGGTAGAACTTAAGGGCCCATCGCACATCCAGCTTGTACTACTGTCTCTCTAAGGGATGATTAGGTGAGGGACAGGAGTTAAACAAAACAACCTCCTGCACCCTGTGGAACCAGGAGGAAACCTTGTGTAAAGGTGCTCTCTACATGGGGCTTTGCTTGAGATGCACCCGGAGGCTCCAGTTGGTGCAGAATGCGGCCACGCGGGGGATCTTGGGAGTTTCAAAATACTCCCATGTAACACCTCTCCTGCGCGAGCTGCACTGGCTGCCGGTAGCCTTCCGGGTGCGTTTCAAGGTTTTAGTGATCATCTTTAAAGTGCTCCATGGCAGCAGGCCTGGCTATTTGCAGGACCGCCTACTACCACATACCTCCATTCAACCTGTCCACTCCCACAGGCAGGACCTCCTTATGGTGCTGTCCGCCGGACAATACCAGCTGGTGACGCCCAAGGGAAGAGCCTTCTCTGTGGCAGGCCCCGCCCTCTGGAATGACCTCCCCCCAGACCTTTGTACTATCACCGACCTTTGCCTCTTCCGCCGGACACTAAAAACATATCTCTTCCATATGGCCGGCCTGGCATAGCTGCTACAGCTATGTCATTATCAGTGTTGGGTTTTAAATTAATTGTTTTCTTTTTAGCACGGGCTAAATTATTTAATTTTAGTTTTAACTTTTGTAGAATTTTGTATTGTTTGTATTTTTAGATTTTTAAATTCCTGTGCGCCGCCCTGAGTCCCATTTTGGGAGATAGGGCGGGATAGAAATCTAATAAAATAAAATAAAATAAAATAAAATAAAATAAAATAAAATAAAATAAAATAAAATAAAATAAAATAAAATAAAATAAAATAAAATAAAATAAATAAAATAAAATAAAATAAAATAAAATAAAATAATAAAATAAAATAAAATAAAATAAAATAAAATAAAATAAAATAAAATAAAATAAAATAAATAAAATAAAATAAAATAAAATAAAATAAATAAAGGAGGGGTCTATCCGAAGCATCACTCTGTTGGTGTGGAAGTGTGCAAATACCTTCCTCACTGATAGAGCCTGCAGCTCCGCGATCCTCCTGGCGGAGGTGATGTCCACCAGGAAGGCCACCTTCCACATAAGGAACTGCAGTTCCACAGAGCATATGGGTTCAAAGGGGGACCCAGTCAAACCTATTCCCCACCAAAAGCTATTCATACCTTTTATTTATTTTTTAAATGGGGCCGTTTTTGTGAAAAATGGGCTGTTTTGGAGATGTTTGCAGAGTGCAAAAACACCTTTTTTCCTCCTTTTGGAAGGCTGTTTAGTTACTTGGCAACTATAAGACTTGTGGACTTCAACTCCCAGAATTCTCCAGCCAGCATACTTTGTGGACATAGCTGGCTGGAGAATTTTGGGAATTGAAGTCCACAAGTCTTAAAGTTGCCAAGTTTGGGAAACCCTGAGTTAGAGGGATTGATGAGAATTATATTGATCAAGTGCTATGCCAGCAGAAACAAAGTTTTAGGTGCCACAGCAATTTCCTTCTCCAGCATATGGGTAAATACACCTGGAAACATCTACCTATCTACCTACTGTATTTCTCTCTCTCTCCCCACCTCTATCTACCTATATACCTACCTACCTTCTCTCTCTCTCTCTCCCTACTTACTGTATTTCTCTCTCTCTCTCTACCTACCTACTTATCTACACACTTTCTCTCCCTCCCTCCCCCTATCTACTTACTGTATTTCTCTCTCTCTTTCTCTCTCTCCCTCTCCCTCTATCTACCTACCTTTTTTTTTTTTAATTGCATCTTCAAAACCTGGCTGCGTCTTATACTCCACAAACTACAGTATATAGATTTTATCATTGGTAGCCACTAAGGCCATGACACTCATAAGACCCTCAGCCCAACCCAATTGCATTTCCTCCAGATGGGAGAATAGCTATTCTGAAATGTTTTTTCAGCCTCAGAATAACAATAAAGGTACAAGTGAGCCAGCAGTGTGCAGCAGCTGCCAAAAAAGCCAACACAGTTCTAGGCTGCATCAACAGAGGGATAGAATCTAGATCGCGTGAAGTGTTAATGCCACTGTATAGTGCCTTGGTAAGGCCACACTTGGAATACTGCATACAGTTTTGGTCGCCACGATGTAGAAAAGACGTGGAGACTCTGGAAAGAGTGCAAAGAAGAGCAACCAAGATGATTAGAGGACTGGAGACTAAGACATATGAAGAACGGCTGCAGGAGCTGGGTATGTCTAGTTTGATGAAGAGAAGGACCAGGGGAGACATGATAGCAGTGTTCCGATATCTCAGAGGGTGCCACAAAGAAGAGGGAGTCAAACTTTTCTCCAAGGCACCTGGGGGCAGGACAAGGAGCAATGGGTGGAAACTAACCAAGGAGAGAAGCAACTTAGAACTAAGGAGAAATTTCCTAACAGTAAGAACAATTAACCTCTGGAACAGCTTGCCTCCAGCAGTTGTGAATGCCCCAACCATGGAAGTCTTTAAAAAGATGTTAGACAGCCATTTGTCTGAAATGGTATAAGGTTCCTGCCCATGCAGGGGGTTGGACTAGAAGACCTACAAGGTCCCTTCCAACTCTGCTATTGTATTATTGTATTATTGTATTATTGTAAGTCAAATAACATATTGAATGTATTTAATAATAAATAGTGAAAAATATGATTAGTATTCCTCTTTTTCTTCCTCTCCTGAACTTCTGTAGATACAAAAGAAATATAAGGTGATATTATGATGTGTTTATAAAACTACATATTCTAGAAAGTAGAAGGGATATGTTGCTGCTAAGTGCCTATCTTGCTAAGAGCTTTGTTGGTACAACACTCCTTAGAATATTAACAATTCTAGGAGCTGTTCTGAGAGGATTCTAACAGAACACAGGATGAGAAGCAATTTCAACAACACTCTGGTAGCCCACCCACTCTAAGAGAAGAGGGCTCAATAATCACCCATAGAATCTTCTCACAACAGCTACTTTTAGTCTGGCAGCATCACTTTCTATCTATGTGAGGGATAGGGAAAGAGATAAGGGAAGCCCTAAAGTGAGCAGTAAAACAAGATTCCAGAGGCCCCACACTGGCCTTCCAACAAGACTGGGAAAAGAACTACCATGTTTAACTTTTCTTTCTTGAAAAACGTGAATGAAATAATTGTTTACACCATTAATAAACATTGTAAGCCACCTGGAATTATCTATATGTGAGTTGGGTAGCTGTAAAAATTTGTTTAATCTATATAAATAAAAATGTAAAATAGTTTGTACAAAGCCGCTAATCTCAAAAACTACTGAACCAATTTACACCAAATTTTGACACAATGTTCCCAAGGACTTCCGATAATGGAATACATACTCATTTTGTGCCTAGCACATGTGTGTCATGTGCAAGGTACACAAATGTAAAATGTCCCCACTGATCAGTGTTCTTTTTTGTAAAGCAATTTTATTGGTTTTACAATTTTATAGGGATAAGGGTATGTAGGGTACAATAGATTTTAGAGCTTTCTTGTCGGAGATGGTGGTCGTTTCCGAGACTTCATACAAAAACAATTTCAATAAAAGGTGGAAAGGGATACATACATATTATATCATAAACTCATGCATTCAATCATTTGTTTTTGTTAACATCCATTAAGGAATTACTATATATAAAAGAAAAAAATCATTTTTGTGATCTGAGTCACTTTGCTATAGTTTCTTCTTCTTCCTTCCCGCCAGTGGGTGGAGCCACGGCCCCTCCCGCTCCCATATCGTCCTCCAGGATTGAGGAATGTTTTTTAAGAAAGGCTTCTGCCTCTCCTATTGTTTTAATTATTCTACCCCCCTCCCAGAACATCAACATTCCTTCGGGCATTAACCATTTGAACCACACCCCTTTTTTGTACAATTTTTTTTGATAAGAAGGAATACTTCCTTCTTATTTCTTGCATTTTTTAAGGAATCTGTTTCAGAATGCAATTTCTTTTTGCTGGTGCATCAAAGGGCCTTCTCGCTGCGCTCTCAGGATCTCATCCCTTGTTGACCTTCTTACAAATTTAATATGTATCTCTCTGGGTACATCATTTATTCTGGCAAATGCTGAATTTATTCTATAAATCAGGTCTATGTCCCCCCAGATATATTCTTTACTTTCTTTGGTATATTCTGCTAAAATTGTGCTCATTAAATCTTTCAAGTTTTCTGAATTTGATTCAGGAACATTTTGAAACCTTAAAAAGTAAGACATTCTTTCAAAATCCATTCTAGACATATGACCAGCCATATCTGTTAATTCTTTTTGAAATTCCCTTATCTCTTCCCTCATCACAACTGTCCCACCCTCCAGCCCATCAATTTTTGTTTGTTATGTTATTGCTCTTTGTGCCTCCAACAGTTCCAGTCTTGAGCTTATCATGTCTTTCCAGATCTGCTTTATTTTCTGCATTATGCTTTGAAGCATTTCATCTATTGATACTTGCTGAGTGTCCTCTCCTGCTGCCTCTTTTTGCAACATTGCAGTGATTTTTGTTTGTTGAGGGAGAGGACTGGCTTTTGTAGAAGCAGGGGCGGCAAAGGATTTTCCAGTCAAAGGCTTTCTTGCTGTCATAGTTAAAGTTTTAAATTCTTATTGTTAAAGATGGCGTCTGGTGGATGAACAGTCCGTGAGGTCCAAGAAAAGACAAAGTCTGTATTAAAGTTCAAAATGGGTGTTGTATAAAGTCCAGAGAAACAATTGCAAACTCCAATCCAACAAAAAAAAGAAGGGCACACAATGGGAGAGACACTGAGAATCGCTTGAGTTAGCTCTACATATAATTTTTTTACTCTTGTAAAATTGAAGGAATGTTCAGATCTCAAAGAAGGTTTTCTGCTGGGAGCAAAGAAGCGCCATTTTTCTGCCACTTTGGCGGTCGTGAAGAATTTGTAAAGATTCCATTTCCACTCTAACGAGGCTCGGATACAAAGTCTCAAAGAGCAATTCCATATATGGTAATACTTTCACTTTTAACTTGTAGAGAGTCGGATGTTAGTTTTCTCTCTCTCCCCGAGCCTGGGGAGCATTTTAAAATGCCGCTTTTTTTTCTGAGGGAGGGGGGTTTCTGCAAACTCCCCCCTCTATTTTTCTTTTTAAGAGGTTGAATACATCAAGTCAAAAACTTACAGTCCACAGAGTCAATGCTGAGCCTCGGTACGATCCTCCGGCTCTGGCATTTCAGCCCGTCTTTTAAGCGTACATAGTTCCAGCGTTCCTTCGGTGAGAGGGCTTTCCCCCCCGCAGTCTGTCCTCCGGCTCCTGGGGCGACGCGGGAACGACCCCCCGACCGCTGTTGAGGTGGGGGTTTCACTGTCGGCCGCCCGTACAGTGGGGGCTCCCTGCAAGATCCCCCTGCCCCCGAAGGCGCCCACTGGAGAAACCAAGCGGCGGACGTGTCCAAAACATGTCCGTCGCGTCCTGAAGCCAGAAAAGATCTCCTCCATTGATCAGGTTTTTACCTCCCTGTAACTCCTCCCACCCAGCTGTTGCATCAGGCATGGAGGCGGATAGAGAGAGGTAGAGAGAGGGCTACAGAGAGAGAGGGAGAAAAACAGTAGGTAGGTAGGTAGGTAGATAGAGGGAGAAATGAAGAAATACAGTAGGTAGGTAGGTAGGTGGATAGAGAGGGAGAAATATAGTAGGTAGGTAGGTGGATAGAGAGGGAGAAAATACAGTAGGTAGGTAGGTAGGTAGGTGGATAGATAGAGAGGGAGAAATACAGTAGGTAGGTAGGTGGATAGAGAGGGAGAAAATACAGTAGGTAGGTAGGTAGGTGGATAGATAGAGAGGGAGAAAATACAGTAGATAGGTAGAGGGATAGATTGAGAGGGAGAAATACAGTAGGTAGGTGGGTAGGTAGGTAGGTAGAGGGATAGATAGAGAGGAGAAATACAGTAGGTAGGTAGGTAGGTGGATAGATAGAGAGAGAGAAATACAGTAGGTAGGTAGGTGGATAGATAGAGAGGGAGAAATACAGTAGGAAGGTAGAGGGATAGATAGAGAGAAATACAGTAGGTAGCAGTGGTGGGTTTCTGCAGGCTCGCACCTACTCGCGAGAGCCGGTTGGTGAAATTTAGAGAACCGGTGAGAGGGGATTCCACCGGCGTACCTGGAAGTAAATCTGGCCCGCCGCTGCCAGTGACCCAACGGGAAGGAAAGGAAAGGGAAGGAAGGAAGGAAGGAGAGAAAGAAAGAAAGAAAGAAAGAATTTATCATCACAATTGAGTCCTAAATTTTGGTTGCTAAGCAAGAGCGTTGTTAAATGAGTTTCACCACATTTTAAAAGGTGGCCACTCCCACCCTGTCACATGACTGCCAAGCCACGCCCACAAAATAGGCCACACCTACAGAGTAGGTTCTAAAAAATTTGAAACCCACCACTGGTAGGTAGGTAGGTAGAGGGATAGATAGAGAGGGAAAAACACGGTAGATAGGTAGGTAGAGGGATAGAGAGAAAGGGAGAAATACAGTAGGTAGGTAGGTTGGTGGTTATACAGTGGTTGTGTGTACACAGTTTAGTTGGCCGTTTAACCAGACTGGGCCACAGCAACGCGTGACCGGGTACCCCTAGTAAATAATAAATAAATGAAATGCATGACTCTTTCTATGTCTCAGCAAACAAGTATCTGTCTAAATAAACGTTATTTCAATAGGTAGGAAGAATAAAATGGATGCAACTAATAAACAGAATGCTGTTTATTCCTAATAAACCTGTGTTTGGAAGGATTCTTTCTCTGGCATCTAATTGTAAATTTACTTAGGAGTAAAACACACTATATTCCCAGGGGTTTATCCGTGAAACTTCATTATATATAAAAAAAGATGTATGTATTATGTTCAAGCATAACTCTGGAATGCCTCAAGCAATTTTGACCAAATCTAGTACACACTTACTTACCCTCTAGAGACAAATACTGTGGGGGTAAGAAACCACTGGTGAGTGTGTGCATGTGTGTGTAACTTTGGAAATCCTGGGCCTTTAAGAAGAACGAATACGGCATCCTAGAGCGATATTTGTTCGTCATGTCATGGGAGAGGGGGAGCTTGATTAGGTCAGTACAGAGGGCTTTGATTGACCATGCCATGGCCTAAGCAGATTGCCTGCCCCAACTTCACTGAGGTGGCCAGATATCGCAGGAAACAGTTTAGGCCTGTGTTCCTAGGATAATCCTTCACCCCAACTCAGGCCTAGGCTTTCCTCAAACAGTAGGCCTAAAGGAGCAAAGGGAGCCTGATTAGACCAGTACAGAGGCTTTTGATTGAGCTAACAAGATCGTCCACCTCACAGCATTCTCAGGATTATCCTTTGCCCCAAATCATTGTGTGGTATAGAAATCTAAATGCTATAGCTTTTGCCAAATCTTTTGCAAGATACTAGCTTCTTTGCCAGAAAGCAGCAACTGACTTCTAAATCTACATTTCCAGATTCTATTAAGCCAAGCTAATATAAAAACAGCATTATATTTTAACATACATTGGAAAATATGATCTCCTGAACTGGATATATTAAGAAAATCTGGAATGTCAGGTATTCATGTGCAAATTCTTATATTCCCTTCCCAAATTGCAGCGTTGCTAGATTTTTCAGAAAGGACTTATGACTGAGCAGAGCTAGATCTAATTTTTCAAATCCAAAAATATTCCTTTGCTTTGTATGTCCTGAATTCTAGCAAAGCATTCCAGGGAAAATACTCCATCCCTTCTTCATACACTTTATCCAATTCAGTTAGAGAGGAATAATACTTTTATTGCTTTATGTTTTATTTTAGATTCCATGCTATTTTAATTATATCATGCTCTAGCAGAGGCTTTATTAATTTATAAAACATTTCTGTTTCTAAAAAGAGCCATTTGTCCATAGGTTACTGCAGTTTTTTTGACTATTCTTCAAATAGTAAATTGTACAGTAAACAGTAAATTGATCCAATTGAAATACAAATGCAAAAGCTAAACTAAAAAAGCCTCCAATCTGTTAGAATCAGATAGATAGAAAAATGATGGGAAATTTCATCCACATATATGCAACAGAAACATACAATGAATATACACTGAAAGGAAGATCTGCTCCCTTTTGTAATAGGTGTTCCAGTACTCCAGAACTGGAAAAGATTTTTTTTTGCTTTTTTCTAGTTTTTCCCCCTTTCTTTTCCTATTCCCTACTAGAACTATTTCTATTGTTGAACAATGAAATAAGATGATGAGATTATCAGATGTTTTACACATGAATGTGGATATTCAAATGCATTCTGATCTTCTTCAAAAATTCTTAAAGAGAAATACTCCTGAGTTGCATACTGAAGCTACTTACGTTTTCTTTGAAGTACCTTCAGTTCCTTTTTCTTCTTCTGAAGCCCTGGTTAAAAGAAAAATTAAAACAATTTAAGTATTATTCTGGAAGCAGTTGAATATATCATCTTCACCTGGTCAGCCTGGCCTAGTCATTTATCTGTTTATTTATTCAATTTAATTGCCACCCCTCTTTTTTAAGCAACTCTGGAAGGCTTACAGCATAAAAGATAAATATTTCTAAGATTATAAAATTGCTATAATCAAAGACAAAGTTAATAAATAAAAGATAACAAGATGGGGAGAGATGGAGGAGGATGTACAGTGGGAGAAATGTGGGGTTGTCTCTTAATTCACCAACCACCTCCAGTGAGATGCTCTCCTGTTGGGGCCCCTAGCCATCGACCAGAGCCAGGCCTTCAGGTCCTTATGGAAGGTCAGAAAGGTGGAAGCTGATCTCACCTCAGGAGATAAGAGGGGAGGGGCCATAGCAGAAGTGGTCCTTCTCCTGGTCTTTGCCAGCCAAAATTCCTTGATCATCTGGACTTGCAGTTTGCCTCTTCTGCTGGCATGAGTGGGGTGGGCTGGCTTCAATGGGGTGAGACTGTTCCTCAAGTAAGCTGGATCTATGCCATGTAAGTCTTTAAGGATAATAATCAATGCTCTGAACTGCATCCCCAAGCAAACCAGCAACCAGTGCGGTTCATAGAGCAGTGGTGTAACAGGGGCCCCAAGAACTGTGTGTGTTGCAGCAGCACTTGCACCAGTAGACCCTTGTATCTAAGCTTGCTTTTTGTATGGTCCTCCATGCCCTGGATCTATTGTTTTAGTCCTTTCTTTTCAAATACTACTGCTGTTAGACTTGCCAAAAGATGTCTTTAATCTCACCGTGTGGTCTTTTCTGCTGGGTTTGGAAGAAAGTCAACTTCATATTTAAGCCTTCTTATCCAAGCCCCGCCCAAATGGGAACATACTTTGCAGGTAAATGAAGAGGTCAATCCTCTTTTCTGCCCAGCATACAAGCCCTGTGCAAGGCATGTCTCCAATCCTCCATTGTGCCAGCAAACAAATCAATTTTGTAGCATCCTTAACTCAGTTCACTTACAGCTATAGAGAGTAAGAGGATTTCATAAAATCTTTCTCAATGGGCACGAAAATTAAGCCTTATTGGTAGAGAGGCAATCTCTGCTGCTCGAATTTGGGCAGCAAATTATTTTGGGAGTTTCCTGCACTCAGCTAGGAACTCTCATTTGGGTTCGTGAAGAAGGGAGGCTTGGAAAGAATGCTGATTTTTACCTTGTATTTTCAACCAGGTTAGCAAGTGCAAGAATGAGAAGCATTCTCTGCTTTCTAGTTCTGCTGCTCCTGATCTAAATTTTTAACTCAAAATGCTCTTAGAATCTGAAATATTTCAGCAACTAAAATGGACCCTTCATTTTTGTGTGTGATGATTCACACACAAAATCATCACACACCAAGCCACCCTCACAGGAAAAGGTAGGAATTATTTTGGAATTTTTACAAATATAAACCCCTGCCCTCCCTTTGCCAGTCACCCCCTTTTCCCAGGGTGAGTGAGCAGCATGCTTACTTACCTTTGGTTAGCTGAGCAGAGTAGGCGAGATGCAGAGGCAATTGGCGAAGTGTGTAGCTGGGCAGCGTGGTGATGTGAAGGTATATATAGGGCTCGGATGGGTGGGGCGAACATCGAGCTAGTGAGCATCGAGTGAGTGTCTTGCGGGCAGGGCAAGCGAGTGTTATGCAGGAGGGAGAGGTGAGCGAGCGGCAATAGGGGAACCGGTTCGGGGGCGTGGCCAGCCAGTCAGCGCTACCGGTTTTCCAACCTTGGACAAATTGCTGACATCAGTTTGTGCAAACCGACGTGAAGTGGTGCAAACTGGCTGAATACTACCTTTGCCTCCCAGCTCTAGAAGCATCCTGCAGGCCAAAAACAGACAAAAACGGCTCATTTTTTGGCCAGAAAAGGGCTGTTTTTATCCATTTTTGGCCTCCTGGGGTGTCTGTACATTCCCCCTCTCTCAACTCCAGAAGCATTCTACATTTGACCAAACATTTTTTGGTCAAAAATGGACTATTTTTGCTCATTTTGAGGCCACTGGGGTATCTGCACCCCGTATTTCAGGCCTCCTAGCTCCAGAATGTCTCTGCAAGACAAAATTGTTGACCTTACCTTTCAGTTCCAGGTTTTGGGGCTCACAAACGTAAGTCCTGCATTCGGCTGAAGTGTGGGTGGGACGATGTGAGCAGGGCACCCTCGTGGTCCTGCACAGGCTGGATCAATAGCTTTGGTGGAAAGCATGTGGCCCATGGGTTGTAGATTGAGGACCCATGTTCTATGTTAATGAACAATCCTTGACAGAATGTACTACTCAGTCCATCTCTGGAGATGTTCCACAAATGGGAGCCTATTCAGACCTAACAAAGAAGAGATAAATGTTTTAGAAGAATAGAAATTCAAAAAGCTTTAAGCCTTTCAAAAGCCTTGCTGAATCATTTGAGGGAGAATATTCCATAAGGAAGGGACAGCCACAGCCATTGGAAGAGGGCAACACCTCAAGTAAAGGTCCTGAAGTATACCTGCCCTATTTGAGTAGTAAGATGGGTAGGGAGAAGTGGCCCTGCAAACAACCAGTTCCCCAGGTTCCCATGTAGGGAAAAGGAAGGGAGAAGAGGGAAGGGAAGGGAAAGGAAAGGGAAAAATAAAGACAAGAGAAAAGAGAAGAAACAATATCTTGCACTAGCTTAAGGGTACTGTACATGTTTTCCTCTTCTGAGGACTTTTCATCATGTAATTTATCAATCATGTCTTTTGTCTATTTCCTCTATAGTTTGATACATATCTTTAAACTGGTGGGATTTATCCAAATTTGTCCAAATTTATATTATATTACTGCAATACACCATACATGGAGCTTCTAGTGTCCTTGAAGGCAATTCAGATGCTACAACAGGTCCAAAAAGCAGTGGCAAGTGCACTATTGGGTATTCCTACATTTGCCCACATTATACCTCTGCTATATGAGCTGTGCTGTTTCCAGCTTCCTTCTGGATGCAATTCAAGATGCTGGCTGTCATCTTTAAATCCTTACATGGCAGGGACCAGGATGTTTATGAGATCAATTCTCCCTATTCATCCTACCACTCAAATAGGATAGGTATGTTCCAGGTCCTTTCTCTGAAATCTTGTCCTCATTCAGTGTCTGTCCCTAGGGAATACTCTCCCCCAAATGATTCAGGAATCCCCCTCTTTTAAGCTTTTGGAAGGCTTAAAGCCTTTTTTGTATTTTGTACATATTTTGTACTTCTACCAATTAATGTGAGTAGCCAGTGAACTTAGTAGTTAGTAGCCATAATTAAAAGTATTCCCCAGTCCTAGCATTCCTAAACTTTGCAAGTGGTGTTGGACTTAATATGTTAATGAATTCATTTTAGTTATGATCTATGAAATAAATGTACTGTTTGCCTTAATGTGGTTTGGCTTTTATCAATTATTTTGTTTCCTTACATGAACCCAGCCTTTCATATTTTCTCCAAAAGGAGAAAATCATGTAATTACTCATGAGCATCTTAAGATGGCTTTGCTGCAAAACCCAGGTGTCGCCTGCACAATAGAGAATGTATGTGTGCACCCTGGGTCTCATCTTCATTGCATTTCAAGTGCAGCTTTTCCTAAATGCCTAAGCAGACTCTTCTTCCTCCCCCTCCCCTACAGTCTTTGATTCTTGCACACATTCATTTAATTTATGTATTCTCATTCTGCTTCATATTCTCATTCTGCTTAATACATAACATAAATATAAACAAATATTTCCTTAGCATTGGTACCAGAAGCTGGTTCTGGTGCCAATGTTCCTGTCTCTTCTACATCTGGAGAGACTGTTTGGGGGAGAGTATTCCATAAGGTGGGGACAGCCAGAGGAAAAGACACTTCCAAGCTTCCACTAAAGGGCAAGACTTCAGGGAAAGGACCTGGAGCGTACTTACCCTATTTCTGTGATAGGTGCGCAGGGAGAACTGACCCTGCAAATATCCTGGTCCCTGCCATGTAGGGATTTAAAAGTGACAATCAGCACCTTGAATTACATCCAGAAGGAAGATAACATATACAACAGAGGTATAACATAAGCAAACATCGAAACATCCAATAGAGCATGTGTTACTGCTTTTTGTAGCATCTGAGTTGCCTTCAAGGGCACTTGAAGTGATCTTCAAGAGCAGCTCCATATGAAGTACATTATAGTAATATACATTTGGACAAATCCAAATATGCCCAAATAATTTTGTAATGAAAAAAATAAAAATGTCCTCCATCTCACAAAATGGGACTATTTGCTCTGTAATTTTACTTCAGCCCTGTCATGTGGGGTAATTTACTGGAGAAAACAAAGATATATTGGAAGAGTTAGTGTTACAAGGAAGACAGGCCATCAAAGAACATGACGGCTGGACACATCAAACCTGACATTAGCCAAAGCAAACAAGATCGGAAGACATGGAGAAACCTGGCCCATAGAATCAAGAAGAATTGGACACAACTGAATGCATCATGATCAGCAAGATAATATTTTTTCAGTTTTTAAAAAAATATTTAAAATATTTTTAAATAGGAAAAAGAACAGGAAGGGAAGGGAGGGGAGGGGAGGGAAGGGAAAGGAAGAGAGGGGAAGCGAAGGAAAGGAAAAATAAAGAGAAGAGAAGGAGAAGAATCAATACCTTGTGCTAGCCCAAGTGTATATGTTTAACTCTTCTGAGGACCCTTCATAATGCAGTTGATCAATCATGCTTTTTTTCTTTATTTTCTCTATGGGTCGACACATATCTTTAAACCAAGGAGGCTCAAATGCTGCTGCTAAAGTCTGAGCATGTGGAAAGGATATTAAAAGTGATCATAACATTTCACTTTGAGGTTTTAATTTTCACATTCCATTATCATTTTATTTATATCTCAATTTCAAATTCCAGTTCCTGGAATGGAACTGAGGATCTAGCTGAAGGAATATATCGCTAGCAAATTAAAGTAATTGTTAACATCTAATTAGTTGTCCAGTTAGACAAACACTAGTTTTATCACATATGGTAGAGAATCATGGAACATATTTTGTACTTCTTCCAATTAATGCAAGTAGCCTGTAAACCTAGTAATTAGTAGCTGCAGTTAAAATCATTCACCTTCCAGTTTCAGTCAATTCATTGTCTAAATAAGCAGAGAATGAATGGTTTGAAAGAATTGACCTGACTAAGTCAGAACAAACTGATGCATTTGTTACTTCAAGATTGAATCATTCTCTATGGGGGAGGCGGGGTGATGGTTGTGGTGGTTTTACGGCAGATAAAATGCTGTAATAAACAGGCAACCTCTTGTGGATATCAAGCCTGAAGGAATTGCATTGACCACTGATATGTTACTGAGCTGCATATAAATTATTAGTTATAATATATAAATCCTTAAGGAATTGAAGACCTGAGGTCTGGTGGAGTACTTCCCATTACCAGGAATTAGTTAGATGAGGAGATGTCATGTCATCCAATGTCAGTCATGTCTCACTCAACATCCAAGAAAGGAATCCCCAACTTCAATTTTTTAGAGAAAAGGTACTTTCACTGGATATGAAAGGAAAACAGTGATAGTGAAGTAAGATCTGAAACAAAAAGTCATGAACTTGTACATATCAAACGTTTACGCAAATCCCTCTGCCCAGTTACCCCAGCTCAATGTCCAATCTCCGACCCCCAAGAGCGTCATGTGGGATGCATCTTCAGGTAGCCTCATTCAGTATGCAGAGACAGTTGGGCTTGACTAAAACCAAACACGAGCCTCCAGCCTGCACAGAAGATGCTGAGAACAAAACTCCCTCTTTCGTGATGTCTCCACCAGCATGATTCCTCTCAAAAATACTGTGAGCCCCCTCCCTCCCTGTTACTATGGCAGCCGATAGCAAGCAAGCGATATAGAGTCTGATATTCGGTCCTCTTGCAGAAAGGACACAACAGGATGATCATGACTAGCAATATCATATTTTTTCAGGTTTTTTTTAAAATATGTACCAAGGGGAAAAAAAGAACAGGAAGGGATGGGAAGGGAGGGCAGGGAAGGAAAAAGGAAGCGGGGAAGAGGAAGGAAAGGAAAGGAAAAGAAAAATGAAGAGAAGAGAAAAGAGATGAAACAATACCTTACGCTAGCCCAAGTGTATATGTTTTCCTCTTCTGAGGAGTCTTCATAATGCAGTTGATCAATCATGCTTTTTTTCTTTATTTTCTCTATGGGTCGACACATATGTTTAAACCAAGGAGGCTCAAATGCTGCTGCTAAAGTCTGAGCATGTGGAAAGGATATTAAAAGTGATCATAACATTTCACTTTGAGGTTTTAATTTTCACATTCCATTATCATTTTATTTGTATCTCAATTTCAAATTCCAGTTCCTGGAATGGAACTGAGGATCTAGCTGAAGGAATATATCGCTAGCAAATTAAAATAATTGTTAACATCTAATTAGTTGTCCAGTTAGACAAATACTAGTTTTATCAAATATGGTAGGGAATCATGGAACATATTTTGTACTTCTTCCAATTAATGCAAGTAGCCTCAGTGGCGTAGCGTGGGTTGTCAGCACCCGGGGCAAGGCAAGTAATTTGCGCCCCCTACTGCTGCTGCTGCCGCCTCCGGGCGCCCCGCGCGCGGCGTCCTGCTTCTCCCACCTTTCTGCCGCCGAATCCTTTTGTTAAAGAGGCTGGAGCCGCCGAGCGTCGTTCATAGCGGCGCTAGCCGAGGCTGAGGACTTGGCTGGGGGCTCCTCCGGCATTTGCCTCAGCTGCCGCCGCCGCTGCCAGCACTCTCATGCGGGCTTGAAGGATGGCAGCGGCGAGGAGTCGGCATGACAATGCGAGGGGGGCACCCTCCGCTCCCGAGGTGGCCGCCTCACCTGACGCTGCCAGCCGCCCCAGCCCGGAGGGACGGCGACTCGACCCTTCTGAGCATGTGCGAAGCCTTTCCCTCGGCCGCCTTCCTTTCGAGGGCCCGCACATGAGCACTGAGGAGCAGCGAAGCCGTTTCGTGGCCGGAGCCAAGCAAGGCTTGTGTGGAACCGAAGCCGAGCAGAGTTCTTGTCTTCGTCTTTGCTGCCGCCACCGCCGCAACTTTAGACACTCCCGAGTTTGGCTTTTTCGGGAAAGTGCTGCTGTAGCAGTGGTGCCCTTCGCTTTGCCCACGAGAAGGACCATCGGGCGACAGTCAATATATCTCTACAGTTTTAGCAACAAGGCGCCCGCGTGGCAAGGAAGTGTTGGGGTCCATGGTTGCAGCATCTACGGGAACTAACTTTAAAGGAGAGAAAGGGAAACTTTCCCTTTTCCTTCTTTTTAACGGGAATTCCTCCCCTCCGCCGCAAAATATAGGGTGAAGGAGCTAATTCTCGGAATAGTATCCCCTAGATAGGAGCGTACTCAAAGCTGTAAGGTGTGTATTCAACAGTTGAATACACCCCTTACAGCTTTGAGTACGCACCCCCCCCCTCCACAGTGGGCGGCGACCCAGCGGCTCGGATCGGATTCGCACAGCCAGCACTGCAGAGAGAGTGAGTGAGCCAGGCAGGGGCAGAGAGCTGCGAGTGCGAGCGCCCCCCCCAGATGTTGCGCCCGCTGCGGCCGGGCCCCCCTGCACCCCCCACGCTACGCCTCTGAGTAGCCTGTAAACCTAGTAGTTAGTAGCTGCAGTTAAAATCATTCACCTTCCAGTTTCAGTCAATTCATTGTCTAAATAAGCAGAGAATGAATGGTTTGAAAGAATTGACCTGACTAAGTCAGAACAAACTGATGCATTTGTTACTTCAAGATTGAATCATTCTCTATGGGGGAGGCGGGGTGATGGTTGTGGTGGTTTTACGGCAGATAAAATGCTGTAATAAACAGGCAACCTCTTGTGGATACCAAGCCTGAAGGAATTGCATTGACCACTGATATGTTACTGAGCTGCATATAAATTATTAGTTATAATATATAAATCCTTAAGGAATTGAAGACCTGAGGTCTGGTGGAGTGCTTCCCATTACCAGGAATTAGTTAGATGAGGAGATGTCATGTCATCCAATGTCAGTCATGTCTCACTCAACATCCAAGAAAGGAATCCCCAACTTCAATTTTTTAGAGAAAAGGTACTTTCACTGGATATGAAAGGAAAACAGTGATAGTGAAGTAAGATCTGAAGCAAAAAGTCATGAACTTGTACATATCAAACATTTACGCAAATCCCTCCGCCCAGTTACCCCAGCTCAATGTCCAATCTCCGACCCCCAAGAGCGTCATGGGGGATGCATCTTCAGGTAGCCTCATTCAGTATGCAGAGAAGTTGGGCTTGACTAAAACCAAACACGAGCCTCCAGCCTGCGCAGAAGATGCTGAGAACAAAACTCCCTCTTTCGTGATGTCTCCACCAGCATGATTCCTCTCAAAAATACTGTGAGCCCCCTCCCTCCCTGTTACTATGGCAGCCGATAGCAAGCAAGCGATATAGAGTCTGATATTCGGTCCTCTTGCAGAAAGGACACAACAGGATGATCATGACTAGCATGATCATATTTTTTCAGGTTTTTTTTAAATATGTACCAAGGGGAAAAAAAGAACAGGAAGGGATGGGAGGGGAGGCCAAGGAAGGAAAAAGGAAGCGGGGAAGAGGAAGGAAAGGAAAGGAAAAGAAAAATGAAGAGAAGAGAAAAGAGATGAAACAATATCTTACGCTAGCCCAAGTGTATATGTTTTCCTCTTCTGAGGAGTCTTCATCATGCAGTTTATCAATCATGCTTTTTTTCTTTATTTTCTCTATGGGTTGATATATATCTTTAAACCAAGGAGGCTCAAATGCTGCTGCTAAAGTCTGAGCATGTGGAAAGGATATTAAAAGTGATCATAACATTTTACTTTGAGGTTTTAATTTTCACATTCCATTATCATTTTAATTGTAATTGTAATTGTATTTGAATTTGTATACCGCCCTTTCTCCCTTACGGGACTCAGGGCGGTGAACAGGCAATGATAAAAAACAATAATAAAAACATCAATATAAATACCTATGCTAAAAATAAATTAAATACTAAGCCTGCTCTAAAATGCACAATAAAACCCCCAATAAAACCAGATTAAAAGCTACACCAGGCCGGCCGTATGAAAAAGATGGGTCTTCAGGGCTCGGCAGAACAGGTGCAGGTCCGTACCTGTGCGGAGGTCAGGGGGCAGGTCGTTCCAGAGGGCAGGAGCTGCCACAGAGAAGGCTCTCCCCCTAGGGGTCGCCAGCCGACATTGACTGGCTGACGGCATCCTGAGGAGGCCCTCTCTGTGGGAGCAGACTGGTTGAAGGGAGGTATTTGGTAGGAGGTCTTGCAAGTACCTAGGTCCCTTGCCATGGAGCGCTTTAAAGGTTGTTACTAGCACCTTGAAGCGCACCCGGAAAGCCACAGGCAGCCAGTGCAGCTTGTGCAGGAGAGGTGTTACATGGGAGCATCTGGAGGCTCCCAGAATCCCCCTAGCTGGAGCCTCCGGGTGCACCTCAAGGGAATCCCCATGTAGAGAGCGTTACCGTAGTCCAGGTGGGAGATGAAGAGGGCTTGAGTGACCGTGCATAAAGCATCATGGTCCAGAAAGGGGCGCAACTGGCGTATCAGACGAAGCTGATAAAAAGCCCCCCTGGCCACCGCTGTCACATGATCGTCCAAGGACAGCCGAGTATCCAGGAGGACGCCCAAGTTGCAGGCCCTCTCCGTGGGGGCTAATGATACACCCCCGATAGCCAGAGATGGAGCCAACTGACTATGCCGTGACGCCGGAAACCACAGCCACTTGGTCTTGGATGGGTTGAGTCGAATTTGTATCTCAAATTCAAGTTTCAGTTCCTGGAATGGAATGGAGGATCTAGCTAAAGGAATATATGGCTAGCAAATTAGAGCAATTGTTAACTCCTAATTAGTTGTCCAATTAGACAAACACTAGTTTTATCTCATATGGTAGAGAATCCTGGAACATATTTTATACTTCTGTCAATTAATGCAAGTACCGTATTTTTTGGAGCATAAGATGCACCAAAGTATAAGATGCATCCAGGTTTTGAAGAGGCAAAACCTAGTTATGAAAGGAAAACACTGAAAGTGAAGCAAGATCTGAAGCAAAAAGGCATGAACTTGTACATATCTGGCGTTTACCCAAATTCGTCTGCCCAGTTACCTCAGCCCAATGTCCCATCCTCACCCCAAGGGTGTCATGCCTGGTGCATCTTCAGGTTGCATCATTCATGCTGGTATGCAGAGACAGTTGTCCGTGACCAAACCCAAACACGAGACTTCAGCATGCACAGAAGACGATGAGAACAAAACTCCCTCTTTTGAGATGTCTCCACCAACACGATTCCTCTCCCAAATGCCCTGAGCCTCCTCCCTCCCCGTTACTTTGGAAGCCGATAGCAAGCAATATAGAGGCTGACATTCAGCCTTCCTGCAGAAAGGACACAACTGAACACATCATGATCATCATGATCATATTTTTCAGGTTTTTAAAAAAAATATGTGCCAAGGGGGGGGAAAAGTATGAGAAGGGAAGGGAGGGGAGGGAAAGGAAAGCAAAAATAAAGAGAAAAGAGAAGAAACAATACCTTGCACCAGCTAGTGTACTGAATATGTTTTCCTCTTCTGAGGACTATTCATCACGTAGGTAATCAATCATATCTTTTGTCTATTTCCTGTATATGTTAATACATATTTTTAAACCAAAGAGGCTTTTCATATGATGATGCTGAAATCTGAGGAAAGGATGTTAAAAATGATCATAACATTTCAGTCTGTGGTTTTAAGTTTCACATCCCATTATCCTTTTATTTATATCTCAAATTCCAGTTCCTGGAATAGAATGGAGGATTTAGCTGAAGTAATATGTGGCTAGCAAATTAGAGCAATTATTAACTCGTAATTAGGTGTCCAATTAGACAAACACTAGTTTTATCTCATATGACAGAGAATCCTACAACATATTTTGTACTTCTACCAAAATGTTAGTAGCCAGTAAACGTAACAGTTAATAGCTATAGTTAAAGTATTCTCCAAGCCCTAGCATTCCTAAACTTTGCAAGTGTTGTTGGGCTTAATATTTTATTTAGTTGGTTTAGCTATGCTATATGAAATAAATGCATAGTTTGCCTTAATGTGGTTTGGCTTTTATCAATTCATTTGGTTGATACAACTCTGGTTTAAGTGAGTTAGAACATTCATATTTGGGAATATTTTTTCAAGTATTATGATTGATTTGGTCCTGTGGGCTCAGAGTATAAATTATAGGCATTTGCCTGCTGTTCCTTAGTTCCAGTTTTGAGTCAATAAATGCTTTGTAACTGCTGGTCTGCTTCTTGCCTACTGAAGCCCATTATACAATAGTAAGTCATCTAGAAGTCACAAATGCAGGGCAGGATGGGTTCAACTTTATACATACCGTATTTATTCGAGTATAACGCGCACACGTGTATAACGCGCACCCCTAATTTTCGATTAAAAATCGGTATAAAAAAAACGTTTTTTTTTCTTCGCCCTCGTGTACAGTGAGCGGCTGCAGCCCGGAAAAGGCACAGTGCGAACTCACAATTCGCCTGCGCCCTCAATGGACTGGCCCTCGTTTATAACGCGCACCCAAACTTTGATTTCTTTTTTTGGTAGAAAATTTTGCGCGTTATACTCGAATAAATACGGTAAATAAACATCTCTTTTGCTCGACAATAGACATGGGAATAATACAGAGAAATGGCATTTTGAGAAGTTCCACGAATGGGAGTCTCTATTTCAGACCTGACAAAAAAGAGACAAATATTTTAGCAGAATAGCAGTCAAAAAGAACTCTGCTGACACTAAGATTAACTCAGTCCCAGAAAATATATTGGGGCAAAAGAAAGTTCTAAGTTAAAGACAGACTGTACTACACACTCCATAATTGGAGATGTTTCACTAATGGGAGTCTCTATTTCAGACTTGTCAAAAAACAAAAAGACTTTGTAACAGAACAGAGATGAAAAAGAAATCATCTGTGGCTAATCTTGTCTCCCTCCCAGGATGGAAAGGGCAATGGCTCATTTGTTTTGAATCTTCTTAAAACACTGGGAATCCAGTTTTTCACAACCTTAGGAACTTTAAGACATTAATATTAAGTTTGGTTAGGAAATTCTGGGAGTTGACATCCACATGTGTAAAAAGTCCCTGTGATTGAGAAATTCTGCGGTAGATAAAATTGTTCTATGGAATATGGCTAGCATGAGCTCCAATCTATTGGATAATTTTTTCTCAAATTAAACAAGATATCACCTTATCCAATTTGCTTGCCTATGGATATTTGTGTTGCGTTTGTGCTGATAAATAAATAAAAAAGGGAGACTTGTGTGTACTGTAACACTATATATATATATATATATATATATATATATATATATATATATATATATATGTATGTATGTATGTATGTATATATGTATATATGTATATATATATATATGTTACGCTTTTGAGCTGATCAATAAATAAGTTGGGGAGATTAGGATAGATCTATTTCGAGTTTATTAGCTCTCATCAGCTAGCCATACCCTTACTGGGATTCGAACCAGGGCTGTATTACATGCCAGGCGAGAGCCTTGCCATTAAGCCAGCTAGGTTCTCTTCTTGTCAGCTGAGACAGGAGGATAGTTATATATAATTGTTTCCACAACACCCTGTTAAGGCCCCAATTAAGGGAGGAAGCACACTGCTTCCTCCCTTAATTATTCAAAAACGTAACACACACATAAAAAAATTACACAACGGAATTCTTGGCTTTCTGTCTAGATGGTCTCTGGTGATGAGCCGAAAGGCAGAAAAGGAAAATCAGTGTGCTTCCTCCCTAAAAGAAGACAGCGCAGTCGCCTTGCTTGCTTTCCTGCCGGCCGGCCCAGCCCCTGCTGCTGCCGCCGCCGCCGCCGCCGCTAACTGCTGCTCCCAGCTGTCTTCTTTTTCCCTCTGCGAAGGGTGCTGGCCGCTGGCAAAGCGGGAGGCTCGGGAAGGCGGCGGGAGCGCCTTTCCCCCCCTTCCCTTTGCTCAGCCACCTCTTCCCCCCTACGCCTAGCTGCGAGTGGATTCTCCTTGCGTGTTTCCCGCCGCCTGAAGTAGGTTGTGTGTGTGTGCTTTCTTTCTTTTTGGCCGGCGGCTCCTGGCCCGAGCGCTGCTCTTCGGAGTTGTCACGGCAGCAGCGGCCGCAGGTTGCCTTTTCCGCGCGCCTCCTCTCGCGCTCTCTTCGCGCCTCCTCTTCTTCCTCCCCGGCAGAGCCATGGGGCTTCTGTCACAAGGCTCTCCACTCAGCTGGGAGAAGACGCAGCGGCACGCGGAGCACGTGCGCAAACACGGCATCCAGCAGTTCCTGCACATCTACCGGGCCGTCGGGGAGAGGCACAAGGACGTGCTCAAGTGGGGCGACGAGGTGAGCGGCCCACCCCCACCACCCACCCCCATGGAGAAGGGGAAAGGGGGACCCCTTCGGAGAGCCAGCCTGGCTGTCTTCTTTTTCCCTCAGCGAAGCATGGGCGAGGAGGAGGCGGCGCTTCGCTGAGGGAAAAAGAAGACAGCGCAGTCGCCTTGCTTGCTTTCCTGCCTGCCCGCCCCAGCTGGGAGCAGCAGTTAGCAGCGGCGACTTACTTCCGGGTCCACGATCCAAAGGGATCGCTCGGGATCTGGAAATTTTACGAAAGGGCTCGCGCGATCCCGGGCGAACCCTCAGAAACCCACCCCTGCCACACGTATAATGCTACAGGTACTCAGTTTCTTTGAACTGGCCTTTTAAACAGTCTTTGAAGCTGGAGCCAGAGCCGGAGCTATAGCTGCTGGTGGTGCTGCTGGTGGCATTAGGTCCAGTGGTAGGATTCAAATAATTTAACAACAGGTTCTCTGCTCTAATGATTTTTTCCAACAATCAGCTCACCAAACTGCTCAGAAACTTAACCGGTTTTCCTGAAGTGTTGTGAACTGGCTGAATCCCACCACTGATTAGGTCCCTGGAACACAAAATAGAAATAGAGATTAATCCACTATGGTGCCACCGAGAGAACCGGTTCAAGGGCGTGGCAGGCCAAGTTACTACCCACTTGGCCAAACCAGTTTGAACTGGTAGGAACCCACCTCTGGACCAGATGTGGGGAGACCCAACTTCAAATCTCCACAAATGTCATGGAGTCCTCTGAGTGATTTGGTAGAGGTTACTTCCTGGGATAAACCTACCCCACAGGACTCTCCAATATGCCATTTTGAGTTCACAAGAAAAAAATGGTAAAACTTATATTGAACAAATAGAAACAAAAAGTTTCTCTGTGATTTGATCATTCTGAGTATTTGCCGGTCCATGGCTTGGTAGGAACCGGGCCGCAGCGCCAGAGAGGAGGAGGAGGGGGCAGCCCCCTGAGCTGGGCGGCCGGGGCAGGCTAAGGCGAGTGAGTGCGGTGGGCCGGGACAGGGGGCGGGGACGGGGACGCCAGGTTCCTTCATCCGGTGGGTGGGTGAGCGAGCGAGCAAGCAAGCGCAGGCGGGCAAGGAAACTTGCTGCGGCAGCACCCAACAACCTGCCTGCCCGCCGGCTGCGGTTACTCGCTCACTCACCTACCCACCGGACGAAGGAACCTGGCGTCCGGTGGGTGAGCGAGCGAGTGAGTAACTGTGGCCGACTGGCTGGCGGGCAGGTAAGGAAAGTTGCTGCAGCAATGCCCAACAATCCGCTGGCCCACCGGCCCGCCGGCCGCGGTTGGTCACTCACTCGCTTGCTCACCCACCGGACGCCAGGTTCCTTCGTCCGATGGATGGGTGAGAGAGAGAGCGAGTAAGTACAGCCAGCGGGCTGGCGGGCCGGCCAGGCTACTTCCAGGAGCTGAGGAGGCTTGGGGGGGGGGGAGACAGACAGACAGAGAGAGGCACAGACACAGAGAGAGACAGGGAGGGAGGGGGGAATCAGAGAGTGACAGACACACACAGAGAGACAGAGAGTGGGAGGGAGAGAGAGAAAGATAGACAGAGACACAGAATGAGTGATTTAAGTGCCTGAATGCGAGACAGACAGACAGACACACACACACATGGAGTGACAGATGGGCAAACAAAGGAGAGAGAGACAGAGAGAGAGAGAAAAAGAGAAAGAAAGAAAAAGAAAGTGGGAGAGAGAGAAAGAGAGAGAAAGAAAGAGAGAAAGAAAGACAGACGGAGAGAAAGAGAGAAAAAAGAAAGAGAGACAGAAAGGAAAGAAAGAGAAAAAAGAGAGAAAGAGGGAAAGAGAGAGAGAAAGAGAGAGAGAGAAAGAGAAATAGGGAAAGAGAGAGAGGGGGAAAGAGGGAAAGAAAGAGAAAGAAAGAGAAAAAGAAAGAAAGAGAAGGGAAGAGAGAGAGAAAGAGAAAGAGAAATAGGGAAAGAGAGAGGGGGGGAAAGAGGGAAAGAAAGAGAAATAAAGAGAAAAAGAAAGAAAGAGAAGGAAAGAGAGAGAGAGAAAGAGAAATAGGGAAAGAGAGGGGGGGAAGAGGGAAAGAAAGAGAAAGAAAGAGAAAAAGAAAGAAAGAGAAAGAAATAAAGAGAGAGAGAGAGAAAGAGAAAGAAAGAAAGCGAGAAAGAGACAGAGAAAGAAAGAAAGAGAGAGAGAGAGAGAAAGAAAGAAAAAGAAAGTGGGAGAGAGAGAAAGAAAGAGAGAGAAAGAAAGAGAGAAAGAAAGACAGAGAAAGAAAGAAAGAAAGAGAGAGAGAGAAAGAAAGAAAAAGAAAGTGGGAGAGAGAGAAAGAAAGAGAGAGAAAGAAAGAGAGAAAGAAAGACAGAGAGAAAGAGAGAGAAAAGAAAGATAGACAGAAAGATAAGAAAGAGAAAAAATAGAGAGAAAGAGGGAAAGAGAGAGAGAAAGAAAGAGAAAAAATAGAGAGAAAGAGGGAAAGAGAGAGAGAAAGAAAGAGAAAGAAAGAGGGAAAGAGAGAGAAAGAAAGAGAGAGAAGGAGAGAGAAAGAGGGAAAGAAAGAAAGAGAAAGAGAGAGAGAAAGAGAAATAGGGAAAGAGAGAGAGGGGGAAAGAGGGAAAGAAAGAGAAAGAAAGAGAAAAAGAAAGAAAGAGAAGGGAAGAGAGAGAGAGAGAAAGAGAGAGAGGGGAGGAAAGAGGGAAAGAAAGAGAAAGAAAGAGAAAAAGAAAGAGAAAGAAATAGAGAGAGAAAGAAAGAGAAAGAAAGAAAGCGAGAGAGAGAGAGAGAGAGAGAGAGAGAGAAAGAAAGAAAGAAAGAAAGAAAGAAAGAAAGAAAGAAAGAAAGAAAGAAAGAAAAAAAGAAAGAAAGAAAGAAAGAACTTATGACCACAATTGAGCCCAAAAGTTTGGTTGTTAACCAAGACCATTGTTAAGTGAGTTTCACATTTTCCAAGTTGGCCACGCCCACCCAGTCACATGACTGCTGAGCCACACAGCCGGTCCGCAAAATTTTCTTTAAAATGGAACCGGTCCCTGGTGCAAAAAAGGTTGGGGACCCCTGTTTTACATGGTTGTGCCACGCTGATATGTTGCCAGATTTCAGAATATTTCCCTAGCATTGTACCAGAAGCAGATTCGCTGAAATCTGAAATCCTATCTCTTCTACATCTCAAGACTGTTAACAATCTTATAGAAGAAGATGCAACAAAATAAAAAAGTCATTTTAGCCAATATGAAGTTGGTATTTGTTACTGAACAAAATATGGTCATTTTGGTCTTGTTGCTGATCCAAACTGTTCCAACTGCCAGTTGCCTCACATTCCGCTACCTCAGTTCAAACTGGCCGACGTTCCATTCCTTCACTCAGGAGTGGTCTGGGGCTCCTTACAGTTTTGTAGTGAAGCATGGGTATCCAGCTACTACTTAATGTATTCAAAATTACAAAATTCAAAGAAGTACCATAATTTATTCTTACAATATCTTTAACTCTGCTCGGTTGCTCAGTTAGGCTGGAAACAACACTCTAAGAATGTTTAATAATTTCATCGCAACAAAAATGCTGAAAGCTTGTTATGGTACTTCAAAATTTAAACAGGAAAACAATATTAGTGACCTTTTTGTAGCACAGGTAGTTTCTTAAAGTTTTTCCACAGAAAGAAACTCAGGGATGCGTGGAGGTCTGATAAATAAAGAAAAGCAGAAAGACCAATAACTGTAAGACCACAAAATGAAAACAAAATTGTCTTCTCAATTATCCTCTTATGATGTACCACCGTCACTTTTAGATTTTTTTTTTTCCATCCCTACACCCAGTTAAAAGCACAGGTACTAAAGCCTTCCAAAGTGCTTAAAGAGGGAGGGCTTGCTGAATCATTTGGGGGAAGAGTATTCCATAAGGTTTTGAGTCAATAAATGCTGTTATAACTATGCTGGTCTGCTTCTTACCTACTGAAGCCCACTACACAATAGTCAGTAATGTAGAAATCACAGGTGTAGGGCAGGCTGGGCTCAACTTTACATAAATACACATGTCGCTTTTGCTTGAGAATAGATGTGGGAATCATACAGAAAAATTGTGTTTGCTCATCACTATAAGCAATCTAAAAGGGTTTTTACTCTAGAATAGTAAGTGCTTTTACAGATATGAATGTGCAAATAATTTACACCAATGTGGTCTCCTGAAGGAAAAACAGAGACACTTCTTGGTAACCAAGTCTTGTTAAAACTCTTAAGAGTGCACTTGTTAGGACTACTTATCTAGGTTATTTTTACCTCATGAGGGGGCTTCTTATTTTTCTGGAGCTTGCTGTAGGAATATTGTTTCCATTTTTCAGCTGGAAAAAAGTTCCGTAGAGCAGATAACCTTACCATATCTGCTGATCTAGTGAATTTTGTCAGAAAAAGACCCATTATATAGATGACTTAGGACAAGACTTCTGGATAATGGATTCTTTGCAGTCTATTTTGAGGACATGCATAAACTTGGCAATTAGGTTTCTGAAAATCTCATTTGGAAAGATAGTTGCCAATGTTTTTATCACTCAGATTCAAAGACATAATGCCAAAGAACAAAAATATTAGTGGTTGATAAAAAATCAAATGAAGGGGGAGCAGAGGTTGAATATCCATGATGCTCCCAATATGTCTCATCAAACAATAGTTTGTTCAAAGTTTCAGACTCCTCAGTAGTTATTTTGGAGTTGTTTCCTCTAATTATTAAATGTTTGAGAAGGGTTTCCTTTCTTGATTCCTGAGACTCAAGTTTCTTCTCCAAAGGTTTCTCTGCAATTTGTTTGTTTCTTTGAACTGGTCTTTTTCATAGTCTCTGGGGCTGGAGCAGGAAGAGAAGCCTTCAGTTGCTGGTGGTGGCGTTAGGTTCCTAGAAGACAAACTAGAGATTAATTCAAGTTTGAATGGTTTATAAAGATCAAAGTTGTACTCTTTTGTTTTGATATATGAACCCAGCCTTTCACATTTTCTATAAAAGGAGAAAGTCATGTAATTGCTCATGAGCATCCTAAGATACTATTGTCCCCAATTCAGGTCTGAGCCCAGTGCCAAAGCCAATGATGGATGCCAGACATGAGGTGCAGGTTTTCTGATTGCTTTTTATTGGAGTACTCCAAGGAAAAGGGTTCCTAGTCCAAAGGCCAAGTACAAGAATAAAGGATTAAGAAAGCTTTATACATTTTCATTAAAGGAGAAGGCAGTACAAGGTGAAATAATAAGAAATATCATCTAATAAACATTTTAGCAATAATTCTGCAATTTGTTCTATTGGTCTATATCTGTCCCATTCCTAAGCCTTGGCTAATGAATGCCCCAGGAGTTATCTAATACATATTTCATTTGCTGCAAGCCATCTCCATTGCTAATTTTTGGCTGAGGTCTGCAAGTTGTCTAATCCTTGTTACTTTTTAGCATCTTTCTAGCTACCCACAATTGCTACAAGCTTTACACGTGCATATTTCCTGCTGATAAGCATTCTTTGTTCTTGCGAGACATACCCCCCCCATTACAGTTTTCCTGATTTACTTTGAAGTGTGTGTCATGACCTTGCTTTAGCAACCAGCCCATCAATACCTTTGCTGCAAATCCCAGGTGTCGCCTGCACATTAGAGAATGCATATGTGCACCCTGGATCTCAGTGGCTAAGACAGTGACCTTGTTGATCAGAAAGGTTGGCAATTTGGCAGTTCAAATCCCAAATATGGGTCTTCTGCATGAGCGTGGGGTTGGACTAGATGACCTCCAAGGTCCCTTCCAACTCTGTAACTGTTAACCTTCATTGCATCTCAAGTCCGGCTTTTCCAAAATGCCTAAGCAGACTCTCCTTCCTTCCACCACTCAAGCCTTTGATTCTTATACACATTTATTTACTTTATGTATTCTCATTCTGCTTCATATTCTCATTCCGCTTCACCTCATTCTGCTTAATTCATAGTTGAGAGTGGGAATTAAAGGATAACTGGGTTAAACTGTTGGACCAGGTGTAGGGAAATCTCCACAAACGTCATGGAGTCCTCTGACTGATTTGGTGGCAGTCACTTCCTGGGATAAACCTACCCCATAGGACTCTCCTAAATGCCATTTTGAGTTCACAAGAAAAAAAATGGTAAAACATATATTGAACAAATAAAAACAAAGTTAATCTGTGATTTGTTCGTTCTGAGTATTTTTCTCTATTGCCTGCTCACTGATTACAAGGTGTTTTACATGGCTGGGCCTTGCTGATCTGTTGCCAGATTTCAGAATAAAGATCACTTTACCCGACTGTTCCTCACCACCCTCATCCATCTTAATTCACAGGGGAAAAAATGGTAAAACATATATTGAACAAATAAAATATAAACAAATATTTCCCTAGTATTGGTATCAGAAGCAGATTCACTGAAAAGTGTTCCTGTCTCTTCTACATGTCAAGACTGTTAATCTTATAGGAGAAGATACAATAAAATAAAAAAGTCATTTTAGCCAATATGAAGTTGGTATTTGTAACTGAACAAAATAGGGTCATTTTGGTCTTGTTGCTGATCCAAACTGTTCCAACTGCCAGTTGCCTCACAGTCCGTTATCTCAGTTCAAACTGGCAGACATTCTACTACTTCACTCAGGAGTGGTCTGGGGCTCCTTACAGTTTGGTAGTGAAGCATGGATATCCAGCTAGTACCTAAAATATACAAAATTCAAAGTAGTACCATAATTTATTCTTATAATATATTTAACACTGCTAAGTTATCCAGTTAGGTTGGAAACAACACTCTAAGAACGTCTAATAATTTAATCGCAACAAAAATGCTGAAGGGTTGTTATGATATTTGACATTTTAAACAGGAAAACAATATTAGTGATTGAAAGGTGGCAACCAGCACCTTAAATTACATCCAGAAGGAAGAAAGCATATACAACTTAGGTATACTATGAGCAAACATTGAAACATCCAATAGAGCACGTATCACTGCTTTTTGGACTGGTTGTAGCATCTGAACTGCCTTTAAGGGCACTTGAAGTGATCTTCAAGGGTAGCTCCATGTGAAGTACATTGCAGTAATATACATTTAGACAAATCCAAATATGCCCAAATAATTTTGTAATGAAAAAAAATGTCCTCCATCTCACAAAATTGGACTATTCACTCTGTAATTTTACTTTGGCCATGTCATGTAGGGTACTTTACTGAAGAAAGCAAAGATATATTGGAAGAGTTAGTGGTAGAAGGAAGACAGGCTATCAAAGAACATGATGGCTGGACACCATCAAACCTGACATTAGCCAAAGCAAACAAGATCGGAAAATGTGAAGAAACTTGGCCCATAGAATCAAGAAGATGCACAACTGAATGCATCATGATCAGCATGATAATATTTTTTTATTTTTTAAAAATATGTGCAAAGGAAAAAAAGAAAAGGAGGGCAAGAGAGGGAAAGGAAAGGAAAAACAATACCTTGCACTGTTATCCTCTTCTGAGGGCTCTTCTGAGGACTCTTCATCATGCAATTTATCAATCATGTCTTTTGTCTATTTCCTCTATAGGTTGATAAAAAATGGAGAAGACACAAATTCAAGAGAATAAACAATACCTTGCATTAGTGTTTATGTTTATGTTTTCCTGAATGTATTTTTTCAGGGTTTTTTTTTAAAAGAAATGTGCCAAGGAAAAAAAAAATCAGGAACGGAGGGGAGGGCAGGGAAGGAAATAAAGAGAAGTTCATTTGTTACTTCAAGATTGAATCATTCTCTATGGAGGAGGCGGGGTGATGGTTGTGGTGATTGAAGTAAAATGATATATTACTGAGCTGCACATAAATTATTAGTTATAATATATAAATCCTTAAGGAATTGAAGACCTGAGGTCTGGTGGAGTGCTTCCCATTACCAGGAATTAGTTAGATGAGGAGGTGTCCTGTCATCCAATGTCAGCCATGTCTCAGGAAACCCCCAACTCCATTTATTTAGAGAAAAGGTATTTGTATTGGATATGAAAGGAAAACAATGAAAACGAAGCAAGATCTGAAGCAAAAAGGTCATGAACTTGTACATATCAAACGTTTACGCAAATCCCTCCGCCCAGTTACCCAAGCTCAATGTCCATTCTCTGACACCCAAAAGTGTCATGTGGGATGCATCTTCAGGTAGCCTCATTCAGTATGCAGAGACAGTTGGGCTTGACTAAAACCAAACACGAGCCTCCAGCCTGCGCAGAAGATGCTGAGAACAAAACTCTCTCTTTCGTGATGTCTCCATCAGCATGATTCCTATCAAAAATACTGTGAGCCCCCTCCCTCCCTGTTATTATGGCAGCCGATAGCAAGCAAGTGATATAGATGCTGATATTTAGCCCTCCTGCAGAAAGGACACAACTGAATGATCATGACCAGCATGATCATATTTTTTCAGTTTTTTTAAAAAATATGTGCCTAGGGGGAAAAAAGAACAGGAATGGATGGGAGGGGAGGGCAAGGAAGGAAAAAGGAAGAGGGGAAGAGGAAGGAAAGGAAAAGAAAAATAAAGAGAAGAGAAAAGAGATGAAACAATACCTTGCGCTAGCCCAAGTGTATATGATTTCCTCTTCTGAGGACTCTTCTGAGTATCCTTCGTAATGCAGTTGATCAATCATGTTTTTTTCTTTATTTTCTCTATGAGTTCCGTTATTATGGCAGCCGATAGCAAGCAAGCGATATAGAGTCTGATATTCGGCCCTCCTGCAGAAAGGACACAGCGGGATGATCATGACCAGCATGATCATTTTTTTTCAGGTTTTTTTTTTAAATATGTGCCAAGGGAAAAAAAAGAACAGGAAGGAATGGGATGGGAGGGCAGTGAAGGAAAAAGGAAGAGAGGGAGAGGAAGGAAAGGAAAGGAAAAGAAAAATAAAGAGAAGAGAAAAGAGATGAAACAATACCTTGCGCTAGCCCAAGTGCATATGTTTTCCTCTTCTGAGGAGTCTTCATCATGCAGTTTATCAATCATGCTTTTTTTCTTTATTTTCTCTATGGGTTGATATATATCTTTAAACCAAGGAGGCTCAAATGCTGCTGCTAAAGTCTGAGCATGTGGAAAGAATATTAAAAGTGATCATAACATTTCACTTTGAGGTTTTAATTTTCACATTCCATTATCATTTTAATTGTAATTGTATTCGAATTTGTATACCGCCCTTTCTCCCTTACGGGACTCAGGACGGTGAACAGGCAATGATAAAAAACAATAATAAAAACATCAATATAAATACCTATGCTAAAAATAAATTAAATACTAAGCCTGCTCTAAAATGCACAATAAAAACCCCAATAAAACCAGATTAAAAGCTACACCAGGCCGGCCGTATGAAAAAGATGGGTCTTCAGGGCTCGGCAGAACAGGTGCAGGTCCTTAGCTGTGCGGAGGTCAGGGGGCAGGTCGTTCCAGAGGGCAGGAGCTGCCACAGAGAAGGCTCTCCTCCTAGGGGTCGCCAGCCGACATTGACTGGCTGACGGCATCCTGAGGAGGCCCTCTCTGTGGGAGCAGACTGTTCGAAGGGAGGTATTTGGTAGGAGGCGGTCTTGCAAGTACCTAGGTCCCTTGCCATGGAGCGCTTTAAAGGTTGTTACTAGCACCTTGAAGCGCACCCGGAAAGCCACAGGCAGCCACTGCAGCTCATGCAGGAGAGGTGTTACATGGGAGCATCTGGAGGCTCCCAGAATCCCCCTAGCTGGAGCCTCCGGGTGCACCTCAAGGGAAGCCCCATGTAGAGAGCGTTACCGTAGTCCAGGCGGGAGATGACGAGGGCTTGAGTGACCTTGCATAAAGCGTCATGGTCCAGAAAGGGGCGCAACTGGCGTATCAGACGAACCTGATAAAAAGCCCCCCTGGCCACTGCTGTCACATGATCGTCCAAGGACAGCCGAGTGTCCAGGAGGACGCCCAAGTTGCAGGCCCTCTCCGCGGGGACTAATGATACACCCCCGATAGCCAGAGATGGAGCCAACTGCAGTTGATCAATCATGCTTTTTTTCTTTATTTTCTCTATGGGTTGATACATATCTTTAAACCAAAGAGGCTCAGATGCTGCTGCTAAAGTCTGAGCATGTGGAAAGGATATTAAAAGTGATCATAAAATTTCAGTTTGAGGTTTTAATTTTCACATTCCATTATCATTTTATTTGTATATCAAATTCAAGTTCCAGTTCCTGTAATGGAATGGAGGATCTAGCAGCTGAAGGATAAACACTAGTTTTATCTCATATGGTAGAGAATCCTGGAACATATTTTATACTTCTGCCAATTAATGCAAATAGCCAGTGAACCTATTAGTTAGTAGCTGCAGTTAAAAGCATTCACCTTCCAGTTCCAGTCAGTACATTATCTCAATAAGCAGAGAATGAATGGTTTGAAAGAATTGACCTGACTAAATCAGAACAAACTGATGCATTTGTTACTTCAAGATTGAATCATTCCCTATGGGGAGGCGGGGTGATGGTTGTGGTGGTTGAGGCAATATGATATGTTATGGGGCTGCACATAAAGTATTAGTTATAATATATAAACAATAGGAATATTTTTTCTATTTTTTTAGCTGGCAAAAAATTTATTAGAGCAGATAACCTTACCATATCTGCTGATCTAATGAATTTTGTCAGAAGAAAACCCATTGTATAGATGAGTTCAGGACAAGACTTCTGGATAATGGGTTCTTCGCAGTCTATTTTGAAGTCACGCATAAACTTGGCAATTATGTCCTGAGAATCTCATTTGGAAAGATAGCCAATGTTTTTTGCCACTCAGATTCAAAGGCATAACACCAAAGAAGAAAATTATGAGTGGTTGATAAAAAATCAAATGAAGGGGGAGCAGAGGTCAAGTGTACATGATGTTCCCAAGAAGTCTCATCACGCAACAGTTCATTCAAAATTTCGGACTCCTCAGTTATGATTCTGGAGTTTCTTCCTTCAATTATTAAATGTCTGGCAAGGTTTTTGTTTCTTGATTGCTGAGACTCATGTTCCTTTTCCAAAAGTTTCTCTCTGATTTGTTTATTCTGAGTATTTTTCAATTTTGCCTGCTCTCTGTTTACAAGATGTTTTACATGGCTGGGCCTTGCTGATCTGTTGCCAGATTTCAGCACCATCATCCACTACAACAGAAGAAGTCAAAGGAGGCAGCTTAGTCAGAAGATGTAAAAGGGAGCATAAGATATAAGAAATTGAAGGAGTATATGAATCAATATGAATCAATATTGGCTTCTGCTTATATTATTGTATACTGTCAGAAATTAGTTGTTTTTTAGCTTACAAACTGTAACCTTAATACTGGACTGCAAATGTTATCTCACTGCTGTGTCTCCCTTCTATTCTTGGCTTCAAAGCTAGAGACTAAATATTTATATGGGAATATCAAGCCACATAGATAAAGAAACCAAACTAGGGAGTTTTCCTGGTAAATCCTTTAATAAATCCTTAAAGCATTCTGCCAAAAAACAACTTGGCAAAGGGGGGCTGCCACCCCCTACACAAAGCTATAGGAATACTCCACAGATAAGGTAGACAGAGGCAGGAGCATGAACCAAAGAACGCGTCAAGGATCACGTTGGTAACTAATCTTTGTCTCTGATTGGATAAACTTTGTTTCTATCTGTCTAAAATGTATATAATACTCTGAGCCACTCTTGCAGGGGGTGGCTATTCCTTATATGCATTTGTTTGTATCTTTTGGACATAATTTTGTCACCCAGCTTTTGCTTTGGCCATAAATAAAAGCTGTTATTTTTGCAAGCCTCGTTTCAAGTCTCACTCTCTTTGGCATTTTGGTGGCTCAGGAAAATTGTTAGAACCTTACAGAATGAACTGATGCTTGAGGAAACCTGTTAAGGGAAGAAACCTGCTGAGGATCTATTAATGCTACAGGCTTTCTTGTTTTTTCAGACATAGTATGCGAAGTAAGTTTTGCTTGCTCTCCTGCAGGTTTTCTAGTGGTTTTTGGAAACGCTTGCCTTTTGCTTAGGAATTCAACAAATAAGTGTTCTGCCTTTCAATTTCTTTCAAGCCAAAAACCTCTCGGTATTCTTTCCTGATCACTATTTAATTTTTGCACATGACTATTAGGCCTCAGGCTGATATCACCAGAAGCTTCTGAAATTTCTATAGCCAATTCATTTTGGATCTCCAACGTACGCATTGTTTCTTCAGTTTCTGTAAGTTTTGCTTTGAGAGCCAACTGTAGTCACATATTAGTTTTCAGAAGGCCTAGTCGCCCTGCAGGTTCCCCCCATTTGTTAGCCCTTGAATGTGGTGAAGGCATATTTTATCTCATGTATGTTTTTCAGTGCTTTTTGCCTGTTCTCTCTTTTTTTGTGCATGTTACTAACTTAACAGAAAAGCTTTCTTCCCCTGGATTTTTTCCAAGCCAATGATGACCTTATACTGTTTTCTGATGACTCTTTCCCATATATAATTGGCTTTTCATTTTCAGATATTTGAGATTATTTTTTTTGTGAGTCACAGTGGGGAATACCATGTATTTCAACTGGAAAACAAATAATTAAGGATTTAACAATGACTAATTTAAATTACTTCTCTGCACTTATAACATTGACCAATCTCCATCTATATCCACAGACAATTCTTACATAAACTTCTCTCTCTCTCTCACACACACACACACAAGCACAAGTATATAGACTCTAGCACCCCCATTCATTTTTAAATTTACTCCTGTTAATGATCTTTCTGTTTTGTGAAAAATACAAAAACAAATAATAGGGGAAATAGGGGAGGAAAAGGGGAAGGGAAGAGAGTAGAATAGAAATGAAAAAGGAAGAAAAGACATTAACTTCTGACCCCCTTTGGCAAAGTAAAATAAGATCGTAAGATCCAACTTCAACTTTTTACTTTTACATAGTGGTATAAACTATCAATTTTTAAATCAATACATCTATCTAATAGGTAAAACCCAAAATCAAAGTCTCATTCTTCCCCAGGTCAAGCACAAAGTACAGAGACTGTTTCCAAATAGTCAGTTATCAGAGCAGTCAATTTAGCCATACTGTTTTTTCTAACAACTTTTTCAGCCATTCTTCCATTGTGGGGATTGAAGTGACTTTCAATCTTTGTGCATAAAGTAATTTGTCTGCCCTCAATATAAATAACACCAAAGTTCCTCCCCCCCCCAAAAAAAAATCCAAGTCTTTTTTTATTAAACCCAAATAAAAGTTTCTATCTTTATTTTTATATTCACTTTAAGAATCTTCTGTATTAAGAAAGAGGTAAGGAGAGGGGGATGGAAGGGAGAAGAAGAGAAGAAGAAAGGACAGGAAGGGGAAGAGTAGAAGAAAGGGAAGGGAAGAAGGAAGGTGAGGAGGAAGAAAGAAAGTAGGGAAGGGAGGGAGGGACAAAAGAAAGGGAAAATAAAGTGGTGTTACAACAGGAGGAAGGGATGGTAAATAAAGCAACCCAAACTTTACATTATAACCTATTAAATGAAATAATAAATGTATAAGAATGACAAATGTAAAGAAGAATTATGTAAATGTATATTTAAAATGGTATGTAAGAGAACAAAAAATAAAAAATTATGATAAGAATTTCATAATTATGATAAGAGATTTCTGGATTAGAATATGAATCCTATTCCAATATTTCTTTGCTTTATTACATGTCCACAAGAAATGATAATCTCTTCTTTACATTTACATTTCCAACATTCATTTGAAATATCTTTATACATTCACAACTTATCTGGTGTTATATACCAATGCTATACGATCTTATCGATTTTTTCTTTCAAATTGTAATTTAATGTAAATTTTAAACTTCTCCGTGGTATCAGGGGATGGGGGTGGGTGTATTTTAGCCTGCTAGCTCATTGACTGAATTGAAATTCTGAAGACACGCCTCCCTCCTAACCGTCCACGATCTTTAAATTCAGTCTCAGCTCGCAGGACTGGTTTTCTTGCGCTCTCAGCTCAGAATTGAAAGAAAATTAGTACTATTCCCTGAACTGATTGGATTGGTTAGTAAAATGTCAGGATTGAAAGTTGTTCTTCAAGCTGTGAGTGGAACCGCAGGTGCAGCCGCTGGGCTTTTTAGCCAGTTTCCAACGTTTGACAGTCTCGCGCCTTCTGCTACCTCAGATTATTCTTCCCGAACTTGTTCAGAGGTCGGGATGAGCCTAATCAGCAGAGAACATTCATCTGCCACACTTGACAGCCTTTGAGCCTTCTGCTGCTTCTGATTATTTCTCCTGAGTTTGTTCGGAGGTCGGGGTGAACTTTGACAGCGGGGAACGCTTCGGAAGCTTGGTTACAGTTGCGGAGCAAGCACAGGGAAGAGAAAAAAAGTTGGCTGTTGTCGCTTGTCGGAACCGGCAGCGTGGCAACAATGCGCTTTTCATCTTAGGCTCGGTATTTTATTGAGTGTCGAATTGCTTTATTGCTTGCTACAGCGCGGCGGTGGAGTAGTTCGTCGCTCCTGTGTTGGAAATCCTTTTTTTGACAGATCTAACTTTCACTGTTACAGGACTGGAGTAGTAGGGGAGAGGCTATAGGACTGGAGTAGCATTATTCTTAACAAGCCTGTTGCTTCGCACGCAAACAAAGTTTGCCTCAGCATTTGACAGCACAAGGGACCATTTTGTGATATTTCTTGCACTTTTCCAACGGTTTTTATCGTGCCCAAGCTACCTGCCTCAGAAGTGTGGGCAGTCTTCTATTAGAAGTGGCCAATTTGTGACTTTGACAGCTCATTGACAGAGACAGGATTTCTCATTAGATTTACAGAGCGGGAGATTCAGGTCATGTATACCACCCCCACCTCAATTAACTCAGCCAATTTGAATTCTGGATTTGTGCAAAAAACTTAAAAGATCATCTAGACTGATCCCGAGTGACTAACCCCAGCCAATCCCAATTGTGTGTGTGTGTGGGGGGGGTATTTCTGAATTTTATTGGCCACAGCTGTGGCAACTCAGTGATGATTCATATCTGTAATCACATTCCTTCTAATACCAAGGTTTCAGTGGTTCAGCAGGAATGGCTGACAACAGCACTTTGTCATGCATGGATCAGGCTGACTCTTCTCTTCTGGGGTCTGAAGTTAATACTAAAGCTGTTGCTAAGCCTAGGTCAGCTAGCATAGCAGCAGCCACTAAGATCGAAGCTAAGGCCAAAGCTCAAAAAAAGAGCCTAGAACGGAGGAAAAAGCAGGCAAAAGGACTTAGATCGTGAATTTAACAGGATCAACAAGCAATTTCAAGGCACTAAGCAATCTAAAACTGAAGGAGTCAGGCATGCATCTATAGTTTGGTTGCCTGATACTCTTAGTCGCCAAGTTGACAATGTAGAGCTGGATACAGCAGCTGATCCATCTACATCCCAGGACTCTGTCAGGGCTTTGTCCACAGATAGAAGGTCTGATAGGGAAATTTCAGACAGAGAAACACAGGGGTCAAAGGTATTGCCCACTGAGGAAGGGGCCCGCCCAATGAACTTGACAGAGCAGGAGATGCCTGAATATTTCAGGAGATGGATATCACAGGAAATTAGACAGGAGATGGCTATGTTTCAATAAGCTCAGGCGGCTGGCCATCAGACATAGAGTTCCCAGCAGCACAGCAGGTGCCTTGGGGGAGTGGATCTCTCAGGTTATCAGGGACCATGGATTGAACCATCTTCTCCTTTTTTGGCTAGGAGTCCATCTCCTTTATCTGAAGGAGAAATCCTGGGGGAGGGTTTTCCAAGAGAGAAGGAGAACAGCCATCATTACCAGCTTTCAAGAGTGCATTGACTGTTCCTCTGTTCAAGTCCCTGCTGTCAAAGGCGAAGACTACTGCCCATTTGATGAAGGATCCAACCATTCGTGATGCTGCCCAAGGTTCATTTCCAGATGTTGATTTCCTTCTTATGAAAAAGACAGCGGCTGCAGTGCTTTTCCCATTCCTGGGTTGTTCCTGGATGTAATTAAGAAACAGGGGACTGCTCCAGCTAAGAATGTTCGGCCCACTTCTTCTGAAAATTCTCTCTATTCGGTTGATTCTGACCTTTTTATTTTAGTGCAAGTTCCTAAGGTGGATGTGCCAGTGGCTGCTTTGACTTCATGTTCGGTGCTGCCTCTGGATGCTGAGGATGCCTTGAAGGCTGAGGAGAGACAGGAGAAGATGGCTCTCCGCAGAGCTCATCAGGTGGATTCCTAGGCTATTTGGGCTGCTGCTTCATTTTTACTTCCTTGCGGTGGCTCTGACAGCTGCAAAGCAGGATTTCACCAGACAACATCTGGGCCCACAAGGACATCTCAAAGATCATGGCACTAGCTGAGTTCACTGCAGATGTTTTGCTGAATGCAGCTTAGGTTTTCAGCTACAGCCATGGCTTCTGCTGTTACGGCCCGCCATATGCTTTGACTGTGACATTGGCACATGGACGCCAAGCATAAGTGGAAGCTGGCATCATTTCCCTTTGTGGGAGGAGATTTTTTGGGGATTCTTTAGCACCCTTACTTATAGAGACTAAAGACAAAAGAAAGGTGCTGCCTTCATAGGTCAGGTGCTCTGATTTTCGCCCCTGACTGTACTTTAGATGGCTTTCCTTTCATTAGAGGAAGGCGAGGTCTAGTTTTAACAGATAGCAATGGCCATTTCTTGGCTGCTCCACTTATTGGTCTTATAAATCCAGATTTAGAAGTGGAACAAGAGGCAGGCAGCAGATACAGGTCAAAAGGCCATTTCATGCTGGGAATAATAATAAGCCCTACAGAAAACAGAAATGACTTGGAGGAGGGGGTCATAGGGGGTCATCTATAATTTTTTGCAGAACAGTGGGGGTACTAGAGACAGTTCTTGGGTACTAGAGACAGTAAAATCAGGGGTCTCCATAGAATTTTGCTCCCCTCCTCCAAGGTTCTTCCTTCATTGTTCCATGCCCAGAGAACCAAAAAGAAAGGGTCTCATGGAAGCAGCAATCCAACATTTGTTGGACATTTGGGTAATTCAGCCAGTTCTACCAGAACAACAGGGACAGGGATACTATTCAATACTTTTCATAATCCCGAAGGCCTTGGGGGGAATTGAGTGGAGGGCAATTCTCAATCTAAGGGCTCTGAGCAGGCATATGGTTTACAGAAGGTTTAAATGCATTCTCTTCAGTCCATTCTTGTGGGAATCCAGCATGGAGACCTTTTGACTTCAGTGGACCTGACACAGGCATATCTCCATATCCCTATCCAATCCAAATCACATGCAGTGCCTGAGTTTCTGTTACAACAACAGGCAGTTCCTGGATTCAGCCTGTCCATCCGGACTTGTGTCGGCCCCAAAGACTTTCACCAAAGTGCTATAGGCACTGGCTGTTTACCTTCAGACATTGCCAATCCGAATCCAGTGTTATCTAGATGACTTACTGATTCAGGCTTCATCCCTCTGACAAGTGGAAAGGGATTTTCATACTACCGTTCAGGTTTTAAGAGATCATGAGTTTTCTGTAAATCTGGGCAAATGTAATCTAGTTCCTTCTACAGGACTGGTGGATTTAGGAGCACTCAAAGACACTCTTACCAGACAGGTCTTTCTTTCTCAGGAGCAGCAGGACAGCATAGAGGTGCTAAAAGCTCAGATTTGGACAGACAAGGTGGTTCTGCTGGTGCTGCTGTCCCAGCTTTTGGGGAAACTATTATCTTGCATCTCTATGGTACCTTGGGCATGATTCCACACCAGACCACTCCAGTGGTTTATGCTGCCCTATCAGAAGGCATGTCACAGTGCATCTCTGGTGAAAGTGAGGATGCCGCCAAAAGTTCTACACTTGCTGCACTGGTGGGATTCCAGGGCTATAACCAAGGGATGTGTTTTCAAGGAGATGGGCACGTTGACCATAGCAACAGATGCCAGCCTATTTGGCTGGGGGGTCCCATTTCAGAGACTGGGTAGCCCAGGAATGGTGGACTCCTCAGGAGTTAAGCAACAATATAAACTGTCTGGAACTATGTGTGGCTCACCTAGCTCTCAGGGTTTTCAACCAGCATATTTCTGTTTGCCATGTCCTCATTCTAAAAGACAATGTGGCCATGAAGGCCCACATCAATTGATGGGGGGGGAGGGCTCGGTCGAAGTCCTTCATGACAGAAGCAGAGATATTGTGTCAGTGTGTGGAGATGCATCTGCTGTCGATGAGGGCAGAACATATTGTGGGGGTGTCCAATGTGCAAGCAGACTGGTTGAGCAGGACTATGGTAGACCATGCAGAGTGGCATCTGCATCCCAGTCTCTTTGTAGAGATGACTGACTGGTTTGACCATCCTATCCTGGATCTCTTTGCCTCTCCAACGAATTTGCACCTTCCAGGGTTCTTCTTGAGGTTTCCAGCTCTGGGAGCAGAAGAAGTAGGTGCTCTTGGCCCAGGGGTCTACTGTATGCTTTCCCCTCATTGCCTCTGATCCCAGCTGTAGTGAGGAAGGTGTTGATGGAGAGGGTGGAATTATTGCTGGTGGCTCCCCATTGGCCCAGGTGACTGTGGTTCGCTGATCTGGTCGGTCTCTCAGTGACCAGACCATGGATCATTTCCCCAGAGAAGATCTCTCTAAGTTGGGGCCTATCCAACCCCAGAGCACCCAGAGCCCCAGCTTGACGATTTGGCGATTGAGCGGAAGCTGCTGAAAACAGAAAGATTATCTAACAAGGTCATTAGGACCATTCAGGCAACTAACCTGGAAGGTATTTAGTAACTGGTGTTAGGAGAGGCACGTAGATTTTACATTGGCCTCTGTGATGGATGTACTGGAATCCTGCAGAAGGTTTAGAGAAAGGACTTCTTATACGCACCGATGGCAGGTCACAGCTTTGGCCTCTGTTAGTATAAAGGGTTTTAGTTTTCTAGCTCACCATTCTAGAGTTAGAGCTTTTCTCAGAGACATCTCTTATTTGAGGCCACCAATGGTATACTGTTATCCCACCTGGGATTTGCCCAGGGTATTACAGGCACTGACCACAGCACCTTTTGAACCCTTAAGGAGGCTAGTCTTCTCATGTCTGCTAGGTGGATATCAGAGTTGGCAGCATTGTTGGTGAAAAAGGATCTCCGTGGGTTTCATGTGAAATGGGTGGTCCTGAGGATGGACCCTGCCTTTATGCCTAAGGTTAACTCCTTGTTTCTCAGAGCTCAGGAGTTAATATTGCTGGACTTCTGTTCTAGGCCTCAGCATTCCTTAGAAAGACAATGGCATACATTAGATGTATGGAGGGCACTCCGCATTTATATTTCTAGTACCTCTTCATTTAGGAAGACCGAGGCCCTGTTTGTATCCTTTCCGCCATCAACTCTGGGCAGCAAGGTGATACCTTCCACAGTGGGTCATTGGTTAAGGGCTTGTATAGCCAGAGCATAGGAGAGCTATACAACAATGTCATTCATCCTCCTTTGACAAAAACAACAACTCTGGTAAAAACAAAGGTGGAGGACACACATAATAACTGGTGTACTAAAAATAGACTCGCTTACACACACTGTTCTGCAGACATGGAATTCTTAACTGTCATTTGTCGGCCATTTTATTTACCTAGAGAGATTTCTGTTATAGTTACCATTGCTGTCTATATTCCACCTGATGCAAATGTTAGCACAGCGCTCTCTAAGTTACATGATGCCATCGAGAGGCAGCAGCAAACTTACTCTGAGGGCACTTTTATCGTGGCTGGTGATTTTAATCAAGCCTGTCTAAAGTCTGTTCTCCCTAAGTTTGTACAATATGTGCAGTGTACCACCAGAGGTAAGAATACTCTAGACCATATGTACTCAAACTTAAGATGGGTATATAGAGCAATCCCCCTCTCCCATCTGGGTACGTCTGACCACATCTCTCTGCTGCTGTGCCAAAAGTATATCCCCCTCAGGAAAAGGATATGATCAGTCTTGAAAACTGTCAACACCTGGCCAGAGGGAGCACTCTGTCAGTTACAGGACTGCTTTGAGACTACCGAGTGGAGTATATTTGAACATTTGGAGCTGCAAGAATTCACTGACACTGTACTCTCATACATTAAAACATGTACAGATAATGTAACAGTGAATAAGCGTATCAGAGTTTACAGCAATCGTAAACCTTGGATGTCAGCAGAGGTACAATCACTGCTGAGAGCCCGAAACTCCGCCTTCAAAGCAGGAAACAAAGACAAATATAATGAAGCCAGGGCAAACTTGAGAAGAGGCATTAAGGCAGCTAAACAGGAATGCAAGCAAAAGGTAGAGAAGTATCTGGAAGATAATAACTCAAGACAGGTGTGGCAGGGACTACAACACCTAACCAACTATAAGGGCAATACAAAAAGAATAGCCAATGCTGATGCCATGTTAGTAGAGGAACTAAATAGCTTCTTCGCCTGCTTTGAGGTAAAAAGATCTGTCTCCGTGGCTTTAGCCCAAAGGCCCTCTAACATCCAGCCACTCACCCTGGATGAACATCAAGTGAGAGCTGAGCTGAAGGCTGTAAATCCCAACAAAGCTGCAGGTCCAGATGGGGTTTTGGGGAAAAGTGGTAAAAATCTGTGCTGACCAATTAGCAGGAATTCTGACAAGGATTTTTAACCACTCCTTGCAATAGGCTAGAAAGCTTGAAAGCAGCCACCATTATCCCAGTTCCAAAGATAACAGCCATAAATAATAATAATAATTTAATAATTTATTAAATTTCTAAACCGCCTCCTCTCCCCGAAGGGACTTGGGGCGGTGTACATGAAAATTAAGAACATCTAAAAACATAACAATACATACATAATTAAAACCAAATTAAATAATTAACCCTGTACTAAAATTTATAAAACATTAAAACTGTATCCCATTAAAACCTGATTAAACAATTTAAACTACAGACTGGGGCGAGGAGCATAAATTAGGCCAGGCCGGCCTGATGGAAAAGATGGGTCTTTACTTTTTGGCGGAAGGAGCGGAGGTCCGTAGAATTTGTTTGTTTGTTTGTTTGTTTGTTTGTTTATCTGGATTTATTGACCGCCCCTTCTATCCGAAGAGACTCGGGGCGGTGTACAAGAATTTAAGAGCATATACATATATAACAATTATAAATAATAAAACTAAATTAAATGTTTTACCCTGTGTTAAAATATCTCGTTTAAATTTATAACGTAAAAACCCAATTAGGTAATATTTACTACAACTAGGCTGGTACAGTAGATTAGGTTAGGCCAGGCCGGCCTGCTGGAAAAGATGGGTCTTTAATTGTTGACGGAAGGAGCGGAGGTCCGTAGTAGATCTAAGCTCGGGGGGTAGGTCATTCCAGAGGGTTGGGCCCGCCACAGAGAAGGACCTTCCCCTGGGAGCTGCCTGTTGGCATTGCCAGGAGGACGGCACCTGGAGAAGTCCCTCTCTATGTGAGCGAATCGGTCGAAGGGATGTGTGGGGTAGGATATGATCACACAAATAGCTAGGACCCGTGCCATGGAGCGCTTTAAAGATGGTAATCAACACCTTGAAGCGCACCCGAAAGGCCACAGGTAGCCAGTGCAGCTTGCGCAGGAGCGGTGTTATGTGGGAGTACCTGGAGGTACCCATAATTACCTGCGCGGCCGTATTCTGGACTAGCTGTAGTCGGGTGCACCTCAAGGGGAGCCCCATGTAGAGAGCGTTACAGTAGTCTAGTCGGGAAGTCACGAGTGCATGAGTGACTGTGCGAAGGGCGTCCCAGTCCAATAGGGGCCGCAACTGGTGTACCAGGCGAACCTGGCAGAATGCCCCCTTGGCCACGGCCGTCACATGATCTTCCATAGATAGCCGAGTATCTAGGAGGATGCCTAAGTTGTGTGCCCAATCCACGGGGGCTAGAAGTTCACCCCCAATGGCCAGTGATGGGATCAACTGGTTGTACCAGAGCGCCGGAAACCACAGCCACTCAGTCTTGGATGGGTTGAGTCTGAGTCTGTTCCTTCCCATCCAGCTCCGCACAGCTTCCAAACATCGGGACATCACTTCAACGGCATCGTTGGGGTGGTTTGGGGTAGATATGTACAACTGAGTATCATCAGAGTACAGATGGTACTCCACCCCAAAGCCACGGATGATCTCACCCAGCGGTTTCATATATATGTTGAACTGGAGTGGTGAGAGGACCGACCCCTGAGGAACCCCGCATGTGAGGGGTCTCAAGGTCAACCTCTGCCCCCCTGCCAACACAAATTGCGATCGATCGGAGAGGTAGGAGGAGAACCACCGTAAAATGGTGCCCCTCACCCCCAACCCCTCCAGTCGATGCAATAGGATACTATGGTCAATGGTATCAAAAGCCGCCGAGAGGTCTAATAGGACCAGGATGGAGGAACAACCCCCATCTTTGGCCCTGTCTCCACCAGCCGGCCTGGCCATACTCCCAGTCATAGATTGCCTAATCCCTCCCTCCTCCCTGGTACCCCCTAAAAGCCGAATCAAATGATTTGTTAAAAAAACCCTCAATCTACGTTTCGTCCACTTCTCGTGACTGATCAGTCCTTCCTTGAAGTGGGCCCTCAATAGAGTTCGGCTGCAGGCATTCCTGACCCCCATCGGGCCTCTGATGCCTCGGGCTCGCATCGCCTCAGCATCTCTGTCTCCGATCCCAGACATGTCGGCCTCCCAAGCCCCCAGCACGACCCGGAATCTCAGCCTCCCATGATTCCTCCACCGTGCTCCGGGGCTCCGCACTCTGCACTCTCTCCTGCTGCCTTCTAGCGGACCACCGAGGCCATAAAGATCCCTGTGGGGTGGCGGGATGACAGCCTTGCTGAGCCTGGCCTCAGTAGATGGAATTTGGCCAGGCTAGATCTTTTTCGGCCAAAAAGGTCCCCGCGGTCCGCATCGGGCTCAAAGACGCACTGCCATCATTAGTAGTTCTAATATCGGGGGGGTAGGTCGTTCCAAAGGGTCGGGCCCACCACAGAGAAGGCCCTTCCCCTGGGCATCGCCCGCTGGCATTGCCTAGCAGACAGCACTCGGAGAAGTCCCTCTCTGTGGGAGCGAATCAGCCGAAGGGATGTATGGGGCAGGATACGATCCCACAAATAACTAGGTCCTGTGCCATGGAGTGCTTTAAAGATGGTGATCAACACCTTGAAATGCACCCGAAAGGCCACAGGCAGCCAGTGCAGCTCGTGCAGAAGCGGTGCTATGTGGGAGTACCTGGGAGCTCCCAAAATTGCCCGCGCGGCCGCATTCTGGACCAGCTGTAGTCTTTGGGTGCACCTCAAGGGGAGCCCCATGTAGAGAGCATTACAGTAGTCTAGATGGGACGTCACAACTAGGCTCTAGGCCTAGTTATATGCGAGAGCGCCTCCTGCCCCATACATCCCTTAGACCGATACGCTCCCACAGAGAGGGCCTTCTCAGGGTGCCGTCGGCCAGACAATGCCGACTGGCGACACCCAGGGGAAGAGCCTTCTCTGTGGCAGGCCCAGCCCTTTGGAACAACTTACCCCCTGAACTTCGCACCATCTCCGACCTCTGCCTCTTCTGCAAGTGTCTAAAGACACATTTGTTCCATCTAGCCGGCCTAGCGTAACCTCCACTACTGACTTAGATAGTTTTAAATTTGGGGATTGTTAATTTGGTTTTAACACAGGATTGTATTTATTGAATACGTTTTTTAAAGTTTTATATGGTTTGTTGTATGTTTTTTAATATTCCTGTGCGCCGCCCTGAGTCCGTTTGGAGAAGGGCGGGGTATAAATTGAATAAACTGAAACTGAAACTGAAACAAGCGCATGAGTGACTGTGCGAAGGGTGTCCTGGTCCAATAGGGGACGCAACTGGTGCACCAGCTGAACCTGGTAGAACGCCCCCCTGGCCACGGCTGTCACATGGTCCTCCATCGACAGCCGGGTATCCAGGAGGATGCCTAAGTTGCATGCCCGATCCACGGGGGCTAGATGTTCGCCCCCTATCACCAGTGATGGAGTCAACTGGTTGTACCGGGGCGCCGGTAACCACAGCCACTCAGTCTTGGACGGGTTGAGCTTCAGTCTGTTCCTTCCCATCCAGATCTGTACGGCTTCCAGACACTGGGACATCACGTTGACGGCATCATTGGGGTGGTTTGGGGTAGAGATGTACAGCTGAGTATCATCAGCATACAGATGGTACTCTACCCCAAAACCACGGATGATCTCACCCAGCGGCTTCATATATGCATTGAACAGGAGTGGCGAGAGGACCGACCCCTGAGGTACCCCACAAGTGAGAGGCCTCGAGGTCGACCTCTGCCCCCCTGCCAATACAAATTGCGATCGACCGGAGAGGTAGGAGGAGAACTGGAAGAAGCGTGGTCTTAGGGGTTTTTTAATTTGTAAACTTATGTCTATCTTAGGGGGAACCAGGGAGGGGGGAGGGTATAGACAGGTAGAGGCGGGTGAGGAAAGAGAGGGCCAGGCCAGCAGGCGACGGAGGGAAGCGGAAGGTTCCGTTAGGAGGGGGGAGACACAAGTCGTTCCGACAGAGGGCATTTCCATCCAGAAGGTCGTGGGGAGAGGCAGGCCCGAGGGGAGACAAGTGTTATCCTCCCGGTTGGGGGCGCGAAGCCGTTGGCTGCAAACGGTCAAGTGCCTCAACCCCTGCAGGCTAGGTGGCCAGGGAGTACAGAGCCAGGGCCTGCGGCTGATGTTCTGCAACGCCAGGTCCGTTGTCAACAAAGCCCCCCTCGTTCATGACCTTGTGTCAGAGGGGGAGCCGGACCTGGTGGGAATTGCGGAGACCTGGTTGGGCCACGAGGGTGGACTTCCCCTCGTTGAAATGTGCCCACCAGGTTACCGCGCTTTTCATCAGCCCCGGGCCCTAGGTAGGGGTGGTGGGGTAGCGGTCATTGTAAAGGAAGGTCTTGAGCCGAGAGAGACCATTGTGCCACAGACTACCGGTTGTGAGTCCCTCTGTGTGAAGTGGGGCCTAGGGAGGCAGTTGGGCTTGCTGGTTGTATACCTGGCTCCCCGCTATGTAGCAGCAGCCCTGCCCGAGCTCCTGGAGGTGATCGCCACGGTGGCAGTTGAGACCCTCAGACTTCTAGTCATGGGGGACTTTAATCTGCCATCGGTGGGCGAATCATCCGAGGTAGCTCGGGAGTTCATGGCTTCCATGACGGCCATGGACCTGACCCAACTAATTCAAGGCCCCACTCACGAGGGTGGACATACACCGGATCTCATCTTTGTCTCAGGCCAATGGAAGAGTGATCTGGGTATAGGGGATATAGTCATCACATCCTTGTCATGGTCAGACCACTCACTTCTCCGGCTCGACTTTCCGACCGCTGCTCCCCTCTGCGGGGAGGCGGAACCTGAGTCACCAATCTGGTTCCGCCCCAGGCGCCTGATGGACCCGGACGGGTTCCAAACGGCACTTGGGCCAGTTCCTGTACCCCTGACCCGCGCCCCGATGGAGGACCTCGTGGCCGCATGGAATATTGCGACCACGGGAGCCTTGGATCGGGTCACGCCCTTGCAGCCTCTCTTGTGGCGCCGAAACACCCTGGCTCCTTGGTTTACCGAGGAACTACGGGTGATGAAACGCCGCAAGAGATGCCTAGAGGGAAGATGGAGGTCTACCCGTTCTGAATCTGACCGGACACAGGTAAGAGCCCATTTACGGACTTACATTGTGGCGCTGAGAGCAGCCAAACATCATCATTGTGCTGCTCTCATAGCATCCGCAGACAACCGCCCTGCCGCCCTGTTTAGGGTGACCCGCTCCCTCCTTCAACAGAGGGTGCGGGAAGCCCCGCTACAGGGTAGAGCGGAGGAATTTGTGATTTTTCTGCAGGAGAAAATCGCTCAGATACAGAACGAGCTAGCCCCCATTCATGGCCCAGTGAGATGCCACGGGACAGATCTTGTTTGGGAGGAGTTTGACTCCATTACTTCCGAGGATATGGACAGGTTACGTGGGGAACTGCGAGCCACCACATGTTTATTGGACCCGTGTCCCTCCTGGCTTGTACTGGCATCCTGGGAGGTGACACGAGGCTGGCTCCAAGAGGTTGTCAACGCATCCTTAAGTGAGGGTTCCTTGCCTGCTTCCCTAAAAGAAGCGATGGTGAGGCCCCTCCTTAAGAAGCCCTCTTTGGATCCAGCTCTTTTGAACAACTATCGTCCAGTCTCCAACCTTCCCTTTTTGGCGAAGGTTGTTGAGAGTGTGGTGGCACAACAGTTTCCCCGTCACCTGGAGGAAGTTGATTATCTAGATCTGCGCCAGTCCAGCTTTCGGCCCGGGCATAGCACCGAGACAGCATTGGTCGCATTGGTTGATGATCTCTGGAGGGCCAGAGATGGGGGTTGTTCCTCCATCCTGGTCCTATTAGACCTCTCGGCAGCTTTCGATACCATCGACCATGGTATCCTATTGCATCGGCTGGGGGGGTTGGGGGTGGGAGGCACCGTTTTACGGTGGTTCTCCTCCTACCTCTCTGGCCGATCGCAATTTGTGTTGGCAGGGGGGCAGAGGTCGACCGCGAGACCCCTCACATGTGGGGTGCCTCAGGGGTCGGTCCTCTCGCCCCTCCTGTTTAACACATATATGGAGCCGCTGGGTGAGATCATCCGTGGTTTTGGGGTAGAGTACCATCTATACGCTGATGATACTCAGTTGTATATATCTACCCCAAACCACCCCAACGATGCCGTAGCGGTGATGTGCCAGTGCCTGGAAGCCGTACGGATCTGGATGGGAAGTAACGGACTCAGGCTCAACCCAACCAAGACCGAGTGGCTGTGGTTTCCGGCTGCCCGATTCAACCTGCTGACTCCATCGCTGGCCATAGGGGGCGAACATCTTGCCCCTGTGGATGGGGCGCACAATTTGGGTGTCCTCCTGGATGCCCGGCTGTCCATGGAAGATCAAGTGACAGCCGTGGCCAGGAGGGCGTTTTACCAGGTTCGCTTGGTTCGCCAATTGCGCCCCCTATTGGATCGGGACGCCCTTCGCACAGTCACTCATGCGCTCGTGACATCCCGACTGGACTATTGTAACTCTCTCTACATGGGGCTTCCCTTGAGGTGCACACGGAGACTTCAGCTGGTTCAGAATGCAGCCGCGCGAGCAATTATGGGGACCGCAAGGTCTACCCACGTAACACCACTCTTGCGCGAGCTGCACTGGCTGCCTGTCATCTTCCGGGTGCGCTTCAAGGTGTTAATCATCATCTTTAAAGCACTCCATGGCTCGGGACCTAGCTATCTGCGGGATCGGATCCTGCCTCATACATCCTCACGGCTGATTCGCTTCCACAGAGAGGGACTTCTCCGGGTGCCGTCCACTAGACTTTGTCAGCGGGCAACGCCCAGGGGAAGGGTTCTCTCTGTGGCGGGCCCGGCCCTCTGGAACGACCTTCCCCCCGATATTAGAACGACCACGGACCTCCGCTCCTTCCGTCTTAAATTAAAAACCCACTTTTTCTGTCTGGCCGGCCTGGGATAGTCTCCCTGTCTTGGGGTTTTATTGGGTAGCTTTTAGCTTTTAGTTTTATGGGAATTTTAGCACGGGTTAAGTTTAATTTGGTTTTAGAACTGTTTGTATATTTTTTACTGTTTTTATTCTGCCTGTGCACCGCCCCGAGTCCCCTTGGGGAGAGGGAGCGGTTTATAGGTATTAAAATTATTATTATTATTATTATTAATTATTATTATTATAACTACCATTAGACGGTGCCCCTCACCCCCAACCCCTCCAGTCGATGCAATAGGATACCATGGTCGATGGTATCAAAAGCCGCCAAGAGGTCTAATAGGACCAGGATGGAGGAACAACCCCCATCTCTGGCCCTCCAGAGATCATCTACCAATGCGACCAATGCCGTCTCAGTGCTGTGGCCGGGCCGGAAACCGGACTGGCGCGGGTCCAGATAATCAATTTCCTCCAGGTGACGTGGAAACTGTTGTGCCACCACACTCTCTACAACCTTCGCCAGAAAGTGAAGGTTGGAGACCAGACGATAATTTACTAACAATGCTGGGTCCAGGGAAGGCTTCTTGAGGAGAGGTCTTACCACCGCCTCTTTCAAGACGGCAGGCAAGAACCCCTCACTCAAGGAAGCATTCACTATTTCCTGGAGCCAGCCTCGTGAGACCTCCAAGGATGCCAGTACAAGCCAGGAGGGACACGGGTCCAATAAACATGTGGCGGCTCTCAGTCGCCTACGTAACCTGTCCATATCTTCGGAAGTAACAGAGTCAAACTCCTCCCAAGATGGAGCCTCCGACATTCAAGATCAGCCTCCGACATTCCCTCCAGACTACTTTCGGTGGAGGCCAACTCGCTCCGAATCTGAGCAATAAAAAGCTTGAATGAATATAAATCATTGCACTGACATCTATAGTGATGAAGTGCTTTGAGAGACTGGTCCTACAACACCTCAGGTCCTGTCCTCCACCAAATTTTGATCACCACCAGTTTGCGTATAGAAACAACAGGTCGACAGGGGATGCCATCACCACTGCTCTACCTATCGCATCGAGCCACCTTGAGAAATCTGGGAATTATGTCAGAATGCTTTTTTAGACTATAGCTCGGCCTTTAACACCATCTTACCAGGCATTCTCATTGAAAAGTTGACTGACCTGTATTTCCCTCCCCTCACTTGTGAATGGATCAAAGACTTCCTGACCGATCATCCACAAACAGTAAGGGTTGGGTCCTTTACATCTTCCACACTGAAGCTCAGCACAGGCTCCCCTCAGGGCTGTGTGCTCAGACCCTACCTCTACTCACTGTACACATATGACTGCATATCCTCTGATCCATCCAACATCATAATAAAGTTTGCAGATGACACAATGGTGGTGGGTCTCATAACTGGAGGAGACGAATCAGCATACAGGGAAGAAGTTCAGAAGGTATCCACATGGTGCTCAAGAAACAGCTTACATCTAAATACTAGCAAGACAAAGGAGATGGTGCTAGATTTCCAGAAGCACAGAGAGGAACCTGCCCCACTGTATATTGAGGGGGGCTGTGTGGAGAGGATTTCTTCTTTTAAATTGCTTATTAGCCAAGATCTCACCTGGAAAAACAACACATCTCTGGTGATTGGAAAAGCCCAACAGAGACTTCATTTCCTTAGAGTCCTGCGGAAAAATCAGGTGGAACAATGGCTGATGACCTCTTTCTATCAGTCCACCATAGAAAGTGTCCTCACATATTGTATCATAGTGTGGTATGCTGGTTTAACAGTTACGGAGAAGAAGGCACTACAGAGAGTGATCAATTTGGCACAAGAAACCATCAATTGCCCTCTGACATCACTGGATAACATCGCCAGATCTCGCTGCTTTACCAGAGTAAGGAAGATTCTCATAGATGATTCACACCCTGGTTGGTATCTCTTTGCACTTCTATCATCAGGCAGAAGATATCAAAGTATAGCCAGCCAAACAGACAGGTTTAAAGGTAGCTTCTATCCTTGGGCTGTGAGACTTTTAAATTCATCCACAATCACTCCATGCACATGCTAGTTTTTTCTTTTTTCTTTTCTCTTTTTTTTGTTTCTGTTATAATTTTGCACCAGTGAAGTTAAAACCAATTTCATTGTAATTTTAGTACAATGACAATAAAGATTATTATTATTAGTATGTTTCAGAAGATGCTTGAGAACCTGCGGGATCGGATCCTGCCTCACACATCCTCACGGCCGATTCGCTCCCACAGAGAGGGACTTCTCCGGGTGCCGTCCACTAGACTTTGTCAGCGGGCGACGCCCAGGGGAAGGGCTCTCTCTGTGGCGGGCCCGGCCCTCTGGAACGACCTTCCCCCCGATATTAGAACGACCACGGACCTCCGCTCCTTCCGCCTGAAACTAAAGACACATCTTTTCCGCCTGGCCGGCCTAGGGTAGTCTCTCTCTCTATGGGTTTTTTAATTGTTTATTTATATTGAGTGGGGATTTTTAGTTAATGGGATTTTAGCACAGGTGTTTGTTTAATCTGTTTTAAATTGTATGTATTTTTGTATATTTATGGTTTTTATTCTCCCTGTGCACCGCCCCGAGTCCCTGTGGGGAGAGGGAGCGGTTAATAAATTCAGTTTTATTATTATTATTATTATTATTATTATTATTATTATTATTATTATTATTATTATTATTATTATTATTATTATTATTATTATTATTATTATTATTATTTTATTATTATTATTATTATTATTATTATTATTATTATTATTAGGATGGTACTTTGGACCAAGACAGATCCCATAGGATTTCCAAGGCCTTGGTATGTGCCATCCTGGACTTTCCCATTAGTGAAGTGATGGAGAGGCAGAGGTGAAGGCCACCATGGATGCTTGCAATGGGACATGGCAGCTTCCTGGGGTGGGAGGAATTAGAGGGCCTCATCATGGCCAGTAAAGTGCCCCAACTTGGGCTTCATGTGGCATGCCAGGGAGGCAAAGCACTGCTTCCTAACTTCAGAAGGGAGCTGGGCAAGGTGAGGCTGAGCCACAATGCTCCTGAAAAGGCTGCTCAGTGAGTGAGGTTCACACCTAAAAGCTCTGGCAGAACTGGGCTGAGTCTCTTGTGGGAGCAGTGGGTTGGGTTTCCCAGTGGAGAAGCTTCCATGCAGCTCTGGGATGGCTCAGCAACGCCTCCCAAGGCCCTTCCCAGGAAAGCTGCAAGTGAGTGGTTGGACAGTGGTGAGCAGTAAGGGAAGTGAGCCCTTGGCTGGCATCCCTGCCTCCTTCCTCCAAGAGCTGGCTTGGGGGATGGCCAGCCTGCCCCACTGCTGTGCCCTCACCTTCCACACAGAACCTCTGCCAGTGGGGCACCTGCTATTTTGCCTCGCTTTCCCCGACGCCATGGCTCTTGGTGGAAGGAGGAAGGGATTCCATCCTGGAGCTCACTCCCTTCCCTCTTGCTGCTGCTGCCCCTGCCAAACGAAGCATTGGAGGCCAGTCCAGTCCCGGCCGCTCATCTGCCTGCTTGCGTTTCAGTGACTCATGCCCAATTACCACTACCAGTTCTCCCGAACTGGTCCGAACTGAGAGCAATTGACCTCTGCACAGAAAGCTTTCGATGACATCAATTGGTAATTTATATTGGCACAATTAGAATATATGGACCTTGGGGAGAAATTCATCAATATGATTAGAGCAATTTACAGTAAACAATCAACAAGTTAATGCTATGGCTAAGAACTTTGACATAAAGAAAGGCACAAGACAGGGATGTCCACTATCCCCATTGCTATTTATATCGACGATGGAAGTATTAATCAGAAATATTCAAAAAGATGAAGAAATGAGAGGAATAGAAATTTAAAAAGATCCAAACAAACTACAGGCATTTGCTGATGATTTCGTTTTCATATTAGAAGACCCCTTAGAAACTGGACTGAAGCTTATTTCAAAAAATAGAAAAATATGGGGAAATAGCTCCTCTCTCTCTTCTCTTTCTTTCGCTTCCCTTCCTTCTTTCCTCTCTCCTTCTAAGGCTAGGTGAGTGAAACTGACCCAAAACAAAAACTCCTTTGGATGAAACCGGCCATTGCCATCTGGCTTATTCAATCCAACACACGCAGACATGATTTTGACCATCCAAATCACTCCACAGAGGATGCTATTCTATCTGAGCTTAAATAGAGCAAATAGAGCAAAGAAATAGAGCAAAGAAATACTCATGTGTGAATGCCATTTATTAATTTTAGTTTGGCATTTAATACAATCATTCCTTAGCATTTAGTTGACAAAATGCTTTTGGCTTCAATTTGTTTGTGCAACTGGATTCTTTATATATATATATGGATATATATAGATAATTGTTTTCACAACTTCCCGTTAGGGCCCCATTAAGGGAGGAGACATACTGTTTCCTTCTCTGCCTTTCGGCTCATCACCAGAGACCATTTAGACAGAGAACCATGAGTACTGTTGTGTAAAAAATTTTTTAGATATGTGTGTTAGTTTTTACGAGCTGATCAATAAATTTAAATTTGAGAGACCAAGATAGATCTATTTCGAGCTTATTAGCTCTCATCATCTGGCCATACCCTTTACTGTTTGCTTTCCTGCCTTTTGGCTCATCACCAGAGGCCATCTAGACAGTAAGCCAAGAGTTCCATTGTGTAATTTTTTTAGATACCCCTGTCTCAGCTGATGCAATAGGTAGAGCCGGCTTGGCTGAATTGCTAGAGGCCTTGCCTGAAATGCAATACAGCCCCGATTCGAATCCCAGTAAAGGGTATGGCCAGCTGATGAGATAAAACAATAAAGAAACAAAATCTACAGCCCAGCGATCTACTCGTGAGTTTTAATGTCATATCCCTCTTCACCCAAGTGCCTATAAAAGAAGCCTTGACAGCCATCCAGAACAAATACAACCCCCCCAAGCACATCCTGGATCTGACCAACCACTGTCTAACCAACACATCATTCATAATGGACAAAGATACAAACAGATAGAAGGAGCACCCATGGGATCACCCCTCTCACCGGTCATCACAAACTTATACATGGAACATTTTGAAACCAACGCCCTAGACAAATCTGAACCCAAACCCAAACTCTGGCTCAGATATGTAGATGACACTTTCGTAACATGGGAAAGAAAAACTGGCTAAATGGAACAAATGTGTCTTTAAACACTGGCGGAAGAGGCGGAGGTCGGAGATGGTGCGAAGTTCAGGGGGGAGTTCGTTCCAAAGGGCAGGGCCCGCCACAGAGAAGGCTCTTCCCCTGGGTGTCGCCAGTCAGCATTGTCCGGCCGATGGCACCCTGAGAAGGCCCTCTCTGTGGGAGCGTATCGGTCTAAGGGATGTATGGGGCAGGAGGCGGTCTCGCATATAACTAGGTCCCGAGCCATGGAGCGCTTTAAAGATGGTCGTCAAAACCTTGAAGTGCACCCGAAAGACCACAGGAAGCCAGTGCAGCTCGCGCAGGATTGGTGTTATATGGGAGTGTCTAGGCGCTCCCGTAATCACCTGCGCGGCTGCATTCTGGACTAACTGTAGCTTTCGAGTGCACCTCAAGGGAAGCCCCATGTAGAGAGCATTACAGTAGTCGAGTCGGGATGTCACGAGTGCTGGAGTGACTGTGCGCAGGGCAGCCCGGTCCAGTAAGGGGCGCAATTGGTGCATCAGGCGTACCTGATGAAAGGCCCCCCTGGCCACGGCCGCCACATGGTCCTCCATGGACAGCCGGGAATCTAGGAGGACACCCAAATTGCACGCCCTCTCCACGGGGGCCGGTGTTTCGCCCCCAATGGCCAGAGTTGGAGTAATCTGGCTGAACCGGGGTGCCAGGAGCCACAGCCACTCGGTCTTGGATGGGTTGAGCTTGAGTTTGTTACTGCCCATCCAGATCTGTACGGCTTCCAAACACCGGGACCACCTCGGCGGCATCGTTGGGGTGGTCTGGGGTGGATATGTACAGCTGGGTGTCATCAGTGTACAGATGATATCCCAATAATCAGAGAAGCCTTTGAAATAGAGAAGCAACCTAACAATATGAACAAACGTGATGACACTTCCCGCCTACCAGACATCTGGAAACCAGCACTGACCAACAGACAAGCCACACCCTCCCCCCAAGCCATTGAAATTCAAAATAAGGAGAAACATACAAATAAGACCAATCAGCATCAATCTACCAATCATGATACAGCTGCACAGCCAATCAACCCACTCACAACAATAGTCAGCACTCCACATCCCCCCCCCCAAGATTTAAGGAAGGGCGATGCCTTCGCAATCGCATACCCCGGGAGACTAGGATAGTTCTATTTCGAGCTTTTTAGCTCTCATCAGCTAGCCATACCCTTACTGGGATTCGAACCGGGGTTGTATTACATGCCAGGCGAGGGCCTTGCCATTAAGCCAGCTCGGTTCTCTTCTTGTCAGCTGAGACAGGATAGTTATATATAATTGTTTCCACAACACCCTGTTAAAGGCCCCAATTAAGGGAGGAAGCATACTGTTTCCTTTTCTGCCTTTCAGCTCATCACCAGAGACCATCTAGACAGAAAGCCATGAATTCCATTGTGTAAATTTTATATATGTGTGTTACATTTTTGAGCTGATCAATAAATAAGTTAGGGAGACTAGGATAGATCTATTTCGAGCTTTTTAGGTCTTATCAGCTAGCCATACCCTTACTATATATATATATATATATATTATTTTTAAACATAAAAACAGATAAAACATACAGCCAGTTTCAATTTTGTGTAGCATGTTGTTTGGTTACGAGTTTTTGTGCATCAATCTTTACAGTTACAAATATAATTACTAATTGTCCATCAAACATAGCTGAGTATATCACCATTATTGAGCTTTTATGTGTTGAATTAAAATTAGTGTCCCTTCATTTCAAACAACCTTATTTTCTTAAATACCTATCTGTTTAATAACAATAAATCTTTATAAAAACACTCACCTTTTTCTGTTATTATGTAAAGAATAAAGAAGAAAATACAATCATTCCTTAGCATTTAGTAGACAAAATGCTTTTGGGCTTTAACACTTGTTTGTGCAACTGGATTCTTGATTTTTTCACTATTATCTTCCAGTTAGGAATAATATTTCTATATTCTTCAGCACAGGTTCTCAACAGAGCTGTGTCCTAAGTCTGCTGAATGTGTGAATATTTTTCTTTTACTTTTGAGAGTCGGCATCAGAATTTCAATTTTTTAATGTGTGTCAGTGTGTTCAGAGAAAAAAAGTGACAATAAAGGTTTTCTCTTCACTTCACTTATCTATTATGCTATGTTGTCACATTATGTTGTTGTTATATTATTATACTATACTATATTATACTATATATTATACTATATTACTGTATTGTATTATATTATCATATCATACCATGTATTATATTATCTATCATACAATCATCTTTATTTTTATTTTTTTATTTTTATATTTATATCCCGTCCTTCTCCACAGAGGACCCAGGGCGGGGTCCTCTTTCAGCAGCCTCCCTCAACCCCGGTATACTTTTGGCTCTGCTAGGGGAGCTGGGGCTTGGTAGCACAATCTTGCACTGGTTCAGCTCCTTTCTCCAAGGCTGATTCCAATAATTATTAATAGGGATGAGAAATCCAGCCCTCAGAGTCTACTTTGTGATTTGCCTCAGGGTTTCATACTCTCCCCATTCCTTTTTAACATCTATATGAAGCCACTTGGTAAGATCATTTGTCATCATAGGCTGGCGGGTTGAGTTATCATCAGTATATTGATGATACTCAGTTCTGTATCTGTATGTTATGACCCAATAGCAATAGCGCTTAGACTTATATACCACTTTACAGTGCTTTACAGGCCTCTCTAAACCCAAATGATGCTTTTGCTGTTTTCTCATAATGCTTGGAGGCTGTGGTAGACTGGATGGGGGAATGACTGGCATTGATTGAACTCTGACAAAACCAAATGACTTGGGGGAATGGAGGTCTGAGATCTGGGACTTTGTCAACTTTAATTCTGAATGAATGGCACTGCCCCAGATAGATCTAGTTTGCAACTTGGAGGTTCTGGACTTGTGACTCTTGCTCAAAGAGCAGCTGGCAATCATGGATAGGAGACCCTTTGCATAACTGGATTGTGCACCAGTTAAGACCTTTCTTGGATCAAGCATTCCTGGGCTTAGTCATGTCATGACTGAACTATCCATGCTGTGGACATTCCAACTACTGTACCACCTGGTAGGGTATAGAAGAAGAGTCTTCTCTGTTATCACACCTGCCCTCTGGAACATCCCCCCCCCCCGATTAAGGTTGGTCCCAACTCTCCTGACCTTCTGTAAGAGCCTAAAGATCTGGCTCTGCTAGTAGGCCTGGGGCTCCCATTGGGGGAGCATCACAGTGAAGGTTATTGATTGACTAACAGCAGATCCCACCACCACAACCCCACCCTCATCCCACCCTCCCCATCTTTTAATCAAGCTCCTGTACTTAGCTGTGTGCTGTTTCTTATTTATAATAATAATAATAATAAATTTAATTTATAGACCGCTTCCTCTCCCCTAGGGGACTCGGAGCGGTGCACAGGGAAGTTAAAAATACAATAAATATACATAAATAATTAGATAAAAGGCAAATTAAACAATTATCCCTGCGCTAAAATCCCCCAATTAAATTACTAAAATCCCCTAAACCATAAAAAGAGACTACCCTAGGCCGGCCAAGCAGAAAAGATGTGTTTTTAATTTTAGACGGAAGGAGCAGAGGTCTTTGGTTGTTCTAATGTCGGGGGGAAGGTTGTTCCAGAGGGCTGGGCCCGCCACAGAGAAGGCCCTTCCCCTGGGCGTCACCCGCTGACAAAGTCTAGTGGACGGCACCCGGAGAATCGGCCGTGAGAATGTATGGGGCAGGATCCGATCCCGCAGATAGCTAGGTCCCGAGCCATGGAGCGCTTTGAAGATGACAACTAGCACCTTGAAGCGCACCCGAAAGACGACAGGCAGCCAGTGCAGCTCGCGCAAGAGCGGTGTTATGTGGGTAAACCTTGAGGTTACCATTATTGCTCGCGCGGCTGCATTCTGGACCAGCTGAAGTCTCCGGGTGCACCTCAAGGGGAGCCCCATGTAGAGAGAGTTACAATAATCCAGTCGGGATGTCACGAGAGCATGAGTGACTGTGCGAAGGGCATCCCGATCCAATAGGGGGCGCAACTGGCGTACCAGGCGAACCTGGTAAAACGCCCTCCTGGCCACGGCTGTCACTTGATCTTCCATGGACAGCCGAGTATCCAGGAGGACACCCAAGTTGCGCGCCCCATCCACAGGGGCAAGATGTTCGCCCCCTATGGCCAGCGATGGAATCAGCTGGTTGAATCGGGCAGCCGGAAACCACAGCCACTCGGTCTTGGTCGGGTTGAGCCTGAGTCCGTTACTTCCCATCCAGATCCGCACGGCTCCCAGGCACTGGCACATCATCCCTACGGCATCGTTGGGGTGGTTTGGGGTAGATATATACAGCTGAGTATCATCAGCGTAGAGGTGATACTCTACCCCAAAACCACGGATGATCTCACCCAGCGGCTTCATATATGTGTTGAACAGGAGAGGCGAGAGGACCGACCCCTGAGGCACCCATGTGAGGGGTCTCGAGGTCGACCTCTGCTCTCCTGTCAACACAAATTGCGATCGGCCAGAGAGGTAGGAGGAGAACCACCGTAAAACGGTGCCTCCCACCCCCAACCCCCCCAGCCGATGCAATAGGATACCATGGTCGATGGTATCGAAAGCCGCCGAGAGGTCTAATAGGACCAGGATGGAGGAACAACCCCCATCTCTGGCCCTCCAGAGATCATCTACCAACGCGACCAATGCCGTCTCGGTGCTATGCCCGGGCCGAAAGCCGGACTGGCGCGGGTCTAGATAATCAACTTCCTCCAGGTGACGGGGAAACTGTTGTGCCACCACACTCTCAACAACCTTCGCCAAAAAGGGAAGGTTGGAGATGGGACGATAGTTGGTTAATAAAGCTGGGTCCAAAGAGGGCTTCTTCAGGAGAGGCCTCACCATGGCCTCTTTTAGGGAGGCAGGCAAGGAACCCTCACTTAAGGAAGCGTTGACAACCTCTTGGAGCCAGCCTCGTGTCACCTCCCAGAATGCCAGTACAAGCCAGGAGGGACACGGGTCCAATAAACATGTGGTGGCTCGCAGTCGCCCACGTAACCTGTCCATATCGTCGGAAGTAACGGAGTCAAACTCCTCCCAAACAAGATCCGCCTCGTGCAATCCCACTGGGCCATCAATGGGGGCTAACTCGTTCTGTATCTGAGCTATTTTCTCCTGCAGATAAATCACAAATTCCTCTGCTCTACCCTGTAGTGGGGCTTCCCGCACCCTCTGTTGAAGGAGGGAGCGGGTCACCCTAAACAGGGCGGCAGGGCGGTTATCTGCGGATGCTATGAGAGTGGCACAATAATGGCGTTTGGCCACTCTCAGCGCCACAATGTAAGTCCGTAAATGGGCTCTTACCTGTGTCCGGTCAGATTCAGATTGGATAGACCTCCATCTTCTCTCTAGGCATCTCTTGTGGCGTTTCATCACCCTCAGCTCCTCGGTAAACCAAGGAGCCAGGGTGGCTCGCCGCCGCAAGAGAGGCCGCAAGGGCGCCTTGTGTTATTATCTTGCTTCCACCACCACAACAAACTAGTTAACAAGCCTTCAACTTCCACCCTCAGGTTATCAGTGTTAGGGTTGGTCTACTCTGCAGCAGAATGCTATGCTTTCATAAATATTAAAATCACCCCAACTTGCTGGCTTCCTGTTCTGAACCGTATAGCACCACCAGCTTTACAAAGACAAAATGCACTAGTAAGAGAATACCAAACAAACTATGAACAATTCACTCCTACCAGTGCATGCCAACTTTCCTCATGTTTCCTCCTGCCAGCAATTTGTGCTGGCAGGAGGGCAGAGGTCAACGTCGAGGTGCCTCTCACGTGGGGTACCACAGGGGTTGGTCCTCTCGCCTCTCCTGTTTAACATCTACATGAAGCTGCTGGGCGAGATCATCCGTGGTTTCGGGGTAGAGTTCCACCAGTACGCTGATGATACTCAGCTGTACATCTCTACCCCTGACCACCCCAACGATGCCGTTGAAGTGATGTCCCGGTGTCTGGAGGCTGTGCGAGTCTGGATGGGGAGAAACAGGCTCCGACTCAACCCATCCAAGATCGAGTGGCTGTGGCTTCCGGCGTCACGATATAGCCAGTTAGTACCATCTCTGGCTATTGGGGGTGAGTCATTGGCCCCTGTAGAGAGAGCTCGCAACTTGGGTGTCCTCCTGGATTCTCGGCTGTCTCTAGAAGATCACATGACGGCCGTGGCCAGGGGGGCTTTTTATCAGGTCTGCCTGATACACTAGTTGCGTCCCTTTCTGGATCGTGACACTTTACGCACAGTCACTCAAGCCCTCGTCATTTCCCACCTGGACTATAGTAATGCTCTCTACATGGGGCTTCCCTTGAGGTGCACCCGGAGGCTCCAGCTAGTTCAGAATGCGGCTGCGCAGGGGATTCTGGGAGCATCTAGATGCTCCCACATGACACCTCTCCTGCGCAAGCTGCACTAGCTGCCTGTGGCTTTCTGGGTGCGCTTCAAGGTATTAGTAACCACCTTTAAAGCGCTCCATGGCAAGGGACCTGGCTATCTGCAAGACCGCCTCCTGCTACCAAATGCCTCCCACCGTCCAGTTCGCTCCCACAGAAAGGGCCTCCTCAGGGTGCCGTCGGCCAGGCAATGTCGACTGGCAACTCCCAGGGGGAGAGCCTTCTCTGTGGCAGCCCCTGACCTCTGGAATGACCTACCCCCTGACCTTCGTACAATCACAGACCTGCGCCTTTTTCGTCAGGCTTTGAAGACCCATCTGTTTCGAGCGGCCGGCCTTGCATAGTTTCTAAACTGGCATACTTTTAAACGCTTTAGTTTTATATGGTTTTAGTAGGGATTTTAACAGGTTTTAGACAGGCTATTCATTATTTAATGTATTTTTAATAGGTTTTTCATTGCTTTCTATGTTTTTATTTGTGATTTTACTGCTGCCTGTACACCGCCCTGAGTCCCAGAAGGGAGAAGGACGGTATAGAAATTTAAATATTAAATTAAATTAAATTATTACATTTAGGCAGAAGACTCAAATCCAAGAAACCCACATTGGCACTCATATTAACATCTGTCCAACAACTTTAGCATCAATTCCCAATGAAAAGCCAAATGGGTCATTGAACTCCCAGATATAGGAAGCCATATAAATGATTCCGTATAAAAGGTGCCAGGTTCACATCAATACAATACAATAGCAGAGTTGGAAGGGACCTTGGAGGTCTTCTAGTCCAACCCCCTGCCTAGGCAGGAAACCCTATACCATTTCACACAGATGGCTATCCAACATCTTCTTAAAGGCTGCCAGTGTTGGGCATTCACAACTTCTGGAGGCAAGCTGTCCCACTGATTAATTGTTCTAACTGTCAAGAAATTTCTCCTCAGTTCTAAGTTGCTTCTCTCCTTGATTAGTTTCCACTCATTGCTTCTTGTTCTGTCCTCGGGTGCTTTGGAGAATACTTTGACTCCCTCTTCTTTGTGGCAACCCCTGAGATATTGGAACACTGGTGTCATGTCTCCCCTAGTCCTTCTTTTCATTAAACTAGACCAGTGATGGCGAACCTATGGCACGGGTGCTACAGGTGGCATGCGGAACCATTTCTTAAGGCATGCTAGGCGTTGCCCTATCAGCACTAGCACACATGTGTGCGCTGACCAGCTGATTTAGGCCTTCTTTTGAGGCCATTTTTCACCCTCTGGAGGCTTCAGAGAAGCTCTGAAGGTGGGGAAGGGAGGCTGTTTTCACCCTCCCCAGGCTCCTAGAAAGCCTCTGGAGCCTGGGCAGGGTGGAAAAAGTACGTCAAAAGCAGGGGGTCATGCACATAGCATTATGGGTGTGGCACACCCATGCACAACCCCCCTGTGCTCCCCCTGCTTTTGGCACGCGAGCCAAAAATGGTTAGCCATCACTGAACTAGACATACCATTTCCTGCAACCATTCCTCATATATTTTAGCCTCCAATCCCCTAATCATCTTTGTTGCTCTTCTCTGCACTCTTTCTAGAGTCTCCACATCTTTTTTACGTTGTGGCGACCAAAACTGAATCAACATTGGACAATCCTGAATAGGATTGACACTTCACACATTGTTGCCAGGACTCTCTGTATAAGTGGGGCATAGTATACTCTCTTTGATGTGATTACAGAGTCCCACATCAAACTGTAAATCACATTGTGACCAGCTGCAATCAGACAGCATAAACCGATCTAGTATCTGAATTTTAATATAAAAAATGCTGTGCTTCAATGATTAGGTGGCCTAAACATTGGTATTTGAACATAGATCTTTTTAACATTTATAATTTTTTGTGTTTCACTAATCTATGTGAAATGATAATATATATTGCTAGTCCAGGTATGATATGCCATGTGCTAATTAAATAAATATGTTTTTATTTATTTTAATATTGTAAGATGCCAAGAGATACCCTTAGATAAAATGGGTTGCCAATAACTTTTATAAATAAAAAATAACATAAAAAAAAATAAGATAAGATACAAATCATCTGTGAAGTGATGTTTCTAATTAGTTGATTTGGGATGAGAAATGTCAATAGTTTGTTCAACACAGCTTCAAAAAGATCACTGTCATCATTGTCTGGTAAAAAATCAAGTGAAGGGGGAGCAGAGGCAGTTTGTTCCTGATGCTCGCAATGTGTCTCATGACACAATGTTTTATCAGGCAAGACTTCATTAAAAATTTCTGAGTTATCAGTAGGAATTCTGGATTTGCTTCCTAAGATTAAGTAGGCAAGCAGGTTTTCTATTTTGACCTCTAACTCTTGATCCTCCTCTTCACTTTCCGCTATTTTTGTTTTGTGATCCATTTGTAGCAAAGTGGCTAATGTATCCAGGTTCTCCATCAGGTTTTCAACAGACTGCGTCGTAGTCACAAATTCATCAGGAATTGGTTTTTTTAAACTGGCAAATTGTTTCCTGTTTCTTGCTTTCATTACTTCATCTTGCATAGTTCCCCAAAGTTCTTCTTTCTCTACTCAGAAAGGAGGGAAAAAATAAACAGATAAGCAAATGCTATGAGTGGAACAGGTAACTGAGTTTGTTGGATATTAATCAGTTTATTCAACTACAATTAAATGTGGCTTAGTTCAATCTGGTATCCATTTACTAATTGGATTAGTTCCAATTATTCTTAAACAGACATATATCAGATTACATGATAGATGTCACATAATCAGTATCATCCACATGAAGAGAAGATGCTAAAAAGTTGAGTTGTTTAGCTAACACAGAAATTTGTGGGGACAATCTACTTGAAAAGTGAAACCATATAGCTACCCATGGTGGTATTTTAATTAAAAAGGAAACTTGAGTTTTCCACATACTGTATAATATGTGGTTATTGCATAAATCATAGATTTCATCCATGGATTATACCAGCTTTCTCCAACATGGAAACTATAGAATTTTGGATTACTACACCATGATCTGCATTACTTACATGAAGAGCTTTTGGCAAGGGATGGGCTGCACCTCACAAGAACTGGGAAGAATATATTTGAAAACAATTGCCTCAATTTATTGGACAGCTTTAAAACAAAATTGAGGGGAAGGGTGACCAATCATCAGGATCTTTAGGACTACTCCAAAGCATAAACCCCAAGCCAAGCAATCAAACAATGATGTAGCAGGTAATGGGAAAGAAGAAAAACTCAGATATAAATTAGGATGCATACTCAGGGTTAGCCATAAAGGAGTCAAATGCTTATACACAAATGCTCAAAGTTTGGGGAACAAAAAGTACTAGTACATGAGGGCAAGTATGACATAATTCCAAAACTTGAGTTGGGATGAAATTCATGATTGGAATATACTGATGGAAGCATACAAATGTTCAAAAGAAACAAACCTAACAAAAGAGGAAGTGGAGTTTCATTATACACAAGAGATCACTACATCTCTTCAGAAATACTCACAACCAGGAGTTGACAGGAAGTTCTTCAACTGGACAGACATGGGGGAGGGGCTCTCAAGAGCCTCACATGAACCGTGTCTGACAAACCAATTCTGAGATCCTTTTGGAGAATCCCTCTGGAGGGAGGGGTGAAGAGGGCAGCGTCTCATCAGACCCAGAGGGTTGCAACAGGTCCCTCGCAGGTTGGAGATTTGCCTTTTGAATCGGAGTCAGGGCGACAGTCTGCTATATGGTTGACAAGATGCTAACTTCATATCAAAGCAAAAGGAACAGGAGGTTGCGGAAGAGATGAAAGACCAATAAGAAAATTTATCTAACCCAAAGCCATAAATCAAACCTCAAAAAGGCAAATAAATCTTGAGAACATAGATAATATTGATAGTCAGATCGGGACTTTTCAAAAAGAAAGAAAGGAGGGTTGGAACACCAGTACCCCCCACCTCCTACGTTTTTATTTGAAACAATTTCAGACAGAAAGGAGAAAACAGAGAAATGACAAACCTATTCAAATATAAACTCTAAACTTGGTTTTGGATTTGAAATAGAAACCAAATACTTTGAAGAATTTATTCTGAAGGATTTATTCTGTTTGAAGTCTTTCCAACTAATATATCTTAACTCCCCCCCCCCCCAAAAAAGCACTTCTTCTTACTGATAACTGATAACCTAACTTTGATTGTGCAGGAACTTTTAATTAACCAACTGCCATAAATCAGAATTTGGAAAAGTAGGAGGCAAACAAAAATACCCAAATCTGGCTGGTCACAAGTCTGTTCTAAATGATATATTATGAATAGTTATAAGTGACCGGACCTGGTAAGGGAAAGAATAAAAACAGAATAATAATGGAATCAAAAACTGGGAAATATGAAGGGTATGTGTGTTTTGTTTTGCTGCTTTTTTTTGGCTTCTCCTTCTTTTTCGCTCGGCAAAAGATTAAGATGGCCCCAGCTTCCCTTCCAGTTTGAATTTAAGGTGGACCAGAATCTCGAAATAAGATTTGTATAACTAACTGCAATTTTGGAACTGGACATTAAGGAAGAACAAAAGACTAAGATGGCCCCCATCGTTTTCCCCACAGCAACTGAAGCAGATAAATTTAAAGTGGAACAGAATGCTGGAATAAGAATTGCATAACTGTATAACTAACTGTAACTTTATAACTCGGCATCATGGAAAACTGGAAATTTGAAGAACTATGTGAAATTATAAAAAAAAAATGCATAAATCATTAATATCAAGCCTAATTAGAATTCTGAATCCAGAGAAGCAGATAGCTAAAGAAGAACTCAAAGAAGGAAGGGGGCAAAACAATGAACGGTTAGAAATGGAGGGAAATATAAAGCAGACAAAAAACTCCCTTGGTGCTGGCAATGGTATAGGAAAATTGTGAAAAGGGGAGGTGTCCCAACAAAAGGGGAAAGCAGACAAAAGTGGTTTTGGAGGTTGTTAGTGGCATAAGGAAAATTGAAGCAGGAGATTATGCCCCAACAAAGAGAAATATAAAATATTCTTTTGATGGTGATCTGGGGAAAATTGAAGGGAGATGATATGTCAAAATAAAGAAAAGGGAGAAGATAGGAACAGAGAAGTAGGACAAAAGACTTACTAGGAAAAAATCAGATAACTAGAAACTATCATATGGGAAAATATAAAGTTAAGGGCTTTATCCCTAAATATGATAATAAAATGGAGTTGCTAACTGGTTGAATACGATAATGGAAAGATAGTTAAATAAAAGTTACTATATATGGAATATGGATAAATATGAAACTGATATGGGGAACTTATAAAGCAGAGGTTTGTGATCCACCTTTTTAACATGATAATTAAATTGAGCTGTCAGATTGAATATGACAATAGAGGGAAAACTAAGCATGGGTCAAAATATATGAAACATGGACATATATAGAACTATATGAACAAAGTGAGATGTTTACCACTTGTTATTTTATATAATACATTAAGGGAAGTGTAATGAACACTGAACAGTGAAGAATGTCATTTAGAGATAACTAAGGGTAATCTAATTCAAGGTATAGAAAATGGAGAGGGAATATGAAATATACCTATAATGGGAAACTATTGTGATAAAAAATCAGAAGCACAAACTGCAAGCATGTAAGGATGCATAACTATATAAAGATAATAATGAGAATAGCTGCGAATTGTAACCAGGTCTACATCTTGACCAAATTAGGTTGGGGTGTGTGTTTAAAAGCACGACTATATATGTATACTTTTCTGTTATATAACATTTTTTACTAAAAAAAGAGGAGAAAAATTAAATATGCATATTGAAAAAGGATTATAAATACCATCAGCATAAAAGGGGGCTCACTCAGAAGTTGAAATACACCAAGTAAATGAGAAGAAGAGTGGGGAGTAGAGGAGAAAGGTAAGGGAAGAAGAGAGGGATAGAGAGAGGGCAAGGGGAGGGGAAGAGGAGGATAAAATTAGGAGTGGAAAGGGGAGGGAGGAGAAGGAAAGAGGAAGGGGAAGTTGAGAAGGGAAGGATGACAGAGAGAAGAAAGGAGATAGGGAGGGAGAGGAGAGAGGGAGAAGAAAGTGATGGATAAAGTACAAATATGGTGTATGGAGGGCAGAAGAGACAATAATTGTGTTTTGGGAGTTGTTGGTAAGATGTTTGATGTAAACATTTAGTAATACAATATAATGTTGGTTATGTAATAGTATAAATGTGATTATATGTTATGAAAATGAAAAAATAAAAAACTTTAATAAAAAAAGAAATGCACACAACCAAGAATGGAAGCCTCCTCAAATGAATATGGGTCAATAGAAAGGAATGACATTGCCATAGGTATGTATATACCTATAAAAGAGCTGACTTTAACAAACTTAGAATTTGGAAAGGATTCCATGGATGAAAATTTTAAAGGGGAAAACAACTCAATAAGCTTGGGAAACTCTGAAAAATATGATTATAAAAAGCCCAAACCAGCTCAATAGCACTGAAAAAGAAAAACAAGAAATCCAAGAAAAAACCAGCATAGTTACACAAAGAACTCCTTTGATAAATTGAAAAATAAAAACAATAAATACAAAAAATGGAAAGTGGGGCACATAAATAAGGCAGAATACCAACAAATAGAATATGATAAGGCAGTAATAGGCAGTAGAGAGAAAACAGAGTTACTTAATTCATTCTTTGCATTTGTCTTCATGCAAAAAGATAATACAGTCCAATGTACCCAGAGGATCACTGGTCTATGGAACTCCCTGCCAGAAGAAGTGGTGACAGCTGTCAGTCTCGACACCTTTAAGAAAGTATAAGATGAGTTCATGGAGAACAAGGGTATCAATGGCTATCATTATGGATGCCTAAGGACACCCTCCGGGTTGGAGAGATAGGCAGGATATTTCTCAATGCCATTTGCAGGGAATCATAAGCAGGTGAAGACATCTGCTTGGGAATACCCTGAAGCAAATGGGGAGCCACTGCGTAAGACAGAATGCTGGACTGGATGGTCTGTGGCCTGTTCCAGCAAGGCTATTCTTATGTTCTTATGTACCAAAAAGTTGGAATACAAATTAAAATAAGCAAGAAAATGGTAAGAGAACATCTGTCCTCTCTAGAAGAGTTGAAATCACCAGGATTTGATTGATTGCCTCATAGAGTCTTGCAAGGTCTGGTAGATGTCATCTCAAAACCATTGAATCATATATTTCAAATATCTTGGAGCATCAGGGAACTACCAGAGAACTGAAAAAACTGATATGGTTCCCAAATACATATATATGACACAGATCCAGGAAACTATAGACCAATCAACTTAGCATCAATACCTGGGAAGATCTCGGAACAGATAAGCAAGCAACAGATCTACAAACACCTATAAGCAAGCAAAGTTATAACCAGAAACCAACACATTTGTCAAAAACTAATCATGCAAAACAAAAGCATTTGACAATTACGTCTTGGTAAGCTAAAAAATGTGGGATACACAGCATCAGATGAATGTATAACTGTCTGACATACTGGATTCAACATGTAATCCTTAATGGAACTACATCCATTAGGAGGGTAGTACTTAGTGGGGTATCCCAAGGTTCTGTTTTAGTACCAGAACTCCTCAATATTTTCTCTAATATTTTCATAAATGATTTAGATGAGGTAATAGAAGGGGAGCTCATCAAATCTGCAGATGACACTAAACTGGCATAGATAGCAGACACCCCAGAAGATAGGCTTAAAATTTAGATGGAATTTGACAGACTTGAACAGTGGGCCCTATCTAACAAAATGAAATTTAAAGTAGAGAAAAGTAAGGTTTTACATTTAGGCAGGAAAAATCAAATGTACAGATAAGATTAGGTGAAACCTGGCTCAGTTGCAGTAGCTTTGAGAGGGATCTTAGAGTCCTAGTGGACAATCACTTAAATATGAGCCAGCAGTGTGTGACAGCCATCAAAAAATCCAATACAATCCTAGACTGCATTAAAGAAGGATATAATCAAGATAACAGAAAGTACTAATATTACTTTATAAAGTCTTAGTAAACCACACTTAGAATACTACATCCAGTTTTAGTCACTATATTAAAAAAAAGATGTTGAAACTCTAGAAAGAGTGCAGAAAAGAGCAATAAGATGACTAGAGGGTTGGAGGCTAAAATAAAGAACAGTTGCAGGAATTGGGTATGTCTGGTCTATAGGTAGTCCTTGAGTTACGAATGTAATGGAGCCTACCTATTACATTAATAACTGGAATATTCGTTGGAGTGAATCAGGTAAAATGAACAGCACCCCTAACGCTTTAGAAAAAAATCCCCAGGGGTGTTCAAACTTGACAGCTTTAAGACTTGTGGACTTCAACTCCCAGAATTCCTCCTCTCTCTCTTCATCTTGATGATGTGAGGGAGGGAGGGAGGAAAAGAGAGCGAGAGAAACAGAGGCAGAGAGGGGGGAGGGAGAGAGAGAGAAAAAGACAGAGAGAGAAAAAGAGAGAGGGAGGGAGAGAGAAAAAGAAGGTGAAAGAGAGAAAACGAGGAGGAAGAGAGGGACAGAAAGAGAGAGAGAGAAAAGGAGACCGAGTAGAGAAAAAAAGAACTGACATTACACAAGTTTTTCTTTTTTATTGTTGCTAAACATAATATTTCAAAAGTTAAAAAAAATGAAGGGGCATAAAATGCATTTATCAAGTTTTCCTTAGAACAATTAGCTGACCTCTGTGTTGTTTATCATTATTTTAGGTAGTAAACCTCAGTATTCAGGTTAAATTACTGTGTTGGCACTTTGCGATAAATAAGTGGGTTTTGGATTGCAGTTTGGGCACTTGGCCTCTAAAGGTTTTTCCACCACTGGTATAGGATCTCCCGCTTGAGTAGGGGATTGGACTAGAAGACCTCTTTCTTTTCCAACTCTATTATTCTGTTATTTTGTTAAAATTCCTGCTTTTGAACTTGTTCTGTATTCTTTATGCTTTCTGAACTTCATCCACTAAAGTGTTACTCTGCTCATCAATTACCACTGCATGCCTCAAGAATATGAGATTATCATAATGCTGAAACTCATCTATGACATCCATATTCTCAAACAACTCTCTATAGACCAGTCAGGCAGCAAAGAAATATTCTGGCAGCCCTAACTAAAAACATGTTTTGATGGTGAAAAAGTGATGTTGGGTTATATCAGGTCTCTAGATTTGGGATAGGCTGGCAGGTTGAAGAATCTTGCAAAGACAGCTGTGCCTCTTAGTATGCATCCTTGTCTCCTGATGAAAATGTCATTAACAGATATGATTTCTTATTTAATACTTTAATATACCGCATTTTTTGGAGTATAAGATGTACCCAGGTTTTGAAGAGGCAATTTTTTTTTTAAGTAGGTAGATAGATAGAGGGATAGAGAGGGAGAGAAAGAGAGAGAAATACAGTAGGTAGGTAGGGAGAGAGAGAGTAGGTAGGTAGGTAGGTAGAGGGAGGGAGGGGGGAGAGAGAGAGAAATATAGTAGGTAGGTAGGGAGAGAGAGAGTGTAGATACTGTAGGTAGGTAGGTAGAGGGATAGAGAGAAATAGAGAGAGAGAGAGATACAGTAGATAGGTAGGGGGAGAGAGTAGGTAGGTAGGTAGGTATGTATGTAGGTAGGTAGGTAGGTAGGTAGGTAGATGTTTCCAGGTGTATTTACCCATGTGCTGGAGAAGGAAATTACTGACCACCTTTGTTTCTGCAGGCACAGTACTTGACCAACATAATTCTCATCAATCACTCTAACTAAACAGCTTTCCAAAAGGGAAAAAAACCCCTTTTTGCACATTGCAAACCTCCCCCAAATGGCCTGATTTTCCCAAAAATGGGCCTGTTTTTTTTTCAAATAAAAGGCATGAATAGCCTTGGGGGGGGGGCTTGCAGAGTACTCTTGGGGGGGGCAAAAATGAGCAAAAAACTGGCACATTTATCGCGAAAACGGGCCGTTTTTTGGTCAAACCACACTTAGAATACTACATCCAGTTTTAGTCACTATATTGCATGCATAGTCTTATGGAGGCTTATAAAGTGCTGCTGGGGGCTGGGGGTGGGCAAAATGCCCTGTTTTTTTCTCATTTCTGCCCTCCCCAGCCCCCAGGAGCTCTCTGTAAGTCTCCATAAGGGTATGCGCATGGCCATTTTGGTGAAGGGGCGGGGTTTCAGGAGGCAAAAAAATGCTGTATTCAATGTATAAGATGCACCCAGATTTTCACCTTTAGAGGAAAAAAGGTGCGTTTTATACTCCAAAAAATACAGTATTAAAAAGAATCATAAGTAAAAACAGGAAAGAGCCTAGTAAGTAGATAGTTAGGGTGGTTTTTTCCCCTTAAATAGATGGTGGTTTAAGACATATGATCAAAAATGTGTTATAGACCAGTGATGGCTAACCTTTTTTGGCTCAGGTGCCAAAGGTGGGGGGAGCGCAGGGCGGTTGTGCATGGGTGTGTCACACCCATAATGCTATGTGCGTGACCCCCTGCTTTTGGTGCACTTTTTTCACCCTCCCTAGGCTCCAGAGGCTTTCTAGGATCCTGGGGAGGGTGAAAACAGCCTCCCTTCCCCACCTCCAGAGGCTTCTGGAGCCTCCCTGAAGCCTCCAGAGGGCGAAAAATGGCCTCAAAAGAAGGCCTAAATCAGCTGGCCAGCGCACACATGCACGCTGGAGCTGACAGTGCAACGCCTCGCGTGCCCTAAGAAATGGTTCCGCGTGCCACCTGTGGCACCCGTGACATGGGTTCGCTATCACTGTTATAGACCAATGGGAAAGTATTGGTATGCAACTCATCTTTTTTCATAACATATTAAAATAGTTACTTTCATTTATTTCTATTTCAATATTCCAGAAAATGCCCAACAGAATAGTTTAACATACCTTAAGGTACTTTACCTGTTAAGGTACCATCTTGGGCATGCTGGACCATTTAATATCATCTTTGGATTTAAATTAAAAATCAAGTCCTTTAAATTTAAATGTTTCTACTATTTTTTGCTAACAACTGAAAATAATCTGAGAATGGGAGGTCTCAGTTTTCACAAATCACAAGGTAGAAAGGAAAAAACTACCCTGAATTCCAGACCCTTAGTTGCCTTAATGAGATTCCCTAGTCTACATTGCCTAAACTGAGCAATTAGAGTACTGGACTGGGTGGCCAATAGTTCCAAGGAGGTTAGTCTCAAAAAGACAATATAAGATCTTTTCAGTAGAGATGGGAGAAACCTATGTGGCTATTGGGGGGCGGGGCGGGGGCGGGTGTTTCTGTAGCCATGAGTTTATCATCTTTGGTCTTGGATGAGGTTGCAGTACCCCAGGCAGATCTAGTGTATAATCTGGGAATTATCCTAGATTTATAACTCCTGCTTGAAGAGGAGGGATAAGTTTTACCTAGGAGTGCTTTTGCTTAACTTTGTGTTGTACTCTAGTTGTACCTATTCATGGATACTGGAGGCTCTTTGCTTGGCCATTCACACCCTGGTCATATCTTGTTTGAACTATTGCAATGTGCTTTACATGAGACTATCCTTGAAAAGGATCTGTGTCAGCTGATACAGAATGTGACCAAGCAAGCAATCTTGGGTATCCCCAAGATCATGTAACACATCTGCTCCTCTGAATGCATTGGGTGCCAGTTTGCTTCCAAGTCCAATTCAAGGTTTTGGTTATGATCTTTAAATCTCTACATGGCATAGAACAGATTACCCATGAAACTGTCTCATTACATTGGCGCATCCCACTCAGTCAGAAAGAAAGGTTATGTTGTGGACCCCATCAGCTAAAGAATTTCAGCTGGTGGGATTTGGGAGAGAGCCTTATCTGCTGCTGCCTCCCCCCTTTATAATGTTCTCCTCACAGAGGCAAGGTGGACCCCCATTCTCCTAGCCTTTCAGCAGAGTCTAAAGAGCTGGCTCTGCCATGTCACTATATTGCTCCCGCCATCTTTTTCACTTTTAATGTCTTTGCCTCCTAATATTCAGATGCAGTTTTTATGTTTTAATATTTTATTTGTATACTGCCAGACTTGCTCCCTGAGGGAGATGGATAGTTTCTAAATTTGATAATAAAAATAACAAAATAACAACAAAACAATAAAACAATAAAATAAAAGAGTTAATATTTGGAACTGGATACCAGAGATGATAAGAGAAATTAAGGGAAAAAAACCTGTCTGGCTTAATCAATTTTGTGTTGCATGCCAGTGCTTTCTGATGCATCCATTTAATATGCAATCATTATTCTTTATCATTATTTTATTATATCTGCCTTACTCATGTATTGTTCTATCATTGGATTCTCCCCTTTCCCAAAACCAATTTACCTAGATTAGAAGAATGAAAGATTGGAAAGATTGGATACAGACAAAAAATTTTGGAAAACTGTTTTGGCCTACCATAGTCAATGATATTTAAGTGACAATTGTTGGTGCAATCTAACTTGGCGGTTTTATGCAAGACTCCAATGGAACCCATAATTTTGCGAAGGCTGTAGTACATTTTCCTAGGCAAGACACTGTTGATGAAAAAAAAAGGGCTTCACAAACTTTTATCATTACTTCTATAAGCTGAGATTAGTACCTCCAATTTTGAGTTAACCCTTTTAATCAAGTGCCACAGTTTAGAACCATCTTCCCATACTATGTTGGGAATTGTAACTTAAGACTTTTAGAAAGCAGCAGTTTAGGGAAATTGACTTTTAGGTTTTTCAGATAGTCTTCAACTTGAAGAAAACTCTCACTTCACATGCGCTCCCTCCTCTAATACTTCACATACATTACATCAGAGTTCTAGTCTGTGGTGAGGGAAACATTTGGCTTGGTTAGATTATTACTTGCTGGACACCATGGGAAGCCTCATTTGCCAATATCATCAGGCTCCAGACTTTCAGATTCCGAAATAAAAAGATCTCTGTATCCTTCTGGTTCAGAACTGGGCTGAAGTAATAAGGAGTTAAGATTCAGATAGCAAACAATGGTGGTAATTGTTTCTCAATTGCTTCCTAGAATATCTACCTGATTACTGGTCTGATACTATATTTCCATGCAGCAATAGAAATCAATAGGAAGAAGCAATAAGCCATAAGGAAAATGGCCTCATTATTAAATTAAATTGTACAGGCAGAAAAACAAGTATTAAAACCAAAGCTCCTTATGCCTTGTGTGTATCTGGTGTTCTCCAGAAACTATGCAAGTTGGTACTACAATTTAGGGATGTTCTTGGCTTCAGAATTCAGCTATAATAGTAGAATCTTGCTAGAATCTGGTTTTATCAGATCCTTGGTAGTTAAAAGATACAATGTCTCAGCAGTTAAAAACTCAGATTATCAGCTGGAAAGCTGAAAGCCCAGTTCTGAGATCCAAGTGATATGGAGTGAGATCCTGTTCTTTCCCCATCTTATGCCAACCTAGCAGTTCGAAAGCATGCAAATATGAGTAGATAAATAGGTAGCAGTTGGTTGGAAGTTAATAGCCTTCCGTGTCTGAACAGTGGAAACCTTTACTTTATGGTACATTTAGTTCATCAGTTCTGCCTAACTTTAACTGGCAGTAAATTTTCAGCCCTGCATCTTGAGATCTTTTTAACTAATAGAACCTTGGCATCTGGCTGAAGTATATGCTCTTTATATGAAGTTTTTGTGTTATAAAACAGATATTCCACAAGAAACAAAACTTTTTTGTAATGTTCAAAGGGGAAAGAGATAAGGATGAAACTGTGCATTATAGTGATAGCTGAAAAGGAAAAAAGAGGTACACATCAATCTCTGCTAATTTCACATGGAATTGGGAAAATATTTAAAACTGTAAAGCTACTATGAATCAGTGGTTGTGTTCACAGCACATTCGCCATAGCAAACTCAATTAGAGTTCATTTAATTAAATAAATTTTCTGGGCTCACATGTCACTGTGACTCATAAAGCAATTGTACAGATTATGTATGCACAAAACTGATTATGGTAGGTGCCATCAGGTTGGTGTCAACTCTTATCAACCACATAGCCAGACTTTCTGAAGGATGATCTGTCCTCTTATGGGTTCTCAGGTCTTCCAACAATACATTAATCACTGCAGTAATCTAGTTTATCCATTGTTCTGCAGGTCATCTCCTTCTTTTTCATTCCATATTTCCCAGCATTATGAATTTTCATAATGGGTCTTCAAATAATATGTCCATAATATGATAATAGGGAATTCTGAATTGATTTGTGTTATGATCCATTCTTTGTACAAGGGTATCAGTATTCTTTCTATCTTATTTCTGTAAAGTTCAACTTTCACTTCATCTTTGTAGACACATCACAGCATCAGAACATTTTTTTCTAAGCTCTTCATTGTTCCATTACCGAGTGGGAGTCTATGGCAAATTTATTGATAGCTATTCCAAAGGTGCTTTTTAAAGAAGAAAAGAGGCTAAAGAAGCTTCTTGGCTGAGAAGTGAAATGTCTTCAAAGAAAAACCAGAAAGTCAAAATGCCTCTTGAAAAAGCACTTTTGGGACAATCAGGAGTGGATGACTGAGAATCTTCATAGACATTCTTGATGGCTAGTTTCTTCACTGTTGATAATTAATCCTAAAAGGCAGAAGCTATTTGCCATTTCAACATCTTAATAATCAATTCTGAAGTGCAATGTACTAGGCTAAAGTATTATTAGCTTGTTCATAATTCAATGTTATATATGCACAACCAAAGTAAACCAACTTTCTCCCTCCTTGTGAGCTCCAAAATTGTTTGATAAACAGCCAGATTTGATGACCAAATACCTGGGAGGCTCCAAATTAGAGAAAAACTGGCAATAGACAATATTATTATAGGCTCTTGGGTAAGGCAGAATTTCTACATTTCTATAAATTTAAGATCCATACTGTGATTTGATCTCAAGGATTACTTTCTATAGTAATTAGTCTTTTCCAGACCTCCAGACACATCTGCCACAAAGTCAATATGTACTAAAAGTATTTTTGTAGACCACATTTAATCCTAAACTCCCTATCACTGTTCGCTGATGCACATGAATGGAATATTCCACGGATGTCCCTGCTTCTCCCTCCCGTCCCACACCTATAGATACAGAAAAAGATTCAAAGTACTTACAGAGTTTTCAATTTCAAGGAAATTTTGAGCAAATTCTGTACTATGTCTGGAGTTATTTCTGTAGAACTAAGGTCCCTGCAAAAAAAGACATGCAGACTTTTCCAAAGATAGGGAGAGAGAGACAATTTGTAGAACAGAGCCAGGGAGAATAGATTCATGAAGTTGAATGGGAGACTTCATCTCATTGGTTATTACTTTATGACTGGGTTTACAACACAGTTAACAAGTAAGTTAAAGAACGAGCATCTACAGTTACAGAATAGTTAAAACTAGATTGTTTTAAATCTTACTTTATGCTTTTGTGGCTAAGCATGATCTATAATTCTAGTTGGCTTTTTACAGTTTAGTACACCAAACAAACACGTTCAGTAGCCATTTTTCATACTTACCAACCAATTTAAGAGTTATGAATTCAAGTTTATCTGATTGTTCAAATATAAAATGAATAAGTGTTACTATTTCCACTGTTTTGAGCTCTTTGGGGGAAAGGATACAAATAACAATATGGTAATTTAAAAGTAATAAAATGATTTGATCAGCTGCTGTAAGAAGATAGGAAAGGGAGTGCTATTGCTGAACAATATTGTATGCAACGCTTATCATGCAAAGTTGGAATGGAAGCTGATTTTCAAATGCCAGGATATCAGTCCTCCACATGTGAAGCAATGCTTAAAATAAGAAAATAAATACACAGAGATTTTTCTTGATATTAAATAATCACAGCTTATCACTGAGATTGTTGCCATTGGTTTCTATAGGAGTGTCAGGAGCCTCTGTATGGAGTTTAAGGGGCAGGCCTGGGCATTGGGTGACCCAAGTTCCAGTCTCCAGTCACTTAATTGTCCAAACTCCCTGGGTGACTGTGGATCAGTCACTCAAACTCAGTCATCCTACCTCACAAGGTGTTTGTTGTTAGGGAATAAATTGGTCTTGTGATAAATTCACACCTAATAAAAATACTAACTGTTGATTTTGAACAAGACTTGAGCTTCAATGCTTAGCCTAAAATTATCTTTATAAATCAGTTTGTCTACAGTCTTTCAGTGGATACAAAATATATTGGGATGATTCCTTTTGCCACGCATTGACTCAAAAACAAACATAGAATTAAGGCAACTTCATGTAGTTTGATGGATTCATTCATAAATTCCAACCAAGATCCAAGAAACAAGATTAAAAATCTATCATTAATGTAATTAAATGCTGCCAACAGCAAAAACAATATATATAGTGTTTCCTTACTCCTTTCCCTCTTTTTTACATAGCCACATAATACATGCCTATTTTGTTTCCTCCTCAGAAAAAATAACTGTGAAGCGGTTTATTTCTTGAACAGTTATAATCTTTTCCTTGACACCTCAAGGCTATTTACCTGGCAGTCTCAATGAAACATAGTTCTAGTCTTCTTGTGAGATCTTTTTCCTGATCTGGACAACTGACAGCTAAGAGTTAATGACTGGTTCATGGTTATGCTATGACTTTCATGGCTGTAAGAAAATCTGGACCTAGTTTTTTCTAACCCTAATTGAGGGCCACACTGATCTTCAGATATTATAGCCCAAGCCAACTGAATTAGGAAAAATGCTGAATATTTGTTCTAGAGTAAACAAACCCTTAATAAAGCCAAGAGTAACTTCACACATACAGGAATTCCACTGAGGGCAATTTGTAGAAATGGGAATCCTCAATCTCTCTCAGTGGATTATGGTTCATATTCCTGAAAGAAAGAGCTGGTTATCAGTTTCGAAAATTGATAGTAGCAGAATAAAACAGGAAAAATTCAGATAGTTATAAGCAATAAATCATGTTTTCTTTTGGTCTTTGATTTTAAATAACATTATTATTATTAATTACTAATCCTACTAGCAAGAAGAAGTAATAAGCAAAAAAAAATTATAGGCTTGAGACAAAAGAAAAGAAATATAAATCCAGTTTATATCAGTATATTTACTTTATCTCTCTGTATCTTTCTACCTTGCCAAGCATCCTTTTTTTCATCACACCTATACCCATCCTACATCCTTCCTTTATTATCTTTTATTTTTCACTTTTGAGATCCTCATTAATTCCATCCAGTCATGTTTTCCTTTTCTTCCAGTCCTCTTTCTTCATGTATTTTGCTTTGCATTTCAATTCTTATTCAATCTAAACCATGTCTATATTATCTCTTCCATACTGGCTAATTACTTTCGTCTTTAATCCACACTTGTTCATCATCAGCTCCTTATGGGCCCTATTATTACTTTTTAATAAGTAATACATTTGTTAAGTAACCCATTTCCACTGCATTCTACTTTTTATATTTATCTGACATACTTAGTTCCCACTTTCAGTCAAAACATTGGCATGCTTTTATACACAACAGCATTCACCAAGTCTTCAAGACTAAAAACCTTTCATGAGTCTTTCCTCCATTTTCCTTTAGAGTTATCCAAGTTAATATTTGCTACTTTTTACAGTAGGTTTATTTTGCACCAAATGAAATCAGTGGAGGGATTCAAATAATCTAACAACTGGTTCTCTGCCCTAATGATTCTTTGAACAACCAGTTCACCAAACTACTCAGAAAGTTAACAACTTGTTTTCCTGAAGTAGTTCGAACTGCCTGAATCCCACCACTGGATGAAATGCTACATTTCAGATGTCCTAAATCTATTTCTGCTTGTCCATTTGTTCCTGTTTTCCCTTTCTGTTTTCCTATTCAATTGAAGAACAGGTTCCTCTTACCACCAAATTTATTTGAAACCATTTTTATCAGCCTCTCATTTCTGAGCAACCTCCTTTGATGTCAATATGATTGCATGTATGTCCATTATTGTAACAATAATGTGACCAATGTCCTCTAAATGTTCCATAATATCTTATGCTAGAGCAGGGGTTCCCAAACTTGGTAACTTGAAGACTTGTGGACTTCAACTCTCAGAATTCTGGGAGTTGAAGTCCACAAGTCTTCAAGTTGCCAAGTTTGGGAACCCCTGTGCTAGAGTATGGGCATTTTTTTAAAGATTAAAAGTTGGCTAGTCTTTCCACTGGTGAGTTCCAAGGCTAATAAGAATAAGGGTAGGGTAACTAGAAATTTACTTTCTTTATGCCTGAGCATGAATATCCAGAACTATATATGAAACTCTAATAATTACAATTACTACTTTGTGTGCTCTTCTTCTTCTTCTTCTTCTTCTTCTTCTTCTTCTTCTTCTTCTTCTTCTTCTTCTTCTTCTTCTTCTTCTTCTTCTTCTTCTTCTTCTTCTTCTTCTTCTTATTATTATTATTATTATTATTATTATTATTATTATTATTTACTTTATTCATAAAACATGAAACTCAGCCAACTGAACATTTAAAAATGCATATTACAAATACTATTGACTAGTGCTAATTGTTGATACAGTTTGCTGCCAACATCCTATGTATCAACCAAGTATCTTTGTAGAATATAAGATGTGCCAAGTAGCGCTGTTTTCTGCAGTTCCACTGGTGTTATTTCAGGAAGCTGCAATTTGCTGAGATATTTAGTAAAATTCTTGGACATGGTGCCAAGTGCCCCGATGACAATGGGTATCACTGTGACATGCTTCATCCATAGTCGTGTGGTTTTGATGGCCAAGTTGTGATATTTCATGGTTTTTTCTAGTTCTTTTTCTTCGACTCTGGCATCTCCAGGAACAGTGATGATAATAATAATAATAATAATAATAATAATAATAATAATAATAATAATAATAATAATAATAATAATAATAATAATAATAATAATAATAATTTAATACTTATAAACCGCTACCTCTCCCCATAGGGACTCGGGGCGGTGCACAGGAAGAATAAAAGACAATAAATATATACAGACATTTTTAAAAACAAATTAAACCTGAGCCCGTGCTAAAATTCCCCATAAAACTAGCTAAACTAAAATAGCATTCCCAATAATTAAATACAATAATAATAATACCCCAAAGACAGAGAGACTATCCTAGGCCGGCCAGACAAAAGAGATGTGTTTTTAATTTTAGACGGAAGGAGCGGAGGTCCGTGGTCGTCCTAATGTCGGGGGGAAGGTCGTTCCAGAGGGCTGGGCCCGCCACAGAGAGAGCCCTTCCCCTGGGTGTCGCCCGCTGACAAAGTCTAGTGGACGGCACCCGGAGAAGTCCCTCTCTGTGGGAGCGAATCGGCCGTGAGGATGTATGAGGCAGGATCCGATTCCGCAGATAGCTAGGTCCCGAGCCATGGAGCGCTTTAAAGATGATAACTAACACCTTGAAGCGCACCCGGAAGATGACAGGCAGCCAGTGCAGCTCGCGCAAGAGCGGTGTTACATGGGTAAACCTTGCGGTTCCCATAATTGCTCGCGCGGCTGCGTTCTGGACTAGCTGAAGTCTCCGGGTGCACCTCAAGGGGAGCCCCATGTAGAGAGAGTTACAATAGTCCAGTCGAGATGTCACGAGAGCATGAGTGACTGTGCGAAGGGCGTCCCGATCCAATAGGGGGCGCAATTGGCGAACCAGGCGAACCTGGTAAAACGCCCTCCTGGCCACGGCTGTCACTTGATCTTCCATAGACAGCTGGGCATCCAGGAGGACACCCAAATTGCGCGCCCCATCCACAGGGGCAAGATGTTCGCCCCCTATGGCCAGCGATGGAGTGAGCTGGTTGAATCGGGCAGCCGGAAACCACAGCCACTCGGTCTTGGTCGAGTTGAGCCTGAGTCCGTTACTTCCCATCCAGATCCGCACAGCTTCCAGGCACTGGCACATCACCGCTACGGCATCGCTGGGGTGGTTTGGAGTAGATATACACAGCTGAGTGTCATCAGCGTAGAGATGGTACTCTACCCCAAAACCACGGATGATCTCACCCAGCGGCTTCATGTATGTGTTGAACAGGAGAGGCGAGAGGACCGACCCCTGAGGCACCCCACACGTGAGGGGTCTCGAGGTCGACCTCTGCTCTCCTGCCAACACAAATTGCGATCGGCCAGAGAGGTAGGAGGAGAACCACTGTAAAACGGTGCCTCCCACCCCAACCCCCCCAGCCGATGCAATAGGATACCATGGTCAATGGTATCGAAAGCCGCCGAGAGGTCTAATAGGACCAGGATGGAGGAACAACCCCCATCTCTGGCCCTCAGAGATCATCAACCAACGCGACCAATGCCGTCTCGGTGCTATGCCCGGGCCGGAAGCCGGACTGGCGCGGGTCTAGATAATCAACTTCCTCCAGGTGACGGGGAAACTGTTGTGCCACCACACTCTCAACAACCTTCGCCAAAAAGGGAAGGTTGGAGACTGGACGATAGTTGTTTAATAGAGCTGGATCCAAAGAGGGCTTCTTAAGGAGGGGCCTCACCATAGCCTCTTTTAGGGAAGCAGGCAAGGAACCCTTACTTAAGGATGCGTTGACAACCTCTTGGAGCCAGCCTCGTGTCACCTCCCAGGATGCCAGTACAAGCCAGGAGGGACACGGGTCCAATAAACATGTGGTGGCTCGCAGTCGCCCACGTAACCTGTTGATATCAATGAACTGTACACTTCGGCCCTCTACAACCGTGATATCTGGTGTGTTGTGCTCCAAATCATGGTCTGTTTGTATTCAAAAGTCCCACAAGATCTTCACCCTCTCATTCTCGATAACCTTTTCTACTTTGTGTTCCCATGACTTTCTGGATACAGGTAAACCATATTTTTTACATAATGACCAGTGGATTAATTTAGCAACTCGGTCATGTCTAGCTTTATAATCAGTTTGTGCAATTTTGCTGCATTCACATATTAAATGTGAAACAGTTTCGACTTTGTTATTGCAAAGTCGGCAGTTTGGGTTGTCAGTGGATTTTTGAATCTTCGCTTTCATGGCATTAGTTTGTAGTGCTTGTTCTTGAGCGGCCAGTATTAAACCTTCCATTTCTTTCTTGATAGTTCCCATCTTAAGCCATGTCCATGTCAAGTTGTCTTCACATTTTCCTTCAATGTTTTTCAAGTGCTGTCCATGCAAAGCTTTGGTCTTCCATCTATTTAATCTATCATCCAGCTGTTTTTCCTTATATTCTGCCTTTGTTTCTGTTGTTTTTATGCTGTTCTCCATTTTCACAGCCTGCAGCAATTTTTCTGTACTTTGGTTCACATAATCATTCAAACTTCGTTTTTCTTCTTCTACAATTTGATGGATTTGCAATAGTCTCCTGCCCCCTATTTTTCTTGGCAGGTACAACCTGTCAATATCACTTTGTGAATTTAAAGCATGGTATATATTCAAAAATTTGTGTGTTTTCTGGTCCAGGTTTTCCAGTTCAGCCAGAGTGCAGTTGACAATTCCAGCTGAATAGCGTATCACTGGAACTGCCCATGTATTAATGGCTTTAATTATGTTTCCGGCATTCAGCTTTGATTTTAATATTTTGCGGACCCTCCTAATGTATTCCTTTTGTGTTGACTCTTCGACTTTTTCATTCAAGATCTTATCTGCTTCTAATATGCCTAGGTACTTGTAACCATCATCCTTTGCTATTGCTTTCACTATATTTCTATTTCCCAGTTTTATTCCTTCTTTTTTTTCCATTTTTTCTCGCTGCATGGATAATATAGCACATTTTTCAAGTCCAAAGTTCATTTTGATGTCACTGCTGAATAGTTGAACTGTGTTGAGTATTGATTTAAGTTCAGTGGGGCTTTTCGCATATATTTTTAAGTCATCCATGTGTAGTAGATGGTTTATCTTGCCATGTTGTCTTGAGATTTGGTATCCCAGTTTTGTGTTCCGTAGGATTATTGTCAGGGGAATTAATGCAATGTTGAACAGTAGTGGTGAAAGTGAATCCCCTTGGAAGATTCCTCGTCTGATGTTGACTTCAGCGATGTTCTCCCCATTTGTTGTTAGAACTGTTTTCCATTTTTGCATATTTGCTTTCAAAAATGTACAGATATTTTTGCTAATTCCAAAGTTTTCCAGACAAGTGTTAATCCAGCTGTGGGGTAATGAGTCAAATACCTTCTTGTAATCAATCCAAGCCATATTTAAATTTGTTTTCCTTCGTTTTGCATTTTCTAGTACCATTTCGTCTATGAGCAGCTGATCTTTTGTTCCTCTTGATTTTTTATAATTTCCTTTTTGTTCTACTGGATACAAACTGTTTTCTATCAGGTGATTGAATATTGTATTTGCCAGTATCCTTGTAAAAAGTTTGAACGTTGTTGGCAGACAAGTAATTGGGTGATAGTTGCTTGGTTCTGTGCTTTTTTCTGGATCTTTCATTATCAAGTAAGTTCGTCCAGCTGTTAGCCATTCTTCGCTTGTTGCATCTTGAAGCATTTGATCAAATTGAGTGGCCATGCGATGATGTAGGTTGGTCAGATGTTTTAGCCAGTATCCATGCAGTTCATCCAGGCCAGGTGCACTCCAGTTCTGGACCTTCTTTGCTTGTTTTGTCACCATGTCAGTTTTTATTACAATATTTTCCATCTTGTTTTGTATTGTTTGATGTTGAATATCTTTGATCCAGGAGGCAGTGTTGTTGTGTTCCACTGGGTTTTCCCACAGTTCTTTCCAAAAGTTCAAAGTGTTTTCTTTACATGGGTGAATATTAGTTTGGATTCGATTTTCATCAAGGGACCGGTAGAAGAGATGTTGGTTTCTTCTGAAATGGACATTTTCATGATATTGTTTTATTCATCCTTCGTATCTTTCAATTTTCCTTGCTGTTGCTATCGCACATTGTTTTAGTTCTTCCATAATTTCTGTTATTGTTTTTTCCTCCAGGTTGTATTTTTTGTGTAAACTATTTTTCAGCTTTTTGTTATTTAGTTTTCCTTCTTTCAAGTACTTCAGATTGCTGATATCCCCTCGTAGTTTTTAAATTTTATTTTCAAGTCAAATTTTCCACTTTGGTGTTCCAGTGGGTTTCTTTTTTAGCATTTTATAACCTAGTTCTGCAGTTATAACAGCAGCTGTGCTATACATTAATTGGTTGGTTTCATATAGTGTGCTGGATAGGATGGAAGTTAAAATGTTGTTCATGGCAGTTAGTTTAACAGATCTTTCACTTGTTTGCTATGCACTTCGCGAATGATAGGTAGTCTTTTTCTTTCTCTCTACATTTTCTTTTCTTTCTTTCTTTCTACATTTTCTTTGATGTGGTTTTCAATTTTTTCTTTCAGCATTTTTGCTAGATCTATTATTATTATTATTTACTTTATTCATAAAACATGAATCTCAGCCAACTGAACATTTAAAAAGGCATTGTAAATACTATTGACTGGTGCCAATGGTTGATAGTTTGCTGCCAGCATCCTAGGTATCAACCAAGTATCTTCTTAGAATGTAAGATGTTCCAAGTACTACTACTACTACTACTACTACTACTACTACTACTACTACTATTATTATTATTATTATTATTATTATTATTATTATTATTATTATTATTATTATTATGTGGTTAATCTTTGGTGAGATTCACAGCCTTTGGGGCTGGTTGGTAGCTCAACAGCTCGAGTCTTAACCAAGGACCTAGGAGCTGTCAAGGTAATGTTGGAGGATATAAGCTGTTCCAAGCAGGGTGGCCATTTGTAGGGTCAGAATGCTCAAGTCCGGCAAACCTAGAACCTCCACATAGCGAGGCAGTCCCCTAGGTATTGCTCCAAGGGCTCCAATCACAATCGGGACAACACACGACTTTCTCTTGCACAGTCGCTCAACTTCAATTTGCAAGTCCCGGTATTTTGTGATTTTTTTCTTGCTGCTTATTTTCAATTCGTGCATCACTAGGTATTGCAATGTCAATGAATCATACTTTTTTCTTTTTAATTATTGTTATATCAGGTGTGTTGTAGGCCAAGTGCCTGTCAGTCTGAATTCTGAAGTTCCACAAGATCTTGACTTTCTCGTTCTCTAAAACTTTCTCAACCTGATGTTCCCAGTGATTCTTGCTGTATTCAAATCCAAACTTCTGGCACAATTTCCAGTGGATGATCTTAGCAACGCAGTCATGGCGTTGTAGGTAGTCAGTTTATGAACTTTTGCTGCACCCACTGATCAGGTGGTCGACTGTCTCATCTTTCTCATTACAGAGGTGACATTTGCTGTTGGTGGTAACATGCTGAATTTTGCCTTCATGCAGTTTGTGGCTAAGGCTTGTTCTTGAGCTGCCAAAATAAAGCCTTCTGTTTCTTTTTTCAGTACTCCTGATCTTAACCAGTTCCAAGTTAGTTTTTGGTCAGCTTTGCCTTCAATACTTTTCAAATATTGGCTATGCATAGCTTTGCTTTTCAAATTTTCAGCTCGTTTCTCAATTACTTCTTTCTTATATTCAGCTTTTGACTTAGTTGTCTTTAAAAGGCCTCCTTTATTTACTTCCTTAATCATTGGTTCTTCATTTTTCTGGATGTAATCATTCAAGCTGTGTCTTTCTTCTTCCACAGTCTGCTTTACTTGAAGGAGTCCTCGACCACCTTCTGCTCTTGGTAGATATAATCGGTCAACATCACTTTTAGGGTGCAAAGCAGGATTCATTGTCATAAGCTTCCTTGTTTTTGTGTCCAAATTGTCCAACTCCATCTGGGACTAATTGAACTCCAGTCAATTATTCCTGCAGAGTATCGAATCACAGGTATTTATGATGTTTCCTCCACTCAATTTGGACTTTAATATCTTGAGGTTTACTTGGCTGAAGTTAATTACTTGACTTTATTATGCATTAAATCAGAGGCCTCTAAAATCCCCAAGTACTTGTAGCCTTCTTCTGGTTTTACTGCCTTTATCATTTCATCATTCTCATGTTCTATTCCATCATCTTCTATGACCTTGCCTGCTTTGGTTGCCATTGTGGTTAATCTTTGGTGAGATTCACAGCCTTTGGGGCTGGTTGGTAGCTCAACAGCTTGAGTCCTAACCAAGGAACTAGGAACTGTTAAACTGTTCCAAGTAGGGTGGTTTTTTGTAGAGTCAGAACGTTCAAGTCTGATAAATTTAGAATTTTCAAATAGTGAGGTAGCCCTTTAGGTATTGCTCCAAGGGCTCCGATTACAATTGGGACAACACTCAATATTTTTCCCCACAGTCATTCAACTTCAATTTGTAAGTTTCGGTACTTTGTGATTTTTTTTCTTGCTGCTTATTTTCAATTTGTGCATCACCAGGTATTGCAATGTCAATGAACCATACTTTTTTCTTTTCAACTATTGTTATATCAGGTGTGTTGTAGGCCAAGTGCCTGTCAGTCTGAATTTCGAAGTCCCACAAGATCTTGACTTTCTTATTCTCTAAAACCTTCTCAACCTGATGTTCCCAGTGGTTTTTGCTGTACCCGAATCCAAAATTCTGGCACAATTTCCAGCAACTTGGTCATGGCGTTGTAGGTAGTCAGTTTATGAACTTTTGCTGCACCCACTGATCAAATGGTCGATTGTCTCATCTTTCACATTACAGAGAGGACATTTACTATTGGTGGTAACATGCTGAATTTTTGCCTTCATGTAATTTGTGGTTAAGGCTTGTTCTTGAGCTGCCAAAATAAAGCCTTCTGTTTCTTTTTTCAGTACTCCTGATCTTAACCAGTTCCAAGTTAGTTTTTGGTCAGCTTTGCCTTCAATACTTTTCGAGTATTGGCCATGCATAGCTTTGCTTTTCCAATTTTCAGCATTATTATTATTATTATTATTATTATTATTATTATTATTATTATTATTATTATTATTATTATTATTATTATTATTATTATTATTATTATTATTTTATTTTATTTTATTTTATTTTATTTTCAAACATACAAAATACAAAAAACAAATCTTAGACATACGCTACATTTACACAATAGATTGAAACTTCGTATTCCTTCTTATAGCAGTTTCAAATTGGTAAAATTCTCTTTAATGTTGTTTTCCCTTCTAATATATTTCACTTTAAGTGTAACCCTCTTATTTCATTATCTTTTACTTATCTATCTGATATATTGGCTAATTATCTCTAATAAGTTTAAATTCTCTTGAGTGTATATGCATGATAATCCTCCTAAACTTCTGGTTTTGGACTTCTTTATATTATTAACTACTTTCATTGACCTTTATTTCTTTCCTCCAACCACCTATACCATTTTCCCCATGTCTGATAATATTCTGTCTCTTCTTTTCCTGAATTTCTTTTGTTAATTTGTCCATTTCAGCAGTCTATAACCTTTCTTATTATTTCATCATCATTTGGTATCAGTTTATTTTTCCATTTATGAGAGAAAGCAATCCTCGCCACCATAATTACGTGTAGAATTAAATACAGAATTTCTTTTTTATATTTGGTTGTCATTATTCCTAATAGGAACATTTCGGGTTTCCAATCAATTTTGACTCCTGTTATCAACTCTAACCAATTTTTAATCTTTTTCCAATACTTTTTCGCCTCCTCATATGTTCACCATATATGATAACATGTTCCATGTGCCACTTCACATTTCCAACACTTTGGTGATATACCAGTTTTCCTTGTATGTGTCTGAAAGTGTCATTTTTAAATTCTCCCCTCCCCCAAATTTTTCCCATTTATCCAATTTGATATTATAGCCAAAGTTCTGGGCCCATCTTACTATCTGTTCATTCACTATTTCTTCTTCCATTTTATATTTCAGAATAAATTTATATATTCGCCCTATCATCTTCCTTTCTGTACTTTGAACTATTTAATTTAATTTATGTGATTCCATTAGGATTTCATGTTTTAATATTGTTGTGTTTAGCTTTGATTTGCAAGTAGGTTAGCCAATCAACTTTCATGTTTTGTTCTGTCAGTTCCTCAATTGTTTTCAGAATTCCCTGTCCATTAATTAAATCTCTATCGTATCACTTTGTTCATATCTGTAAAGTTTGGGTATGTCATCCTTTGTCGGGGATATCCAATTTGGGATTTTCAAATAGTGATTTTTTAAAATTTTGAGCCAGTTTTGCAATGTGTTTCTAATTATATGTTTTGAAAGTATTTATGTGTTTTGTTTTTACCATCACATAAAAACATGTGCCAACCTACTTGCAAATCATGACTTTCTAAGGTCAAGATTCTTTTATTTTTAAACTCCATCCAGTCCTTCAGCCATGTTAGTGTTGTCACTTTTGAGTAAAACTCCCAATCTGGTAGGGCTAAGCCTCCTCTCTCCTTGCTATCTTGTATTGACTTTAGTTTAATCTTTACTTTTCACCCTTGCCAAATGAACCTAGATGCTATTTAGTTCCTGGAAAAAAGTTTTACTTGGATTTATAGGTGTGGCTTGTAACAAAAATAAAATTCTTGGTATTCTTTAAAAAAAAGTTTTTTATTACTTTTTATTTATTCTTATGAAAAACATAATTTTAAACGTATTTGCCATCACAGTGCAAAAGAAACATATAAGTAACTCAGATTAACATTAAAATCCTAATAGTAGGCATAATATTTAACCACAGCATTTACGCTATATACGACCCATCTAAATAAACTACCTACTACTTCATCAGTTCTTATTCATCATTAATTTTCCTATTAATATAGTTAACAAATATCCAAATTAAACATGTATTATTGCTTCAATCATTACTATTCCAGCGTTTCTGTATCCAATTATACCACCTCTTCCATGAATTATAGAATTCTGAATCCTTTTTCCCTTTAAGTAATTTCGTTAATCTGTCAGATTCTGTGCACTCATTGACTTTGTTTATTACTGCCCCATCCTTCAGTATTTGTTCACTTTTCCTCTCTTGGGCAAATGCCAATCTTGCTGTAATAATTATATGCAATGCCAGAAACCATATATCCATACTAATATCTGGGGGCTTAAGTCCTAAAAGTAAGGTTTCCGGTTTCAGTTCCAATCGATATTGGGTAATTTCTATTAGCCACTGTCTTATCTTTTTCCAGTACTTGACTGCCATCAGACATGTCCACCACTGATGAAAATAGGTCCCCTCTCTGTGGCTACATTTCCAACAATTAGGCACTGTCCCAGGGAACATTATTGCAAGTCTTGCTGGAGGTAGGTGCTACTGATAAAGCATTTTGTATATATTCTCCCTATACGAAGTTGCCATTGTCAGTTTCATGTTTTAAACCAGATTTCTTCCCAGCTTTGAAAATCAAGTGTCGTCCTCTGTTCCATCCCCAAGCAATCATACAATCCTTAACCACTTCCTCCCCCACATCTAATAACAGTAAATATGCGTAGCACTTAGAGAGCATCCCTTTCTCCTTCCCAAAAAGAATCATGTCCAATTCCTGTTTAAAGAGCTATATCCCTTCAGCCTGCGAGTCTCTTTTATATCTTGAAAGTATCTGAAAGTATGGCCACCAATCCATATTATATCCTTGTGAAACTAATGTTTTCCTGGTCTTCAAATTCCCCTGAGCATCTAAGATCTCCTCATACATCAAGGTTTTCTCCCCTTTATATAGTGTTGGGTAGATGAGGGCTTCCTGAATGAAAATCCAACACAGCACCCTCAAGTATATCTTCCTCCTCAACTTCTCCCAAGTATAGCCCAGATACTAGGTCATGGCATATGCTTGGGTCTTATATTCTTCATTTTTAAGTCTTAAACCTTTTATTTCCTGGTCTTTCCTAATTTCATTTAACAATATTTCCAAAGTTAATATCAACAGCAAGAGAGAGGGGGGGTCTAACTTCCTTGTTTATTTCAATCTTGTGTGTTAGGTCTCCATTCATCAGAACTTTGGCTGTCTGGATATTATATAATTTTTCTATCATTTTTGTACATTTCTCTCCAAATTTTATCATATCTAATTGAGTTGTTATAAACTTCCAAATTACGTTGTCGAATGCTTTTTATGCATCAAGGAAAACCAGTACTAATTGTTTTTCCGGATGTGCCTCATAATATTTGAATATATCTAGGATGACTCTTGTCTTATTTTTAAGGTGTCTGTGAGGTAAAAATCCGTTTTGATTTGGATGTATTCGTTCATTTAATACTTGTTTAATTCTTTCTGTCATAATTGCTGCAAATAGTTTATAATCAGAATTCAATAGTGAGATTGATCTATAGTTTTGAATATCTTGTAAATTAGCTTCTTCCTTAGGGGTGAGCGATATTACTGCTTCCATTCATGTTTCGAGCATCTTAGCTTTTCCTAAAACTTCATTAAACATTTCCAGTCCTAATTCTTCCAATATTATTTGATTATATTGATATAACTCCACTGGGATTCCGTCTGGTCCTGGGGTTTTATTGTTCTTCTGATTCTTCAGGACTAGTTCTTCTTCCACTGTCATTATTGGCCTGTTTATTGCTTCCCTTTGTTCTTCCAAGATTGAGTTTATCTTTTCTGAGTTTGGGTATTGTTTTATGTTAGTTTCTGCCATATAATTTTAAAAAATATTTTGTATGAATTGCATCTTTTCCTCTGATTTATGTTGAATATTTCCTTCGTAATCTTTTAATTGATATATCATTCTTTTTTCTCTTTCATTCCTAATCTGTATGCCAGCCACCCTCCAGGTTTATTGGCTGGTTCAAAGTAATTTTGTTTGGCCACTTTAATTTTCTGCACTATTTTTTTTTTGAGGTTGTTAAATTGATCTTATGTTTTATCATCTCTCTTTTTTCTTTTTGTTCTTTGGGTATTTGTGTAATTCTGCTTCCACTTCACGGAGTTATTTTTGCATGTTTTTGTTTCTCTTTACGTTTTCTGTTTTTCTTGCTATATAAACAATCGTGAGGGCTCTTAGGTATGCTTTCATGGTGTCCCAGAGATTTTGTATTGAGGTATCTTCTTTTTTGTTCGCTTTAAGGAATAGTTTTACTTGTTTCTCTAGCATTTGAGTATATTCTGTCTCTTTTGTGATATTTGAGTTCATCATCCAGCTTTTTCTTCTTCTTTGGCCTTTCCATTTTAATTTTATTGGATTATGATCTGCCCACTCATTTGTTTTTATTTTGTTTTCCTCTAATTGGTTTTGTAGTCCAGATGATGTCCAGGCCATATCTATTCTTGACTAGGACTGATGTGGGTTCAAATAGAAAGTATACTGTTTTCATGTTTTATGCATTTCTCTCCAAATATTGTTTAATTTGTATTCTGTTGCCATCACAAAAAAGGATTTGGGTAATTTAGTTATCTTAGTCTTTTTTTTTTACTTTCATAATCCATCTTTTTATCAGCTATTGCATTGTAATCCTCAATTAAACAAATATTTTCATAATCTAATTCATTTATTCTATTGTGTAATCTATAAAATTTCTCTTGCTTCTGATTTGGTACATATATCACTATTAATAAGATTGGTTTTTGTGTTGTTTCTAATTCAATCATTAAAATCCTACCTTTTTCATTGGAATAAACTAATTTAGAGTTTTTTTCTTGTATACATTGCTATCTCTCTTTTTTTCCTTGTCTGCCACTGCTGTATATAATTTCCTAATTTTGTATTTTCCAGTAGATTGATATGTTACTTTTTAATGTGCACTTCCTCTATACAAATTATGTCTGCCTCAGTTTCTGAAGTTTATTAAACATCTGTGCTCTTTTCTTTGGTGCATTCAATCCATTCAAATTTACCGAAATAATTGTTGTCTCCTGTTTCATCATTAGTTGGGATGTTTTTTATTACTTCTAGTTTGTATCTGACTTTTCCCTCTTGTGCCTTCCCTTTCTGCTCTCTCTCTTTCTTGCTTCTGTTCCCCTTCCCTGTTTCTTTACTTTTCTTCTATTGTTTCTTTTTCTTGACTTCTACTTTCTAAATCTTCTTTGCTTCCTTGTTCTTCTTCCCTTGTGAAATATTTTTCGGAGAATTCTTGAGCTTTTTCTATGTTGTCTATTTTATATCTTTTTTCTTGCCATGAGACCAATATCCCTTCTTGTACCAACCAGCTGTACATTATTCTGTTTTTGTTTAACTGATTAGTTAAAAATTGGTACTGTCTTCATTGTTCCCTGACTCTCCATGGTATCTGTTTTAGTGTAATCAACTATTTCCCCTTGTATGTTATTGTCCGTTCTCTGGTTTTTTTGTACACTTCATCTCTGGTTGTTTTTCTGGCAAATCTTTTGGTAGTCTATTTCATCTGGCATAATTGGCATGTACTTGGTACACCTCATCAATGTCTCCTCTCATCTCTTGATCCTTTCTCTATAAGACTTCTGCAAAGATTTCGCTCATTTTTCCTTTCAGATCTTCCTCCCTTTCTTCAATTATATTTTGAAATCTTGGTTAATATGAAGATCTTTCCATTTCCAGGAAGATTATTGATTCTTCTCTTTATTAACTTGCATATATTTCAAATCCGTTTTTCCCATCCTCTGTTTTATTTTTGTTTCAATGTTCTGAATTTCTGTTTGTTAACTGTTATAGCATTCTGTATCTTTTCAATTTTGGCATCCATATTTTTAATATCTCCTTTCAGTTCTCCCATTTCATTTTTAATTTCCTTATGGTGCCTCCTCGTCTCTTTGTGATTTATAGCTATCACTTCCTGAGTTTTCATCATTGCCTCTTGTATCATTTGGAGCATTTCTTGCATCATTGGTGCTGATTCTGATGTTTCTGCCACCATTCCACCTTTCTCCAGCTCCAATATACTCTCAATTGATCTTTGATTTGTGAGGATGATGCTGATGCAGGGTTGGATGTTGTTTTCTTCCTTGTCTTCGTTAAAGTAGTAATAGTTGCCATCTTTATCCTTCTATTTATCCTTGCCCACAGTTGCATATAAGTTCACGATTTTACCCTAATAAAATTATCCTGTAGTATATACTTGTATTATTCTCCTGTTCCATGTTTCTCTCCTGTATTCCCACAAGTTTATGATTCCTCTCTCTTGTCCTATATATTCTTCCCAGTACTTCTACCTTACTTCTACCTTACAACAGATATCAGTAATATAAATCAGTAATTAACAATAAATAACAATCCTTAATATAACGATTAAGTATCTGGACTATTCTATATATTACTCTATTTTTAAGCCTTATATATTGTATGTCACAAAATTATATAACACTGCTTTCTTATGTAAGTAAATATCTCTAATCAGTTATCAGTTATACCAGTTATACAATTGTGCAGTTCTAATAAACAGTCTCTAATTTACTTACTTATAATATGTGTTTGTGTATGTGTTTCCCCCCTTTGCCTATTTCATTCTTATATAATCCTATATAATTTTATACTTTTTGTTTTTATAATATCAATAGTAACAGGATTTCCCATATCATAATAATATTAATATTAATAGTCAATTACTTCTTTATCCATTGTAGTTATCTTCTGCTTTTCTTCTGTTCCCACCGGAGGTTCCCTTCCTCCCTTATATCACTGTCAACTGATGTTGCATCAGCTTTTACACTTCAAATTTATAATCCACTAGGTGTCACCTTCATCTTAGTATCACTATTCATTCAGTCATTCACAGCATTGCCCGCAGGAAAAAAATAAAATAAAATAAAAAGACTTCTCCAATTGCTCCAAAAACACTTTTCCTCCTGTCCCCTGACTAGTTCCGCCTCCCCCCAAAAAAGATACTTATAATTGTAATCCCTAAAAAATGGGCTCTTTGTTACCTGTGTTTATTATTTATGATTGTAACTCTGTCCAAAGTTCGCCTCTTCTTAGGAAAAAAGAAAAAACAATCAGCCTGATTCCTCTATGATCTTCTGTGCGCCCATCAGGTCTTATCAACCGCCAATATATCCCGATCCCACTGCAAACATTGGCTCTTTCTGCTTTCTCTTCACTCTTATCAGGTTTCCCTCTGCGATCACTCTTCTTCTGATTATTCACGCAGCCACTTTCCACTCCTCGCCTCTGCTCTCACCACTTTTCGCCGCCAATCCAGCATTCACCATGGAGACTTTTTCTTTCCAGCTCACCTGCTCTGCCAATTTCACATTGTTCTCCTTTCTTGGATTATTGATTGTTACAGATGACTTGATTTCAACTGCTTTCTCTATTATTCGCTTCCCTCTTATGTGGCTGCCATCGTTCCAGTCCTGTCCAAATGACAGGGGTATATCTCCATCAGTTTCGTGGGTTTCTCCTATCCACTGGGAGGTTTGCCTTATCACCCAGTGTATTCAGAGTTTCCCCCAGAATCTGCAGATTCCTTCGGATTCCACAGTGCTCTAAATTGAGCCCAGATGAAGAAGTTTGGGTTTCAGGTTACAGGAGCTGCCATTCCTCAACCCCCGCATGATGACATCACCGCAAGAAGTCCTTTGTGTGCCTTTCTTATTTCACTCATCATCTTACTGTCACCTCAACATTTTCATCAGGTGATAATATATCTGTTTGTAGCCATAATCCATAGCGATTCTTTGGAGAAATCAAGCCTTTCCATCACATCGGACATGCTGTCCTTGATAGAAAGAACAGCAGAATTTCTAGTGCACCCATTTTTGTTCTTTATATAAAGGGCAGATCCATAACTGAGCATATCTATTTTCTTTCTCTATTCTACACAATAGATTTATGTCCTCATTCTAAAACCAAACACAATATTTAACACCACCACCCCACTCTTTTGACTTAGAGGAGTTTAATATTGATACAGAAACACTAAGGAGCCCTTTTCACAGTCTTTTTGTCTCCTTCTCATCATCTAACAATCATGATATCCATTAGACAAATTTAATATTAACCCATCTGTTTCTAATGATTAAATCTCTCACATCCACTATACATGATGATGTGTCTTTATCACTTAGGAGTTCAGTCCTTCCTAAAGAACACATAGCTTATTTAGCCTTAAAATTGTCCTTCTTCTTTAGGACCCATGTTCTTCCAACAACAATACTGTCATCCTGGCAGTGGGACAAACATAACCCATTGTCTATTAGTTATTCTTATAGTTTTTCTTCATAAGACAAATATGTACTATTTAACTTCTTATTTGGTCTTCTCCCAAAATGTTTCTATTCTATCAAAGGCTATTTCTCACATTTTACAGACTAAACAATAAATTTATTGTTAAAGTTATTCTTTACTCGCAGATTTTTGAGAATGAGGTTCTTATTAGTTCGGGTTTAAATTTGTGAAGAATTCTACTACAGCACTTATCTTTTTGTCAAAAGTTAGGTTAAAAAGTGATATGGGGGAATTTTTCCACCCTTCCCACTCTAAGGATGAGTTGTATAAACGCTGTGTGAAAAAAGAGGGATTCTGAGAAAATCCATAGTATCTCAGAGGGCTGTCTTAAATCCTGTCACTGTATTTTGGTGACTTGCCATAAGGACATATGTAGCAACAATGAATTGCAGCTAGTAGTCCACTTATCTGTTATATATTTGTATACTTAAGTAAGAATTTATCACAAAATACTAGTTATTACTTACTCCAAGGAGGCAGTGTAGAATAATTATAGGCAGAGCTAGTGTTATTGGAAAAGTGAGGCATAAAGTTATAACAATATTAAAAAAATATCCCAGATATGTCTGGTAGGTTTGGAGATCTGGACTCCTGGCTTAGAAATCAATTTAGAAACTGTTGGCTGTTCATACTCTGAGACTATCCTTCATAAGAATAGTGTTTGGGATGAAATCCGTCAAACAAGCCTGTTAATCTCCTGCAGGCATTAGCAGAGACTTTGTGCCCCATTGTTGGAAACCATCTGTCTCACCCAGTATCTGAAAGAGTTTCACTTTTACTTACACCTTGGATAGAAACAGCATCCCATGCCAGGACTGAAAGGCCCCTTGAATTATTCGCAAAATATAGTTGCCACTGAGATTGCTGGAAAGGAAATTGAAGCAAGAGAGCTATGTAGAGTATCTTACAACTGTATAAAATAAACAACACATAAAACAAGGCAGAACAAAAGGAACTTTTTTTCTTCCTAATTGAATGGAGATGTGAGAATTGCATTACAGTCATATATTTATTTTATTTTTTATTTTATTTTTCAAATTTATATCCCGCACCCATCTTCCACAAAGGGACCCGGTTATATCTTTCTTTTTCCAATGAAGTAGTTAGATAATACCACTTCGATCTTCTAAACCAGGGATCCCCAACCCCCGGGCCGCGGACCGGTGCTGGTCCGTGGCTGGGTGGGAGCCGGGCCGCAGGGCTGGAAAGGAGGAGGAGGGAGGAGGGGGCAGCCCCCTGAGCAGAGCGCGCGGGAGAACGCAGGCGCGGCTGTTCGCGCCGTTGGAGTGTGGCTCTTCCTCCACCCTCGTCGACGGAGGGACTCCTGTGCGCCGCCGGACCAGCCACCGATTCCCTCCCCTGCTGGCATGCCAGCCACTCGTTTTCTTCCAGGGGCTGCGGAGGCTCCGCGGGCGGGGAAGGGAACTGGCGGCCGTAGGGAGGGTTGCTCCGGCGGCGCACAGGAGTCCCTCCATCGACGAGGGTGGAGGAAGAGCCCCCACCATCCTCCTGCGTTCTCCCGCGCGCTCTGCCCAATGGGCTGCCCCCCCTCCTCCCTCCTCCTCCTCTCCAGCCCGGCTCCTACCCAGCCACGGAGCCTGAACGAGCGAACAAGCGACCAAGTGCGGCAGGCGGGCTGAGGAGGCTGGGGGGACGACGACGACGACAGACCCACATAGAGAGACAGAGAGAGGGAGGGAGGGAGAGAAAGATAGACAGAGACACAGAATGAGTGATTGAGTGAATGTAAGACAGACACACGCACACACACACACAGAGTGACAGAGATGGGCGGATGAAGGAGAGAGACAGAGAAAGAAAGAGAAAGAAAGAAAGAAAAAGAAAGTGGGAGAGAGAGAGAGACAGACAGAGAGAAAGAGACAGAAAGGAAAGAAAGAGACAGAAAAAGATACAGAAAGAGAGAAAGACAGAGAAAGAAAAAGAGAGAAAGAGGGAAAGAGAAAAAGAAAGAAAGAGAAAGAAATAAAGAGAGAAAGGGAAAGAGAGAGAAAGAGAAAAAGAAAGAAATAGTGAGAGAAAGAGAGACAGAGACAAAGAAAGAGAAAGAGAGAGAGAGAGAGAGAAAGAAAGAAAGAAAGAAAGAAAGAAAGAAAGAAAGAAAGAACTTATGACCACAGTTGAGGCCAAAAGTTTGGTTGCTAACCAAGATCATTGTTAAGTGAGTTTCACATTTTCCAAGTTGGCCACGCCCACCCAGTCACATGACTGCTGAGCCACTCAGCCGGTCCACAGAATTTTCTTTAAAATGAGACCGGTCCCTGGTGAAAAAAAGGTTGGGGACCCCTGTTCTAAACAACCACTCCAGGCTTCCTCCAATTACTGTGCCAGTTCTTCAGTGCTGAAACTCCAATGCATATTTGGGATTGGACTGCCATTATTGAGCTAGGTATGCAGAGCTCTTAATTCAAAGGGCAAATGAAATCCTCTGCAAGAATATAGTTTTGACTCTAGAGATTCCAAGTTCATAATAAGTTCTGTAAGTCCATAAAAGCACTGTAATGTTTTCCCACCTATGAAAATTCAGGTCTAGCACTCACAATCAAGCCTAGAGCTGAATCTTGATCCACTTAGATTCCAGAGTTCAATCCAAACTCATTTAGGGTACTTCTTAGAACATGCAGAACATGCAGAGTCATCTGGTCTTACCTGGGACTACAAATCATCCTCTAGGGAGAAAGAAAGCTGCTTCTTTCAATCTTAAGTTTAAACACTTTTTCCCCATTTAAAAAAAAATTGTGGGACAGCCAACCTTTCAGAAATAAGTCATTGATACATACACAACTGGGAGAATTAACAACATTCAATTTCAATTTGCTTCCTTCCCCAATTTCCATCACAGTTTAAACTGGTTTTGTTTTTTTGCTTAGTAGACTTACATAGATTCCAGAAATGGAAGATGTTCAAATGCATTTGTCTCAATGGTCTGGATTTGATTATATGAGACATCCCTGTTTAAAAAAGCACACACAGCTGAAACAAAATGTCCAACTCTATCTTCATCTCTCACAGTTGCTTCATGTGTTTTTTGTTTTTTTGATAGCCTGTAATATTAGCTTTAATAAAAGATAACAAGCAAATGTGTGGTACATTGATTAGATTGGCACAGCACTTCACGCACACCAAACTTCTTTGTGCCATTGTTTTTGCATCCACCTTTTTACAACTTAATTCATGTTTGCAGTAGTATTAGTCATGGCAGCAAGTAGAACATTGAATTTGGGGATTTACAAACCCCACATATAACCAGTTTGGTCCAGCAGCATGATGCTAGATACCAGGAAACTATGAGTTCTAGTTCCACCATAGGCATGAAAGCCTACAAGATATCTCTGTCTGTCTGTCTGTCTGTCTGTCTGTCTGTTTCCCCCCCTCCCCCTCCCATGCACTCCACAGTTGTTGTGGGGGAAATAGAAGGAGAAAAGAGTATAGTATGTACTTTCTGTCTTGAGTTTTTAATAAATGTGGAGAATATAATAAACAACCTATCTGGAGGGCACTAGCTTGGGGAGGACTACCGTACAACTTTGCAGATATCTCTCACACACTGCTGCCTTTAAGGAAAGGCTGAAGATGAGATCATTTTCTGAGGGCTTTTGAGGACTGATGGCATATATTTTGTTTAAGTTTTATTTGCAGTCCTTTTGTATTTTTGTATTTTGGTAGTCACCAAAACTCTTGTGAATGTAGCTGCATACAACTTTGTTATCTAAGCAAATAAGACACAATATTTTAAATATGTACATATGAAACATTTTTATATCCAGAATCAACAAGAGAAATCTATCACTGAGGTTCAAAATACTTTTATATGAATTGAAAACTTTTTTATAAGCATTTACAAACTATTTATCATGTTGATTAAAATTTGAGAGTGCTGACTTCTCGTTGTACTTCCAGGGCCATCGGTAACCAGATCTGTGAACTCCACGGCCAGCTCTGATCACTCCTTTTCAGAGAACCCAAATTCGGACCATAGCCACTCTGTAGGAGTGGTGAACATAAGAACATAAGAACATAAGAATAGCCTTGCTGGAACAGGCCACAGCCCATCTGATCCAACTGTTGTGGTGGCACAACAGTTTCCCCGTCACCTGGAGGAAGTTGATTATCTAGACCCGCGCCAGTCCGGCTTTCGGCCCGGGCATAGCACAGAGACGGCATTGGTCGTGTTGGTGGATGATCTCTGGAGGGCCAGAGATGGGGGTTGTTCCTCCATCCTGGTTCTATTAGACCTCTCGGCGGCTTTCGATACCATCGACCATGGTATCTTATTGCATCGGCTGGGGGGGTTGGGGGTGGGAGGCATCGTTTTACGGTGGTTCTCCTCCTACCTCTCTGGCCGATCGCAATTTGTGTTGACGGGAGAGCAGAGATCGACCTCGAGACCCCTCATATGTGGGGTGCCTCAGGGGTCGGTCCTCTCGCCTCTCCTGTTCAACACATATATGAAGCCGCTGGGCGAGATCATCCGTGACTTTGGGGTAGAGTATCATCTCTACGTTGATGATACTCAGCTGTATATATCTACCCCAAACCATCCCAACGATGCCGTAGCGGTGATGTGCCAGTGCCTGGAAGCCGTGCGGATCTGGATGGGAAGTAACGGACTCAGGCTCAACCCGACCAAGACCGAGTGGCTGTGGTTTCCGGCTGCCCGATTCAACCAGTTGATGCCATCTCTGGCCATAGGGGGCGAACATCTTGCCTCTGTGGATGGGGCGCGCAACTTGGGTGTCCTCCTGGATACCCGGCTGTCCATGGAAGATCAAGTGACAGCCGTGGCCAGGAGGGCGTTTTACCAGGTTCGCCTGGTATGCCAGTTGCGCCCCCTATTGGATCGGGACGCCCTTTGCACAGTCACTCATGCTCTCGTGACATCCCGACTGGACTATTGTAACTCTCTCTACATGGGGCTCCCCTTGAGGTGCACCCGGAGGCTTCAGTTGGTCCAGAACGCAGCCGCGCGAGCAATAATGGGAACCTCTAGGTTTACCCACGTAACACCGCTCTTGCGCGAGCTGCACTGGCTACCTGTCATCTTTCGGGTGCGCTTCAAGGTGTTAGTCATCATCTTCAAAGCGCTCCATGGCTCGGGACCTAGCTATCTGCGGGATCGGATCCTGCCCCATACATCCTCACGGCCGATTCGCTCCCACAGAGAGGGACTTCTCCGGGTGCCGTCCACTAGACTTTGTCAGCGGGCGACGCCCAGGGGAAGGGCCTTCTCTGTGGCAGGCCCAGCCCTCTGGAATGACCTTCCCCCCGACATTAGGACAACTACGGACCTCAGCTCCTTCCGTTTAAAATTAAAGACACATCTTTTTCGCCTGGCCGGCCTTGGGTAGTCTCTTTTAAGGTTAGGGGTTTTAGGGGTAGTTTTAGTTTATGGGTTTTTAGCGCAGGATTAATTTAATTCATTTTTAATTTTGTATTCTGTCTGTGGTTTTAACTGTATTTTTAATTGCCTGTGCCCCGCCTCGAGTCCCTTTGGGGAGAGAGAGCGGGATATAAAATTAAAATTATTATTATTATTATTATTCTGTCTCACACAGTGGCTCACCATTTGCTTCAGGGTATTCCCAAGCAGATGTCTTCACCTGCTTATGATTCCCTGCAAATGGCATTGAGAAATATCCTGCCTATCTCTCCAACCCGGAGGATGACCTTAGGCATCCATAATGATAGTCATGGATACCCTTGTTCTCCATGAACTCGTCTAATCCTTTCTTAAAGGTGTTGAGGCTGACAGCTGTCACCACTTCTTCTGGCAGGGAGTTCCAGAGACCAGTGATCCTCTGGGTGAAAAAGTACTTCCTCTTATTTGTTTGAGGTCTAGCTTCCAAAAGTTTCATGGAGTGCCCCCTAGTTCTAGTGTTGTGCGATAGGGAAAACAGTTTTTCCTTTTCTACTTTGTCCACACCGTGCATGATTTTATAGACTTCAATCAGGTCACCTCTCAGGCGCCGTCATTCTACAGTGAAGAGGCCCAGCCGTTGCAGCCTCAGATGGTAAGGAAGGTGTTCCAGCCCCCTAATCATTCTGGTTGCTCTCCTCTGCACCTTTTCCATTTCCATAATATCCTTCTGAAGGTATGGTAACCAGAACTGTACACAATACTCCAGATGGGGCTTCACCATAGATTTATAAAGAGGCAAAATGACACTTGCTGACTTATTTTCTATACCCTTCCTAATGATCCCTAGCAATAAGTTTGCTTTTTTCACTGCTGCGGCACACTGGGTTGACACCTTCATTGAGCTGTCCACCAGGACACCAAGGTCCCTTTCCTGGTTAGTTGCAAGGAGTTCAGACCCCATCAGTTTATAGATATAGTTGGGGTTTTTTGCCCCAATGTGCATCACTCTGCACTTACTAATGTTGAATCTCATTTGCCACTGGTTTGCCCACTCCCCCAATGTCAAGAGATCCCTCTGGAGCTCCTCACACTCTCTCTCAGTTTTTACTACCCTGTATAATTTAGTGTCGTCGGCGAATTTGGCTACCTTGCTGTTTACTCCTACTTCTAGATCATTTATGAAAGGTTGAAGAGCAGGGGTCCCAGTACTGAACCTTGGGGGACCCCACTCTTTACCTCCCTCCACCTGGAGAAGTGTCCATTTAATGCTACTCTCTGTTTCCTGTCCCTTAGCCAGTTGCTAATCCAGGATAAGGCCTGTCCTTTTATTCCATGACTGGCAAGTTTATTTAAGAGCCTTTGGTGCGGGACCTTGTCAAAGGCCTTCTGAAAGTCCAGATAAACAATGTCAACTGGATCTCCCTTGTCCACGTGCTTGTTGACACTCTCAAAAAATTCCAGCAGATTAGTGAGGCATGATTTGCCCTTGCAAAAGCCATGTTGGCTCTCCTTCAGCAGCGCCTTCTCTTCTACGTGCCTATTAATTTTATCTTTTAAGATGGTTTCCATCACTTTACCTGGGACACTTGTCAAGCTGACCGGTCGGTAATTTCCTATATCACCTCTGAATCCTTTTTTGAAGATAGGTGTTTTATTTTCTACCTTCCAGTCATCCGGCACAAGGCCTGATTTGAGGGAAAGATTATATATTTTGGCAAGGACATCAGCAATTTCATCTTTAAGTTCCTTGAGAACTCGTGGATGGATGCCATCTGGTCCTGGTGATTTGTTAGTGTTTAGTTTAACAAGACATGCAAGGACCTCCTCCCTGGTTATTTCTATCTGGGTTAATTCCTCAGTTTCCCTCCCTACAAAGATAGGCTCTGTTTTGGGCATGTGATCTCTGTCTTCTTCAGTGAATACTGAAGCAAAGAATTCATTGAGTCTCTCTGCAATCTCTGTTTCCTCCTTAATAATCCCTTGCCTTCCATTGTCATCTAATGGTCCAATGGCCTTCTAATGTACTTAAAGAAGTCCTTGTTATTTCTTTGAGTGTTTTTAGCTAAAGGCTCCTCAAAGTCTTGCTTTGCTTTCCTGATTGTTGCCTTGCATTTGTTCTGCCAGAATTTATGTTTCTGCCTGTTGTCCTCATTTGGAGAAGGCTTCCATCTTTTAAATGAGCTTTTCTTGCTTTTGATCACTTCCCGAACAGCTCCTGTAAGTCACATCAGAGTCCTCTTGAACCTGCCGGTGCCCTTTTTCCTTTTAACTATACATTCCAATTGGGCCTCTGTTATTGTTTTTGTGAGCAGCCTCCATGCCTCATGGAGTGTTTGGACTTTCTCAATTCTCCCTTTCAACTTCTTTTTTACTAGTTTCCTCATCTTCGGGAAATTTCCTTTATGAAAATTTAAGGTCTCTGTGTTAGATTTTATCGGTGATTTGCAGTCTATGATTAAGTTAAAAATAATTGTGGTGTGGTCACTGTTCCCTATTGGATCAGTCACATTAACATTTTGCAACAGATCCTGTATATTGCTCAGAACCAAGTCAAGGATTCTTGTACCTCTAGTTGGGTCTTCAACCATCTGTTCCAGGGAACAATCATTTAGCATATCTAGGAACTTTATCTCTTTGTCATGTGCTGAACAACAGTTCACCCAGTCTATGTGAGGGTAATTGAAATCCCCCATTATAACCAGGCTACCCTTTTTTGATGCCTCCTTTACAACATTCTCCAACTGCCAGTCTCTCTCGGGGGCTTGGGTCAGAGCCGATAACATATGCCTTCCCAACATCATTGGTACCAACGTGTACCACGACCACTGGCTCCTTCCCAGTTCTCTCTAACAAACTATCTAGATTTCTTGTGATGTCTGCAACCTTTGCACCGGGTAGGCAACTCACTACAAGGTTGTCATGAGCATCACAAATCCATCTCTCTATGTTTCTAATAATTGAATCACCTAGTACAAGGAGCATCTCTCCTGCAGTCTGTTCATCTTCATTCACCTCATCAACTTTATTAAGGGAGAGGTCTTCAGTTTGTTCCTGTTGTTCTTCTTCCTGTATCTCGTTAAGTGTGATGAAGGAGAGATCCTCGGGTGGGACCAGTTGCTCGTCTGTGCATTCCTTATCAGGTGTGATGGGGGAAGGAACCTCAAGTTGATTCTGTAAATTCAGACTCTCAGAGCGATCTCTTGCTCTTCCATTTCTTCGAGTGACATTTCTCCATGGATCTACCTCTTGAGTTAGTCAAATGACTTCTTCCTGAGAGCTGTGCCCTGTCTCTTCATTGTCCAGGATAGTCTGCTCTGCTCTGTCCAAGAATAGCTCAAGCTCCTTAATTTGCTGATGGTTAGATGTACGTGCCTCCGGCTGCTGGACCTTCTCTTCTAGCAGTGCAACCAGCTTGCACTTGCTGCAGGTGTAGTTCTCTTACAAAACGGTATCAAAAGGGTAGTTCTCCTATAAAAGGGTATCAAAAGGGTGAAGCAAAAGGGTATCACCTAGTAGGTAGAGGATAGCCGCATCTCCCCTCCTTGATTAGGAAAGCCCCCTCAGCTGACAACAGGGAGCAGTAGCAGCAGCAAACATGGCTGCCATGAAGCTGAAGACAGCCTGAAAACCTAAGACTGTGCAGGAGGAGAGAAAGTGAGTGGCTTGTCAACTAGGTAAGAGAGTAATTTTTATTGAAAAATGACCCCAAGAAATTCAAGGGGAAAGCATAAGGGAACTATTGGTTAGCGGCAGAACAAGCACATTAAAAATAATCAGAATTTTCAAGAAGATAATTTTTTAAAAGAAAATCAAGGAAAAGAAAATTGAACTCTCAAAGGGAAGACGTGGGATTGAAAAGATATTTTACAAAATACTGGAATTCGATCGGGAGCTTGTTTTTTACAATTATAAACATTGCCCTACTACTGAATTCATAATTTAAAACAATTAAAATTGGACTATTAGTATTATGCAGAGAGGCAGTACCAGGCTAATGTCTGAGCGCCATCTGCTGCTAAAAGAAGAGCTGTGCAATCTTGCAACTGTTTAAATTGCTGGATTATATGTATAATCTATAATAGAATAAAATTAATGGGATTTATACAATAAACAAGACTTAACCAAGTGATTCTGAATATTGTTGAGCAAATTAAAGTGACTGGAACAGATAAACCCCAGGTTTATTTTTTTTAATTCGATTGACTGTAAAATGGAAGCAAGTGGAGACAATGAAATGGAGTTGATCTACCAAGACATTAAGGATTTCATAAAAGAATAACACGAGATTAAGGAAATACTTGATTGTATAGATCAAAAATTGGAAAATGTAATACAAGAAACAACAAATAAAGAACAGGTCAATGAGGAAAAAATGGAATTACTAGAAAGAGTGGAGGACACAACAGAATTGGGAAACAAGAAGACAACAACAAGAAGATATTAATACAATTGATGGTGAATAAGGGATTAGAATGGAGGGGAAATATTCTAAAAGATGTGAAAAGGAAATGGGAGAAACAGGAAGACAGCAGGAGAGAGGAAAAAGGGGTTAGAACAGGTAGCCATAGAACTACACAGTGGGGAAAAAGGCAAAGGGAGAGAAAACTAGAGGGCATAGATATAACACAGATTCAAAAGTAAGTGAAATAAAAGAATTAAACGTGTATGGGAGATACTCCCCCCCCCCCAAAAAAAAGATTAAAAATTTGAGTGATGGTGAAAGATGAGGGATAAGGGAAAGAAAAGGAATGCAAAGCAAAATATGCTATGAAAGAATTTTAACAATGTGTATGAATATTAGAACTATATAAATTATATCTGCTTTGTATATGGTATGAGAGGAAAAAGTCTTTTCTAAATGTATATTAGTAAGGTAGTAATGTAATGTATATTAGTATTAGAATTATATAGGTTGAAAAATAGTTTGTAAATTAGATAAACAGAATTTGTATAAGGATATTATTAAATATATAAAAATGTGATTAACAGTGAAAAGCTAGGATTAAATAATTTAAGATTAGACAAAGAAAGAACATATTTCGGAGTCGTGTTTCCGGTTTTGGACACGACGAATGTGTTCTCTACACGTCCGCTGCTGGGCTTCCTTGACGGGCCCCTTCGGGAGCAGGGGAGAGGTGGAAGAGCCCTCCCTCCGTAAGGGCGGCTGCGGAGAGACCCCCATTTCGGCGGCGGCTGGGGGGGCCATCCCGCTGCACCCTAGGAGCCAAGGAACTGAGTGCGGGGGGAGCGTTTCTCTTTCACTGAAGGAGCCGGAACAATGGAGGATTTTAAACCTGAGCAGAAACACCGGGGCTGGATGGCTGTGCCGAGACTCCGGATTATTAGCAAATGGAATGTGAATTATTGATTCTGATTTTCTGCATTCAACATTTTGAAAAAAAGAATAGAGGGGGGAGTTAGAGAAACACCCCCCTTGGAAATAAAAGCGGCATTCGAAAACTATCCCTTGGACCGGGAGAGAGTGAAAGTGACATCCGATTGATTGTTAGTGAAAGGAAATGCATGATTAAGCAAAGAATTGCTGTAAAACGCTTCATCTGAGTCTTGCTACAGTTAAAATGAACTTGCAACAAACTTTCACTACTTTCACTGCTGCCAGCAAGGCGGAAAGATGGTGCTTCTTTGTTCCCAGAAGGGAAACTTCTTTGATTATAAACATTCCTCCAGCTTAACAAGCTAAACAAGAACAACTTAAAATATATCTAAAAAAGCCTACTCTAGTGACTTTCAGTATTCTCACCTATTGTGAAGCCTTCTGTTTTTTTTCTTGGGGACAATACAATTTAGTTTCTTCTCTGGACTTGCTAAAAAAAAACCTTGAACTTTAATAAGGCTTTGTTTTTGTCTCGGACTTCATGGTCTGTCTGCCCACCAACGCCATTTTTTTTTCTCCATAAAAACTTAAAACCTTAATCATGGCAACGAGAAAGCCTCCATCTGGGAAATCGCTTTCTGCATCATCGTCTACAAAACCTAGCCCTACTTTACAGACAAATGTCACTACAATGTTACAGAAGGAAACAGAAGCAGAGGACCCTAAACCAACATCGGTAGACGAGATGTTTCAGAAAATAATGAATGAAATACAGCAAATTCGTAAAGACAATTTAAGTACAAGGCTGGAATTGTTGGAGGCACAAAGAGAAATAACAAATAATAAGCAAAAGATTGAGGGATTGGAGGGAGGGGCAGTTGGGATGAAGGAATAGATAAAAGATTTTAAAAAAGAACTCACAGATATTACAGGTCATATGTCTAGAATTGATTTTGAACGTATGTCTTTCTTTTTAAGATTTCAAAATGTTCCAGAGTTAGATACAGAGAATTTAAAAGATTTAATGGCTACGATATTGGCGGATTATACTAAAAAAAATAAAGAACACATCTGGGGGGACATTGATATGATTTACAGAATTAATTCAGCATATGCCAGGATAAATAATGTACCCAGAGAGATACACATTAAATTTATAAGAAGGTCAACAAGGGATGAGATCCTGAGAGCACAAAGAGGAGGGCCCTTGATAAATCAGCAGAATGAGATAGCCATATTGAAGCAAATCCTGAAAAAAATACGAGATATAAGAAGGAAATATTCCTTCTTATCTAAAAAATTACATAACAAGGGGGTTTGGTTTAAGTAGCTGATGCCTTAAGGAATGTTGGTGTTCTGGGAGGGAGGAAGAGTTAGAATGAAAACAGTAGAAGAGGCGGAAGCCTTTCTTAAAAAGCACTCCTCAATCCTAGATGACGAAGATGTGGGAACGGGAGGGGCCGTGGCTCTGCCTACTGGTGGGGTGGAAGAAGAAGAAACAATAGCAAAGAGACTCAGATCACAAAAATGATTTTTTAAAATCTTTTATGTATGGTAATTCCCGTAAGGATGTTAATAGAAACAAAATAATTGGATGTATGGATTTTTTGATTATCAAATGTATGATTTGAAATGTATGTACCCCTTCCTATTTCTTTAATTTCCAATGAATTTGATATCGTAAGAAGACTCGGAGGCGGTCACCAACCCCGATATGGAAGCTCTAAAAAATTGTCAAAATACCCTATTTACCCCTTTCCTTTTATAAAATTGTAAAACCAATAAAAATTAACTTTAAAAAAACGAAAGAAAGAACATATTTCAATGAAAATGAATATTAATAGCAGAATCATAAGGATTTGTTAGGAAAATATTAAATATGTAAAAATGTGATTAACAATGAATATATATTAAATGCTTGAAAGATCATGATTGATCTTAGAAATGCATGTTGAAATAGTGAATAATGAAAAAAGAAAGGATCATGTCTTTGAATATTGTTCCCCTTTGAACAATAGAAGAAGGGGGGAAAGACTAAAATAGAGGTAGAAGGGAGGAAATAATAAAAACAGATGTTAAGATGATACAACATATGGCAGAACTATGAGAAGTTTCAGAATTGAAGGATGATAGAAGTTATGTGTTAGTAAAACTAAAACTGAAAATTAAATGTATTTATTAGGAATAATACTATTATGTTTATTTGTATTGAACTGTATGACACCAAGGAATCAAACCATTCACACAATGAGATGTATAAAAATAAAAAATAAAATTTTTTTTTAAATGAGGGTGCTGTTAAAATTTGCTGTAACATCTGAGCTATCATTTACTATTCTAAACACTCGTGTAAATAAACAAATTCAGAAAAAGGGTTAATTAGTTTATTTACATGTCCAACTGCCTGACTCAATATGATTTTCAAAGCTATACAAAACTTACACAAAAATACAAAATAGCACAGAAAACTGAAACAAGATACAATAAAAGAAATGTAAAGTGACTGAAATTAAATGTGTTGTATCCTATTCAATAGGAATTCTGCTAATAGGAACATTGCTCATCATAAGCCAAAACCTGGGGAGAGAGCCAGGTTTAACTTATTTTCTAAAAGCCTAAAGGCCAAAATATATGTGACTCCTGATTTCACAAGGTGACTTTGTTTTAGACAAAGGACTTAGAATGTGCCCTTCCTGTTGAAACATTTGAGATGGGAAGAGCAGATATCTTGTGAGAAGGTGATACTGAAGGTGATACTGTGAATCTATGTCATGCAAGATTTTATAGACAAATCTTGCATCTATCCCTTAATCTTGCAGAATTGGATCTGGAATACGAGAGGAACATGGAGTACTATTGCAAGGGCACAAAATTCGTAATTACCCATTCTGAATGGAAGCATCTGGATGTTCTTAAAGAGAAATCTATGTGGAGGGCATTTCAATAATTAAATTGCAGAGTTACTAAGAAGTGTGTGACCTTTCAGAGACCCCCCTGATCCAGGAATGGAGGCAATTGATGCACAAGATGAAACTGTGCAAAGGCTGCATCTGGTCACAACAACAGCAGATTGCACATTGAATCCAAGTAAGACAGTCACATCCAGAGTTAGAGATTAAATATCTCCAGTTCCAGAACTTGTGTGCCCAAAACCTTTAATTTCTCGGTCTTGGTGGTTTTGAACCAAACTCATTGTTCACCATCCAGAACCTCTCCCGTACCCCAGTGTCTAGACATGGAATAGAAGCTTGACAGCTTTATTCAAGTGGAAAGGAACAGAGGAATACAATTAAGTATAATCAGCAGAAGTTGAAGCATACTTAATCAGTATTGAAGCAATCAATAATTAATGCATTGCTCAACCAACCACTGCTTATATAAAGTTACTACAATCAATATATGAAAAAATAATGGTGACAATTTGCTTTCATGATCTTAAAATAGATATCAACATAGAATGAGGTGTATGACAAGGTGATACAATATCACCTATACTTTCCTCAGCCTGCCTTGAAAAAGTTTTTTAGAGTATAAGGTTGTGAAGGTTGTCAAGAGGCATTTTTTTTAAAAAAGGAGGTAGGTAGATAGAGGGATAGAGAGGGAGAGGGAAAGAAAGAGAGAGAAATACAGTAGGTAGGGAGAGAGAAAGTAGTTAGGTAGGTAGGTAGGTAGGTAGATAAAAGAGAGAGAGAGAGAAATACAGTAGAGAGGGAGGGAGAGTGTGTAGATAAGTAGGTAGGTAGAGGGAGAGAGATAATTACAGTAGGTAGGTAGGGAGAGAGAGAGAGGGTAGGTTGGTAGGTAGAGGGATAGAGAGATAAAAATAGAGAGAAATACAGTAGATAGGTAGGGAGAGAGAGAGGGTAGGTAGGTAGGTAAGTAGGTAGGTAGATAGGTAGATGTTTCCAGGTGTATTTACCAATGTACTGGAGAAGGAAATCACTGTAGCACCTAAAACTTTGTTTCTGCTGGCACAGCACTTGATTAATGTAATTCTCATCAACCACTCTAACAAAATAGCTTTCCAAAAGGAAAAAAAAAGTTTTTGCACTCTGCAAACCTCCCCAATATGGCCCATTTTTCACAAAAATGGGCCTGTTTTTTTTCCCAAATAAAAGGCATGAATAGGCTTGGGGGAGACTTGCAGATGCTTGGGAGGGGGCAAAAACGAGCAAAAAATGGTCCATTTTTCACAAAAACAGGCCGTTTTGGGTCAAAAAAATTGCATACATAGCCTTATGGAGGCTTATAGAATGCTGCTGGGAGCCAGAGGAGGCGGGGGGGGGGGGCAAAAAAGTCCCATTTTTTATTTATTTATTTATTAAATTTATACCCCGCTCTTCTCCAAACGGACCCAGGGCGGCGCACAGGAATATTAAAAATACATACAAAACCATATAAAATTTTTAAAAACTTATTCAATAAAGTCCTGTGCTAAAACCAAATTAAAATCCCCAAATTTAAAACTATCTAAAACTCAGTAATGGAGGTTACGCTAGGCCGGCTAGATGGAACAAATGTGTCTTTAGACACTTGCGGAAGAGGCGGAGGTCGGAGATGGTGCGAAGTTCAGGGGGTAATAATAATAATAATAATAATAATTTTATTTCTAACCCGCTCTCTCTCCCCGAGGGGACTCGAGGCAGGGCACAGGGGAATTAAAAACAAGTACAAAGTTAAAAGCAATAAATATAATAATTAAGTAAAACGTAAATTAAACAGTACTCCCTGCGCTAAAACCCCCCAATTAGTTAATAAAATCCCTAACCATAAAAGAGACTACCCTAGGCCGGCCAAGCGAAAAAGATGTGTTTTTAGTTTTAGACGGAAGGAGCGGAGGTCCGTAGTTGTCCTGATATCGGGGGGAAGGTCGTTCCAGAGGGCTGGGCCCGCCACAGAGAAGGCCCTTCCCCTGGGCGTCGCCCGCTGACAAAGTCTAGTGGATGGCACCCGGAGAAGTCCCTCTCTGTGGGAGCGAATTGGCCGTGAGGATGTATGGGGCAGGATCCGATCCCGCAGATAGCTAGGTCCCGAGCCATGGAGCGCTTTAAAGATGACAACTAACACCTTGAAGCGCACCCGAAAGACGACAGGCAGCCAGTGCAGCTCGCGCAAGAGCGGTGTTACATGGGTAAACCTTGAGGTTCCCATTATTGCTCGCGTGGCTGCGTTCTGGACCAACTGAAGTCTCTGGGTGCACCTCAAGGGGAGCCCCATGTAGAGAGAGTTACAATAGTCTAGTCGGGATGTCACGAGAGCATGAGTGACTGTGCGAAGGGCATCCCAATCCAATAGGGGGCGCAACTGGCGTACCAGGCGAACCTGGTAAAATGCCCTCCTGGCCACGGCTGTCACTTGATCTTCCATGGACAGCCGGGTATCCAGGAGGGCACCCAAGTTGCGCGCCCCATCCACAGGGGCAAGATGTTCGCCCCCTATGGCCAGCGATGGAGTCAGCTGGTTGAATCGGGCGGCCGGAAACCACAGCCACTCGGTCTTGGTCGGGTTGAGCCTGAGTCCGTTACTTCCCATCCAGATCCGCACGGCTTCCAGGCACTGGCACATCACCGCTACGGCATCGTTGGGGTGGTTTGGGGTAGATATATACAGCTGAGTATCATCAGCGTAGAGATGATACTCTACCCCAAAGCCACGGATGATCTCGCCCAGCGGCTTCATATATGTGTTGAACAGGAGAGGCGAGAGGACCGACCCCTGAGGCACCCCACATGTGAGGGGTCTCGAGGTCGACCTCTGCTCTCCTGTCAACACAAATTGCGATCGGCCAGAGAGGTAGGAGGAGAACCACCGTAAAACGGTGCCTCCCACCCCCAACCCCCCCAGCCGATGCAATAGAATACCATGGTCGATGGTATCGAAAGCCACCGAGAGGTCTTATAGGACCAGGATGGAGGAACAACCCCCATCTCTGGCCCTCCAGAGATTATCGACCAACGCGACCAATGCCGTCTCGGTGCTATGCCCGGGCCGAAAGCCGGACTGGCGCGGGTCTAGATAATCAACTTCCTCCAGGTGATGGGGAAACTGTTGTGCCACCACACTCTCAACAACCTTCGCCAAAAAGGGAAGGTTGGAGACGGGACGATAGTTGGTTAATAAAGCTGGGTCCAAAGAGGGCTTCTTCAGGAGGGGCCTCACCATGGCCTCTTTAAGGGAGGCAGGTAAGGATCCCTCACTTAAAGAAGCGTTGACAACCTCTTGGAGCCAGCCTCGTGTCACCTCCCAGGATGCCAGTACAAGCCAGGAGGGACACGGGTCCAATAAACATGTGGTGGCTCGCAGTCGCCCACGTAACCTGTCCATATCCTCGGAAGTAACGGAGTCAAACTCCTCCCAAACAAGATCTGTCTCGTGCAATCCCACTGGACCATCAATGGGGGCTAACTCGTTCTGTATCTGAGCGATTTTCTCCTGCAGATAAGTCACAAATTCCTCTGCTCTACCCTGTAATGGGGCTTCCCGCACACTCTGTTGAAGGAGGGAGCGGGTCACCCTAAACAGGGCGGCAGGGCGGTTATCTGCGGATGCTATGAGAGTGGCACAAGGGCTGGGCCCACCACAGAGAAGGCTCCTCCCCTGGGTGTTGCCAGTCGGCACTGTCCGGCCGACGGCACCCTGAGGAGGCCCTCTCTGTGGGAGCGTATCGGTCTGAGGGATGTATGGGGCAGGAGGCGGTCTCGCATATAACTAGGCTCCGAGCCATGGAGCGCTTTAAAGATGGTCGTCAGAACCTTGAAGCGCACCCGAATTTCTTTGCTCATTTCTCCCCTCCCCTTCCCCCAGGAGCTCTCTGCAAAGCCTCTATAAGGCTCTGCATGGCTATTTTGGTGAAGGGGTCAGAGATTCAGGAGGCAAAAAAAATGCTGTATTCGGTATATAAGACGCACCCAGATTTTCAGCCACTTTTTAGAGGAAAAAAGGTGCATCTTAGACTCCGAAAAATACAGTATTTTGCAAACTATACTAAACAAAAGATGGAATAAAACTCAGTGGTGCCTATTTAAATCACTTGAGATTGCAGATGATGATGTTCTCTTCTCACAAGACCCAGAAGAGCTACAAAGATACATACAAGAGCCACACAAAGCAAAAGAACAATTTGGCTTAAAAATACACATATTCCTTGCTCAACCAATCTCAATGGAAGGTGATACAATAAAGGAAATTGAACGATGTGTCAAATATGGTTGGAAGACATTCGGTAAGCTAAGCATAATGTTCAAGAACAGCCTCCCCAGTAATGGTATTCTCTTTTCTTCACTACCCATTTGGTAGCAGAAGTGCGTTATAGTCATTATCGGTACATACTACTTTCTGGTAGTAGCCAACATACCAGCAGATGGCCCAGGCTCTGTGTCACCCTACATTCACATAGCAAGTTGTTATCTGCTAAGAGCTTCCACTTGAGTGTATTGGTTTTACATTTAGGCAACTCTCAACCCACTATACCAATTTCATTGTATACATGATGTACAATGACAATAAAAGCTATACTACTATACTCGGGGTCCTCCAAGTAGTACAAGGGAGGTCAGATCCTTCAGCCATATATTTCTTTAATGTTATTCCTTGCTTTATGGTTTCCTTCTTCTTTCTTCCATCTTTTAATTTAATTTTCTTCTTGCATAATCTAAAGAATATTTGTTCTTGCCATATAGCTATTCCTAGATCTGAGTCAGCTGGCTTGGGACATATGTCTGTTCAGAGGATTTTAAGGATCATTCTCTTGCTTAGTTCTCTTAAATTCTCTGGCATCTGCTACTACATCTCCTGATCTTAGATGGAGCAATGCCAGTGAGAGAATATGTTTTCTCAATTGGTATAGGTTTGAGACAACCTATCACTAAGTGTATTGCTTCATTGATCTAATCTCTAAATAACCTCACAAGGACGGATTCATATTCAGTTATCTTAGGGGAAACATCTATTCACAACTCTCTCTCAAAACATAGCAAGTTTGCTAACAGCCTAGGTGCCTCATTCCTTCTTTATGCTGAACCAAGTCTCAGTAATACGCAGCAAATTGACTGCCTCAGGATTAAATCCAAAATTAAGGTTTGGACCTTATTACAAACCTACCTAATATTCAAAAACACCAGCATGCCCTAGTTGTCAGAAATTTGATCGTTAGGAATTTCACTCACTTTAAGAGTAGGACAGTATCTTGGGAGCTAGCAAGTAAGACACTATTAGAAACAGAAACTTACAGGTGTATGAGTAAAAACAAGCCATCTAGAGATGTATTGTCCAGCCTGCTCAAGCTATTGTTCTTGAGAATCCTAAAGAGATGGAAGAAAATTTAGAACAACATACTGACAAAATCACAGCTGTTCACTGTGGTTAAAGATGGTCACCAGCTGTTTTATGAGTCCACCTGTAGTGGTAGGACACTTTTGATACATAATCATTAAGGGCAGGGCTGTCAAACTCATGGCCCACGCCTGATTTAGTGAAGGGGAAAAAAGACCTGATACATCACCTCACACTGCTGTGACAACACGGGTTTGACACCCCTGATGAAAGGTGGAGGGGGCAGGGAGCATTTCCCCTTTGCATCCAGCTACCTCTAGGATGATCTAAGCCCAGGTAACAGTAAAGAAAGAGATGGGAATGCATATTTCTTCCACATAAGTTACATAGGATGGAGCATACTCACAAGTACTCAGTCAAAGGATAGGCCCTCCACACCCATTTGTCAATGAAAGAAATTGCATTTTCAGTAAAATCCCTGGAGGGGGAAAATAAATATAGGAGAATATAATATAAATGGATAATGCCAGGTGAGAATATCTTGAAATAAACATCACATTCTACCTCTAAGACATTAAATAGTGTAAGTAAACATCACATTAATCTGACACACTAAATGGAGATAATATGTCAAGAGACAACTCAATCCACCACAGAACTTTCTTAAGCTCAGATACAGATGTTTAAAGAAAAGCAGGGAAGGAGCATCAGATATGTTTCCCCTTAGACACATTCTCATCTTTATTATTCATAAAAATAGAGAACATGTAGCAGCTCTAAGTTTCACAAACAACAGTAAGAGATGCTGATAGTTACAGTCACCTCTGGAAGGTCTCAAGTTGCCTAAAAGTAGACTGTAAAATGAAATATTAGTAAGATACTGATCATATAGTATTACTTGACTTGGTTCTATATTGATGAAAAGAGCTGCCTTGACAATTTCTGTTAAAAACTACACCAAACGTTAAATTAAACTGAAATTTGTGAACACAAGGATTCTTCTCATATATACACAATGCTTGTCTGTATTCTTATCAAAATGCAGCAAACCATGTTGGGACTTTGACTTCATCTTCTTTATCACCACACATATTTTCCCAATTTCTAGATATGTCAATAAAAATTGGAAGGCTGTGGGTTTTCGTGCCTAAGGGAAGCCTAGAACTCAGTAGTTTGTGGTTTCTAGCTCAGACTCATAAACTTAAAACTACACTGATTTTTTTTAATGTAATAAAATAGATGAAGTTCTAGTTTTATTATTTTGTTACCACCTTCTAATATGTATTGACATCATCTACTGAGTCTATGTGGACGATTTTTTTATATAAATATATGTGCATATGTTTCTAAATAATATAGATTACAAAAATTCTTGAAATTGGATTTTTAAAATAAATTTTGTTATTTGATAAGCAGTACTTTCTTTTTAAAAAACTGCCTTGGACTTTTCTAATAAACTTTTTCCTTGATTGAAATTTAATCTTTGAATATGTTAATTAACGCAAAGGTCTGTTTTATGCCCATCTGCCTGTACTGTGCAGAATAAATATCTATTTCAGATTATTGTTGAACTAGGTTCTCTCCAGGTGTTTTGAAGAGCTATTAGGCCTACAGAGTTGTTTGGACCCATTTTCCATTATTTGTAGTTAGCATACCCATGCCAAATGATGGTAATGCAACAATTAATTGTAATATTGCCATTGCACTTTGTTACAAAAACATTCAAGCTGGTTGCTACCTCATCTTTTTGGGTGCCTATACTTTGATTGACCACATAACATGAAGAGCCAAATTAAGCACAATTACATTATGCAATATTTAAAGTTTATCTATGATTGAATGCACCATGTTTGCCCAAATAAGATCCGGTCTTATTTTCTTTTGGGCCCCAAAATAAGCAACAGGTCTTATTTTCAGGGGAAGTTTTACCCACTTACTTTAGGATCATTGCAGCCAGGTGTCCTGTGCCTATACCTGTTGCACCACTGTCCAACTTCTACAGTGGCTCACCATGTGGCTCGTCACACTGGTGCCACCACTTGCGGCAGGAGGCTATATAGTGCATTGTGTGTTGTGTACGCAAGCAGCAACACGGCACCAAGAACACTGCAGCATCTTGGCACAAGTTGCAGCACTGGTGTGATGAACCATGTGGCGAGCAGCCACAGAAGTTGGGCAGCAGCGTGAAAGTTGTCAGGATACAGGAGGCCTAGCAGTGGTGGTCCTAAGGTAAATAGATACGGGGCACATGAGGCAGCTCCACCCCCCCACCCCCCACCCTAGCTTGATTTTTAAGCATGTGTGTTGCACCACCTGATACAATCAGGCAGTGGGTGGAGCTTAAAAGGTAAATGTAAAGGTTCCCCTCGCACATATGTGTTAGTTGTTCCCAACTCTAGGGGGCAGTGCTCATTTTCATTTCAAAGCTGAAGAGCCAAAGCACTGTCTGAAGACATCTCCGTGGTCATGTGGCTGACATGACTAAATGCCAAAGGCACACAGAACGCTGTTACCTTCCAATCAAAGGGGTTCCTATTTTTCTATTTTTCTACTTGCATTTTTACATGCTTTCAAACTGCTAGGCTGGCAGAAGCTGGGACAAGTAACAGGAGCTCACTCTGTTACATGGCGCTAGGGATTCAAATCGCTGAATTTCCGACCTTCTGATCAACAAGCTCAGTGTCTTAGTCACTGAGGCACTGCGGCCTTGCAGGGCAAGCTTAATTAGAGCTTATTTTGGGGATAGGGCTTATATTAGACACAGGTGTGAAAATTGGGTTAGAGCTTATTTTGGGATAGGTTATATTTTCAGGGAAACACAGTACATATTGTACAAAACCCAGATTGAAACATGTGAAAAAAATGCTCATCTGATTTCACGTCAAATTCTAAGCTATAGTTTATAAACCAATGATTTCACCAAACTGGCTGCCAAAACAAAAGGAGTCTCAATGTAATTAAGCCCTATATTTTTCAGATATACATCTTTCCACCTTCATGCTTATTCTGCCTAGGAATGCCCCATCTTCCTCTCACTTATAACAAAAATTTCTCCCCTTTAAAGTGGCCTTTTCCTCCCAATTTTAGAAGTATGGAGTTGCCTCCAAGTCCTAAATACTCACAGCATGACAAACTTATATTCATAGCCAAATTGCTCTGGATTAGGCACACGGTAGAGACAAGGAGAATTGGTAGCCCCGCTGCAGTTGAGGATTTCTAAGGTACAATGGCATAAGGTGGGACACAGCTCTATGGCTAAGTTTGACCTCTTAAGAGGCACTAATAGAATCCAAAGGAATACAAAGTGGGTAGTGGAGGCAGCAATATATTCCATACTACACATTTGACTTGAGGCTTGGAATATGGCAGTCAAGAGCAGAATTTATCAAGCAAACAATTATGCTGTTACCAAGCAACCACATCTACATATGGCATATGTCATTCCACATAGAGGCTGCAGGAGAAGGCCACAACATTCTAAGAGTTCTAAGAGTTCTATTCTTTATGGAAAATTTCCGACATTCCCTTGTGACTTGGACCGTCTCTCTCTACTAATGGATGATTTTTGATAAATGATTAATTGATTCCTTCCCTGGAGTGCCTTCTTTGTCTTCATAATTGACTGAAAAATTTGCTTTTCTCTTTGGATTTTACAACTTTTACAACTTTGAACTGAACTTTGCCTCTGGACTTGCTCCACCGGCCGCACCCAAAAAACGCCATCTTATTGTCACTGATTTAAACCACTCACCATGGCTTCCAAAAAGCAGCCAGAAAAACCAGACACAGATGCAAGATTAACAGCTATGGAATAAGTGTTACATTCTTTGGTACTGGAAATTAAAGAGCTTAGAAAAGACCACTGCAGTTCCAAATTAGAGCTTTTGGAGACACAGAAGAAATTGATGCAGAACACACAGAAGACTGAAGAGTTAGAACTGGGGCTGGCTGGGGCAAGGGGAGAGCTTAAAAATGTTAATACTGAAATTGGAGATTTAACTGGTCATATGTCTAGGATGGATTTTGAAAGGATGTCATATTTTTTAAGATTTCAGAATATTCCTGAAGAATCTGGTGAATGTCTTCCTGATCTTATGAGTACAATTTTAGCAGACTACTTACACAAACCTAAGGAAGAGATCAGGGGGGATATTGACCTGGTTTATAGAATAAATTCAGCATATGCCAGGATAAATGAACTACCCAGAGAGATACATATTAAATTTGTTAGAAGGTCTACCAGGGAGGGAATATTGAGGGCGCAGAGAGAGGGTCCGTTAATTTACCAACAAAAGGAAGTCGCTATCTTGAAGCAGATCCCGAAAAAGATTAGAGAGGTGAGGAGGAAATATTCCTTCTTATCTAAAAAATTGTTTAAACAGGGGATTTGGTTCAAGTGGGTGATGCCAGAAGGGATGTTGGTGTTCTGGGAAGGAGGAAGAGTAAGGATTAAAACAGTTGTTGAGGCGGAAGCCTTTCTTAAAAAACATTCCTCAATCCTGGAGGATGAAAGTGGAGGAGCGGAGGGGGCCACGGCCTCGCCCACTGGGGGCCAGGGAGGAGAACAAGAAGATACAATTGCTAAGAGACTTAGATCTAAGAAATGACTTTTTTAATATAGTATAATTTTTGTTTGGATGTTTGTATACGATTGCTAGCATAGAATTTACAATGATGTATGCACTTCTCTTCACTTTGTAGTACTATTGAAATATGTATTATCTATGTTTTGTCAAGAAGCCCCGGAGGGGGCCCACGATCTCGACGTGAAAGTTCTCAAAATATTTCCTTATCACACCTTACCCTATCCTATTTGAAAAAATTGTAAAACTCAATAAAACTTTTTCAATATAACATTCTAAGAGTTCTATTTGGTTGTAACAGCATTTTACCATGATTCTTGACAGAATTGTCAGAACCAAGGAAGCAATTAGGAAGTGGTCTCTTTTATAGATAATAATAGATTTCATGAGATCATTCAGATATTTGTGATTATTTTTTTGGGCCAGAGTCACAGTGGGGAATGCCATATATTTCAATGGGAAAATCAGACTGTAAGGTCTGGCGATCATTCTCCAACTACTAGAACATATCACTGCAAATTGCCCAAAGTGAAAAAAAATGGAGGGGAGGGACATAAGCAGTGGAGGGAAGAGGGTAGGAGGACTTAGACTTATATACCACCCCAATGTTCTTTACAGCATTCTATGGGTGGTTTACAATTGCCTCTAACAATCTGGATCCTTACTTTTACTGACATCGGAAGGATGGAAGGCTGAGTCAATCTTGAGTCTGTCAGGTTCAAACTCCAGACTGTGGACAGATTTAGCCTGCAATAGTGTACAACAGTAAGATAATTATTCTCAGAAGAAAGAGCAGATAAATTATAAACAGAAATCCCTGTGCTCCATCCAACTGTCTTCCTTCCCCCAAAATTTATTGCATTTCTGTCACATTGCAAGCAGCCCAAATCGTGTGGGTTTACACGAGTACCATCTGTAGGACAACTTATAGCAGTCATGGTAAATCTAAAAACATAAAATCAACCTTGAAAATTTTAAAAATGACAACTCAGAAAATAATCAGTAATAGCAAAATGTAAGTAAAAATACTTTCCAGAACAGCTTGATCTTTAACATCTATCTGAATGCAATCTGGGATATCAACCTGATTTCCACAGGAAGAGTTTAAAAAATAAAAAACTCTTAAATTGAAACGCAATTCCCTCGTGGCTTCACATGTATCACATTTGGGGTTGATAAACATGAGGGATATTTATGGGGAGGAGAGAATATGAAGATGGTACATGCTTTTAAGCAAACAGAAACACCCTTATATCAAATGTCCTAACTAGTAAATGATTGCTGGTGACTTTGGAGTGATTAAATCATCATATGCTCAACATTTTTCTATAATTGCTGTTGATACACATGCCCTCCCCAGAATCTATCTTGGAAGAAAAGGACAAAAACAAATAATTAAGGACTTAATAACTAATTTAAATTACTTCTCTGCATCATAGGATGCCCCCATTTATAATATTGATTGATCTCCATCTCTATATCATTGAAGGAGCATAGTGATCAAACTAATATTGGCTATTTGCTGCTATCATGAATTTCTTATGCTACTATATATATGCATCCAAATAGGCAAGCATTTAGTCTATAACACCCATGATATCACTGCTGTGGAAAAGAAAAAAGTCTGGTTCATTGATATTGCAATATCAGGTGATGCACAAATTGAAGAATAAAAGCTAGAAAAAAATAAAATATCATGATTTGCAAATTAAAGTTGAGCAACTGTGGAGAAAGAAATCAATAGTTGTACCAATAGTAATAGGAGCCCTTGGAGCAATACCCTAAGGGTTATTTATTATTATTATTTTATTTATTATTATTATTTTATTGGATTTATCAACCGCCCCCTCTCCCCAAAGGGTTGATAAAACATATAAATATAACAATATAAATATTTATTATATTAAATATATTAAAAAACGTATAAATATAACAATTATAAATATTTAAAACCACATTAAATAACTATTGCCCTGTGCAAAAATTTAACTCATTAAAACTATTCCCCTTAAAATCCCGATTAAACAATTTATCTCCCAGACTACAGGCTAGGTGCGGTAGGTTAGGCCAGGCCGGCCTGATGGAAAAGATAGGTCTTTAACTTTTGGCGGAAGGAGCGGAGGTCCGTGGTAGTTCTAAGTTCGGGGGGCAGGTCGTTCCAGAGGGTTGGGCCCGCCACAAAGAAGGCCCTTCCCCTGGGCGTTGCCTGCTGGCATTGCCTAGTGGACGGCACCCGGAGAAGTCCTTCTCTGTGGGAGCAAATCGGCCGAAGGGATGTATGGGGTAGGATACAATCCCGCAAATAACTAGGTCCCGAGCCATGGAGCGCTTTAAAGATGGTGATCAACACCTTGAAGCGCAACCAAAAGGCCACAGGTAGCCAGTTCGCGCAGGAGCAGTGTTATGTAGGAATACCTGGAGGTTCCCAAAATTGCTCGCGCGGCCGCATTCTGGACTAGCTGTAGTCTTCGGGTGCACCTCAAGGGGAGCCACATGTAGAGAGTGTTGCAGTAGTCTAGACGGGATGTCACGAGCACATGAGTGACTGTGTGAAGGGCGTCCCGGGCCAATAGGGGATGCAACTGGCGCACCAGGCGAACCTGGTGGAACGCCCCCCTGGCCCCGGCCGTCACATGATCTTCCATAGACAGCCGGGTATCCAGGAGGACGCCCAAGTTGCGTGCCCCATCCACGGGGGCTAGATGTTCACCCCCAATGGCCACTCGGTCTTGGACGGGTTGAGTCTGAGTCTGTTACTTCCCATCCAGACCCGCACGGCTTCCAGACACTGGGACATCATTTCGACAGCATCGTTGGGATGGTTCGGGGTAGATATGTACAGCTGTGTATCATCAGCGTACAGATGGTACTCTACCCCAAAACCACAGATGATCTCACCCAGCGGCTTCATGTATGTGTTGAACAGGAGCGGCGAGAGGACCGACCCCTGAGGCATCCCACATGTGAGAGGCCTCGAGGTCGACCTCTGCCCTCCTGCCAACAAAAATTGCGACCGGAGAGGTAGGAGAACCACCGTAAAACAGTGCCCCTCACCCCCAACCCCTCCAGTCGATGCAATAGGATACCACTGAGAGGTCTAATAGGACCAGGATGGAGGAACAACCCCCATCTCTGGCCCTCCAGAGATCATCCACCAACGCGACCAATGCCATCTCAGTGCTTTGTCCGGGCCAGAAGCCAGACTGGCGCAGGTGTAGATAATCAATCTCCTCCAGGTGACAGGGAAACTGTTGCTCCACCACACTCTCTACAACCTTCGCCAAAAAGTGAAGGTTGGAGACCGGACGATAATTTACTAACAATGCTGGGTCCAAGGAAGACTTCTTGAGGAGAGGTCTCACCACCGCCTCTTTCAAAACGGTAGGCAAGAACCCCTCACTCAAGGAAGCATTCACTACCTCCTGGAGCCAGCCTCGTATAACCTCCCAGGATGCCAGTACAAGCCAGGAGGGACACGGGTCCAATAAACATGTGGTGGCTCTCAGTCGCCCACGTAACCTGTCCATATCTTCAGAAGTAAGAGTCAAACTCCTCCCACAAACTGTCTCAAGACCTGCGACCGACAATCCCTCCAGACTACTTTCGGTGGAGGCCAACTCGCTCCGGATCTGAGCGATTTTATCCTGCAGATACTCTCCAAATTCCTCTGCTCTGCCCTGCAGAGGGGCTTCCCGCGGCCTCTGTTGGAGGAGGGAGCAGGTCACCCCAAACAGGGCGGCAGGGCGGTTATCTGCGGATGCAATAAGAGTGGCGCAATGATGACGTTTGGCCACTCTTATTGCCACAAGGTAAGTCCTCAAATGGCCTCTTACCTGTGTACAGTCAGATTCAGACCGTGTGGATCTCCATCTCCTCTCTAGGCGTCTCTTGAGGCGTTTCATCACCCTCAGCTCCTCGGTGAACCAAGGAGCCTGGGTGACTCGCCGCCGCATGAGAGGCCTCCGATGTTTCGGCCTGGCACCGCCCTGGCGCCGGCGTTTCCGGCATTTCCGGCCTCCAGAGCCCTCGGCGCCATGTATCTAGATACATGGAAATTTTGATCTTATCAGATCTAAATATTCTGACTTTGGGGGGGAAATTACCTTACTCGGAATTGCCTATATACTCAGACTTTGCCTCTAGGTCCTTGGTTAGTAGTAGTAGTAGTAGTAGTAGTAGTAGTAGTAGTAGTAGTAGAAGTAACCCCCTAGTGAAGCACTACCTTGACATGGTTGTGCGGCTTGTATGCTCTGAGGAAGATGAGAGCTACGCCAGAGTTTCAACCAATACTGGATAGGTCTCATGAGAGGAGTCAGACAAAGAGTGTTTCTCCCATAAAAAATATGGTGAGACATAAATTTCAGAAAGCCATACCAGCTCGGATGTCAACTGGGTTAACAAGGTTTGTGCTAGATGTTGGAGTTTCTGGACATCTGGTGAAAAATGGGCTACAGGACTCAGGACTGTTGGCTGAGCAACCAGGACCAGCAGCTGCAGGACTACTGGAAGAAAAGGTGCTTACCCATCGCAAATATACAATGATTGAAAAAAAATAGTGATCTGCTATTACAGATCAAGGCTAACAAGAAGATAATATTTGAAACTAATGCACAAGTTCTGGAAATAACAACATGCAGAATCAGAAATAACAGAACAGAGGCTAGCATATCAATGTTGTTTATAATACAAAATAAAGTATTCACAGAAGCAGAATTGGAAGAAAAGGTTTATACAGAGCAAAGAAACCAAAGCCTTTCCAGAAGCTATTCAGAATGTTGAGGCAAACCAGGGAAATTTGGCAGTACAGGAATCCAGCAGAAATGTAAAACTGTTTCCATTTGGAAACCAGTCACCTTTTCCTCTGCCTCAAAAAGAACAAAGCCCTCTAACTAAAGACTTAAAAGAATTGAAACAGAATAACTGAGCATCTGAGCACAAAAACATCAAAATAAGGCTGTCTGCATTGGAACTTGTTCCAAAGCAGCAGCTAACACAAGCTTTAAAAGATGCAAATACTGCAATATCAAGTATAACTACCAAACTCAAAATAAACTAACTAATGTACAGCACAGCGGCAGTTAAAACTGAATACCTGAGATCAGTGGTGGGATTCAAATAATCTCACAACCATTTCTCTGCCCTAATGACCGGTTGGGTGGGCATGGCTGGGTGGCATGACAGCACTCAGCCTTCTGCAGCCTTCTGCCAGCCAAAATGGGACAGGGGGTTAATTACAAAATGTGGGCTTTGCTTTGTGATATCCAGATCCAGCAAGCAAGGGATGCACAGAAAATACACTTTTGTTTGGTTATAAAAAATATCCCCAAAGTAGATGTACACTAAATGTAGACTGACTTTTAGCTACATTCCTCCCAGGAAACATCATATTTTGAAGTTCCAGGTAAAGAAGATTCATTTTAGGATGAATAACCACAGTTTGCATGTTGGAGGTTCCTAATGCTGGGAAACTCTGTATTTTAAAGAACATTTGAGGAAGGGATGCAGAATAGCCCTTCTCTTCCAGAGGCTATAGAGATCCGGCATCAATAAAAAGACTGTTTGTGAAGCAACTGATCAACATTGACAGGGCAAGCCACTAGTATATGAAAATGAGAGCAAACTCCATTTTTTTCTAGTACTGATGATATTACTTAGTTTAGTAATAAAACATCTGCAAGAAAACCATTAAGCTCAGAGAGCGCCAAGGACCCCACGGTTCAACCCTGAACTACAAATATCAATAAACACTTTTTGGTTAGAGGGACTCTGAGTCTGCATTATACGAGAAGGCTCCCAGTGGATTTCAGTCTAAATTTTGATATGATTTCTGTAAATAAGGAATGTAGAATTATAATGGCTGAGTATTTGATCCTTCATATTTCAGAGGGATAAGCTAAGGGATCAACAAATAAAAAACAGATTTGAAAAAAATAAAATGCTCAGGAAAGAAAAAGAGTGAAAGGGAAAGAAAGAAAGAAAAAGAAAGAAAGAAAGAAAACAAAGAAAACTGAAAAAGAATGACTTCTAACTTTTTTTGGTACAAATATAAGTAAAAAAATATATTAAACTCTTACTCTAAGATTAACATTTGTTTACATTATTTCCATAATCCCATATCTAATCATCAAAGCCCCAGATCAACTTTTAATTTCAGTTTCTCACATAAAGTCCAGTAATGGTTCGTATTGCTTTCATCACTATTTGTTAATGAAACCACAACTGATTTATTTAATTGCACCAATCTCTAAATAAAACAGGAATGGAAAATCTTAAATTCTAGTCTAGTCTAGTCTAGTCTCAACTTTGGCAACTTTAAGGTGCACTGATTTCAATTCCCAGAATTCCCATCACCAATCTTAAACTTGCAAAGACTGAGCAATTGTGATTTCTTCACAATGCAAAATCCTCACTCCCACCACCTCTCAGAACAACCACAATCCCCTCACTAACCTGCTCTTCAGCTCCATTCTCCTGCGTGCAGGGCAACAAAAGAAGACCATGTGACTGCCAGTTTTAAAAAATTGCAATCAGACCTTCCAACTTCTCAGGAAAAAAAGATCTTGCAATCTTTTAGGTCTTTTAGAAGATCTGATTGCACTTAAAAAAAAAACCTGGTAGTCACATGGTCTTTTGTTGCCCTGCATGCCAGAGAATGGAGCTGGAAAGCAGGTTAGTGAGGGAATTGTGGTTGCTGCAGGATTTTGCAGAAAGCTGTTCAGGCCAAAAATGGGCCACAGGAGGGCCCCAGTCTCTCAGCTGATTGGCATGGCTGGACAATTTGCTGCCTCCCAGCTGATCAGTGCAGCTCTCAGGCATGTCACTGCAGCCTTTCTACCCTGAATGGCAACCCCGAGACAGCTTGCCGAGGCTTGCTATTTCGGGGCTTGTCACCTTATTTATATAACCTTAGAGAAGATTTTCCCTTGGGCAATGCAATGGGGTGGGAGGGGAGTGTCACATAATCCCTGTAGTCAGAGCAATTTATCAAAAACTAGGTGAGCAGCAATGGCTGGTGAACGAGGAAAGCAAACAAGGAAGCGGGAGAGTAGCTGGGCCACGGCTAACAGGTAGAGAAAAAAAAGAGCAAGGAAGATCAAGAATTGGTCAGCACCAGGTGAAGATGAACTGCATAGGTTTTGATTGAAATGTCTAACTAGTTTATACGCACTCATTACTTAGCAGTTTAACAATATACAACAAGAACTGGCCATGCAGATCCCACTTCATGGCCATCAGATGGAGCCTGCATCAGCTGCTGGTCAGAGCTCCGGTGCCAGTCCCCCTCCCCCCAGTCCCTGGTTGACAGGTTGCTCGACCTGGGACTCATGGGCTGGTGCAGATCCCTGCATCAACCACCCCACATTTGCTCAGTAGGAATTTGGGGACTAGCCAGGCCAGCTGAGTGTGCACAAAATGGTAATCTGGAGACCGGGACCTCAGGGGTGTCGAGGCCAGCTGGCTTCATGTGCTCATTTCTTGCATTGGCTGGGTGGGGATCGCCCATGTAGAGGACAGGCCTTGGGGCACCATACTGAGCAGGCTCCGAACTGGAGGTGGGGGAGGATCAGTCCCCTTACCTGGTTACTCTCTGCCATTTCTCATCAAGAGTGTGTGTGTGTGTGTGTATATATATGAGAGAGAGAGAGGGAGGGAGGGAGAGGTAAGCAGGAAACCCTTTCAAACAGCGTTGCTTGGAATTTTTGTTAATTCCATCCATCATATTTCTCTCTCTCTCTCTCTCACACACACACACACACACACACACACACACACACACACTCACGATTGCTTGAAAGGGACAAGCTGCACTTTACTTCTACTGTAAGCATACACTTTTCATAACCATTCTTTTTCAAGCGGCAGCAGGGTAGAGGGGTTAGAGCCAATTCCGACCGGCTGGATGGCTTTCTGCCTCATCGTAGCAGCAGCCTGAGCAGCACTCAAGCTCAAGGCCTGGTGGAGCGCAAATCATAATTGCCACAAGGTGAGCTGAGAAAGAGAGGCGCCCTCAGCTGCAAAGTTGCCTGGCACTGTGGGCAGGACTGGGGCTAGCAATAGTGCATCAGAACCATCTCCAGGCACCTGAAGATAGAACTCCCAGCCCTTGCTGGCTCAGCTGGGTACGGTGTGGTAAGACCTCCCAGAAAACAAGTCCAAGTGCTTATTTTCAAGCCTAAAACCACCAAAGTTTTCTCATGGACCACCGGTTGGCAACCACTGCTTTAAAGCATCCAGATCTATGCATATGGTCTGTTTTATTGGAGTATAGGTGAGTTCAGCTGCAGGCCAAGTTGCACACAAGTAATGTTTAGCGAAGACAGAACATTCATAGAAGCAAAACTGCAAATATTTATCCAAGGCAAAGAAATCAGGGCTTTGCCAAAAGTAAACCGGGGGGGGGGGGGGGGTTGGCAATAGAGGAATAGCAGAGATATAGAATTATTTTCATTTGGAAACCAGGCCCCCTCCCTTTGCTGCAGTTATTACTGAATACCTGGGATATTCGGTTTCAGATATTCGTACCTCCGGTCACGACTGTAATCCATTCCAGGACTTTGGTCAGCACCCTATTTGGTCATGACTGGAAGCAAGAATGACTGGGCATGTGCACACACACAAAAAGACATGGAAGGGGAAATTGGTCCGGCAGGGAAAATTGCTGTGGCTGTGATTGATCACCATCTGAGGATGTGTCCTTGAACAGAATGAAACATTTAGCAGATTTTTTGGTCATCACCTGATTTGGATGTGGTTCCACTGTATAGCTAATTTTGTTATTATGCTATCAAATGAATATTGCTTTATTCTCCAGTCTTTTTTAATGTTACATTTTTATTTTGAACTGCAAATATGAAATCTCGGTCACACTGTGAGTCTTATTGCACTTCCTGCTTTTTTATGTTAGTTTATAGTCATAATTTTAGTTACAAATATAAAAAGACCTGATACTTTATTCTGTATATGGGAACCTGAAAATATTATTGAAGATTTTAGAGATGCAATAAATAAATAAATAAATGAATACATACATACGGGGGTAATCCTGCCTCTACATCAATGTCATGTGAATGATTTACACACATTTGTAAAAGGTCATTCTGGCACCAGGAAACCTATAGATTTTATCATTGGTAGCCACTAGGGTCATGACTCATAAGACCCTCCGCCCAATCCAATTGCAGTTCCTCCAGATGGGAGAATAGCTATTCTGAAAGGTTTTTGAACCTCAGGATAAGGATAACAATAAGAAAGTCAAATAACATATTTCATATATTTAATAATAAATGGTGCAAAGTATGTTTAATATTCCTCTTCCTCTTCTGAACTTCTGTAGATATAAAAGAAATAAAAGATGGTATTACAATGTGTTTATAAAACTACATATTCTAGAAAGTAGAACAGACATGTTGCTGCTAAGAAGCAAAAAAATCAGCAATATTGTCACTGTTTGCTTTTCCTACCAGCTTTCCCTACTGGTGCCTATCTTGCTAAGGGCTTTCTTAGCAAGATAGGCACGTATAACACACTACCTCATGGGAAGTGAACTCATTTACTGAATTAGTTTCTTGGGTGGGCACAACACATGGAGCCATAAACTAGCCATAAACTACTAGTATGGCTAATTAGTAGGATGCTGTATTGCAGGCTAATTCTACCCTCAGCCAGGAGTTACATCCTGATTGGCTCAAGATTGACTCATCCTTCCATCCTTCCAAGGTCAGTATTTCCCCAACAATAATGCCTCCATATTGTTGGGGGTGTTATTCTGACACTATAAACAGCTCAGAGACTGCTGTAAAGCACTTTAGCGTGGTATAGAAATCTAAGTGCCATTGCTTTTGCCAAATCTGTTGTAAGATCCTAGCTTCTTTCCCCAAATGCAGCAACTGACTTCTAAATCTACATTTCCAGATTCTATTAAGCCAAGCTAATATGAAAACATCATTTTATATTTTTTTACATACTCTGGAAAATATGACCCCCTGAATTGGATATATTAAGAAAATCTGGAATGTCAGATGTTTATGTACAAATTCTTATGTTCCCTTTCCAAACTGCAGTGTTGCTAGGCTAGATTTTTCAGAAAGGACTTATATTTTGTCTGAGGAGATCTCGATCTAATTTTTCATATCCACAAAATATTCATTTGCTTTCTATGTCCTGAATTCTAGCAAAGAAACTCAGTTTCTTCTTCATGCAGTATTTTTATCCATTTGAGTTAGAGAGGAATACTAGTTTTATTGTTTTATGTTTTATTTTAGATTTTATGCTATTTTAATTATATCATGCTCTAGCAGAAGGCTTTGTTAATTTATCAAGCATTTCCATTTCTAAAAAGAGCCATTTGCCCATACATTACTGTGGGTTTTCTGACTGTTCTTCAAAGAGTAAATATAGGATCCAATTAAAACGCAAATGCAAAAGCAAAACGGAAAAAGTTTTGACATTCTGGTCCTTAACTGAGGACAGTAAGTGTTATGGTCTAAATTCAAGAAAATAAAAATATTGTCTCAGTTCCTTAATCTAAAACCATCCATTTGATGTGGTCAAAAATGTCCAATGCTCTTTTCGAAATTGCCAATCTTTTAATATGAAGATTGCTTTTGTTCTTTTCTAGTTTTCTCCTTCCTTTTCCTATTTCATAAGAACATAAGAACAGCCTTGCTGGAACAGGCCACAGCCCATCTGGTCCAGCATTCTGTCTCACACAGTGGCTCCCCATTTGCTTCAGGGTATTCCCAAGCAGATGTCTTCACCTGCTTATGATTCCCTGCAAATGACATTGAGAAACATCCTGCCTATCTCTCCATCCCGGAGGGTGTCCTTAGGCATCCATAATGATAGCCATGGATACCCTTGTTTCCTACTAGAACTTTTTTCTATTGTTTTATACCTTGTAATATATAAATGTGGATCAGAAGATGCATTCTGAACCACTTCAGAAATTTTTTTAAAAGATATAATCCTGATTTGCACACTGCAACTACTTACCTGTTCTTTAAAGTGCCTTCGTCTGAAGAAGTGCTGATAAAGAAATTAAAGGAAGAATTTAGGTATTATTCTGACAGCAGTTGAATATTTCATCTTCACCTGGTCAGCTTGGCCTAGTCATTTATCTGTTTATTTATTTGATTTAATTGCCACCCATCTCCTTCCTAAGCAACCTTGGGAGGCTTACAGCATAAAAGATAAACATTTCTAAGATTATAAAAACAGTTACATATCAAAGACAAAGTTAATAAATAAAAGATAAGAAGATGGGGAGAGATGGAGGAGGATGTACAGTGGGAGAAATGTGGGGTTGTCTCTTAATTCACTAACCACCTCCAGTGAGATGCTCTCCTGTTGGCGCCCCTAGCCATCGACCAGAGCCAGGCCTTCATGTCCTTATGGAAGGTCAGAAAGGTGGAGGCTGATCTCAACTCAGGAGATAAGAGGGGAGGGGCCATAGCAGAAGTGGTCCTTCTCCTGATCTTTTCCAGCCAAAATTCCTTGATCATCCGGGCTTGCCTCTTCTGCTGGCATGGGTGGGGTGGGCTGGCTTCAATGGGGTGAGACTGTTCCTCAAATAAGCTGGATCTATGCCATGTAAGTCTTTAAGGATAATAATCAATGCTCTGAACTGCATCCCCAAGCAAACCAGCAACCAGTGCGGTTCATAGAGCAGTGGTGTAACAGGGGCCCCAAGCAAGAACTGTGTGTGTTTAAACAGGAAAACAATATTAGTGATGATTTTGTAGCACATGTAGTTACTTACATTTTTTCCACAGGATGAAGCTCAGGGATTTTTAGAGGTCTGATAAATAAAGAAAAGCAGAAAAACCAATAACTATGAGACCACAAAACAAAAACAAAACCAGTCTTCTCAGTCATCCCCTTGGAGTGTAGCACTATCAGTTTCAGATATTCTTTTTCCTTCCCTGCATTCGGGTGAAAGCCTTCCAAAGATCTTAGAGAGAGAGGGCTTGCTGAATCATTTGGGGGGAGAGTATTCCATAAGGTAGCGGCAGCCACAGGAAAAATCACACTTCCAAGCTTCCACTAAAGGGCAAGACTTCAGGGAAAGGACCTGGAGCGTACCTGCAGTGGTAGGATGGGCAGGGAAAACTGACCCTGCAAATATCCTGGTCCCTGCCATGTAGGGATTTACAGGTAACAACTAGCACCTTGAATTACATCCAGAAGGAAGAAAGCATATACAACAGAGGTATAAGATGGGCAAACATTGGAACACCAACAGAGCATGTGTCACTGCTTTTTGGACCAGTTGTAGCATCTGAGTTGGCTTCAAGGGCACTTGAAGTCATCTTCAAGGGCAGCTCCATGTGAAGTGCATTGCAGTAATATACATTTGGACAAATCCAAATATGCCCAAATAATTTTGTAATGAAAACAATAAAAATGTCCTCTATCTCACAAAATGGGACTATTCCTGCTGCAATTTTACTTCGGCCAGCAGGGGAATTTACTGGAGAAAGTGAAGATATATTGGAAAAGTTAGCAGTAAAAGGATGTCAGGCCATCAAAAAACACTGTGACTGGACACCATCAAACCTGACATTAGCCAAAGCAAACAAGATCGGAAGATGTGGAGAAACATATACCTGCAATTGTCTCCAAAGATTAAGATTGCATGTTGCAGGTAACCAGGTTTCTCTTTGGGGCTTTACTTATTTTTAGCTTTGTTAGCATGCATGCCAGTCTGGCAATCTCAGGTTTAGTGTTTGTTCAGCACTGAAAATAGTTAAAAGTTGCCAAGACGAGAGGGGGACATATAACACCAGTTGAGGAATGTAACAGGGAGCCAATGCTTTACATACAAATTCAGCCAGCAAAAAAGCGGATTATTCAGCCATGTTCTCAGTGTTTTACATGCAGCATCCTGTGCACTAAAACTTGCTTTTTAAAAGTGAAACTCACAAGTGCATTGCCAAAAAACTTTGAGACTGGTCCTTCTCTGTGGCAGGCCCGGCCCTCTGGAACGACCTACCCCCCAACCTTCGCACTACCTTGGACCTCCGCCTCTTCCGCCAACGCCTTAAGACGTACTTATTCCAACAAGCCGGCCTAGCGTAGCCCCCCGTTTCTTATTATATTTATAAATTTTAATTTTTTAGGGTTTTAAAGGGTTTTTAGCACGGGTTTTAAGTTAATTTAATATGTTTTTAATAGTATATATTGTTTTGTAATGGTTTTTAATAATGCCTGTGCGCCGCCCTGAGTCCTAACAAGGAGAAGGGCGGGGTATAAATTCGGGAAAAAAATAAAATAAAAAAATAAAATAAAGAGGATTTTCATAGCAGAGAGTTGCAAATAACTAAGTATCTCCAGGCAAGAGTTACCGTTTTTCCAGAGGGGTCCCTTCCATTCCTTTGGCAGCTTGATGAGAATAGATCTGTTTAATCCAAAAAGAGAGGTGTGATTGTGAGGGATAAATGTAAAGATTTTTCACAGCGAGGAAAAAGAATCAATACTGACTAGAGAACAATGTCTTTTTCATTGTTTCCCAGTAAGAAACTCTTCCTTTTCTTCATCTTCTGGGTGTAAAAAGATCTGTGGTCTCTAACATGGTTTGATAAGCCTCATAAGGAGGTCTTATGGACCAATCAAGCCTTCCAGCCCAGTGTTCCCTATCAGACTTGGAGGTGGAATAAATCCAACTCTATAGACCCATTTAGTTATCTCTGTTTGCCGCCCCCTGTCCCCAATAGTTTGGCAAAAACCAGTCCCACCCTTCCTTGTGACGTTGCTTTGTCACTGCCACATCTGCTGTGGCTCTTTGTGGTTGAATATATTATATTAAATCCTGCTGCAGTAATGGGATCACCCTGAGTTAGTGTTTAAGGAAATGTTAGCTCTTCACGAAAGCAAAAATTTGAAAGTTGGAAACGTTTAATTTTTCATTACTGGGCTTTAAGATATAGTGGGTTAATAAATTAAGGATCTCTAGTAAAATACTTTCGCTTACCTTAATGAAAAATAGCATTGCAATAATCATTATAATTGTTGTCACTGAAAGAGCCAATTGCAAATACTGGTAAGTAATGTTGCCATTCTCATATTTTGGAATTCCCTGCCTTGCTATCTACAAGGTTAAACAAAGAGAAGAAAAATGGAAAATAGGCTTTCATGTATTGCAACATTTTCTTCATCTTCACTAATGATATAGAGGGCAACTTGTACTCATCAATATAAATTGGACTGTTGTGTAACAGCTTAGTTGTCAGATAATGTTAAGCAAGAACTTGCTTAATTTGAATGCCTTAGCCCAATATCATCACAATATAAAAATTTAGCAACAACTATAATCTAAACCCATTTCTTGAAGATACTGTACTGATCCATAATATATTTTTAATCATGTTTTATTAACTTGAACTTAGAATTCTAGTTTATTATTGATTTATACTTTGATAAGAGGCCCTTACCAATTCAGGGTAAACTCAAGATAAGATAAAGGCAAGTTTCATAATTTTTGTTCCCCTCCATGCAGTCTTATAATTTTCCTTGGTAACTTTCCCCACCTATCTTGTCTGCTGAATACCAGACAGTTGGTAGGAAGAGTTGGAAGTCTTTACGCCAAAGCATCTATTAGCCCACAAAACCTGACAAAAAGCCCATTGGATTATATCAGGGGGAAAAAAATCACATAGGCAGAGTCTTATAAATGCAAATTCATAATAAACCCACTTTGGAATTATTAAAGTACAGTGAACACGCAAATTATATATTTTATAAAAAAACAAGTTTACATAACATTAACAAAATCTTCATAAACTGACCAAATGTATTCCTATAAATATAGATGGGAAAAGTATTATTGCTGATGCATATCGATACAACCATATGTATCAGGGTAAAAAATATTTTTAAAAAGTAGCCAGGAATTAGGTAAACAAGTCGTGATTATTTCTTAATGTGCAATGCTCTGTATGAATTATTACAAAAATATTTTTTTTTGTAAACATAAACATTATTTATTATTGTTTGAACAGAGATATATTGTCCAAGTTTAATTTTTACCTACTGTTTAGAAAACCTTTGCCAAATTTACTATTTTAAAAAAAAGGTATTTACGACAGTATCCATTTGTCCCTTTAAAATAGCGTGTCAAAATTCAAAAGCAGAAATTAAGTTGATAAATCTGGCCAGAGACAATGGTCCATCATCATCTTGTGCAGGAAATATTTGACTCTCCCATTGTTTGGTAAATCCGTTTTCTTTATAGACCAGTTATCATCTTTACACAAGAGATATTGCAGACTCTTGCAATTCTTCCAATCCATTAAAAGCTCCTTTCCCCTGGGGGAAAAAGTATATTTTTACTCTTTAAAAGCAACAACAGTTCTACCAATACAGTTTTCTTAAAACCATATAATTTTATCTGAAATCTCTGTTTTAATTCTGGTGAACCTCATTCTGTTCTTCTTTTCTTTCACATTTCAGTTACTTTACCTTTGTGCTATATGCCACTCTTCCCAGATACTGATCAGAATCTGTAAGAACGTTACATAAATACACATGTCGCTTTTGCTTGATAACAGACGGGAATCATACAGAGAAATAGTGTTCACACATTACTATAAGGAATCTAAAAGGGGTTTTACTCTAGAACAGTAACTGCTTTTACAGAAAGGAATGTGCAAATAATTTACACCAATTTGGTCTTAGAAGAGACACTTCAAAGTAACCAAGTCTTGGTAAAACTCTAAGAGTGCATTTGTTAGGACTACTTGTCTAGGCTGCTTTTACCTCATCAGGGGGCTTCTCCATTTTACTGGAGCTTGCTATTTTTTGCCACTCAGATTCAAAGGCATAAGGCTGAAGAAAAAAATTATGAGTCGTTGATAAAAAATCAAATGAAGGGGGAACAGAGGTTGAGTATCTGTGATGCTCCCAATAAGTCTCATCAGGCAACAGTTTGTTCAAAGTTTCAGACTCTTCAGTGGTGATTCTGGTGTTATTTCCTCTAATTATTAAATGTCTGGGAATGTTTTCCTTTCTTGATTCCTGAGACTCAATTTCCTTCTCCAAAAGTTTCTCTGCGATTTGCTCATTTTGTTCATCCACTTTACCAGGATGTTCCTTACCATCATCATCCACTACAACAGAAGTTAAAGGAGGCAATTGAGTCAGAAGATGTAAAATGGAGCGCTTCTGCAAGGAATGAACTGATGTTTGAGGAAATCTGTGAAGGGAAGAAACCTGTCGAGGATTTAGTAGTGCTACAGGGTCCCCTGTTTTTTCAACCATTGTATGGAAAGCAGGTGTTACTTGCTCTCCTGCAAGTGTTCCAGAAGTTCTTCCAAATCCTTGCCTTTCTGTTGCCAACTGAAGGAATAAACCTCCTTCACTTGGTTGGTTTCCAAGGTCATGAATTTTCTGTACCATAGACTGGTGGCTCTTTAACCTTTCCATAGGGTGTTTAATGCTCAGGCTGATTTCATCAGAAGCTTCTGAAATTTCAGTAGTAACTTCCATTTGGCTCTCCAACGGATCAGATTTCTCTTTCCCCCCCTTTATTTTTGCTTTGGGAGTGACTTGTGGACATTTCTTATGCTTCAGAACTATTTGTAGCACTGCAGGCTTCATCCATTGTTGAAGCTTTGAATAGGAAGCAGGTTTCACTTGCCCTCCTGCATGTTCTACAATTGTTTTTGAAAAGAGTTCCCCTTTTGTGAGAAACCTAACAAATAAATTTTTCTCTTTCTTTTCTCTTATTTTTTCATTGAGACTCACCTTCAGCCACCTCTTAACCTTCAGAGCTTCTGAAATTTCTGTAGATGCTTCCGTTTGAATCTCCAACTCATGAGTCTTCTCTTTGTTTCTTATTTTTTCTTTGAGAGTCACCTTCAGCCACATCTTAACCTTCATAGCTTCTGAAATTTCTGTAGGCGTTTCCTTTTGAATAGCCAACTCATGAGTTTTCTCTTTGTTTTCTGCAATTTTTGCTTTGGAAGCCAGAGGCACTTGTCGCCATTTTTCAGCCATTACATGTGAGTTATGTTTTGCTTGATCTTCTGCAACTTTTCCTGTGGTTTTTGCTAATCTTCGCCTCTTTGTTGGTAACCTAACAGGTAAGTCTTTTTTTCTTGGATTTTTTTGAAGCCAATGATCTCTCTTTCCCTTATTCTGATGGTTCTTTAACTCTTCTGAATAGCTTTTAGTCCTCAGGCTGATGTCTCTAGAAGCTTTCAAAATTTCTGTAGTTAAATCCTTTTGGACTTCCAACTCTTGAATCTCTTCCTTTTTGGTTATTTTTGCTTTTGGTGCCACTTGTAGGACATTGGATGATTTGTACAGTGTTTTCAGCAGATTTTCATGAAATCCCTTTTCATCCAAATATTCATGAGAATCTGATTTAGTTAATCTACTCCATAATTTTAAAATTGATGACCTAAGAAATTCAATGGAATTACCAAGTGTCTCCTGAATATGCACATTGTCATAACTAGGAGAATTGGCATTCCTTTTGCAATTAATGTTTGAGACTGGGCATGGAAGTATAAATCCATCCAACCTTTCAAAAAATACCAGCATTCCAACCAGGAAAATTTGGGTCGCAAAGGGGGCAACACATCTCATGATGCCCATACCCTCTTGCTTGTTTTACCCAAGTGAGGGATGCCTTGGAATGTTTCAGGCAACAATTGAGGTGATTCTATGCAGTTACTAAGCAACCACATGTTATTCTATATGATGGCTGCAGGAGAATGCCACTGCTGTGACATCAGTTTACTATGATTCCTGACATCATAGAATTCCCAGAACCATGGCAACCATATAGGTAGTGACCAGTTATAAATAATGAGTTGATTTTATGAGATCACTCAGATAATCGCAAATGTTCTTGGGTCAGAGTCGCAGTAGGGAATACTATCTGTTTCCATTGGAAAATCAGATTGTAAGACCAGGCTATTGTTCTCCAGCTACTAAAAGAAATTAGTGCACATTGCTTATAGCTAGAAAAAAGGGGGATAAGCAGTTGAGGAAGGAAAGTAGTAGGACTTTATATACCTCCCCGTAATGCTTCACAGTTTACAATGTCAGCATACTGCCCCTTACAGTCTGGGTCCTCATTTTACCAACCTCGAAAGGATGGAATGCTGAGGAAAGCTTGAGCAATTCATGATTAATACCAACTGTGGGCAGTTAGCCTGCGATAGTGCAGGTAAGATAATCATCCACAGAAGAAAGAGCAGATACATGATGAACATACACTCCTGTGAAACACACAGCTGTCTTCCTTCAACCAACGTTTGTTTAATGTATTGGTGTCACATTGCAAGCAACCTGGGAGTTTATAAGATGAGTACCACCTGTGGGACAATTTACAATAGTCATGGTAAATCTAAAAAACATAAAATCAACCTTGAGAATATTAAGGATGACAACTCAGGAAGAAAAAAATAACCGGAAGTGATTTAAGTGTCTGAGTACAATCCGAGACATCAGCCTGATTTCCAAAGGAAGGCTTTTCCCCCACCCCCCACCCCCAAAAAATCAGCTATACTGAAAATAATCCCTCTTGGTTTCACATTTATCACATTTGGGGATGATAAACATTAGGGATATTTGTAGGGAGGAGGGAACATGAGGATGGTATGTGCATTTAAGTGCCATGGCAAATAGAAACACCATTTATCAAATTTCCTAACTAGTAAATGATTGCTGGTGGCTTTGGGGTGATTAAATCATCACATGCTCAACATTTCACTATGACTACTGTTGATACACATGCCCTCCCTAGAATCTACCTTGGAAGAAAAAGAAGAGCCAGCACAAAAATAAATAATGGACTTAGTGACTAACTTAAATTACTTGCCTCCATTTAAACATTGACTGATCTGTATCTGTATCCCTGACAATTCTTATATAGAGAAACTTCTCTCACACACAAACACAAACATGCAGACCCTCGCACCCCCATACAATTCTTTTTTAGTCCTGACAAGAAAAAGAGGACAATGGAGGACTGGGCTGGAGAGAAAGGTGAGGGAAAAACTGGAGAGAGGAAATGAAAAAGTAACTGGAAAGGGAGAAAAGATGTTACAAAATTTCAGCCCAATTGACTTTACCAAGCCTAATCTCAGGGGCATCCATACTTTTCAATAACAGTATTTGCCAGTATTTGCATCTCTTGCTCCTTCCTTTTTGTTCAATGGTTTGTTCAATAAACCCCCCTCCCCCAAGGCTATTCATGCCTTTTATTTGAAAAACCAGGTCTATTTTCATGAAAAACGGGCTGTTTTGGAGAGGTTTGCAGAGTGCAAAAAGGGTTTGGTTTTTTTCCTTTCAGAAGACTGTTTAGTTACTTGGCAACTTTAAAACTTGTGGACTTCAACTCCCAAAATTCTCCAGCCAGCATAGTTTGTAGACGTAGCTGGCTGGAGAATTCTGGGAATTAAGTCCACAAGTCTTAAAGTTGCCAAGTTTGGGAACCCCTGAGTTAGAGGGATTGATGAGAATTACATTGATCAAGTGCTGTGCCAGCAGAAACAAAGTTTTAGGTGCCACAGTGATTTCCTTCTCCAGCACATGGATAAATACACCTGGAAACACCTACCTACCTACTGTATTTCTCCCCCCCCTCTATCTACCTATATAGCTACTACCCTCTCTCCCTCCCTACCTATCTACTGTATTTCTCTCTATATTTTTCTCTCTCTATCTCTCTACCTACCTACCTACCTATGAACACATTCTCTCTCCCTACCTACTGTATTTCTCTCTCTCTCTCCCCCTCTATCTACTGTATACTTACCTTCTCTCTCTCCCCCTACCTACCTACTCTCTCTCTCTCTCTATCCCTTTATCTACCTACCTACCTAACTCCCCCCCCCCCCACCTACTGTATTTCTCTCTCTTTCTCTCCCTCTCTATCCCTCTATCTACCTACCTACTTTTTTTAAAAAAAATGCCTCTTCAAAACCTGGGTGCGTCTTATACTTCGGTGCATCTTATACTCCGAAAAATACGGTATAGATGACTTCACAGTGCTTTACAGCCTTCTCTAAGCAGTTTACAAAGTCAGCATAATCTTGTTCCACATTTTACCAGTTTGGAAGGCTGAGTCAACTTTGAGCCAGTGAGATTTGAACTGCCAAACTGACAGTCAGCAGACGTGGCCTGCAGCAGTGCATTCTAACCAGTGTGCCACCACGGCTCTTATACTGGATGTCATGAAAGTGAGGGAACTGTCACATAAAGGACAAATCTATAAAACATAGATTGAACTACTCTTAAAAAAAAACCATGATTTCCCCCCCAGATTCTGTGCATTTCAGAACAAATTTTCTTCTCAAGGATATTGTGAAAAAACAATTGTAAGAAAACTTGCTACTGAGAAGGTTTCCTGGGTGTGCTTACTGCAAAATGGTCATTTCAGGATTCATTTGGCATGGGATAAATTTCATTTGTACATTTAATTCCCTCCCCTCACATGTGCCTTGGAATACCAGCACCCAAGAAATAACAGACTGAGAAAGGCTATCCTAAAGAATTGTGCTTTCTGATGGGGGAAATTAGAGCTAGGTGACAGATTGATTTTTAAGTTAATTTGCCAGAAACAGCCATAGAAATTTTTTTAACTAGACTGGACTAATGAGCTAAGTATCCCTTAGCAGCATTTTTTTCCATCCCCAAAGGCATCTGCAAAACTGAATTGCTGATACGCTAAGAAAGAAATTGGAATTCCAAAAATTCAAAAGGGTATTTTAAAAATATTGGCAATCCCATTTAATTAACCTCATTTAGCTGATTCTCAGGAATGTAAGGCGATATAATCATGTTCTAGCACTGTGCACAATTAAGACATGTTCAACTATCAGGGTTACTTTCCCAATTTCTCAGAAACCAATCTAAAACCAATTCACAATTGGTTTTATTTTATAAATTCCAAATTCAGAGAGCAACTAGTGCTTATGCTCTTTCATCTGTTTAAAAAGTTGTCCTATCAGTGCCAAGCTCCTCAGTTACCATGATTTCTGAAATTAAAATTCCCAGATACATTTTTATTTTCTTTATTTACATCTTTATTATTTCCATAGTACATAAATCTGTAACAGAGATTTTGCAATTATTACACTTTCCTATTTGGATATACCACAGGTCATTTATCTGATTTTTTTTACTGTCCTTATTTCCATATAGTTTATATAATTATACGGTATATAGTTTATGGCCATATTGTTCCAGAATCCTTTGGGGAATTATCATTGATTATTATCACATTACAATTGTTTTATGTCCATTTGTCTTATGCTTTTATTCTGTATTTATATTTTTATGCTATGTCCTGCCAGCATTTTTGTTGAATACAAAGGTAGTGATTGTGGTAGTTGTAGAAGAGGATGGAAAAAAAATGAGAAATAATTTGTCATAGGATGGTTTAATTATGAACTTTTCATGTAAAAGATAGTTATTCATATATCTGGCGACAGATATTTGATATCTGCATAATTTTGTTATATATTATATTACGACTGCTACATCGGCCTTGCTTCTTCCTCTCATCAACGTCAGCACAACTTTCTAATTTTATTTTTTTAGTTATAGTGCTCAATTATGCCTGCTAGACTAAAGAAGTTTAAAACAAGACATGGGGTCTAGGATAGAATACCACAATGCTTAGCTTATTCCAGAATTTCCCATGAGAAGATCCATTTTCTCATTGCAAAATTATTCATGGAATATGAAGGTTTCATTGTACTGTAATTTTCTGAAGGTTGAAGTTTAAATTAAATTTGAAAGTTTCAATTCAGTGTTTTGAATAATGTGTTTAAAAGAAAACTTTGCATTCAGTGGTTCTCATAACAGTTTGGGTTTCTTTGTGTTCTTTAATTATTATGTCTAACTGTTATTTATAATTTCTCAATGTTATTTAACTTTTTCTCCATTGAAAGGAAAATGAAGGCCTTTGTTCTTTTATTTGTGTTTTTAGCCTTTGTTCTGAAGACAGAATTTTTTTTAGCATCTTAGTCACTTATCATATTTGTTTGATATGACTTCTGAAAACATGACAAGTATTTCTAATATTTAAATTTATTTGATTTTATACTCAAATTTATCTTCGCATCATATACATGTTTTCCTGTCATTACAACTTAGTAAAATCATTTTGATAGTAAAATAATGTGAAAAAAGCTGAGGAGTTCAAAATAGGCCGATTTTAAGTTGCCCACAACCATATGCTAAAACGTAGATGATAGTATAAAAATTAAACTATTAATAAGAAATCTATTTTTTTATGTTAACCTTGAGCAATGAAACTTGATTTCATTGAGGGCCGCATCAGTTTTGTGTTTGACTTCAGGGGGCCAGGATGGGCATGGCCAGCATGACATCACTTATGTTGGGAGATACCTGTGATGGCCTGAGCACTTTTCCAGTCAAAACAGGCTCCTGAGCTCCGTTTTCGCCTCGGGTGGCCTCCTTCTCTGCCAGCAAAAACGGAGCTCAGGAAGGCCATGTGTGGCCCTTGCAAACTGTTTTCACTTGCAGAAGCACCATGGGCCAGTCCTTCACTATTTCCAGGGCAGCCCTGTGGGCCAGCTGGGCCTTGAGTTTGACACCCCTGACATTGATGTAGTCCCATTGAGAACCATGTGCTGAGTGCAATTGTTAGTCAACTGCAAATCCATCTGGTGCGGTAATATCTATCCCACATTGTTCTACCTTATCAAGAAGTAGGATGTTGTTTACTGTATAAAATGCTTTACAGAAGTCTAAGTATACTATATAGCCATGATGGCAATCCTATGGCACGCATGCCAGAGATGGCACACAGAGCCCTCTCTGTGGGCATGTGTGCTGTCTCCAGCTGCTCTTCTGGGTTCCATCACATGCATGCAAGCTGGCCAGCTGGTCCAGTGCGCATGTGCACTGGCCAGCTGCTCTCTTTTGGGTTCTGGCACAGGCTGGTGCGTCACGGAACCCGGAAGAGAGCAGCTGGCCAGTGCACATGTGTGTCGGACTCTGCAAGAGCAGCTGGCCACCATGCACATGCGCACCGGCCAGCTGCTCTCTTTCAGGTTCCAGTGCTCTGGCGTGTTCCAGTTTCGGCACCTAGTGCCGAAAAGGTTAACCATCACTGCTATATAGTATGCAGTATAAATATATACTCCATTTCCGATCCACTAATTTATCAAAGAAGACAATGTCTTGTTTTACATGACCTGTTTTTAACAAGCCCATGCTGCCTTCTGGTAATTCTAGATAACGACAAATCTGCTGCTTGATTATCTATTCCAGGTTTTTCTTGGGTATTAATATCAAACTAATTGGTCTGTAGTTTTCTGGATTCAATTTTTCATAGATTAAAACCAAAACAGGGTCTTCTTCTTAAGATAGTGTCTGGTGCATGGTAAGGGATTCTTTTTTCTCCTACTAATGATCTGCTGATTTTACTGCCAAACTGGTTCTTTGGCAGTGCTGCTTCCAGGTTTTGAATGTGAGTGCATAGGAATGACCCAAGACAAGTTTGTATGATCATGGACTAGTTGGGAAAGGGGGGTCTTGGTGATTCCAATTTCCTTTAAAATGATCAAAGTCATTGGGCAGATACATCATCTAGTCAGCAGTTTCATTTTCTTAAGCATGCCTGAGTATTACCTTTCACTTTTTGAATGTATTGCTTCATTTTGCTTTTTGCTTTAAAAGTTTATTAATAGTTGAATACCGATTTATTTCAACCCTGGCTGCATTCTAATTGTGTTTCCTTGTCTTTTTTTCGAATTGCCTTTTTTTTCCCCCTTGAAGTTTCACAGATTAAAATGGCCGAACTGTGACTGAAACCTAAGAAAGAACAGTGAGGGAATATGTAGCTGCTAGCTGAATTTCTGTTTAAAAAGCTTGGAACTTTGGATAAAGATACACAAAAGGACTTTGATCCAGTTCTAGACCAAATAACTAGATATTATAATGGCCGAAGAACGACAAAGTGGATTCCATCTGTTGATCTGAAGTTTTTGCCTTTATATTCCTACAATATCAGGATTCTGACAGAAGGGGGAAGTGGCAAATTCCCTTCTATGAATATTGAGGGAGACTCAGTGGTGGGTTCCTAGTTGTTCAGACCAGTTCAGCTGAGCCAGTAGTGGTATGGCGGCCTGGGTTGCTGGAACCGGCAGCAACCCAGGCCTTCCACAACCCCAAACCGGTTCCCTGGTCTCTTCTGCTGTTGCTGGCATGTTTCTGCACATGCGCAGAACTGTTCTCAGTCAACTGTGCATGCGCAGCAACTAACATTATAGTAATATACTAATCCAGAGGTGACTAGTGGCCTGAGGGGCTTTCAACTGAGCCATGGAAATAGCTGGTAAGGTGCATGCACATCCTTACTTGTATGAGCAGTGGATGAGTGTGCATGCCATTTAAGTGGGTGGCAGTGATTTATTACATAAAATGCAACTGCCCTGCCTCTTTTGTTGGGTCTGGATTTTTTTTCTGAACAATTTATATCCTTATACTAGTACGTTCCAATTAGGGGTTCTATCCCATCAAGTTACAGTAATGAAAACAATATTATCCTTGTCCTCGTGTACTATGACTTCTTGTTTCCCATACTTTGAGCTTTGTCTGAGCCTTTTAGGGCTGACCTTGCATTTGCTTTCTACTTCTCCTGTTTTATATCTGAATAGTAATGGGGAGACCCCCCCCCCCCAATATTTGGGAAGGGGAAGTGAGCTGTTGTGTAGTAATCCATAAGAACTAAAAGGGAGGTTTGAACTCATGAATTATGGTGCTGTGAATGGTGTTGTTTACATTCAATCAAGGCCAGCCATCCTGAGATTCCAAATGGGAGAAATACCTGAAGACGAGTTTTTCCACAACATCATACTGGACTCTTGGACTCTGAGTGCAGGACCCTGGGAGGGAGGGAGGGATTTGGGATGACTTTCATCAATAAATGTTATGCATTTTGAATCAGATCTTGCTTTGCTTTTGCGGCTATCATTTCAAATTTAGGAAGCGTACCTCTTCTCTAATTCAATGGAGTTGGGAGTTTTCTTTTTTGAATTTTGAACGGAGGTACGCCTGACATTTAACGAAAATGATGTAAAGTATACATAGTTAACAATGGAAAGGAATACCAGGAAAGTGATGATAAGATCTGAGCATATAGGCCAAATAAGCAGATTTAAAAAAAACACATAATGTGTTGCCTTCAGAAGTAAAGAATTTATGGGTTAAATAAAGTAGAACAGGATCAGCAACACACACACACACACACACACACACACACACACAGAGGGTGGGGGAAGCGAGCCAGACAAATGTTCAGCCCAATTTTTATTATTAAATAGCAAGACTTAAATAGCACTTTGTAGGGCTTTCTAAGTGGTTTACAGAATCAACCAATTGCCCTTAACAATCCAGACCCTCATTTTACTGTCCCCAGAAGGATGAAAGGCTGAGACAACTTTGAGCAGCTCAAAATCCAACTCCTGGAGTGCAGTGAGTTAGCTTGCAGTACTGCATTGTAATCACTGCACCATAACAGCTCTTAAAACAAAAGTATTATCAATTTGATAATAATTCAAGGCAAACACATTTAAAATATTATTTGTAAAATTAATTATTAATAATCATGTACTTGTCAACATAAATAAAAAACTTGAATTTTTCAAATGGATTATACATTTTTATACTCCGCAATAGGAGAAAAGTAACAAATACTTTATATGATTAACCTTCCAGAACTATCTATAATTGATGCCCAATGTTTAGATTCCTTGTTCAGCAGTCCTTAAAACTTCAGCAGTCCTTTCCATATAAAATGGAAAATTCACAGATCCAGGGGATTTATAAATTGGCAAACAATTTGAAAATCAGATCAGAGGCGTAGCGTGGGGGGTGCAGGGGGGGCCGGCCGCACCGGGCGCAACATCTGGGGGGGCGCGCTCCAGAGACCCGACTCGGAAGCTCTCCTCCGCGGGTCTCTGGAGTTGGCGGCGGCGGCGCCTGGGCGCTCCTGGGCCGGTGAGAGTCGGGGAGCGAACAGCGGCCAGTAGGGGCCAAACCCTCCCGGGCCATCCCCCGGCTGAGGCCAGCGCCGGCTCCTCGCACCCGCCAGCGCCACCCGAGGCGGCCAGGCGAGACTTAAAGGCGCAGGTCTTTCGAAGCAACGGCCGTGCGGAGACCCTGGAAGACTCCTCCGTTCCGAGCCAGCCAGAGGAGCGGCGACCTGGGCCCTGCGGCGGCCCGGGAAGACCCTCTTGCCCCGACTTTCGGGCCATCGCCCTCCGTAGAAAGGAGCGTCGGGTGTCCCAGGCCCGCACCACGCAAAGGGCGCCCGCTTCTCCCCAAGGCGAGGCAACGAGTGTCGGACCCGGATGGCTGAGCCCTTTGGGCAGCGGCTGCCCGCCGGATCCTCGCGGGAGGTGCGTGGGCTCGACACCACAAGAAGAGCTGCCTCCCCCGAGTGCTAAAATCCACGGGTTAGGGGGCGCAAATTACTTGCCTTGCCCCGGGTGCTGACAACCCACGCTACGCCACTGAATCAGATGTATTTTTATCAGTTTCTATACAAAAGTTGAATATGTGAGAAAAATTGCACCTTTCTGGAAGGAACTATTCAAAGAAATATTATAACTAAACAAAGTAGAATATGTTTCAGAATGCTATTATTATATACCTTCAAAGAAGAAAATATTAAATTACATAATAAATATTTAATAACTAAAATAATTAGTTAACAATTGATGTTGGTAGAGAGTTTCGGAACTGAGAAAAGGTCCAGGAAGTATGGCCATGCCTTGCAAAAGTTATTGATAACATTCATATATCAAATTTACAGTAGTTTCTATTTTATCAAATCTGAGAGATTACATTTGAAAAATAGCTGTAGTTTTGGCAAATCTAGAGATTTATAGCCTGTGAATGAATTTTGATTTATGTTGAAAATGGATTTATTTTTTAAACTAATTTATATGGCCATCTAACTGACTGGGATTCTGATTCTGAGCTAATACAAATATTAGCTAAAATACAGGTTCAAGCACATTTTTGGAAGAGAGTCACTTTTCCAAGCAAAAATAAAGGTTTTTATTCCTTTTTTGCCCTTTAAAATGTTTTGCTCATCAATGAATTTTACTTCTTTCAACTATTTGCTTTTCTTCTCCTGCTAGATTAATTTAAATTAGGATTATTAACTAATGATGACAGTTCATCCTTCAAATTAAAGTTGTCATGTTGTAATCACAATGTCAGATCACATCAATTATGTCCACTATGGGCAAAATCTTTTGTGGACATAGTGGACATGACATTTTGACATCAATTGGGACAAAACAACAACAATCAAGAGCCAAAACCAAATTCCATCCTACTTTATTACTTGTCGACCTGTGTTTATGATGGCTTAAAAAAAGCTTGAAGTTAAACAAAGATTTCAAGGTTGCAACAGACCTACCATTTCACATCTCGTGTACCCACCTTTCACTACTCTATATAAATAAAAATGTAAAATAGTTTGTACGAATCCACTAATCTCAAAAAGTACCGGACCGATTTAAACCAAACTTTCACACAATGTAGCGAAGCACTTCGGATAATAGAATAGCTAATCATTTTGTGCCTAGCACGCATGTGTTGTGTACAAATTACACACACAAAAAAGTACCCACTGAAATTGTGTGTTAACATGCCTATAGCCACGCCCATCAAACTGCTTTTCAACTGCCAGTGTTGGCAAAGGCCTCATACGGCGGCCTCTTGGGGCCAAAAAGGCACAGAGGATAGCAAACTCCCAGGTGGCCCATAGAGGGGGGGGGGGGGAGAAATTCTGCTCAGGACTGTTCTCTGAGGTAAAAAAAAAAGGAGGCAGGCAGCTGCTTTAAACTGTTTAATACTAACTGAACCAAACTGTAACAAAGAATCACCCATCTGACAGCAAATACAGTTTAATGAAAAGAAGGACTAGGGAGGACATGATAGCAGCCTTCCAATATCTCAGGGGTTGCCCCAAAGAAGAGGGAGTCAAGCTATTCACCAAGGTACCTGAGGGCAGAACAAGAAGCAATGGGTGGAAACTAATCAAGGAGAGAAGCAACCTAGAACTGAGGGCAAATTTCCTGGCAGTGAGAACTATTAACCAGTGGAACATCTTGCCACCAGAAGTTATGGATGCCCCAACACTGAAGAGAGTAGAGACTGGAAAACCATTTGTCTGAAACGGCATAGGGTCTCCTGCTTGAGCAGCGGGGTTGGACTAGATGACCTCCAAGGTCCCTTCCAACTCTGCTATTGTATTATTGTATTACAGTAGGTATGTAGATAGGGGAATAGAGAGACAGGGAGAAATACAGTTTAATAAAAGAGGGACTAGGGAAGACATGATAGCAGCCTTCCAATATCTCAGGGGTTGCCCCAAAGAAGAGGGAGTTAAGCTATTCACCAAGGCACCTGAGGGCAGAACAAGAAGCAATGGGTGGAAACTAATCCAGGAGAGAAGCAACTGAGAACTGAGGAGAAATTTCCTGACAGTTAGAACAATTAATCAGTGGAACAACTTGCCTCCAGAAGTTGTGAATGCCCCAACACTGGAAGTCTTCAAGAAGATGTTGGATAGCCATTAGTTTGAAATGGTATAGGGCAGTGATGGCTAACCTTTTTTGGCTCACGTGCCAATAGCAGGGGGAGTGCAGGGGCGATGTGCACAGGTGTGCCACATCCATAATGCTATGTGCATGACCCCCTGCATTTGGCATGCTTTTTACGTCATCCCCAGGCTCCAGAGGGTTTATAGGAGCCTGGGGAGGGTGAAAACAGCCTTCCCCCACCTCCAGAGGGCAAAAAATGGCCTCAAAAGAAGGCCTAAATCAGCTGGCCAGGGCACACATACAAACTGAAGCTGACAGGGCAATGCCTCGAGTGGCCTAAGAAATGGTTCCGTGTGCCACCTGTGGCACCCGTGCCATAGGTTCGCCATCATGGGTATAGGGCTTCCTGCTTAGCAGGGAGTTGGACTAGATGACCCACAAGGGATAGATAGAGAGGCAGAAATAAGGTATGTATGTATGTATGTATGTATGTATGTATGTATGTATGTATGTAGGTAGGTAGGTAGGTAGGTAGGTAGGTGGATAGATAGATACAAAGAAAGAAAGAAAGAACGAAAGAAAGAAAGAAAGAAAGAAAGAAAGAGACAGTAGGTAGGTAGGTAGGTAGAGGGAGAAATGAAGAAATATAGTAGGTAGGTAGGCAGGTAGGTAGGTAGGTACATAGGTAAGGGGATGGATAGATAGATAGGGAGAAATACAGTAGATAGGTAGGTAGAGGGATAGACAGAGAGGGAGAAATACAGTAGGTAGGCAAGTAGGTGGATAGGGGGATAGATAGAGAGGGAGAAATACAGTAGGTAGGTAGGTAGGTAGGTGGAGGGAGAAAGCAAAAAATACAATAGGTAGGTAAGTAGAGGGGATAGACAGAGAGGGAGAAATACCGTAGGTAGGTAGGTGTATAGATAGCAAGAAATACGGTAGGTAGGTAGGTAGAGGGATAGAGGGGGGGAAATACAGTAGGTAGGTAGGTAGAGGGGGAAAAGAAAGAAATACAGTAGGTAGGTAGGTAGAGGGATAGACAGAGAGGGAGAAATACAGTAGGTAGGTAGGTAGAGGGATAGAGGGGGGGGGAAATACAGTAGGTAGGTAGGTAGAGGGAAAAAGAAAGAAATACAGTAGGTAGGTAGGTAGAGGGATAGACAGAGAAGGAGAAATACAGTAGGTAGGCAGGTAGGTAGATAGGGGGATAGATAGAGTCAGAAATATAGTAGGTAGGTAGGTAGGTAGGTAGGTAGGTAGGTAGGTAGAGGGATAGAGAGGGGGAAATACAATAGGTAGGTAGGTAGGTAGGTAGAGGGAGAAAGAAAGAAATACAGTAGGTAGGTAGGTACAGGGATAGATAGATAGATAGATAGATAGATAGATAGATAGATAGATAGATAGATAGATAGATAGATAGATAGATAGATAGATAGATAGATAGATAAAAAATACAGTAGGTAGGTAGGTAGGTTGGGGCTTATATGGTGGTTGGGTGTATGTGTGCAGGTATAGATCTACACACAGATTGGTTGGCCATTTAACCAGACTGGGCCACAGCAACGCGTGGCCGGGTATAGCTAGTATCAAATACAGAATCATAGAATTCTAGGGTTGGAAGGGATTTGGGAAGTCGATTTATAAGGGTTAGGTAGTGGCTGAATGAAGGACAGTGATAAAAGGGCAGGGATGGGCGGGGGGGGGGGGGAAAGGCAGGTGGAGGAAATTGAAGCAGTGGTAAATGAGGCAGACGAAAGATATGAGGGATGGATGAAATTTTATCCCCCAAACTTGCTACTGGTTTCCTTTCTGGCTTCCGCGTGCAGAAAGTATACATTAAATGAAGAGGTTTTGCCGCTTCGAGCGCCCAAAGCCTCCAATTTTTCCGCACGGGGAAAAAACAAACAATAGTTGCTTTTTAAAAAGACTTCTTTGGGATTTCCGGGGTGGGAGGGGGGGGCGATCCGAATGAATAAGGAGGGGGGGGGGAGATAATACCACGTCGCAATTGCGCAAAGCCGACATTACCCCCGCTGGACCGCTCGGCTTTCGTTTTCATCACAATCTGCAGCGTTAAGTGAACCCGGAAGCTGAGAAGGGCGTAGGGATCCATCCTTCCCGCCGCGCCTTTGTTTTCGATCTGGAAGCGTCTGAATGATCCGAGGTCACGTCTCGTTTCCTGCTTGAGGGTCGGCAGTCTGCGATTTCCTCTATTCCCTATGGCCGGTGCCCGGGCGCAGGGTGAAAGTGGTGGGGGCGGTGTAGCCGCCATGGACTATTCAGTACACGAGGCTTGGAACGAAGCTACCAACATTTACTTACTGGCGGTGCTGGCCAGCTTGGCCCTGTTGGTGTACGCCCGCAGGTGGGAATCTCAACGGGAAAGAAGCGACTCCCGTAACTCTATTTGTATATTGATTAAGAATACGTTAGCGTCGTAAATTCGGTAGATCATTGCAAGTTTCTGCCCACTGTAGGTGCGCAGGCTGAGAGAAACCACTTTCTTGCTGAATTCCGATTGAGAGATTCGGTTTTCTAATCCACGGTTTATCGAGTGTTGGGTACTTTTCCTAGACGATTCCTGGCCTTAGTGGAAAGTTGGGATATTGCCAAAGCTTTTGGCAATAACGTTACAAACGTTACGGCTATATGGGTAGGCTTGCAAATACTGGCTATTGAATCAGTAATTGGTTATCTCGAGATTTGGGGTCCATGCTTCTGGGCTCGCAGTTGCAAGCTTTAGAAGTAGCAACAAAACAGGAACTCTGAATAAAATGGGTTTTATTTATTTAGGGATTTGGAGGAAGGATGTGGGAGAGAAATATGTAATGAATATGTCTGCCTAATTTGGGAAAAATTCTGATTCTTTCTCAGCATTTCACATCTCACTATGTAATAGTCAGTAACCCCTTCCTATCAGTGTATTTTTATGATGATGACTAAATTTTTATTGCTTATGTCTGATTCAGTGATAAATATTTTAATAATAATAATAATAATAATAATACATCAACAAATTGCAGCTTCCTCCAATAACATCAGCAAGACTGCAAAAAACACTGCTATTCGGAACATCGTATATTTTAAGAAGGTACTGGTTGATACCTAGGACACTGGCAGCAACCATTATCAACCATTAGCACCAGTCAATGATATTTGTGATGCATTTTTAAATGTTCAGCTGACTGAGTTTCATGTTTTATGAATATATTATTATTATTATTATTATTATTATTATTATTATTATTATTATTATTATTATTATTATTATTATTATTATTATTATTATTATTATTTCCTGGAAAAAGAAACAGAAGGCTTTATTTTGGCAGCTCAAGAACAAGCCTTAGCCACAAACTGCATGTAGGCAAAAATTCAACATGTTACCACCACCAACAAATGTTGCCTTTGTAATGAGAAAGATGACACAGTCGTACCTGATCAGTGAGTGCAGCAAAATTTCACAAACTGACTACCTACACCGCCATGACCGTGTTGCTAAGATCATTCACTGGAAATTGTGCCAGAAGTTTGGATTTGAGTACAGCAAAAATCACTGGGAACATCAGGTTGAGAAAGTTTTAGAGAATGAGAAAGTCAAGATCTTGTGGTACTTCAGAATTCAGACTGATAGGCACTTGTCCTACAACACACCTGATATAACAATAATTGAAAAGAAAAAAGTATGGTTCATTGACATTGCAATATCTGGTGATGCACAAATTGAAAATAAGCAGCAAGAAAAAAATCACAAAATACCGGGACTTGCAAATTGAAGTTGAGCGACTGTGGAAGAGAAAGTCGTGTGTTGTCCCGATTGTGATTGGAGCCCTTGGAGCAATAGCTAGGAGAGTGCTTCGCTATGTGGAGATTCTAGGTTTGCTGGACTTGAGCATTCTGACTCTACAAACGGCCACACCCAAAGGCTGTGAATCTCACCAAAGATTAACCACAGAATAATAATATAAAGAAAATGAAGGCATTCCTTGGCACAATTTGTCATTCAAATATATGTCTCAAAATGCTTTTTCAATTGGATTTTCATTGTTTTTGCTTGAAGATATGTTGCTTCTCATCCAAGAAGCTTTTTCAGTTCTGCTGAAATACCTTCGGGACAACAATAACCTGGATGACTGAGAATCTCCATAGATATGTTCAGACAAATGTTTATTAGTATTGTGTGACTTTTTTCTACTAATGTTGAATAATTTATGCTGCTTAAAGGTTCAAAGTTTTGAAATTTTCTTATTTTTTTCAATAGTCAATAATTGCCTTTTCAATAAGTTAGGCCAGGGTAAGTGTGGCTAATATTAAAAATAAACTTAATGGAAAAAACTCATCATTATTGCTTTTGTGTTAAAAATAAATCTTTTGAAAGGAACAGTATGAATAATAGTAACATCTGCAAGCAGAATGGCAAGGAGATGAAATAATAAACTGTTAAATATTGATTTCAGTCAGATTTTCAAAATATTTCATACATTTTATCTTGCTGCAATCTGATAAAATCTAATTAATATTGATCCCTCACTTGGTATTAAAAGAAAGAATAAATTGTGCATGAAAGACTTTGGGACTAGATTTGAACTAGATAGTTCTTCATTTACCGACTCCATTTCTGAAACACTTCATGCATATTACACTTCCTTTTGAGAAGTCTCTGTACTAGTTATTTGACTATCAGCCAAAGAAGCAGACATAGCACCTTTATGACCTTGCTATAATTGAAAAACTTCGCAGGACTGAGGCTCCACTCAAAGAATCTGTACAAGCTGATAACAGCCAATTTACCCTGACTTTCATGTCCATGCTGAGTACAGCATCTAAATATGCATTTCACATTTAGGTGAACACACAGGCTCTTCATAGGACATAAAAGTGGCTTTTGTATGAAATAATGGGTCTTAGAAAATGCAGTGATCAGGAAGCCTTTCTATCAGGTGACATTTAAACATTCATAGCCTAATTTCTGGAGTTACATCTTTCAGTGATGGTAACATTTGCTTTCTCAGGAAATTGGAGATAATCATTGCCACTTCTAATTGAAATTCCAATTGTATTTCTATTTCTTTGCGGTAGAAGTTAAGACAAGTTGCTAATTTTGTTTGCCATTAAGAGAAATATATCTGATTTTGTGTTACTTATGTTTTCTATTCTCTTTGGGCTTAAGAAATAAGAGGAAGATTATGAGGATTTTTACATTACCTCCAACTGTAGAAATACCATCTGAACCAAATTTTTACGACAGCATGAAAAAAGTCCGTCTTCGGCAACAATTAGAGATGTATTCTATTGGTAAGTAAAATATATTTATTTTGACACTATTAAGATTTGGATAAGCTATAGATCCCATTTAAAAAAAGAAACTTATACTAAATATATGTGATGAAACATATATTTGACTCCGGATATTTGTATCATATTTAAAGTTACTACTCTGAATGTAAAAACATTTAAGGGTTGTGCTCTAGGGTTTTGATCCTTTTGCTTTTCTATTCATGGAACTGTAATGTGTATGGATCTTGAAGGTAATTAAATCTAATACAGATTGCAGGATTGCTAATGATCATACCCTAAATTTTATACTGATCAGGAATGTACAGTTGATTATTCATGTCTTTCTCATGCTTTTTCTGTTCTGTTAATTTGAATAATTGGGATGGTATTCTTCCTTATAACATGATTCTGAGAAATGAATGTTAAAATGATATCATGTAGAGAGATCACTAGAAGATCTATAGATCTTTAGAAAATACCTGAATTGAATATTTATAAATTGTTGAAATATCTAGTCCTCCAAATTAGGTTCCTACCCATGTTCTTTCCTAGAATTCTCAATTTCTGTTCTATTTTGAAATAATTACTCCCTGACACTGATGAGTGATGGTGGTAAAGTACATATAAAGCTGTTTATCTTTGTAACAGTTGTGCCATTTGGGCTGCAAAAGAAACAAGACTTGGGAATGAGATTGCTATTAGTTATTCCTATTACAGTATGGAATAAAATGTTCTGTTTTCCAAGGCATTCTGATCACAAAGAAGGAACAAAGAACAATCAATCTAGGGAATCAATCTACCAAATGTTAAAAAAGGAGGAACTCAGACCCAAAACAGGAGAAGCAGAAAATAAACACAGGGTCATAAAGGACTCAGATGCCTGTAAACTAATACTCAAAGTATGAGGAACAAACAGGGTGAACTTGAAATCCTAGTATAGAAGGCAGACATGACATCACTACCATTACAAAATTTGGTGGAATGAAGTCCATGACTGGAATGTACAACTAGAAGAATTTAAACTGTTCAAAAGAAACAGACCTAATAAAAGAGATGGAGTTGCAGTGTGTGTGTGTGGGTGCTGTGTCACAACACCCTGGTAATCTCCAAATATAGGAGGGAGCAGAACGCTTCCCTTTTCTGTATTTCGGCTCAACCTAGGCTCAACACAGTATATACTTATTCCCCTGGCTCAGCTGATCAGGAGGAGAACCTATGGTTTAGTGGCAGTTACAACTGCCTCACATGTAATACGTCCCAGGTTCAAATCCCACTAAGGGTATGGCTAGCTGATGAGAACTAAATAGCCTGAAATAGATCTATACTAGTCTCCCTTTATTTATTTATCAGCACAAACATAACACACACACACACACACACACACAGAGACAGACATATAACACTTCTATAGAAATGCAACACAACAATGATGAGAATCTTCTTGAATACATTTGGATTAATGTAAAAGGAAAAAGGAATGACATTGCCATAATTTGTATAATACAGACCACCCAGCCGAACAGAGGAAAGAGATGAAATGTTTGCTAATTGGTTAGCTACTACAACTATATAAAACTTACTTCATAAGCTACGACCACTACTATCATGTGAGCCTAACTTCTCAGTTAAGAGGCCTTGCATTGCCTCCAAATTTTGACAAGGGCTGGATAAAAACCAAGAAAGCTCTTACCTTGGCATATAAAATGCATGAAATTGAGGCAATAAAACAATAATGGCAATAAAACAACTCTTAAACATCTCCTCACACTCAACCCCCCCCCCCAACAATTTAAGCAATTAATTGCATTTAAAAAGACACATGACAAGGTCTTCCTGGGAAGGGCTTATTGAGATGGCAAAGTAAAGAACTCTTCTCTATTCTGGCATGTAATAGCCTGCCACCCTTGATAGAATTCATGCCCATTTAGACTCCCATATACTTCCTACAACCTGGGAACTTTATTTTTGGAGAATGTATGAAGATCCCTTCAGCTAGACAATAAGGTATAAAATGAAGGATTTACCTGAATGGTCCCCAGTTTCAGAATCTAAAACTAAAGCTTTTATTGGCGAACTCAGAACTGGGAAGGCTCCAGGAGATGACTTCATTTGATAGTTGAACTATTAAAGAATAATATGGAGTGATGGATTCCAGTCCTGGCAACACTATTCACTTATATTGACTCCAGTGGTCATGTCCCAGAGAATTGGGAGCTGGCAATTGTCCAAAAAGTTTTTTAAAAGAGAGACAAGCTTGGTAATTACACACTAGTAAGTCTGCTAAATATAATCAGCAATCTCTATGCCAAACATCTCCAAGATAAATGAAAGGAGTGGCTGGATCCTGAGAACTAAATTGCTGAAGAGCAAGCTGGTTTGGAGAGGGGAGAGGCACCATAGATCAGGGCTTAGTCCTCCATCACTTCATTGAAAAATATGCATTAAATAGATCTGTATCATATGTCACCTTTATAGATTTCAAGGCAGCTTTTGATATGGTTACCAGGATTAAGCTATGGAAGAGGCTGGAAGCTGCTTCATTTGATCATAGGCTTCTCCATTTGTTATGTGCCTTACATATTAAACCATCCTGTGATGACCCCGGCAAGGCAGGGACACAAGAGCCAGCTGATAGTTCAAACTCCCCTTTATTGTTCCAACTTTCCCGCAAACACTCCCATGTTTGTGGCAGGTCCCGGAGCAAAATGCTCACATACAACTCCAGCAGGCTCTGGCTGCGAGTAGTCTAGCAAAATGCTGTTAGCACAACCGCTTTCAGGCAAGAAATCTAGCGAGGCAAGGGAATAAGGCAGTGACTTCCACAAAGCAAAGGAACAAGGCAACGAGTCACGAAGCAAAGGACTTAGGCAATGAATCTCCAGAGATAGGCAATGGCACACAAAACTCCACAAATTCAGCTTCCTGAGAAGCCATCCTTTCCACACCATCTCCTTAAGTCTCAGTCCCCAAGTGTGCCTTGTGAAGAGGGATGGGGTGCTTCCCTCCTGAGTTGTCAGGTCAGCCTCTGCTGTTCCCGCCTCTCCACTCTCTTTACTTGGGGATCAGGAGATAGTGGTCCTTGCTCGTTACCTGAGTTCCGTTGCTCCTCATCTCCACTGCCTGCCCTCTCTTCCTCTCCCCCTCTTCTCGATCATTCTGACCCTTCTTTCCTGCTGGCAAGCTATCCAACACCTGAGGGACCCAGGGACACCTCATCCAGCTCCTTCCCATGTTCCTCAAAAGCCAACAAGAGGCCCTCAACCTGTTGGCCCTAGCACTGGCTCATCTTCCTCCATGGATTCAGGCACCAATGGGGCATGATACATCCCTCAAGATTAGGTGTAATATGCAAGGGTCCTTCTCAAGGTCATTCCAAACTCAAAACAGAGTTAAACAGGTGCATTTTGGCCTCCTTGCTTTTCAACTTACATATTAATGACATGGCTAAATAAACCAAATTACCACACCCCAAAAATAGGTGATCGAAACATCATACTGTTGCTCTATGCAGATGAAGCTATGATCCTCTCCAGGACACCAGTAAGTTTTAAAAGCCTTGCAAGCCCTTGTCAAGTATTGTAATTATAATAAACTGGACATAAATTACCAGAAAACTAAGGTTATGCCTTTATAAAAAGGCCAAAACTGTTCATAATTTCTTAATGGTCATAGCATAGAGCAAGTTAACCACCTTTAAGTATCTAGGTGTGGTCATTCTTGCCACCAGCTCAAGAAAAGCAGATAGTGAATATGCAGCTGCCTCAAGCCAAATATCAGCAAACACTATTCCCAATTTTTTCCACACAAAAGGAAGATACTATGTTCCTGCTGCAATTAAGTTCTTTCAAGCCAAGTTGCTAGCACAGCCTGTTTATGGGATCTTGCTCAGACCCTTAGCTTCATGTTTCACACATTTGGACAGAGTTCAGTCCAAATTTATTAGAGCAAATCTTCAGATACTGCATTGTCTGTCAATGTTTATTAATCCTGGAAGCAGGATTAATAAAAGTCAAAGTAAGAATTGGTATAGCTTCTTTAAATCTTTGGCTAAAGCTTAATTTTTTTTCACAAGGCCTTGCTCCATTAATTCTCCAAGACAAATTCTCCTCTTTATGGATCAAGGCCATCAAGTCCAATCTTGCCAAACTAGGCTTTTCTCCAGCCTCAATACTCAAGTTGGACTATGACCAAGCAAAACAAAACTTGCAACAAAGGGTAGAGTGTTGAGGTCCTCAACTTACGACCGGTCCTCGACTTACGACTGGCCGCAAGTTTTCGACCTCACCCTTGTAGGCTAGGCAACAGCCAGTCGCGTCTGATTGGCTAAGACACGACTGGCTGGGTTTGGGTTGCCGGGCCGCCTGATTGGTTCCCCGCTTGACAGCTCTTGTTTAAATAGCTGTCAAGCAGGGAAGCCCCTGTCTACCGCACCTTTTTGCTTGCTGAGTTCTACCGTTCGTTCTGCTTGTATTCTGCCTAATATACGGCTATTTTGTTCTAACCTGCCTGGCTTGAACTCCCTCTGTCTAAGCTACAACATAGAGGACATTGAGAGGCAAGCAGCCTTAGGGAAAGCACCATTGTTTCTGGCTCCAGACTCTGTTAGATATGTTGTTACTCATGCCAGTTATTTTAGCCCATTGGAGACCCCGAACCACCGGAAAGCATTTTTGTTTTCAAGTTGTCATGCACTTCCATCGACTGTCCTGCATGGCAAATATAAAAAGATACCATTGATTAAAAGACTCTGTCCCTGTGGCTCAGGAGAGGTGAAGATTCTTGGAAACATACTTCTTCAATGCCCATTTTATAGAGATATTAACAAAAAATATTATCTCAATAATTGATAGATATCCTGGCCATTCCAACACTACTAATCTCCAATGGCTGCCTAAGGACGAATAGACAGTGATTACAATGCAGGTGGCTAGATTTTGCACAGCAGGGGATTTGTTGAAAACACATGATTAATCCATCATAGCTATTTTACATAATTAATGCAGCAAACCAATTTTGCATTATACTCTTGTATTTTAGTATTTAATAATAATAATCTTTATTGTCATTGTAATAAGATTGTAATAAAATTACAATGAAATTGGTTCGAGCGCTGTGCCAACATTTGCATCAGGTGGAATACAGACATTCTTAATTTGGCTTTTAGGGGGTTCCAGGGAGGAGGGAGGGATAGTTTACAATTTAAATGGGGGATTTAATCTGGTTTTAGCGCAGGCTTTGTCATTTAATAAGTTTTTAAATTATAATTGGTACTATTTTGTATATTGTTTTAAATTCCTGTGCGCCGCCCTGGGTCCTCTCGGAGAAGGGCGGGATATAAATTGAATAAATTGAATTGAATTGAAGTGACAGCCATAACAGGAATCTCTCCAGGCAAACAAAATGGCCGACAAATGACAGTTGGGAACCCCACGTCTGCAGAACAGTGTGTATAAGCAACCCCACTGTCAGTACACCAGTTATTATGTGTGTAAAATTCAAATCTGTTTGGCATTTTAGGAGTTGGTGGAAGAGGAGCACGTCTCTTTTTCTTTTTTATTTCTTGTTGCAATGAACTTTGAGGAATCGCACTTGGCATTTTTTTCTTCTCTCTCAGCTTTCCCAACAGAAAAGGATGGAATTACTGGTAGGGGTGGTGCTCTCCGCTTCTTCATTTCAATTCTTGCAGTTGCCCCTTGTATATTCCCAAGAAATAATGATGGTGTCACCGTTACAAAACATAAACTTCGTGAAGAATCTGCAATCATTGTTTCATCAAGGCTTTGTAATTTAATGACTATGGGTACACTTTAAGGATTGGTATTATAATATAGTTAGGACATGGGATTTGCTCATGTGTAACTGACAGATTGGATGCCAAATTGTGGTTTTAATATGGATTTTATTTGGTATTCATTACTTTATTCTAGAATTTTTAACTGCATATTCCTTGAGTGTTTTAACTCTGACTGAATAAACATTTATTTTGGAATCTGGTCTCTGGCTGTAATAAACATTGAGTTGTAGTTAGTTACAGTGTGCAGAATGCACACAACAGTAATGGGAGACTTTTGACTACACATATTAACTGGGAAACAAACTCTGCATCTAGTGGAAGATCAATCAGATTCCTGATTAATCTAGCAGACAATTTTGTCTCCCTAAAGGTATAGAAGGAAACTAGAGTCAGCCATATTGGACTTAGTTCTCACTAAAAGAGAAGTAATGACAGAAGGTTTGAAATTACAGGAATTGGGGGTGGGGGGGCGCTAGGCAATATTGGATTTCAATGCAAGCTCAATTGGAATTCAATGCAAAAGTGAAGTTATAAAAATCTAGTATAACAATATTACTGGAGAAGAAAAATAAGTGATTCTGAAGAAACCATCATGGTTGCACAAAAACCTCTGATAAAATATTAAAAAGTAGAAAGAGGGGCTTATAACTGAAGTAGAATATCAGCACATAAATCCAAAACTGCAAAGATGAAAACTAAAGCTTAGAATGAACTAAGATTTGCAATGAATTTTAACAATTAAAAAAGTTTCTTTCAAGGTGTAAAGAACATGAAAAAAGTAAAGGAAATGATCGGTCCACTAATAAGAGAAGATGGCAAGCAGGTGACCGGCAACAGGGAGAAAGCAGAGCTGCTTAACTCATTATTTATCTTTACACAAAAAGGAAAAACAATCCAACCTCTCAAAAACAGTACAGTAAAAGACAGATTAGGAATATAAATCAGAAAACAGTAAGATAACACCTATCCACTCTAAATGAGTTCATATCACCATATTACAACTCAGATTCTGATAGAGCTGGCAGACAAGATCTCAACCACTGACCCATCTTTCAAAAATGCTGGATCACCGGGGAACTACCAGAAGATTCAAAAAGAGCTGACATAGTTCCCATCTTCAAAAAAAAGAGGGGGTGAGTGGATCTAGGAAATTACAGAGCTATCAGCCTAACAGCAATACCTGGAGGAATCCTGAAAAAAGATAAGCAATGAATCTGCAAATAGCTAGGGACAAACAAAGTTATAGCCAGATGCCTATTTTTTGTCAAAAATAGATCATGCCAGACAAAACCTATTACACTTCTTGACAAAGTGTCTAAATTTGAACACCAGTAAAATGCTATGGATATAGTATACTTAGATTTTAGTAACTCATTTGATAAAGTAGACCACAACCTTCTCTTCAGTAATATAGGAAAAAAAATGGATAAGGCTGCATCATCAGATGAATTCATAGCTAGCTGACTAATAACACTAAACATGTAGTTATTAATGGAACCCAAATCCACATAGAAGGAAGTATGCAGGGGAGTACCTCAGTGTTCTCTTTTAGGCCCAGTACTCTTCAATGACTTCATAAACAATCTAAATGAGGGGATAGAAGGGGAATTCATCAAATTTGCAGATGACAGCAAGAGGCAGGAATAACTAACACTCCAAAAGATAGGCTCAGGTTCTAGAAGGAACTTAACTAACTTGAACCCTGGGCCTTACAACAAAATGAAATTCAATGGTGAGAAATGTAAGGTTTTATACTTATGCAAAAAAAAATATCCCAAATGTAGAATAGGTGGTACCTGGCTCAATAGTACTAACTGAGTAGTAGTAACTGAGAGGGAACTAAGACTGTTAATGGACAGTCACTTAAATATAAGACAGCAGTGAGCTGCAGTTACCAAGAAAGCCAAAGCAGTTCTACGCTGCATTAGCAGAGGGATAGAATCAAGATCACATGAAGTGTTAATATCACTTTATAAAACTTTAGTAAGAAGACACTTGGAATACTGTAGCCAGTTTGATCATGACAATATAAAAAAGATGTCAATTCTTTTTTGAGAGTGCAAAGAAGAGCAATAAATATAAGATGATTGGAAGCTAAAGCATATGAAGAACAGTTGCTGGAATTGGGTGTGCCTAGTCTAATGAAAAGAAAAGGTTATTATATGTATTGTCATATGATGGAAGTTATTATAGTTACTATGTACAAGTAGATATTAGAAGTGAAGATTATTATTATTAAGTTTAAAAAGTAAAAAATAAGAGATGATGGACCGAAGGCTTTCTAAGATAGATAAGCAAATACTATTATATGATCAGCATCAATATTATGAATATTATAATCATTATTACTATTATTTCTTAAAATGAACTGTACCCAGACAATATACTGTTCATGTAGGTACTGATGTTAAATAAAAAATTAAAAAAAACTTGGGAAAAAGAAGGACTAGGGATAACATGCTGGCAGTGTTCCAATATCTAAAGGCTGCCAGAAAGAAAAAAGCACCTGAATGCAGGACAAGGAGCAATGGATGAAACTAATCAAGGAGAGATCCAACTTCAAAATAAGGAGATATTTTCTGATGGGGACAATAATTAATAATTAATAAAACTGTCAGCCTTCAAAAGTTGTGGGTGCTTAATCACTGGAGGTTTTTAAGAAGTGATTGGACACTAATTTGTCTGAAATGGTACAGGATCTCCTGCTTGAGCAGGGAGTTGGACTAGAGCAGGGGTCCCTAATCTTTTTGGCACCAGGGATCGGTTTCATGTAAAAAAAAATCCGCACTGGTGAGAGCCACCAGCGGGTGAGTCGAGTCACATGAGCCACGTACACGTTCGGCAGTCACATGGAACCCGAGGTGGAAACCCACGCCTTGTGGGAACGCGACCTGGGAAGAGCGCCTTGCATTCAACTGGGCGGGAAAGCTGCCAGGGGTCCCGGGTGACGGATCCTCAGCTGGGGCAGGGAAGAAGGGGCTGCGTCCCAGGCAGAAGGGCCTGGCAGCCCCTTCACCCCGCTCAGGGCCGGGTAGTGCCCTGAACCCCCCCCCAATGCAGGACATTGCCCCCGTCCTGCCCCTGGGGAGCGCCCCGGCCAGCCGCCAGGATAGCGGAGCGTTTGCTACACTTTCCTAAGAGTTGTGCTACTCTCTCCGACGCTCACTCTGGCCTCATTACTATCAAGCCACGGACTGGCACCAGTCGGCGGCCCGGGGTTTGGGGATCCCTGGTCTAGAGGACCTAAAAGGTCCTTCCCAGTTACGCTATTTGGTTAAATGAAGTTTGTATAAAGCCAAGCTCTAAACAATTAATTTGAAGTTTTAACTGTTCTTCCATATAAGGAAGGTCTAGAAATATTTTTCTAATATAAAAGATTATTTAAGGATATGATCAGTTTACTTAACATAAGATACTTTTTGCCTATTTTCTACCTACCTTTATTATGTGAAAGCCGATTTTCAAACTCCAGTTTACAAAATTAAAGCAGTGTGATTTTTAAATTGTAAGTAGCTTTCCTTATTGATTAATAATAATAATAATAATAAATTTAATTTGTAGACCGCTCCCTCTCCCCAAAGGGACTCAGGGCGGTCTTAGAATAGGTATGCTACTATTTTATTCTTTTCCCGAAAATATAAAAAGATTGCATGTATATCGTTAAAGTCATACCTACTGGTAATAGTAGATTAATAGCCCAACTAAAATATATATATTTATATATTTTTAATTCTTATATAGTTTATAATTGCTGAAGATTTTAGGATTACTGCTGCTACTATGATTTGCTATAATTCTGTTTTGAGCAAAAGAACTCTGTGATAAAAAAATGTACATTTGGTAGTTGTGAGAAATTATTACCTTTGGCCGAGAATGTTGTATTGGAAACTGATAGATTTATGCTACAATTTGTTATTTGTTCCAACATATGATTTTAATCACTCAATAAAGATTTAGAAAGCAGTCCCGTGTATGTTTATTTGGTAATAAGCCCTATTGATTCAGTGTGGATCACTTTTGGCATTCAGATTGTATCCTAATATCTAAATGTGTTTATTTTCTAGCAAGGAAATATGACCACCAGCAGCAACCACAGAAACAGACTGATAGCGTACAGCTTTTGGTGGAATGAAGTTTTGAATTTCTGAAGTGCTGAGGATGTCAGAGCGTTGATGATAATTATTTGCAGTGCAATTTTAATGGTATTTAATATTTTTAAAATGTGCACTAATTGCATAATATATGTTTTGACTATAGGCTCTGAATTTATGTATTACTGTACAATGATTCTCTAACATCTGAAATATACAGAAATGTATATTGCTATTATTTCTTAATTCATTTCCAGTTTAAAAAAAAGAGCTCATAAGAGCACTGAGATGATCACTGCAGTTCCTGCAGTTGTTTTAAGTCTTTATTTAAAGAGGGACAGAGGCACATACTATTTGATGTATCATAATGCTGCAAGTAATTCAGCTACTTTTATAAATGAACAGTTTCCCACAGTGGGACTTTTAATAAACACTGCACTCAATGAGGCAGATAATATAGAATTCTAATGCGTAACTGAATATACATAAAATATGAAAAGTTTAGGGAAAGTATTTCTGTATGCAGCAATTAGAACAGAAATTAGATCTAGGAACAAACAGTCCATTCGGTGAATATGATGAAATAAGAATATTTTTACATTTGTCCTTTTAATTGTTTGTTTTATTCTATTGAATTCTGAAATAATTTATTTAAGAAATCTCCCCAATAGCAATAGCACTTAGACTTATATACTGCTTCATAGTGCTTTAAGCCCTCTCTAAGTGGTTTACAAAGTCAGCATTCTGCCCCCAGAATCTGGGTCCTCATTTTACTGATATTGAAAGGATGGAAGGCTGATAAATGACATTATAGTAGTAGTTTGCAATATTTTATGAATGGGGCAAATTTAACATTTTAGACATATAGGTGGAATGCTAAAACAGGATATGTTGAATTTCAGAAAGCCCTATTTTTGTCAGACTTATAATAGATAAATATCAATTATTTGTCAGTTTATCAAAAACATCAAGTGAAATTGACAATGGAAATATAAAATACTCAGATGCTTAAATATTTGCAGCATATTTTATTTTATAATGTCTGAAAATTTCAAGGTTTTAATTGATTGTATTTTAATTTACATTTTAAACATGGACAGTATTATTTTTCTAATAATAGACAATAATTTTGGCTCTTAAATGTTCAGTTTTAATACACTTGTTATACATTTATACATTTCTCTGTCTCTTCTATATCAAAATAATTGTTACATCTAAACAGTGGTTGATCAATTGGACTGCAGAAAGGTTAGAGCAATATATTCTTTCATACTGTTTTGACCATTTGCGCCACCCTGGGTCCTCTGCGGAGAAGGGCGGGATATAAATGTAATAATAAATAAATAAATAAATCTGTACCATGTAATTATTTTTGTGAGGATTCTTTTCTGGTATCCTTTTGTAGTACAGTGCAGATAATTTAAATCTGAATATAAGCTTCATACTTATACTAGTATAATCAGAGGAGGTATTCAGCTGGTTCGGACGGGTTCGGGCGAACCAATAACAGACATTTTAACTGGTTCACCACACTGGCAAATACCACCTATGGCTGGCCCTGCCCCTGTCCGTTTGTTGCCACTTTTCCCGCCTGCCCACTCACCATTACCCACTCCCACCTCACCCTCTATATGTTGCCTTTGCCATGTGGCCCAGCTATTTTCCTTGCCTCCGTGCCTCGCCCGCTCTGCTCACCAAAGATAAGCATGAACATAAGCGAGAAGCCTCTAGCCGCTGCTGCCGGCTCAGTTCTGGGTGGCAAAAAGTCAGCAGCTGCCATGAGTGATGTTGAGTTTGCCATGCCCACTCAGTCATATGACCCCACCAAGCCCCATTCACAGAACTGGTAGTAAAAAAATTTAATCCCACTGTTGAGTGTAATCATAAAAGGTGCCTGTCACACTATTAAGTGATGCACATATTTGAAGTTGCTAGAATTGCTGTAAGGTATTAATGCCGTCGAGGTGCTGTCCCGGTGTCTGGAGGCCGTACGGATCTGGATGGGTAGTAACAAACTCAGACTCAACCCGTCCAAGACCAAGTGGCTGTGGTTTCCGGCACCCCGGTTCAGCCAGATAAGTCCAACACTGGCCATTGGGGGCGAACAACTGGCCCCCGTGGAGAGGGCGCGCAACTTGGGCGTCCTCCTGGATTCGCGGCTGTCCATGGAGGACCATGTGACGGCCGTGGCCAGGGGGGCGTTCTATCAGGTACGCCTGATACGCCAGTTGCGCCCCTTACTGGACCAGGGAGCCCTTCGCACAGTCACTCAAGCGCTTGTGACATCCCGGCTGGATTACTGTAACGCTCTCTACATGGGGCTCCCCTTGAGGTGCACTCGAAAGCTACAGTTAGTACAGAATGCGGCCGCGCGGGTGATTATGGGTGCCTCAAGGCAAACCCACGTAACACCTCTCCTGCGCGAGCTGCACTGGCTGCCTGTGGCCTTTCGAGTGCGCTTCAAGGTGCTGACGACCATCTTTAAATCGCTCCATGGCTCGGGGCCTAGCTATATATGAGACCGTCTCCTGCCCCATACATCCCTTCGTCCAATCCGCTCCCACAGAGAGGGTCTTCTCCGGGTGCCGTCAGTGGGGCAATGCCGGCTGGCGACACCCAGGGGAAGGGCCTTCTCTGTGGCGGGCCCGGCCCTCTGGAACGACCTACCCCCCGACCTTCGCACTATCTCGGACCTCCGCCTCTTCCGCCAACGTCTTAAGACGTATCTATTCCAACAAGCCGGCCTAGGATAGCCCCTACTTCTGACTTTTAAAATTAAAATTAATTTGGTATGGTTTTAAAATGGGTTTTTAGCACGGGTCTAATAATTTAATATATTTTAATCGATTTTGTATTTTGTGGTTTTAATAATGCCTGTGCGCCGCCCTGGGTCCTAACAAGGAGAAGGGCGGGGTATAAATTTAATAAAATAAATAAAATAAAAATAAATTTTATGAGCCATCTAAACAATGTAGTAGAAGTAGAAGACAAGTGAGATAAATACATTTCTGTTGGGTGACTGATCTGTATACCTTGCTAAGTTATGGTGTTTGTTTTTCTACTTGTCTTTGAGTTATGTCAAAATATAGCCTGTATTTTACTAAAGTACATCCTTTTATGTTCTGCATGTGATATATTTGAAAGTACCACCACTTTTCTTGTACTGTTAGATCTGTTAAATATCACAATTAATGTTAGCTGTAAGTGTGCTCTTGTAAAACATCTTCATGGCCTCTGTGTATAAAATATTTATTTTTTACAAAAGTAAAAATATTTAAAATTTGATATGTGTGAAATGTATTTTTTCAGTAGATAATATGGGAATTAACTTCATAATTTTATTTCATTTCAATTTTTGGTTGAAAATCCTGATATATTAATATTTATTAGCCAGACTTCTTATTTGGTGAAATCTTTGCAAGTGTCCAGTACCATAGTTTTTCCTTTACCGGATTTCAAAGTCTTTAGTTTGTATATACACTGTACATCTGAAAAATTCAAGGCTTACATAGCAAATGTATGTTATCGCATAGAACAAATCGGAAAAGCATCAGGGGACAATAGTTCATTTCCTCCAGTAAGGACAGTTGCATCATTATTTCATGAAATAAATTTATATGAAGCGTAAAAGGAGAAACATCTGGACTATTGAAGGAGCCAATGCTGACAGCTCAAGAAAAAAAAAACCACTGTCTTTTTACAGTTAAGGCAGGCTGCATTCCTATGAGATGAATGACAGTAATGTTGGGCATGCCAAGTACCAACACCAACAACTTGATTCTTTGTTTTTAGTCTTTCTCTAAAAATTGTTTTTACCAATTCTAGAAGACATTGTTAAACTTAATGGAACAGAACTGGGGAGCAGAAACTCAAGCCCAATATTTTTCTCTAGGATTTTTTACATTATCTTGTTTGGGAGGAGTTTGACTCCTCCCGGATCTTGTTTGGGAGGAGTTTGACTCCGTTACTTCCGAGGATATGGACAGGTTACGTGGGCGACTGCGAGCCACCACATGTTTATTGGACCCGTGTCCCTGCTGGCTTGTACTGGCATCCTGGGAGGTGACACGAGGCTGGCTCCAAGAGGTTGTCAACGCATCCTTAAGTGAGGGTTCCTTGCCTGCTTCCCTAAAAGAAGCGATGGTGAGGCCCCTCCTTAAGAAGCCCTCTTTGGATCCAGCTCTTTTGAACAACTACCGTCCAGTCTCCAACCTTCCCTTTTTGGCGAAGGTTGTTGAGAGTGTGGTGGCACAACAGTTTCCCCGTCACCTGGAGGAAGTTGATTATCTAGATCCGCGCCAGTCCGGCTTTCGGCCCGGGCATAGCACCGAGACGGCATTGGTCGCGTTGGTTGATGATCTCTGGAGGGCCAGAGATGGGGGTTGTTCCTCCATCCTGGTCCTATTAGACCTCTCGGCGGCTTTCGATACCATCGACCATGGTATCCTATTGCATCGGCTGGGGGGGTTGGGGTGGGAGGCACCGTTTTGCGGTGGTTCTCCTCCTACCTCTCTGGCTGATCGCAATTTGTGTTGGCAGGGGGGCAGAGGTCGACCGCGAGACCCCTCACATGTGGGGTGCCTCAGGGGTCGGTCCTCTCGCCCCTCCTGTTTAACACATACATGAAGCCGCTGGGTGAGATCATCCGTGGTTTTGGGGTAGAGTACCATCTATACGCTGATGACACTCAGTTGTATATATCTACCCCAAATCACCCCAACGATGCCGTAGCGGTGATGTGCCAGTGCCTGGAAGCCGTACGGATCTGGATGGGAAGTAACGGACTCAGGCTCAACCCGACCAAGACCGAGTGGCTGTGGTTTCCGGCTGCCCGATTCAACCAGCTTACTCCATCGCTGGCCATAGGGGGCGAACATCTTGCCCCTGTGGATGGGGCGCGCAATTTGGGTGTCCTCCTGGATGCCCGGCTGTCCATGGAAGATCAAGTGACAGCCGTGGCCAGGAGGGCGTTTTACCAGGTTCGCCTGGTTCGCCAATTGCGCCCCCTATTGGATCGGGACGCCCTTCGCACAGTCACTCATGCGCTCGTGACATCCTGACTGGACTATTGTAACTCTCTACATGGGGCTTCCCTTGAGGTGCACCCGGAGACTTCAGCTAGTCCAGAATGCAGCCGCGCGAGCAATTATGGGGACCGCAAGGTCTACCCACGTAACACCGCTCTTGCGCGAGCTGCACTGGCTACCTGTCGTCTTCCGGGTGCGCATCAAGGTGTTAATTATCATCTTTAAAGCGCTCCATGGCTCGGGACCTAGCTATCTGCGGGATCGGATCCTGCCTCATACATCCTCACGGCCGATTCGCTCCCACAGAGAGGGACTTCTCCGGGTGCCGTCCACTAGACTTTGTCAGTGGGCGACGCCCAGGGGAAGGGCTCTCTCTGTGGCGGGCCCGGCCCTCTGGAACGACCTTCCCCCCGATATTAGAACGACCACGGACCTCCCTTCCGTCTTAAATTAAAAACTCACTTTTTCTGTCTGGCCGGCCTGGGATAGTCTCCCTGTCTTGGGGTTTTATTGGGTAGCTTTTAGCATAGTTAGTTTTATGGGAATTTTAGCACAGGTTAAGTTTAATTTGGTTTTAGAACTGTTTGTATATTTTTTATTGTTTTTATTCTACCTGTGCACCGCCCCGAGTCCCCATGGGGAGAGGGAGCGGTTTATAAGTATTAAAATTATTATTATTATTATTATTATTATTATTATTATTATTATTATTATTATTATTATTATTATTATCTTCTAAAATGTCAAAAGAAAAATCAAACAGTGTAGCTGGGATTCAATAAGCAATTAACATACTTTTTTCAATAATTTGTATGAAGATTTTGCTATTAACAGCTTTGTCTTTCCCAAATCATCTTTCTGAATTATTATAGAACTTTTGTTACTTCAATTCAGTGCTAGTGACAAATGATATCAGAAGATAATTTTTGAATGAACCATTTGTGGAACTGGTGTGGTGGAGATGGTGAACTATTTCTTCTTATATGATCAATTTTATAAAAATGTTGATTACTTTTTAATGTATTTCTAGGGAGGGAGTCTGATTTTCTTATTTCCTAATCAGAGGTGGGTTGCTAATTTTTTTACTACCCGTTCAGGCACGCTCCCGCTCATGTGATGCTTCTGCGCATGCACAGAAGCATTCAAATGGATGGGCAGAGCCTCCCGCTTCCGCTACTATCTGTTTGGGTGATCCTTGCCGAACCCGCAGCAACCCACCTCTGCTCCTAATAGACCAAAATTTGCCTATTTGCAATAGCACAGGAAACTCTTGTATTACTAGTTGCCTCACAAATCACTTGTTGATAAGTGCAGTTTAAGGTACAAAACTTTTGTTACATACCTATTTCTCATTATTCATTTTACTTTAAATGACAAATTATGGTATACATAAGTTGTTTTATTATGTGTACTTGTCCATTTTTTCTGTTAGCAATATATCAGAAAAAAGGGGGAAGTACTAGATGGTAGTTCAACACATTCCAGAATAACTCATTAACTACTTTATACCAGTGGATAAAAGTTACCGATTTTTATCTAAACTATTTAAAATGCTTAAAAACAATACTTAAATTGGGTTATTGTTAGTTTAATCTCCTTTGTGGAGATGGAAGGAATGTTTTTGAGGCCTGGATTTTGCTGTTTTCTTTGGGTAGTTTCTGATTTTATCTTGCAGATTTAAAAAAATGTAGTCTATCTCAAGGGTCCTCAAACTACAGCTCAAGGGCTGCATACAGCCCGCCGAAGCCATTAATCCATGCAGGACCACAAGGCTGCCCCGCCCACATCGCCCCATCCACTAAGTGGCCCCCACCCTTCGGCTGAACACAGAACTTCATGAGCCCTGCAGGCTGGAACTGGAAGGTAAGGTCAACAATTTTGGCCTGCAGTGCGCTTCTGGAGGTGGGGGAGGTGAAAAATGGCCCCGTTTTTCACCTCCCCCCCACCTCAGGAGAGAGACAGACAGACAGACAGATGGAGGGAGGGGAAGGGAGAGACGCACAGAGACAAAAGACACACACACACACAGACAGATACTTGTTGATTGTAAGCTCCTTGGAACTGAGAAGAATTGCTGCAAAATTGAGTTACCTGAAGTGGATCACTAGACTTCTAAACAACTTAAAAATGATCTAGTAAAAAGAAAAGTCAACCAAAAGAGCAACATGCAAACAAAAGCAAATAAAATGCCCCCAGGAGCAAAGCAAATGGAAGTTTAATTTGTATGCATTGTTTAACGCAGGGGTCCTCAACCCCCGGGCCGTGGACCGATGCCGGTCCATGGCTTGGTAGGAACCGGGCCGCAGGGCCGGAGAGGAGGAGGAGGGGGCAGTCCCCTGAGCAGAGCGCGCAGGAAAGCGCAGGCGCGGATGTTCGCACTGTTGGAGTGCGGCTCTTCCTCCACCCTCGTCGACGGTGGGACTCCTGGGCGCCGCCGCAGCAGCCCTCCCTACCAGCCGCCGATTCCCTTCCTCCCGCCGATTCCCTTCCTCCCCAGCTGGCATGCTGGCCACTCGTCATCTTCCAGGGGCTGCCGTTCCTTCCCACCCCCCCACATACGGAGACTTCTCAGCTCCTGGAAGGAGCCTGAGTGAGCAAATGAGCGACCAAGCACGGCGGCCGGGCGAGCGGGGCAGGCTAAGGCGAGTGAGCGCGGCGGGCCGGGCTGAGGAGGCTCCGCGGGGGGGGGGGCGACGGCAGACAGAGGTACAGACACAGAGAGACAGGGAGGGAGGGGGGAATCAGAGTGACAGACACACACACAGACGAGAGGGAGGGAGGGAGAGAGAGACACACAGAATGAGTGATTAAGTGCATGAATGCGAGACAGACAGACACACACAGAGTGACAGATGGGCGGACGAAGGAGAGAGAGACAGAGATAGAGAAAGAAAAAGAAAGAAAGAAAAAAGTGGGGGAGAGAGAGAAAGAGAAAGAAAGACAGAAAGAAAGAAAGGAAAGAGAAAAGAGAGAAAGAAAAAGAGAAAGAGAAAGAAAGAGAAAGACAGAAAAAGAAAGAGGGAAAGAAAGAGAAAGAGAAAGAAAGAAAGAAAGAAAGGGAAAGAGAGAGAAAGAGGGAAAGAAAGAGGAAGAGACGGAAAGAAAGAGAAAGAAAAAAGAAAGAAAGAAAGAACTTTGACCACAATTGAGCCCAAAAGTTTGGTTGTTAACCAAGACCATTGTTAAGTGAGTTTCACATTTTCCAAGTTGGCCATGCCCACCCAGTCACATGACTGCTGAGCCACTCAGCCGGTCCGCAAAACTTTCTTGAAAATAAAACCGGTCCCTGGTGCAAAAAAGGTTGGGGAGCCCTGGTTTAATGGACTGTTAAATTGGCCATGCGCACCTAGTCACATGACCTAGTCACAATCCATTCAGCTGGTTCCCCCACCCCTCCACAACAGTCTGAGAAACCTTGAATTGTACCCATTTAAAAAGTTTGAGGGCCCTGGTGTATCTTAACAGTCTGTCCTATGTTTTTAAAGCAAAGATAATGTGTGCCTCATCTCACTGCCTGCCTGATTTAAAGCATATCTGTTCCTATTAAAAAGCAAGAGAAGGAATAGCATTTGGTGATGTCATCAAAACATTGAATTCAAAATGAGAATGAAAATTGAGTAATAACATCTGAAAAAAATGTTGACTGAAAAGATGTGTGCAGTGGAAATTACTTGATGGTAAGTAGGAAAAAATGTGGATCAGAACTAAACTTGGATTTCATTAGATACAAATAGGCAAGAAATAAAATATTGACAATACAATGGACATAAAGCATTTGAGTTGAATTTAATTTTCAGATTTGATTTAAGCATTCTGGTAATATTAAAAAATTCTGATAGTTGCATTTTTCACTTCAATATAATTTTCACGTGCTTTTTTTTAATATCACAGGATCTCAGTGACAATAGAGTATTTCTTAGGAGCATTAGAATTGGGGTTAAATGAGTAATTCTAAATTCTTAGTTGATTTGGCTTTGACAGTCAAATTTGATTTGTGAAGCCAGTCACTGAAACATGTAAGCTCTGGTTTATTATTTTAGTGTTATATAATCTTAGCAGTTTGGGGCTTTGTCAGCAGATTCATGATTAATTAAATGGTAATTAACTGAAAGGATTGGCATACTTGGGAATCAACTGTAATTATTCACTCCAATGGTGAATTGGGGTAGATTACGCTGCTTACTTTGGGAGCAAAGTGAAGCAATGTAAAAAGATAATTTTTTTCCAGGTAGAAGTAGGAATTTGAAATTACCTTGGGGTTTTTCCATTCCAAATTATTCATCTGCTAAATGGGGAAAAAGCTGTATTATCCGTGCAGAAAAACATAGCTGTGTCTACAACGCCCTATGGTGACAACCTGGCATGGGCATTCATGCATCGAAGACATCTATTGTCATTCTCCCGGGTTCTCTAAGGGGGGTGGAGATAAAAACAACTATTTCTTCAGATCCTCAGTGTTTTGAAAAGGCGACTCAGTTGAGATAAACACAACAAGGAAAAAACCGTCAGTTCTCTTCTCCCTCCCACTTCCGTGTCCCCAATCTCTTCTTTAAAGCAAGTTAAAAGTTACAGCAAGTCTCAACCGCCTCAGTGGCCCTTTAACTCTGATTCATTCCATCACCCAACTGAAGCTTTGCAGGTATCGAAGTCGCATTTTATACCACTGGGGGGGTGGAATTTAGGAGGCCTGAGAATAGCATCCTAAAATTGCTTCCTGGGCACGTGCTGTGACGCGGCCATAAAAACCCTCGATTCCTTAAACAGTTTCTGGGGTCAGGTCTTCTTCCGCTTTGCGGTAGGAAAAGCCAAAAGCGGAAGTCTGGACTGTGCTCCTTTCTGGATCTCCCGTGTGTTCTCTCCTCCGTCTTTCACTTCCGTTGGGCTTTTTATTTATTTATTTCTTCGTTTTGATGTGCATCCGGGTCCCGCCGGCGTGCTTAGCGGCAGTAAGTGGAGAGCGGGGTAGGCGAGGCGCCGGGTGCAGCGAGCGCGTGGCTGGAGGGTGAGTAAATAGAACTGGCCGTCCAGGCGCGCGCACGCCCGAACCGAACGGCTTTCCCGTTTGCGCCTTTGGCGAGCCGCGTCCGTAGGAAGTTGGCGAATGGTTTGCGCTGGGAATTGGTGTGTCCCTCTTCGTCCTGGTTGCGATGACCTGAAGTCCCGTGGAAAGCGACCGGTCTGTTGTCTACAGGCATTACCCACATTCCTTTTTCTTTACGGGTCACGCTTCCTCCCCCTGTCCTCCTGCCTGATGCGGCTTCTTGTGCAAATGCTAGGTGGAAAGAAATGAAAACAAGCTCAGATTTTTCTTGAGGGAAGGTGACTTGCTTGTTGCATTTCGAAACCCTGGCAAGCGTTTGGTAGCCGTGAAGTGCATTTAGAGCGTCAGACAGTAGCCAGTTTATGCCTATAGAGCTGTGAGGATTATGCCAATAGAGAAGTGCTGTGAAAACTGGATGCTGAATCAACGTTTGACTTCTCTCACCCAGGTGATGACAACAACAAAAAAGTGGGGAAGTAGCATTTATTCCTGTGTTGAAGTAAATGCATTTTCCAACCAGTTCTTGACCTTCCCGGGAGAGGGGAGGGAATCGGAACTTTTTGTTAACTGCTCTTTTGTTTGACTTTGCTATTAAATATGCGCATACCTAGTGCTTTTATCTTTTTGGTTTCCTTGATGCGCAGTTCATGGATCTCCCAATCTTACGGCTTTAATGTAATCCGGGCCATAATCAATTAGCCCTTAAGATTTGATGTTGAGGAATCACACGATCAGCCTGTACTCCTGCTTTAAGTGAATCGCGGAGAAGAAAAAAAGAGCACTAGTTAGGAGACAGAAAGATATGCACTCTTACAGCGAAAATTAAAATTACTGTTGTAAATTGGATGTAAATTGGGTTCCAAGCCGACATTTCTTACATTATCAATTTAGTACTTATACAACTTATACAAGACATTCCTTCTTCAAGAATGGCACTTTTATTTTTAAATTAGACTTCCTTTGGAATAAGCACACTTTAAATGGTTTTACTGGGATTTCAATTTCTGACTGAGAGCAAAACTGCTGTTTATTTTTAATTTCTCCATAAATAAGGTATGCTTGGCTGTTATAAATGGACATATAAGTATTCCATTTTACATTATGGGAAAGAAACATGCCTCAACTATTATCAATTAAAGGAGAAATTTTGTATTACAAATCTCCTAGTCACAGAATGCGACTTGTTTGGACATGGGCATGTTATTAATCTCAGGCACGAGGGTTTACCACATGACTTTAACAAAGCAAAAATAGCATTGGGAACTGAATCAAATGGAGACTTTAGTATGAGGAGAGATAATTTTGTCTTGCTATAGCCTGTTAAGACCAGGTTAAGACCAATTGCTTGATGTGGGATGATACTTTGAATCAAGCTTAAAGGAAAATTAAATTAATCTAAAGTAAAATAGATTTTCATGCATTAGGAGATAATTGGGAACAAAGTTTTAAAGCAGATACAAAAGACTTACAAAAGAAAAAGCTGTTTTAATGGTAACTTCAAAAAAAATGCTTTATCTTTATATTTGAACATTTCCCAGAATCTCTTTCAAATGTTTTGTGCAATGTTAATGCAAATAGCAGAGGCAGTCATCTACTTCTGTTTTCAGTGATTAAATTACAACAACTGAATGCATAATTGAAAAATGAAAATAACTGTACAAAGAATCATAGCTTTTACAGACTTTTAGGAATTGTCTTTTCCAAATTAACTTCATATCCCTGGCAATAGTTTTGAAGATACGGTAGGTTTGTTATCAATATTTTATCTATATTTCATTTTGGAGAACTTCTGTACTTTGTAGCTACTTCTGGCTTCTTTGGAATGATGCTAGTGTTTAATGTGATGCATTTGAAAATCATGCCAGATAAAGATGAGCAATAGAAAAAGCAATGAGACTTAAGACTGCATATTCCCCATTCTTTAGATCTGAGAGAAAGGTAGCTGTACTGACTTTGAAGTGCAGTTTAAAGTGTTGGTTATAACCTTTAAAGCCCTTTGTTAGCATAGATCCAGGCTACCTGATAAAACATCTTGTCCAACTAGCACAAGCCTGCCCTATTCATGCCAGTAGAGAGCACCTACTTAAGATCTCATGGGTGGAAGAATTCCGGACTATGGGCCAGAAGATCCTTCTCTGCCATAGTCTCTGCCCTTTAGAACATCCTACTCTCTAAGATGAGATCTTCCCTACCCTCTTATAGAACCTGAAGACCTGGCTCAGGTAGTTAGTCTGGGGACCCAATGGGGGAGTACTACACTAGATTTGATAGCAAACTCCACCCCCTCCCTCATTCCTTTTCCACCTGATCATTTTTTATTTTCATCTTGCTATATTCACATTGGTTTTATTTTCATTGTTTATTCTATTGTTTCATTATTTTGCTGCTGTTATGTTTGCACTTATTTTCATTTCTCTGTCTTATTGCTGTATGCTGCCTAGAATAGCCCCATGGAAAAATAGGTGACAAATAATCAATAAATACCTGCCACTTACTGTTTGTCTTTATAGTTCGGAATTACTATTTGGAGCTGTTACACTATATTTTAGTTTTAATCATCTGGAGTAATTTAATTTTTGTCATCTTGCTTACCTCTAATTTTAGATGTATATATTTGTTGGTCTAAATCAGGGGTCTGCAAAGTTGGCTCTTTTAAGACTGGTGGACTTCAACTCCCAGAATTCTCCAGCCAGCCAGCCTGGCTGGCTGGGGAATTCTGGAGTTGAAGTCCACCAGTCTTAAAAGAGCCAACTTTGCAGACCCCTGGTTTAAACTAATCATTCTTATTTTATATTGTAAACACTGTCAATTTAATCTTATTCCCTTCTTTTTAATAGTAATGTTTGTCATTCCATTTGATTTTCATCCAATTGTACAGAAAGATGCCTTTTCTGAATATATGGATGGATGGATGAATGAATTGTTCTGTATCTATTGTCTGCAGTGTTAAATGGAAATTTCAGAGTGTATCTGGATATATTTATGTTTATTTTGAACTGCACTCTGAGGTGTTCTTCATTTAATAGAGACCAGAATCTTGATGCAGAAATTGATTTCCATTCTATTGGCACATCTCTGCCCTGTTATTCTATGCTGGCTTTATCCATGCTTGACTTAATAGTTTAGAATTTACAGTTTGGGAAATTACTTCTTTGTATAAAATAAGTTTTCTACAGCTAGTTGGAGTTACTAGATTTATCACCCCACAGTTAAGATGTTGGTGATCAATGATGGAGTCTAAAGTTCAGTAGATATGGGAAATATCAAAATGAGAAACATGTTTAAACCATATTAGAATTTTTGATTTTGCCAAAGGACTTATTCTCAGTTATTTAAAAAACAATAGGTTATTAATGTAATGATCATTAATATTAATGCAACTAATCTATTTTGAAAAAGTCCATATTCAGTTTGTATGGCCATCCCTCTTAAATATAGCTCTTGACTACTAACAGTGAAGAAAAACAAGATAAAACCTTCATAAATAAATAATAACTAACCTAAACAGCAGCTAAGATAATAAAAACCACATAATAAACATAACTACAATATAAACTCAACCACACATCTAGACCCTAAGGTCAGTAACCAAACTAGATATTCAAAGCCTCAGGAGAGCTAGTAGGGTTTTGTTTTTCCTTTTTGTTTGCATATTATTCTTTATTTCTGCAGTAATGTAAAATAATTTCTAATCAGATAATTTTCATTTTTGATGGATAAATGGTTTTCAGTAGACAAAGCAAAATAATTTTGTAAACATTTTGAATCGGATTTTGTAGTTGTATACACTTTTATGTAGTCATATACATTTTTGAAGTGTATATGATTATTTTCCTAGAATGCTGTATTGTACTGTTAAAAACATTTTATGACATCTGAATGTTAGCAAATGCTATAAAATTATCTAAAATCTGCAAAGAACAACCTTTTTAGATCAAGGTTATGCCAATCTGTGACCTGTTTCACAATTCCAATTTTTTAAAAAAGACAGTAAAAAATATTAATTAGGTTCAGAGAGCAAAGAGAACATTGTTTTAAAAAATAGATTAGTTATTTCATAGCTTTTATTTCACCTATATTTTACCTTAATATATAATACAGATTATGATAAAATATAGTGCAATATAACTAAAAACAATCTGGAACTAAAAAGTAAATAAAACTATATGTAACAACCAGTAAATCAAGCTACATATTTCGTAGCAGTGCTCTCAAAAATTTTGTGCACGTGCTGGGTAGGTGGACCTTTTCATTAATAAGGTGCATTTTTCATTCATTTCTATAATCTGTAAATAAATAAAAAAGGAATTATTATATTGGGCATATCTTTTTGGCAGCATATTGGGTAAATGTATCTTAAACCAGACCACTTTGAATTGTTGGAATTATTGTACATTTGATATGCCTGGATTAAATATTTTGCTTTTTAATACTTTTTAGTTAAATTTATTGGTATTACCGTATTTTTCAGAGTACAAGATGCACTTTTTTCCCTCTAAAAAGAGGCTGAAAATCTGGGTGCATCTTATACACCGAATACAGCATTTTTTTGCCTCCTGAAGCCCCGCCCATTCACCAAAATGCCTGTGCATAGCCTTAAGAAGGCTTTCAAAGAGCTCATGGGGGCTGGGGAGGGCAGAAATGAGCAAAAAACAGCCGGTTTTTCCCTCCCCAGCTCCCAGCAGTACTCTATAAACCTCCATAAGGCTATGCATACTATTTTTATGACAAAAAAGGCCCTTTTTTGTGAAAAAAGGAACAATTTTTGCTAGCTTTTGCCCCCCCTCCCCAGGACTCTGCAACCCCCCCCCCCAAGGCTATTCATGCCTTTTATTTGAAAAAAAACAGGCCCGTTTTCATGAAAAATGGTTTTGGGGAGGTTTGCAGAGTACAAAAACTCCCCTCCCTCCTTCAGAAGGTTGTTTAGTTAGAGGGATTGATGAAAATTACATTGGTCAAGTGCTATGCCAGCAGAAACAAGGTTTTAGGTCAGTGATGGCAAACCTATGGCACGGGTGCCACAGGTGGCACGCGGAACCATTTCTTAGGGCACGCGAGGCGTTGCCCTGCCAGCACTAGCACGCATGTGTGTGCTAGCCAGCTGATTTAGGCCTTCTTTTGAGGCCATTTTTCGCCCTCTGGAGGGTTCAGGGAAGCTCCTGAAGCCTCTGGAGGTGGGGGGGGGGGAGGCTGTTTTCACCCTCCCCAGGCTCCTTGAAAGCCTCTGGAGCTTGGGAAGGGCGAAAAAAGCATGCCAAAAGCAGAGGGTCGCACACATAACATTATGGGTGTGGCACGCCCACACACAACGCCCCTGCTTTTGGCACATGCGCCAAAAAAGGTTAGCCATCACTGTTTTAGGTGCTACAGGTTATCAGTGATTTCCTTCTCCAGCACGTGGGTAAATACACCTGGAAACATCTACCTACCTACTCTCTCTCTCCCTCTCTCCCTCCCTACCAACTGTATTTCTCTCTCCCCCCCTCTATCTACCCATATACCTACCTACCCTCCTACTCTCTCTCTCCCCCCCCACCCCTCTACTGTATTTGTCTCTCTATTTTTCTTTCTCTATCCCACTACCTATCTACACACTCTCCCTCCCTCCCTACTGTATTTCTCTCTCTGTGTGTGTCTTTCTTTCTCTCTCTCCCTTTTCCCTTTATTTACCTAACTACCCAACTACTCTCTCCCTCCCTCCCTACTGTCTCTCTCTCTCTCTCCCCGCTCTCTCCCTCTACCTACCTACCTACTTACCTACCTACTTTAAAAAAAATTGCCTCTTCAAAACCTGGGTGCATCTTATACTCCGGTGCATCTTATACTTTGAAATATACGGTATATGTATTTGTGGTGATATCAATAAAATGAAAGCATTATTCACGGTTATTTACTTGCTTTGTTCTACTAAATAGTTTATAATATACTATCCAGTGACTTTTTGCTTCTTTCATGATATGAAAGGTTGCGTAGAAAATGATGCATATAACACTGCTCTTGCGCGAGCTGCACTGCCTGCCTGTCGTCTTTCGGGTGCGCTTCAAGGTGTTAGTTGTCATCTTTAAAGCGCTCCATGGCACGGGACCTAGCTATCTGCGGGATCAGATCCTGTCTCACACATCCTCACGGCCGATTCACTCCCACAGAGAGGGACTTCTCCGGGTGCCGTCCACTAGACTATGTCAGCGGGCGACGCCCAGGGGAAGGACCTTCTCTGTGGCGGGCCCAGCCCTCTGGAATGACCTTCCCCCCGAAATCAGAACAACTACGGACCTCCGCTCCTTCCGTCAAAAACTTAAAACACACTTTTTCTGTTTGGCCGGCCTAGGTTAGTCTTTACCTTTAGGGTGTTAGGGAATTTTAACTTTATAACTTGGGAATTTTAGCGCAGGGACAATCTTAATTTAATTTGTTTTTATCTATCGTATTTATTCTATGTATGTATTTCTCTTATAGTATTTAAAATTTTTCCCTGTGCACCGCTCCGAGTCCCCTGGGGAGAGGATGCAGTATACAAATAAAATTTGATTGATTGATTGATTGAATTCCACAATATTTCTTCTATAATCATATCAGAGTGCATCTCTTTAAAGAATACAGACTTCTCTTTGGCAAGATATTAGGGCAGGTAACTCTTTAAGAACGGAGTATCCAACACTGGTATGTTTATCACCAAGTCTGCAGGAAAATAATTATCAGCCAAAATGAAATATAATAACATATTACTAAAATCCATAAAGAAAATCTTAATTTCTTCTGTTCAGTCATGTCCAATTCTTGGACAGATTCCTGCAGTTTTGGCAAGATTTTTTGGAAGTGATTCCCCTTTGCATCCTTTCTAGGCTTCACGTAAAGTGGTCCATGGTCACCCAGCTTTGTGCCCAAGGCAGAACTAGAACTCACAATTTTCCAGTTTCTAGCCCAGTGATGGCTAACCTTTTTTGGCTTGCGTGCCAAAAGCGGGGGGAGCGCAGGGGCAGAGGTCGTGCATGGGCGTGCCATACCCATAATGCTATGTGTGTGACCCCCTGCTTTTGGTGCACTTTTTTCGCCTTCCCCAGGCTCCAGAGGCTTTCTAGGAGCCTGGGGAGGGTGAAAACAGCCTCCCCCACCGCCTCCAGAGGATTCAGGAGCTTCCCTGAAAAACCACCTCAAAAGAAGGCCTAAATCAGCTGACCAGCACACACATGTGCGCTAGTGCTGACAGGGCAACGCCTCACGTGCCCCAAGAAATTGTTCCACGTGCCACAGGTTCGCCATCACTGTTCTAGCCTGATTCATTAACTACTACACCAAGCTGGCTCTCTAAAATAAACTACCATATTTTTCAGAGTATAAGATACACCTTTTTCCCTCAAAAAAAAAAGGGTGAAAATTTGGGTGCTTCTTATACACTGAATACAGCATTTTGGTGGTCTGAAACCCCGCCCCCTTTGCAAAATGGCCGTGCATACCCTTTAGGAGGCTTCCTGAGTGCTCCTGGGGGCTGGGGAGGGCAAAAATAAGTGAAAAACAGATTGGTTTCTTTGCTCGTTTTTGCCCCACCAGCCCCCAGGAGCATTCTATAAGCTGCCTAAAGGCTATGCCTGGTGCCCCCCCCCTTTTTTTGACAAGAACGGGTCCATTTTCACTTTATAATTTGTAACTGCCTATGTTCATGATTGTTGATTTTATTATGAAATCTGTCTGTTTTAATTCATCCTTTCAGTTATCACTGCTAATATTTGCTAACATGTCAAAATTCTAAAATAAATAATCGCTCATCCTTTCCATAAATATATGTGCAATTGTACTATTATTTTGGTGGTGAGGTAGAAGCTTCGGTTTGTAGCTACAAAGCTGATTTTCAATTGATAAGCAACTCATGTTATTAGTTATCAGAACATGTAGCTCTGATTTCTTTGCAATGTTTCAATATTGATAAAGTTTTCTGCTCTTATTTTTATTAGTTTTTCCAGTTCAGTTTTCTGAAAAAAGAAAAAGAGAACTTAGATCATGCATGGTATCTATTCATCTTTTCTCTTAGCTGTGTAATGATAGCAACTCTCACTAAGTTCCTACTTCTGATACTTAAATAAACCTTTAAAATTATTTTAATTTTTCTAGCAATTTACTCTCAATTATTTTTCTGCATTATTATCAACTTTAATTTGTTTTTCTAGTTTGTACTTCTTATTTGACTTATTTAAGCAACTGTTCCATAATTTGGGGAAAGCTTTTTACCTTTTATGGCTTCCTTAATCTACTTATTAACAAAACTGGCATCTTCTTAGGCTTCTTGGGGCTTTTCCCAATCTCCGCTATACACTTTTGCTCTGTTTTTGTTCTCAAAAGATTTTAAATAGCTTCTAAGAATTTTGAAGAATTTTGAACTTTCTGCTCTTCTATTTCAGCTTATATTTTAATGTTATTTTTGAAAAGATTCATTGTTTTGATGTCATCGTTTTCTGTAATTTGTTATCTTTGCTTGAGTCATGCTTCTGTATGTGTCTGCAAATTTTCAGTGTTGAAAGAATCAACTGCTTTCTAGATAAATGTGCGGAATCCTTCTATTCTAAGGATAGATAGTCTGGTATTCTATGTTGAACTATAGAACCATTATATATGGTGGTAATGCCTTATGGAATATCAGTTCAAAGGATCTGTAAAGCATTAGGCTATTTATATTGCATCCCCACTCTTGAGAATCTTTCCTATTTTAATTTCTTATCAAGAATTTTGCTTGAGACAAGATTTAAGAGTAAAGCCTATGGTAATACTATTATATTTCTTTGGAAGCCATAATGCATGCTGTATATTGCTTTTTCTCCATTGCAAAAGATTTTGTACGCAGAATTTATTGCTATAGAGGAAAACAGTATCTAATTTAAATACCGTCTTTTCTAATAGTGTTAAAGCTATTATGAAAATGTAGCAGTTGAAAAAAATAATGACTTTTCCTCCAGAAACTTGAATTTACTTGAGCAAAATAAATCTCCACACATGATACCTGAGTAATGCTGTCTTGTCCTGACCTATTGCAATGCTCTCTACATGGGACTATACTTGAAGTCCATTTAGAAACTTCAACTGATGCAAAGTGTAGTGAGAGAAGTCTTTGGGTCTACTAGGATGGCCTACATTACACTTCTGCTTAATGAACTTCACTGGCTACCTGGCTACCTGAAGGCAGTCCAAAATGTTGAGTATGAACTATAAAGCTCTTAATGGCAGTAGTCCAGGCTACCTCATGAACTGTCTCATCCTGCTAGGACAAGCCTGCTGCACTCATGCCAGCAGAGAACCTATTTCAGATTCCATTGGTCAAAGAAAACCCTATTTTGTGGTTCTCACCAGCTTTGGTTATCATCTATCATCATCACATTTTCCTACCCTTTTATGTAACAAGGAAAAAAGCCCATTTTTATGGTATAATAAATTGCTCTATGATCTGGTTTTAACTGTTCAAGTGTGGTGATTACAAAAATGTTGATCTGGTACTTTACTGTATCTTGATTAGTTGCTTATATTGAAGGATGATTATAATTTATTAGATTTATTGTATATTATTTCTCCTTATGATTTCCTATCTAATTAATGATAATTTTATCTATTTATCTAATACTTTATTAAGGTCATTTAAATCAATAATTAATAAAGACATATAATTTAGCTGTAATAACTATGTCCTGTTAAATTATTTAAACAATGAATTTTTCAAATATTGAAAACAGAGTGAAGGCTTATCTGAGCATAGCAGCTAGTGGTGTATATTCTTATGTAGGTATAAAACTATAAGTGTTCTATAGCTTTGGGTCACTATTAAATATATATTCAAATGAGGCTTCTATTGCTGTTTAGTGATTTGAATTTGGAAGGGAAACATAGAGGGATGTGTTAGTCACAACTGTTGGCAGTTTTTTAAAGAACTTATCTTGGCAGATCACATAATGGATTTAAGGAGATGCTAACAGAAGTGATGTTTTTGTTTGTGTGTTTTCTGAATATCTTTTTGTCTTCCTTCTTCAGATCTGGATAATAAGTTACAGACCTTAACATTTAGATCTAAAATATTTTAGTATACATGACTTAATAATTTAAAATAATTTAAAAAGTAGAAAAAAATTTACTGAGTCAAACTCATAAGCTTTATACAGTTTATTATATCAGAAAAATTCTATATCTTTTTCCTCCTATCTGTCTCCCTTAACTGCAAAGAAAGCAACACAGTACCTCACAAACTAGTTGGTGCTTGCAAGAGGAAGTTTAATTTACTTTCAACATTCCGGTTTAATTCTTGTTAACCATCTTTTAACTCACAGAACATTCTTCTAAGTAAAACTTATATTTCAATAACATTCTTTGTAGTGCAACTTTCAATTCTGCCTCTGAGGGTGATCAAAGCCTTCCAGAGCTCATGTAGGTGTTTGATGCATACTTAAGAATCCTTTATTTTCATGGAATGGCATTTCCCAGCACAGTAACACCATTGTTTTGCACTATGAACAGAAAGAAACAACATAAAATTTTATGTTCATCCTTTTTCTTCTATTCTATATGACTGGACATAAAGTGAATCAATATTCACGTCAACTGGCTTGCTGTGGTTTGAATAATTTTCAAAATATATAGTAAAAATGGGTAAATGTTAAAGATTAATAGTGTTAAAAAAAGGGAAGAAGCCAATAATGCCCCCAGTATCACTTTTTTGTTTGTTTCACTACTGTTAACTTAGGGTTATCTTTTGAAGATGATTAAAACTATATTTAATATAACACACACACCCTTATTGACCTCTTCCTTTTTTAAACTACTGTATTTTTCAGTGTATAAGATGCACCAAAGTATAAGACACACCAAGATTTTGAAGAGGCAATTTTTTTAAAAAAGTTGGTAGGTAGTTAGGTAGAGGGAGAAATACAGTAGGTAGGTAGGTAGATGGAGAGAGAGAGAGAGAGAGAGACAGAGAGAAACAGTAGGTAGGTAGGTAGGTAGGTAGGTACTGTGTTTCCGCAAAAATAAAACAGGGCCTTGTTTTCTTTTGACTCCCCTGAAATAAGCGTTTGGCTTTATTTTCAGGGAGGTGTTATTATTTTTGAGGTGCAGGAGGCAGTGGGCATGGTCACCTCATGGTTGCTGCTATGTTACAATATTTTGAGGAAGGGCTTATTTTTGCGCATGTGCTCAAAAGCCTGAATGGGCTTATTATCCAGGGAGGTCTTATTTTCAGGGAAACGGGATAGGTAGAGCGATAGAGCCCTCCCCAGTCCCCAGGAGCTGTCTGAAAGCCTCCATCAGGCTATTCACATCCATTTTAGTGAAGGGGGCAAGGCTTCGGGAAGCAAAAAAATGTTGTATTCGATGTATAAGATGCATCCAGATTTTCAGCCTCTTTTTAGAGGAAAAAAGGTACGTCTTATACTCCGAAAAATACAATATATAGTTCTGAATGATTGATATATCTGAGTTTCTATGAGAATGTGTTATAAATTGTAAGCTCTGAAAGTGGGTATGAAAGAATAGCATACAAGTGGAGTACTTCGAATTATGAGGTAAGATGTTAACATAAAAAATAGCTATTTCTATGAACATAGATTTCTTAGGGCACTTATATTGTCTAACTATATGTTAGTTGCCAATTGTCCAAATTTTGATTATGTGACCATGGGGATACTACAGTGGTCATATGTTTCATAAGTCAATATTTTCAGTTCTTTTGTATCTTTGGTCACTAAACAAATGGTTGTGCATCAAGGACTACTGTATAATTCTATAAACAATTATATGATATTTTCTATTTATGCAATGCATTTATAATAGTGCATAGAAAACTTATCTGTGATCCAGATGATGCCTCTATAATATCAAGATTTCATTAAATTATTCTTCTATATTCCTGGGAAATGATCTGAGATAATTCAACAAAGGATATAAATTTCCTGGTATCATCTACTGGGATAATCAATTGTTATTTAGAATGGCTAATTTAGATTTTCAGAGAGAATGATATGCTATGGGGACAAACTGTTGACTAAAATGTTACTAGTGTTTCCCCCAAAATAGCAGTTGCCATGGACTTTTGGCCAAGAGTGTAGGGTATCAGTTTTACACAGATCCTGTGTAAGAAGGATGCATGTTGTTAAGAGCTCCATGTGATAGTATTTATAGAACTTGTCTCACATGTCTTTCCATGAATAAAACAGCTGTGAAAAGCTTCAGTTAGCTTTCAGTAACAACAGATAAATTATGCAATAATACAAGAATGCTGCAGTGTTCAATACTGCTAATTATATGAATTAATATTCATATTTTTGCTGTATTTGTAATTCTGGCCAACACTATACAAGCACATTTGCATGCAATCCAAAACTAAGATTTTGGAGAAACCTGGTTTAACATAAATAAGAACATAGGCTGTTTGTGTTGACTTGGTTACTCTTGCTTCTATGGTTGACTAAGAGAAAATGAAAAACTTACGCTATCTGAACCCAGGCTCTTGCATTGTTGCATTTTTGCTACTGATACACAAGTGTGTGTGCCTGCTCCATTCCATGTACAAATGGAATTGTGCATGCACGCTTACCCATCACTTGTGTGGAACTATTCCTCCCCTCCCCCCTTCCCTTGGGCTGCAGTGCTGGAAAGATTGGGAAACTCTGTTCTGGAATACTCTATCTTCTGTACCTGTAGCCCTGACCCGCGCCCGGATGGAGGACCTAGTGGCTGCATGGAATAGTGCGGCCACTGGGGCCTTGGACCGGGTTGCGCCTTTGCGGCCTCTCTTGCGGCAGCGAACCACCCTGGCTCCCTGGTTCTCAGAGGAGCTGAGGGTGATGAAGCGCCACAAGAGACGCCTAGAGAGGAGATGGAGATCCACACGCTCTGAATCTGACCGAACACAGGTAAGATCCCATTTGAGGACTTACATTATGGCAATAAGATTGGCCAAACGTCGGTATTGCACCACTCTTATCGCGTCCGCAGATAACTGCCCTGCCGCAGATAACTGCCCTGTTTGGGCGCGGGGAGCCCCTCTACAGGGCAGAGCAGAGGAATTAGGAGAGTATCTGCAGGACAAAATCGCTCAGATTCGGAGCGAGTTGGTCTCCACCGAAAGTGGTCCGGAGGAGGCGTTTGAAACGGGTCTTGAGATACCATTCTGGGAGGAATTTGACTCTGTTACTTCCAATGATATGGACAGGTTGCGTAGGAGACTGAGGGCCACCGCATGTTTATTGGACCCGTGTCCCTCCTGACTTGTACTGGCATCCTGGGAGGTTTCACGAGGCTGACTCCAGGAAATAGTGAATGCTTCTTTGAGTGAGGAGTTCTTGCCTACCGTCTTGAAAGAGGCGGTGGTGAGGCCTCTCCTCAAGAAGTCTTCCCTGGACCCAGCATTGTTAGTAAATTACCGTCCGGTCTCCAACATTCACTTTTTGGTGAAGGTTGTAGAGAGTGTGGTGGCACAACAGTTTCCACGTCATCTGGAGGAAATTGATTATCTGGACCCGCGCCAGTCCGGCTTTCGGCCCGGTCACAGCACCGAGATGGCATTGGTCGCGTTGGTGGATGATCTTTGGGGGGCCAGAGGTGGGGGTTGTTCCTCCATCCTGGTCCTATTAGACCTCTCAGCGGCTTTTGCTACCATCAACCATGGTATCCTATTGCATTGACTGGAGGGGTAGGGGGTGAGGGGCACCATTTTACCGGTGGTTCTCCTCCTACCTCTCCGGTTGGTCGCAATTTGTATTGGCAGGGGGGCGGAGGTCGACCTCGAGGCCTCTCACTTGTGGGGTGCCTCAGGGGTCGGTCCTCTCGCCTCTCTTGTTCAATACATATATGAAGCCGCTGGGCGAGATCATACGTGGGCTTGGGGTAGATTACCATCTGTACGCGGATGACACCCAGCTGTATATCTCTACCCCAAACCACCCCAACGATGCCGTCGAAGTGATGTCCCGGTGTCTGGAAGCCGTGCGGATCTGGATGGGAAGGAACAGACTCAAGCTCAACCCGTCCAAGACTGAGTGGCTGTGGCTACCGGCGCCCCGGTTCAACCAGTTGACGCCATCACTGGCCATAGGGGGCAAGCATCTAGCCCCCGTGGAGCGGGCACGCAACTTAGGCGTCCTCCTGGATTCTCGGCTGTCAATAGAAGATCATGTGACAGCCGTGGCCAGGGGGGCATTCTACCAGGTTCGCCTGGTGCGCCAGTTGCATCCCCTATTGGACCGGGATGCCCTTCGCACGGTCACTCATGCGCTTGTGACGTCTCGTCTGGACTACTGCAATGCTCTCTACATGGGGCTCCCCTTGAGATGCACACGGAGGCTACAGCTGGTCCAGAACACGGCCGCGCGGGCAGTTATGGGAGTTACTAGATTACTCCCATGTAATACCACTCCTGCGTGAGCTGCACTGGCTGCCTGTGGCCTTTCGGGTGCGTTTCAAGGTGTTGATTATCATCTTTAAAGCGCTCCATGGCACAGGACCTAGTTATTTGCGGGATCGTATCCTGCCCCATACATCCCTTCGGCCGATTCGCTCACACAGAGAGGGACTTTTCCGGGTGCCGCCAACCAGGCAATGCCAGCGGGCGACGCCCAGGGGAAGGGCCTTCTCTGTGATGGGCCCGACCCTCTGGAACAACCTACCCCCGGATATTAGAACGACCACGGACCTCTGCACCTTCCGCCAAAAAGTAAAAACTTATTTGTTCCATCAGGCTGGTTTGGCCTAATTAACGCTTCTTGCCCCAGTCTGTTTTTGCAAATTGTCTATTTGGTTTTAATGGGTTACAATTTTAATGTTCTTAAATTCTAGTACAGGGTAATTTAATTCGTTTTTAACTTTGTATGTTTTGTGTGTTTTTAGATGGTTTTTAATTTTCCTGTACACCGCCCCAAGTCCCTTCGGGGAGAAGGGGCGGTTTATAAATGTAATAAATTATTATTATTATTATTATTATTCTGAAATCCAGACATTTTGTCAGGTTGTCAGGTTTGGGGGAAATGCCTTATTCCTTTGTTCTCCCAATTTTGCCAATTATACCTATTATACTGGATTCAGGGAAGCAACCCAGAGGGATGAAATAAGGCATAATATTCAATTTGTAAATAAATTAAAATGATCTTGTTCTATATTCCTTTATTGTACAGGTAATCCTCAACTTCTCAGGTGCACAGCTCTGAGTGTCCATGCATGGGTTAACTCAGCTCCGCTGCCCATTGGACTGAATTAATTTACTGAAGTCACGCCTTCCTTTCCCATGATCCTTCTCTTTCTTAATTCAGTCCAAGCCCTTAGGATCACTCTCTATTGAGCTTAGCTAACTTTAATTAAAATAGCTTAGAGCTTTAGTTTTTCTTTTAGTTTTTTACTTGAAGTTCTTCCTTTTTTCGTCGGAGCGTCGCAGAGCCTTCAGGAGCTTTCGCCTTGCCCGGGGAAGCCAGAACACTCACCCGAGCGGCGCGCTTCTCATTCCTCCTGCGGGGGGGGGGGGGAGTGGAGCCTCCGGAGCGACTTCCCAACGTCGCCTCCTCCCCAGTCTTCACCGGCGGGGCCATCCGAACCTCCGGTGGCCCGCCTGGCACTCGGGAGCCTCGCCTTCGTCTCCAGCTGGCTGCAGCTCCAAGAGAAGCTGGGAAGCTCCGCGCCCGCCCCACGTGTAGCTGACTGGGAGTGGCCATCTTGGATCGTCTGGAGGGCCAATCAGGGAGCTGCATCCTCCCTCCAGCGCCATTTCCAGCCGTGCTTTGCCGCCCAAGCCGCATTTAGCACCGGAGCGAGCAGAGAAGCAGCAGCTTTGAGGGCAAGCACAGGAAAGTCCTTTTCAAGCCTCGGCCACAGCCAGCTTTGGAATTCCAGCACCCGGCTCCTTCCTTCCAGCGCGCTCTGCAGCTACAGATCATCAACAGGTCGTATCCCTTCGCGCCCTTCCGCCCGCTCCCTCCCAATCGCCCCCGGGTCTATTCAGCAGCCCCATGAGGAGGGAAATTTCACAGAGGTGCCTGAGCAGGGGCTAGCCACCTGGGAAGACAGGCCCCTCCCAAGAAAGGCAGGCAGGGCAGGCAGGGATGCCATCAGGGACATTAGCAGGGGTCCCTATGCTAGGAGGGATGAGGCAGCTCAGGACAGAGCAGAGGCCAGGAGCCATAGGGCCCTGGACCGCCAGTTTGATAGAGTCCAAAGACAAATTAGTGCCATAGCGCAGGTCCACAGGGAAGCCTCTCCCGAGCCCCCTGAGGGGAGGAGCATGGCCCAGCCAAGGGCCAACCCTTCCTATGAGAGGGAATTCCGGGATTTATCCCTGGATCATTTTTCCCTGGTTTTCCAGTCTCCATCCCTCTCCATGGGGGGTGGGACTGATCTATTCAACTGCGATATGGAGGTGGATGAGGGGATAGCCAACCCTATCCAACCTGTAATACAGGAACCTTCTGCATCGACTTCAGAAGGGGTGGGGGGTCACCCCATAGAGGAACAAGGTCCATCTCTCTCTGCTGAGATGAGACAGGTGATCAATGCAGCCATTTCCCAAGGCATTGCACAGGGGCTCAAGGATCGTGCAGAGGCGCAACCCCAGGGCCCCAGAAGTAGGCCACGCTATGCCAGGGCCTCCTCACCCCACCCTTCGGTGATTAGCGCCGAATCCATCACTGAGGCAGATGACCTGGCAGAACCTGAGCTCTCTGAGGATGAGGGTGTATCCGTGGACAAGCCCGCCTTTTCGGGTCTGTTCCAGCTGTCTTACTTTAAGTCCATTCTTCTCAAGGCAAAGACTATAACGCGCATGACGGTCACTCCTTCTACTTCTCAGGCGACCTCAGTTCCCCAGGCTCCTACAGACCCTGAGGACCCCAGTGGGGGGCCTCTTTGAGGAGTCAGTCACTCCCCAGGAACTAATCCCTGCTCCCAAGCTGTTTAAGGACGTTGTTCAGCGCCAGTGGGTGCAACCCGCTTCGTGGGCCGCCCCTGGTACTAATGACAAGAAACTCTATTCCGTAGATCCCAGCATGGAGGAGCTACTTAAGCTTCCGGAGGTCAATCCTCCGGTCGCTGCTCTGACATCTAACTCAGTTCTCCCACCAGACTTGCTGGAGGGTCTTAAGGCAGAGAACAAAAGGACCGAGCGTGCATGTCATAAGACACATCAGGCTGAGGCCTGGGCCATTAAGGCTTCTACCTCGGCTCCGTTCTTCAGCAGGGCCTCCATTGCCTGGTTGCGCCAACTTCTCAAACGCCTTCCCCAGGGAGATGCCAGACTCTGTCACGATGTCAATAAGATCATGCTGGCAGTAGAATACACAGCGGACGCTTCGCTTAAAGCAGCGAAATTCGCTTCCCGGGCCATGGCAGCTAATATTACTTCGCGCCGCCTCTTGTGGTTGCATCATTGGAATACTGACATGCGCTCCAAGTGGAAGCTAGCGTCTACACCCTTCAAGGGACAAAAGCTGTTTGGGGAGGCCCTAGATTCAGTCCTCGTAGATAATAAAGACAAAAAGGAAGTCTTGCCCTTTGTGTCTCGTAAGACTGATAGAAGGCCTTCGTCCTTTCGTAAACAGAATTACAGGGCATCGGAGACTCAGTCCTCCGCCACTCCGTCCACGTCCTTCCAACGTAACTATCCCCAGGGTAACGACCGTCCCCAGGGTAGACAGCCCTTCCGGGACAGGAACTGTTACCAGCCCTACGCTAGGCGGCCCTTTCGTGGGGGTCAGGTCAACAAGCCTTTCCACTGCAATAAGTGACCATCACCCCTCCCCCCCATAGGGGGCCGCCTCCAGCTGTTTGCCAATGGCTGGGAGGCGACCACGTCAGATGCGTGGGTCTTGCAAACATTTTGTCTCGGCCTCACCTTAGAGTTCGTTTCGCCCCCTCCCCATCGTTTTATCCGGTGCCCCACCCCCAGGTGTCCCAACAACAGGAATCTCATGGAGGCGGAGATCCGCCACCCATTAGACATCAGGGCCATAGAGGTAGTTCCCCAAGGCCAGGAGAGGGGGGGCTATTACCCGATCCTCTTCTTGGTCCCCAAGAGCACAGGAGGAGTCAGGGCCATCTTGGATTTGAAGGCGCTCAACTACCACATTGCCTACAAAAAGTTCAAGATGCAGTCCCTCCAGTCCATCCTAGGTTGCCTCCGGCCGGGGGACATAATGACGTATATCGACCTGAAGGAGGCCTACCTCCATGTTCCCATTCGGCTGGCGCACCGCAGATTTCTCCAGTTTTGTTTTGCCGGACAGTACTACCAGTATCGAGCCCTTCCCTTCGGGCTCTCCTCCGCCCCTGAGGGTGTTCACCAAGATACTGGCCGCGGTGGCAGCAGACCTCAGGAGACGCCCCATCCGGCTTCAAATTTACCTGGATGACATTCTGTTACAATCATCGTTGCGACAGCAGCCCTACGGGACCTACGCACGACCATACCCTGCAGGACCACTGGTTAACCATCAACACTGACAAGAGCCATCTGACTCCTGCGACGGAGGTGTTACATCTAGGAGCGGTGATCAACACGTCCACGTGCCTTGTCTCCCTGTCACCGGATCGCATTGGCAGCCTCAGGTCCATGATCCGACTGGTGCAGTCCTCCCCAAACGTTCCGGTGGTCCTCCTGTCCCAGCTCCTGGGCAAGATGATATCTTGTCTGTCCATCGTTCCCTGGACGAGGCTGCATGCAAGGGAGTTACAGTGGTTCCTCCTTCCATCCCAGAGAGCCAACACAAGCAACTCCAGAGCCAGGGTCCAGCTGCCTCCAAAGGTCCGTCGCTCTCTGCGGTGGTGGCTCTCTCCAGCACTGGAGAAGGGCTCCCTCTTCCAGGAACCCGATCGGCTGGTCCTCACCACAGACGCAAGTCTCTTCGGGTGGGGAGCGCACCTCAACGAATACATGGTGCAGGGCAGGTGGTCTCCTCAGGACCTGAAGCACAACATCAACTGGCTAGAGTTGAGGGCGGTTCATCTCGCCTTGCGTCAGCTACGGTCGGCAGTGCAGGGCCAACACCTCATCGTCCGGACGGACAATGTGGCAACGAAGGAACACATCAACCGCCAGGGTGGCACCAGATCCACAGCACTGATGACAGAAGCCGATGCTCTGGGCAGATGGGCCGAACGTCACCTGAGCTCCATTCGGGCCGAGCACATCTCCGGAGTGGACAAGGTTTGGGCGGATTGGCTGAGCAGGGCCACCCTAGATTCATCGGAGTGGCAGCTCCACACGGACCTGTTCCACCAGATCTGCCACAGGTTCGGTCTTCCTCTCCTCGACGTATTTGCCTCCCCGGGGAACGCCCAGCTTCCACGCTTCTTCACCTGGTACCAGTCGCCGCAGGCGGAGGGAATGGATGCACTCACCTCTCCGTGGCCGACCGGCTTCTTGTATGCATTTCCACCGGTGCCCCTACTTCCACGGGTCATCCGGAAGATCCTGAAGGAAGAGGCGGAGGTCATACTAGTGGCTCCATATTGGCCACGTCGGACCTGGTTCGCGGACCTCTCCAGCCTCTCCATCAATCCACCTTGGAGGATCCCGCCAGCCTCGGTCTCTCTCTGCCAGGGGGCTGTCCAGCACCCCGAGCCCCAGTGGCTCAATCTAACCACCTGGCACTTGAAAGGGATCTGCTAACTCGGGCCCGCTTCTCGAACTCAGTCATCCGCACCATTCAGGTGGCCCGCCGACCCTCCACCACCAGGATCTACGGAGCGACCTTGAAAGCCTTCTCAATTTGGTGCTCCCATCGTCAGCGCCGCTCTCCGTCTCACTACCGCACATTTTGGACTTCCTTCAGGAGGGCTTCGAGAAGGGCCTTGCCCCGGCCACCCTCCGCCGCCAAATCGCAGCCCTGGCCACTGTCCTGTCAGCCAGCTACCTTCAGCCACTCAGTCGCCATCCCAGTGTGCGGTCCTTCCTCAAGGGAGCAGCCAACTTCCGTCCACAGGTCATCCACCGCTACCCCACGTGGGACTTGACTATGGTTCTCAGGGGCCTCTCGGAACTCCCATTCGAACCATTACGCTTGACCTCCATCTGACTCCTGTCGTTTAAAGCCGCCTTCTTGGTCGCAATTACCTCAGCACGACGGGTGTTGGAGCTGGCAGCGCTCTCGGTCAGGGAGGACCTCTGCCGCTTCCACAGTGACAGAGTGGTACTCTGCCTCGACCCGTCGTTTGTGCCAAAGGTCAATTCCCTGTTCAACAGAGCACAAGAAATCGTTCTCCCAAACTTCTGCCCCAAGCCCTCCCATCCCAGGGAACGTCGGTGGTACACCTTAGACGTCCGTCGAGTGCTCAAACACTACATCAAGCGCACGTCTTCTTTTCGGCGATCGGAGACCCTGTTCCTCTCGTTCCAACCAGCGACCATGGGTCGTGGGGTCTCTTCGTCCACCATCACCCGCTGGCTCAAGGCTTGCATCTCCCTCGCCTACGAACATCAGGGCCGGACCAAGCCTCCGGGGCTCACGGCCCACTCGACCAGGAGTGCGGCTACCACAGCGGCCTGGGCCACCCAGGCCCCCATCGAGGAGATATGCAGAGCAGCCACCTGGGCGTCACCTTCCCTCTTTGTTCGCCATTACAAGCTGGACAAATACGCTTCCGCTGACGCTGCCTTCGGCCGTTGGGTCTTGCAAAGCGTAGTTGCTCAAGTCGATATGTCACGCTGAGCCCATTCGGGCACCCCTCCTAATGACATTTTGCTTGGGCATGTCCCTTGCATGGACACTCAGAGCTGTGCACCTGAGAATGACCATTGTCTTACCTGAAGGGTCCTTCTAGGTGCACAGCGATGAGTGTCCATTCCCTCCCTAATATCTCCAGTTGCTTGTCAGATGTATTCACAGGGGATGGATCGCATGGCGAACACACTCGAGAGGGCAGAACTTCATTAAGAAAGTGAAGGCGTGACTTCAGTAAATTAATTCAGTCCACTGGGCAGCGGAGCTGAATTAACCCATGCATGGACACTCATCGCTGTGCACCTAGAAGGACCCTTCATGTAAGACAATGATCATTACAACCATCCAAATGGTTCATTCAAAACTATGACCGTGCTGAATGAAGCGATTTAACAATCTGTGCAAAGTTGTAGCCTATGCAATGCCTCTGCAGCCATGTGATCACAATTTGGTTGCTGGGTGATTACCTGCTCTTACAACTGACTACCAAGATGTGGCAACAACCCCCATCTTTCTGTATTTCTTCTTATCCAGCCTACTGGTCACATGGATCAACTTCCTGCTTGGCTAGATCCCCAAGACCTTGGGCTTTCTTCCTGCCCTGCTGGATCCCACACATTTAGGCCTCTTCCTACTTTGCTCCCCTTACTACTTTCAAAAATTGCCTTTCCAAAAGAGAATCAGCTGCATCAAATGACCTTTTTTGTAAGGAAGCCTCCCCATGCCATCCTGGAAACAAACACCAATTTGGAAATGGCCCAGTTCTTACTATCTGATAATTGTGCCTGGTTTCAAAATAGTGCCTGCTTCTGGGATGGCACAAGGTGGTTTCTTTATAGGAAAATTGTGAGATGCATCAGTTAATTCTCTTTTGGAAAGGCCATTTCCAATGATAACCTTTCTGAACGAGCACCCAGCCAATACAGCACATGGCTTCATTCCATTTTGGAAGTGGTCACCATTCTTGTGATGTCTCAGAAAGGCACACTTTGGAAAATCCTGTCTTTCTGAGTGCAAATGGCCTTTGCCTTCAGAAAGGCACAAAATGGTTTCTGCAGGAGGGCCACATATTATATTTGTTTGCACTCTTTTGAAAAATTTATCTTTGGAAGATATGTGGAACAAGGCATAGTAGGGTGAACAGGAGGCTCAAGGGTGTGAGACTCAGCAGGATGTGAAGCTGTGCAAGAGGTGCATCAGTGTTATGAAAAGCCCAGTGCTATGCCACAGCCTGGGCCATGCTTCCAGGGCCTTTCCATCATCTTGAGTTCCTCTGATTAATGACCTATAAAGTTGCTTAATGACTGCAACAGGGTGAGCCAAGAAATCATGTGGGCATATTGCTCACTGACCACAACAACCAGATTTTTGGGCTTAATTGTGATTATAAAGACTACTTTGTAATTCTTTGTTTTTATTACAGTTGTGTGTGTTTTCCTCCCTGTCTCTTGGACCTCTGGAATGCAGGCTGTTCCTCCTGGGAATCCAGTCTATATTCAACCACAATTATAAGTTCAGGATAGCTTTAAAAATGTGACCTATTACCTCTGTTCTCCTAGAAAAAATGTATTTTGCCCTACCTTCTGCTTTTCTGTATTTATGGGAAATTCTAAAGATTTAATTATACTTAATTTGCCATGAGAGAGAGGATGTGGCAACCACTTCTTTGTAGTGCTCACTATATTTTAAGGTTTGCCTCTTGAGATAACCTAAAATTACAATCAGTAGCATCATATATAGAGCCTTGATTTGTTGCTTCATTTTCAAGCAAGTCATAGAATCATAGGAGTGGAAAAGGATGTTCTATAATTTACTTTTTTTTAAAAATCTTTGATTCAGTCTTGACTCCTAGCGACTGTCTGGACAAGTCCCTGTAGTTTTTTTGGCAATGTTTTTCTAAAGTAGTTTGCCTTTATAGAATCCTAAACCTGGAAAGGAATGTGGAAGTCTTTCTAGTTTAACTCCCTAATATTTCCACCAGTAGTCTGACCTCCTCTGTCTGAAACACCATGCTGCAATGCCTTTCACTCCCCCTTCTCCTTTAGCTGCTAACACCACCACATAAACTAATAAATTAATTCTAGCATTGGTAATTAGGTATTGACAAATTCTCTGGATAACATCCTTTGTTCATTACATATATTTTAATGATGTATTTTGGAAAGTTTGAACTTTAATCTCTTCATATAAGAGATCAGCTACCTTTGTATGTTTAATTTTATGTAGTAATATGAATAAATTTCAACAAGAATAAATTTGTGGCTCTGTTATACATTGTACTAAATTCTACTTAAGCAAATGAATCATTGCTGGTTTTGTCTTCAAGTGATTTTCCCCATGTTTATGACTATTTTGAAATCTACAGTATTTTGCCTGTAATATTGGGCCATGCCCAATTTGGAAGAGAATACAAATTTTGTAAAAGACGTAAATGGTGTTGGGGTAATTCATAAACAGATAGACCTTGCTTAACAACTGTCCAACTTAGAAATAATTCAAATTTACGATGTTCTGAAAAGGTAACTTTGTGACCAGTCCTTGCATTTATAACCATTGCAGTGTTCCACAGTCATGTGATTATCATTCGGGTGCTTCACAACTGCCTGTCATTTGCAGCTGTCACAATAATCTATGGTCATTTGATTGTCAATTGTGCTTTTATAGCTGACTTCCAATAAGAAGAACCAATGCTTTTGAAAACTTAAGCTTTATTCTGGAATTCTCATTTCTCTGGTTTGCTAATTGTATTCAACTGCTTAAAATGCATACTTTTTAGTAAAAGCTTTGTCTCAAATTTCTGGTTTATCTTACTCTTATCTTATATTGATGTCATATTTTCTTCAAGGGAGTTAGGAGTAATATACATGGTTATTCCTCTCTCATTTCATCCTATCACATTGGTTAAGTTGATCAAATGCAACTATGATACTCATTCAACTGCAAGCTCCATGACCAAAGGAACATTGGCTTTAAAAATGCCAAAAAAGTCAGGATAGAATGAATCTCAGGTAATAAGATTCTAACTTTTAATTGTAACACTATCTCCTATAAGAAGAAACAATATGCTTGGTTCACTGTGTTGGTGTAGAGATCAAGTAAATGGTCATTACCCATTACCTAGGCGAAGTAGGATGAAACATTATTTTAGTTCTAGTTAATAAAATAATATTTGGAAGCAGCTCAAGCAAATGCCTCCCAGATTCAATAAGGTAAAAGAAGAGAGGGCACAGCATAAACAGAGATTTATAACATTTTGTTATTATAGCTTGCTTAAACAAAGTATAATTGTAGTCTTTCTGCCAAGTTGATGTTATGATCTTTTTTTACAGGTATTTCTCGAGTTATCACAGTTTAATTAGCAACCGTTCAAAATTATGATTCCTCCAAAACCAATACTTATGACCCAGTTCCGAAGTTATCTATGTTGCAGCACAACAGTGGTCGTTCGCCCTTATGGCTGACTGCACAGATGCTACAACATGACCCCTGCCTATTTCGCTCCCATCCTGCCCTGTCTCCACAGCCAATGCAGAGCTTGTTTCCTTTGGCTCATCAGGATCAACTGCAAGCTCCAAATAGATTGACTGCTGTCACTGCCTCCATGTTCCAATCTCTGAAGCTGGTAATTAAAACCAGGCAGCAAGCAGGAGACGGAGACAGCAGCACCCAAGCTGGGCCCCAACAGGACTTCAGGACACTGGTCTCATGGCAGAAAAGCTGAAGTCTTTTATTCAGATGCTAGTGCTTCCTTCGTTTTCTTACAGCTTCACCAGTATTTGCCATGTAGGTCAGCCTCTTCTGGAACTCTGGAGGTCTTTGAAAAGTAAACAAACCCTGGGAAATGGATAGGGCAAAGCAGACCAGGGTCTGTGGAGACCTGGTGGGATCCGGAGGGGGGGGTGGAGAAGTAATTATGGTGATCCCAAGAGATTGTAAATGAGCATGGGATATCTCAGTGGGTGGGTAGGTGGGGAGAGTTCTTGGATGGTCAAAAGCAAGTGGCCTGTTCCAGCACTAGGCCTCTAATGAGGCCTGAGATATCTCGTATGCACTTAATAGCTTTGATTAGCAAATGTATTGGGTAAAGCAGGGATTAGCAAATGTATTGGGTAAATCAATGAATCCTCAGGTTATTAATGTAATTGACAGGTTCTATTACATTCATACCTCGAGTATTACCTGTACAAAGTGGATCTGACAGTTGGTGCTAAAATAGCTAGTAATCTTTCATCACACTTATTTGCTTTGTTATTTTTAGGAAAAGTCCCACTCTTTGAATTTCTCCTCCCCCCTCCCTGCCACCCTTCTATATTGGACAGCAGGAAGGGAGATAGTAAGATGGTCCTAGTAGTTGACAGGTTGTGTCTGATTTACTGCTTGAGTGTTGAAATAATTCATGCTAATTAATGTAAGTAATGAAATAATATGCTGATACTGTAACTCTGAATTTTCTGAGTATCAACTTGTTCACTATGAGCTGTTTCCTGTTACCTTGCGACAATGTTGGATACATTCTAAAATGTATTTCTTCTAAACTGTTTTTCTCAGCTCTTTTGGTATGGCATTAAAATATAGTACCTTCTTTCATGATTATTGTTTTAATCTATTTTTTCTGAAGTGTACTATTCTCAAACATGATAGGTTATTTAAAATAAAATTGTGTTTTATGACACTTCTTGTTTTTAAATTGTTTCTAGAGCATAGTACAGTGATGGCGAACCTTTTTTGCCTCGGGTGCCTAAAGCACACACGCTCACGCTATTGTGCATGCTCGTGTGCCCACCCCTATAATTTAATGCCTCCCATGCTGTGCCCCCTGAGAATACATGTGTGACACTCCCTGCTGTCCAGTGCATGTACACATGGCTTTTTTGAAGCCTGGGGAGGGGAAAAATGGCCTCCCCCAGAGGTCAGAAACACCCCGTTTTCTGACTTCCGGTGGGCCTGATAGGTCGAAAGAAGCTTTCAAGGAGCCTGGGGAGTGGGGAAAAAGGCCCAACACACAAACCAGAGGTTCAGGAATGGACTTCCAGGTTGCCCGTTGGGCCATTTTTCTCCCTCTGAAGGCTTCAGGAGGGGGGAAAAATGGCTGAAAATTAAGCTGGCTCATGTGCGCTGGAGCTGACAGGGCAACGCCTCACGTGCCTTCAGAAATGGCTTGGCATGCCACCTGTGGCACCCGTGCCATAGGTTCGCCATCATGGGCATAGTATATCTGTTGAAGATACCAATTTTCCAGGGTGGGTTTGCAGGATGATCCAGAATGGTATAGTCACGTCCTATTGGCCTCTGGACTGGATTGAAGCTGAAGCCATGCCTCTGAGCTCCTCCATTCGGACTCCAGTTTCAATCCAGTCCCGACCTGAGAAGGACTTAAAAATTTGGACTCCTGATCTAACTTTTACCATCCTGGACCCTCCTTGACCCAGTTCTGCTCCCTGAAGGCTGAAGATCTTCCTGCACCTCACATAAGTCCCCAGCGGTGTCTGTGACTTCTCCAGCTGCCTGGGGAGAAAGATAAGAGACCTTGGATGCTCCGGAGGCTTGGGTGGCTATTTTCAGGCCAGAAACCACGTGGAGAGGGAGATCACGTGGAAGAGCTCAGATTGTACTGCGGAGGCTTTAGGGGCTAAAGGGCTTTGGGTTCCCAGCCCGGCAGCCCATGGTGTCCCTGCAAACACTGCGGAAGCCAGGGAGTGCAGAGAAGAGTGCGAAACCAACTTTCAAATGCTGCGAAGCTGCAGAAGGGGCTGGGAGAGCCACGCAGAAGCCATTTAGTCTCGTGGATTCAGCAGCAGTCCCAGAGCGCACCAATCTCAGCATCTCCACATCAGGGCTTGCTGCATGGGGGAGCTAAGACATCCCCCTTGAGCTGCTTGCTGTGCTGAGGTGTGAGGCAACCGTCGGAAGCATGAGGGCCATGAGTACTGCGCACATGGTAATGATGGCGGAGGAGGTTGGGAGGTCTCCTTCCCCACTCATGTCCCCTGGGGAGGGGACCTCTTCCCAGCAATGGCCTACTGCCTCCTCCAGGAGGCCTAAGGCCTTTGCTGCCTCTCATCCTTCCCGCGCTACCGAGAGGGACGAGCAACGAAGGTACAGGGCCCTGACTTGGACCTTCTCCAGGGCTGAGAAGATGTGAGCCCTACAGGACAACCTTAGTCCTTCCCCCCTCAGGTCCAGGTCCACATCACTTGTGGAAGGGAATTCGAGGGGGAATGCCCCTCCTGGGTCCTCAGATTCCCTGAGAGAGTTTTTTAGGGAGGATTCGCCTGCCCCTTTTCTCCCTATGGAGGATCAGGGTAACCCCCAACCTGATTCAGCTTTCTAGGAGCCCCAGTTTGGGGTGAGAACCTCAGCGAGGCCTAGCCCAGCCTCTCGGCCATTGCTGAGCCAACATTCAAGGGGAGGGAGGCTGATTGGGATGCCTTGGAGGTAAATTACCTTCCCATGGGTCTCCAGAACCTTATTGAGAGGGCTATTGCTTTTGGGGTTGCTGCAGGCCTGCAGAGGCCGGCTCCACGCCCTCCTCCCAAGGACAGGGCCCCAGCTCCCAGGGCTGATTCACTGCCTACAAGGGCCCCAGTCCAGCCAGTCAGCTGCCCTGTGTCACCCTCCCTGACCAGTGAGGGGTCAATCATGGGAGACAAGATTCAGAGGGATCTGGATCTCTCTGAAGATGAGGAGGACTCGGATCTGGATCCCCCCGCCTTCAGGGGCTTGTTCCCTTCAAATTTATTCTGTTCCCTCCTGCGCAAGGGGCGTGCTATGACACAGCTGGGAGAGGTGAACCAGCCAAGGAGGGGACCCTCTAAACAAACCGCAAGGCCTGGTCTTCTTGGAGCCCAAAACTGTGATGGAGGAGATCCCTGCTCCTCATCTATTCTTGGAGGTGGTAAGAAAACAATGGGAACACCCAGGGGCCTTCCCAAACCCAGGCAGTAACGACAGAAGGTTCTATAATATCGAACCAGATTTCTCTCAAGTATTGCAGATGCCTTCTGTGGATCCGCCGGTGGTGGCCTTGGCTTCTCCATCATCCCTAGTATCCAAGAACGTGGCAGACAACTTGAAGGCCCAAGATAGGAAGGCGGAGATGAGACTCAGAAAGACCTTCCAGTCGGCATCTTGGGCCATTAAGACAGCAGCATCTGCTTCATTCTTCAACCGCACAGCGATCACTTGGATGGAGCAGTTCCAGGCGTGCATCCCACCGGAAGACTTTTGGCTCCATCAGCACTTGAACAAGTTATTAGCTGTTGCTCAATTCTCAGCTGACGCAACCCTAAATGCTATGAAGTTTGCTTACAGGGCCATGTATCCATCGTATCTCGTCTCCTGTGGCTCCGAGGCTGGCAGGCGGATAACAAGACAAAGTGGCAGCTAGCCACAGCACCATATTCCGGGGTCTCCCTGTTTGGGACTCCCCTCAATCCCATTCTAATCGAGGATAAGAACAAGAAGAAGGTTCTGCCCACCTTGGCAAGGAAGGTGGATCAGAAGGCCACTCCATACTACTGCAGGTATGTATACCGACCACAGGAACAGGAGACACACCAGAGCAAGTACCAACCTGCCAGGTCTGATAGGCTAACCAACAGGGGCTTCATTAGGGATAGATCATGCTTCCAGCCCCAGAGTAACCCGCCCTTTCAGGGGGGAGGTGGTCGCCCTTAAGGCCAGGGCAAATAGGTTGTATCCGACCCCACCCGTTGGTGGTCGCCTGGCACTGTTTTCAGACACCTGGGCAAAGATTACCACCAATGCATGGGTACTCAGTACAATGACGCACGGCCTTCGTCTGGAATTCCTCTCCCTCCCTCTGAACACCTTTCGCATTTCCCCCCCTGCCAAGCACTTGGAGAAGCGCCGGCAGATGGGGCAGGCCATACAACACCTGCTGATATCGCAGTGATAGAGCCAGTCCCTAGGGATCAGGCAGAAAGAGGGTTCTATTCAAACCTTTTCCTAGTGCCTAAGTCTTCGGGAGAGTGGGGGGTGAAGAGCAATTTCAAATTTAAAGCTCCTAAACCAATTCCTGGTTTACAGGCGTTTCAAGATGGCTTCCCTCAAGTCCATCTTGTCAGGGATTTGGGATGGCAATTTTATGGCCTCCATTGACCTCACAGAGGCCTACTTGTACATTCCCATATTCCCTAAACATAGGCATTTCCTCCATGTCTCATACCTGAGAGTACATTATCAATACAGTGCCTTACCGTTTGGGTTAGCTTCCCAGGACTTTCACCAAGGTGCTTGCTATGGTAGCTGCCCACCTGAGGGAAGTGCCCATTAGACTAAACTGCTGCCTGGATGACATCATCGTCCAGGGGGCCTCGCCCTCCCAGACAAGAACAGACCTCCAACAGGTCAGACACACTCCAGGGATTGGGGTTCTTGATTAACTTCAAAAAGAGTACCCTTAACCCAGACACTAGAATTCTTCATCTAGGAGCTATTATTGACTCCTGTTCGGGTAGAGTTTTTCTGTCTCTGGATCACAGATCGAGTTTGCTGAAGTTAATTAAGCAGATTCGAAAGGATCATTGTGTTCCCATAGCCCTCCTCTCCAGCTTGCTGGGGAAGTTCATCTCCTGCATCGAGGTGGTACCATGGGTACCGCTTCACACGAGGACGCTTCATTGGAGACTGCTCCTGTACCAGAGGTCTGACTCCAGCAATTTGACACTCAAGGTATACCAGCTACGCCACAGGTACTGTTGTCACTCAAATGTGGATGTCCCTGGCCTTACTCAGGATGCGAACTCAGAGAACAGGAGCACCACATCCTGACAATGGATGCCAGTCTGTTTGGCTAGGGGGGGGGCACCCTGAACTCCCAACTAGCACAGGGCAGATCGTCATGGAGCGATCTGCAGCACAACATAAATTGGCTGGTGCTTCGGGCAATCCACCTCGCTCTACGATGGTTTCAGACCATGGTCGAAGGTCACCATGTCCTAGTATTAACAGACAATGTGGCAGCAAAGGCACACATAAATCGACGGGGGGCATGCACGGTCCAGGGCACTGCATGCGGAGGCAATGTCCCTGGAAATCTGGGTGGAGAAACATCTACACGCCATCGGTGCAGAACACATCACTGGCGTCGACAACCACCAAGCGGACTGGCTGAGTCAGGAGACGATGGACAATGAGGAGTGGAGCCTCTCCAGGGAGCTGTTCCAGCGATCTGCCAGAGATTTGGATGATTGGTTGTGGACCTGTTCGCCACTCCATCCAACGCACAGGTTCTGTGATTCTTCTCTCAGCTCGGGGAATGGAGGGGGTCAATGCCCTACGCACAAGATGGCCAGATGGGCTGCTTTATGCCTTTCCCCCCTTCCTCTCTTTCCCGGGGTCATCCAGAAGGTGGTCAGGGAGCAGGCAGAGGTCATTCTAGTGGGGCCGCACTGGCCCAGGAGAGCATGGTTCGCAGATCTCATGAGCCTATTGGAAGATCCCCAGGGGGGAATTGGTGTTGCTACAAGGGAAATTCCATCACCCAGATCCATAGTGGTTTCAACTAGCCATGTGAAGATTGAGCGGGAGCGCCTGAGGGGTGCCCACCTGTCCCAGAGGGTAATCAGGACCATTGAGGCCTCCCGCAGACCATCAACCAATAGGATATACAACTCCACTTGAGCGACCTTTGTAGCTTGGTGTCAGTCTGCCCACATGGAGCTGGCCAGGGCCTCGGTGTCACAGGTCCTGGACTTCATCCAAGACAGCTTGGATAAGCGATTGTCTCTTGCCACGGTTAAGAGGCAGTTGGCAGCACTTGCCATAGTGATCTAGAGTGAGGGCCAAATTCCACTACACCATCTTCCCTTAATGAGGAGGTTTCTTCTACGTCCCCCGCTGGCCCATAGATTCCCCACATGGGATCTCCCTACGGTGCTGCAGGCCCTTATAGGTGAGCCATTCGAGCACCTCAGCAGGAAGCGTCTCATGTGTAAGGTTGTGTTTCTGGTGGCTGTTAACTCGACCAGAAGTGTCCCTGAGCTGGGAGCCCTCTCTTCCAGGGATGATCTGTGCATCTTTCACAGTAACAGAGTTGTGCTTCGCCTTGATCCGAAGTTCCTGCCCAAATTTAACTCAGTCTTTCACTGTTCATAGGAGTGAAAATTACCGGACTTCTGTCTGGCTTCAACCAGGCCGCAGGAACACTAGTGACAGTGCTTAGATGTGAGGCGGACCCTACGGATCTATCTGAGGTGGAAAGCTGAATTCCGGAGATCAGAAGCCCTGTTTGTATCATTCCAACCTTCTTCCCTAGGGAAGAGAGTCTCCCCCTCTACCATCAGCCGCTGGATTTGGCTGGCTATCGCCCTTGCCTATGAGGCTCAGAACCTACCGGTGCCAGCCGGCATCACAACACATTCTACAAGGAGCACAGCCACGTCCACGGCCTGGGCCACCCAGCTGTCCTTAGGGGATATCTGCAAGGTAGCGATGTGGGCCTCCCGGTCACCATTTATCCAACACCACAGATTGGATGCCTTTGTGTCCACGGATGCAGCATTTGGTCGTCGTGTCTTGCAGCAAGTTCTGTCCGGTAGTTACTACTCACCTTATGGGACGGAAACTCTGGTATGTCCCATCCTGGATCATCCTGCAAACTCACTATGGAAAATAATAGTTGGTCTTACCTGAACTGTGATTTTAAGAGTTGTTTGCAGGATGGTCCAGTTCCCACCCTAGATAGTTAGACAGCATGTAGGGTGGAATGAGTTCCCTTGTGACTTGTTTTCAGGATCTCGGGAGTGCACGGTGCATTGAAACTGGAGTCCGAATGGAGGAGCTCAGAGGCATAGCTTCAGCTTCAATCCAATCCAGAGGCCAATAGGATGTGACTATGCCATCCTGGACCATCCTGCAAACAACTTAAAATCACAATTCAGGTAAGACCAACTGTTATTTTGAACTGCTACTTATCTGGATTTTAAATCCTACTTTACTTTGTAAAGTTAAAGGTTCCCCTTGCACATATGTGCTAGTCGTTCCCAATTCTAGGGGAGTTGCTAATCTCCATTTCAAACCTGAAGAGCCAGCGCTGTCCAAAGGCATCTCTATGGTCATGTGACCAGCATGACTAAACACTGAAGGCACACGGAACACTGTTACCGTCCCACCAAAAGTGGTCCCTATTTTCCTACTTGCATTTTTACATGCTTTTGAACTGTAGGTTGGCAGAAACTGGGACAAATAATGGGAGCTCACTCCGTTACACGGCAATAGGGATTCAAACTGCCGAACTGCTGACCTTTCTGATTGACAAGCTCAGCATCTTAGCCACTGAGCCACTGGATCCCTAGTTTAGTTTGTATCTTAGTTATAAAACATTTTAAGCAGTATTATTGGTAGATGTACAGTATGTCAATCATATATTTTCCCATGTCACAGCCTAATGATAAATTTTTGAAATATGTCCATTCTTTGTTTGCATTTTGATATAAGCGTTTGTTTTTGTTTTCCCTTTACATGCAGTAATTTAAAAGATTAAGCCAACTCTTTATCTGTTCTCTGTGGGAACATTTTGTATCTTTCTATAATACAGCTATTAGAGGACTAAATGGATTCATGTGACTAGAGGTTGTCTTGATTGGGTTAGAATTAAATACATCCTTTCAAGCCAAACAATCCCTCTCTCCCCCCCTCCCAGTTATATAGTCTTTTGTGCTTGTTGACTCAATCACTGGATTTAATGATTAGATGGATGAATTGAGACTTGTGGGAATTTAAATCAGAACTAAGCTTTCCCACTCTTAAAGTGGGAAAGAGGATGTCTTGATTATAGGGTTTAATGGTGGTAAAGGAAAGCTTATAGAATTGTTTCTGATTACTGGCAGGCTCATATCAAAAATTTTAAGTGTGTAATCCAATCCAAAATCTGCAGTGGTATACTCATAAGTTAACAACCTTTTTGACAATTAAAATAATATTTATTTATAATATTTATAATTCACATAATATTTATAACACTAATGTAGGGCTACTAGCAGCATTGCTGTATAAAAACAGAATATTGATGTAAATCTTGCTAGGTGGCAGCGTTTAACTCAACTTGAATGATTTTTAAAGGCTAAGCAGAGTCAGTTTTTGTGCTGAGATAAGAGACTTCGAAAAAATAACAGGCTAGATTGTATTTTGTTTAAAAAAATGCAGAGGCAGAAATTTTCAAAAGAAAAATGATTGCTCAGGCATGGGATATACAAGAGTTTGGGACTCATTTAGTTTTTGAACTACAGGTTCTACACCACTGTTAGATACCTAAGCTCCAGGATTAACAAAATAGAAAGTTAGGGTTACTATAGAGATTTGTAAAAATTAAAATATTCACTTATTTAAAAAAGAAAACTATTTAAAGGTGGAGGGAGGTGCAGAAAAAAGTGATGTCTAGGGCTGTGATGGCAAACTATGGCATGTGTGCTGGAACTGGCATGCAGAGCCATCGCTTGTTACTCTTTCGGGTTCTGGTGTTATGGCCAGCTGGTCTTCATGTGCAACAGAAACCGGAAGAGCAACCACCCGGTGGGCATGTGCGCACTGGGAAGATGATCTTCTGGTTTCCGGTGCACACATGTGCACCAGCCAGCTGGTCTTCCTATTCGCATGCGTGCCTGAAATCTGAAGACTAAGCTGCCAGTGTGCATACACATGTCAGACACTGGACGATCATCTTCCCGTCATGGGCATCGGGTGGCTCCTCTTCTTGTCTCTGGCACATGCACGTGCATGCATGTGTGTGCTCCCATTTTGACATTTGGTGCCAAAAAGATTCGCCAACACTGGTCTAGGTTGAACAGAATAGTTTAAACAGAGGTCTAAAACATGCTACATTGGCGCTTCCTTGTGATTACCAGAGAAGTTCCATATTTTAAATAATTGCCACTTATAAACTGTAATATCTTTTCAACAATTGTCTAGATCTGCATTTGGAATGTGTTAATTATTTGTTGACTATTTCTTGTGCTAGCAAGATGATCCTGAACTATAGCTAGTGTGTTGAATCTGGCTACATAGCTAATATATTGTTAATATATATTTGATATGTTAGATAGGTAACGTTTGTTCAGGAGCTAGGGTAGCACCAACTGTGGTGTATTTTGAATGAATTATTTGTATGGCTGACTGACCCAGTCAGCATGATTAATAACTGCACTTTCTGGATTATGCACAAAGATAATTACATAAAATGCTCTTCTGCAATCTGTAAACATAGTATCACAGTGATATGCTATCACTATCTAGGAAATATCATATTTGGTATACTAAAATGAAGCTACTATTAAATGTTCCTGCAAAAGTCAGTTGTAATTCTAATGAGAGTAATGAAAAGTGAGTTTGCGCATGCGCGAATAATGGCATCCTTTCCTTGAACGCGGCAGGCCATAGGGGTCTTACGGCCCGGGGGGGACGTTTCCAGCCCTCCATGCATCTCGGAGGGCGCTCGCCGCCACCTCCGGAGCGCTTTGTTCGCGGTGGCGGCAACCGGCAAGGCAAGGCGAGGGAGCAGCGACAAGACGGCCGGAGCGGCCCTTGTGCGGCCCGGTCCCGGCTGGAGAGGAGGTAGGCCGGGCGGCCGGGGCGAAGAACATCAGGCCAGTCGGGAGTTCGGGCGAGGCGAGGGGAGCAGCAACAAGACGCCCGGAGCAGCCCTGGCGCGGCCCAGTCCCAGCTGGAGAAGAGGTAGGCCGGGCGGCTGGGGCGAAGATGGGAGGGCCGAGCTGAGGCCGTGAAAGACGGGAGGACCGAGCCGAGGCCGCGGAACATCAGGCCGAACACCTGGGCGAACATCAGGCCGCATGGGAGTTCGGAGCAGCCCGGGCAGCCCTGGCGTAGCCCTGACGTGGCTGAGGAGAGGAGGTAGGCCGGGTGTCCAGGGCAAAATCGGACCAGGTCGAGCCGGGTGAGGAGCGATCATCAGGCCGCGCGGGGGTGTCAGCTTCCCACGCGGCCCCCTACCCGGCCCGCGTGGCTCCTACCCTGACCCAACCCGACCCAGTGCTGGAACTGGAATGGTGGATGAGCTGGGTGGGGAAGGGTCGGAAGAAGAAGCTCAAACGGGACTGCGGACTGGAGATGCGGGAAGAGGTCTGTGGAGGGCCGAATGGAGAGGCGGACGTATGGAGGAACGGTTGTCCTAGCCGATTTGAGAGCTAAGGCTGAAAAGAGCCCGACACGGCATTACAGCTAGCCATGTGGCTCGCACTCGGTCCAACGGGGGGGAAGAAAATTTGTGATACAGCCTATTGACAGAGACAGTGACTTTGCGGAGACTTATTAGACCACACCTCCGTTTGGATAGTCTAATATACACAGAACTAAGTTGATCCACCTGCTACTAACCCCCCCCCCCCGGATAGAATGCTCCAATCCACCCGAACTACTCGTTGCTTTTACATTTTGTACTTGTCCCTTTAATTGTCCCTTTTACCATCTATTTGTATTATAGGCTTTTATGCTCTCTGTTTAATTGTAGACTTGCAGTGTATCATCTTTGGAGATCCTCCTTTTAACGCCAATGCCGTTCTATATGTTTTTATCTTATTCAAGGACAGTTGTCCTCTGCCTGCGAGTGTCACCACTCTCGCAGGTATGGCCCCCATGTCTAACTGGGGCCCACCTCGAGGATGGATTGGTTGATCCAGAGAGGTGGGCAAGTCGCAAGCTCAGGGGGTTCCTTTCTAAATTTTTAATTCGGCTTTTAGGGGGTTCCAGGGTGGAGGGTGGGACCAGTCAGTTGGGTGGGGGACAAGCGCTAGAGCTGGCCGGTGGAAGTAGGAAAACGGAGGAGGTGAGGTCGTTCCTATGGAGGGATTTCCTATCAGATCGGTCTTGGGGAGGGGCAGGGGCGGTGGGAGATGGGATAGGTTGGAGGATTGTGGTTGCTGGCTTCAGGCGGTCACGCGCCCCAACCCCCCTAGCTCCCTTCGCAGGCTAGGTGGTCAAGGACCACAGAGCCAGGGCCCTAGGCTGATGTTATGCAACGCCAGGCCCGTGGTTCACAAAGCCCCCCTCATCAATGACCTTGTGTCAGAGGGGGACCCGGACCTGGTGGGTATAACGGAAACCTGGTTGTGCCACGAGGGAGGATTACCCCTCGTAGAAATGTGCCCACCGGGTTACCGAGCCTTTCATCAGCCTAGGGCCCTAGGTAGGGGTGGGGGGTGGCGATTATGGTTAGGGAAGGTCTTGAGCCAAAGGAGACCACGATCCCTCAGACGACCGAGTGTGAGTCCCTCTTTGTGAAATGGGGCCTAGGGAGGCAGTTGGGCGTGTTAGTTGTATACCTGGCTCCCCGCTATGTAACAACAGCCCTGCCCGAGCTCCTGGAGGTGATAGCCGAGGCGGCGGTTGAGACCCCCAGACTGTTGGTCATGGGGGATTTTAACCTGCCGCAGTAGGCGAAGCCTCCGGTGTAGCTCGGGAGTTCATGGCCTCCATGACGGCCATGGACCTGACCCAGGTACTTTCAGGCCCCACTCATGAGGAAGGACACACCCTGGACTTAATCTTCGTCTCAGGACAGTGGAGGAGTGATCTGGGAATAGGGGATTTAGTCATCTCACCCTTGTCTTTGACAGATCACGCTCTCCTTCGGCTGGACTTTCCAATCGCTACACCTCACTGCGGGGAGGTGGAGCCGAACATTCCCAGATGGTTCCGCCCCAGGCTGCTGATGGACCCAAAAAGGATCCAGAGGGAGCTTGGGCCAATAATAATAATAATAATAATAATAATAATAATAATTTAATTTTATAACCCACGCTCTCTCCCCTAGGGGACTCGAGGCGGGGCACAGGCAATTAAAATACAAGAACAAAATACAAAATACAAACTACAAAATTAAAAGTAAATTAAATTATTCCTGCGCTAAAACCCATATGCTAAACTAAAAATTACCCCTAAAACCCCCTAACCTAAAAAGAGACTACCCAAGGCCGGCCAGGCGAAAAAAGTGTGTCTTTAATTTTAAGCGGAAGGAGCGGAGGTCCGTGGTTGTCCTAATATCGGGGGGAAGGTCGTTCCAGAGGGCTGGGCCCGCCACAGAGAAGGCCCTTCCCCTGGGCGTCGCCCGCTGACAAAGTCTAGTGGACGGCACCCGGAGCAGTCCCTCTCTGTGGGAGCGTATCGGCCGTGAGGATGTATGAGGCAGGATCCGATCCCGCAGATAGCTAGGTCCCGAGCCATGGAGCGCTTTAAAGATGATAATTAACACCTTGAAGCGCACCCGGAAGACGACAGGTAGCCAGTGCAGCTCGCGCAAGAGCGGTGTTACGTGGGCAAACCTAGAGGTGCCCATAATTGCTTGCGCGGCTGCGTTCTGGACCAACTGAAGCCTCCGGGTGCACCTCAAGGGGAGCCCCATGTAGAGAGAGTTGCAATAATCCAGTCGGGATGTCACGAGAGCATGAGTGACTGTGCGAAGGGCGTCCCGATCCAATAGGGGGCGCAACTGGCGTACCAGGCGGACCTGGTAAAACGCCCTCCTGGCCACGGCTGTCACTTGATCTTCCATGGACAGCCGGGTATCCAGGAGGACACCCAAGTTGCGCGCCCCATCCACAGGGGCAGGATGTTCGCCCCCTATGGCCAGAGATGGAATCATCTGGTTGAATCGGGCAGCCGGAAACCACAGCCACTCGGTCTTGGTCGGGTTGAGCCTGAGTCCGTTACTCCCCATCCAGATCCGCACGGCTTCCAGGCACTGGCACATCACCGCTACGGCATCGTTGGGGTGGTTTGGGGTAGATATGTACAGCTGGGTGTCATCAGCGTACAGATGGTACTCTACCCCAAAACCACGGATGATCTCACCCAGCGGCTTCATATATGCATTAAACAGGAGAGGCGAGAGGACCGACCCCTGAGGCACCCCACATGTGAGGGGTCTCGAGGTCGACCTCTGCCCTCCTGCCAACACAAATTGCGATCGGCCAGAGAGGTAGGAGGAGAACCACCGTAACACGGTGCCTCCCACCCCCAACCCCCCCAGCCGATGCAATAGGATACCATGGTCGATGGTATCGAAGCCGCCGAGAGGTCTAATAGGACCAGGATGGAGGAACAACCCCCATCTCTGGCCCTCCACAGATCATCGACCAACGCGACCAATGCCGTCTCGGTGCTATGCCCGGGCCGAAAGCCGGACTGGCGCGGGTCTAGATAATCAACTTCCTCCAGGTGACGGGGAAACTGTTGTGCCACCACACTCTCAACAACCTTCGCCAAAAAGGGAAGGTTGGAGACTGGACGGTAGTTGTTTAAAAGAGCTGGATCCAAAGAGGGCTTCTTAAGGAGGGGCCTCACCATAGCCTCTTTTAGGGAAGCAGGCAAGGAACCCTCACTCAAGGATGCATTGATAACCTCTTGGAGCCAGCCTCGTGTCACCTCCCAGGATGCCAGTACAAGCCAGGAGGGACACGGGTCCAATAAACATGTGGTGGCTCACAGTCGCCCACGTAACCTGTCCATATCCTCGGAAGCAACGGAGTCAAACTCCTCCCAAACAAGATCCGCCTCGCGGCATTCCACTGGACCAGCAATGGGGGCTAACTCATTCTGTATCTGAGCGGTTTTCTCCTGCAGATAAGACACAAATTCCTCTGCTCTACCCTGTAACGGGGCTTCCCGCACCCTCTGTTGAAGGAGGGAGCGGGTCACCCTAAACAGGGCGGCAGGGCGGTTATCTGCGGATGCTATGAGAGTGGCGCAATGATGGCGTTTGGCCACTCTCAGCGCCACAATGTAAGTCCGTAAATGGGCTCTTACCTGTGTCCGGTCAGATTCAGAGCGGGAAGCCCTCCATCTTCTCTCTAGGCATCTCTTGTGGCGTTTCATCACCCTTAGCTCCTTGGTAAACCAAGGGGCCAGGGTGGCTCGGCGCCACACGAGAGGCCGCAAGGGCGCGACCCGATCCAAGGCTCCCGTGGTCGCAATATTCCATGCGGCCACGAGGTCCTCCATCAGGGCGCGGGTCAGGGGTACAGGAAGTGGCCCAAGCGCCGCCTGGAACCCGTCTGGGTCCATCAGGCGCCTGGGGCGGAACCAGATTGGTGATTCAGGTTCCGCCTCCCCGCGGAGGGGAGCAGCGGTCGGAAAGTCGAGCTGGAGAAGTGAGTGGTCTGACCATGACAAGGGCGTGATGACTATATCCCCTATACCCAGATCACTCGCCCATTGGCCAGAGACGAAGATGAGATCCGGTGTGTTTCCACCCTCGTGGGTGGGGCCTTGAATTACTTGGGTCAGGTCCATGGCCGTCATGGAAGCCATGAACTCCCGAGCTACCTCGGATGATACGCCAACCGTTGGCAAGTTGAAGTCCCCCATGACTAAAGGTCTGGGGGTCTCAATTGCCACCGTAGCGATCACCTCTAGGAGTTCGGGCAGGGCTGCTGCTGCATAGCGAGGAGCCAGGTATACAACCAGCAAGCCCAACTGCCTCCCTAGGCCCCACTTCACGCAGAGGGACTCACAACCAGTGGTCTGTGGCACAATGGTTTCTCTCGGCTCAAGACTTTCTTTCACAATGACCGCTACCCCACCGCCCCTACCCAGGGCCCGGGGCTGATGAAAAGCGCGGTAACCTGGTGGGCAGATTTCAACGAGGGGAAGTCCTCCCTCGAGGCCCAACCAGGTCTCCGCAATCCCAACCAGGTCCGGCCCCCCCTCTGACACAAGGTCATTAATGAGGGGGGCTTTGTTGACAACGGACCTGGCATTGCAAAACATCAGCCGTAGGCCCTGGCTCTGTACTCCCTGACCACTTAGCCTGCGGGGGTTGTGGCACTTGACCGTTTGAAGCCAACGTGCCTCAAACCGGGAGGATGGAACTTGTCTCCCCTCGGACCTGCCTCTCCCCACGACCCTCTGGATCGGTCGGCCCTCCATCGGAACGACTCGCGTTTCCCCCCTCCTGTCGGAACCTTCCGCCTCCCTCCGCCGCCTGCTAATCCGGCCCTTACTTTCACTAATACCCCCTGTCTCTACCTGTCTAAACCCACCCCCCTCCCTGGTACCCCCTAAAAGCACCAATAATTTAGATACTAAAAACCCCCTAAGGCCGCGCTTCGCCCATCTCTCCGGATTAATGAATCCCTCATCAAGATGGGCCCTCGATAGAGCAGAGGGCCAAGCCTGTGAGAGCGGGGACTCTCGTAAAAACAAAAGATTTGCTCTGGAGTACATTGCGTTGTAATAAATAATTAAAACTAATCATCAATATAAAACAATGTAAGAATAATTTCATTAGTGTGTCATGGGTTAAATAGGATCTTAAAAACGTCATTAGCCATAATTTAAATTCATCAGAGATCTAATAAAGTGAATAAGTGCTATAGTAAGGAAGTTCACAATGTCAATACCTGTGGCCTTGCCCCTCGACTCGACTGAGGACCTAGTGGCCGCATGGTTTAGTGTGGCCACGGGGGCCTTGGACCGAGTCGCGCCCTTGTGGCCTCTCATGCGGCGCCGAATCACCCAGGCTCCTTGGTTCACCGAGGAGCTGAGGGAGATGAAACGCCTCAAGAGATGCCTAGAGAGCAGATGGAGATCTTCTCGCTCCGAAGCCGACCGAACACGAGTGAGAACCCATATTAGGACTTACTTAGTGGCGATAAGAGTGGCCAAACGTGAATATTGTGCCATGCTTATTGCATCCGCAGATAACCGCCCTGTCGCCCTGTTTGGGGTGACCCGCTCCCTCCTTCACCAGAGGCCACGGGAAGCCCCTCTACAGGGTCGAGCAGAGGAATTTGGTATATATCTGCAGGAGAAAATCACTCGGATTCGGAACGAGTTGCCATCCATTGAGAGTGGTCCGGTCAGATTGTCCGAGACTGCTCTTGAGTCACCATCTTGGGAGGAGTTTGACTTTGTCACTACCGAGGATATGGACAGGTTGTCAAGGAGACTTAAGGCCACCACATGTTTATTGGACCCGTGTCCCTCCTGGCTTGTACTGGCATCCTGGGAGGTGACAAGAGGCTGGCTCCAGGATATTGTGAATGCTTCTCTGAATGAGTGGTACTTGCCTTCCATCTTGAAAGAGGCGGTGGTGAGGCCCCTCCTCAAGAAGCCTTCCCTGGACCCAGTATTGTTGGATAATTACCGTCCGGTCTCCAACCTTCACTTTTTAGCGAAGGTTGTAGAGAGTGTGGTGTCCCACCAGTTTCCGCAACACCTGGAGGAAATTGATTATCTAGACCCGCGCCAGTCTGGCTTCTGACCCGGTCACAGCACCGAGACGGCATTGGCCTCGTTGGTGGATGATCTCTGGAGGGCGCAGGATAGGGGATGTTCCTCTATCCTAGTCCTATTAGACCTCTCAGCGGCTTTTGATACCATCGACCATGGTATCCTATTGCACCGACTGGGGGGTTTGGGGCTGGGAGGCACCGTAGTGCGGTGGTTCTCGTCCTACTGCTCTGGTCGGTCGCAATGTGTGTTGGCAGGGGGGCAGAGGTCGGCCTCGAGACCCCTCTTATATGAGGTTCCTCAGGGGTCGGTCCTCTCGCCCCTCCTGTTCAACACCTATATGAAGCTGCTGGGTGAGATCATCCATGGTTTTGCGGTGGGATATCATCTGTACGCTGATGATACTCAGTTGTACATATCCACCCCAGACCACCCCAACGATGCCGCCGAGGTGTTGTCCCGGTGTTTGGAGGCTGTACGGATCTGGATGGGTAGTAACAAACTCAAGCTCAACCCGTCCAAGACTGAGTGGCTGTGGTTCCTGGCACTCCGGTTCAGCCAGGTAATTCCAACTCTGGCCATTGGGGGCGAAACACCTGCCCCCGTGGAAAGGGCACGCAATTTGGGTGTCCTCCTGGATTCCCGGCTGTCCATGGAGGACCATGTGACGGCCGTGGCCAGGGGGGCGTTTTACCAGGTACGCCTGATGCGCCAATTGCGCCCCTTACTGGACCGGGCTGCTCTCCGCACAGTCACTCAGGCACTCGTGACATCCCGACTTGACTACTGGGGCTCTCTACATGGGGCTTCCCTTGAGGTGCACTCGAAGGCTACAGCTAGTCCAGAATGTGGCCGCGCAGGTGATTATGGGCGCCTCTAGGCACTCCCACATAACACCTCTCCTGCGCGAGCTGCACTGGCTGCCTGTGGCCTTTCGGGTGCGCTTCAAGGTTTTGACAACCATCTTCAAAGCGCTCCATGGCTCGGGGCCTAGTTATATGCGACACCGTCTTCTGCCCCATACATCCCTTCGACCAATCCGCTTCCACAGAGAGGGCCTTCTCAGGGTGCCATCGGCCAGGCAATGCCAGTTGGTGACACCCAGGGGAAGGGCCTTCTTTGTGGCGGGCCCTACCCTCTGGAACGACTTCCCCCCCCCGAACTGCGTACCATCTCAGACTCCGCCTCTTCTGCCAGCGTCTTAAAACGCACCTTTTCCAACAAGCCGGCCTAGCATAACCTACCGTTTTGACTGTTTTAGATAGATTTTAATTTGGGGGATTTTATACGATTTTAGCACAGGACATGGATATAATAGCTAATTAAAATTTTTATATTTTTGTTATATTTGTATTGTTTTTTAAACTTCCTATGCGCCGCCCTGGGTCCTCTTTTGGAGAAGGTGCGTGGTATAAATTTGAATAAAATAAAAAAATAAAATAAAACTGTGGCTCACCCCCAAATAATTTACCTATTTTTTTTCTAAGGGAATCAATTCTAGGTAGAACAGATATAAATCAATGTTCTCCTTGGTACTTCTTTCTGTACAAGTTCTCCTTGGTACTTCTTTCTTGTGGGTTTCAATATTCCTATGCTTAAATTAAAAAGTGTAACATATTATCATAAAAGGGAAAACAAATTTCCATGTCAACTGAATACATCTAGACTAAAACCAAAATGAACAAAAGACTTTTGTTTTTGTTTCTGCTTGTATCATAAAATGTGCTCTTACTTGGCAGTTGTGTGTATTGGGTTGTCATTTTAATTTGAATAAAGAAATGCTTCAGTTAAAATCATGTTATAACATGTAATATGCAGTAAATATGGACATGATTATAGTCAAACTACTGTATCCCCACAATATCCAATCTCTTAAATTTGCTGAATACTGCTCATGAAAGTTCTTAGTTAATGATAAACAGAAACAACATAGAAGATGTGTGTCATGCATCTAAAGTCATAACAAAATAATTACCTAATCATTTAATAGAATTTGATAATTTATAAAATTTCATATTCATTTTAGAACTACTTTCATTGGCTAAAATACTCAATTTAAAAAATCATTTATTGGGCTAGGTAAAAATTGCTTTGCATTGCTAGATTTCCAGCTTGTTTAGAAATTGAGGCAGTATTTAAGTGCGATGTATCTTTTTTTCCTAATTCAACTATTCTGATACCAATATTATACAATTAAAGTTTTCTGAAGTCTTTCCTGCCCCCCCCTTCCTCTGTGTGTGTGTGTGTTACAACTAACATAAAATTGGGATGAGTAATTCCAACTATTATAAAAATAACATGTGTGAAAAGGAGATTTTAAAATGTAGTTCAGAATTAAAAAAACATTTTCCCCTGTATTCATTCAAAGGAGGGACGCAGATTAACAGGAACTCCTTTAAATTAAATTAAATTAAATTAAATTGGTATAAGTACTGTAATCATGACGTTATACTGTGTTTTAAGTATCCGCCCTATTTAAAATATCCTGCTAAGAGGAGGCATATTTTTTACCTTGAGTATAAACCCTGGTTGATACTTAGGAGCCTTGTCTTCCTTTGCAGTTCTTCTGTGAATTTTACCAGGAGTTGCTCTGTAAGTTACAGGACATTTCACTTTGCTTGGGATCTCAGTTCCTGAGGTGTGACTGCTGAATATGATAAGAGTATCTATTTTAGACATTAGGAATATATTTGTGACTAGCAAGGCATAGTTCCTGAAAGAATTAACTTGGCATCTGTTTCAAACAGCTTAGAAGTACCAAGTGAGTTTATAAATTTATTTTTTTAATTTTTAACAAAATGAAGTCAAATTTTATAAAATGCATATATTTCTTTTTATTGAATTAGATTAAAAATGAGTTTTTTGCTTGATTCCAGTTTTATATTGGGGATAAAATATTTTTTTCTGACAAAAATGTTTTAGAGTTTTTCTTAATAAGGAAAAGAAATTAAAATAGTTGAATTCTGACAAATGTTAAGTTTCTTTTCTTGATATAGAAATGATTTTTTCCCCTGCTAAGTGCAGATGAGTTTATCTCATAAATTGTGTATGTGTGTGCATCTGTCACATTCAACTATACAGTGTGTGTATATATATTATCCTGAAGGTTGGCTTACAATTAAACAAACAATATGTTGATATATGCTGATAATGATAATACTTATTATAATCTTAGTTCTAAAAGATTGACAAAATTTATTTAGTAATATAATATTAAAAAAGACCTAGAAATTTATATAAAACATTCCTATAGACCAGACAAAAGCTGAGAACATTGAGGATTTAATTATCAACGGTAAAGTTACCTTATAACTTAGTTTGTTACTTTTATAAAAGTATCTAATTAGGAGTCAATAGTTAAAAGTTAGTCTGCATGATAGATTGGATGTTATTTCTGAGAATTTATGTTTATACCTGCTTCTATGTAACAGAAATGCTTTTAGTTGATACTTAAGGGCAATTATACAGAGATATAAATGGTTACTATAAAGTGAAAAATAAGACAAAATAAATTTATCGATTGGCAGGAGTTTCCCTAGATAATTTAGACTATCATTAATAATAAACCAGAATTCTCCATCATGGAATTTCTGCATGGGTATGATGGAACATATCTGTCTTTAAAAATCTTGCAAAGCACTTAGTTATTCATCTGGGTCCTGTAAACAAATTCCATAACTCAGCAGGATTTACCCTGAAATTCTGTCAAATAAAACTTAATAAACAATTAAGTTAAGTTAAACAAAACAATTGCAATTTGTTTATAGTTGTCAATTTTCTTTTGGATACAATATTTACTGACAATAAACTGTCTTTCCATGAATTCTGAACTTGGCTCTATAAATATCTTGCATGACTGAGCACTGTTACCTCTGATAGTATCTTTGTCTTGACTATGCCTTTTCAAGGGTTGAAAAGATAAAATCAGCTCTAGGTTTGCCTGAGTTAAAATTTTACATTTCCTGAATTTTTAAAATTTCTGATTTCTAAAAAACACATATCATTTAATAAAAAGGAACATTAAATTTGTCTGCTGTATTTTTCCTAAAACCACTGAGACCTGCTTAATGTCTTCTAGTCTTAAAATTATTTGTCTGAATGGTGCTTAAAATGTAGCATTTCGTTAAAAAGTCAAGTCTGCATCTGACACTTTATAATCCAAATACAGATAGCCCTTAATTTATGACCACAATTGAGCCCAAAATTTATGTTGTTAAGTGAGACATTTGTTAAATGAGTTGCCCCATTTTATGACCTTTCTAGCCAAAGTTAAGTGAATCATTGCAGTTGTTAAGTTAGTGACATGGTTGTTAATTAAATTGAATTGACTTTGCTTGTCAGAAAGACATAAAAGAGAAACACATGACCCCAGGACACTGCAACTGTCATAAATATGAACCAATTGCATCCAATTTTTGATTACATGGCGATAGGGATGCTGCAACAGTCTTAAGTGCAAAAAATAATCTTAAATCACTTTTTTCAGTGCTGTTCTAACTTTGAATAGTCACTAAACAAACTATTGTAAGTTGAGGACTACCTGTAGCAGGGGGGGGGGGTTTGAGGTATTGTTTGTGAAATTACATAATACCGTTAAACATGGAGAATTGATAAAAATATGGAGCCAGTATTCATGATAGGAAAATACTTCCTCCACCTCTCTTTAGTTTAAATCTGTAAAGGACTTTGTAAGGCTTTTTGTAATAGAAATAAAGACATTATTAATAGCTCTTCTTTAATATTTGTGCCTTAAAGGTGTTTAATTAAAATGTGTTTTTCATAAAGTTAAATTAAGACTTTGGTTAAGCACTATCTTAACCAGAGGAACTAGGTGGACAAAATGTACATTTTACAATAATACATAATTTTACATAAGTTCCAATAACATGGAAACAAACTTGAGAAAAAATGATTTTTTAATGCTTAATGAAACAATTTTTGTGAAATCACTGTAAGGCTTCCCAAAATATAAAAATACATAATGATGTAATATTTTACAGCATGATTTGCTTTGTTTAGGTATAAATTAAGTTTTGGATTGGCAAGACAAACTAAAAGAGAAATTGGTAAGTAACTGGGGAGGCATGATGCTTTTTTTTTGAGAATGTGGGAAATGGTGCTGTCTTAGAAGGATTGTGGACATGGGAGATGGAATTGGTAAAAAAAATTTTTTTTAAATGAAGTAGAGTTGCCAAAGATTACATTTAAAGAATACATTGTTTATGAGATTGAAGGCGTGCTATAAGAGGAAAGGGGGAAAGAGCAACCTTTGTAAGTTATCCTTAGATGTACCCTTCAGATTTTAAGGAAGGTAGGGTAGAAATTCTCTGCATTGATGATGTTACCTAATTAGCAAATAACCAAACTCGGAATGCACCAAGGACTCCAATGGTGGAGAGCAAATGCATTTTGTGTCATTTATTTTTATTATAATTGGTATTTCTTCTTTCTCCCTTCATCATGGGTGCTTACATATTTCTTATACTTGTCATATCTTCTTATCTCACATTTCATAGCATATTCTATGTTATAAAATGGAAACTTCAATGTTTATGGAATTTGTGTTGAAAATTTGTGCTTCTCTGGAAGGATAAAGGTCACTATGCCGGCTACTGTCTGATAAGTTGTCCATAAATGTGTTCTAAAGTTGAAATTAAAACACTTATTTAAATTGAATTAAATCTACTGCCAGCAGAATGGTCTTAAAAAATTGAAACTATTCAATAGCAAAATACTGTGATAGCAAATTGGTGGGAATATTATTTCAGATTAATGTTAGACTGAGGGTCTTAAAGAAGATTAATGTATCTTTCTGTGTTTTTTTAATATCCCATCCACAGTGTGTGTGTGTCTGAGATGGTACATATCAGTCTCTTTAACAGTCATTGTAACACAAGTAATAATAGGCTGTTAATCAGTTATGTATTGTCAGTAACAACAGCATCAGTGCTCAGTTGAAATGCACTTTGCACAAATAAGATGCATTGTCAAGAAAATGTTCATAGGAGAAACCTAGAGTGAAACATTTTTATGATAGCTGTTAACTCTAGAAATGCATTATGTAGATCTACCATTACGGTATTTAGATCCATCAAAAAGTTATAGTTTACTTACCTAGAACCTACAATAAATGTATAATTGACCCTGAACAGCTACCTCCTTGTTCCTTTATTAGGGATAGTGGGAAATATATTTTATAATACAATTTTATATAGAAAAAAAACCATGCAGTAATGTAAGAGAGTAACTATGAAATTGATGAAATTTGAACCAACCACTTTCTCTCATTCTATCCATGCAATTATTAAAAATATGCATGAGAAATGAATAAAATAAACAAAATATGTATTACAAATAAATCCATAGTAGAGAATTCAAACCTTTTGCTAACTGCTTTTTTCCTTTTTTCCCTTTTTTTAAAACTTCATTAGGATGAATTGCTGCCTGCTACACAGATTTTACTGAGTAAAAATGATCACTCAAAAATTTATCTACTATATGGATAACTGTGTGTCCATTCTCATAAAATAACTATGGTCCAAATGAGACAAATGTAAAAAAAAATTCAAAAACTATCTGGAAGTTGTTTTCAAAGCTTGGATGGATGAAGCTCCATCATGTTGCATTTCAGTGACTAAATACATCAACATCAACAGTGATGTCCAAATATATTCCAGTTACATCTTTTATGGAGATACTTAGTATCTATGGATAAGCAGCTACATCATGAGGAATGGATGCCAATGCTTAACACTCCATTTCATTAGCTCTCCATGGATGGTATTATTGTGAAATTATTTTCACTATTGCCCTTGATATAATACAATACAATACAATACAATAGCAGAGTTGGAAGGGACCTTGTAGGTCTTCTAGTCCAACCCCCTGCATGGGCAGGAACCTTATACCATTTCAGACAAATGGCTGTCTAACATCTTTTTAAAGACTTCCAGGGTTGGGGCATTCACAACTGCTGGAGGCAAGCTGTTCCAGAGGTTAATTGTTCTTACTGTTAGGAAATTTCTCCTTAGTTGTAAGTTGCTTCTCTCCTTGGTTAGTTTCCACCCATTGCTCCTTGTCCTGCCCCCAGGTGCCTTGGAGAAAAGTTTGACTCCCTCTTCTTTGTGGCACCCTCTGAGATATCGGAACACTGCTATCGTGTCTCCCCTGGTCCTTCTCTTCATCAAACTAGACATACCCAGCTCCTGCAGCCGTTCTTCATATGTCTTAGTCTCCAGTCCTCTAATCATCTTGGTTGCTCTTCTTTGCACTCTTTCCAGAGTCTCCACGTCTTTTCTACATCGTGGCGACCAAAACTGTATGCAGTATTCCAAGTGTGGCCTTACCAAGGCACTATACAGTGGCATTAACACTTCACGCGATCTAGATTCTATCCCTCTGTTGATGCAGCCTAGAACTGTGTTGGCTTTTTTGGCAGCTGCTGCACACTGCTGGCTCATATTTAAATGGTTGTCCACTAGGATTCCGAGATCCCTCTCACAGTTGCTACTATTGAGCAAGGTACCACCTATACTGTACTTGTGCATTTGGTTTTTCTTGCCTATATGTAGGACCTTACTTTTTTCACAATTGAATTTCATTTTATTAGACATAAACTGCAGTTGGAACTGCAAAAAAGCAATGCAGTGTCAAACAACACTAATCACTAAAGGTTGCTGGAAGCTGTTTACAAAGAACTATAGCCAGGTTACTTTAAATTATTTAATCTATATTTAATAAACTTTAAAACAACTTAACATTGCCCATTCATTTTGTTACAGTTCTCAATTCTATTGATATTAGTTTTTATAATATGTAGCTTATACAGTTTTTAATATACTTACTTGAAATCATTAGTTTTTCAGATTAGGTAATACATTTGGTTTATAGTATTTGCTATTTTCCGGTAAATATATTTAAGGCTATTAAAATCTAGTATTATAAATATGAAGTCACTAGATCAGATTTTTCCGTCATTTTGTTGTTGTGGCAGACACCAAGCCTCTGAGCATATACATAGTCCCCATACTCTGTCAAAGTATGCTGCAAATACATTGTCATGTTTCAGATTTGTTGTTTTTAATGTAACATAACAGCTACATTTGTTACTTTTATTAGAACTAGAAGCTTCTTCCAAAATAAGATTTGGAATGAGAGTTTCTGAAGTTTTCTGTTTCCTCTTATCTACCCATCCAATCTTTCTTTAGATGATTGCTTCTTAGCAATTATCACATACTGAAGTATCCATACATTTTTTTCTGTTTAATGTAGGCTATCAGCATCTTGTTAGACAGTTCTTGGATTTTCCTTCCTCTTAATCTTGGGCATGGGCTGACTCATCCCTGTAATTATGAAGTACGATTTTCTTGCTATTTGTGATTAAGGTTTTTGCCTAAATCAATGTGAGCAGCCTTTGGAACAAAACCATTTTTTGGCAGCTATTGGATCATATTGGACCATGCCTCTGAATTTTGGCAATATATTTGCAAAAAATGAGTGGTATAATTTCCCTCTATTTTGAGGCAGATATTACAAAAATTGCAGGTCCAAAGTAAGATTAACATTAAAAAAAAAAAGGTTTCAATTCTGTCACCCAGTTTCCCTCCCCCCAACATTTCCTATGTGCCTGATGCAGTTTTACTTTGTTTCATAGTTTCATCCTTTAAAAATGGCAAGTATAATGAGTTGCATTAAAATTACAGCTGATTTATCTAGTTGACTGCATAAAATCTTTTAGAGGGAAAAATAACAATAAAAACTAGAATAATGTGGCTGCATAAGTGTTCATGCCATCTTATAGATAGGTAAGTGGCTGTGGTCAGAGTTAATCAATCACATTCAAACTGATGGTAAATAGTAATCAACACACCCCTACCATCAATTAAAGTGACTCTGACCAAGCCTATATAAAGTTCAGTTGTTCTAGTAAGTTTTTTATGACATTTAACTCAGTTGCCCCTTACAGCAGCACTATGGTTGGAAAAAGCTTACAAAGCGTTAAGGGGATCTCTTTGGATATCAGTCAGGAGAAGGGCACAAAAAATTTCCAAGGTATTGGCTAAACCATGGAGCACAATGAAGACAGACACCAGTGTGAAGAAATATGACATAACATGGATGTTATGAAGAATTTAATGTCCCTCCAAAATTGTTGATGAAATAAGAAAAAAACTGGTCCAAAGGGCTGCTAAGAGGACTACAGCAACATTAAAGGAGCTTGCAGAAATTTCTGTAATTTGTGAACTACATGTGAAAATAATCTCCAGTATGCTTCCTATATCTGGGCTGTGGGTTAGGGTGGCAAGACAGACACAAAGAAAACATCTAAGCCCAGTTACATTTTGCAAAACCCTACATCAAATTTGAAGGCATCTGATGAGACGAATATTGAAATTTTTTGGCCATAATTCCAAAAATTATGGCACATAAACAACACTGCACATCATCAAAAGTACACCATACCCACAGTGATGTATGATGATGGCAACATTATGCTTTGCAGCTGCTTTTCTTCACCTGAAACTGGAACTTTAGTCAAGATGAAGGGAATTATGAAGTTTCAAATTTCAGTGAATTTCGGCACAAAACTTTCTGGCCTCTACTAAAATGTTGAAAATGAAGAGGAATTTCACCTTTCAATTCAACACCAACTCAACTACCATGTCAATAAAAGAATTACTTCATCAGAAGAAAAAGTTTTGGAATAACCCAGCCAGAACCTGGACCTAAATCCAATTGAAAATCAGTGGAGTGATCTGGAGAGGACTGTGTACAGGAGATGTCCTCCCAATCTGACAGATTTGGAGTCCTTTTTCAAGGAAGAGTGAGTAAAATTCCCAGGACAAAATGTCCCATGCTGATAGGTTCCTACCCCAAAAATCTGAATCCTGTCATAAAATAAAAACAACTTTGCTTCAACAAAGTATTAATTTAAGAGTGTGCAATTTAATGCAACCACATTATTACATATTTTTTATTATTATTTTACACAAAATATTTACATTTGTTTTTCAAAGCTTATATGTTATATTAAAAATATTCAGAATATCCACTGTATATGTCTTACAGGGTTAGTATAATCAGCTGGTTTTTCCTGTTTCTTTTTGTCAGTGATATGAAGTAGATCATATGAGACCACTTTCTGTGACTCTACAGAAAGACTAGTTTTATACAAATAGTCGTTGCTTACTAATGACAATTGAGCTCTGGAACTTTGTTACTAAGCAATATGATTGTAAGATGCAACATCATGTGACTCCACTAACTTATGACGGCAGTTCCAGGAGTTCTAGTTGCAATTGTTAGGCAAATCCAATGTAGTCTCCATTTTCTATTTGCAACCTGCTGCTGGATTCTCCACTGATGCTAAAACGGTTGCAAATACAAAGTGAGTTCATACATAGTGAGTTCCTCTCATTCAGCACCATCATCATAATGGTCACTGAATAAAAGCATGTTAAATATTTTCTAAACTTGAGGTAGGTTGCAGTAAGAGAATCTTGCAAGTCTGAGTTTTAACTTTCCTTCCTCTTTTATACTAAGGAGTCAAGAGGGTCCCTGTGTGTCTTTTTCTGATAAATGCTTCTATATGTCTTTTCCAAGGTCTGATCTTTTGAGTAACCATTGTATTTACTGGCCAGTCGTAATTATTCAGGTTTAATAAATATGGATATGTTAAGGCAGATTTATGGAATTTCTTTAGCTGATTGTAAAAAAACTAAGGAGGATCAGACCTTATATGTCACTAGGAAGTCAGTAGGAAATTGAAAGCTGTCACCTATATGGAGAAATTAAAATAAAAACAAAGGAAAGCCCAAAAATAATAATAAACCAGATTCTGACCATGAAATTGCCAGAAGTTGAATCTGACCTAGAGACTTTACTTTTTACAGTTAAGAATTGAATTCTTTTTTATATTGGGCGTATACTTGTTCATTTTTGACTCATCACGGTGCATTTATTTCACCATGGTGATAGAGCTAACATCCTGTCCTTTCTCTTAGGCTTTGTAGAATAAGGTCAGTGTTCCAGGACTTTTCAGGGCAGGAGAATTTGTCAGCTTTCTTTGCCTTTCTAAGGCTTGCTGCTGAGATACTATTTCAGTTGTTTTTAAGGTGTTCCAGATAAATGGACTTTTAAAAATTAAATGATAGATCTTAGATATAAATAGTAAGAAAAATGTTTTAGTATAAAAATAGTAAAGCTAAGCTGTTTGCAAAGCAACCGAAAAACCATTAAATAACTTGAGGATATTTTACAGTGGCTGAAAATAAAGCAGGTTTCTCTGTCAGGCTGTTGTATCTCAGAATGATCACAAGATTACCTGTGTTGGGATCAGAGGGGCTTCCAAGACTACAATCAACTATAGTCACTGTAGGAAGAGATGCTTTAGAAACCTAAAAAAACTGCCAGAACATCCTTTTGTGGAGATACAGGAATTGTATTTTTTAAACATACATTGTTGATAGTACAAGTAGTTGTTATTTAGCAATTACCTCATATAGTGACTGTTCACTATATGTGTTTATTATGGAAAAGTAACTGTGCAACCAGTGCTCGCATATACAATATCCGCAGTTGTGTAAAGAAAAAGAAAGCTGAAGTACTCAAAGTCACATGATTTTTCACTTAGCAATTTTAACAACTGAGTTGCTGATTCTAATTATGGTTGTTAAACAAGAACTACTTGAATGGGCACACTAGTAAAATAAAGAAGCCAATTCTGGTAGTTAAGTGCGAGGCTTCAGTGTCCTAGATAGTATAATATGTAGACATAATGGCACAAATAAATTATGTCATTTGTCAAGTATTCAAAACTCACTCAAGTAGCAGAATTTAACTTTTCTCAGAATAGAATTTGAGTTACCTGACACAAAATATTACCAGTAAAATCTTACATATGTTAAAGCAATAGTAGGTTTCAGAGTTCGTTCATTTTTTCAAGGATTATAATAGAAATCTCTGTTTATAATCAAATATATGTGATTGTAATTCAAATGGTGTATTTCAATGTGTCCCAAACTAGCAGAACTTGTCCCAAACTTAGCAGAACAGACAATATATTATTGATAGATCTGGATCAAGTAACCTTTACATTATAAACTATTAGTTAAGGAATGAGGATACTTTCAGTTTTCTGAACAGTATAAGGAGTTAACCCAAGTCTCTGCTATTTTACAATAGCTATTTTACAAACTTGGGTTTACGCAAAAAAAGCCCATTTTGAACTACACAGATTAATTATGCTTTAATTATGCTTAGCAGGCATCCTTGCTAAAGGACATTCTTGCTTAATCAAAGATTAATTTAATTTTTTTTACAGATACTTGGTGAAGATCAAAATATTATGCCTATATCTCTATTAAAGTTTTCTAGCAAGTAGAACAGCTTCAATTATAATTTATCATTATCCCTAAATACTGTCAATTGTAATCTGACTTCATCCATTTTATGTATAGTTACCAGGGTATCATATGACATTCTAGATTTTCTTGTTTATAATTAAATAGTGTTTGATTCTAGGTTTTTGTCATTTTTTTCTTTTTGCAGGAGAGATCACTACAACTGTAAACCTACTGAAGCAAAATATGGAATGGATCTTGCTGGTGAATGAATTGAGCCAAACAAATAGTATTGACAGTAGCTTGAAAATCACCAGTTAGCAGTTTCTTCACGCTCCAGTACCACACAGCACTTTCCAGAGAGAACTCATTGTGTGCATAAAATCAGCTTTTAAATCTGCTCACTACCTTTCAGCTTTGTCTAATTAAAATAGTTTTGAACGGGAACCCTAACTACAAGAGAACTTGGAGAAAAATGGCATTGGAAGAATATTTGTGGATGGTCATTGCGGGTTTTATCATTGCTTTTATCTTGGCATTTTCAGTTGGAGCAAATGATGTTGCCAATTCTTTTGGTACTGCTGTGGGTTCTGGTGTAGTTACTTTGCGCCAAGCCTGCATCCTAGCTTCAATTTTTGAAACTACTGGTTCAGTATTGCTAGGAGCAAAAGTTGGTGAAACTATTCGTAAAGGTATAATTGATGTGAACTTGTATAACAACTCAACAGGTCTACTTATGGCTGGAGAAGTCAGTGCAATGGTTGGTAAGTAACTTTATTTTTCTAAGCATTTAATTATTTTCTTCAAACAATTAAAAGTTCTTAGATCCTCTTGGCAAAACTAAAGTAATAATTTGCACACTTCTCAACCCACAAAATTCCTGTAGAGATTGGGGAAGTTGTTATTGAGAAATCAAAAGCAGGCCTTGGAATCAGGTTCTGCAAACGTTTCTCTGACCAGATGCCTTTAGTAGTTTGGAACCCACTTTAATAGAAGTTAATTTTAAAGCTTGTTTTTGACCATAGAGTCAGATCACAGTTGATTTAGAGCAACTTTAATATTAACTATAGTTAACTATATTATTTTAGAAAAGAAACTCATTGCCACTCCCCAATTCTTATTAAGTTTAAAAAATTAGAAATATAATTGGTCTTACTAAGGTTCTGTTTATTTACTGTTTCAATATAGTGTATGAGATTCTAAAACTATTTAAAAAGTAATATATAGCAAGATATTGGCAAGATAAATAAAATGAAGACCCAGATTGTTGGGGGGGGGGGGGAATGCTGACTGTAAACCACTTAGGGCTGTAAAGCACTGTGAAGTGCTACAAAAGTCTTAAGTGCTATTGCTATATAGCACTGTAGTATACTTAACAATATTGGCAACTTAGACATGTATTTACAGTTTTATGAATTTTTATTTTTTTAAAAACTTACAACTACTAGCTTGTCTATTAATTTATTCTATTTGTGCTTACAATCAGTGTTTCTTGTTCTTTGGAACACGGTGAGGGTTATGGGAGAACAGTTTTTACACTGGAGCTTGGGAAAAATAAGCTAGAAGATGCTCCTATTTTCTTCCCCACACAACAATGCAAATATGAATAGGTAAAGGGAGATTTGATTTTATCAAGAGAACATAGCCCTCTGTTTCTAATGAGCAGATCAGATTGCCCTCAAGGGATGACATTTCAGAATATTTGCAGTGATCCATTCTGAGGAGGAGGAGGTTATTCTTGGGAGCTTGACTTGATTGTCCTGGGACTATCTACAACTCTGAGCCTGTGTTATGCTATGCCGTTGCACTATTGCTCCCTCCCACTTGAAGTGTACATAGAAGAGAACTTCTAGAATATATTTATTTTGAATGCTGCCTTTGTCTGTCACTGAAGAATGAGCATTGAAGACAGATAACAGCAATAACCAGAAAGTATAGATGTTTCAGAGCAGAATTTGAATCTTCATTAAATAGGCTGTCAAGTACTATATTTTGACTTATTAGTTTATGTAAACATTTAACTATAAGACAAAATGTTGACGATAAAAATGCTGCCTTAAATTTTATCATACTTGATCATGAAAATAAAAATGGGAGGGATACTTCCTGTTTTTTAACCTAGCAGAAATCTGTATGGATAAAAAAATACACATCTCATTTAAAAGCATATGCTTCCTGACTTTCACTCTCATCTTTAAAAAATCATTCTACTATTTGTAGTTATGTTAATTTTTATTTTAAAAAAATAGGCGGAGTCTTATATGCAGTTGCAAATAAATTAATTCTAAAAATTAAGGTTATTTAAAGTATGTTGACTGTTAATGATTAAATATTTTAAATATCTACATCTAATTTTAAATGAATGGCAAAGCAATGGAGTCAGCCTAAAATATTATGTCTAAGTTTATGAAACGTTCATTTCATCCTTCCTTAGAAATATAGAATATAGGTCTACATTCTACAAGATATTTCAATACAAAGTATGGCTTAGTTAACATTAGAATATTTGATTTATCTTGCTATCCTGTGTTTTTGTTAATACCTGATGTACAGTATCTGTTTGATTAAGACCAAACAAGAAAGGTCATTCCTAATATTCTGTATTTGTATAAGAATAGGTTAACAGTTAAAATTTTGTCTCATCAGTTGTATTTAATTTAAGTTCTGTGGTGGTCAAATGATCCAAACATTTTCACTAATAGAAGGCATTCCTTTGATGCATCCCCATCGCTGTCTTAGTTTATAGTTGCGCAAAAATATATCCATTGGATTCATATATTATAAAACAGTAAACTTTGGGAGTGAGACATTATATTAAGAGTCAAAAAAATAATTTGCTTAGGAAGATAATGCTGTAAGTCATGGTTTTATTTTTTGAATTCATAAAAAGAGTTGTATATTACATTAATACATTACTTTAAAACAGAATAGAATGATCTTTTTGAGAGGGAATGTTATCATAGTTTTATGTTCAGCTCGGTTGATACAAATGGCATGTAGGTAATTTTTGACAAGCCACCCCAGAAATATTTGTAACTGACAAAACCTTGGTGTGAATATTATTTAATACTTCTAGAGCAAAGTATATTTTAGTTTTAGATATATCTTTTATATAAAGGCCATTATTTAATCAGATTTTGTCTTTCTACCCCATTTGATTTTATTGAGAATGACAGTTAATTTGTTCAAAACACTCCAGAAGTAGAATTGAAAAACGAGTATTTTTTGATGTATGCTATGCCATACGAATACGTTTTTATTGGCATATGGGATTCCTTCCTTTCTCCCTTATTTTATTTATTACAGTGCCTACCCTACTCTTTCATTCCTGTACACTTTAAACTTGAGTTATTTCTTGAAATTCATTGCTGTGACTTTCTTTAAAATTATGCTGGTAGCCTTGTTTATTTCTTCAATGGTAATCAACAAATCAAATTTTATTGTGTACAGTTGCAGATAATGAAACAAATGAACTTTATTTATTTATTTATTTTATTCAATTTATATCCCGCCCTTCTCCAAAAAGGACCCAGGGTGGCGCACAGGAATTTAAAAACAATATACAAAATAATAAAAAACATATAATTTAAAATCTATTAAATAATGAAACCTGTGCTAAAACCAATTAAAATCCCCCAATTAAAACTATCTAAAATTAGTCGCAGCAGAGGCTATGCAAGGCCGGCTTGATGGAATAAGTGTGTTTTTAAACACTGGCGGAAGAGGCGGAGGTCGGTGATGGTGCGGAGTTCAGGGGGTAGGTCGTTCCACAGGGTAGGGCCCACCACAGAGAAGGCCCTTCCCCTGGGTGTCGCCAGCCGGCATTGTCCGGCCGACGGCACCCTGAGAAGGCCCTCTCTGTGGGAGCGTATCGGTCTAAGGGATGTATGGGGCAGAAGACGATCTCGCATATAACTAGGTCCCGAGCCATGGAGCGCTTTGAAGATGGTCGTCAAGACCTTGAAGCGCACCCGAAAGACCACAGGAAGCCAGTGCAGCTCGCGCAGGATCGGTGTTATGTGGGAGCATCTAGGGGCTCCTGTAATCACCCGCGCGGCTGCGTTCTGCACTAACTGTAGCTTTCGAGTGCACCTCAAGGGAAGCCCCATGTAGAGAGCATTGCAGTAGTCCAGTCGGGATGTCACGAGGGCCTGAGTGACTGTGCGAAGGGCAGCTCAGTCCAGTAAGGGGCGCAATTGGCGCATCAGGCGTACCTGATGAAACGCCTGATGCGCCTGGCCACGGCCGCCACATGGTCCTCCATGGACAGCCGGGAATCCAGGAGGACACCCAAATTGCGCGCCCTCTCCATGGGGGCCAGTGTTTCGCCCCCAATGGCCAGAGTTGGAGTAATCTGGCTAAACCGGGGTGCCGGAAGCCACAGCCACTCAGTCTTGGACGGGTTGAACTTGAGTTTGTTACTACCCATCCAGATCCGTACGGCTTCCAAATACTGGGACATCACCTCAACGGCATCGTTGGGGTGGTCTGGGGTGGAGATGTACAACTGAGTATCATCAGCGTACAGATGGTATCCCACCCCAAAAACACGGATGATCTCACCCAGCGGCTTCATATATGTGTTGAATAGGAGGGGCGAGAGGACCGACCCCTGAGGTACCCCACATACGAGGGGCCTCGAGGCCGACCTCTGCCCCCCTGCCAACACATATTGCGACCGACCAGAGAGGTAGGATGAGAACCACCGCAGAACGGTGCCTCCCAGCCCCAACCCCAGCCCCAATGTCCTCTATCCCGCGCCCTCCAGAGATCATCCACCAACGCGACCAATGCCGTCTCGGTGCTGTGACCGGGTCGGAAGCCGGACTGGCGCGGGTCTAGATAATCAACTTCCTCCACCACACTCTCAACAACCTTCGCTAGAAAGTGAAGGTTGGAGACGGGACGAAAGTTCTCTAATAATGCTGGCTCCAGGGACGGCTTCTTGAGGAGGGGCCTTACCACTGCCTCTTTCAAGACGGCAGGCAGGGACCCCTCACTCAAAGATGCGTTGACAATGCCCTGGAGCCAGCCTCGTGTCGTCTCCCAGGATGCCAGTACAAGCCAGGAGGGACACGGGTCCAATAAACATGTGGTGGCCTTAAGTCTCTTTGACAACCTGTCCATATCCTCGGTAGTGACAAAGTCAAACTCCTCCCAGAATGGAGCCTCAAGACCAACCTCGGACAATCTCGCTGGACCACTCTTGATGGAGGGTAACTCATTCCGAATCCGAGTGATTTTGTCCTGCAGATAAATCCCAAATTCCTCTGCGCGACCCTGCAGAGGGGCTTCCTGTGGCCTCTGGTGAAGGAGGGAGCGGGTCACCTCAAACAGGGCGGCAGGGCGGTTATCTGCGGATGCAATAAGGGTGGCACAATACTCTGTGTGCACCGCTCCGAGTCCCCCTGGGGAGAGGACGCGGTATAGAAAAATAAATCTATTCTATTCTATTCTATTCATGTTTGGCCACTCTTATCGCCACTAAGTAAGTCCTAATATGGATTCTCACTAGTGTTCGGTCGGCTTCGGAGCGAGAAGATCTCCATCTGCTCTCTAGGCGTCTCTTGTGGCGTTTCATCTCCCTCAGCTCCTCAGTAAACCAAGGAGCCTGGGTGACTCGACGCCGCAAGAGAGGCCGCAAGGGCGCGACTCGGTCCAAGGCCCCCGTGGCCGCACTTAACCATGCGGCCACCAGGTCCTCAGTCGAGTCACGGGGCAAGTCCACAGGTATTGGCCCAAGCTCCCTCTGGAACCTTACCGGGTCCATCAGGAGCCTGGGGCGGAACCATATAGGAGTAGTCGGCTCTGCCTCCCTGCGGTGAGGTGCGGCGATTGGAAAGTCCAGCCGAAGGAGAGCATGATCTGTCCATTACTGGGGTGTGATGGCTAAATCCCCTATTCCCAGGTCATGGCTCCACTGTCCCGAGACATGAATGTTAAAATATAACATTAAATTGATAGTCTAACACTTTTGTGAATTTAATGGATTACTACTGCTAGTAAATATTTGACATTGTTTCATTTCCTAATTGTTTCAAGAAGAAAAACGCTTGTTAATACAAGAGCACGTTTACTACAAGGATTACTTTATCCATCAAGATTATTTTGCTTTTAGATTACTTGAATGTTTCTTTGTTTCTACCTTATACACTTCAGGCAACAATTTATTACCTTATAATATCTCCTTTGTGGACTGGACTGTATCCTTATTGAAGTGGTTAAAGCATAGGAAAGAAATATAGTAGTCTTCATCTTACAACCATTCCTTTAGCAACCATTCAAAGTTACAACAGCATTGGAAAACTGACAATGCATTTATAATCATTGAAGCATCCTGATGGCACATCATTAAATTTGGGCACTTGGTAACTGATAGGTATTTAAGATACTTGCAATGTCCACAAGATCCCAATTTGTGACCTTGCCAGCTGGCTTTTGTCAAGGAAAGCAGGAAGCCAGCTTGGCTTAATGACTGCAAGATGGATTTAAGACCTGCAGTGATTTATTTAACATCCATGGCAAAAAAAAGGTAAAATTGGGCCTGACCCACATAACAATTTATTTTGCTTAGCACAGAAATTCTGGTCCCAATTATAGTAACATGTTGAGAATTACTAGCAGTAGTAATCCAATAGATTCACAAAAGTATTAGCCTCTAAGAATTATATAAAATTGATAGTTTGTTGCATAAACTCTATGTCTTTCTACAGCCATGAGTGAGATACTGGATCATATTGAAATGTGATATAGGTGTAACTCTGTTCAGGTATGCTGAAATGGTATAGTGATGGAATTATTGAAAATGGTGTGGGTTAGATAGTTATACGAATCCCATATTTGATGATGAAATTACCCAAACAAAATAAATAAATATACTTGTGAATCTTTAGTTGTTTATCCTTACTAAGTGTATGTGTTAATAAAAATTGAACAATAAAAGATATATGATGATGATGTAAGAATATTTGCTAACCTGAAGATCTTTTATTATATTACAGAAATTGAGACTATTTGAACTGAAATCAGTAGAGAGCAAATCATTTCTAATTTGCATTGGTAGCATCCAGTAACACTATTCTTCCTATTTTTGCAAGACTATAAAGCCTTAAAATTCTGATACTGCAGAATGTTAAAATACCGTATGTTGATTGTTCTCTTTATGCTTTGCATTTTAGGATCTGCTGTTTGGCAGCTGATAGCATCATTTTTGAGGCTTCCAATATCTGGAACTCATTGTATAGTAGGTTCAACCATTGGTTTCTCATTAGTTGCAATTGGCACACAAGGAGTCCAATGGATGGAACTTGTCAAGATTGGTAAATGCTATTCTCTTTATGTTCAACATGCAATGAATTTTAAAAAATGTTTTGAATAATTTCGCTGTGCTTTTATGCAAACTATGAGTTGTCAAGTTTTGTCCAGAATGCTACTGTTTATAGTTCAAACATCACTGTAATCTATAGTTTCATTAAGATAATATACCAAAATTAGACTCTCCAGACAGCATTGTCAGAAATGCACAGGGATTCTGATAATTAAATGTCTATGCATCTATAATGTGTTGGGTTAGAGGTTAGCCTTTTAGAATTACATTAATATCTCTCTGAAGGGAAAGGGGAGAAAAAGGTACTTGAGCAATATGATATATTTTTGCTCTAATGAATCTCAGGATTAATTAAGATAAAAGTCATTTACAAATTGAAATGCAATTTCAGATGTCAGGCCCTGAATTCCATACTACAGTTTTTATCTATAATATAAATGCTGCCTTTTGTAGTATATATTTTTTCTTTTATTCAGTCATGTCTGATTCTCACTCAGAGACCACTTTGACAAGACCCTGAGGTTTACTTAGGTTTTTCAAAAGTAGTTTGCCATTGTCTTCTTTTTGAGAGAAAGTAATTAGCACAAGGTCACCCACCAGTAGCTGGCTTTGTGCCTAAAGCAGGTCTAGAACTCACAGTTTTTTAGTTTCTAGCCTAATATCTTGACTTAGCATTTCTCAACCTTAGTAAATTTAAGATAATATGGACTTCAACTCCCAGAACTCCCTCTTCAAGTTAAAATTGCTATGGTTGAGAAACACTGCCTTAACTACTACGCCAAACTAGCTCTCTAATGTTACATGGCTGCATTAAAAAATAAAGCATTCTTAAAATTATCTTAAGCTATGAGAACTTTTAGTATTATTGAAATATTATATGTTGATGTCCTTCCGCAACCAATTCAATTTGGTAAAATTAGTTGAGTAGACCAAAATTAGGGATATGCATATTGTTTTCATGCAATGTTCAATGGAATTTTGTTATGTTTATATTCCTACAAAGTATGTTACTGTTATTTTTAAAAGGTTTTTAAGAATTTAAACTAAAGGTAGTCCTCAACTTATACCACTTCATTTAGTGAGCATTAAAAGTTACAATGGCATTGAAAAAGGGATTTATGACCGTTTTTCACACTTATGTCCTTTGTAGTATTCCCATAGTCCCGTGAATTTGAACACTTAGAAACTGGTTCATATTTATGATGGGTTGCAGTGTCTCAGGGTCACATGACTGTCTTTTGTAACTTTCTTATGAACAAAATCAATGGGGAATCCAGATTCACTTAACAATCATGTGACTAAACAACTGCATTGATTCACTTAACAAATGTTTTACTTAGCAACAGAAATTTTGGGCTCAATTGTAGTTGTAAGTCGAGGAGTACATATATAAATTCATTATTTATAAACATCAGTAGGACTTTTATTTAGTTAATTTATATGACATTCTTTACTAGTAGATAAAACCACTTTTACATACTGGTACATACACACACACACACACACACAATCTTTTTTTTCCCATTTTAAAGGTTTTTTTTTTTAACTTCAAGAAATTGAACTCCAGTGTTGATTTTAAGCAGTAAAAGCTATATGGAAAAAACTAAAAAAGTAGAATGGACATTTTAATACAAAGAAAAACTAAGCAAATTGACTTGTGAGCACAGAGTAAAAAAAAATTCTGCTGAAATCTAGGAAATGCAAAAGAACATATTTAAGAGTACCATATTTTTCAGAGTATAAGAGGCTCCAAAGTATAAGACACACCTAGCTCTTGGGGAGGAAAACAAGGAGGGAAACATCTGCCTCTGCCTCCCAGCAATTTGCCTCCTTGCTACAAACATCAGTCAATATACACTGTTTGTAGTGTTATATTTCAGACTAACAGCTGCTGTTAAAATTGATGTGCTTTCTGGAAGTATACATTGTTCTCTGCTATTTAAAAGAAGATACAATAGCACTGGGTCTCTTCAGATAAGCATTTATTTTAAAAAGCTTCTTCGTTTTGTTAAGCTGTCTAGAACAATAATAAAGCAGTCTTTAAAAATAAGTCTAATAATTTGAGCATTCTATAAGCATTTATAATTATTGATTTACCACTGCAAACAGCATGATTAGCACAAGAAAAAAAATCTGTCTCTGCCTCCCAGCAATTTACCTTGTGGAGCAAACTGCAAGTTTCACTTTCAATTGCAGTTTAATCAGCTGTTTCAGGCTGCAGGGATTGCTATAGCCTATTGCAGCCTCTGCAAGCCCCATTTTCCCGGTTTGCTGTAAGGAGATAAATTGCTTGGAGGAAGAGGACAAAGGGTTGTGGCTGGTGGGTGGGTGGGGCCACATTCAGTGTATAAGATGCACCCAAATGTTCATCCTCTTTTACTGGACGGGGAGGTGCATCTTATACTCTGAAAAATACGGTACTTTTAAATATAAATTTACTTAGTATAAGTAGACATATAATATCTCTATTAAAATCAGTTGGATTCAAACAACTTTACCTTGGTCAAAATTTGGAGTTTTTAAAAAATAACTTTGAATCTATTTAAACAATTATTAGAAAGTGATATAAAGAATAAGTTGTTTTTTGATGGAATTTTACATTGGATGGAATGTTGTCAAATATTGAATGTAATATTTTTTAATTTTTATATTCAGTTGCTTCCTGGTTTATCTCCCCACTGCTATCTGGTATGATGTCTGGTGCGCTGTTTCTCTTGATCAGATTTTTCATCTTAAATAAGGTTAGTACTGTTGATACTATAACAATGCATTGATGCTATTTATTATACCTCATTCCCATCAGGCACACTGAAATTTAGATCTTCAGTTTTTAAACTGTTTTGGTTAAAATAATAAATCTATTTCATACATACATTTTAATGTTACTCTCAAAATTACATTGAAACTCTCAGTAACTCTCTAGGTACAACAATCATTTTATTGAATATAGAGGGACACATTAAGTATAATAGTCATTGATTTGTAATTGATTGCATAGCAACATTTTCATCCCCCCAAAAGCTACTTTTGACTTGGTCCTGAATTTACAACTACTTTCAGTACCCTCACTGCCCTTATAACTGACCCACAGGGATACTACAATGCCCCCCTGCCTATCTCCTTCCATTTCATTTCATTACCAATTTCATTGTAATTTTAGTACAATGACAATAAAGATTATTATTATTATTATTTACTTCAGCCATGTCCCCACAGTTCTTTGTCGGCTTCCTACCCCATGCCCTATACTCTTCACTTACCTTTCAAGAACTCCAGAGCTTGGATTAGGAAACCATACCAAGTTGGTTTACTGCTAGGATACTTAGCACCATCCCAGTGGCTTTAAAGTAAACTGAATTGCACTGAATTGTGGCAGCACTGAAAAGGCACTTTATTTCAGGATGCAGCCACGTAGCCCAGGGAAGGAGCGATTTGTTCTGTTGTCCTAACATGGTATGTGCATTTCTTTGGGAAGCTCTGGACACATTGTATTCGGGAGTCAGAATAGACTGCTTCATTGCTGGGTAATGTGAGGTGATCCTGGAAATGGCGTCGTTTTCTGAGCAATCACTATTCAATGTGGCCATTTGGAAAATGACCAAATTGAGATCTGTGACATTCGGACAAGCAATGAAGTGTTCTCTAACCCAAGCTCCAAAACTCTGGAATCTTTGAAAGCTAGGCAAAGTAGGAATAGGGTATGTTGGGTGGGAAACATGGACAAGGTTAAGTTACACTTTTATTTATGGTCACAGACCAAAACACAAGTACTACAGGAAGAAACGTTAATAATAATAATAATAATAATAATAATAATAATAATAATAATAATAATAATTATTATTATTATTATTATTATTATTATTATTATTATTATTATTATCATCATAGTATCATAGCAATGGATCGCCAATAGCTTAACTAAGGAAGGTTACAGCGTTCTCCTCTAATGGTTACAGCTCTTAAGAAGAATTTTGAGACCTGAAAAGTGATATATGGAGAGCCATCTCCTAAGCAGTGGGCCATCAAGTTACAACCATTGAGTCTAGAAGGAATGGTTTCAAGGAGAGACAGTAACTTAGATCTGTCTGCGTTATACATGGGGCAACACGGACAAGGTCTGTGGGATCTTTGGGCGGGGGGCGGGGAGTGCTGTAGGGACCAAGTGGAGGACAAAGCATAATAATAATAATAATAATAATAATAATAATAATAATAATAATAATAATAATAATAATAATAATAATAATAATAATAATAATAATAATAATAATAATAATAAATTGAGATTTATTAACCGCACCCTGTATGGATCATGAAGGGCAGGAAGTGTTGCATCAAATGTCTCAGGTTGAGGGAGACCTTGTAGGGCCTAGAACAGGTGGACCTGGCCTCCTCTATTCCCAGGGCCTTCCCCAACCCATGCTCCAGTTAACCCACACTTTAATTAATCAAGAAGAGAAGCATCCTGGAATTAAGAAGTGTTTGGCTTTTAAAGTTCTTGCTAGTTTATGAAGAGGTCAAACATCTGAAAGAATGATAAGTTACAGAATAGATTAGGGAATGTATTTAGTTCAGTGGAAATAATTCAGATCTTTGAATCTTACCACCATTCTATAAAATGAAGTATATACTCCACTTTTCTGGGCTGAAGGGACCATCATTTTTTTTCTTCTATATGACAATAATATATTTAATATGTCTACATAATAACAAGTTATGTATATTCAATATCAATGTCAACTTTTACCTTTTCTAGGAGAATGCTAAACCAGCCAAAACTGTCCTTCTATAATTTTAAATTAAATTGTATAGCAGATCAACATTGTATGTTCTAGGAATTCTGAATTTTTTTTCTTATCATGGGGCTTATCATTGATATTTTAAAACAGCAATCTGATTTTATCAATTACATCTCAAAAATTCTTATTTTTTTAAATGTAGGAAGATCCAGTACCAAATGGTCTCCGTGCTCTTCCAGTATTCTATGCTGCTACAATAACTATTAATGTGTTCTCGATAATGTATACAGGTGCTCCAGGTGAGTAGATGGAGTCTGCTGTGAAAAGATTGTATTGTCCTTTGGAACACAGAATATAATGTTATACTCTTCCCACCTTAATTTAGCCTGGCTCTTTTTCCCCATCAATAGGGTAATGCCTGCAAGCCAAGATTTTTCAAAAGTTAGCCTCAATATTTCCAATATTTGCCTTGAAAAACAGCAATTGCTATACATATATCCTTTTTTTATTTAAGTGAATTAGTATAAAAATTCTATTCTCCTTATGAGAGGTTAAATATTTTAATCCTGCACAACATAATATTTCTTGTGTTTTATGATTTTAATATAAATTTTAATAAGTTCAATTGTCATAATATATTTTTCTATGTAATCCAGAAAAGGGAGATGGAATGCAATCTTCTGCTTTATAATAATACCAACAATTTTGTAAAATAATTTACCATATTTTTCAGACTATAAGATGCTCCAAAGTATAAAATGCACCTAGCCTTTGGAGAGGAAAACAGGGGGGGGGGGGGGGGGTTGGGAATCTGCCTCTGCTTTGCAGCAAACAATTTGCCTCCTTGCAGTGTGGTCAGTTTCAATACAGCTTGATTTAGCATGAATAGCTGATTGGTGGTTGGATCAGCCTCCTGGAATACCTCCTATTAGCTGTTCCAGGCTCTAGGGATTGGCGGTGCCCATTGGCGCTGTCACCTATTGGCACCGCTGCTACCTATCCCCGCCTCCTGGAATGGACCGAAAATGGGATGCATGAAAATGGGGCGCGCGGAGGCCGAAAGCGGGATGTGCAGAGGCAGTTATAGGTGACAGCAGCGATCGGCAGCCATGGTGCCGATAGGTTGTGGTGATCCCCGCAGTCTGGAACAGCTAATAGGCAGTATTCCAGGAGGCCCAACCACCAATCAACTTCTCATGCTAAATCAGGCTTCGCTGAAGCTGACCATACAGTTTGCTGCAAGGAGGTAAATTGCTGGGTGACAGAGCCCAAAGGAAGCGGGGGGCTGGCGGGTTGGTGGGGCTTTGGTAACATTCGCTATATAAGACACACAGACATTTCCAACCACTTTTTAAGGAGCGGAAGTGTGTCTTATACTCCGAAAAGTACAGTATATTCTTGCATTACAAAGAAAGTAACTTAATTTTCTGATTTAATGGCTTATATTTCTGAAACAATATTCCACATCCTCTAAAACATAACAGTTAGCTGATATGATATGATAGCTGACATAAGAAAGGCACACTTTCATTTTCTTTTTTTTTCAGTCCTAGGAATTACACTTCCTATATGGGCAATAGCACTGATATCAATTGGTGTATCCATTGTATTAGCTGCCTTAGTGTGGATATTTGTGTGTCCCTGGATGAAAAGAAAAATAGCAAGTATGTTTTTTCATAAAGTGATGGGTTGAAATAATCTTATTTTAAATCTTTAGCATGAGGACTTCTACACCACTGTTATAATATTTTAATAACATACTATGTATTGTTTATTGGGTGCTGTAAGACTGGTATTTTATTGCTTGCATTTTAAAAACTACCATGATCCAAATGCAATTTTATTACATACAAGAAATGCAAATTGTGTGTAAATTGAATTAAAGTTTACATGATTGCTTTTAACTAAGTGCAGAACCTTTTGGTCCTGGCAAAAATATTTCTTCTTTGCAACATACTTTGAAGTAAGAATTAAGACAGGTTAAAGTTTGGTATCCCAAATGAAATAGTGGATGATTATGAGAAAAACATTTTTGTTTTATTAGTGTGAAGTTATATATCAACTGTGTCTCTAGCTAACAAAATAGTAAATTATTGTATCACTGTAGTCAGTTTGCTTAAAGGACATCATACATGTTGACCCTGAAAGATAGTTCTGTAAATGATTTATTGTTTCTAAAGTCCTGCATTTTATCTAGGTCGTTTAAAGAAGGAAAGTGCACTGTCAAAAATATCTGACGAAAGCATTGACAAAATTCAAGAAGAGGATATACCTGTCTTTAAAGAACTTCCTGGTGTAAAAGAAAGTGACGAAAGTACTATTCCCCTGACTAGCTGTGGAACAGAAGATGCTGGCGTATCAGATAATATAGCAAATGGTAGTCATCCACGTGTACCATATGGTGAGAAATTAAGAGCTTATGTATTGTTTCTCTATATGTGTTGTGTCAGACTGCTATGTATTAATAATTATAACAATACAAGCAAAAAAATAATTTGTATATTTTTTCTCTCTGAATGATGTATATGCAGGCTTATGTATAGCTCTAGCCTCCATCGGACCTCACCAATCATACATCATTCTTGTATCTATGCTTCACCCAGTGCCACACAAATAAGCACCTCCTTTCTTACCTCTCAATTAATTTTGCTAATATATTTCAGATGCATTACTACTTTTGATCAGTTTTCTTAATCTTGTATTGTTTTCTTCTAAGTACTGCAAACCTGTCTTTGTGGACAGTTCATCTTTTTTAGTGATAAGAACAGGAATGTGAAATTTCTCCTAGGCGTTTTCTTGGAGTGTCCAAGCATGGGTTAACTTCAGCTTGCTGCCCAAGGACTGAGTTCAAAGTTCGTGTAGCCACGCCTCCTGCTCCCTTGGATGCTCAGTTTTAAAAAACTCAGTCACCCTGAAAGAACGCAATTGGAGAGTTCCAGTCCTTGGTCAGCAAGTTGAACTCTCCAAATAGTCTAGTGTAGCCTTTTCTTATTTTTGTCTTTAAGTTTATAGATTGGGAAGTGTTAGGTTTGTTATTTTCTCATCGGAGAGTTAGATCGTCATTTAAACAGCTTCCTGACGCGTGGAGCGGGCGTTTGGAGTATGGTTGCCTTCTGCGATCACCGAGGTTGAAGCAACACTGGGAGGCTCATCAGCGGCTGCTGGCGAGTTCTGGGGGCAGGTAGGAAGACTAGGAACCCCTCAAACGCTGTCGGAGGACTTTTTATAGCCCTGGGGGCTCCACTGAGCTCTCCAGATCGCCGACAGAACCCTGGTGCCACTTCAAACATCACAGTGGCCATTTGAAAAGGAAAAAAAAAAAGATGGATGGTGACCTCACGCCACCTAATGTGGCTCTGCCACTGGCAAGCAGACATGAAAGCAAAGTGGAAGTTGGCATCAGCTCCCTTTAAGGGTGGCAAGCGTTTTAGTGAGGCCTTGGACTTGTTCTTAATCGAGTCCAAGAATAAAAGCAAGTTCTTGCCTGCGGTTACAAAAAAACCAGACCGCAAGAACCAGTCCTTTTTTCGCAGGCAGCCCTTTCGGTCTGTGGAAGCCCCTTCCACCTCTGGGGGATTCTTCAGGCCCTATTCCCAGACTCAGGACCATTCCCATGCCAGGACTTCCTTCAGGGACAAGAACAGGCAGCAGAACAACCGCAGGTCGTTTAAAGGGAGTTTCTCCAACCGCTTATTTCGGAGAACTAAGTGACCATCACCAGCCCCCTCCCATCGGTGGGCGATTACAGTTCTACGCTGCCAAATGGGAGGAAATCAGGACGGATGCTTGGGTCCTGAATGTAGTCCATCATGGGCTTACCTTGGACTTCCTCCCCCCCCCCCCCCGGGAACCTTTGTCCGCTGTTCAATCCCCAAATTGGCCCACAAACACCAATTCATGTAGGCAGAGATCAGACATTTGCTGGACATAGTGGCCATAGAGCACGTACCCCGGGATCAGGAGGGCAAAATGTTTTACTCGATCCTTTTCCTGCTTCCCAAGTCCTCCGGAGGGGTGAGAGTCATACTTGACCTCAAGAAACTCAACATCTACTTAGCATACAAGCGCTTCAAAATGCAATCACTTCAGACCATCTTGGGTTGCATCAGGCAGGGGGTCTTCCTAATGTCGATCGATCTGAAGGAAGAGTACCTGTACATTCCCATTCATCCAGCACATTGCAAGTTTCTGAGATTCCAGTTTGCACACCAGCACTATCAGTACAAGGTTCTCCCCTTCAGCCTCTCATCGGTCCCCAATTCTGGCTGCTGTCGCCGCACATCTTCGATCCTGCCCAGTAAGACTGTTATTTGGATGAAATTCTGCTGATGTCATCGTCCAGTTAGCAGGCGTGCCAGGATCTCAATGTCATGATACACACACTAGAACTTCACGGTTTTTCCGTCAACCTGGAGAAAAGCCACCTGGAGCCACCTTCAGGATCCAGCATCTGGGCACGGTCATTGACTCCAGATCTTGCCGAGTGTTTCTCACGCAGGAACGGGCAGACAGCATCGTGTCCCTTGTATGTCAGATCCAATGGTCCAGATCAGCACCTCTGGTAACCCCCAGCTGCTGGGGATGCTAATCTTGTGCATAGCAGTAGTTCCCTAGGCTCGGATGCATGCATGGGATCTTCAGTGGTTCCTGCTCCAGCGACGCAAAACCAGCAACTCCAAGAGGGAGGTAAGAGTTCCCCCAAGGGCCCTCCGGTCGCTCGGGTGGTGACAGTCTCCAGCTCTAAAAAAGGGGTTCCTTTTTAAGCAACTGGAGCACCTGATCATAACAATGGACGCCAGCCTTTACGGTTGGGGTGTTCATCTTCAAACAAACGTGACGCAGGGCAGATGGTCACAAGCGGAGCTCGCCCACAACATAAACTGGCTGGAGCTCCGGGCCTCCAGGTTGGTCCTATCGCACTTTCGTCAGTTCATAGAGGGATCCCAAGTCCTGATTCTGACGGACAACATCGTCACCAAAGCCTACGTGAACTACCAGTGCGGAATGCAATCGAAGGCCCTGATGTCGGAGACGATGGGCAGAACACCACCTCGAGTCCCTACAAGCGGACCACATATCCAGGGAGAAGAATGTGACAGTGGACTGGCTGAGCAGAATGAGCATCAACAGCTCGGAATGGCGGCTTCATCCGTCTCTATTCCACCAGCTGACACAGAGGTTCAGTATCCCGAGCATCGACCTGTTCACTAGACTGGAGAACATCCAAGTTCCCCGGTTCTTCTCCTGATTCCAGTGTTCCGGTGCAGAGGGGACAGACTCTCTTCGATGCTGCTAGCCTCCAGTCCTATTGTACACATTCCCTCCCCTCCCCCTGATACCTCAGGTGATCAGGAAGATCCTGTTGGAGGCCGCAGAAGTACTACTAGTCTCCCTGCACTGGCCCAGAAGGTCCTGGTTTGCCGACCTTGTCAACCTGTCAGTGGCCAAGCCCTGGCACATACCTCAGGAGAAAATCTCCCTCAGCCAAGGGGCCCTTCAGCACCCGGCTCCACAATGGCTTCAATTACCCGTTTGACACTTGAGGGAGACCTTCTGAGGCAGGACATCTACTCTGACAAGGTCATCCGCACCATCCAGGTGTCCAGACAACCGTCTACAGTGCGAATATACAATGCAACTTGGACTACCTTTTCCTGTTGGTGCCAGTCCCATCACATCGACGCCACAGCAGCTACAATACCACAGATACTGGATTTTCTCCAGGAGTGGTTGAACAGGGGCCTTGCCTCCAATACACTCTGGAGGCAGGTGGCCACCCTCGCTACCGTTTTGTGCAGGGATGCTTCTCAACTGCTCAGCAGACACTCAAGGGTTTGCAGTTTCCTTAAGGGGACTACCAACATCTGCCCCCTGATGGTGCATCTTTACCCAACTTGGGACCTCTCATTTGTCCTGCAGACTTTAACAGTACCACCATTTGAGCCTATCTGTTTGATCAGTCTACACCATTTGTCATTCAAAACTGCCTTCCTCATAGCCATCACATCAGCACGCAGGATCTCAGAGCTGGCAGCACTATCGATTAGCGAGGATCTCTGCATTATACATTTGGACAGAGTCATCCTCCAATTGGGCCCAGCCTTTCTCCCCAGAACCAACACCTTGTTCCCCAGAATTCAGGAGGTTATCCTCCCTGACTTCTGCCCGAATCCCAGACATCATAGGGAGCACACATGGCATAAATTGGACGTACAGTACGGTGTGGGTATACAAAAAGAGAATGGCCGCTTTTCACAGGTGGGGATCGTTTTTCATATCCTTTCAGTCAACATCTATAGGCAGAAAAGGAATATCCTCTACAATTGGCCGCTGGCTGTGTGCCTGCATTAAACTTGCCGACGAACATCAGGCCAAACCTGTCCCTCATCGTATAATGGTGCATTCCTCAAGGAGCGCTGTGACTATGGCCGCCTGGGTCACGCAAGCACCTATAGAAGAAATCTACAGGGCTATGACGTGGTCCTCACCGTCTCCATTCATTCGGAATTACAGACTGGACTCTTTTGCGTTGGCAGAGACTTCGTTTGGCAGGAGAGTATTACAGTGGGTCCTTGCGACCCCAGTTAACCAGAACAGTCCTTCTGCCCACCCTGGGATGCCATAGCTTGGATATCTCCCATGCTTGGACACTCCAAGCAGCGCCTAGAGAACAACCATTCAGGTAAGCCAATGGTCAATTTCTGTGGCTATACTAACAGTAGAACATTTTTATGCTTAAATCAAAACATACGGCCTAATTATTATTATTATCATCATTATTATCATTATCATCAAAACTATATGAAAGAATACAGACTTTGTCCATAAATTTATAATATAATAGTAAAGACATGACAAATTGTGAACGAAAGATAAAAAGAACATGAAACCAAATTTGTTGTAAATAGTGCAAGTATAAAAGTGATAGCAGGCTAATTTGAAAAAGCCCCTTCTGCCATTCCTCACAAAGTTGCTGCAGTCCAAGAAGGAGGGATGGCTGGTCAAGTGAGCCAAGAAAGTGACCCGGCATGCATACATCCTTTTTCTCCATCTTTTCCCTCATTTCATTTCAGAATTATTTGCCATTGATTTAGATAAATTAGCTTTATCCTGACGAGGTCCTAAATGTTAACCTCTATGTACTGGTATAAAGATACCCAATAATTAAAAGATTTTGTCTCTGTGACACAATAAAGGAAACTTGAAACAAGGCATTTTCCATTGCCCATTTTATAAGGATATAATGGTTGGGCTTATGTTTCCCCTCATGCATTGATAGACTATTATGTCTAATTTCTAGAGGGTGATAGTTCTATGCCACATGTAACATTGCAAAATTCAGTTCCATCATTTGCAGCATTTGGTGGATATGTACTGAATATAATAAGTAAAAGAGTTTCTGCAGATTTTATTCTGTTAATCATTGCTGCCTATACGAGAAGATGCTCACCTCTATTTTAAGGCCATTGAGTCAATGCTGTCCGAAGATATTTTGCATGGTCATAATGTCACAGAGTGCTGTTAACTTCCGCCAAAGTGGTATCTATTTATCTACTCACATTTGCATGCTATTAAACTGCCAGGTTGGTAGGAGCTAGAGCAAAGATGGGAGCTCATCCCATTGCGTGGCACTCAGGTCTCAAACCTGAGCTTCCAGCTTTCAAACCAACAAATCAGCTGAGCCATTGTGCCACTCCTGAAGTGAATATGACACTAGTTAAATGCTTTTATTTTATCCATGCCCCTTTTGTATCTTATTAATTTTAGTCTTGTTCCTTTTTAACTTTAACAGAGGCCACCCAGTTCTGGATGCTTTTTTATATTTTAGCCTATATGCTGGACATAAGGGCTTGGCACTTTTAATGCATTTTAATTTAATACAGGTAATTCTCCACTTAAAAACACAATTGGACCTGGAATTTCCATTGTTATGACTATAAGTAGAGTTGCACCAAGTTTTAACTTTGTAAACAACCATTTAGTAAATCACCCTGGTCATTAAGCAAATCCCCATGGCATTTTTGGTTGGAAATCAGCAAAAGAAGATCACAAATTGCAATTGTGTCTGCAGGATGTTGCAACCAGTTTCAAATACAGCCAGTTGCCAAGGGCCTAAATAGCAATTATATGTAAACAAGAATGGTGCAATGGTTTAAGTGTGAGTATAGATGGTAAGTAACTTTCTGAGGCAATTGTACTCTCATTAAACAAATCATTGTGAGTCGAGGAGTGTCTGTGAGTATATTTTCTTAAATAAATAGGACCTACTGTTTCTACTGCTTTTATTGTTCTATTTGCACTTGCTAATGAAGATTTATGAAAAAAAATAGAAAATAAAGAAGCAATGTTTCTATAATGTGTTGCAAACCTTTTGGATTTCCTTTCAAAAATAAGATTTTTTTCTGTAATGTTTCAGGAAGAGCATTTTCAATGACTCACAGTATGGTAAAATCACCTGTCTCCAATGGTACATTTAATTTTGATGGCCACATGAAGAGTGACATCCATGTGTACCACACTGTGCACAAAGACTCAGGATTGTACAAAGACTTACTGCACAAAATACATCTAGATAGAGGGAATGAAGATAGACCTTCGCAAGAAAATAACTACAAGTTGCTGCGGCGCAATAATAGCTACACTTGTTACACAGCTGCCATATGTGGGATGCCTGTGCATTCTTCCTTCAAGGCTGCTGATATGTCAACCCCAGAAGACAGTGAAAAGCTAGTTACAGACACAGTATCTTATTCCAAAAAGAGGGTTCGCTATGACAGCTACTCCAGCTATTGCAATGCTGTAGCTGAAGCCGAAATTGAAGCAGAGGAAGGTGGTGTAGAGATGAAATTGGCATCAGAGTTAGTAGATCCTAATAATCCCAATGAAGATACTGCAGAAGAAGAGAGAGATGAACGGGATTCTTCAGAGGTGCATCTGCTTTTTCACTTTCTCCAAATCTTGACAGCTTGCTTTGGGTCTTTTGCTCATGGAGGTAATGATGTCAGGTAAGTAATAATGCCTTCATGTTTGTTGCACTATAGCAATTTATGAGTGTTATGATTGATTCCAGTTGTTGAGACTTCTTATATCATTATGGTCTTCTGCACTGATTCTCAACAATTTTAAACATTTAAGATGTGTATTAAAAATGGTTTTATCTGTAACTTTATGTCAACTTTGACCTATTTCTTGCCATAGTTTCTACTCATTTGCATGAAAAAAAACACAGATAAACAAGGATCTCACCCCTACTGTGAATAAACCAAGGAATGGTTGCTCAAGTAAAAATAAAAAACCATCATGAGCATATAAACTTACTAAGACAATACAGTCACCAGAACTCTCATAACAAAAAGAGACTCTCATGTCTTACTTTTGTGTGTTTGTTCTTCTACATAGAGGCCAACTGTTGCTAATAATTCAAAAATATTCTGTGCTTTCTGCAAATATTTTTAGAAGGAAAATTAGAATTAGCAATTGTAAAACCTAGCTAGGTTATAAAAGGAAAATGATACCATTTAATTCCTTGTAACTGTTCATAAGATTATGTATGATTGGATAGAATAGCAGCTCATTCCAGGAAGAATGGGAAGCAGATGGTTATTATCAGATATCCTGGCTTGAAGAAGTTGGTGAGCTATAATATTCAAGTGTTGCTGTTTTAACCTTGTGGGTGTTTTATAGTTTCTGCTTTATTATTTCCTCTCCTTCTTTAGAAATATAATAGCAACTCCCAAATTATATTCTGTGAGTACTTACTGGAGTTTCTGCAACAGCAAATTGTCAATGGCAGGTAAACAGCTTGAGAAAGGCCTTCATTGCTATTATGGAAACATCCATGCATTTACAAGACAGGATCATGCTGTTTTTTGCAGGGGGGAGGGGTGTGTGGAGAGAGAACAATTATATTCAACAGTTCTCCCTTAACATAAAACATTACAATATTGCCATAATAGTTTATTTAAAGGATTGCAGGAATGGAACACTATTCATACATAGAAAATGGAATATATGGAAGTCCTGTTGACAGGTAATTACCAATTTTACATTGGCTATTAAATGTAATACAAGCACAATATAATATTCTTGTGACCTGCAGTTGCATGTAATTTAACTTTTTGAGAGTCACTATTATCACAAATAATGTTTTGCCATTTAGCAACTTTTACAATCTTTTGGTTCTGTTTTTGTTTTCTTGAATGGGAGGAGGGGTATTCCTTTGTTTATATCATTACATTATGGAAGTCTTTTAAGGAATGTTTATCTTTGGAAGGGCATTTTCCCCCCAAATATGTAATTTTTCATGTAAATGTTTTCATTCACTCCTAGTTGACAAATACTGTGCATTAATATGTTGGGGAGAAGCTCTGATTTAGTAGAATATGAATAGGACTATAACTAAATGTTATATCCAGGGTTATTCAGAATCTGGATCCATGGGGTACATTCACATTTACATTAGGCTCTGCCAGATGCTGGCACTCATGTTGTGCTGAAAATTCTTCAAAGCTGTTGAAACTAATAGCTAAATGATTACTTTTTAAATATAAAACCTACTAATGCTAATGTGTTTTTTTTCTTTAGATAAATCATACAGATTTATGTGTAACTGATTAGAAAATATAAAAAGAAATTACTACATTTATGTTTATGTCAATGTAATTGGCCTAATTTTATATCTGGTGGGGTTTTTTTTAAAGAAAAAACCTATAAAAAAATAACATCCTACAAAGTAGCTGGGACAAGTATTACTTCAGTATATATTCACTGGGCACTTTGCTTGCTTAACTACTAGTAGAATAGGAGGCATTTTTACAGAGTTGTTCCCATTTCCAATGATGTAAAATCCTCTTCACTTACTGCAGGATCTTGCTGTTGCATATCTAAATTTACACATTATGTCAAAAACAAAGGGAGATTTGCTAGTCAAAAAAATCCAGCATCCTAATTTGAGTCCCAGGTATCTTTATTAGACTGACTGAATATCAAAAAAGGTAAAATTGAGCCCAAGGAAAGAGGAGAGTGAAAAAGAAGTAGCTATTGATGTAGTTTGATGAAGAGTTCAATAGAATTCAAAAGCTGGCACATTTTATGTCCTTGAGTGACCTTAATAACATAAGGATTTTACAGTGTTTACAGAATTAGTAGTTTTCTTAAGTTTTCCTGAAGGAATCACAGGAGAAACTCAAAAGTATTTGGAAGCTGAATATTTTTCCTCAGCTATTTAGTGACTGCATCTACAATTATTGTTTCCCCCCCCTTTCTGATCAGAAACTGGGTTAAAACATAACAATAACCACCACCACCCTACTACTAGGGAGCAGATAAGAATTATACAAACTGTTCTTAATTTATATTGTATCTTTGTGAAGTTTAAGGATGAGGATAATGATAAGTAAACTTATATATACTGAAAACAGGATAAAAGATAATGCAGAAATGAACGGCTTGGAGCTCATTAGGTCATGATGTCTATCAGGTTCCCCAACTTGCCTGCCTTTATTATTCTGCAGATTTCTATAATAAAAATTAAGCAAAAATCTAGAAATGTTACTTCCAAAATGTCTCTTTTCCTAACATAGATACAATTGATACCATTGGAAAATAAAGCAGTTTATGACTACAATAAGCCAGTTTTCAATATCTGATACTGTTTAACTTCTATATCAATTTTTTTATTGATTAAGGAATAACAGAATGCAAATAGTTCCAGGCAGGAACTAGAAATTATCCAACTGATGTTATCAGATAGAAAAAGTGCCAACGAAAATGCTTATGTATATTTTTTTATATTTATAAACTGCCAAACCCCTAAGGACTTTTGGTGGTATGCAAATATATGTTAGAAACAATAAGCAGTAAATAAATAATAATAATATACTACCAATAAACTAATGAAAAACTCCAATAAAGTTGAATCAACCAAACCAAGATGGGGTCAAGACCCATATGCTTAATGGTTAAGGTGTTAGATTAAGAGCCAGGAGATAATTATTCTGATTCTCCCTCAGCCACAGAAGTTCATTCTTTTTTAGCGCAAATTATTTCCCATGTTTGTTGTTTGAAGATAAATAGATCAGGAAACACTATTTATGCTAACTTGAGCTCCTGAATGAAATCCAGGATATAAATGTAATAAATAGATGAGTTCTCTTTTTTCTATTTGTAAGTATATGAAAAACAATCAACCTGAAAAGGTCTCTATTCTCCTGCTCTTGTCTCACATTTTCATTTCTCTGCTGTTGGGAAATTTATTTTCTGTAGTGAACATACGTATATATTTATTAGCATTATGCCTATGGTTTAAAATTGAAACATTTAAAGCATGAAATACTGTATTTAGAATTTTAAATAATGTAAGCTCATTTCAGATTTGTTTCAAATTTATTTATTGTAAATTGTATTGTTTTGAAAAGTATTCAATTTATTTGTCCAGCGACAAATTACTCAACATTATTCAGAAATGTTGTATGTTAATAATGGTAGTAAAGTAACAGAGTATTATTCTCCTTCAGATCTTTTTCCCTCATCTCGTCTTAATAATGGGTCATAAACCCAATGAAATAATAATTCGGCTTTTGAATTATCACAATTGCAGTCTTTTAAGTAGGTATTATTGCACAACCAGTCTCAGAAAAAATGAGCAGGACTTGTATGTTTTGTCACATCAAGATGGTAGATGGTTGTTTTAACAATTGGATTACCTTAAGACAACCACAATTTTTCCAGGCTTGCACAAAAGGGCTATTGCTCATCAAATGTCTTCTATGTCATTTGTCAGATTGAAAGAGTCCTGATATCTGGCACTATTGTTCATAAAATTTCTAGGACTTTACTGATGTCCATTGTGTATTCCAAGCTGATATATATTGAGTCCTATATTTTATTTTCAAATCCCAGCCCACTTTTAATTGCATGATTTTAAAATGGTCCATGCTCTCTGAATATTGAGGAAGAGGAGGGAACCGCTACTTGATCGCTACTTGATCTCCTCACAAATCTAACTTTGTGTTAGAGATGAATATGAAACAAGATGTTTTTTAGACTCGTCTTGGTAAATACACAAATTTGCAACAGAAAAAACATTACCAGAGGTAGCCAGGTTTGATAACATTTAGCACTTCAAACTAACTGTTGGATTTGAGCTCAGAAATCAACGGGGCTAATGTTGCTATACTAACTATTACATAATCAATAATTCGAAAGTCATCTGGGCATAAATATCATAAAACCAATGATAAACAATCAGCAAAGTACTTTAATGGTTGGTCTATGTTAGGTGTAGATTTTTGCCAAGTAATATTCATGAAACATGAACAAGAGTCATTTGGTATTCTCTAATAGCATAACAGCACAGCCACTATGCCCTGGGAAGCAAAAAATTAAGAACATTGAAGGAGATTGACTGAGAAGACAGTATAAGCTATAAGGCTAATGCTTATAGAAAAACTGTTTTTTGTAAAAAGCTAGACTGATGTACATTAAGATGGGCCATAGGCTATTACAGCAAAGTATTTAGGATTTGATATTATGTTTTCTTCTCTAGCAATGCTATAGGCCCTTTGGTTGCCCTCTGGCTTATATATGATCAGGGTGGTGTAATGCAAGATTCTCCTACTCCTGTTTGGCTGCTACTGTATGGAGGTGTTGGCATCTGTGTAGGCCTCTGGGTCTGGGGACGAAGAGTGATCCAAACAATGGGAAAAGACCTAACACCTATCACACCATCAAGGTAAGTGCCTGTTGAGTACATTGATAAATTTTGCCATGACATCTTTGCCCCTAATTATTTTTGCTTTTGAACTGCATTGAAAATCTTGTCTTTAAACTAACATAATAGAGCTTAGTTGTTGAGCTCTAGTTGAGCAGAAAAGTCTGACAATGTCTTGAATAGCATAGAGAAAAGGCATAAATCAAAGTAGTTTAGTTTTGCTTTCCAAAACTAAAAACTGAATCCATGATTTTTATTTGTTTTTCATGCATACTAGAATTTTGCTGCTAACCTAATTGCTAATTAAGCCTTAATTTCTTGGAACATAGATTAGCTATCAGGTACCAGAAAGCTGCTTCACTAATTTAATCTGGATGTATGTGTGTGTATATAGTTTTCATTATCCAGCAGCTTCTTATTCTTTTAATATAACTCAATGATCAAACATTGGAGGAAAGCATTTGAAGAAGAACGGGTAAGCTTTTGGCATGTTGCAAGGTATAAACCCAGACTGATAGATCAAGATTTTTTTTTTTAAAAAAAGAGTGACTGTGAAGTGTTTTCTTATGCTTCCTGCAGTGGTTTCACTATTGAGTTGGCTTCGGCGTTCACAGTTGTGATAGCTTCCAATGTTGGACTTCCTGTCAGTACTACACACTGCAAGGTATGCCTTTGCCCTGTGACTGCAGCCAAGCTGGTCTGGATTATTCATTTTTATTTTTTTTAACACTGCTGCTCAGATCAGTTTATAATGGCATGATATCACAGTAGAAAACTTAAATTGGATGTAAAAAACATTCCTAATATTTTTATAAAATTCATGATATAGGAGGTTTTACTTCCCTTCTCAAACATTTAATTATCTTTCAGGTTTTTTACCTGAAAGCATTTGAGCATTTTAAAACTTATTAGCACTTATTCATAACTAAATGCACATTCAATTCATAACTAAATGCATATTCAATTTTATGTAGCTATATGTTCCTTTAAAAGGCAGCCTTTGGATTTTTGCATGCCCTGTTAATTTTACAGATCTTGTGCAAAAACTAAAAACTTGTGCTTTTTATTTGACACCGAGTTATTCATATGGCTATGCAATTGCACAAGAGTATTAAATAAAAATTCTATCTACATGGTCAAAGTAAAAGAGAAAAATTCTAATAATGAGAATAGAACTAAAGCATTTTATCACCTGATACAGAAATTCTAAAGGATTCTTGTTTGTTACTATTAATACAATAAGCTAAAAAAAAATCTGTATTAGGCTTTCCTTGAGTGCTGTCTCAAACCTTGTTGATAAATTTGGCTCTGAATAGCCATATTTTTTCTGTAAGTCATGCCACACATGAACTTTGATCTGTTGCATTTTTCTTTGCCAAGAGGTTCTGACACTTTACATCCTTCATCCTTCCACTTTCCTGATGAATGCATGGCATGGGATTTCCTATGTGTCACTTTTACGCTACAAAATCTCCATCTGTCTCTTTTTATTTCTTCACAGTGGATTTTGCATTGAAGTTATGTGTGCGCTAACCGTACTTGTAGCCTCAAATGTGGGTATTCCAATAAGCTCCACTCATTGCAAGGTATTGGAGTTTACAGTGGTCATGCCAATTAAACACATTCACAATCATTTAAGAACATAAATAAATAGTAAATTCTGATTTCCCCCCATTTTGCCTTCACTATGTAATGTCTCATGACATACAATATATTACATTGCTTATAACATCAATAATCAAAACTCAAAATGTGGAATTTTTATTTTCTTTCAAAAATGCTTTAAAAATTTGAGTGATGAATTCTTCCAAATAATAGAAAACTGATTTTTAAAGCAAATATTAGATTACACAGGCCATAGTTTATTATTTTATTTCTTATTATTTTTGAAACTTGTGAATTACATTGTAGAATTCATTTTAATAGTCAAATTAACAAGCAATAAACATAACATTTTAGTATTCTTGCTTCCGCATATTAAATTTAATGTTAGCTTTGCATTAATAGTATTTTTCTCACAAATATTTTTTTCATATTGGATACTTGTGGATTATAGAATGTAAAAATTAGGAGGAACAACCACAAGTGCAGTCTAAGTCACAACTTTTCTGTTTGAAGGCAAATGGTGTTTAATTTCAAACCAATATAAGCGTAGATGTTTGAAATTCTAGACATTGTAGCTTTTAGTGATGAACTTAACTGCTTTTCTAATACGTATTGTCATTAAAATAAATACACTAAATTTGTATGATGTATAAAATTGCTTCTAAAAACCAGTACAACTGATGCCCTTTAAAAAATTTGGGGGGGAAATTAAATTCAAAAACATAAATTGCATTTTTTTAGTTCAGTGTTTAAATAAAATGTGGTGCTTTTATGTTCTATTTGTACTACCATTCCATGATCTTTCTCTATAAATTCCTTTTAAAGACAATATCAACTGTTCCACTGCATTAAACAGCAAAAGAAACGCCTGGGACATTTTTTTCTCCAAGGGTATAAATTTACTGAAAAGCCATATGGGTACAGAAGTAGAAAAACCAGTTTTGAAGTTTTTGCATGCAAGCAGCATAGGAAAACTCCTTTTTTCTTCGCTTGAGCTCTGATTGTCCATTGTCCACTAAATCAGTTGCATTTGTTTTATTTTGGGAACAGCCTGACTGCCAGGTGATGACCTTGGGGTTTGGGTCTGTCTCATGCTTTCAGGCAGCACATTTGCATTTCAGAGTTCTCTCGTAAACCTCCCTTATATACCAATGCCTTCCATCCTCCCTCCTGTTACTGTTCTCTGGTTGCAAGCAGGGCTATGTAGAGAGTCAACTATGATATGCCGACTCTCAAGAAAGATTAACAATAACAATAATAATAATAATAATAATAATAATCTTTATTGTCATTGTAATAATATTGTAACCCTACAAAGAAAAAAACAGGCACATTATTTCTACACTATGGCTTTTCGCACTAACACCCTATCGTGGTCAGAGACATGGAATTTCTGAATAAGCCTAGGGGCATGGACATTCCTTACTGCCACCCACTCTGCCTCTGTCAAGGAAACCGCTTTCCATAAGACTAAATAATGCAACTTCCCCTTTTGGTATTGAGAATCAAGAGTCTCTTTGACCTCGACATGCTTCTCTCTGTCTACTCATATTAGGGGAGAGCCGACTTAATGGCCAGCCTCAGCAGTAAGCTATGAAAGTGCTTTAGGAAATATAATGAAACACTGAGTGAATGTACCTATGGTTTTTTGGTCACTTTAATTCCATCATCACTAGATTTATAATTCAGATGATATGGAAAAGACCTATGTACTTAGGGTTCAGCTTCTTGCAGAGTTGGCCCAATTTCAAGAACTTTGTGGACAAGTACACATCATCCCCTATTCTAAATTCCCTCTGAGGTGGGAATTCTTATCAGCCTGTCTTTTTTGCACTTCCCATGCTACTTCTAATGTTTGTGCACTACAGGCCAGATGGTTTTCAGAGTACTCATCCACTCAGCCAATGAAGTCATCAACGAAGATTCTTCAGGAAGCTCTGTCATAGGCACAAACTGTGCACTCATAGCACTTGAAAGGGTAGAAAATCCAGTGCTACTAAATAGATCACCTCAGCAACGTGCAAGAGCTCAATTCAATTTTTTTTGCTGGCAGTTCATGTAGCATCAAAGGTACTGTTCCATTACTGCATTCATATGTTCACAAGCTCCATTCATCTGAGGATGCGAGGAGCTAAGACCCTGGGAGAAGCCTAATAACCTCCAAAACTCAAGCCAAAGTTTTGAGGTAGCTTGCATCCCCAAATCTGAAATTATGTGTTTTGGAATGCCATACAGCCTTGCGTACTTAGTCAGATCCTGAGAGGAGGGGATCTTAGGGCATGCCACAAAGTGGGTCTGCTTAGAGATTACATCTGTAATGAGCCAGATCACAGTATTCTTAGTGCTCTCCGACAGCTCCACAATAAAGTCCAGATATCCTCCCTCTGTTCATGAAGCTGAGGAAACTCTGATGTTGCATCTTCATTCGTGGAGGTTATCGTTCTAAGATCGGTTAGACCTTCCTGGGATCCATCCCTATGCCATCTTTCAAAATCCAGTAACTTAGGTAGTCTAAGTTGATCTTATGGTAATAACACTTGGACAACTTCATGAAAAGCTGAGTCCTCCACAGCGTCTCGAACACTGTCCTGACCAATTTCATATGCTCTTCCTTGGGTTTTGTATATCAATCTATTGTTCAAACACACCAAGACCACCTTGTACAAATACTTATGCAGACTTCATTTATTAGCTGCAGGAACACCACTGGGGACCCACTGTAGCACAAACAAAACTAGTAGCAATCCTGAAGGCAGTTGAACTCTGTTTTCCATTCATCCCCCTCCTTAATTTTCATTCTGTAGTATGCGTTCCTCAAGTTCAACTTCATAAGTAACTTTCCCTTTGCAAAGAGGCCCAACATGTCCTTCATACATATTAACCACGCATATACAGTTTAGCCCTATAATTGGCCAACAGCCTAAAGCAGGGGTGTCAAACTTGTGGCCCACAGGCCGGATATGTCATGCATTAGCCCCACTCACCTTCAGTTTAGCGAGGGGGGGGGAGTTGTGATTTGTCACATGACGACAATGTGACACCATGAGTTTGATACCCCTGGTGTAAGGGATCCATCTTTGTTTTCTTTGAAAAGCTTGGACTGCTATCCTTGACTTAGCCAGTTGAATGAAGCCCCTGGCTAATTTTTTCTCTATCTATGTGCAGAGCTCCTCCATCTCCCTAGGTGTCATTGAATATAGTTTGCCATTGATAGCCCCAGGCACGACCTCAGTCACACAGTCTCTGGAGCAGAAGTGTGTTGGATACCTTTACCAAAGACCTCAGCCAGGTTGCAATATTCCTTAAGAATCAATGGCTCTAAGCTGCCACTTTCCTTTAGTTTATTGGCAGGTTCCACTTTCGCTTTCTTAGCAGTAGATGGCTTAGCACTTTCCTTAACTCTTGCTGTTTTCTTCACATCTGCCACATGTCTCTATCCCAATTGACAGATGGACTCAATTTTTTCCACTGGCTCAGGACCATGGCCTCTGTCATCTCCGGAGCCATGATAAATTGAATAGTAGGATCTATGTGGGTCCCAGTTTTTAGCTTCACAAGCTCAGTTAAGTAGGTTGCTGGAAGTCTACCTGTTACAGAACTGTCTGGCAGAGAAAACGCTATGGGCTTCCTTAGCTTCCTTAGCCTAATTCTCTATCACTTGGGAGCTGGTGCACCCCAAGTCCAGCAAGGTCATAAGGACCTGCTTTACTCCCAAAGACACTGAAATCTCCATCATAGCAGTCATGGCAATGATGGTGCCACTTACCATCAGATCATCTTCTCCTTTGCTGTCGCTCTTGCAGAAGACTAGTCCTGTCTTGATAGGGGCCAGAGTTCCTTCCCCTTCAGTGGATAGAAGGGAGAACTGTATTACTTGTTGCCCTACATGCATTTTCTCTTATGGCTTCATGGAACACTTTTCTTTGGTTGACTCAGAAGGAGGGGAACAGTCATTGGCCATGCTATGAGGCATTTGGCAGCACAGTGCTCCTCCTTTCCTCAATGAAAGCAGCCACCAAGGCTTTGTCAGGGTTTGCCTCCTTTGGCTGGCAGCATGCCCCCTCTGACTCTCATGCCCAGTATGTTTGTAGAATTCCACCACATCAATCCCTGCCTCTGTGACTACACAGTAGCACATTCGAAGGTTGTGTGGCACCCCCCACCCCCCCCCCTCAGAGTAGGCAATTCTAATAGAGTTCCTTGCTCAGCCCCTCTTGGAAATGATAGACCAGCAAGCACTCAGGCCAGTCTTCCAGGTGGCTGGATAGGTGGCAGAATTCTTGGAGGTAGTTAACCAGTCACTTCCCTTGGTTTAGGGCACTGATACGGGCTTCTGCACAATGGATTGCCATGGGATCATTGAACCATACTCATAGGGATTGCATGATAGCCTCAAGGTCATCTAGCTCAGGGGCACCTTCATCATGCGGTGATACTAGCCACTCTGAAGCACTCCCTTCCAGATTGACCGTGATAACATGGGTCCATGTCACCTCATCCAAATATATTGCTTGACTACAGCCCTGGCCCTGATTGGTGTTGCTGGCTGCAACAGAGGAGCAGGCGTGATGAAGGCAGTTTGCACTGGCATTCTGACCGCAGCTGCAGCTACTTGTGTTGCTGGCTGAAGGATAAGAGAGGGAGTGTCAGGGTCTCCAGGGTTTCCACTATCCCTTTGCAAGTAACAGATATGGCTCCTGGTGTTGCTGCAGCACGAATTTCCATCCCTTTGAATTTCTCTTTCAGATGCTCCATTGATGGGCTGTAACCGGCATTCGGGATGTTCCACTTAGCAGGGTCATCCTATTCGGCTAGCCACTTTGCTCTCCATCTTCTACCTCAGATCACATTGATTCCGGCAGGGAGAAGGGTGTCTTTGGCCTTTGCTCCCTTGTTCATATTTGTCATCCAGTGGTCTTCAGTCCCTGGTATGGGGCATCTCTCACTTGTTCCTTCCTGGCTGCGAGTGATTGCTCAGATTTCTTGGGTTTTAGTTTAGGGCAAGCGGCCTGTGCTCTTGTTCCAGCCTGAGATAGCGACTGCTGATACCTGAGCCAGCATCACTCCCTGACTTCTTTTTTTCTTCCATTTCTTTGGCCATAGCCAACATCTCAAGGATGACCTGGTGGAATCCACGAAGGATATTACCCTGAGAACTAGCTTAATGTCAACTGCCCCACTGCATTAAACAGCAAAAAAAAACCTGGAATATTTTTTCTTCATAACTTTAATTAAAATCCTTATGGGTACAGAAGTAAAGAAGCCAGTTCTGGTGCATAAACAACATCAGAAAAACATTTGCTTTCCCCCACTGAACCTCCCAATCAGTTGCACGTTATGACGCTTAACGTAACATGTTTACAACCTTTTAAAACCGCCACACTTTTCTGGGGTTACAAAACAAATTCTTGGAATTTATTTATTTATTTATTGGTTTGCGATCCATTTCCAAAATAATGGGGTCATGATTGATCAGAAATGGTCATTTAACGTGCTTTTAAGATACATTAAGTGGATTATGCTGTTGTCAATAATTGAAAGAATATGATTTGATTTATCAAGAAATGATAAGTGGAATATATATCTATAGAAATATAACTTTGTATAAATCCATGTACCCATGAAGCAGGTACTTATATGCATAACAACCTAAATTCCTTTTCAGACATTTTCAGTAAAAATTACTCTGTGTAGCAAAGCTTGAAAAGATCTTTGGTTGGCAGCATTTATTGAACTTGCTCCATGTAAAAATGAACAAGAAATTAAAATGTCAACAATTTTTTGAGCTTTTTAACTTTGGGCATCAGCTGACTGGCATTTATTTAAAAACTGGGGTCCATAAATATGGTTGTTTAATGGTAACTATCTTGAGAAAGTGAAGGGTTGGGATGTTATTTATACTTAGCATTAAAATGTAACTTATTAAAGTGAACAGTTTTTTATTGCATCACACATTAGACATGTTGGTGTTTACTCTGATAACTAACCCATCCCTTTCCACAAATTGTTGCTGTGTGCTATGTAACTCACAAGGTAGTGTGATGGTGGTAATCAGTAAAAAATTCCTGACTTTAAACAAGCAAAATTTATTGACCCTCAGTCCTATCTATCTATCTATCTATCTATCTATCTATCTATCTATCTATCTATCTATCTATCTATCTATCATATATATATATGAAATCATATATATATGTGTGTGTGTGTGTGTATGTATGTGTGTGTGTGTATATACATACATACATACACATATACATATATATATATATACACAAACAAACATATTGAGATATATTTAATTCTAACTTTCTTTTCAAATTTCCAAGGTTGGTTCTGTGGTAGCTGTTGGTTGGATACGATCCAAGAAGGCTGTTGACTGGCATCTCTTCCGCAATATCTTTCTAGCTTGGTTTGTGACTGTTCCTGTAGCTGGCTTATTCAGTGCTGGAATTATGGCAATCTTAATGTATGGAATATTACCATATGTCTGATACTTCACTGTTCTTTCCAGAAAAAAGGGAGTATCTCTTTTAAGTCTCATCCTCAGAATGCAGAACTCCCTGATACAGTAAGAGATAGTCTGCAAGTCATTTATCTTCAGTATCTAACATCTACTGTACATACTATGAGTATCTTTGGTGCCATTTCTTCTGTACAATGTGTGTGTGTGTGTGTGTCTGTGTGTGTATATAGACACGCGCCCATATACATACACGCTTGTAGTTGATAATACTACCTTAAGTTATAAGTGAGATGAAAATAATTGCCTAGAACTTAATCTCTAGTAAAACCTGTATATAATGTATCATTTAATGGTGATTTTTAAAATCTATTAAGAAGCTGGGACATTTGTCAATATAATAATATATGATGAAGCAAAATGTAAACTGAGTAAGATTCTTTTTTGGAAAAAAAAGTTTAATGATACTGAAACAAAATAGTACTGAAGTACATTGGTAAAATGTGGTTCATATCATATTGTTGTGTATAATACTGTATGCACATTGATTTTATAAATACTTTGAAATGTAGCTTTTTAATGTTGCATTTCCCTTATATATTTTGGATAAGAAAGTTTAGACAGTACCAAAGAAGGGGAATATTTGACAGTATTATACTGTTTGTCAGTATGTGTATTTGCTATTGCTCTCCTTCCTTAAATATTTTAATTAGCATTCTTTTCTACTCATCAAACACCAGCAATGCCAAGATAATATTAATATTTCCTGTAAGTAGGAAAGCATCATATTGTTGCAGTTATCTACTACCCACTGCATTTATTTTTTTAGAAATCCAACTCTGCTTTTATATATGATGAGTTCAAATTTCTTTTAAAAGATGTTTGCCGTCACTTGTATGTGATTCTCATTCTGGTTCATTACCATCAATCTAATGAACAAGTTCAGGAAAAGAAAGATGAAACTGAAATTCTGCCTTGTTTCTATGATTATATCCAGTAAATCTCATCTATGCAGTGGAATTGAGCAATACTGGCAGTGTGCACATTAGTTGTGATATTTCAGTATCTAAAGAAAAAGGGAATTACTCAAGTAAGAGGTGTTTGGCGGTTAAAACTGGCACTGTGGAAAGTTTTAATATCAGTACTAACTCCAAGAAGCATTTGGAAGGTTTAGTTCTGATACTAACAGTTGGTGAAGTGAAATCTTCTGCGGCGTCATTTTTGTCCTTTGATAACATCTCAATGTAGCAGTCATCTCAGGCCAAACTAGGAGAGTCTACCCTTATAAGTTGCATGTATCCGTATTGCTCCAGGTTAGTGCTGACATGGAAACATCCACAGCATGTTATTCATCAGAACACAGGATGTCAACAAAGAGTGGAAAGAGTGATAATGCTGCAGTTCCCGCATTACTAAGATAATTTAACAGGTTGTATAAGAAATCAGTTTTTACTTTTTGAGGAATTATCTTAGTTTGCCAGTCTTGTGTGTTTTATAAAATGAATATATTACTAGATAAATCTATCAAAAAAGCTGCAAATTGATGTAATTCATTTATGCATCTAATAAGGCGTTTTCTAAGTAGCAATTAAGAAACAATATTTGGTGTCCTTTTATTGCTATGGAACTCTAAAGCATTAGCATTTGAGAAGTTCTCTGGCATTAATCATTATGTTTGTACAACTCTTGTGTTTTTTTCCCAGAAGACTGCTCTGTCGTTTAAAACTTATTACTGTAGTTGTATTTACTGGAAAGGATTTGAGGAAGCTTTGCTTGAAGAATGTTGGAAGCCCAGAACTGTTGAAATGCTGCTAAAATTTTGATATATGAGCTTTCTTGGTACTCCATTGTCATCCTTTTTCATTGGTCATTCACTCTAAATTTATAATAAAAGAATAAATTGCCTTCAGACTACTTATTACGCCTTTTTTACTCTCACTGTGCTATTAGATTTTACGATTGATACCAATTCATTTAAAGACACTTGTTTAGCACAACATTTTCCTTCTCATTTTGCATTTGTTATAATCCTTTTATTTATGCTCCCTCTATGTGAGCTTGTTCAGTGTTTTGTAACAATGGAGGTGTGCACACACATTCACTTACATACTAAGTGACAAAATCTAAATAAAGCCCAGCTCTGTACAGCACAAACAGAAGCTTCTATTTATTGCACTCGGGACTGTTTGTTCCAGGATCCAGTTCCCATTGGAATTTTCAAAGCCTCCTTCCAAAAGCATTCCTGTTAAAAACGTTTCATACATAACAATACAAAATTGTGTGTTCCTAAGACTGAAGAAAAATTAAGATGTTTGCATATTGCTATCATAACAATACTTGGGAAAACAAAAACTTGGGAGAAAAAAAATCTTTTCAGAAAACGGGAGAAAAAAATCCACATTTTCCTTTCAAGGCAATGCCATTATAATACTTAGGCTTTCAAATGTTCAATAATATTGATACCACACACCTCTGAACTTGAATGTACAATTTGTGACTCAAGTTACTAATGGCATAATCTGCTTTTGTTAACCTTAATCAAGTTTTGCTATTGCAGTTGCAAAGTAGTATCCATTTAGAAAAAAACCAATTTATTTTGAACCTCAATAGAAATCAAAATGATAGGGTATCCTTTTAAAATTCTAACCTAGGTCCCTTTGATGAAAAGCTGCCAAAGCAGGAGTCACAGTGCATTTTAAGTTTAATAAAGATTCTTAGCTGAATTGATTACAAAATTTTTCAAAAACACTATTCTACCTTCAGAGTTTGTTTTTAAATTCTAGATTAAATAAATCTTGGCTGATTTTCAGCCTTATAAATTAAAACAATTATCTATCTATAATTGACCTGCATATATTAAACCTATGTATAACTGATATTCCCATTTAATATTAGTGAAGGAAAACAGTGTTCCCTTTCCACCTTTCTAAAATATCCTGTTGATAAAGGAAAAATGGAAGTTTTTGTCTGCATAACCCCATCAATTTTATTTTTCTCTCCCCCATAATTATAGACTCATAACTAGTAGGGCCTTGTGCCTGCATTATTTTCTTGCAGCTACACACACATACACTTCTTCGTCCTAATTTCTGAAGCATTCTGTACATCTCATGGGATTGCAGCTTGTCAGGTCATTAAAAAATATGTGCACATTTCTATTAAGCATGAGGAAACCACTGTTATTTTTTTAATTTCAAAGTGATTGGCATTCGTCTACATAATATGACAAAATAATGTATTTATATTTCTATGCCATCAAGTCTGTATAGATTCTTAGCAACCACATGTAAGTAGTCCTTGATTTAAGACTGTAATTGAGTGCTCAATTATAATTGTAAGTTGTGATAGTTATTAAAAGGGGTTATCAAGAGACCATTAAGTGGGTCATTAAGTTAACACATTGCTCACTATGGAGCCAGTTTTCCCCAAAAATCCTACAACTTGTCATGTCAGTACAGAATGCTACAACTTGCATTTACATCCAGATTTGAAGTTACAATGGTTGCCCCTTTGCAGTTATATGACTGCATTTTGGGTGCTGGACAACTACTTGCAGTACTGCAAGTAGTTGTCCAGCACCCAAAATGCAGTCATATAACTGCGAAGGGGCAACCATTGTAACTTCAAATCTGGATGTTAAGTACCTTTTATGGAATCTGCCATAATTTCAGATAAATACTAAGCAACAGTTCTAAGCTGACAATTATCTGTAGATAGATTTTATTTCTATCCTTCGATCTTCCAATAATGCACTCATTGTTCCTGTAATCAAGTTCACTCAAGTTTCCCTTTCCAATAAGGGAGATGGCTGGTTAAAAATATGGTCTAAAAATAAAGAGAGCTTTATAAAAATAATAAAGGGCTTTATAATGCAGAGAGTTAGTCTTCAGATAATGTGTCCAAAATAAATCATTTGAACTTGGTTATTTGTACCTAAAATGACAACTTTTGTGTTGATTTGTTTTCAGGAATTTTCTCCAACTCTAAATTTAAAAAGCATCAATACACTTTCTATATTATCTTTTCAAAGCTCTAATTTTATTTGCATAGAGTATTACAGGGAATACTATTGCTTGCAATTTTCTGATTTTGATAAAGAAATCATGCATCTAAATATCTTTTCTAGGGCCTTCATGGCTGGTCTCCTAAGGGCTAGTCTACAACATAATTCTTATTGATGGCTAGTCCTAAAAGGCAAACATTATCTAGGATTTCAGAATCTTCATTCTCAGTTGCAAGATTGATTGCTCTATTTGTTATCATTAGTTTAATTATCTTTATATTAAATCTAAGCCTCTCTTCTCTCCACTATACTTAATATTCCTTTTTAAAACTTGCAGAAAATTTGCATTTTTAGCTTAGTGTCTGATAGGATAGACAGGTTATTAATGTTTTTTTAGATTACAAAAGGGTATTTCTTCATTTTTAAAATCATACTCTTCTTCCTACCAGGTTCCCTCAGTATAAATTCAGCATATAGGTCAAATAAGGAAAGAACATATAGTCTTATTTCCTTTGTCAAGCCAGACCAGTTATAATAATAATAATAATAATAATAATAATAATAAATTTTATTTCTAACCCGCTCTCTCTCCCCAAAGGGACTCGAGGCGGGGCACAGGTAAATTAAGAACAAATAACATAGAACAAAGTACAAAATTAAAATCACATTAAATCATATCCTGCGCTAAAATAACTATAAACAACTATAAATGTCTCATTCAAACTGTTTTCCAGGCCTTTATTGGTGAGAAGAATAATGTTATGTTCCCATTCTAGAACATTATATAGTCTGTTATGATCAACATAATCAAAGGACTTTCTTTAATCAGTAAAGTATTTATTTCTTTACAGTATTCTAATATGACAGGAAATATTAATTAGGCTATATAGTTTTGTGCTTTGATAAGTAAATTAAAACAAGTTATATCTCTTAATTGAATAAATTACAGAGAGCCATAGAGATATTCCCACAAATTGGAATACAGGCAGAGTTGGTTTTAATGTGCATATACAACAATTCATAAACATATTTGGATAGAGAAAAATAGATCATTCGTTCTCTGAAATGATTTGAGTTGAACTGGGTAGAAATTGCCCAACATATTTCTGGTGCTCTAAAACAATCTTAAGTCAATACATGTGTCCCTGGAAGTAGTTTGGCCCAACTCATTCCCTAATTTTCCCCAACTGGGAAGGGAGATGAAGATGGAGATGCATTCCAAGAGAACAATCAACTTCCACTACATACAGGTGAAACTAATATATGAGATAGACTCATTTACATGCAAAGCAAGATAATTCAAGCTGGATTTGGCATAATTGTGATGATCATGACGTACAGCTCATGAAAATCCACAATCTCAGAAAATTAGAATATTACATGCAATCAATAAAACAAGGATTGTACATAGAATAATATCAGACCTCTGAAAAGTATAAGCATGCATATGTACTCAGTACTTGGTTTGGGCCCCTTTTGCAGCAATTACTGCCACAATGCAGCGTGGCATGGAAGCTATCAGCCTGTGGCACTGCTGAGGTGTTATGGAAGACCAGGATGCTTCAATAGCGGCCTTCTGCTCTTCTGCATTATTCAGTCTCGTATCTCATCTTTCTGTTGGCAATGACCCATAGATTCTCTATGGCCGGGATAGTGAATGTGTGGCATGCGTGCCACAGGTGGCACACAGAGCCATTTGTCAGGGCATTGCAATGTGTTGCCCTGTCAGCTGGCCAGCGTGTGCGTCACTGGCCAGCTGAATTCAGCCATTCTTAAAGCCATTTTTCGCCCTCCCCAGGCTTTATAGGAGCCTGGGGGGGCAAAAACAACCCACCCCCCCGGAGGCTTCAGGAGCTTCCCTGAAGCCTCCGGAGGACTAAAAAGGATGCTACGAGCAAACCAGAAGTGACTATAAAGCCTCTGGAGCCTGGGGAGGTGAAAAAAACATGAAAAAATGGGTCGTGCCTGTAGTGTGCGCATGCACACTGGGGGGGATGTCACACATTGCATTATGGGTGTGGCATGCCTATGCACGACCCCCCTGTGTTCCCCCCACTTATGGCACGCAAGCCAAAAAAGGTTCACCATCACTGCTCTATGGGGTTCAGGTCAGGCGAGTTTGTAATCCCATGGTCATTGAACCAGATTTTGGTGCTTTTGGCAGTGTGGGCAGGTGCAGAGTCTTGCTGGAAAATGAAGTCAGCATCCCCATAAAGCTGGTCTGCAGAAGGAAGCATGAAGTGCTCCAAAATTTCCTGGTAGACGGCTGTGTTGACCCTGGACTTAATGAAGCACAGTTTACCAACACCAAATAACATGGCTCCCCAAATAAACACAGACTGTGGAAACTTCACCCTGGACTTCAAGCATCCTGCAGTGTGTGCCTCTCTATTCTTCCTCCATACTCTGGGTCCTTGGTTTCCAAATGAGATGCAAAAGTTGCTGTTACCAGAAAAGAGGATTTAGAACCACTGAGCAACAGACCAAGTTGATTTTTCTTTAGCCCAGGTAAGATGCTTCTGATGTCATTGTTCATGAGTGGCTTGACAAGAGGAATATGACATTTGAAGCCCATGTCCAGGATCCGTCTGTGTGTGGTGGCTCTTGATACATTGACTCCAACCTCAGTCCACTCCTTGTGATAGTCCCCAACACTTTTGAATGGCCTTTTCCTGACAATCCTCTCCAGGCTGCAGTCATCCCTGCTGCTTGTGCACCTTTTTCTTCCACACTTTTCCCTTCCACACAACTTTCTATTAATGTGCTTTGATACAGCACTTTGGGAACATCCAACTTATTTTGTAATTACCTTTTGAGGCTTTTCCCTCCTTACGGAGGGTTTCAATGACCATTTTCTGCACAACTATCAGGTCAGCAGTCTTTCCCATGATTGTGATTCGTACTGAACCAGACTGAGTGACCATTTAAAGGATCAGGAAACCTTTGCAAGTGTTGGCTTAATTATCTGATTAGAGTGAGACACTGAACCTAGAATATTACACCTTTTCACAATATTCTGATTTTCTGAGATTGTGGATTTGGGGTTTTCATGAGCTGTACGTCATGATCATCACAATTATGACAAATCATGGCTTGAACTATCTTGCTTTGTATGTAATGAGTCTTATCTCAGATATTAGTTTTACCTTTTAAGTTGCATTACTGAAATAAATGAACCTTTGGATGATATTCCAATTTTTTGAGTTTCACCTGTAACTGCATCTCCAAATCTCTTGAAGATACAAAACAAAATAGTAATTAAAAGATTCGTTTTATCCCTAAAACCCATTCAGACACAACCCATGTTTCCCAAGCCACATCAGAATTGGCCAAGACAAATCAGATTTTTGACTATAGCAGATGCTTGCTCACATAGTTTCTTCATCCTTTTAAAATTTTCCAATCGCATTTTACTTCTGTTCTTCTCTTCGTTTCCATAATCTCTCTGGCTGGTGATAGACAATTGTCTAACCTAATTTTAGCAAATCTAAAACTTGTAATTAATATGAAGTTACCTTGATTTAAGAATGGTTCATCAAATCTAGCCTACTTCCTTCCATTTCATAAAGGCATTTCATAAAAAAGGGTTTTAAAATATTTATGGGAAAGTAGGCTAATTTAGTTGTTCGTTCAGATGAATTAAAAATTGTTATGAAATTTCCTAGTGTAAATGTAAATCAAACTACAATGTTCAACTATTGAACTTCTTGATGAATATAGACAATTATATTATTTTCTAAATTTGATCTCTGGTTATGAACTGGATACGATTAGTAAGGCATCCAATCATACTACAGTAGTATTTCTCTTTAACCTCCATGGAATTATGAAATAATTTTATCCTTATATTTATACTTGATGGGTGTTGTCACTATCCTAGCAATATATGTCATGTGTCTCAGCAGCTAGTAGCATATTTACTGAGTAAATAAAGAGAAGCCTTTCACCTTCAGGTCTGTTTATTAACTTGGACCTAGATTTAATCCTGCGCCAGGCTTCCAGCTCTGTAGGTTTTTCAAATGATCCCACCTACTTGTGAAAATATTTCCCCAAATTTCTGCTTTAAAGTATGCAAGGCAGATGATTTATCCAACATCGTTAAGTTTTATTTTAGCTATATGTATTGTTTGCTTTTCTCCACATGTACAAAATAGTTCAGGCAATGCACATTTAAAGAAAAATCACTCGATTGAAAAATTACAAATGAAACACCCATCAGTTAAAAAAAAAAAGAGTCCAGATTAAACAGTCTTTAAAAAAAAAAAAAAATTAAGGTCAGAGACACAGCAGGATTTTCCAAGCAGAGTGCTCTCGAATTAGTACAGTGGTTGCCACTTATTTCTTGTGGGCAAGGACAAATGAATCTGGGTCTACATAGCTCGAATAAAAACCAAATGCTTCCTTCCAACTTTTGCAATTATCGGCTTGGAAATTTACAAAACACAAGCAGGGGGGGGGGGCGCAAAGTGAAATTCAAACAGGTTATTTATTTTATTTTTTCAAATTTATACCCCGTCCTTCTCCTTGTAAGGACCCAGGGCGGCGCACAGGCAATATTAAAAACCATACAAAATTACAAAATACATTATTAAAAAACTATTAAATTAAATCCCGTGCTAAAAAACCCTTTTAAAACCCTGAGAATTAAAATGTATACGGATAAAAGTTAGAAACGTGGGGTTATGCTAGGCCGGCTTGTTGGAATAAATACGTCTTGAGACGCTGGCGGAAGAGGCGGAGGTCCGAGGTGGTGCGTAGGTCAGGGGGTAGGTCGTTCCAGAGGGCTGGGCCTGCCACAGAGAAGGCCCTTCCCCTGGGCGTCGCCAACCGGCATTGCCCGGCCGACGGTACCCGGAGAAGACCCTCTCTGTGGGAGCGGAGCGGACAAAGGGTTGTATGGGGCAGGAGGCAGTCTTGTATATAGCTAGGCCCCGAACCATGGAGAGATTTAAAGATGGTCATCAACACCTTGAAGCGCACCCGAAAGGCCACAGGTAGCCAGTGCAGCTCGTGCAGGAGAGGTGTTATGTGGGATTGCCTTGAGGCACCCATAATCACCCGCGCGGCCGCATTCTGGACTAATTGTAGCCTTCGAATGCATCTCAAGGGGAGCCCCATGTAGAGAGCATTACAGTAGTCCAGCCGGGATGTCACGAGTGCTTGAGTGACTGTGCGAAGGGCCACCCGGTCCAGTAAGGGGCGCAACTGGCGTATCAAGCGTACCTGATAAAACGCCCTCCTGGCCACGGCCGTCACATGGTCCTCCATGGACAGCCGGGAAGCCAGGAGGACACCCAAGTTGCACGCCCTCTCCACGGGGGCCAGTTGTTCGCCCCCAATGGCCAGTGTTGGACTTACCTGGCTGAACCAGGGTGCCGGAAACCACAGCCACTCGGTCTTGGATGGGTTGAGCTTGAGTTTGTTACTACCCATCCAGACCCGTACGGCCTCCAGGCACCGGGACAGCACCTCGACGGCATCATTGGGGTGGTTTGGGTGGATATGTACAACTGGGTGTCGTCAGCGTACAGATGGTATTCCACCCCAAAACCACGGATGATCTCACCCAGCAGCTTCATATAGGTGTTGAACAGAAGTGGCGAGAGGACCGACCCCTGAGGAACCCCACGTGAGGGGCCTCGGGGCTGACCTCTGTCCTCCTGCCAACACCCATTGCGACCGACCAGAGAGGTAGGACGAGAACCACCACAGAACGGTGCCTCTCAGCCCCAACTCCCCCAATCGGTGCAATAAGATACCATGGTCGATGGTATCAAAAGCCGCTGAGAGGTCTAATAGGACTAGGATAGAGGAGCAACCTCTATCCCGTGCCCTCCAGAGATCATCCACCAACGCGACCAATGCCGTCTCGGTGCTGTGACCAGGCCAGAAGCCGGACTGGCGCGGGTCTAGATAATCAACTTCCTCCAGGTGTCAAGGAAACTGTTGAGCCACCACACTCTCTACAACCTTCGCAAGAAAGTGAAGGTTGGAGACCGGACGGTAATTTTCCAACAATGCTGGGTCCAGGGAAGGCTTTTTGAGGAGAGGTCTCACCACCGCCTCTTTCAAGGCGGTAGGTAATAACCCCTCACTCAAAGACGCATTCACAATATCCTTGAGCCAGCCTCGTGTAACCTCCCAGGATGCCAGTACAAGCCAGGAGGGACACGGGTCCAATAAACATGTGGTGGCCCTAAGGCTCCTCAACAACCTGTCCATATCCTCGGTAGTGACAAAGTCAAACTCCTCCCAAGATGTTATCTCAAGACCAGCATCGGATAAAGCGACTGGATCACTTTCAGTGGAGGGCAACTCGTTCCGAATCTGAGTGATTTTATCCTGCAGATAAACTCCAAATTCCTCTGCTCGACCCTGCAAAGGGGCTTCCCGCGGCCTCTGGTGAAGGAGGGAGCAGGTCACCCCAAACAGGGCAGCAGGGCGGTTATCCACGGACGCGATAAGGGTGGCACAATACTCACGTTTGGCCACTCTTAACGCCACTAAATAAGTCCTAATATGGTCTCACTAGTGTTCGGTCAGCTTCGGATCGAGAGGATCTCCACCTACTCTCTAGGCATCTCTTGCGGCGTTTCATCTCCCGCAGCTCCTCGGTAAACCAGGGGGCTTGGGTGATTCGACGCCGCATGAGAGGGCGCGACTCTGTCCAAGGCCCCCGTGGTCGCACTATACCATGCGGCCACTAGATCCTCAGTCAAGTAGGGACATGCGGCCACTAGATCCTCAGTCAAGCAGGGACACAGGTATTGGCCCAAGCTCCCTCTGGAACCTTTCAGGGTCCATCAGGCGCCTGGGGCGGAACCATCTCGATTAGTTGATCCCAGGTTGATCATGTTCCATTTTTCTATGATGTTGCAAGACATAAAGAGGGTGTTCCAAGAATGAGAAAGGTTCAACAGAACATAAGGTAAACAACCAGCTGCAGATGTCCTCGTCAGTAAAGAGAATTGCATCCTGGCAATCTAATGTTAATAGGTGTCAAAGCAAGAAACAGAAAATCTCCACTCAAATGTCCAGAGAGATTAATTGGTTTCCAGTTGAAAAGAGTTCACTTGCTGAAGTCCTTTTATGCTGACCCCTTTCATCTCAATAAATTTTGCTAGAGAGAGCTTTGTAAAAATTGTATTGGGAAAAGAGTACTTTTCAATTCAGCCAACTGAAAGAACTCTATATTATCAGATGATACTTTATATACACATCTCTCACTTGATTGGTGTACGTAGACTGAAACTAATGTGTGAACTGACTACATTGAAAAGTCCAACACCCAAGGTTCATTTAGTAATAACTTTTCAGCTTGTAGATGTTGGTCATCAGGTGCTTAAAAGTTTGCATACTCTTAAATTTTCAATATTTCTGCATAAATATGATCTAAAATGTAAGTTCTAAAAAGAATAAAGGTAACCCAATTAAATGAGTCAAAAACAGACTTTTTTACTGAGGAAAATAATCCAAAGCTACATATTTGCATATGGCAATGACTGGATTTGCATTGTGAACAAACAATTTAGTATTGTTAGCTGGTTGTTGCAATGCATTGTAGATTACTGCTTTACCTAAGTTAAAGAAGCAGTCTCTACCAACAAACATCTAGGTCTCAAGCAGCTTTCTTTCTCTCTGAGATTCAAACTATATCAGTTCCAAAATAGATTTACTATCAAGATAACTGCTGTCAGTGATATCATATACATTCTGCATCCCATCATGCTCTTCTAATGCTTCAAACTTCAAACCTGTGCCACTGTCAGATTCCTCCCACTTCATTCTCTACTTCTACAGTACTAAGTTTCCCTCTCAAAAATTAAGAGGAAAAGCAATACTTGGAAACAGAGTTATTGAGCAAACACTAGCGTGTTTGAAGGTATGGAAATGGCAAGAAAACACAAACTATTATTAAAAGCAATCATGAAGTTCAACAACCAATATAAACTCAAGCCTTTATTATGGAAAGAAATATGCATTTAAACTGTGTGTACAAACAGTTGAAGTTGCAGAACTTATAGCAGGCATTTAAAAAAATAGTTAATATAGGAGCTTGAAATTTAATGAAGAATCATTATACTTGTCTGCTCCCTGGGAAGATGCTTTCTATCCTAAAGTCAATAGAATTTAGCCTTTATTTTTCTATTTCAAATATGATGTTGATGTTACCTGTAAGCAAACACTTTTTTCTTAATCATTATATGAAAAATGTACTGCAAAACAAACTTCTGACAATTTAATTTGAATTTTTCATATACAAATGGTAAAAGGAAAATCTTTGTAACATTCTAAACCTTTAACAAAAAGAGCTATTCACATTTAAAGAAATAAAACCTTACATATTATTTTACATTGAGGTGAGTTATATTTATCTGCTGTAGATGAATATGAGGTTCATACTAAGCTTATAAATAATCAGTGTACTTTAGTTTTCAAAGCTAACATCACCACTCATGGGCATCATCTGGTTATCATTATCTGTGATCGAGAATGTTAGACTGATTACTGTAAATCCCTGTTTTTTAAACTTGGCAATTTTAAAATGTGTGAGGAATTCTGGGAGATGAAAACCACATACCTTGAAAGCTGCCAACTTTGAAAAACATTACTTTAGACAGATTTGTACCTGTTTTCTTGTGTATGATTCAGTCTACAAAGTCATGTTGTCCAACTGCAGAATCAGATAATTATAGCCTGAATGGACTTTTAACCTCTTGCCCATGTTTGGGATTTGATTAATGTGATCTGTCTTTGCACCTGGCAAAACCTTAGCTGTTTCACTGAGAGCATATAAATCATAGTTAATCTCAAACATAGTGGGGTTTTGCTTAGATTTCAGGCTGGTTTGTTGCTGTAATATGCCACAGTTTTGCAGAGTGAATCAGAAATCACTGGTATTAAAGGCATAAATTATTTTCTAAACCACAGGAACAGTTGTCTTGTTTAAAGCAACACAATGCTATGTAACAGTTGCTGTAAAAAGAAAGGAATCTGCTCAAATAGTAGAGAAATCAATGTTTCTAAATAATGCCATAGTCATTAAACTGACAGTCCTGCAATGATGTGTAGCCCTATAATAGGACGTGTACAAGAACCATTTTGGTACATATGAAATTAATAACAAAGATCCGGTTAACTCAGAGCTTAACATTATCAAATGCCTGTTCTAAAAATAAAGCAACTGTCCAGGAATTTAAATTGCACAGACATGCTCTCTGCTTATATCAACTTTATGGATTATGGAATCACCATGTTTATTGGTTTAAATGCCCTAAATTTAAGTTTGGATAATTTTTAGGGTCATATTTGTTTAGATTCTGTGAAATGAAATACAGAGTGATATTTGTAATCGATATAACAGATATTAGTCCCACAGAGAGACAAATGATTTATGAACATACTGTAGGGTATAATATGTTTACACACAAACATGTTGGAAGTGAAGGACTAATTTTCTCTGAAGAGAAAACAAAGCAAAGTAGAATATCCAGATACAAAGTGGAACACTTTAAAAATAGCAAGGAATTTGGCTCAAACTCTAGGGTACTCAACCCTAACTGCAAGTACTCTTCAGGTTACAACCATTTGTTCAGTTATTGTTTAGGTACAGTGACATTGAACAAGGAGGACTGCGTGATCCCTGAAATCACATAATTGTAATCTGGGTGCTTAATGCCCAACTTGAAATTACAATATCAACAAACTGCAGTCCTGTAATCATGATTTATGAAATTCCCTTTCAGCTTCTTACGAGTAGAAGCAATGGGGAAACCAGCAGGAACTCAGAATTCACACATCCTTGCTTAATGATCCATGTGACCATGTTTTAGGTATGATAACTGGGATTGCTGTCACTAAGTAGCATGATCACATGATGATGTCCTTAATGATTATATCATTGTCAGGCACAAGTGACCAGATCCACATGTGTAAAGTTCAAGCAAACTATTTTATTTTATTTTGGTTCTAATACAGAAATCTTCCCAGAGTGCTTATCTTCCCTTGAGAACAGATAGATAAGATTCCATTAAGCTTTGGGATGGGGAGGAATCAGTTCTGGATCTTTTATGACTGTGTAATGATTCATGACTAATTGATCACTTGATTCCTCTTCCCTGCCAAGCAGAGCAATTCTAACAATCACTTAGTCCTGATTGCTATTGTAACCCATGGACCATCTGTGCACTTTATTGTTTTGGTTTTTTTTGAATAAAAGTTTTTATTGATTTTACAATTTTATAATATTAGGGAAGGGTAATTAGGGTTTATATTATACATTTTAGAGCTTCCATACCAGAGATGGTGACTGCAATTGGGTCCTCATACAATATCATGTTAAACAAGTAGTGTTAGGAGATATATACATTTGGCACATTTTTTTTATATTGAAAAAGTTTTATTGAGTTTTACAATTTTTTCAAATAGGATAGGGTAAGGTGTGATAAGGAAATATTTTGAGAACTTTCACGTCGAGATCGTGGGCCCCCTCCGGGGCTTCTTGACAAAACATAGATAATACATATTTCAATAGTACTACAAAGTGAAGAGAAGTGCATACATCATTGTAAATTCTATGCTAGCAATCGTATACAAACATCCAAACAAAAGTTATACTATATTAAAAAAGTCATTTCTTAGATCTAAGTCTCTTAGCAATTGTATCTTCTTGTTCTCCTCCCTGGCCCCCAGTGAGCGAGGCCGTGGCCCCCTCCGCTCCTCCACTTTCATCCTCCAGGATTGAGGAATATTTTTTAAGAAAGGCTTCCGCCTCAACAACTGTTTTAATTCTTACTCTTCCTCCTTCCCAGAACACCAACATCCCTTCTGGCATCACCCACTTGAACCAAATCCCCTGTTTAAACAATTTTTTAGATAAGAAGGAATATTTCCTCCTCACCTCTCTAATCTTTTTCGGGATCTGCTTCAAGATAGCGACTTCCTTTTGTTGGTAAATTAACGGACCCTCTCTCTGCGCCCTCAATATTCCCTCCCTGGTAGACCTTCTAACAAATTTAATATGTATCTCTCTGGGTAGTTCATTTATCCTGGCATATGCTGAATTTATTCTATAAACCAGGTCAATGTCCCCCCTGATCTCTTCCTTAGGTTTGTGTAAGTAGTCTGCTAAAATTGTACTCATTTGGCACATTTTTAAGATTCATACATTCAATTTTTAGTTTTACATTTTCATCCGTTTCAAAAATTACCATAGGTCAAAATTAATTATTTTTGAGATCTTAGCTTTTTTGCTATTGCACCTTCTTTCTCCCTCCCCTCAGAGGACGGGGCCGTGGCTCCTCCTGTCCCTTCTTCTTCATCGCCCAGGATTGAGGAATGTTTTTTAAGAAAGGCCTCTGCCTCTGCAATTGTTTTAATTCTAATTCTGCCTCACTCCCAGAATACCAACATTCCTTCAGGCATTAACCATTTAAACCAGATCCCATTTTTATATAATTTTTTAGACAAGAAGGAAAATTTCCTTGCTTCTCTAATCTTTTTTGGGCTCTGCTTTAATATGGCAATATCTTTTTGTTCATATTTCAACGGAGCCTCCCGTTGTGCCCTTAGTATCTCCTCCTGTGTGTACCTTCTTAAAATTTTAATATGAATCTCTCTGGGAACTTCATTTATTCTAGCATATGCTGAATTAATTCTATAAATTAAATCTATTTCCCCCCAAAGATATTCTTTAGTTTTTTTGATATAATCTGCTAAAATTCCACTCATTAAATCTCTTAAATTTTCACCTTTCCTTTCAGGAACATTCTGAAACCTAAGGAAGAAAGACATTCTTTCAAATTCAAATTTAGACATATGCCCAGAAAATTCTGACGTTTCTTTCTGTAATTCTTTTAACTTGTCCCTCATCTCGGCTGCCCCCTTCTTCAACTCTCCAATTTCCTGTTGGTTAATTGTTATAGTTTTTTGTGACTCCCGCAGTTCATCTCTTAAATCTGAAAAATCTTTCATCAAGCCTATCTGCATTTCTTGTATTTCTCTCATTATGTCATCAAGCGTTAGTCCTTTGTTTTTGTCTCCTCCTGTTGCCCCTTTCTGTAACATGGTAGAAATTTTAGCTTGTTGTGAAGTTGGGGTGGCTCTAGATGAAGTTTGAGCTGGAAGGGATTTTCCCATCGGAGATTTTTTTTTATGAGGCATTTGTGATTTTAAGTTCGTAGGATAAAAATGGCGTTGAGGAGTGGGCAGTCTATGAGGTTCAAGATATCAGGAACACATTAAGTCAGAGTCCAATTTTCAATTTTTTAAGTTTTATCAAATCCAGAGGGATACTTTTTCTATAAATCCACAATAAGAAGGTCCACGTATTGGGAAGTACACCAAGGGCTTCTTGAGAATACCAAAGAAATATATTTTCCTTTAAATTCCAAGTAACTGAAGGGATGTTACATAACTCAATAAAAGTTTATCATCCGGAACAAAGAAATTGCCATATTGCCGCCTCTCCTCCAGGAGTGCGAAGAAAGTGAAAGCAAAGTAAAAGTTTCCGCTGTTTAAACAAGCCGCAGATATAGTGTTACCAATTGTAATTCCAGCATTGAAACAAAGTTTCCTTAGTTGGTTTAAGAATGGATGATGTTAATCTTTCTCTCTCCTTGATTCAAAGAGCATTTTAAACAGCGGGGTTACGAGAACGGTTTTTCGTAATTGAAACTCCCCCCTCTGTTCTTCTTTTTTACAACGATTTAATGGATCTTAAAGCAATAACTCACAGTCACTTTTCCTTTGAAAGAAGGTCCCGCTGCAGCACCAGGTTAGGCATTTCAGCCCGTCTTCTTTTTTCCGCTAATTCCAGTAAGCGTTGGCAAGGGGGTCGCACCCTCCCCCGCTTTCTGCTCCCTCAGCTCCTAGAGCAAAGCGGGAAAGGGCATCCCGCTGACCGCCGTCGGTACGGAAGCCCTCCCACAACCGCTCGTCCAGCAGGGAGTTAACCCAAACTCCCTGGACCCCGCTGGGGGGCCAGCTGAAAAAGCAAGCGGCAGGAGCACCCGAAAGCACTTCTATTGCCGTCGAGAACCGGAAATCAAGTCTGTGCACTTTATTTTTAACTATATACCACTAAAACTCTCATGTCATGATCTTTAACTGAGCAAAATGCTACATCATAGACAAACTATTTTTTTACAAAAGTACTTCAAATAGGTTTACAAAAGTACTTCAAATAGGTTAACTGAGAGTCTGACTAAAATCAGATTCATGAGTCATGAGGGAATAATATTTTGGAAAGTTGTGACTGCTTTAATAGTACTGGTTGCTGCTGTGCTTCTGCTATGTCACATGAGCTTCATTTCCAACATCCCAAGACAATTTCCCAGCCAATCTTGCAATCCCTTGTTCCTCCCCTCACCCAGCATTTGCCACTTATATGCCAGCTGGAAAGAGAAGGAAAGTGGGAGGGAAGGAAGGGAGTGGCTGGGAATAGAGAAGGAATCAATCCTAACATATTTTCTGATTCATGCTCCCCCCCTTTATCCTCCCCAATTTGTGTTGCCTTGTGAATGCCTTCTCTGACCCACTTGGCCTCTTGCATACCCCCATGCACTCTTCCTGGCCTATGACATCCATCCACGCAGATACACACAATGTACCTGCACAGCACCAGTCACATACTCCCAAGCACTGGCCAGGATCATATAACCCCACGAAGCCCTCCTGATCAGCATAGCACTTCTTACACAGACTCAAGCCCCCTGACACACATTTCTTGATTCATACCAGCCACCTATTCGGTGCCCTCTGCCCTTCCTACATGGCATTACTTGCACTCAACCAAGCATTCTTCACAACCTGTGTAGCATCCCCCTGTGCAATTCCTGATCCACACCCCAATGCTAGGGCTAGAAAATAGGAAAACTAAGAAGGTTTTACTTTCCTTCCCCCAACATTAACATTTAGTGTATGATTGCCAATGCTGGGAGAGGGAAGATTAGAAACTATACAGGGAAGGAAAACTATGAGAATTTATCATTGCTAGTGGTAAAAAAACAAGTAGTGAAAAAGGAAAACCAAGAGCTTAGTCAGCATCTCATAAAAAGATGGCAATGTTGAATTTTGCCACCTGGCCCAACAATAGAGCTGTATACCAATCTTCTGGGCTCTGGAGCTCTTCACAGGTATATTGGGGGGGGGGATCAGTGAATGGAGGTGGGAGATAGAGAAGGAGGCCCAAGAGGCTATAGGGATCCCCAAGGGATAGAAAGCAGAGCTTGGGATATTTCAGGGAGTGGGAGGGAGACTTAGGAGACTGTAGGCAGATGGGCTTCTGCATGCACTATAATATGGGGTGCTCCACCCTGAGGCATCCCATATTATACTTAACCACCTGTGCATTCATTTAATAAGTGCATTGGGGAGAGCAGAGTTCGGAGTTGATAAAGAGAGGTAGTTTATTAAATGTTCTCCTGATCTTTGACCAAGGGTGGGCTGCTACAGCTTTTCCTGGGTTCAGGAGAACTTGTAGCTAACATTATGACCAGTCCGGAGAACCTTCAAATCCCAACACTGGCTGGCCCTGCCTGCCCAACCTTCCCAACCCACCCAGCCTCTCTTAGGAGTCTTCACGCAGCCTGTTTTGGATATGAGGTAAGTGCAGGGCCTACGCAGAGGTGGGAGGGGGGAAAGCAAGCCTACCAGAAGTTCTAAAAAACCAAACTTGTTTCTGGCCTCTGGCACCTGGGGAAAGCAGTTTTCAACCTCCCATAGGTTCGAGGAAAGCCTCCGGAACTTGGGAAAGGCCAAAATGCCCTTGTGGTGCAGGAGGCCAACATGGCCATGCCCACCCAGACATAGAACTCATCACTGAAATTTTTGAAGCCCACCCCTGCTTGCGGCTATAATGGGCATTATGGTCATAACTCAAGAATTACCTGTATTCCAATGAATCAGGCAGCCACCTTCAAATGTTCCCTTGTTTGACAGGACTTTCAAAAACAGGGAGTCTCTTTCGTGTAGATAACAGTTTGATATCTGTGTCAAGGTCACTTTCGTATTCTCTTCATTGCCAGTAGGATATGTGTGTAAGTGCCCATGTTATAATTTTAAAATGTTTGTTACACCCAGTCCTGCTCCCTGAATGTAGCAAATTACACACCAGAAGGAGAACCACAATCAATTCCTCAGTTAGTTAATTAAAACAATCATAAACTGCTCCCTATGCTAGCTCCCTAGGGCTGCATTCAAAACTAAGACAGTCTTCATGTGGAGAACACGTAGGCTGTTGACCTTTCACTGTCACTTTTTAGGAACTCGTCCTGCCCTTATGAATAAAAGCGTTCAGGGAGACATTTGTTTTGATGGGTCATCATAGAACTGGTGAAACTCCAGAATTGTGCTTGAACACAGAGAAGCTGCACAGCACAACCCCCTTTGTTCTCCCACACACTCTGCTCAAAGTAACCCACAGCTAAGGACTTTGCATTCTTTCCAGCTTCTTAGGCAGCAGTCCACTAGTGCCCAGCTTTATGTTAGAGTTTTTGTTTTTTTCAAGTCTTTCCTCCAATGCTTCTTTTTTTCTTAGAGATAAACACCCATCATCTGTCACCTCACTCCTTATATGGTCACAGTTTATTTCCCCCTGATGGCTTCTGAGAATTTAAAAACATGCCTTTACAGACTTTTATTGCACATGGTGTTGACTTTTATTGCACTGTTGCTGAGTATGGTATAATAATTGGAGAAGAGACTATATAGTTTCTAGACAAAGGAAGCATTGCCCTGTATTTATTGTGATATCAATATCTCTAGAGGAAGAAATAAGGGTCTCCATTGGAAGACTCAGCTGAAACCATTTCCCTTAGCAAGCAATAGAGGTAATCCTTGCATGATTTCTGCCTGGGGAGGGCTTACACCAAGTGTGGTCTTTTGTGTTGTTAAATGTCAATGTAAACCAATACAGGGTTGAGTTCTTTGCATACCAGCCGGGCACGAGGTAACTTGGTGACACAATCTTCACCATCTGAAATTAGACATGATAAAAATATGATCAAGTAACACAGCTAAAAAGCAAGTATCCTTGACTTTGGTTAAGCAAAGATGTAAAACTTTGTGGTGAACAGTTTTCCTCCAATATTAGTCTGCAATATTACGTTGATCCCATTTTGATTTGAGATCTCCTGCACATAAACATGCAATTCTTCTCTGTAGTTGTTATTTCATCTGAACTCATGCATGTGTGTCTGCATGACTTGGTTTCACACAAAGAAAAAGGGTGGGAGGGAGGGACGGGGAAAGTACATACAGATTTGCTAGAAGTTATTGCTGTACTGTATTTTACAATAAAAGTAGCACTGACTTGATGGGCACTGGTTTTCTAAACTCATCGACCTTGAAGGGCTGACACATGGTTGCTTCAAAGTCTGTCCCTAGCTACAAGTGGTTGGGTATGATCTCTATCTTCCCTATGCCCATGAAGATACATAGAAGTATAGCCAGGTGAGGGCTGTCTTTGAAACACTCCAAAACATGCCTTGCCCTTTTATAATGCTTTGTATATAATATTTTAACATGCTACTTGCACCACTTTAGATCTAAACCAGGGTGTCAAACTCAATTTCATTGAGGGCCACATCAGGGTTGTGTTTGACCTTGGTGGTGAGCATGGCCAGGCTGGATGACATGGATGTGGCTAGGATGGGCATGGTCAGCTCAACATCACTCATGTCAGGGCGCTTGTGGTGGACCGAAAGCTCTGCCAGTGAAAATGGGCTTCTGTTTTCGAGTGCAACGGCTTTCCGCAACCCTCTGCAAGCAGAAATGTAGCTTGGGAGGCCCGCGGCTCTCCCTTCATGATATATTGCAACTTTGAAACTAGTGGGGGGGGGGGGGTGAATAAAGAATTATGATTATTATACATAACAACATGAAATCACATCAGGCAGCTCTTTATCTGACGTTGGCCTTCATACATACTGAATTTTTCTCAGGAGTTTGGAAGTTGTAGGAAAGAGCCTGGTGATATAATGGTTAGAATGCAGTATTGCAAGCAAACTCTGCCCACAGCCTGCAGTTTGATCCTGACTGACTCAAGGTTGACTCAGCCTTCCATCCTTTTGAGGTCGGTAAAATGAGTATTCAGATTGTTGGGGGGCAATATGCTGACATTGTAAACTTCTCAGAGTGCTGTAAAGCTCTGTGAACCGATATATAGGTGCTATTGCTATTGTTATAATCTGCATTTCTAAAAGCTGCCTCCTCAGTTTATGCTTGGGGGGGAGGGAGACTGGGGCTGCTTCCTGCCTCTAAAAACATGTTTCTCTATTTCTTATTTAGGGAAATATAAATCTGCCTTTTAAAATATTCCTCAAAGTATTTCATTTTGGGGGGGGGGGAGCTTCCCACAATTCCGTATGCAAAGTTTGTTAACCATCATAGAGCTTTGTGAAACTCAGAAGTATTCAAACATATGTGAATCATACTGAAACATTATGGAACTACTGATTGCTAGTTCTACCATTTCATATGTTACTACTGTACTGGGAAAGCTTCTGAAACTCTTCTGAGTTGCTGTTCTTCATTTTCTATGTGCATTTCTTTCTTTTTTTAAAAGATTTTATTGGTTTTCAAAATTTATACAAGGAAAAAGTATAGGGTGAAAATAACATTTTGGTAGCTTCCCTGCCATTGGTGGTGACCCTCCCAAAACTTCATAAATTTATAATTTAAAAGTAAAGGATAAACATATAAAAGATTACATTGTACAGTCCATATATTCAATCATCTTTTTCTTTGCCATTTTATCTTGTATCGACAATTACAATAGGATTTCAAATAAAATCATTTTTGCGATCTGAGTCTTTTCGCAATTGACTCCTCTTCCCTATCTCCGGGCGGGGTCGTCACTCCCTCTGTTCCCCCATCTTCACCTCCCAGCTGGGGAGAATGTTTTTTTTTAAATGCCTCCACCTCACCTAGTGTTTTAATTTTTACTCTGCCCCCTCCCAGAAGATCAGCATTCCCTCTGGTAACAACCACTTGAACCAGATTCCTTTTTTATATAATTTCTTAGACAAGAAGGAATACTTCCTTCTTATTTCCCTAATTTTTTTCAGAATTTGTTTCAAAACGATTATTTCTTTATCCTGATACTTTAAGCCTCCATCCCGTTGGGCCCTCAATATATCATCCATTGTGGATCGCCTAAGAAATTTAACATGTACTTCTCTTGGTACATTATGCATCCTAGCATAAGTTGAATTAATTCTATAAACCAGATCCATATCCCACCAAAGTTGATCTTTATCTCTTTTAAGGTATTCTGCTAATATTGTACTCATAACATCTTTAAAATCTTCATTTTCTGACTCTGGTATATTCTGGAACCTGAGAAAAAAAGACATTCTTTCAAATTCAATTTTAGTCATATTGGCTCCTAGTTCTAAACCCTCCCTCCGGATCTCCTTAACCTCTTCCCCTATCTCAGCCGCCCCTTCCTCTAGCTTCACAATTTTTTGTTTATTTTCCGTTGTGCTTCGTTGTGTTTCCCTTAGTTCTAGTGTTAAATCTGTCAATTCTTTCCGCATTTCATTCACATTTTCATTCATATTATTCATATTTTTCATTATTTCCCGAAACATTTCTATAACTGATGGATCCTTTAAGCCCTCTCCAGCAGGTTCTTTCTGTAAAAGTGAAGAAATCTTCGATTGTGTAGTCGGGCTGGAGACGGCTGAGGATGAGGCAGAAGTTGACTTTCCCATTGGTGGCTTTCTAAACGCCATTGTGTCAGTTCTAATTTCTCAGGGTAAAGAAATGGCGCAGGAGAAACGGACGACCGAGACAGTCCGAGGTATCAGAGAGTCCGAGTGAAAGTTCAGTCCTAAGAGTTCACTTTAAAGAAAAGAGATCTTGCAATCCACATCCAGGAGTCCACATATTGGGAGAGACTTGGGAGCCTCTGGGAGAAATGTTAGAAATAAAAAGTTTCAAATCCTTTGTTCGTAATTATGGAGGGAAAAGCTCCACCAATATAGGGGAGTTATAAACAGAGAACAAAGAGAAGCCATCTTGCCCCGCCTTCTGACAGGAAGAGAAGTGAAAGTTCCAGTTACTTTCTTTTTTAAAAGAGCTCTGTGAAAAGCTGTGGCAAATGCGATACGATACAATTCTTTTCCATAGTTAGTTCAAATAGCAAGTTAATCCTTTCCTCTCTACATTTCAATGGAGAGGGATCGCTTAATTGCCGCTTCGTCCGAGGGGGGGTTGACAACTCCCCTCTCCAATGTCCTTTCAAAATTGATTGAATTGGAACTTACAGTGGCTTATCGCTTATCCTTCATCAGCAGGACAGGAGATTAGGGAGCGCCCTCCATCTCCGGCATTTCATCTACTCTTCTCATTCTGTTTACTGTTTCCGGGATCCATCTGGCGAGGAGGCAAGATTTGCCTCTCCTTTTTGCTCGCCATCTCCTAGAGCGAGGCTGGGATTATTTCACCGGCTGCCGCCAGGCTGGGGGCTCCCAGTGAGCCTCCCCTATGGCAGAAGGCCCTCCAGGGTCTTCTGTGCTCCCGAAGGAGCCCACCGGTACAGCAAGCGGTGGACAGAGCACAAAGCGCGTCTGTCACCTTCAGAAACCAGAAACGAAGTCTATGTGCATTTCTTGAAGAATAGCCATGTCTATGTTACTATTCAATAATGTTTGGAAACATATTGGCTCTTGGATCTGCTGAACTCCAATTTGGCAAATTCAAATGATATCCCCAATCTCTCTTGTCATTTGGGTCTAAAAAGATCAATTTTTGTTTTCATTTTTGTTGCTATGTATCTTGAAAGCCAGGAAAGTCTACAGAATAGACTTTCTACTCTGAACTGGCTGCCAACAGTTGCTACTTACAATACAGTACAATAGCAGAGTTGGAAGGGACCTTGTAGGTCTTCTAGTCCAACCCCCTGCGTGGGCAGGAACCTTATACCATTTCAGACAAATGGCTATCTAACATCTTTTTAAAGACTTCCAGGGTTGGGGCATTCACAACTTCTGGAGGCAAGCTGTTCCAGAGGTTAATTGTTCTAACTGTCAGGAAATTTCTCCTTAGTTCTAAGTTGCTTCTCTCCTTGATTAGTTTCACTTCATTTAGTTCATGCTATTGCATTATCCAGAGTGCATCACGAGCAACCTAGAAACTAAGGAGAAATTTCCAACAGTGAGAACAATTAATCAGTGAAATGGCTTGCCTTCAGAAGTTATGGGTGGCCCATCATTGGAGGCTTTTGAGAAGAGACTAGACATCTACTTGTCTGGAATAGTATAAGATCTCCTGCTTGAGCAGGGGTTGGACTAGAAAACCTCCAAGGACCCTTTCAATGTTATTCTGCTATTCTGAAATATCTGAAAGTAATATGCTTCAAAGTGTGCTCCTATGCAATTCTTTTGCTGAACACTAGAGACCAGACTTGTGCAACATGGTTCCTTTTTATCTTAAGTTCTCATTACTATTAACCTTTCTTCTTATCTTTTCCAATAGTGCAGAAACCTACCTTGGAATATTCGCGCCCAGATCACAGCTGGAAAAAGCAAAGCCAGCATAAATGTTTTTTTTACTTCTCCAAAACATAATTCAAACCAAGTGTATCATATATTTCTTCTGGATAGGTACAGGTTACAAATAAGACTAGCTTTTAATTTTCACAGAAATCTTCAGCCACAATGTTCAATAAAAATCACAAAAGTGAAGTGAACACAGTGAAAGAACCAATACACTGTTTTGGTAGCAGGCAGAACAGAATCTCTATTTGCAAAATGTTAGCGTTGTAAAGGGGAAATCACAAGTCTTTAATGCAGCTGAAATTTCTTTAGCACTTACCAAATGAAATGAATAAGTGTCATGAAAATTAATTGAATTAGATCTTGGGTTTTTTAATGTGTCTAAATAAAGAAATAAAAACATCAACTTTGATTAACACCTCTCAGTTTCATATCAAGACTATTACAAGCATCCTGCCATAAGTCAGCTGCCTACTTTTTTTACCATTTGTTGCCCTCTTTTTCCTCTCTTAAGGACAGGTGTGTTTTGCTCACAACTGCTTTGCAATATTTTTATTGCCTCTGCTGCTATGGCTGCTTTTAAATGTAGCTTTAAGCTTAAATTCAGAATAATAGGTATGTAATTTTATGTATGACACGGCTATCAATATACATAATAATACAATAATAATAAGCTGAATGGGTTTGGACCAGTCACTGTCTCTCAGTCCAGCTTACTCCACAAGGTTGTTGTGGGGAAAATAGGAAGAAGAAGTACTAGTACTTATAAAGTAATAAAGGCAGAGATAAAACAAACAGTAGTAATGAAACCTTTATTCCAAGAAATTTTTAGATTCCTTCTATAGTCAAGGTTGCTGCTGCTCTTGTTTGGCACTTTGGTCCTGTGTTTCCAGAGTATTGTGAGTTTGGGAATTTTTCCAATAAAGTTAATTTTTGGATCTAAAAGAAGGCACTGCTAAAGACAGCTTTGCAGCATTTCTGTCAGATCTGCCCCAATCTAATCTCCTGGGAAAGTAATTTGATTGAAGCGAAAAGGCACTTTTGTTAAGAGATGCTGATTACAATAAAATTCCCATGGCTAATACAGAACTAAATCCCTGGTTATCCCTAGCCCTCTCCCTGTGATACGTCTGTGTGTAGTCAATCCAGCACCGCTGAGATGTTATGGGATACGCTAAGGTATTTGGGCTGGTGAAATTCCATTCCCAAACAGCCTTGAAAATGCCAGTGCACCAACATGAACTGGATTCCAAACCACTCTGTTCTTCAATTGTCACTTCCTCCCCTCCTAGTTTGCCATCATAAAGGTATACAGCTTTACAACATTTGTTTTCCTACCCCTTTCCTGATTGATGACATTCATTTCCTGCATGCTAGCAAGGTACCAAGCTAAGACTGGTGGATCTGATATGCTTCCCCCCACCCCCAGCCAAGGACATCAGTCCTGCAAAACAAATGGAAAGACACAAAAAACAGAGAGAAACCAGGTACCTATACAGTCAGAATAGGGTCTAGTTTTTTATTTATTTATTTATTTAATCCAATTTATAAACCGCACCCTCTCCCCGAAGGGACTCGGGGCAGTGCACAGGAAGTTAAAAAACATATATACATAACAAATATAAATATTTAAAACCCGAATTAAATAATTATCACCCTGTGCTAAAATCTTAAAAACTTAAAACTATATCCCTTAAAATCCCAATTTAAGACAATTTAGATTACAGACTGCAGGCTAGGTGAGGTAGAATTAGGCCAGGTCGGTCTGATGGAAAAAATAGGTCTTTAACTTTTGGCGGAAGGAGTGGAGGTCCGTGGTAGTTCTAAGTTCGGGGGGATAGGTCGTTCCAGAGGGTTGGGCCCACCACAGAGAAGGCCCTTCCCCTGGGCGTCGCCCGCTGGCATTGCCTAGTGGACGGCACCCGAAAAAGTCCCTCTCTGTGGGAGTGAATAGGCCGAAGGGATGTATGGGGTAGGATACGATCCCACAGACAGCTAGGTCCTGTGCCATGGAGCGCTTTAAAGATGGTAATCAGCACCTTGAAGCACACCCGAAAGGCCACAGGCAGCCAGTGCAGCTCGCGCAGGAGTGGTGTTACGTGGGAATACCTAGAGGTTCCCAAAATTGCCCGCGCGGCTGCATTCTGGACTAGCTGTAGTCTTCGGGTGCACCTCAAGGGAAGCCCCATGTAGAGAGTGTTACAGTAGCCTAGATGGGATGTCACAAGCGCATGAGTGACTGTGCGAAGGGCGTCCTGGTCCAATAGGGGACGCAACTGGCGTACCAGGCGAACCTGGTAGAACGCACCCCTGGCCACGGCCGTCACGTGATCTTCCATAGACAGCCGGGTATCCAGGAGGACGCCCAAGTTGCATGCCCCATCCACGGGGGCTAGATGTTCACCCCCTATGGCCAGTGATGGAGTCAACTGGTTGTACCGGGATGCCAGAAACCGCAGCCGCTCGGTCTTGGACGGGTTGAGCCTGAGTCTGTTCCTTCCCATCCAGACCCGCACGGCTTCCAGACACCGGGACATCACTTCGACGACATCGTTGGGGTGATTTGGGGTAGATATGTACAGCTGAGTATCGTCAGCTTACAGATGGTACTCTACCCCAAAACTATGGATGATCTTGCCCAGCGGCTACATGTATGTGTTGAACAGGAGTGGCGAGAGGACCAACCCCTGAGGCACCCCACATGTGAGGGGTCTCGAGGTTGACCTCTGCCCTCCTGCCAAAACAAATTGTGATCGACCGGAGAGGTAGGAGGAGAACCACCGTAAAACGGCGCCCCTCACCCCCAACCCCTCCATAGATGCAATAGGATACCATGGTCGATGGTATCAAAAGCCGCCGAGAGATCTAATAGGACCAGGATGGAGGAGCAACCTCCATCTCTGGCCCTCCAGAGATCATCCACCAACGCGACCAATGCCGTCTTAGTGCTGTGTCCGGGCCGGAAGCCGGACTGGCGTGGGTCCAGATAATCAATCTCCTCCAGGTGACGGGGAAACTGTTGTGCCACCATACTCTCTACAACCTTCGCCAAAAAGTGAAGGTTGAGACCAGATGATAATTTACTAACAATGCTGGGTCCAGGGAAGGCTTCTTGAGGAGAGGTCTCACCACTGCCTCTTTCAAAACGGTAGGCAAGAACACCTCACTCAAGGAAGCATTCACTACTTCCTGGAGCCAGCCTCGTGTGACCTCCCAGGATGCCAGTACAAGCCAGGAGGGACATGGGTCCAATAAACATGTGGTGGCTCTCAGTCGCCCACATAACCTGTCCATATCTTCAGAAGTAACAGAGTCAAACTCCTCCCACAAAGCTGTCTCAAGACCTGCCTCCGACAATCCCTCCAGACCACTTTTGGTGGAGGCCAACTCGCTCCGAATCTGAGCGATTTTATCCTGCAGATACTCTCCAAATTCCTCAGCTCTGCCCTGTAAAGGGACTTCCCGCAGCCTCTGTTGAAGGAGGGAGCAGGTCACCCCAAACAGGGCGGCAGGGTGGGTATCTGCGGATGTGATAAGAGTGGTGCAGTGCTGACGTTTGGCCACTCTTATCGCCACCAGGTAAGTCCTCAAATGGGCTCTTACCTGTGTTCGGTCAGATTCAGACTGTGTGGATCTCCATCTCCTCTCTAGGCATCTCTTGCGGCGTTTCATAACCCTCAACTCCTCGGTAAACCAAGGAGCCTGGGTGGCTCGCCGCCGCATGACAGGCCTCAAGGGCGTGACCCGATCCAAGGCCCCAGTGGCCGCAATACTCCATGCGGCCACTAGGTCCTCCATCGGGGCATGGGTCAGGGTCACAGATAGTGGCCCAAGCTCCGTCTGGAACCTTTCAGGGTCCATCGGGCGCCTGGGGTGGAACCACCTAGGAATTTCAGGTTCCGCCTCCCCATGGTGAGGTGTAGCGGTTGGAAAGTCGAGCCGGAGAAGTGAGTGATCTGACCATGACAGGGGTATGATGGCTAAATCCCCTACACCAAGATCACTTCTCCACTGGCCAGAGACAAAAATTAAATCCAGCGTGTGTCTTCCCTCATGTGTGGGGCCCTGAATTACCTGGGTCAGGTCCATGGCCGTCATGGAGGCCATGAACTCCCGAGCTACCTCGGATGATTGACCAGCCGATGGCAAGTTGAAGTCCCCCAGGACTACAAGCCTGGGGGTCTCAACTGCCACCTCAGCGATCACCTCGAGGAGCTCGGGCAGGGCTGCTGATACGTAGCGGGGAGCCAGGTACACAATCAGCAAGCCCAACTGCCTCCCTAGGCCCCATCTCACGAAGAGGGACTCACAGCCGGTGGTCTGTGGCACAGTGGTCTCCCTCAGCTGAAGACCTTCCTTAACAATAACCCCCAACCCCCCACCCCTGCCTAGGGCCCGTGGTTGATGAAATGCGCGGTAACCTGGTGGGCGCATTTCCACGAGAGGTAAACCCCCCTCGCGGCCAAACCAGGTTTTCATAATCCCCACCAGGTCCGGCTCCCCCTCCGACACAAGGTCGTTGATGAGGGGGGCTTTGTTGGCCACGGACCTGATGTTGCATAACATCAACCTGGAGCCCTGGCTCTGTGAACCTGGACCACCTAGATTGTGGGGGGAGCTCAGGGGGTTTGGGCGCGCGACCGCCTGTAACCAACGGCTGCGCGCCTCCACCCGGTGATAACGTTCCTGTCTCCCATCGCCCCTACCCCTCCCTACGACCTTTCTGATTGGACAACCCTCTGTAAGATCGACCCGTGTTCCCCCCCCTTATTGGACCCACCCGCTTCCCTCCTGTCTCCGCCAACTGGCCTGGCCATACTCCTAGCCTTAGACTGCCTAATCCCTCCCTCCACTCTGGAACCCCCTAAAAGCCGAATTACATAATTTGTTAAAAATTCCCGAAGTCTACGTTTCGCCCACGCCTACGTTTGGTTGATCAAGATACTGGTTATGAAAGTTTTGGATTTGGATGCTTTAATGTGGTCCACCCATTCAGCTTCTGAAGGAGAAAAGTTTTTCCACACCACTAGATACTGGAGCTTTTCTTAGTGTTTGCAAAAATCTAAAATGTTCTTAATTTTGAAATGTTGCTCCCCCCTCAGTCATGAGAGGTTTGAATAGTGGCGGCAGCATTGGGCATAGAAGGGACTGAATTTCAAGTTTCAGCAGACTACAATGGAAAATCAAGTGAATGCACCTTTTAAAGTCTTTGGTTCGTTTTTTTCTTTGTGTTTTTAATAAGTTTATTTCGCCTTCTCCAATAATTTTCTTACAACTGGCCAGGAGTTCTGTAGTTGGGCAACCCAGTCTTTTAAAGATGAAATAGGGAAAGTGGCCAGGGAGAGTTCAGGCATCGGCACGAAGTCCTGTCCTGTAGCCACTTTGAAAGGGGTAAACTCATTGCTGCTATGTACAGAGTTAGTATGTGAGGAGGTGTGTCCAATTGGCTGTTGGTAAATTATGTAACATCTCAGACACTGTTCTAGAACCCTATTCTCACGTTCATACCTCCATTGTTTCAGGATGGTGATTGGAACTGAGCCCTTGGGACATCCCAAAAAGGTTTAGGAACTTCTGCCAGTATTTTGAAGTGAATTTCATTCTGCGGTCAGAAATTATTTGTTGCAGAGTACTGTGTAGCCTATAGACATGGATTAACAGCTGAGGCAAAGTAAGGGCAGAAGAAATCTTTTGGCAGAGCACAAAGTGCACTAGTTTAGAGAACAAATCAGCAATTGGCCAGATTACGGTGTTACCTGAGCTTCTGGTAGCTCTATTATGAAATCCATAGAAATTTCCTTCTAGGGGGCATTAGGCTCCATGATTGGTTGGAGGACTCATGATGTCTTCTCTGTTCCTTTGTCATTGCTTTGTTTATTGCTCTATTATTTTAATTCTGTTTGTGCTCCTTTCTTTTTCTTCCTTTTTATTATTGTAAACCATGTGGAGTAACGCCTTAGTGAAATAGGAAGCAAATACATTTATCAAATAAATATTTACAACCCATTTTCAAAGTTCTGACAGTGACAACACATCCACATGCTGCATTTTGGGTGCTTGAATCTTACATTCACATGACCACTATTTTTAGGGTGTTTTGCTGGTTTCTGGTGTTTACTTTGGGTTTTCAGCAAAAAACACCCATTGGAGAAAACAGATTTGTTTGCTTGTGTTCACAATTGTGAGCTGTGGCATTCACTTAATCACTGCTACAAAACAAGTTGCACATTGGTTGCAATCACGTGGTGACCTGCCATGACTTATAACCATAATTCCATGCTCTATTATGGTCGTAAACTAAGAACTATCTGTACAGACTGGTTTTACTCATCCATCTACAAGCACATTTGGGAAGAGGCACTGGCTGGGGGTTGGAAGGCCAATTTTTCTGTCCCACAGATGGTCTTTTTGTGCCATCATTCTCCTTAGTTCCAGGGAGGTGTATCAAGCAGCTACATCAAATAAATTAAGACACAAATTAACAAAGGTTCCAAACTATAGCACTTACTGTATTATGAAACAGCTAAATATTAAATATTAAGACCAAAAAGTTCTTCTGTTAGGTTTTTAAAAGCCATACTTTGGAACTGAAAATAGTTTTGAACATGTTTGCAAAATGCAGAGGCAGCATAAAAAAAAAAATTCTTTGCCCAAGTTCAATGCCTCAGCACCCTTAGATACTTCTGAAAGGCATGTATGGTCCCATCTCTGAATCTGAATGGATTTGATCCTGTGCATCTGTCTGCCCTTTGCATGGGTCACATAACCTCTCCCTTCAACAGGTAGTTGAAGAATGCTCTGAGATTACCAGAAAATTATTTTCTGTTGTCATTGTGATAGGTTTTAAATTATCATAAATGTCCTAGATGAAGCAGCAATCAAATTATTTGCTCCTGGACAATGCTACAACCTGGTCCTTTCTCATAATTTTTGGATATTTTGAATGAAAGAATCAAAATAAATGATGACTGGTTGATTGAAAATAATGACGGGATAGAAAGTTTGGTTAAACTTATTGATAAATCAAATTTCTTCATTAAGAGCCAATTAATGTAAACCATTTTTAGTGTTGCCAACATTTTACGAATGACATACTCTAAAAACTTATTTTTTATTTCTAGGGGAATAATTAATCCTAACTAATTGATTATTATTTATTTATTTCAGTTCCTATGCAGAATTTTAAATTATAAATGGTATTTATGCAAGTGGTTTAGTACTGTAGAAAGTTAGAACTCATTCCTCTCCTAGACAAATGAAATATTATGGGAAATATTTAAAAGGCAGAATATTTCCCCTAAAAAGAAAAGTAGAAACTCAAGAGAGGCAGAAACTCAGCTGCCCCCACCTTTGTGAATGAGCCATTAGGGCCTGAGCCAGTTCATTCTACATAACAAAGATCCTCCCTGTTGTATTCTCAGAGAATGAGTGAGTCCAGACCGGTAAGATTAACGGTTTCTTTATTCACAGCAACAACAGGTCAGAAGAAGAATAACTATATACAAAAAGTGCGCGCCTTCTGTCTGACAGCTCCTTTTATAGAGAGCTGTCAGACAGCGAGCCAATCGGCGAGTCTCCCGCTCTCGGCTGCAGCCAGTCGCGTCTTAACCAATCAGACGCGACTGGCTGTTGCCGGGGAATTCAAACGTCTGCCAGAATGCAACACTCCTTCAACCCCAGCGAGTACGCATGTGGGCCCATTAGCATACGTACTCGCTGAGGTAGGCGGGGCTGCGTCGGCTCCGCCCCGAGCGTCTCAGTGTTTCTGCTGGAGCCGATGGAGGAGGACGTGCCCGTTGCAGCTCCTCCCTGACGGGGGTGTAGGTCCGGGCTGCGTCATCGCGGCCTTCAATTTTGCCGGAAGCCACTGGAGATGGTAAGTGCATGCGAGGGGGCGTGGTGTGCAGGGTGGAGTTGTACTCTAGTTCCTTGGAGGTAGGGACCGGGTAGGCCGGGCCTGGGCGTGGACAGGCCCGTTGTTTTTTGGTGTTTGGTGTTTGTAATGCGTCGGCTTGTGGGCGCCCCAGGAGGAACTGTTCTGGCATAGGCAGTTCCGGGAGTCGTCCAGGGGTGTTGTTGTCGATGAGGCGCGGTGGCCAGGACGCCTCGGTGGTAGGCCGGTCCTCCCGCTGGTTTGTGACCTCGACGTTCGGCTGGCCCGGTGGCCTGGTTGGCTTCGGCGGGGCTGGAGACGGAGGGCGGCGCCTTAATTGATCCAAGTGGCGCCGCCACTCGGATCCATCTGGTCGTCCAACCCTGTAGGAACAGGGGCCCGTTAGTTCTCGGACGACTGCGGGGACCCACCGTGGATCCCCTGCAAAGTTCCTGGCGAAGACAGTGTTGCCTACGGTGAACTGGCGGGGAGGGGGAACCCCCAGGTTGCATGGCTGCACCTCGTTGTACAGGGGGTGCAGCCTGTCCAATTTGGTCCGCAGGCGGCAGCCCATCAGCAGCTCCGCGGGGCTTTTCCCTGTTGCCTGGCAAGGCATAGAGTGCTGACCCATAAGGTAAGCATCTACCCTTGAATGCCAATCTCCCCTATCCATCCTCCCGAGGGCCTCCTTGGCCGAGCGGACGGCTCTCTCCGCCCGGCCATTGGCGGCAGGGTGGTAGGGGGCGGTTGGCGCATGCCGGATCCCCTGGGAGGCCAGAAATTCCTGGAAGGTGGTAGAGTGGAATTGGGGCCCGTTGTCGGAGACCAGGGTGTCCGGCAACCCGTGCGTAGCGAAAAGGCGCCGGAGCGCGCGCACGGTGCTCTCGGCCGTGGTCGAGGCCATCAGAATGACCTCGGCCCAGCGAGAGTAGGCGTCTACCACCACCATGAAGGTCTGGCCGTGGAAGGGGCCAGCGAAGTCAACGTGGACCCTGGACCACGGAGACCTGGGGGTATCCCAATCCCGATGGGGGGCGGAGGGTGGGGCGGGGTGGGAGGTCTGGCACGCCTGGCAAGCACCGACCCAGGCGGCCACCTCGTCATCCATGCGCGGCCACCAGACATAGCTCCTGGCAAGTGCCTTCATGCGAGCTATGCCCGGGTGGTCGGCGTGGAGGTGCACTCGCTGGACCGAGAGACCCAGGGCAGCAAACCAGTCAAGCCCTATGAGCGCAGTAAGGGGGCGCTTGACAACCAGAATGGGCAGGAGGCCCGTGAATCGTCCGTAATGGATGTGGGCGCGGAGTTGGCCCAGCACCTCTATAGGGTTGCCCTGGTAGTCTTTCAACAGAGTCTCGGGCTGGGACAGATCGGCAGGCTTAATCGTGGGGCAGATGCTGGCCAGTTGAGGCCAGGAGATGAGGGACCGGGACGAGCCCGAGTCAACCTCCATGGTGAGTGGCCTGCCGTTTAGGAGAAGGGACGTCGAAATGCGCCTACGGTCATCCGTCGGAAGCGGAACGGTGTCCTGTAGCTCCGTCATGGCGAAGCAGTCGGCCTCTGGCTGCGGCCTGCGGGACGGGCGGCGTTGTCCGTAGCTCTGGGTAGGCGCGGTTGGAGCTGTCATCGTGTTTGGTGCCGGTGGAGGGGGCAAGGCTGGCAGGTTGGCTCTGCAGACGCGGGCGATGTGGCCCTTACGGTTGCACCTGCGGCAGATGGTGGCCCTGAAGGGGCAGTCGTTTCTGGCGTGGCCGCCGCCACACCCGATGCAAGTCATGGGTGTTCGGCGGGGCGGTTGAGCCCTGGCGCGACTCCGGCCCGAGGCCTGTAGGCGCGCCATCTGGTCATAGGCCTCGAAGTTGTCCGACGGGTCGAGGGGGCTGTGGTCGTCAATGAGGCAGGCCTTCGGGGAGGGTAATGGCGCCGCCGGCTGACCCGGGCCTAACTCGGTTGTGGTGGCCTCGGCGAGTTCGGCGGCCCTGGCTTCCTCGACAGCCTGCTCTAAAGTAATGTCCGAGCGGGCCATCAGCCTGCGTCTCAGTTTCACGTCCTTAAGTCCGCAGACGAATTGCTCGACCAAGGACTCGTCTAGGTAAGGGGCGGCGAATTCGCAAAGGATGGCCGCGGCTCTCAGGGCCTGCAGAAAGTCGGCCGCCGACTGGGTGGGCAGCTGGCGGCATTGTCGGAATGCGAACCGCCGAGATATTCTCGATGGCACTGGGGCGAAGTGGGCCCTCAGGTGGGCCTGTAGCGTGTCCCATGCCATGGTGTGGACCGGTGCTGGCGCGGCTATGTTCCGCGCCACGGCGAAAACGGTGCGGCCGCCGCAGCCCAGGAAAAGCCCCAGCCGTCTCTCAGGGGTGAGCTCTCCGTGGTCGCCAGCGAGGAGGAAACATTCGAATCGGGCGAGGAATGCCTCCCATGATTCTTGTGATGCGTCGAAGGGGGCGAAAGGCGGCAGTGTGGCCATCGTGCGTGGTAGTTAGTCGAAGCAAGCTCGCTGAAGGGATAGCGAGAGCGGGGGAAAAAACTTGACGGAGTGTCTCTTCGGTTCGCAGGGAGAAGAGCTCCGTCGCAGGGTAATCAGTACCGGCCCCAGTCCTCGTCGCCAGTGTTGTATTCTCAGAGAATGAGTGAGTCCAGACCGGTAAGATTAACGGTTTCTTTATTCACAGCAACAACAGGTCAGAAGAAGAATAACTATATACAAAAAGTGCGCGCCTTCTGTCTGACAGCTCCTTTTATAGAGAGCTGTCAGACAGCGAGCCAATCGGCGCGTCTCCCGCTCTCGGCTGCAGCCAGTCGCGTCTTAACCAATCAGACGCGACTGGCTGTTGCCGGGGAATTCAAATGTCTGCCAGAATGCAACACCCCCCCTCAGCTCCAGGATGATGGGAGTAAGGCATGGGCCTCAGGACATTATAGTATTAGCCAAGGATGAAATCCAGCAGGTTCTGACAGGTTCTGTAGAACCAGTAGTAGAAATATTGAGTAATTCGGAGAACTGGAAAATACCACCTCTGGCTGGCCCCTAGTGGGGAGGGAATGGGGATTTTGCAGTATCCTTCCCCTTCCATGCCCACTAAGCCATGCCTACAGAACTGGTAGTAAAAAAATCGAATTTCACCACTGGTATTAGCCTTTTACCCATCTCACCATATGGCACCTGGGAAGATTACATCATCACCCAGCAAGTCAAGCAAGGAGACAGCCTACAGAGTTGCCCCTGCATGGGAGTCTGACAACCAGTTAGAATACAAGCTCAAGTTCAAAGCCCAGAGAGGGCATAAAACCAGGCACTCTCAGCATCTCTGCCATTTTCTGCTCAGGTACTCAAGCCATGTGATCCTGTTCACCATTAAACCATATTTCCATGTTTCAAGTGTCTTTTTCCTCACTTGGAACTGAACCCAGAAGGACATTTCTCTAACAGTATCATAGAATCAGAGCTGGAAGGCATCATGAACATCATCCAACATAACTCTTCATAATGCGGGCTCTTTAGTAGAAGATTGCCATTATTGGATCCTTAACAGTCGGAGATCCAGGATTGCTGTTTCTGTGCAACTCATGGCATTAAGCCAGCATTGAAGCAATTCAGGTACTATTGATTATCACTCTTATGATAAAAACTGTGCATTGTTAAAGCTTAATTTCTCCATTTGCTTCTTAGAGGAGCTACACATTGGAAAGTGATAGCTATTCTATATATGGAAGGGCGTACATTTCTAATCCTGAAGCTACCATAGTATATTTACATTTTTTCAGTAGACTCCCTAGACTACTGTAAAGCATTTTAAATTTAATTTATTTTTGTTTTTAATATTTTAATATTTTGGGATTATGCCCAAACTTCCTACAGTACTGTATTTCCAACAATGGTATAAAATAGACTAGCTTGTGACATGATTATTGTCCAAGCCCTCCTAATCTAAAGTCCTTAGAGTCCTTATCCTGATTCCTTTCTTCAAATAGAAAGTTCTTTGGTGAAAGAAAGAGGGACTTCTCATCGTATCATAATACCCAAGAAAAGCAAGGCAGTTAAGTGTAATTGAATCACTCTCATACAGCTAATTTTTCATCTTGCTCAATGAGCAAGAGGGGATTTAAAAGTGTGTTAGGTAACAGGATTACACCATGGTGATAATCCTCAAGGCTTTAGTTTTCCCAAGAGGACAAGAAAAGTATGTGAAAGAAGCTCTACAGCTGCTCCTTACCCTATCCAGGAGAAACTGCATGCAAAACCCTGCAGTTTTCAAACATTTCAGACTTAACACTTGACCCTCCAAGCACTTGCCTAGCATGGTAACAGTTAAAACTGAGAGTCCCATCTATTATGAGTCTTCATATATGTTCATATGTTAGGAAGGAATTGTCCACAGTTGCTGCGAAGGAAGATTTAGAGCAGAGGCAAACACAGTTGTAATGAAACAATACATTAGTAGCTTCTACATAATTAGCAATATTCTCCATATTTCACTTTTGCAGTTGTGGTTTATTAACATTTTTTCATAGCCAAAAGATTCATGATTGTTCAGTTAGCTAATCTCCAAGATCCTCTGCTATTACTAAGTAAACAATGATGTCATGGAAATCAGAACTCCCTGCCATTATCAAGGTTTTTAAACCACCACAAAGTATATACCTGGTTGATTAATCCTGCAGCTGGGAGAGATTTCAGCTTCATAAACTTTTTACATCATTGTATTTTTCTTTATTCCCAAGGCACTTATTTATTGCAGAAAATCCTTCTGTGTATTAATGACAACAGATTTCATAATTAGAATATATGTGTGCAGTGGCGTAGCGTGGGTTGTCAGCACCCGGGGCAAGGCAAGTAATTTGCGCCCCCTAACCCCTGGATTTTAGCACTCGAGTCTCTTCCACTCCATCGCCCGCCGCAGGGCCCCCGCCCGCCGCCGCCCCCTCCTCGGCAGCGGCTGTGGCACCCGGCGGCGAGGCAACCCCTTCGCTCATCCTTCTCGGTGCCTTTCTAGCCCTCCCCCGGGGGAAGCAGCGGCATTGAGGACGGGGAGGGCGCAGCATGCGGAGCGGCGGGGAAGTGAGAAACGGGAAGGGGGGAGAGGAGGGGTGCAGGAAGATCCGACGGCAGCGGGGTAGGGGAGGCAGCCGCAGCCGGCAGGTACTCGAAAGAGCTGGCCTCCCTTCGATCCGGAGAGCGGGACGCCTCTCCCGCCCTGTCAGCTACATCTCAGCGCATTCACAAGACCGCTGCTGAATCAGCTGGAACGCGCGAGCTCTCCCCACCTTCCGCCCGCCGAGCTCTCTTCCTTTTCCCTGCGATTTCTCGCCCCCTCCCGGTTTCCTGGATTCCGGATCCCCCCTCCCCCGCCCGAGAAATAATACTAATAAAAATATGAAAAATCCCCTAAGATCCTTTCCCCAAGGAAGAAGACAGGGCGACGGGGAGAAAACGCCTCCTCTTGCAGCCGCTCTTGCTTCGGGCGACGCTTCTCCGGTCCCTGCGGCGGTGGCCACATTCCCCGGCTGCCGCTGTTCCTGCCTTACTCGATCCCCTTTCCCGAAGCGACGGGGAGCTGCGAGTGCGAGCGCGCCCCCCCAGATGTTGCGCCCGGTGCGGCCCGCACCCCCTGCACCCCCCACGCTACGCCACTGTATGTGTGATTTTGGTAAACAGGATATGCAGACTATGTTTTATTTTTCAAGGTCCATCTTAATTCAAAACAGATTTGAAGCTGGGAGAATAGCTGCTAATATATTTCTTCCACTAATGGCAAAAATAGGGTCATTAGCATCATGTGACATACCATGACTTTTCCCCACTTCAGTAAACTGGGCATGGGTATGGCCAGTACCTGATGCATCTGGCCCACAAGTTTGACACTCCTGACTTAGGGGTTGCAAAACCTAGATGGCCAAAAACTCTTTGCAGTCACTAGTAGCTCCCTAGATTTTTGCTGCCTAATAATTTGATATGTTAGAATTCACAGCCACAGTTACTCAGGCTCTGAATTCAGGAACCAGTTAAAGTTAAAACTGCAAGGACATGATAGCGGTAGATAAATTAAAAGTATTCCTCAAAATTGCCTACTTACTTATTCAAAGTTAAAAATGAACTCAAAATAATACTTATAAAATGAACTTCAAAATACTTATAACCTGGACTCAGAGGCTTTAACTGGTTCTCCCGAACCAGTAGTAACTCTTATGCGCAGTTTGGAGAACCAGCTAATCACACCACTGACTGGCCCTCCCCTCCCACTCATTCCTCTTTGCGCCTAAAGTAACTCCCATGACATAGCTGCTGATACTTTTTGGACTGGTTCCCTTGCTTGCCTTGACAACGTGGCCCAGCTGATTTCTGTTTGGTGAGCCTTCCTTCGCTCACTCGCCCAGCTTTCTCATATTCTCATATCCCCGAGTCCCTTGTTGTGAGATGGGAGCGGGTTATAAATATGAAAAATAAATAAATAAATAAATATTCGGCCACTTTCATCTGACCTGAGATGGTAAGGCTGATGGCAGGGGAGGGGGGAAACAGCGAGGCTCAGCCGGCTTTCAGACTCACCTCTGAGGATCACTCACCCGCTGCCTGGAAATGGCAAGTCACCCCAGATGTGAGACCCGAGGTGGAGGGGAGGGTGAGTGGTGATAGCCAGCAGCCAGGCCCAAAAGGAGTCCAAGCCTTGCCCTGTTATCCCCGAGGCAGCCCTTTGGGCAAACAGGCAGGTTCAGAGTGGATCTCCCTCCTGTGGTATGCCGCTTTTCCCATTTAATTTTGGAGTTGCCCGACTGAGGGCAGCCTGCCACGTCCAGGCCTCTTGGAAACCCTCCCCCCTGAGCAGTGATCCCTGCCACTGTGTGAGCTAGCCAGTCTAGTCTGAGTCCATTTGGCACTCCTGGCCAGTCTGCCGCTGACCATGAGTGAAGGAACTATCACCCTTTACCAGCTGGCCTGAGCCTGCCCATCTGGTCAGGTTGTGTGAGTACCTGGCCTCCCAGCCCTCCCCCGTCCTCTGGAATGGCAGCAGAAGCACACTCCCCTCATCCCACAAACACTATAAAGCCTTGTGTTGAGCTTGTGTTGTGCTACCTGGCTGCCTCGGGAGCAGGCCAAAACATCTCTTGCTTTTCTCTCCGCCTCTGACTTGCAAATTTCACTGCCTTTTATCTTACTGCACGGCCCTCCTGAACTTTGACACATCAGCAGCTCCCTAAAAGAGAAAAAAGGCAGACAAAGGGAACTAGGAAGAGAAAAGGCAGGAGAGGCAGGAGAGCAAAGCAAGATAGTGAACCTTCGGCCTGCCTCTTTACTCCTCCTCACTCCTGAGGCAGCCGTCTGGAATGGCAGTGGCAGCACACACAGCTGCCTTTCCTCTTGCCATGTCAGCGTTGAGATTGCAGCTCCCTAAAAGTAAAGGTGCTGTGGTGGCAAGGCGGAGGCACAGGTAGGCCAAAGCAACAGTAGTGATGGCTGAAGCCTTAGTATGCAGAAGTGAAGCGCAACCTGCCTTTGTGCTGCCATTTTGGTACATTTGCGCTAGCTGGTGGCATCCAAGTCAGCCCTTAATTCCCACCGCTTTAGCTTAGAGGTGGAAGTCACGGCTGGGGCCAGTCCTAGTTTTGCTGTGCATTGCAACTGGGAATCTCGAATAAAGCCAAGAATGAACGCTTGTGTTCAGGCAATCTGGGTGCTGGATAGGCAGGCCCTCTCCCCACAATGTTCAGTGCCAGAAGTCCTAATGATGAGATTGGATCCTTCAGGCACTTAACTTGGCCACCACTTATCTACAGCCCCTCCCTCTGCCTCAGCAAGTGGCACGCAAAACTTTGGCTGGACTGCTTGAGAGATAGAGTTTGCAGGGGCATGATCTAGCACCTGGGCTACAACACAAACATTCCCTCAGCATCCTTCTTTCAGAGGGCTCTGATTGGCTCCCCTCTGACTTCTCCACTTCTCCTCTCACCCCATTAGCCAGACTGCCAGCAGTAGGTAATGATTTGGTGGGCTTTATTGCATTCTAGGCATTTCCCACCCAAACGGCATGTCACATTTGCAATGGGGGCAGTTGTTTGGAGAAGGCTGCAGGGGAATGGGTGCTGGTGGTGGTAGAGGAGCCGCTTTCAAGCCATTTATTTTTGCAAGATGGAGAGTCTCCCCCTAGTTATGCAGGCAGAGGTACGCTTCCCTTTTCGGTAGCCCCACGTAGGGAATTTTTTTTTTTAAAAAAAACCCATTTTTAACTTCTGTGTCCTGGATGGACCCGCCTAAGTATGTATCTGCCAACATATATGGTTTGTACAAAATGAGAGGCTTTGTCTACCCTGGATAGTAGAACCACATCACTCATTAGTGCTAAGAGGCTGAAGAGAAGGCATTGTGTGCCTGCCAAAGTATCTTTCTGACAGCCTCACCTGTACCAGAGTCAAGAATGTCAACTGTCCTTACCCCCCTAATTCTCCATAAGCATTGCCAAATGAGGAGCAGTACTGGTAGACTTTCTAAGCTAAAGCAGAGAAAGCGGGAGGGTGGGAGAGAGATATCCAATCAACCTGTGTATATGTGTGAGAGAGAGGGGAGAACGGAGGGAGGAGAAGGGGGAGGGAGCGGGAAAGGAAGAGAGATGTGGCTTCTTGGGGGTGCATTTTGGAGAAATGTCAAGAGAAATGGTAAAGCCTTCTATTCAGTGGTTCAAGACAAACTACTTTTAAAATTAAACTCTTTCAGCATTTCCGGATCCCTGCATGTGGATAGCTGCATTCTTGTCAAATAGGTAACACGTAGCCAAATTAGGGAATACCTCATCAAACTCTGCACCAGTTAACAGTGGTGACCCTCCAAGGCAGCGTTTTAGGACACACACTCTTTATACTTTACATAAACGACCTTTGCAATCATATTATAAGCAGCTGTGTCATCTTCACTGATGATGTAAAACTATGCAACACCACCGACAATGCTGTTACTCTATGTGTCAGAATGGTAAACAATTGGCAACTCCAAATCTCAACCAACAAATGCTCTTATTACACATTGGGGGGGGGAGGGGAATCAGAATACCAAATACAAGCTGGCCAGATAGGACTTTGTAGATGACCCTCACTCTGTCAAGAACCTTGGAGTACTCATCTCAAATGATCTAAGTGCCAGAGCTCACTGTAACAGCATTGCCAAAAAGGCATTAAGAGTTGTCAACCTAATTTGCTTCTTCTCCAGTAATATTGTACTAAAAATTAGGGCATACAAAATCTTTGCTAGACCAATTCTCAAATACAGCTTGTCTGCCTGGAATCCTCACTGTATATTGGATATTAATACAATTGAGAGAGTCCAGAGGTATTTCATGAAGAATACTCCACTGCTCACCACAGAATACCCTATGCCACTAGGCTTGAAATTTTGGGCTTGGACAACCTAGAACTACAGCACCTATAGTCTTACCTAAGCAAGGTAAACAAAATTATCCACTACAACGTCCTACCTATCAATGACTATTTCAGGTTCCACCACAATAATATATCAGCAAATAATAGATACAAACTGAAGGTAAACTGCTCCAAACTCAAGTGCAGAAAATATGATTTCAGCAACCGAGTGGTCAATGTCTGGAATGCTCTACCCGACTCCGTTGTTACATCCCCCAACCCCCATAATTTTAACCTAAGATTGTCTACTGTTGATCTCACCCCACTGCTAAGAAGTCGATAATGGGTATGATTAAGTGCACTAGTGTGCCTACCATCCCTGTCCTACTGTCTCCATTTATTTGTACCCATTTACTATGTTCATATTTATGTTTATACTTATACCTGTTATCTTTTATATGTTTGACAAGCTAAATGAAATAAAATAAGTAAGTAAGTAAATAATAAATAAAATAAAAGGGCAATCAATTTGGGATTAAATTCCAAATGAAAATGGGTCTTCGGGATAAGGAGACATGAAGAGCTTTCAATTGCAGGTTTCTAAATATCTTATTAAAAGGAATGTCTAAAGGCAACTCTTTAACTCATTAGTCAAGAATGAGCAAAAGAGATAGTGTCCCAATGAAGGTCTTAGCTATTTAGCTCCAGAATAATAGAATAACAGAGTTGAAAAGGACTTTGGAGGTCTTCTAGTCCAACCCCCTGCTCAGGCAGCAAAACTGAGGATGCCAGATCTGAGTGGAGGGCCTGGGAAAAGTGTCAGAAAATTCTTAGAAGGGACCTTGGAGGTGATCCTATACCATTTCAGAGAAATGGCTGTCCAGTCTCTTCTTGAAAACCTCCAGTGTTGGAGCACCCAGAACTTCTGGAGACAAGCAGTTCCGCTGGTTAATTGTTCTCACTAACAGGAAGTTTCTCCTTATAGTTTTAGGTTGCTTCTCTCTTTGTTCAGTTTCCATCCATTGCTTCTTGTTTTGCCTCCTGCTGCTTTGGAAAATTCATCTTCCCCCTTCTTTGTGGCAGCCCCTCAAAAGCATGTTTTGTTTTGGGTTTTTTTAAATCAAAATTTTATTGTTTTTTCCATCTATAACAACTTACAATCATCACATCAACATTGTTGTGTCACCATACCTGTATATATTGCTTCTATCTTTATATACATTCATTCGCACAGTCACTCAAGCGCTTGTGACTTCCCGGCTGGACTACTGTAACGCTCTCTACATGGGGCTCCCCTTGAGGTGCACTCGAAGGCTACAGTTAGTGCAGAATGCGGCCGCGCGGGTGATTATGGGTGCCCCAAGGCAAGCCCACGTAACACCTCTCCTGCGCGAGCTGCACTGGCTGCCTGTGGCCTTTCGAGTGCGCTTCATGGTGTTGATGACCATCTTTAAATCGCTCCATGGCTCGGGGCCTAGATATATACGAGACCGCCTCCTGCCCCATACATCCCTTCGTCCGATCCGCTCCCACAGAGAGGGTCTTCTCTGGGTGCCGTCGGCTGGACAATGCCGGTTGGCGACACCCAGGGGAAGGGCCTTCTCTGTGGCAGGCCCGGCCCTCTGGAACGACCTACCCCCCGATCTTCGCACTACCTCGGACCTCCGCCTCTTTCGCCAACGTCTTAAGACGCATTTATTCCAACAAGCCGGCCTAGCATAGCCCCCCGCTTCTGACTTTTTAAGTATAAATTGCTATTTGGTAGGGTTTTAAATGGTTTTAGCACGGGTTTTAATAATTTAATATGTTTTAAATTGTTTTATACTGTTCTTATTGTGGTTTTAATAATGCCTGTGCGCCGCCCTGGGTCCTAACAAGGAGAAGGGCGGGATATAAATTCGAAATAAATAAATAAAACTTTTTTTTTACAGTTCTATACATTTCTCTATTGTTTCTTGGCTAGATTAACTTTATTTCTGTTATGCAACCATAACAGAACCATCTTCTTTATCCTTTAATCTTAATCTTCTTTATCCTTTAATAAGGATAACCATCTTCTTTATCCTTTAATCTTAATGTAAACTTTTCCATTTCTGCACAATCTACAATTTTTGAGTCACTAATTCATCTGGAGGAATATTATTCTGTTTCCAACATTGGGCAAACATTATCCTGGCTGTAGTCAACAGATGTATTAGTATATATTTAATTTTCTTTCTGTATTTCCCTTTGATTATTCCCAGCAGAAAGAGTTCCGCTTTATATTCTATGTGTTCCTCTGTAATTTGTTGTATCCATTTCCAAATTTTAATCCAAGACTTTTGAGTTTCCAGACAGCTCCACCATATATGATAGAAAGTCTCTGGGGTTTTTTTGCACTTCCAGCAGGTATGATTCATGTTCAGATATATTTTGGCCAATCTCATTGGTAGTAAATGCCAACAATAAAATATTTTGTACATGTTTTCCTTGTATGCTACTGATCTTGTTAATTTATAATTTGTGTTCCAAAACCCTGTTTTGTGACCTGTTTATCACACACTTGGGCAAAGCATGTGAGCCATTTCCTCCTTTCACTGGTTCATGAAAGTTATATCTATAGTATCTAGATATAGATAATTAAGTTGAAAAAAGGTGAGCAACATTTTTACAGAACTATAGATACATTGAGGCAAGGAATGGTTGAGAGGAGAGGGGCTGGGCAAAGCGCCCCTTGAAATGACGTTGAGTTGGCCACGCCTACCCAGTCACATGACCACCAAGCCACACCCATAGAACCGGTGATTAAAAAAAAAATTGAATCGCACAACTGCCTGAGTTCAAAGTATGATGGCACCTCCCTCAGCCTTCATGGTCATGTGATCATATTTTGGGCACATCACTTGCATTTATTGCCATTTGAGCAATTGATTACTTCCACCTCCCAACTCCCTAGACACTGGTGTTTACTTGAAGTTTCCAGCAAAACCACCCTTTAGAATGGGTCCATTTAACAACTTTAGTGTTCATTTTACAACTGCTGTCCTGCAAAACAGTCATAAAATTGATCATGGCCATGTAATGACCCACTTAGTAACCAGCATGACTTCATTCTACTTCTATTTACCAGGCTTGTATTTATAATATTCTCCAGTTCTTTGTTTTCTATTTTGCTTTCTTCAGGTATTGCCACATCTACTATCCAGACATTTTGTCTTTCCTATCAACAATTGTTAAGTCTTTCTATGTGGCGGGTGCTTGTCTGTTTGAGTTTTAAAGTCACAGAGTACTTTTTATTATTTTATTTTATACAGGTAGTCCTCAATGCAGGACCATAATTGAGTCCAATATTTCTATTGCTAAGTAAGACATTTGTTAAGTAAATTTTGCCCCATTTTATGACCTTTCTTGCCAGTTATTAAGTGAATCACTTCAGTTGTAAAGTCAGTAATATGGTTGTTAAGTGAATCTGGATTCCCTATTGACTGTCAGACAGTGGTGAAACCCAAAAACTTTCCCTACCGGTTCTGTGGGTGTGGCTTGGTGGTCATGACTTGGTCATGTGACCAGGTGGGTGTGGCCAACTTTAAAATATGTTGAAACTCACTTAACAACACTCTTGCTTAACAACCAAAATTTTGGGCTCAATTGTGGTCAGAAGTTTGTTAGTTTCTTTCTTTCTTTCTTTCTTTCTTTCTTTCTTTCTTTCTTTTTTCTTTCTTTCTTTCTCTCCTTTCTTTCTTTCTTTCTCTCTCTCTTTCTCTCCTTTCTTTCTCTTTCTTTGTCTTTCTCTCTCCCTCTCTCTCTCCCCCTTCCTTCTTTTCTTAATCTTCCTTCCCTTATTTTTCTTTCTTTCTCTCCCCTTCTCTTTCTGATATGTTTCCCTCTTTTCCCTCTCTCATTCTCTTTTTCCATCATTGTCTCATTTCTATATCTTTTTATCTTTTTCTCCCCCTTTCTTGCCCTGTGTGTGTGTGTGTGTGTGTGTGTGCGCGCGCGCACATGCCAGCAAAATACCCTCCTGGGCCAGGATCAGTGACTCCTCTCCCTCCCACTGCTGCCATTGCGCAGTGAGGTGAGAGACCCTTGCTGTGCAGGAGGCTCAGCACCAGCCATAGTCTCCTTTGTGTTGGCTCAGTAAGGAGGGGAATGGAGAGCAGCAGCAGCCACCGTCACTGGATGCAGGGGGCAGAGCTGCAGCGTTCCGATGCTGCGCAGGAGAGTTCTATGTAAGGAGAGCCCTGTGCAGCACAGGAGAGCTGGAGCTCTCTTCCCTGCATCCAGCAATGGTGGCTGCTGCTGCTCCCCATTCCCCTCCTTCCTGAGCCAACATGAAGGATTGCAGCTGGTGCTGAGTTGCCTGCAAAGGACGCGGGATCGCAAAAAGCAGCCGGTCCCAGGCAGTGCAGAAAAAATGACAGGGGTGCTTCAGCTGCACGGCTCCACCAGGAAGGCCACATGAAAGACAGGCAAGCATGGCAGGGCTGCAGGAAAGCGAGTAGGCTGCTAGTTCCCTTCCCTTGTGTCCCAACCAGTGGTGGGTTTCTGCAGGCTCGCACCTATTCGCAAGAGCCGGATGGTGAAATTTAGAGAGCCGGTGAGAGGGGGTTCCACCGGTGGACTCAGAAGTAAGTCTGGCCTGCCGCTGCTGGTAACCCAATGGGAAGGAAAGGAAGGGAAGGCAGAAAGTAAGAAAGGAAAGGAAAGGAAGGGAGAGAGAGAGAGAGAGAGAGAGAGAGAGAGAGAGAGAGAGAGAGAGAGAGAGAGAGAGAGAGAGAGAGAGAGAGAGAGAGAGAGAGAGAGAGAGAGAGAGAAAGAAAGAAAGAAAGAAAGAAAGAAAGAAAGAAAGAAAGAAAATTTATCATCACAATTGAGCCCAAAATTTTGGTTGCTAAGCAAGAGCGTTTTTAAATGAGTTTCACCACATTTTACAAGTTGGCCACTCCCATCCTGTCACATGACTGCCAAGCCACACCCACAAAATAGGCCACACCTAGAGAGTAGGTTCTAAAAAAATTTGAAACCCACCACTGGCCCCAACATGCTTGCCTGCCTTCTGCGCGGCCTTCCACTTGCCTGCCTTCACAAGCTGGCCATGGGAATACCGGGAAAGGCCACGTGGAAGGTAGACAACCATAGCAGGGCTGTGGACTGTGTGGAATGAAGTAGGGAAGGCAGGCTTGGACAGTGGAAAGCAAAGACTAGGCAGGGCGGGGCAAGCAAGTGACGAATGGGTGATCAGTTCAGGGGCATGACCAGCCAGCTGTCCCTACCAGTTTGGCAACCCAGGCCCAATGTCCCAGTGGTGAAATTCACTTTTTTTACTGCTGGTTCTGTGGGCGTGGCTTGGTGGGTATGACAGGGAAAGAATGCATCAAAATCTCCATTCCCTCCCCATTCCAAGGGAAGGATACTGCAAAATCTCCATTCCCACCCCACTCTGGGGCCAGTCAGAGGTGGTATTTGCTGTTCTCCAAACTATTCAAAATTTCTGCTACTGGTTCCCCAGAACCTGTCAGAACCTGCTGAATTTCACCCCTGGATTTCACCCCTGTTGTCAGAAAGTCGCAAAAGGAGATCACATGAATCTAGGATGCTGCAACTGTTGCAAATATGTGTCTGTTGTCAAGCATCTGAATTTTGATCACATGACCAGAGGAATGCTGCAACGGTCATAAGTGTGAAAAATAGTCATATGTCATTTATTTCAATGCTGCTTAACTTTGAACGGTCACTAAATAAACTGTTGTAGGCCAAGGAGTACGTGTAATTTGTTGCACACTCAGATGTTCAGACTGGATTTGACATTTTGTCTACCTACCAAGTCTTTCACAAGGACTTGTGACAGACATATCTGGATGTTTGATGATGTTACATATAGCATTAGACGTTAGAGTTCCTGGACATCTGGTGAAAAAATGCTATAGGCTCTCCTGATCAGTGGATTGGAATAGATGACCTCCAAGGAACCTTCCAATTCTGCTATTTTGTTCTGCTCCGCTCTTCCATACCTTACCTACCCTACTCTACTCTCAATGGGCTATAGGACTCTGGATTGTTGGCTGAGCAATCAGGGCCAGCAGCTGCAGAACTACTGGAAGTTTATCCATCATAAATAGTGATTGAAAACAAAAAAATAATGATATGTTATAATAGATTAAGTCCAAAAAGAAGAGGATATTTGAAAGAAATGCACCAGTTCTGAAAGAACATTTAAAATCAGAAATAACAGAACAGAGGCTAGCTGATCAATGCCAATTTATAATACAAAATAAAATATTCAGAGAAGCAGAACTGAAAGAATTGCAAAAGTCTGCCCAGGGCAGAGAAATCAGAGCTTTGCTGGAAGTAACTTAGACTGCAGAGATAAACAAGAGGAAGTGATGGGTTCCAGACCCTGGAGGGGCCAGTATGCTGTGCACAGGGCTGGGCATCCTAGACAGGCATGTGCGCTGCGCTTGCCTGCACACACCACTGCCCTGCAACACCCAGCTGCCCAACAGAAGTTGCACAGGTGCCGCACACTGTGCACGTTTGCACAATGGGCCAGTCATGGTATTAAACGGCCATGGAGTGCAGGCAGGTGGGTGCAACGCACCACTGACCAGAGGGATTGTCAGTAGAGAAATTCAGCAAAGAAAAAGAAAAAAACAGTGCTCCACCAAAATGGAAAATCAGACTGGAAAATAAAACCAGCAAACTGAGATTAGATGCAAATAAACTAGAACAGATGAAAGAAAAATCTAAAGACCAAAAAACCAAAGAGTACCTAGTCAAGAAATACCTCTTACAAACAAGGAAGATCAAGGAAGCTTTGGAAATAATAAAATAGCAAATAACAGCTATAGCCAAGAAGATCAGCAGATACAAACCTTGAATTGCAAATTATAGGCAGAACCTCCAATTTTAATCCAATCAGAAATGTTTCTATCAACCCATCAATGCTGAGATTGCAGTGAATCAGTAGAATGTGCAAGGAAGAAATGTCTGCTGGGACCCAGTATAAATGAAGTATAGTATCCTCAATGTGATTGCAGGATCCCATGTCAAATATCACATCCTGACTGGCTATAAGCAGAGGGCATAAACCACCAGTTGTATCTGATTTTTTTAAAATATAAACAATGCTGCACTTCAATGGTAGATGGCCCGGACTTTGATATTTGAACACAGATTTTTTTTAAAAATTCTATTTTATTTATTAATTTAGATGAAATGTTAATGTATACTGTGAGTCCATGTATATGCCATACAATAAACAGTGCAGGTCTGGTGCAGATATGGGATAACTCCAAAATATATTAAAGGAGTTGGATATGGAATAACCCAAAGAAATGTTAAAGAACATGGATAATAATAATAATAATTTAAAAAGCTGAAATGAAGGAATTAGTAATGAGCAGAAATGGTAGAGAAAAGAGCAAGGAAGAGCAAGAACTGGACAGCTCCAGGAGAAGATGAATTACATGGTTTGGGTTGAAACATCTGACTGATCTACACCTATAGTTGCCAAGCAATTTAACAATATATTGCAAGGAGGATAAATTGAAGAATGGTTATTTTCTGACAAAATCTACCTGATAATGCAAGATCCAGCAAAAAAGACTGCATCAGGCATCTTACAGGCCAATTACCGGCTTTTATCAACAACTTTCACATTGGTAACTGGTATGGTAGCTGATGCAGTCCAAAAGCATGAGGCTGAAATCAATCTTTTTCCACCTGAGGAGAAAGGAAATTGCCTGAACAGCAGAGGAACAAAGGATCAACTCATAATTGACAAGATGATTTTGGAAAATTGCAAGGAAAAAAAAGACTTCTTATGTAATGTAGATTAAGTACAAAAGGATATTCAACTCTCTGCCACATGATTGGATAATCAAGAGCCTAGAGATAGTAGGCATCAGTAGAAACATCAAAAGTTTTATGCAAAGATCATAGAAGACACAACTGCAGGTTGCTTATGTTATTTGGGACTTCCCTAACTGATCAGGTTAAAATTCAAAACCTGATTCCATATGGCTTGCAATAGTCAGAAAAGAGCAGATTCTTCCTCCATTTAACTACTTTGCAAAACCTCAGGAAATTGCTGCCTCCTGATTTGGAAACAGAACACTCAGCACCACTTATCCCATAAGCACTAAACAATTTAATGCCATCTTATGTACAGAGGTGGTGTACTTCTATCATCAGGTACAAACTGAAAAGTGAAACATGAGATCAGTGTTTGTGTTCTGAACATCTTGTTTCAGGGGAAAAAAACAGAAAAGGATGTAAACAATAGGTTGATCAAGCAGCTGAGTAATCTGCTAAACTGGTAAATCTATATTGCAGTATGTTCCCTGAGTGGCCTTTTCTGTGATCTTCCAATGGAGAAGAATCCTTTATTATGTTCTCAAAGCAGAAAATGGAAACTCATTTGCTTTGCCAGTGTCTAAAGTTCTAAAGTTTTGCAAGGCAATTAAACCAGTCAGTCCTAGAGGAGATCATCTGCTGCTGTGGCCTAGAGGTGGAACTCTTCCCTCACAAGCAGGAGGTTGTGAGTTCGAGCCTAGGTAGAGGCAGATGTAGGGTGTCCTGCTTGGGCAGGGGGTTGGACTAGATCAGTGGTGGGCAAACTCATTAGTCAACAGAGCCAAATAACAACATTACCACGATAGAAATTTCTTTTGAGAGCAGGAAGATGTGGCCTGTTTTGTGGGAGTGGCTCAGCGGTCATGTGACTGGGTGGGCGTGGCCAACTTGGAAAATGTGAAAACTCACTTAACAATGGTCTTGGTTAGCAACCAAACTTTTGCTAACTAAACTTTTGCTCAATTGTGGTAATAAGTTCTTTCTTTCTTTCTTTCTTTCTTTCTTTCTTTCTTTCTTTCTTTCTTTCTTTCTTTCTTTCTTTCTTTCTTTCTTTCTTTCTTTCTTTCTTTCTCTGTCTCTCTCTCCTTCGTCCGCCCATCTCTGTCACTCTGTGTGTGTCTGTCTGTCTGTCTCACATTCAAGCACTTAATCACTCATTCTGTGTTTCTGTCTATCTTTCTCTCCCTCCCTCCCTCTCTCTGTCTCTCCCTGTCTCTGTGTGTGTGTCTGTCACTCTCTGATTCCCCCTCCCTCCTTGTCTCTCTGTGTGTTTGTGCCTCTATCTGTCTGTCTGTCTGCCCCCCCGCGGAGCCTCCTCAGCCCAGCCCGCCATGCTTACTCACTCGCTCGCCTTAGCCTGGCGCCCGCTGCGTTTGCTTGCTCGTTCCGGCTACTTCCAGACTCCGCTTGGGGGGGGGAAGGAACGGCGTTCAGTGGGTGACCCACTGGACGCTGGTTCCCTCCAATCGCCGTGGAAATAACCTGGCCCGCCCGCTCATTCAGGCTACTTCCAGGGGTGAGAAGGCTCCGTGTGGGGGGGAAGGAACGGCATTCAGTGGGTGACCCACTGGACGCCTGTTCCCTCCCCCTGCCCGCGGAGCCTCCGCACCCCCTGGAAGTAGATGAGTGGCCGACATGCTGGCTGGGGAGGCTCCGCGGAGAGAGGGAGGGAGGGAATCAGCAGCCAGTAGGGAGGGTTGTTCCGGCAGGTCCCAGGAGTCCCACCATCGGCGAGGGTGGAGGAAGAGCCACACTCGAGGGGCCAAAGAGCAGCATGCGGCTCACGAGCCGTGGTTTGCCGACCACTGGACTAGATGACCTGCAAGGTCCCTTCCAACTCTGTTAATGAGAAATGAGTCCTGACTGCTCTTTATTATTATTATTATTATTATTATTATTATTATTATTATTATTATTATTATTATTATTATTATCATCATCATCATCATCATCATCATCATCATCATCATCATCATCATCATCATCATCATTATTATTATTATTATTATTATTATTATTATTATTATTATTTATTGGACTTCTAGACCGCCCCCTCTCCCCGAAGGGACTTGGGGCGGTGTACAGGTAGAAGGCCAGATCCTGAAGATGAAACTCAAATATTTTGGCCACTTAATAAGAAGGAAGGACTCACTGGAGAAGAGCCTAATGCTGGGAATGACTGAGGACAAAAGAAGAATGGGGCAACAGAGAATGAGGTGACTGGATGAAGTCACTAACGCAGTAGGCATGAACTTAAATGGACTCTGGGGATGGCAAAGGACAGGAAGGCCTGGAGGAACATTGTCCATGGGGTCGTGATGGATCGGACACGACTTCATGACTAACAGCAACAACGTGGGGAAAAAAGGAATCTTTTAGAAATGACTGGACAGAAAATTAAAATAGAACTCAGCAACCAAAGACACCAAACCATTTTTTAAAATTGAATTTCTATCCCGCACCTTCTCCTGTATAAGGACCCAGGGCGGCTCACAGGCAATTAAAAAGAAAAACATATATACAAAAACATCAAATACTAAAACCCATATTAAACTAGTTACCCTGTGCTAAAACTTTTTAAATCCCCCAAATTAAAATTTACAGCTAATAAAAACCCATATCGGGTGACTATGCTAGGCCGGCTTGCTGAAATAGGTGCGTTTTAAGACGTTGGCGGAAAAGGCGGAGATCCGAGGTGGTATGTAGTTCGGGGGGAAGTTCGTTCCAGAGGGTAGGGCCCGCCACAGAGAAGGCCCTTCCCCTGGGTGTCGCCAACTGGCATTGCCCGGCCTATGGCACCCGGAGAAGGCCCTCTCTGTGGGAGCGAATCGGTCGAAGGGAAGTATGGGGCAAGAGGTGGTCTCGCATGTAGCTAGGCCCCGAGCCATGGAGCGCTTTAAAGATGGTGGTCAACACCTTGAAGCGCACCCGAAAGGCCACAGGCAGCCAGGGCAGCTCGCGCAGGAGAAGTGTTATATGGGAATGCCTTGCGGCTCCCATGAACACCCGCGCGGCTGCATTCTGGACTAGCTGTAACCTTCAAGTGCACCTCAAGGGGAGCCCCATATAGAGAGCGTTACAGTAGTTCTGTATATCTGTTCCCTGTTTTTGAACCCTCTTAATCTTTTCTTCTTCTAGAAGAAAAAACAAATCATTCAGTTCTACTCCTCTCAGCCTTCCCAGCTCCACCTATTTTGCATACAGAGATTAGGCAATAGTGACCTTTGGTTTCCTTGGCTGTGTTTCTCAAGGCCTCTGACTGGCTAAAACCCTCCAGAGTTCCTTTCTCCTCTGTAGCCCTGGAAAGGGAATCACGCTGTCTTATTGCAGGCTGTCAGTTTTGGCTACAAAAGTAAAGGTAAGGCTTTATTTCTAATTCTCAGTGTAGGTGACATAGCTTCCAAAAACTTTGGGCCTCTGTTTAGCAACTCCTAGTCAAATCTTAAGGCTTCTTTCATGATTTGAGAGTAGAAAATAATACTCTCAGTTCAGAAAGCAGGGGGGAAAAATCAGCTGTCAAGATTTATATCCTCATACAAGAACTCTGTGGTATAATCTAATGTGGGGCTGTTTGGAATTATTTTTGCTGCAATTTTTTAAGAGTGATTTGTGGTGAACGGGGCTATCACCTTGATTGCTGCTCTCTGGTGGAAGAGTGGGATTTGTGGCTATCCTCAGGCAATATGCTAAAGCAAACGCCACCCAAAATTAACCTTTTTATGTGATCTCGCTATTGTGGTTTGTAAACTGCATTTTTGGATTAATTTTGGAATCTAATCAGCTGTGAGCAGTTTAAAATAGGGTTTAGGGGATCCAGCCTCTGAATTGATATAGAGGAGAGTCTTCTTGACATGGGAGTCTAACCCCACTTCCTGGTTTACTTAAATCACTTAAAAGGGTTTACACATTGTTTTGAATGTTTAAATTATGGTTTATGGAACAAGACATAATTGTGGGTTCACCAATCTGAGTCAAAAACCAACTAACATGTAATGATCTTATCTAGGTTGTCATACAGAACAAGAATAATGAAATATATGCTCAATTTGATTTTATTTGTGGAAGAATAGTGATGAACTTCAAAAAATTATTCACTCTTAGGCCAAAGATTGTAATTATGTGAAACTGTAATTTATTTTTATTTACTAAACAAATATATTCAATTTGCAAGGTTTTCTGCTTCAAAGACTTTGCATTAATTAGTAATTTTCAGTTACAATGCTGTTTTTGAAAACATGGCCATTAGCATCTGTTAAAAAGATGTTGGTGAACTTAACCATAGTCTGTAGTTAAATTGATTTTATGAAGTATCAAACTGTAAACTAACAATCAGGGACTTTGCATAGCACATAGACTAAAGTATGATTGGCTGATTTGTAGTTCAAGGTAATGGGTGAGCAAATTAAATGTAAAGCCTTCCACTTGTAAACGCAATCTTGACTTCTGGTATCTGCCTACACAATTCTGTGAAATTTCCCTGGCAAGATTTTTCTGCTGGGATTTCTGCTGGATTCGTCCCTGGCACATCATTAATAACTAGACTACTCATTGCAGGTCCTTGCTTTTCCCTAGAAGGTTGTTGGGTATCTTCTAGGCGATGTAATTCAAATGTTATAAGCAGCAGTGGAATCCTACCAGTTTAACAACCGGTTCACTGAGCGTGCAATTTACCACATGACTCAGCTGAAAAGATAAAAGTAGGTAAAGTGCAGGGGTGGGCCCACTTGATCGTGGGAGTGAACTGGTTCGCTCCCAGCTGATTGTCAGAGCTACCTGTTAGGGTGAACCGGTCCAAACTGGTAGAAACCCATCGCTGGTTACAAGCATCTCATAGATGGTCTCACAGAATGATACCTCCTAAGTTTCATAAGGGCAAACACCAGGCAACTAGAAGACACTTATAAATGAACCAATCCCAAGTGTAATTTATACTATCCCAACAATAATTTTCATTATCTACGAATTCCAAGTAGGGTTTATATGCCAAGCTAAATGCTATTTACTTTTTCATTCAACTATTTTTAAATTGAAAGAATCTTTAAATAAAGACGTCAGAAGGAGTGTTGCAAGAGAAAATATCTTTGAACGTGTTGGCAGCATCTCTTTTGGACATTAAAGTAATATTTCCAGCGTAATATAGTACAAGGTGAACTTCCAATTATACAATTACTGTCCAGAGTTTATTTAACAATATTGGTGGTCTTTTTTTAAAAATAAATGTGAATGGAATGTAAAAGGTGTTTTTAAAAGCTCCAAAATGAAATGTTGGTAAGAAGACACCCTTAAAATATCCAGTCAGAAAGATAAAATTTAAAATTAGTCTTTTATTTGGCATGATGGTCAACGTTTAAATTGATTAAAGTAAGCTTCCCAATTTATTTAGCAAAATATTTGATAAGGTAAAGGAACTGAACCTTCCTTCCTACCATCAAACAGGAAGGTAGGCCTCATTTCTCCGCCCCCTTCATTCCTGAACCTTCCTTCCTACCATCAAACAGGAAGGTAGGCCTCATTTCTCCTCCCCCCCTTCATTCCTGAATCTCCTTCCTACCATCAAACAGGCAGTTAGGCCTCATTTCTCCTCCCCCCCCCCCATGATGGAGGAGGACTAAGGACGAGCTACGCCAAGGGGGGAAAATTTGCCTTCTTGGCTTTTCTAAGGGGGGTCCCCAGCCCCTGGTTCCATCAGAGGGGACTGAGCTGAATAGACAGGACAGACTGGACAAATTTGGAAGCCCATGGGAGCCCGTGAAAGCCGGCCATGGGAGCCGGTTTCCACTGCCGCGGGGGAACACTACCACGGGGGAACGCTAGTGGCTCGGCTGAAGGCTCGAGGCTTGGCACCCAACGTGGCTGCATGGCTTGCTGGACAAATTTGGAAGCCCGTAGGAGCCCGTGGGAGCCAGCCATGAAAGCCAGTTTCCGCTGCCGTGGGGGAACGCTGGCGGCTCGGTTGAAGGTTTGAGGCTTGGCACCCAACATGGCTGCGTGGCTTGCGCAACTTGCAGCCATTATTACCGCTTCACTGCTGATTCAACGTTCCAATGCTCCACTGTTCCCTATCGCTCTATCGCTTCGCTGTCCTTCAGTCGCCTCTCTCGTGTCGTCGTCTTATCGTTTGGTAATGTTGCCTGTAGCTTTGTTCCTGCTTGTTCTTGCTCGTCATTCCTTCGTTTCATTACAGTTCTTCGTCTGCTGGTTTGCTGGTTCATTTGTATGCTGCTTCGTCTGCTTCGCTCTCTGTTGCTATGCTATGTGTTGCTGTGCTCTCCCTTGTCACCGTCTGTTTTGTTACCTGCTCATCTCTGCTACTGCTCTACTGACCTTCCGACCACCCGGGTTGTCCTTGTCTTTATCTACATTGTCCTCATGACTGCCTACAGTGTTTTACTGTCGTCCTCAGTGTTTGTTATTTACCTATTTGTTTTACCCTCTGTGCTCTTACCTCCTTGCTTTTGCCTCCCGGCCTCCAATTCTTTATCACGGAAGCAGATTCTACAGCCTTAAAATGAACAGCCTAATTTCAACATCTTGGTTTGCTACGCTAGCCTGCTGCTTTTACATAGTGACTTCCATCATTCATCATTACTCCCCATTGACTGACAGTCTTCCCTTACATCTTTTCAGCTGATAAATAACTGGATACCATCTTTAGACAAAATATTGATTTCCATCTAGGGACCATGGCTAAGCCACACCTACAAACCTCAAGGTTAATTCCACCATGGCAATGCCCCCCCCCCAGGCAACGTATATACTCAGTAACGGTCCTCCTCGCCCTGCGAGATTCCTCTCTCTCACAGGTTTGGCCCTCAGCGTTAACAAGGGCCCACCTCGATGACGGAATTTTAAATCCTGAGAGGTGGTGAAAACGGAACATAAGAAGCTTTTTGGGGAATTATTTAATTTGGTTCTTAAGGGGTCCCAGGGAGTGGGGTGGGTTACATGGGAAAATAGATGTGGGTAAAGGAATTGCCCCACAAATTAACATCTCCAGGCTGGTTCGCGATCTCGATGGGGAGGTTGTTAGGTCCGATATTGGGGAGGGGGCTAGGGTCGAGTCAACAGGGGGCCTTCCAATCAGGACAGTCTGGGGGAGGGATAGGCATGGGGGGAGCCGGGGATCATTGGGAGGGTGCTCCCGCTACTTACAAGCGGTTGCGCGCTCTCATCCCCAGGGCTCTTCCTGCAATCCAGGAGATCAGGGATTTTAGATTCGGGGCCCTAGGCTGATGCTATGCAATGCCAGGTCTGTGGCCAACAAAGCCCCCCTCATCTACGACTTAGTGTCTGAGGGGGACCCGGACCTGGTGGGTATTACCAAAACCTGGTTGGGCCGCGAGGGAGGAGTACCCCTCGTAGAAATGTGTCCACCAGGTTATTGGGCATTCTATCAGCCACGGGCTCGGGGCAGGGATGGGGGAGTGGCAGTTATTATTAAGGAAGGTCTTGATCCGAGGGAGACCTCTGTGCCGCAGACAGCCGGTTGTGAGTCCCTCTGTGTCAAGTGGGGTCATGGGTGGCAGCTGGGTTTGCTGATTGTGTACCTGGCTCCTCGTTACGTCTCAGCAGCCCTGCCCGAGCTCCTCGATGTGATCGCTGAGGTGGTGGTTGATACCTCCAGGCTTTTAGTCATGGGGGATTTCAACCTACCATTGGTAGGCGGGACATCTTAGGTGGCCCAGGACTTCATGGCCTCCATGACGGCCATGGACCTGACCCAAGTAATTCATGGCCCCACACACACTAGGGGACACTCTGGACCTTGTTTTTGCCTCCGGCAGTGGACGAGTGATCTAGGATTAGGGGAATTAGTCATCGAACCCCTGTCATGGTCAGATCATTCTCTCCTCTGGCTTGACTTTCCAATCACTGCACCCCACCGTGGGGAGGCGGAGCCAGAAGTGCCAATATGGTTCTGCCTCAGGCACCTGATGGATCCCGAAAGGTTCCAAACAGAGCTTGGGCCAATACCTGAATCCCTGACCCGCGACCCAACTGAGGACCTAGTGGCCGCCTGGAATAGTGCGGCCGCGGGGGCCGTGGACCGGGTTGTGCCTTTGTGGCCTCTCACCCGGCGTCGATCTACCTTAGCTCCTTGGTTATCCGAGGAGCTGAGGAGGATGAAATGCCAGAAGAGACGCCTAGAGAGCATCTGGAGGTCCACCTGCGCCACATCTGACCGAACACGGGTAAGGTCGCATTTACGGACCTACCTAGTAGCGATAAAAGCGGCGAAGCGAGACCATCTCGCCACCCTCATTGCATCCGCAGATAACCGCCCTGCCGCGCTGTTTAGGGTGACCCGCACCCTCCTTCACCAGAGGCCGCGGGATGCTCCCTTGCAGGGTCGTGCAGAGGAATTTGGATCTTATCTGCAGGATAAAATCATTCAGATCCGGAGCAAGCTGGCCTCCAATTGGACTAGTCTGGACGGGGTGACAGAGATTGGCCTTGAGACCACTGTTTGGGATGAGTTTGACCCCGTGACCCCCCATGGCATGGATAGGATACTGGGGCAGTTGAAGGCCACCACATGTTTATTGGACCCATGCCCCTCCTGGCTTGTACTGGCCTCCCGGGAGGTTACACTCCAGGGGGTTGTAAATGTTTCTTTGAGCAAGGGGTTCTTGCTGGCCGTCTTGAAAGAGGTGGTGGTGAGACCCCTCCTCAAGAAGCCCTCCCTGGACCCAGCTCTATTATCCAACTATCGTCCAGTCTCCAACCTTCCCTTTTTGGCGAAGATTGTTGAGAGTGTGGTGGCACGACAATTCCCCCAGTACTTGGAGGAAACTGCCTATCTAGACTCGCGCCAGTCCGGTTTCCGGCCCGGACACAGCACGGAGACAGCATTGGTCACGTTGGTAGATGATCTCTGGAGGGCTCGGGATAGGAGTTGCTCCTCTATCCTGTTGGATCTCTCAGCGGCTTTCGATACCATCGACCATGGTATCCTGTTGCACCGGCTGGAGGGGTTAGGGTTGGGGGGAACTGTACTTCGGTGGTTCTCCTACCTCTCCGACTGGTCGCAATTTGTGTTGACAGGGGGGCAGAGGTCGACTTCAAGGCCCCTCACTTGTGGAGTGCCGCACTGGTCGGTCCTCTTGCCTCTCCTGTTTAACATCTACATGAAGCCGCTGGGTGAGATCATCAGTGGTTTTGGGATAGAATTCCATCTGTATGCGGATGACACCCAGTTGTACATCTCTACCCCTAACCACCCCAACGATGCCGTTGAAATGATGTCCCGGTGTCTGGAGGCCGTGCGAGTCTGGATGGGGAGGAACGGGCTATGACTCAACCTGTCCAAGACCGAGTGGCTGTGGCTTCCGGCACCACGACATAGCCAGTTAGTTCCATCCCTGGCTATCGGGGGCGAGTCATTAGCCCCCGCAGAAAGGGTTTGCAACTTGAGCGTCCTCCTGGACTCTCGGCTGTCCTTGGATGACCATGTAACGGCCGTAGGCAGGGGGGCCTTTTATCAGGTTTACCTGATACGCCAGTTGCGCCCCTTTCTATATCGTGACACCCTGCGCACAGTCACGCAAGCTCTTGTCATTTCCCACCTAGACTACTGCAATGCTCTCTACATGGGGCTTCCCTTGAGGTTCGCCCGGAGACTCCAGTTAGTGCAGAATGCGGCCGCGCAGGGGATCTTGGGAGCACCAAGACACTCCCACCTAACACCTCTCCTGCACGAGCTGCACTGGCTGCCTGTGGTCTTCCGGGTGCGCTTCAAGGTTTTGGTGACCATCTTCAAAGTGCTCCATGGCATGGGTCCTGGTTATTTGCAGAACCGCCTCCTGCCATATACCTCCATCCGACCTGTCCGCTCCCAGGGAGAGGGCCCCCTCAGGGTGCCGTCCGCTGGACAATGCCGGCTGGTGGAAGGGCCTTCTCTGGGGAAGGGCCTTCTCTGTGGTGGGCCCAGCCCTCTGGAACGATCTGCCCCCTGACCATCATACAATCACGGACCTTCAGCCAGTGGTCTGGCGAACATTAAAGACTTTACTTTTTTCATGCGGCCGGCCTGGCATAGTGTGTTTTTACTATCGTTTTAATAGGGTTTCTTATTATTTTAACACAAGTCAAATTAATTTAATTTAATTTTAAATTTATCTATTGACTGTAATTTATATGTATTTTATCCTTTATTATTCCTGTGCACCACCCTGAGTTCCTACGGGAGAGAGGGCAGTATACTAATAATAATAATAATAATAATAATAATAATAATAATAATAACAACAACAACTACTACTACTACTACTACTACTACTACTACTACTACTACTCTTGCATATGTTCCTTTTATTTGTTCTGACTCTGTTGCTTGACATTTCTCCAGAGATGGCTACCAAAGAATACCTTCGTCAGGACTGCCGGGTGGTCAATGGCATTCCTATGGTCTATGCATTCTCCTTTGACTGGGATAGAATTGAAAATTTCCAGAGTAGGCCAGATGATATTGTGATAGCCACATATCCCAAATCTGGTGAGTTTTCAGTATTGAAAAAGGTCAACCTGATGATTTGTCACCTTTTCATGATGCCTTCATTTTATAAAGTTTTTTTTCCTTGAAATGCAGATTTCAATACAACTTCTGACAAACTTAATGGGCTGTTTGTTTCCAGGCACAACCTGGCTAAGTGAAATTGTGGACATGATTCTGAATAATGGTGATCTTGATAAATGCAAAAGAGATGCTATTTTCAATAAAGTGCCTATGTTAGAATTTGTTGTCCCAGGGAAGATGCCAGCTGGTAAGTTTTGATCCTATTTTTTTTTAATGTTTTATTTGCTTCTCATTTTGATTTTTCCCTTCTGCTGCTTCTTCTAATTTCTTATCAATTTCTTGAATATTGTGTTCCTCTTTCCCCTCAGTTGTTGAATGACTTCTACATTCATTTCTGTGTCTTTAAACAATCCTCTTTTTTCCTTATTGTTCTTCGCATACTTTTTAACATCAAGAGTATTTCTTCATATGCCTCATGCCTCTATCATCCCCTATAAACCCATTTTATAACAATTTAATAAAAATCAGTATATTTCTATAGTTCCAATGTCTCAATATTTTAAAACTCCTGCTTAATAAAATTTCATCAATCCCATAATTATACTTCCAAGACCCCTAAATGATCTTTAAAATTCTTTTATAGCCTTATAGTTTTCCAATTATATAACTTCCCAATTGTCCAAATTTTAAAGTCTTATTTAACTTTCCTTCTTTTCTCTTTTATTCTATCATCTTTTGTCTTTTGTCTCATAGAATATTCTGTTGAATAATATTAATATCCCAAATCCAAGTTAATCCACTAGATTCCTCCAAGCTTTCAAATGCATAATCCAATAACCAATTTGCAAGTTAGTTCCTTTTAAAAATCTTCACGAGGGAAAAAAATCTCATTAAATATTCTCAAATTATCCAAGTCATCTTCTAACGTAAAGTCAAGGTCAGGCCATCTTCTAGATGTTATTACTTTTATTCTGTGTATTAGACTTTATGTGTATTAAGTTTACTTTCACTGAGTATGCTGCGGCTATAGTGCTGCAGTACTTCTCTTCTTCCAGTAGATAGCTCTCTTATTCCCAAATCCAATGTTGAACAGTCTGTTAAAAACAGCTGATTATCCAATAAATCCAGTGGTTTAAAAATACAAATAGACAAAACAGCAAAAATTTTCGGACACCGAACCAGTAGTAATGCCAGAAGGAATGCACTCCTGGGCTTGGAAGTTATCTTTTAAAATTCTTGTACTTAAATCAGGTCTTTATAATAAAAGTTGATAATTATCTTACCCAGTTTCAATGCTCTGTCCAGAAACCACTCTAGCACAAATCTTATTGTCCTGATTGTCCCAGCTTTGTGACTGCCAAAAATGACCATCGTCCCTGCTGCCAGTTGGGAGAGCTTGCTTCAGACCTAATGAGGAAATTGCAAGGTCCTCGTGGTCAGCAAAGTACCTCTCCTTCCTTCACTGTCCCTACAGAGTGGCTATGACCCCATAGGGTCTCCGAACAGTGGTTACCAGCTGGATTTTGTGGGGCTCAGCAGAGCCCACTATTTTCCAGCCATTCTCGCCGTGACATCAACCGGAAGCCTGATCCTATTTATTAATGTGTACTTTAAAGACATAGGGTAGGAAAGATCAGGATCAATAATGCAGAGCAACACTGCACACTTAGAGGAGAAAGGTCCACACTGATAAATTTAAAATTCTCACATGTCACTAGGTTAATTGAACTGACAGCAGTAGACCTGTAAGATGTGGAAGATGTTTAGCAGTGCATCTTTTGGTGCCAGCGGCAACAGTGAATTTACTGACTTTTTCAGAAATGCTTGGGGAGAGGGATACAAGATGCATGACAGACCACATATTTGTGCCACTCTGAACTAGACACTTGTTTTCTTTGACAAACCTAGAAGAATGAATACTGTACAAGTAGTTTATATCCTCCACTGCTCACACGACTTCTCCAGAACTTGTTAACTTGTTTGGAGGGGAGTTTATCCATATATACCTACAGATATACTAAGTTTTCCACAAATTCTCCAATAGTTGGGAAACATTAGGCAACACTGAATACAGTGTATTAGGAATGTCTGTGGATCAATTTGAGAAAAGGTTCCTAAAACTGGAGGGAAAGTGGCCTTAAATATTGCTTTTATTAAAGGCTATCCAACAGTAAACATGAAACTGATATTCAAAGACTGCTGCTTAGGTGGATTTGTAGAGTTCAGTTTTCAGTTTTGTAAAAATCAGTAACAATGGATATTGGGAAGATGCCGAAAATGCTGCTACAGATAGGCTTCATTAGAAGAAGCTTACTACTCTATGTGCTTTATGAGGAAGGAACTAAATGGGGATGAACAATCAATAATCATTAGCCTTTTAAATCACATTACCATATTTTTCAGAGTACAAGACGCACCCAGGTTTCGAAGAGGCACATTTTTAAAAAAATAGGCAGATAGATGGATAGAGAGGGAGAGAAAGAGAGAGAAATATAGTAGGTAGATAGGGAGAGAGAGAGTAGTTAGGTAAGTAGGTAGATAAAGGGGGGGGGGGAGAGAGAGAAATACAGTAGGGAGGGAGGGAGGGAGAGATATTGTGTAGATAGATAGATAGATAGATAGATAGATAGGTAGAGGGATAGAGAGAGAGAGAAATACAGTATAGGTAGGGAGAGAGAGAGTAGGTAGGTTGGTGGATAGAGGGATAGAGAGGAAAAAATAGAGAGAAATACAGTAGATAGGTAGGGGGAGAGAGAAAGTGAAGGTAGGTTGGTAGCTAAAGGGATAGAGAGAGAAAAATATAGAGAGAGAAATACAGTATATAGGTACGGGGAGAGACAGTAGGTAGGTAGGTATATAGGTAGATAGAGGGGGGGAGAGAGAGAAATACAGTAGGGAGAGAGTAGGTAGGTAGGTAGGTAGATGTTTCCAGGTGTATTTACCCATGTGATGAAGAAGGAAATCACTGATAACCTGTAACACCTAAATCTTTGTTTCTGCAGGCACAGCACTTGACCAACATAATTCTTATTAACCCCTCTAATTAAACAGCTTTCCGAAAGAAAAAAAAGTTTTTGCACTCTGCAAACCTCCCCAAATCAGCCCGTTTTTTGTGTGAAAACGGGCCTATTTTTTCCAAATAAAAGGCATGAATAGCCTTGGGGGGGCTTGCAGAGTGCTCTTCGGGGGGGGGGCAAAGCGAGCAAAAAAAGGCCCATTTTACGCAAAAAAAGGCCTTTTTTTGGTCAAAAAATTGCATGCATAGCCTTATGGAGACTTATAGAGTGCTGCTGGGGGCTGGGTGGGGAAACGCCCTGTTTTTTGCTCATTTCTGCCCTCCCCAGCCCCCAAGAGCTCTCTTCAAAGCCTCCATAAGGGATGCACAGCCATTTGGGTGAAGGGGCGGGGCTTCAGGGGGCAAAAAATGCTGTATTCAATTTATAAGATGCACCTGGATTTTCAGCCTCTTTTTAGAGGAAAAAAGGTGTGTCTTATACTCTGAAAAATACGGGGTTTTTTCCCCAGTGTTTATCAGTGATCTTTTAGCCTATTTAAAATTACCTAAATAGGTACTAAATAGTTCCAGGAGTCAAAACTGACCTGAAGACACCCGCTCCCCTCCTCCACACACATATGAATGTAATCAGTTTAATGGATGCCTCCTGCATTTCCAATTATTTTTTATATCGGCAATGTCTATATGATATCCTTTACCATTTCATTATTTTGCTTGCAAGGCACAGAACAGTTAACTCATTTGCCCTCTCCTCGCATGGTGAAAACCCATCTTCCAGTAAACCTACTTCCCAAGTCTTTCTGGGACAAAGGCTGCAAGGTAAATACATTTGTCAGCAGGATACATTATGAAAGGGTCTGGATGGCAGAGGGCTCCTAATCCAAAACAACCCAAAAAACCCTTTAGAAGTAAATTTCCCTCAAATATTGTAATTAGACTTGCTAATTACTTATATCTTTTTATGAGTGTGGCTCTCCAAGAATAAATGTTCTTTGGAGGATGTCAGATGCCAATCCATACACTAGGTCAGTGGTCGGCAAACCACGGCTCGCGAGCCACAAGCAGCTCTTTGGCCCCTCAAGTGCGGCTCTTCCTCCACCCGCATTGACAGTGGGACTCCTTGGGCTCCAGGGACGTGCTCTAGCTGCCCCAAGGCCAAAGAGGCAGCCGTAGCCAGCATGCCGGCCACTCATCTGCTTCCCAGAGGCTGAAAGGGCTCCGTGGGGGGAGGGAGGGAACTGGCGGCCGGTGGGTGAGCCAGCGAGGTGGGCAGGCGGGCTGGGAATGTTGCTTGGTGTGCTGCAGCACCCTGCCTGCCTCGCTCGCTCACCCACCGGCCGCCAGTTCCCTCCCTCCCACCGCAATCCCCTTCAGCCCCTGGGAAGCAGACGAGTGGCCGGCATGCTGGCTGGGGAGGCTACGGCTGCCTCTTTTGCCTTGGGGCAGCCGGAGCGCTTCCCAGGGGCTGAAGCGGCTCCGTGGGCAGGGCGAGAGAACTGGCAGCCAGTGAGCCTGATAGGCAGAAGCCACACATAGGACGGGGACAAAATATCCCCAGAATGTAAAAGGGAAAATATTTACAGAATGTACAGGCCATAGATTTACAGTAAGTTGCACAGTCCTGGCTTTGCACAGGCAAGAATCCAAATGCTCAGAAATCCAATTAAATTTGAGTTTCTTTTCTGCCCTTGCTTGGAGAATGGCTTTACTGACTCCTGGATTGTCTTAGGCTGCTTTTTCATAGCTTTTGTCTCTGGGACATGCTGGCCACTCGCATGCTTCCCAGGGGCTGAAGAGGCTCCGCGGGGGGAGGGGGGAAGGCAGTCAGACAGAGACAGGGAGAGAGGGAATCAGAGAGAGACTAACAGGCACACAGAGTACAGAGAGAGAGACAGAGATTGTGAGGGAGGGAGGGAGAGAGACAGAGAGAGGCACACAGAGAGAATTTTATTTATTTATTTATTTATTGGATTTCTAGGTCGCCCCCTCTCCCCAAGGGGACTCGGGGCGGTGTACAGAGGGAGGGATTGAATTGGAGACAGACAGAGGGAGGGAGAAACAGACAGACCGAGACAAGGAGGGAGGGAGGGAATCAGAGAGAGTGGCAGACACAGAGAGACAGGGAGAGACAGAGAGAGGGAGGGAGAGAAAGATAGACAGAGACACAGAATGAGTGATTAAGTGAGTGAATGAGAGACAGACAGACACACACACAGTGACAGATGAGCAGAGGGAGGAGAGAGAGACAGATACAGAGAGATAGACAGACAGACAGACAGAAAGAAAGAAGAAAGAAAGAAAGAGAAAGAAAGAAAGAAAGAAAGTGGGAGAGAGAAAGAAAGAACTTACCACAATTGAGCCCAAAATTTTGGTTGCTAAGCAAGACCATTGTTAAGTGAGTTTCATCACATTTTCCAAGTTGGCCACGCCCGCCCAGTCACATGACCGCTGAGCCACTCCCACAAAATAGGCCACATCTTCTTCTGGCTCTCAAAAGAAATTTCAATCATTGTATTGTTGATATTTGATTCTGTTAACTAATGAGTTTGCCGACCACTGCACTAGGTCATTTGATTCTTCAACTCTTCAAGTCATTTTGTTCTTTAGGTGGGAAATCTTGCTAAAATTACAGATTCCTCCATCAGAGGCAGGGATGGACTCCTGCCGGGTCTCCCAAACTGTATGTTAATTTTCAGAGCAGTTCCAAGAACTGGTTGTTGGAAGAAATCGTTTCCCACTTTACAAGGCTAATTCTGCAAGGAAACAGGAAGGAAAGATTCTAGTGTGCATGTATTTCTAGTCTAATCCTTATCTTAATTGCTGCCCCTGCTGCTTTAAGTTTTTTCAGAAACTGCTTCTTGATTCTTGGCATTACACCCAGACTTTCTGTCTGTAACTGAACTTCTCAGGAGTGCCCACCCACTTGCCGGAATTTTGGTTGCTCAATGGTTGCTCACTGATAATAAGTGAATCCTCCTTCCAATTTGTTATAGTTTGCTCTCATGATAATATGGCATAGTAACATGGCACCAATTGTAGAAAGTTAGTACCCATCCCTCTCCTAGAAGAATGAAATATTTTGAGAAATATTAAAAATAATATATTTCCCTGGATGAGAAATTGAGAAATATGTTTTCTTAGAGGGAAAAAATAGCCCTCACCTTCTTTAATAGCTCACAGCAGATGTCAGCACTTAAGAGATAAAGAGATAGATAGCTATATTCATAGGCAAAAATTCCCTGCAGTAAGGTCTGAACAAAGACAGAATGGGATTAGCCCTTACTCAAGATGTTTGTTTGTCTTTTTAACTCAGTAGTGAAAACCTACCAATAGAATTTATGCATTATATGTTTTTTTTCTTTGCTCCAATGAAGATGATCTATATGGCTCGTAATGCAAAGGATGTTGCTGTCTCCTTTTATCACTTTGACTTGATGAATAAGCTACATCCAGATCCTGGCTCTTGGAGTGACTACCTGGATAAATTCATGACAGGAACAAGTAAGTTTTTAGGAAACAAAGTGATGAGACAGAGTGAGTTTGCTGCTCACTTACTGAAGAAAAACCCAAGTCAGATTATTGACAGAATATTTTTCTTTTTTAGTAAAAAAAGAAAAAAAAAGGGTGTTGGCTTACTTGAAATACCCTTTTTCTGAATAGGTGGAGGCAGCATCCATGTATGAGTTATACTCATACACTAGCCAATAGGATTGAGTCCGATATCTTTAAGGCAAGCCTTCTCCTGCAGCTGTACCCAGCTTTTTGATAAATATGAATACTTTGGACGTGTGAAAACTAAATCATATGAGACAATCTCTCCCACTGACACCAGACCAGGCAAATAAAATGAACACCAGGGCGGGACTGGATGCTGTCTCCACCTGTCCAAAGAAAGGGCGTCTCAGGTAAACCACCACCCATTCTCCAAGGTTGGTGGAGACAGCATCCATGCATGAGACATACCAAAGCTGTCCCCTGATTACAGGTGGGATGATGACTGGGTTGGATGAAGCTGACTCTCTGCAACCTGTTGTAACACCCGCCTTCCAAAAGTAGCCTCAGTCGATGCATACTGGTCAATTTTGTAAATCTGAATAAATGGAGAAGGCAAAGGCCATGTGGCAGCTCTGCACACCTCCTCCAAAGAGACCTGGGTGGCCCAGGCCGCAGACAATGCTGCACTTCGAGTAGAATGAACAGTGATCTGTGTCAGAGGAACTTGCAATTGTAAGGTATAAGGTTTTGCGATACATGCCTGGATCCAGCACCCTAACGTTGATGATGATGCTTTGCGCCCTAATGATTCTGGATGGAATATGGTAAACAATGCCTCCGTATGCTGAAAAGGTGAGGTTCTGCAGATGTAGATACGTAGAACTCTACGCACATCAAGAGTGTGCCACTTGCGACTTCCTGTTCCGGCTTCTGGCGGCGACGGATGAGTCCTGGGACTCGTCCGCCGTTTTGTTCTTTTTCCGGCCCCAAACGGGGTGGGGGCGCCCTTTTTAGGGACCCCCCCGTAAGGTTGGCTTGCCTGGACTCCTTCTAGCCTGGCGGTGGCCGGGGGAGGGTCCTTGTCTTCGACCGTGGAGGAAGAAGACATGCTGCGGGGGGCTTGGTTCCCTTCGCCAACGGAGGACGGGAACGAATAGCAGATTCGGAGAGAGCAGGAGCGTTCGAGCCGGATGGGTTTGCCGGGCTTTGGCGGCGAGGTGGAGAGTTAAGTGCCTTTGACTTTTTTGTGCTGGCAGTTTGGATTAAAAGAAACGTTGGAGGGCGGTGTTTGTTAACCCCCCCCCCTCGGATTTACAACAGCGGCAATTGGAAATGGCTCCTAGAACGCGAGGAAGCGGATATTTCTCATCCGGACTTTACTGAAGAAGTGAAAGTCGTTTGCGGTTTGTTTCTCGCTACAATGTATCTAAGCCCGGCTTTATTGGAACAATTTTCTTTGTTGCTTTCTCCTGCTGGCTTCCAGATTGGGCGGGGGAAGATGGCTCCCCTTTGTTCTTAAGTGACTATTTTTTATGGAAAATTTCCGACATTCCTTTGTGACCTGGACTGTCTCTCTCTACTAATGGAGGATTTCTTGAATGATTAATTGATTCCTTCCCTAGAGTGCCTTCTTTGTCTTCATAATTGACTGTGAAATTTGCTTTTCTCTCTGGATTTGATAACTTTCTTCAACTTTGATTTGAACTTTTTCTCTGGACTTGCTCCAGCGGCCGCACCCAAAAACCGCCATCTTAGTGGCACTGACTTAAACAGCTCACCATGGCTTCTAAAAAGCAACCAGAAAAACCAGGCATAGAAGCTATGGAGGAAGTATTACACTCTTTGGTCCTGGAAATTAAAGAGCTTAGAAAAGATCACTGCAGTTCCAAGTTAGAGCTTTTGGAGACACAGAAGAAATTGATGCAGAATACACAGAAGGAGGAGTTGGAAGTGGGGCTGGCTGGGGCAAAGGGAGAACTTAAAAATGTTAATACTGAAATTGGAGATTTAACTGGTCATATGTCTAGGATGGATTTTGAAAGGATGTCATATTTTTTAAGGTTTCAGAACATTTCGGAGGAATCTGGTGAATGCCTTCCTGATCTTATGAGCACAATTTTAGCAGACTATTTACACAAACCTAAGGAAGAGATCAGGGGGGACATTGACCTGGTTTATAGAATAAATTCAGCATATGCCAGGATAAATGAACTACCCAGAGAGATACATATTAAATTTGTTAGAAGGTCTACCAGGGAGGGAATATTAAGGGTGCAGAGAGAGGGTCCATTAATGTACCAACAAAAGGAAATCGCCATCTTGAAGCAGATCTCAAAAAAGATTAGAGAGGTGAGGAGGAAATATTCCTTCTTATCTAAAAAATTGTTTAACCACGGGATTTGGTTCAAGTGGGTGATGCCAGAAGGGATGTTGGTGTTCTGGGAAGGAGGAAGAGTAAGGATTAAAACAGTTGCTGAGGCGGAAGCCTTTCTTAAAAAACATTCCTCAATCCTGGAGGATGAAACTGGCCTCGCCCACCGGGGGTCAGGGAGGAGAACAAGAAGACACAATTGCCAAGAGACTTAGATCAAAAAAATGACTTTTTTAATACAGTATAACTTTTGTTTGGATGTTTGTACACGATTGCTAGCATAGAATTTAAAAATTTACACTGATGTATTCACTTCTTTTCACCTTGTAGTACTATTGAAATATGTATTATCCATGTTTGTTAAGAAGCCCCGGAGGGGGCCAACGATCTCGACGTGAATGTTCTCAAAATATTTTTGTATCTCACCTTACCTTACCCTACTGAAAAAATTGTAAAACTCAATAAAACTTTTTCAATAAAATAAAAAAAAGAGTGTGCCACTTGCGTTCCCTGAGGTGAGTCAGGTCTGGGCAGAAATTGGGCAAAACAGTTTTTGAGACCGATGGAAAATGGACTTCACCTTTGGAATGAGTGACAGGTCGAGTCTCAGGACCACCCTGTCTGTATGAAAAATACATATCCTATCTGAGGGACAGGGCTGCCAATTCTGACACTCTCCTGGCCAAAGTAATGCCTATCAAGAAGACCACCTTAAATGACAGGTAACAGTTATGTCTGTCTCAGAAGCTCGAAGCACTCTGTGAGTGCTTGGAGTATCATGGGGAGATCCCAGGTTGGATGCACGACAGGTGGGCAAAGGTTGGTGGCGCCCATCAGAAACCTGATAAGGGGGTTGTGTGCCAATGATGTGGTGGCCCCGCAACATAGGACTGAAGAAAGAGCTGCCACCTGTCTACTGAGTGTATTGGGTGCCAGCCTGGAATCCAAACTTAGTGTATTGGGCGCCAGCCCGGAATCCAAACTACCTTGGAGGAGCTCCAAGATATGAGGCATAAGGGCCTGAGATGGAAGGATGGCCCCGGGATGGCATCAATGTCAAAAGGCTTTCCAGATGGTGTCAAATATACAATTAGTGGAATCTCGCCTGGATGCCTGGATGGTTCCAATAATTGTGGGGGACAGACCTTTAGAGGTCATGGTGCACCACTCAGCCTCCAGGCGGTCATCTTGATCCACTGGAGATCCAGATGAGAGAAAGACCCTTGTGTCAGAGACCTGAATTGAGCTGAGAGACACCATGGGGGAGCCACTGAGAGAGCCTTGAGATCTGTGAACCAAGAGTGGCGCAGCCAAAACGACGCTAGGAGAATTAATTCTACCTGCTCCTCCAACATTTTCTGAATGACTCACTGAATGAGGGGAGGGGGAGAGAAGGCATAAAGAAGGTCTTCGGGTCAAGGACATTGAAGTGCATCTATTCCCTCTGTCCCTGGAATTGCATACCTTGCAAAGAATTGTGGTACCTTTTTGTTGGTCCTGGTGGTGAAGAGGTCAACTGTGGACAAGCCGAAGCAGCTGACCAGTGCCTGGAACAATTGTGGATGGAGAGTCTGATTGATCCAGGTGACTCTGGCTGAGCCAATCGACTGTTGTTGGACTTGCCAGAGATGTATTCGGCCTGGAGTGACAGGAGGTTCGTCTCTGCCCAGCGACTCAGGCACATGGCTTCCTATATCAGATCTTGGAGCGTGTTCACCCTTGGCAGTTGACATGGGCCTTGGTTGTGATATTGTCTGTGAAGACCAGGACATGTCTGTTAACAATTGCATCCTACAGGTGAAGGAGGCCCAGTCGTATTGCTTAAATTCCAACCAATTGATGGTGTGGTGCCACTCTGACCAAGGTTCTGGGCCACCTCCGACCTCAGGTGTGGGTCCCACCCGGGCAGGCTGGCATCAGTGATAATCGTTACACATGGGGTGGTCTTGAAATAATGATCTGTGAAGTTTCCAAAAGATGCCCTAAGTAAATTACGAGCCTTGAGACAAAGTTCAAAAGAAATCCAGTCATTTATTAGGAGCAACATTTTGGCATTTTCTTCTTCTGCGGAGCCAAATCTGATTTCCGTTCAATGGCATTTGAACTTTACCCCTGTATCTCCCCTCCCCTCAGTCTGTGTCATAAATCACATCCACCAACGAAGTGCTGCAGCACTTTTTGCGCCTCACATGCCTGCTGTAGAAATATGAGATCTGACTCTGGCCGAAGGTATGCATGAAATTCTCCCTCCCTTCAATGTCAACTTGATAATCGTCATGGAAATGCTTTATAAGTTGACATTCGGCTCCCCTCCCTTCCCGAAAGTGACCTATGTGAAGCAAAAACAATTTGAGTATAGGTATATAATTTAGGGATGCATCCCTCCCCAGGATTGCCTGGATTTTCTGCATGGAATTTTGCTATAAGGCGATCAGCCTGGATATTTCTACTTTTTACCCAAGATGCCTATGATAAGAGCCTTCCATTTGATTAAGTATTGGAGTTGTCTCCTGTGCCACCTTGAATCAAGGACTCATTGAACCTCATAATGGGTGTGGCTCCATATGACCACAGGACCCAGGGCTCCCAGGGTAGTGATCTCAGAGTAGATCCAATCACAGGCACTGTGATTGGGTTGATGATCTTTACTATGGGGAATGGTCCCATAAACTTTGGCCCCAGTTTCTTGCTAGGGAGTTTTAATCTGAAATATTTTGTGGAGAGGTAAACTTTCTCTCCCACCCGGAATAGCCATTGTGGAGCCCAGTGTTTATCTGCGTGTTTCTTATAGGTTCGTGCTGCTTTAGCCAGCACTTTTTTGACATTTTCCCAGGTAGCTTTCAGCATCGACATCCAATCAGTCAAGCTAACTGAGGAGGGGGGATCCCTTGGATACTCAGGCATCGGGACAAAGTCCATGCCACTCACTACTTTGAATGGCATGAGTTCTGTGCTATTGTGAACAGCATTATTGTACACAACCTCAGCAAAAGATAAGAGGTCTGCCCAATTGAATTGCTGATAATTCACGTAGCACCTCAGGTACTGCTCTACCATGGCGTTGAGTCTCTCTGCCACCTCATTTGTGTTCGGATGAAAAACTGAGCTAAGACCCTGGGATGACCCAATGGACTGCAGGAACTCCCTCCAGAACGTAGCTGTGAACTGGACCCCTCTATCTGAGATAATTCTACGAAGTACTCCATACAGGTGGCAAATGGGCTTCACAAACAGTTTGGCCAGCTTGTGAGCCGAGAGTAGTCTGCTGCAGGTTATGAAGTGTGCTTGTTTGGAGAACAGGTCTATTACAGTCCAAATCACCATGTTTCCCCCACTTTTCAGCAACTACTATAAAGTCCATTGCGATCTCCTCCCATTGCCTCGTTGGCTCTGCTACTGGTTGCAGCAGTCTGGGGTGTGTGTGTTCCCAATCATCTCTTCATTGTGGCACAGGTAGTGCAACTTTTCATGTAACTATCCACACCTTTCTTTATGCCAGACCACCAGAACTGCCTCCGGACTAAGTGTAAAGTCTTTAGGAACCCAAAGTGGCCTGCCGGTTTTGCGTCATGGCTCCTCTGGAGAATTAGGGATTCCGGGACATGGAGTTTCGTCCCTTCCATGCAAGGTCATCTCTTTTTGTCAAGATGTATTGGTTGTTTTGGAGCTAGAGGCCTGTTAGTAGTTCAGTTTTGTGTCTCATGGTTAGGTCGCTTGTAGGTTGGTCTTGCCAGTCACGGCGTTGCCACCTGGTGGTCACTTGGGCAGCTATTTGAGTAGAGGGAATGATGGCATCCACCACCTGCTCCTGTTAACATTTGTACTGGCGCATGTGGGAGAGGGCATCAGCTAGAAAGTTCCTCCCCCCTGTCCCGATTTTGCTTTAAAACAAAATCAAAATGGTTGAAGTATTTAGCCCATCAGACTTGCTTAGGTGATAATTTCCGTGGGGTCCTGAGCACCTCCAGATTTTTGTGGTCAGACCAGACTTCAAATGTTTTCTGGCCCCCTTCCAACAGATGTCTCCAGGTTAGCAGTGCCCATCTCACCGCGAAAGTCTTCTTTTCCCATGCGTCCCATTGTCTCTCTCTGTCTGTGAGGTTGCAGGAGGTGTAGGCGCAGGGCTGTATGTTTCCTTGGTTGTTTCTTTGGAGTAGCACCACTCCCACTGCCATGTCTCTGGCGTCTGCCTGGATCATGAAGGAGTGCTTCAGGTCAGGATGCTTCAGCACTGGCTCCTTTGCAAACATTTCTTGTAGTGTTCCGAAGCCTCTTGGCAGGTTAGGTCCCGCTGTAGAGGTTCACTGTGTGAGGTTTCATTCCTGGGCTCCTGTCTTCAGATGGTTTGGCAGGGGTTTGGCAATCTTCACAAAGGAGGGAAGCTTTGTAGCTGTCTGCGAGTGCGAGGGGGTTGCCAGCCTAGGATGGCTTGTACTTTGGCTGGGTCCAACTCTATTTCCTCATTTGACACTCGTTAACCCAGGTAGTCTAACCGTGTATGGTGGAATTTGCATTTTGATACCTTGACATACAGATTGGCTGCCAGGTTTTTCCAGTACTTGGTGGACCAGGGGTATGTGGTTCTCCATGGTTTCTATGTAGATGAGGATGTCACTCATGTAGACAAGGACCCCCTTGTAGAGGTGCTCATGTAGCACCTTTATTAACTGTATGAATACCGCTGGCATCCCCTGCAGTCCGAAAGGCATCACTTTGAATTGAAAGCTCCCTAGGGGGCAGTTTTCCACTCATCTCCCTCTGTGATATGTACTCAGTAGTATGCTTCTCTGAGGTCTAGTTTGGTGAAGACTTTTCCCTTGGCCAGATGAGATAGCATGTCCTTCATGAGAGGGTATAGGTTGCGTATACACACAGCATTTATTCCTCAAAAATCCACACACAATCTCATAGTTCCATCTTTTTTTCTTTGAAGAGGACTGGTGCTGCGACCCGTGGCCTCACTGGCTCAATGAACCCTCTTGCTAGGCTTTTGTCTATGTATTTGCGCATCTCTTGCATTTCTTGGGGTGTCATGGCCTACAATTCGGGCTTAGGTAGTTTTACCCCGGAGATGATTTCGATGGCGCAGTCTGCCTCATAGTGGGGAGGTAGAACATTGAACTTGGCTTTGTTGAATACTTCTGCGAGGTCTTGATAACTCAAAATCAGTTTGGCCTCTGGGGTTTTATCCAATGTGGTTAACAGTTGTTTTGGTGAGCTCTTTTGGGAGTTCCTTGTATGGGTGGTGTTTTTGCTTGCTGGTATGGGAGGGATTGGGGGGCCCTTGATATTCTAAATCTACAGGTACCCTCTTGCCACCAGATGGTCATTCCCCACTTGTCTAGGCAGGAAATTCCCAGTATGACTGTGTCTGTCATTTTGGGGTCTATTACAAATCAAATTACTTCCCAGGGATCCACTAGCTCGCTGGTTCGATGAGATGGGTGACAAAGCTCCCCCCACTAGGGACCCTTTGGTTTGTTCGAACTGGATCGGGTGGGCTAGTCTTTTTGCTCTGATCCCTAGTTTCAGGACTGTGGTTAGGTCGTGTAGCCTCATTCTACTAGAGCTTGAAAATCCCCCTAGTTTCTTGTTTTTGGAGCTGTGAGGCATATTGGAAAAAGGAAAGGGTGAATTGGTTCACTTACCATTGGGTCATTTTCTCCCTTGTCCTTGTTATCAGGATTCGGCAGCCCCTCTGCTTTAGGTTGCTGAGTTCCTCTTCCGCATATGGGTCCTCCTCTGTCTCCTCAAATCTGGCCTTTAGCAGTTGCAGGAAGTCATCTATGTCTTCCAGTTGAGGAGCTCTTCTCTTGTGAAGGGCTGCTAACCATTCATTTGCTTATCCCTCTAGCCCTTCTGCAATGGTATTCATCATAGCTCTGGGGGATGGATAGAGGTGCCCATAGTGTTCTATGTGGATATCAGCTGAATCAAGGAATAGAGTAGTTGGTCTGAGTCCTGGTCAAACGTTCCTCTGAATTGGGGCAGGTCATTCAGTCTTACTCCTCCAACTTTCTGTTGGTCTTGGTATACTTGCATCTGATGCTTGCATTTTTCTCACCTCTAGTTTGGAGAGAGGGAGAGGTTTACCTGGCGTGGGCAGTCTGCTTGCAGCATGGGAGAGGTGCTGGTTGCATTTTCAGGCTTTATTGGGTGGAGGAGGGGGCTGCACTCCAGTCTGCATCTCCTCCCTTCAACAGGATCAGATGTCCCTCCCCTCTCTTTTGGGTGGCATAATGTTCCCTTATCATTAAGGGTGATCTGGTCAAAATCCTCCCTCAGTTGCTCTATTGCACTCCCCAGGGATTCCATCTGGGGCTTTGGGAGCCTGGCTTGTGCCCAGTTCCACATCCAGTCCACCCTTGCCAGCTCGCTTGAGACCCTTCCCTTTACCTGAGAATTGCGGTCAGAGAACTCGATTTCAGCTGCCTTAGGGCAGTGGTTCTCAGTTATTTTCTGTCAGGCCCCCCCTAGGAAGAAGAAAACATTTCGCGCCCCCCCCAGCCCCGGAAAGCGCCCCCCCCCAGCCCTGGAAAGCGCCCCCCCCAGCCCCGGAAAGCGCCCCCTCCCTTCTTTCCCTCGCCTCCTTCCGAGCCAAGGATATTTATTCTCCTTGGTGCCGCCGTTGCCTTCTCTGCATGGCCCGAGCGCCTGTTCCTTACTGCGATGGTCTCAGCAGCTCCCAGCGCTCCCAACGCAGCCAGTCGAAAGCCGGGAGGGAGGCCGCTTTTCCACGCCGTGGAAGGGGGTCGCCTCCCTCCCGGCTTTCGACTGGCCGCGTCCAGGCGGGCAGCGGGCAAGAGCCGTGAGCGGGCAAGTCGGGCGGCGCGCTGGGAGCTGCTGAGCCGGGCGGCGCGCTGGGAGCTGCTAAGGAACAGGCGCTCGGGCCATGCGGAGAATGCAACGGTGGTATCGGTCTTTCCGGGTGTGTGGCTCCGCGCCCCCCCTTACGGAGCCTCGCGCCCCCCTAGGGGGGCCCGCCCCACTATTTGAGAAACGCTGCCTTAGGGGCTAATTTCCACCAGTACTCATCCTTTCTTGCTTGTGCCACTAGGAGAGGCATCGCAGGTTGGATGTCTGGAGTTTGATGTTTGGAGCTTTGATGTCTGGAGCTGGCTGAACTCCTCCAGCTGAAATCGGGCTTTCTTCCGATAATCCGCATTCTGCCATGGTTGCCTGATTTTCCCTCTAAGCACACTAAATATCGGGAAGTGATTGGATAGCCCGCGATTCAGGAAACCCGGAAAGCTTGATAGATTTTAATTTGGCTCTCTGTGAAGTTTCTAAAAGATGCCCTAAGTAAATTACGAGCCTTGAGACAAAGTTAAAAAAAAACCCAGTCATTTATTAGGAGCAACATTTGGCATTTTCTTCTTCTGCGGAGCCAAATCTGATTTCCGTTCAATGGCATCTGAACTTTGCCCCTGTATCTCCCCTGCCCTCAGTCTGTGTCATAAATCACATCCACCAAAGAAGTGCTGCAGCAGGCTATGAGCTTTCGCACCTCACATGCCTGCTGTAGAAATATGAGATCCAACTCTGGCCGAAGGTATGCATGGAATTCTTCCTCCCTTCAATATCAAATTGATAATAATCATGGAAACGCTTTACAAGTTGACATGATTCCTGTTTTAGGACTGGAGAGTCTCACCACGCTAGGGACTTTAGAACTTCTGAGGTAATGCAAATTGACCTGGTTGAGCAACTGGTGTCATCTTTTTGGTGTGGCAGCAGGAGCCATTGGAGAGGCCTGATGTGGATTCTCATTGGACTATGGAAAAGCATGATACCATCTTGCCCAGGAGCTGAGAGAAAACAATCAGCTGGGCTTGATGGTGCACCCTGACCTGCTGGACTAGATTCAATAGACTGACCTGGCATTCCCTAGATCAATGGTAGTCAACCTGATCTCTACTGCCCACTAGTGGGCATTCCAGCTTTCATGGTGGGTGGTAGGGATTTTGTCCAATACTGAAGCACTTTCCTTTTTTAAATTTACTTCCCTACTTTATAAATCACCATTACCGTGGAACCAGTGGGCAGTTAGAAACTTTTACTACTAACAGAGATACAAAAGTGGGCAGTAGTTATAAAAAGGTTGATTACCCCTGCCCTAGATAAATAGATCCTGCCCTGTACTTTGTCTATTATTTCTCCTAAATGGAGCAGCCAAGTGGTCAGGATCAGATGGCTTTTCCCCAGATTGATGGAGAAGGCATACTCACTTGGGGTCTGAAGCATCATCTCTGGGTCCTGTGTGGCTTGGCTGGGGGACCTGGACAACAATAGGATATCATTTAGGTAACACAAGATGCTGATCAGATGAGCTCACAGATGGGCCGTGAGTGCCAACAGGACCTTAGTAAATACCGTCAGAGCTGAGGAAAGGCCAAAGGGGAGAACCTGATATTGGAAATGCCTCCCCTGATAACTGAACATCAGGAACTGCCTGTTGTCTGGGTTTAATTGGGACATGGAGGTAGGCCTCTCTGAGGTTCACCGAGGTCAGATAGTCGTCCCTCTGGACGCCTTCCAAGATGGTGAGAAGGGAATGCATCTTGAACCATTGGTAGACAATGTGATGGTTCAAGGCTTTCAGGTCTAAAATCGCCCTCCAATCCTCTGAGTCCTTGGGGATGATGAACAGAAGGGAGTAAAACCCCTGTCCCCACTGATCCTCTGGGACCAGTTGAATGGCCTGGATGTCCAGCAGGTGCTGGATGGCCTGGTCTATGAGGCATCTCTTACCCCGGTCCCATGAGACGGGACAGAGGAGGCAACACCTCGGGGAGTAGGAGAAAAATTCTAAAAAATGGCCGTGTTTCACCGTCTCCCTGATCCAGGGGTCCATTGTGACCTCCTCCCACTGATCAGCAAAGAAGGCCAATTGGCTGCTGATGGGAAGACTGGCAATCATTTTTGACGGCAGAAGGGCCGATTGGAGCGTGTCCCTCAGTAGGGCCATTTGGGCTGATAACGTTGCCCTCCTCTGCCTGACCTGTCCTGGTGCTGACAAGGAGATCTTTAGATAGTGGGGGAAGAATGTTCCATCCCTGCTTCCATCCTCATCAAGCAAACTTGCACCTAGTTTTGAGGCTAGGAGGTGGGGGTTGGCTGCACTAGGCACTCCAGGGCCTGGTCTAGACTGGGGCCTGCTGGGGAAGTTGTAGGCCCTCCCAGGCCTGGTCTGCTGCTAAAGGGTGAAGCATAGCACTGCTGGATCTTATTCTTTCTCCAAGGCCACCGGGTGCGAAGCAGGGAGGCGGGAGGGGGCCTCTCGCTCAGAGAGCATGCCTGGGCCCAATGGTTCCAAAACAGAGCTCCGTTAGTAATCCAAAATGGCGGCCGCTATCTACACACCTCCGATGAGGCTTCCAAGGCTTTTGTGCCTCTGCTGGAAACAATTGCTACATTCCCTGCCCTCTACACTGCTGAATACCACTCCCCTGGGCAAATTTAAATTCACAGAGGCCCGGAGCCTTGATCCAACATCTGTGGGCTGCTCTGGAGCTATGCTGCATTGGCTGGCACCATGCAGCAGTTCCTCATGGCCGTAGAAGCCCCAGGAGAAGAAATAAAGCTGTTTGTGAAAGATCAGCCTAATCTGCAATAGAAAGGATAATTTAGAGAATTTTAGAAAATTTTAGCTAATTAAACTAGAAGAAAATGAAGGAGAGATTGATTCACATGTCTAGTCCTTTGAGTCTATTGAGTCACAAAGCTGGGTATAGCTGCAGAAGAAGGCGTGTCTTAAAGATATCAGTCCTATTGGTTAGTTTATGAGTAAAACTCATGCATGGATGGTGTCTCCACCAACCTTGGAGAATGTCTCCTTTTCAGGTAGGATATCAGTCACATGGGTTATGTTGATATATCTTGTAACACTGTATGTCTAATAGTGGCTAAAAATACTCAAGAAAAGTAAAGGAGATTAAAGTCTCATTATGTTCAAATCCATTATACCATTTTCATTTAAAGTTGAATTCTGGGGGAAAAATTAATATGGTTTCATGCACATCTGTCTATGCTAATAATAAAAAACAAATAAAATAATAATAATAATAATAATAATAATAATAATAATAATAATAATAATAATAATAATAATAATAATAATAATAATAATAATTTAATTTAATTTGTAAACCGCTCTCTCTCCCCGAAGGAACTCGAGGCGGTGCACAGGGAATTAAAAATACACATATATTAAAACCAACAGACATTATCATACAAATTTAAAAATGAATTAAACCAATAGCCTGCGCTAAAATCCCCAACTATCTAAAAACTTACCCCTAAAAATCCCTAATAAAACAATTTGAGTATTCAGCTTGAGGTAAATGGGTCGATTAAGCCAAGCCGGCCAGGCAGAAGAAGTGAGTTTTTAGTTTTGACGGAAGGAGCTGAGGTCCATAGTTGTTCTAAGTTCGGGAGGAAGGTTGTTCCAGAGGGTCGGGCCCACCACAAAGAAGGCCCTTCCCCTGGGCGTCACTCGCTGGCATAGCCTAGTGGACGGTACCCTGAGAAATCCCTCTCTGTGGCAGCGAATCGGTCGAAGGGATGTATGGGGCAGGATGCGATCCCGCAGGTAGCTAGGTCCCGAGCCATGGAGCGCTTTAAAGATGATAATCAACACCTTGAAGTGCACCCGAAAGACAACAGGCAGCCAGTGCAGCTCGCACAGGAGCGGTGTTACATGGGAAAACCTAGAGGTTTCCATAACTGCATGCGCGGCTGCGTTCTGGACAAGCTGCAGTCTTCGGGTGCACCTCAAGGGGAGCTCCATGTAAAGAGCATTGCAGTAGTCCAGTCAGGATGTCACAAGTGCATGGGTGACTGTGCAAAGGGCATCCCGGTCCAATAGGGGATGCAACTGGCGAACCAGGCGAACCTGGTAGAACGCCCTCCTGGCCACGGCCGTCACTTGATCTTCCATGGACAGCCGCACATCAAGGAGGACGCCCAAGTTGTGTGCCGTATCCACGGGGGGTAGGTGTTCGCCCCCTATGGCCAGTGATGGAGTCAACTGGTTGTACCAGGATGCCGGAAACCACAGCCACTCGGTCTTGGACGGGTTGTGTCTGAGTCTGTTCCTTCCCATCCAGGCCCGCACGGCCTCCAGACACCGGCACATCACCTCAACGGCATTGTTGGGGTGGTTTGGGGTAGATACGTACAGCTGCGTATCGTCAGCATACAGATGGTACTCTACCCCAAAACCACGGATGATCTCACCCAGTGGCTTCATACATGTGTTGAACAGGAGTGGCGAGAGGACCGACCCCTGTGGCACCCCACAAGTGAGGGATCTCAAGGTCGACCTCTGCCCTCCTGCCAACACAAATTGCGATCAACCAGAGAGGTAGGTGGAGAACCACCGCAACACGGTGCCCCTCACCCCCAACCCCTCCAGACGATGCAATAGGATACCATGGTCGATGGTATCGAAAGCCGCTGAGAGGTCTAATAGGACCAGGATGGAGGAACAACCCCCATCTCTGGCCCTCCAGAGATCATCCACCAACGCGACCAATGCTGTCTCAGTGCTGTGCCCGGGCCGGAAGCCGGACTGGCGCGGGTCCAGATAATCAATTTCCTCCAGGTGACGGAGGAACTGCTGTGCCACCACACTCTCTACAACCTTCGCCAAAAAGTGAAGGTTGGAGACCGGACGGTAATTTACTAACAATGCTGGGTCCAGGGAAGGCTTCTTGAGGAGGGGTCTCACCACCACCTCTTTCAAGATGGTAGGCAAGAACCCCTCACCCAAGGAAGCATTCACTACCTCCTGGAGCCAGCCTCGTGTAACCTCCCAGGATGCCAGTACAAACCAGGAGGGACACGGGTCCAATAAACATGTGGTAGCCTGCAGTCGCCCACATAACCTGTCCATATCTTCGGAAGTAACAGAGTCAAACTCCTTTCAAAAAACTGTCTCAAGACCTGCCTTGGGGCATCCCTCTGGACTACTTTCGGTGGAGGCCAACTCGCTCCGAATCTGAGCGATTTTATCTTGCAGATATTCCCCAAATTCCTCTGCTCTACCCTGCAAAAGGACTTCCCGCGTCCTCTGTTGAAGGAGGGAGCGGGTCACCCTGAACAGGGCAGCAGGGCGGTTATCTGCGGATGCGATGAGAGTGGTACAATGATGATGTTTGGCCACTCTCATCACCACAAGGTAAGTCCTTAATTGGGCTCTCACCTGTGTTCGGTCAGATTCAGACTGTGTCGATCTCCATCTCCTCTCTAGGCGTCTCTTGTGGCATTTCATCGCCCTCAGCTCCTCGGTAAACCAAGGAGCCTGGGTGGCTCATCGCCACAGGAGAGGCCGCAAGGGTGCGACCCGATCCAAGGCCCCCATGGCCTCAGTATTCCATGCGGCCACTAGGTCCTCCATCAGGGCGCGGGTCAAGGACACAGGTAGTGGCCCAAGCTCCGTCTGGAACCTGTCCGGGTCCATCAGGCACCTGGGGCGGAACCATTTAGGTGATTCAGGTTCCGCCTCTCCGCGGTGGGGTGTAGCGATTGGAAAGTCGAGCCGGAGAAGTGAGTGGTCTGACCATGACAGGGGTATGATGGCTACGTCCCCTATACCCAGATCACTCCTCCACTGACCAGAGACAAAAATTAAATCCAGCGTGTGTCCTCCCTCGTGTGTGGGCCCCCGAATTACTTGGGTCATGTCCATGGCCGTCATGGAGGCCATCAACTCCTGAGCTACCTCTGATGATTCACCTACCGATGGCAGGTTAAAGTCCCCCATGACTACCAGTCTGGGGGTCTCAACCACCATCTCGGCAATCACCTCAAGGAGCTCAGGCAGGGCTGCTGACACGTAGCGGGGAGCCAGGTACACAATCAGCAAACCTAACTGCCTCCCTGGGCCCCACTTCACCCAGAGGGAGTCACAGCCGGTAGTCTGTGCTACAGTGGTCTCTCTCGGCTCAAGACCTTCCCTAACAATAACCGTTACCCCTCCACCCCTCCACCCCTCCACGTGCGGTAACCTGGCGGGCACATTTCTACGAGGGGAAGTCCTCCCTCATGGCCCAGCCAGGTCTCCGCTATTCCCACCAGGTCTGGCTCCCCCTCCAACACAAGGTCGTGGACGAGGGGGGCTTTGTTGACCACGGACCTGGCGTTGCAGAACATCAGCCTTGGGCCTTGGCTCTGTAATCCCTGACCACCTAGCCTGCAGGGGTTGTGGCACCTGACCGCTTGTAAGCAGCGGCCTTGTGCCCTCAACTGGGAAAGAAAACCCTGCCTCCCATCGCACCTACCCCTCCCTACGACCGTCTTGATGGGTAGACCCTCAGTGGGAACGACTTGTGTATCCCCCCTCTTAATGGACCCCTCCGCTTCCTTCTTCGCTCTGCCGACCGACCTAGTAACATTCCCACCCCCAGACTGACTAACCCCACCCTTCTTCCTGAGACCCCCTAAAATCCGAATCATACATTTAGCTAAAAAAAACCTACATCTGAGTTTCGCCCACCTCTCTTGATTACATAATCCCTCATCAAGGTGGGCCCTCGTTAGAGCGGAGGGCCATACCTGCGAGTAAAGGGATTCTCGCAGTCGAATAAGGTCTGCTCTAGAGTACATAAATAGATGTAAATAGATGTAAATAGATATATAAAATAGATATAAAATGAGTCACGAATTACTTATATGGGCATCCATATATAATATATTATGACAATGTAGGACAGATAGATAATATCTGTCCTACATTGTCATAAGTTGAGGCATACTATATTATAATAAGATATTGTTTGAACATTAACATTGAACTGTAGCCTTTATTATTGACCCAACCAATATTTCATAGTTCTTTGTACTTCTCTTTTTTTAACTGTGCAGCTGGGATAAAGCAGTGTTAGTGACAAAATTTAAAAATTTACTCTGCCTGTATATCCAATTTGACAATACTCCTATATTGTTGTTTACAAGGATGGAAATTGTGCTTACAAGTTAATCTTGACTCCTAGGGTCAATTTTTTGCAAGTGATTTAGCATTGTTTTCTTAGGGCTAAGAGAGAATGGCTGGTTGGCTAACTTCATGCTTAAAGCAAGACATAGCCTTCTGGTTTGCAACCTGAGTTTAATCAGCATACCAATCTGTCAGATATGGTAATTAGATTCAGCCTATTGTTATCCATATAGATAAAGCTAAACCAGAATGTTCCAACATACAGTGAACTTAAATACATTTTTACTTTATTTTCACAATCAGACCTTTGGTAGCCAGAGTTTTCCTTAGGTTTTGATGTAGCCACAAACTGTCAGTCATATATTGATAGAAAGCCTAACTTGGCCAAATTGTAATAGCATCTTTCTCCCAAAAGCTGACATAAATAGGGGTGTGTGGCAACAATACTACTAGAAATCAGCATACGCAGTGGCAGATTAAGGCTGGCTGGTGCCCTAAGCACTGACAAATCTTGGTGCCTCCATCCTTTGTACATATTGTACAAATCCTGATTGGGTTTTTTTCCTTTCTCAGCTTTGTGGTGTCCCCTTGGGCCTGGTGCCCTCAGCACATGCTTAGTCTGCTTAATGGTTGATACCCCACTGAGTGTAGGCTATACTTGGAGGCTGAATTAAATGTGAGATTACTATAAACATTTACAATTTAGAAAAATTTAAAGTATTTGTTATGCTTTACCATTTGTTATGTCACCAATCTGGTTCCGCCCCAGGCGCCTGATGGACCCGGATGGGTTCCAAACGGCGCTTGGGCCAGTTCCTGTACCCCTGACCCGCGCCCCGATGGAGGACCTCGTGGCCGCATGGAATATTGCGACCACGGGAGCCTTGGATCGGGTCGCGCCCTTGCGGCCTCTCCTGCAGCGTCGAAACACTCTGGCTCCTTGGTTTACCGAGGAGCTACGGGTGATGAAACGCCGCAAGAGATGCCTAGAGGGAAGATGGAGGTCTACCCGTTCTGAATCTGACCGGACACAGGTAAGAGCCCATTTACGGACTTACATTGTGGCGCTGAGAGTAGCCAAACGTCACCATTGTGCTACTCTCATAGCATCCGCAGAAAACCGCCCTGCCGCCCTGTTTAGGGTGACCCGCTCCCTCCTTCAACAGAGGGTGCGGGAAGCCCCGTTACAGGGTAGAGCAGAGGAATTTGTGACTTTTCTGCAGGAGAAAATCGCTCAGATACAGAACGAGCTAGCCCCCATTCATGGCCCAGTGGGATGCCACGAGACAGATCTTGTTTGGGAGGAGTTTGACTCCGTTACTTCCGAGGATATGGACAGGTTACGTGGGCGACTGCGAGCCACCACATGTTTATTGGACCCGTGTCCCTCCTGGCTTGTACTGGCATCCTGGGAGGTGACACGAGGCTGGCTCCAAGAGGTTGTCAACGCATCCTTAAGTGAGGGTTCCTTGCCTGCTTCCCTAAAAGAAGCGATGGTGAGGCCCCTCCTTAAGAAGCCCTCTTTGGATCCAGCTTTTTTGAACAACTACCGTCCAGTCTCCAACCTTCCCTTTTTGGCGAAGGTTGTTGAGAGTGTGGTGGCACAACAGTTTCCCCGTCACCTGGAGGAATTTGATTATCTAGATCCGCGCCAGTCCGGCTTTCGGCCCGGGCATAGCACCGAGACGGCATTGGTCGCGTTGGTTGATGATCTCTGGAGGGCCAGAGATGGGGGATGTTCCTCCATCCTGGTCCTATTAGACCTCTCGGCGGCTTTCGATACCATCGACCATGGTATCCTATTGCATCGGCTGGGGGGGTTGGGGGTGGGAGGCACCGTTTTACGGTGGTTCTCCTCCTACCTCTCTGGCCGATCACAATTTGTGTTGGCAGGGGGGCAGAGGTCGACCTCGAGACCCCTCACATGTGGGGTGCCTCAGGGGTCGGTCCTCTCGCCCCTCCTGTTCAACACATACATGAAGCCGCTGGGTGAGATCATCCGTGGTTTTGGGGTAGAGTACCATCTATACGCTGATGATACTCAGTTGTATATATCTACCCCAAACCACCCCAACGATGCCGTAGCGGTGATGTGCCAGTGCCTGGAAGCCGTACGGATCTGGATGGGAAGCAACGGACTCAGGCTCAACCTGACCAAGACCGAGTGGCTGTGGTTTCCGGCCGCCCGATTCAACCAGCTCACTCCATCGCTGGCCATAGGGGGCGAACATCTTGCCCCTGTGGATGGGACGCGCAATTTGGGTGTCCTCCTGGATGCCCGGCTGTCCATGGAAGATCAAGTGACAGCCGTGGCCAGGAGGGCGTTTTACCAGGTTCGCCTGGTTCGCCAATTGCGCCCCCTATTGGATCGGGACGCCCTTCGCACAGTCACTCATGCGCTCGTGACATCCCGACTCGACTATTGCAACTCTCTCTACATGGGGCTTCCCTTGAGGTGCACCCGGAGACTTCAGCTAGTCCAGAATGCAGCCGCGCGAGCAATTATGGGGACCGCAAGGTCTACCCATGTAACACCGCTCTTACGCGAGCTGCACTGGCTACCTGTCGTCTTCCGGGTGCGCTTCAAGGTGCTAATTATCATCTTTAAAGCGCTCCATGGCTCGGGACCTAGCTATCTGCGGGATCGGATCCTGCCTCATATATCCTCATGGCCAATTCGCTCCCACAGAGAGGGACTTCTCCGGGTGCCGTCCATTAGACTGTGTCAGCGGGCGACACCCAGGGGAAGGGCTCTCTCTGTGGCGGGCCCGGCCCTCTGGAACGACCTTCCCCCCGATATTAGGACGACCACGGACCTCCGCTCCTTCCGTCTTAAATTAAAAACTTATTTTTTCCGTCTGGCCGGCTTGGGATAGCCCCCCTGTCTTGGGGTTTTACTGGGTAGATTTTAGTTGTTAGTTTAATGGGAATTTTAGCACAGGCTGAGTTTAATTTGGCTTTTAAAATTGTTTGTATATTTTATTGTTGTTTGTATGTTTTTTACTGTTTTTATTCTACCTGTGCACCGCCCCGAGTCCCCATGGGGAGAGGGAGCGGTTTATAAGTATTAAATGAAATGAAATGAAATGAAATATTGTCTCATTTGTTATGTTTTTTATATTTCCTGTGCGCCGCCCTGGGTCCTTTTTGGAGAAGGTGGGGGTATAAATCTGAATAAATCTAAATCATATAGGTCACATTATCCTTGGCAAATTCAAGATGGATTTTTTTTTAATAACATTTTTTATTGGTTTTTACAAATTTTATAACAGGGAAAAAGGTATGTAGGATATAGGAAAGATATTTTAGGACTTCCATGTCGGAGGTGGTGGTCACCTCCGGGGTTCCATACAAAGAGTAAGGTTTTTTCTTTGGCATAAGGTGGAAGGGAATACATATATATCATATCATAAATTACATGCATTCAATCATTTGTTTCTATTGACATCCGTAAGGATTACACTATGTAAAAGAAAATCATTTTTGTGATCTGAGTCTTTTAGCTATCGTGTCTTCTTCTTCCTTCCCGCCAGTGGGCAGAACCATGGCCCCTCCCGTTCCCCCATTTTCATCCTCCAGGGTTGAGGAGTGTTTTTTAAGAAAGGCTTCCGCCTCTTCAATTGTTTTAATTCTTACTCTCCCCCCCTCCCAGAACACCAACATTCTTTCAGGCATTAACCATTTGAACCATACCCCCTTTTTATATAATTTTTTGGATAAGGAGGAATACTTCCTCCGAATCTCTCGAATCTTTTTTGGGATCTGTTTCAAAATAGCAATCTCATTCTGCATGTATATCAGAGCGCCATCTCTCTGTGCTCTCAGAATCTCATCCCTTGTTGACCTTCTTACAAATTTGATATGTATCTCTCTGGGTACGTCATTTATTCTGGCATATGCTGAATTAATTCTGTAAATCAGGTCAATGTCCTCCCAAATATATTCCTTACTCTTTTTAGTATAATCTGCTAAAATTGTAGACATTAAATCTTTTAAATTTTCTGAAGGTAATTCAGGAACATTTTGAAACCTTAAAAAATAAGACATTCTTTCAAAATCCATTCTAGACATATGACCAGCAAGTTCTACTATTTCTTTTTTAGAATCCCTTATCTCCCCCCTCATCTCAACTGCCCCACCCTCCAGACCATCAATTTTTTCTTTATTTTCCATTAATGTTCTTTGTGTCTTCAAAAGTTCCAATCTTGAACTCATCATATCTTTCCAAATTTCTTTTATTTCATTCATTATATCTTGTAGAGTTTTCTCTATTGTTGATAGTTGAGAAGCCTGTCCCGGTGTTTCTTTTTGCAACATTGCACTAATCTTAGGCTGCTGTGTGTCCGGACTGGCTCTTAATGAGGCTAGAGCGGAAAGAGTTTTTCTATATGGAGGCTTTTTTGATGCCATGGTAAAAGTTTTATGTTCTTGTAATTAAGATGGCGTCTGAAGAGCTGGCAATCCGTGAGATCGAAGAAAAGGGAAAAGTCTTGTCTAAGTTCAAAATATAAATTCCATAAAGTCCAGAGAGAAAAAATTTACAATCAAGTCCAGTGAAAAAAGAAGGCACACAATAGGAGAAATCCCGAGAGTCACTGAGATGGCATGTGTATAAGTTTTGCAGTGCTGTAAAAATGAAGGAACGTTTAAAAAATAAGCAAAAAAGTTTCTTACTGGGAACAAAGAAGCGCCATTTTTCCGCCTCTTTGGCTTTTGAGAAGAATTAGTGAAAGTCCATTTCTGCTGTACCAAGATTCAGATACAAAGTATCAACCGCGAATCCACATTTAGCAAAAACTTTCATTTTCACTTGTTAGATAACCGGATGTTACTTTCTCCCTCTCCCTGCGCCCGGGGAGCATTTTAAATCGCTGCTTGTTCCGAGAGGTTTTTTTTAACAAACTCACCCCTCTATTCTTCTTTTTAATAAGTTGAAAACATTCAAAAATTCAGAAACCAACTCACAAGCCACTCTGTTGCAACGGAGCCTCGGCACTTCCACCAACTCCGGCTTTTCAGCCCGCTGCTTCAATTTCTGCTGTTCCAGCAATCCTTCGGCGAGGGGAACTCTTCCCCCCGCATTCTGTTCTCCGGCTCCTGGAGCGATGCGGGAACGACCCCCCCGATCGCCGTTGGGGTAGGGGGTTTCACCGCAAGCCGCTCGTACGGTTGGGGCTCTCTACAAGAGCTCCGTACTCCAGAAAGGGCCACTAGAGAAAACTAGCAGCGGACGTGTCAGAAAACACGACCGTCACCTCCGGAAGGCGGAAGCGGTCTCGGCAAATTCAAGATGGAATTGAGGCTAAGACTCATGTGAGTTGCCTATATATTTCTAGTGTGCTTTTGCCTGCAGGGTGATTTAAAAAACTGATTTCATAGCTCCAATGAAATTCTTAAAAACTTATAACTGCTTCCCTCTCTCTTTTTTTATAAGCAATGATCTTTGGCTCCTGGTACAATCATGTGAAAAGCTGGTGGAATAAGAGAAACGATCACTCCATATTGTACTTGTTTTATGAAGACATGAAAGAGGTAATAGAATAAGTACCTTTCAAATATTTTATCATTTATTTATTAAATGAATATGCATCCCATCGACTATACGACTGGGTGGTAAGGATGGATTTATTTATTTAATCAGTGTAGCCCACTTATTGATAACTCTGGGCAGCTTACAGAGAGTTAAGACAATTTGAAAACTTTTTAAAAAGCAACCATGCTGGGAGGAATCAGATTATTGGTCTCAGAGCTGAAATATAGGTAGTCGAGTTATGACCACAATGACCAGGATCACATGGCCCTGGGACACTGAACTGTCATAAATATGAGTCAGTTGCCAAGTATCTGACTTTTAATCATGTGACTATAGGGATGCTGCATGGTCATTAAGTATGAAAAATGGTCATAAGTCATTTTTTCCAATGCCTTGGTAACTTTGAATGATCACTAAATGAACTGTTGTAAGTTGAAAGAGCTGTATATTTAAGGATTTCAGTTTTGTGATCACTTGGATTGCTGAAATCCAAGCAGGCTCTCATTCATCCAGCCCCAGAAATAAGAGGGAGCCAAGCACCTGAGTTAACAACAGATTCCTGTCCCAATTGTAAGTCAAGCATTTCCTTTATGTTTATTTTATCCTCTAAGAACTTTCATGTATGCAGCAAAACTTTAAGAAAGGTAATGTGTATCAACAGGAATATGATTTGAATATGATTTTCCTTAGGATCCAAAGAATGAGATTAAGAAAATCATACATTTCTTGGGAAAGAATCTTGATGAATCAGTTGTAGATAATATTGTTTATCATACATCTTTTGATGTGATGAAGGACAATCCTATGACAAACTACAGGATGGCTCCAGCTGCTGTAATGGATCATAGTATCTCTCCGTTCATGCGCAAGGGTAAGAAGTTACATGACCTCTGATCATTTCCTTAATCTCTAAACACAGACATAAGTCATTTTTTTAGAGAATTGCTATTCTTTTATCACTCATATTTAGCTGATAATGTTGGAACAGAGGCAATATTTCACTATGTACAGTATATACTTCATTCTCTATATGTGTTTGATTTGTATTATTGTGCATTTTAGGAATTGCTGGAGATTGGAAAAATCACTTTACAGTGGCTCAGAATGAGGCATTTGATGAGAACTATAAGAAGATAATGGCAGATACAACACTGCAATTCCGAACTGAGATCTGAGGCTCCCATGAGCTGTAACAGAGCTGTTACTTTTATGCAGTTCCATATAGAATATGTCATTCAATATGTTTTGAATTCTTGCAAGTCCTTGATTTTAAAGGAGCAAATTCTGATTTGGCAGGTTACAGAAAATATGTACATGAATTTGGCAAATGATTCCAGACCCAAAAAAACAAGACTTTGTGACTTTTCTGGGTTTGGGTTCTTATTGGCAGTAACATGGGCCATAGTCATGTTTTAATGTATCTCCATAGAAGCACATCATTTTTTTTGCTGTTTATAAAGCACATTGGAGAAAATAAAATAGATAAAAAACTGCAGGAAGTCAAAGGATTCATTAATCTCTACTGCTATATTTGCAAATTAAAGTGTTGGTTTCATTGGCTGCTATAAATTGAAGGAAAATATTGGGACAAAAAAACCCTTACAACTAAACAAGAGTTGTGAATTAAACATTCATATTTTTGAAATACAGAGAAGACATTCCGTACAATATTAGGCACAAGTAATGTATGAAAGATATTTCTTCAGGAATTTTAAGGAAAAACAATTAAGCTTAGATAATTTTATTTCCATTTTAACCTTCAAATTGTGGTATTTGATCTTACTCCCGCACAAATAATCTTTTATTAAGAATTCTGATTAAAATAATAAAAACCAATACAAACAAAACTCTTTTTACAAAAAAAGTGAATCAAAAGAAAGAATAAAAATACAAGAAAAATGAAAACAAAGAAAAAGATAGAGAATATAATAAAAAACATATTAATGATTTCCAATTTTCATCTCAATAAATATAAATACATTTAATAACTCATCACCCTTTTAAAGATATTTCTTCATTCCCTATCCCATTCCTTATCTATAAGGGATAGATCGATGGATGGTTGGATGGATGATAGGTAGAGCCAGAAAACACCAACTTTTTAGTTTTTTCAGCAAAAAGCCCATAAAGGGTTGCCAAAACATTGCAACAAAGTATCTTCCTTTGTTTGATTATGTAAAATAACTTTACTTCTAATGCTGTTGGTGGTGTCTGAGCTTGCTGTTTAGCTTATGAAATTTCATCACCAAACTTGGTGACATTCTCAGCAGGACTTCAGTTGGGAAAGTACTGCTGAGGATGTCTTAGCCTGATGATGAAATATTTGGAAGCTAAACAGCAACCACATCTACCACCAGAACTACAAGTACTTTCTATTCTTTCTACTTCTAGCTTTAATTCAATGAAATGTTGTTAAAGATTTTAATTTCTCTTTAATTATTCTTTATCCAATCACACAGATTTCTTCAAGGCTTTAATAAACTTCTTTTGTAAATTCAATAAAAACATTTTTCCAAGTCATTTTGTTGGTTTATCATTTGTATTTCTCCTTTTAATGTTTAAAACTTTACTCCCTTTCTTTTGATTATCTAGTAAAGCATCCTTTTCCAAACCACTGTCTTCTTTTGTCATTTGTAATCTTATCAGATAAAATTTGTGCCAGATCTATTAATCATTCATTAACATTTTTAGACATAGTGTATCAATAGATGCAGAAATCATTACTACCGGTGTTGACCTAATAAGTGCTGGCTCCATTCTTCAGAGATCTCCTTTAACATTTCTGGCTTTATATATCATATCATTCTGTGAAATTCAGTATTAACTAATACCAGACTTGTATTTTTTCCTTCTGCTTAAAATCTTTAGTTCCCTCTAGTGTTCAATTTCTGAAATCATCATTACCTTTTGTTATGACTTGCAATTGCTAGGGTAAGCAAATGAAAACTTGTTTATTTTTCCAGTTAATTTCAATTTTTTATAGTAAGAGTTAGAATTCCCATTTGCAATCCATTTATAACTTTCTCAGATCAAAAAACTTTAGCTTTTTGTTATTTCAAATTCTTAAGTGTTTAATTAAATGTTCTTTTAAATCATCTGCCTAAGTCTTTTCAAACCCATCATCCTAGTAGTTTTAAAATAATTAATAGATAATTTCTGAAAATTAGAAAATGAGGTTTGGAAAACCTTTATCCTTAAAGTCTCCACTACAGTTGCAACAAGACAGCTGATTCTGTCATCTAGTACTCAAACCAATAGAAAACCATTGTGCTGCAGTCTCCTTATGAGTAGACACCTGGAGCACACATGGTCATCTGAGCTCTCCAAAGATGTCCCAGGGAGCTAGTCTATCAGTTCTTTGATCTTTGCCACGGTTCTCAGATCCACTTTTGCAGAGCCATCTCCAATTTACAATATTAGGGGTGTACTCACATTTGTTGCCAGCAGTTTAGACATTAATGGCTGTATGCTGTGTTATTTTGAGGGGACAGCACATTTACACTGTTATACAAGCTGTATACTCACTATTTTACATTGTAGCCAACTGTCATTTCTTTCATTTGTCACATGAAAAGATATACTAGTACAGGGGTCCCTAACCTGTGGTCTGTTGACCAGCACCAGTCCACAGCATGCCAGCAATCAGTCCACACAAACAAACAAAGCTCTATCTGTGGGATGCAGGCAGCATGCAAAACCATGCCCCCTCAGGCCCATGGAAAAATCTTTCTTCATGGAATCGGTCCCTAAAGGTTGGGGCCACTGTCCTAGTACAGTGGTCGGCAAACCGCGGCTCGCGAGCCACGAGCAGCTCTTTGGCCCTTCAGGTGTGGCTCTTCCTCTCTCCCTCCCCCCCGTGAGCGAACGGGCGGGGGGGAGCGCCCGGGGCTGCGGCTTCGCGGGAGCCGTCCAGGCGTCGCGCGCCCGCCTCCCTGGGGGGAGACCCAGGGAGTCGTCCCAGCGCAGGCGAGCCTGGGAGGCTTCGCCGGAGCCGTCCGGGCATCGCGCGCGCGCCTCCCTGGGGGGAGACCCAGGGAGTCATCCCAGCGCAGGCGAGCCTGGGAGGCTTCGCTGGAGCCATCCAGGCGTCGCGCGCCCGCCTCCCTGGGGTGAGACCCAGGGAGTCGTCCCAGCGCAGGCGAGCCTGGGAGGCTTTGCCGGAGCCGTCCGGGCGCCGCGCGTCCAGGGAGGCGGGCGCACAGAACCCGGACGGCTCCGGCACAGCCGCAGCTCCGGGTGCTCCGCCCGCCCGCTACAGGGGGAGGCAGCCGGAGCCCCAGCAGCCGACATGCCGGGCTCTCCGCTGCCTCCGGGCGGGGGGGGGGGAGGGAGAGAGGAAGAGCCGCACCCGAGGGGCCAAAGAGGGACCTGGTGGAAACGTGGCTGGCTGTCCTGCCCGATACGCTCGGACTGCGTGACCTGCATGTCGCAGGGCTCGGGGGCAGCAGCAACAGCCACCTGCAGAGGCCGCCAAGCCGTGCTTTCCGGGGCTGGCCGCAGTGTGCGGCTTTGACGGAGGTGTGCGTGCGGCGCCCTGACAGCCTCCGCGGTGCTTGGATGGCTGCGGCCTCGAGTGCTCCCCCCGCCCGCTCGCTGAGGGAGAAGGCAGCCGTGGCCTCCCCGGCCGGCGTGCCGGGCTTTCCACTGCTTGGGGGGGGAAGGGAGGGAGAGAGAGACTGACATACAGAAAGAGACAGAGGGGAAGGGAGGAAGAGACAAACAGAGAGACACACAGAGAGAGAGGGAGGGAGAGAGGGAATCAAACACACACACACACACAGAATGACAGATGGGTGGAGGGAGGAGAGAGAGACATAAAGAGAGAGATAGACAGAGAGAGACAAAAAGAGAAAGAAAAATAGAAAGAAAAAGAAAGTGGGAGAGAGAAAGAGAAAGAAAGAATGTTGCTAAGCAGGACCGTCGTTAAGTGAGTTTCACCACATTTTCTAAGTTGGCCACGCCCACCTGGTCACATGACCACTGAGCCACTCCCACAAAACAGGCCACACCTTTTGGCTGTCAAAAGAAATTTAAATCGTCGTACTGTTGATATTTGGCTCTCTTGACTAATATGTTTGCTCACCACTGTCCTAGTACATAAGGGCAAATATGATATTTTTGCTATTACTGAACCTATTATTGAAACACACAATTAGAAGAATATAAATTGTTCAAAACAAACAAACACAACAAAAGAGGGAGGTTGCATTGTATATAAGGAAGTACTACAACTCTACAGAAATGCATAAAATCTTCTTGAAAGTATTTGGGTAAATATTAGACAGAGAAAATGACTTTGTAATAGATGTGTACTATAAAACATCCAACCAAGCAAAGGAAATAAATGACTTTTTTGGTAAGCAGGTGAGGTGTGCAGGAAAGATACTACTGTAGTAATGGGAGACTACAGTATATACTAGCATCAACTGAAAACTGACATGCCTAGCTGACAACTTTATTAGAATAGACTTAGACTTGGACTAACTTTATTGTTAATCAGCATACATTAAAATGAAATTTCATTGCATACATCTCTTAAAGGACAACCACCTCCAACGTACACTACATAAACATGACTAAATAAATAAATATGCATATATGTGTGTGTGTGTGTGTGTGTGTGTGTGTGTTAGTTTTATGAGCTGATCAATAAATTTAAATTTGAGAGACCAAGATAGATCTATTTCGAGCTTATTAGCTCTCATCAGTTGGCCACACCACACTGGGATTCGAACCGGGGCTGCAATGCATCGAAGGCAGAAGCCTAGCACTACAGCACACATATATAATATGATACAAAGAAACAATAGTCTACTTCAAATGCATACATGTACATGGAGAGAAAAACAAATCTTGCGAGTTTACCAGATGAATGGCATAGGCCAGTGGTCGGCAAACCGCAGCTCGCGAGCCACGAGTGGCCCTTTGGCCCCTTGGTGTGGCTCTTCCTCTCTCCCTCCACCCCCCCGCGAGCGAACGGGTGGGGGGGAGCGCCCGGGGTTGCAGCTTCGCCGGAGCCATCCGGCCGCTGCGCGCCCGCCTCCCTTGGGGGAGACCCAGGAAGTCCTCCCAGCGCAGGTGAGCCACGCTTGGCCCTGCAGGGGGGACACGAGGCTTAGGGCCAGAGCACACGAGCACGGCCACCCCACCAAGAGGAGCGGTTGTCTCCTTTGCCTCCGAAGGCAACGGGGAGTGACGGGTGCTGCTGCTGCGGGTGCGAGTGGAAGGCGCTGGACACGTTGTCTCCAAAATGGCCATTATCTTCCTCCCTGGACTCTGTCTCCCGGGCAGACAGAACGAGAGGCCAGGACCAAGCCCATCGGCCACAGCCACCACTTCCAAGAGCAGGCTACTCAGCTCACCCCCAGCGCTGTCTGGGAGACAGAAAAGAGCCCCGGCCTGACGCCTTCCCTGCGGCTGCCTCCCCCTGTAACGAGCGAGCGAACGGGCGGGGGGAGCGCCCGGGGCTGTGCCGGAGCTGTCCGTGCACCGTGCGCCCAGGGAGGCGGGTGCCTGGCACCCGGACGGCTCGGGCACAGCCGCAGCCCCGGGTGCTCTGCTGCCGGGCCCTCCGCTGCCTCCGGGCGGAGGGGGAGAGAGAGGAAGAGCCGGACCTGAGGGGCCAAAGAGGGACCTGGTGGAAACGTGCGCTCGGACGGCAGGAGCTGCATGTTGCAGGGCTCAGGGACAGCAGCAGCAATAGCCGCCTGCGGAGGCCGCCGCGCCGTGCTTTCCGGGACTGGCCGCCACGTGAGGCTGGGACCGAGGTGGGCGTGCAGCACCCGGACAGCCTCCGCGGTGCTTGGATGGCCGCAGCCTTGGGTGCTCTCCCCGCCCGCTTGCTGAGGGAGGCGGCGGCCGTGTGCTCTCCGGCCAGTGTGCCGGGCTTTCCACTGCTTCCGGGGGGGGAGGGAGGGAGAGAGGGAAGGAGAGACTTACATACAGAGAGAGACAGAGGGGGGGGAGGAAGAGACAAACAGAGAGACAGAGAGAGAGAGGGAGGGAGAGAGGGAATCAGAGAGAGAGGCACACACACACACACACAGAATGATAGATGGGTGGAGGGAGGAGAGAGAGACAGATAAAGAGAGAGATTGACAGAGAGACAAAAAGAAAAAGAGAGAAAGAAAAACAGAAAGAAAAAGAAAGTGGGAGAGAGAGATAAAGAAAGAAAGAAAGAAAGAAAGAAAGAAAGAAAGAAAGAAAGAAAGAAAGAAAGAAAGAAAGAAAGAGGTCCGCGAGGTCCCCTTCACGTTCCTCATCTCCCCGAATGCCGTCCGGAGCCATCCGCAGCCACGTAGAGACTTGCCGCTTTCCCATGCCGTGCAAAAGATAGGCGCGTGCATGCCCCGCCCAATTACAATCTTGGAGAGTTCGTGGCGGTGGAAACTTGCGTTATAATTGCACGCGCCTATCTTTTGCGCGGCATGGAAAAGCGGCAAGTCTGCGCGGCTGCTGATGGTTCCAGGCGGCATCCGGGGAGACGAGGAACGTGAAGGGGACACCCCTCCCCCAGCGGAAGGCCTCGCCGTCACCACAGAGCCCGCCGCTCCTCCACACGGTATTTTGTGGACAGTGACAGACAGACACAGAGAGGCACAGAGCGAGAGAGAAACGGACGGAGGGAATCAGGGTCTGACAGATACAAAGAGAGGGGGGGGGAAGGAGGGAGGGAGAAACAGAGAGAGACAGGTAGGGAGGGAGGGAAGGAGGCAAAGAGCCACAGAGACAGACAGACAGAGAAGAAGGGAGGGCAGAGAGACAGAGAGAGGCACAGAGAATGACAGAAAGAGACAGGGAGGGAGGGAGGGAAGGAGGCAAAGAGCCACAGAGACAGACAGACAGAGAAGAAGGGAGGGCAGAGAGACAGAGAGAGACACAGAGAATGACAGAAAGAGACAGGGAGGGAGGGAGAGAGGGAGGGAAGGAGGCAAAGAGCCACAGAGACAGACAGACAGAGAAGAAGGGAGGGCAGAGAGACAGAGAGAGACACGGAGAATGACAGAAAGAGACAGGGAGGGAGGGAGAGAGGGAGGGAAGGAGGGAAAGAGGCAAAGAGCCACAGAGACAGACAGACAGAGAAGAAGGGAGGGCAGAGAGACAGAGAGAGGCACGGAGAATGACAGAAAGAGACAGGGAGAGAGGGAGAGAGGGAGGGAAGGAGGCAAAGAGCCACAGAGACAGACAGACAGAGAAGGGAGGGCAGAGAGACAGAGAGAGGCACAGAGAATGACAGAAAGAGACAGGGAGAGAGGGAGGGAAGGAGGCAAAGAGCCACAGAGACAGACAGACAGAGAAGAAGGGGGGGCAGAGAGACAGAGAGAGACACAGAGAATGACAGAAAGAGACAGGGAGGGAGGGAGAGATAAAGAGCCACAGAGAGAGACAGACAGATAGACAGACTCAGAGAGACAGAGAGAAACAGAAAGAGAGAGAAAGAGAAAGAAGGGAAGAAAGAAAAGAAAGTTGGAGAGAGATGAGAGAACTTATGACCACAATTGAGCTCAAAATTTTGGTTGCTAAGCAAGACCGTTGTTAAGTGAGTTTCACCAGTTTCCAAGTTGGCCACGCCCATCCGGTCACATGACCGCTGAGCCATGCCCTCAAAACAGGCCACACCTTCCGGCTCTCAAAAGAAATTTCAATCGAGCTTTTGTTGATATTTGGCTCTTTTGACTAATGAGTTTGCCTACCACTGGCATAGGCAACAAAGCTGTTACAGAATCAGGTAGTCCTGCTAGAAATACTTCGAATTCTTCTCCCAGAAGGGAGCAACAGAAACAGAACATTTTATTTATTATTTTTATTTTATTATTCATATTTGTAACCCGCACCCATCTCACCACAAAAGGACTTGGGGTGGCAAACAGAAATTTAAAATAAATATACATAAATACAAAATATTACTAAACAATAACTAAATTAAATCAAGACCCTGCGTAAAATAAATTAAAACCCATAGATTAAAACTTTGATTTGTTATAAGACAATAGGGTGCGGAGTAGTTCATGCCAGGCCAGCCAGATGAAAATAGTATGTTTTTAAGTGCTGGCGGAACAAGCGGAGGTCCGAGATGGTGCGGAGTTCGGGAGGTAGGTCGTTCCAGGGGGTTGGGCCCACCACAGAGAAGGCTCTTCCCATGGGAGCCGCCAACCGGCACTGACCAGTCAACGGCACCCGGAGAAGACCCTCTCTGTGGGAGCGAGTCGGTCGTAGGGATGTATGGGGTAGTAGACGGCCTCGAAGGTAGCTAGGCCCCGTGCCATGGAGCACCTTGAAGATGGTCATCAAAACCTTGTAACGCACCCGGTAGGTCACAGGTAGCCAGTGCAGCTCGCGCAGGAGTGGTGTTATGTGGGAATGCCTTGAAGTTCCCATGATCACCCGCGCGGCCACATTCTGAACCAACTGTAACCTCCGAGTGCATCTCAAGGGGAGCCCCATGTAGAGAGCGTTACAGTAGTCCAGACAAGAAGTCACGAGTGCTTGAGTGACTGTGCGAAGGGCCTCCCGGTCCAGTAAGGGGCGCAATTGTCAAAGTAGGAGAACCTGGTAAAACGCCCCCCTGGCCACGGCCACCACCTGGTCCTCCAGGGACAGCCGGGAATCCAGGAGGACTCCTAAATTGCGCACTCTCTCCACGGGGGCCAATACTTCACCCCCCATGGCCAGTGATGGTGTCATCTGGCTAAACCGGGAAGCCGGGAACCACAGCCACTCGGTCTTGGACGGGTTGAGTTTGAGTTTGTTACTGCCCATCCAGATCCGTACGGCCTCTAAACACCGGGACATCACCTCAACGGCATCGTTGGGGTGGTCTGGGGTAGAGATGTACAACTAAGTATCATCAGCGTACAGATGGTACTCTATCCCAAAACCACGGATGATCTCACCCAGCGGCTTCATATATGTGTTGAATAGGAGTGGCGAGAGGACCGACCCGTGTGGAACCCCGTATGAGAGGGGCCTAGAAGTCGACTTCTGCCCCCCCCCCCCGTCAACACGAATTGCGACTGACCGGAGCAAAAGGAGGAGAACCACTGCAAAACGGTGCCTCCCACCCCCAACCCCCTCAGTCGGTGCAAAAAGATACCATGGTCGATGGTATCAAAAGCCGCTGATAGATCTAACAGGACCAGGATAGAGGAACAACCCCTATCCCGGGCCCTCCAGAGATCATCTACCAACGCGACCAATGCCGTCTCGGTGCTATGACCAGGCCGAAAGCCGGACTGGCGCGGGTCTAGATAATCAGTTTCCTCCAGGTGATGGGGAAACTGCTGTGCAACCACACTCTCTACAACCTTCGCTAGAAAATGAAGATTGGAGACCAGACGGTAATTAGCCAATAATACTGGGTCCGGGGAAGGCTTCTTGAGGAGGGGTCTCACCACCGCCTCTTTCAAGGCAGTAGGTAAGAACCCCTCACCCAAAGAAGCGTTCACGATGGCCTGGAGCCAGCCTCGTGTCTCCTTCCAGGATGCCAGTACAAGCCAGGAGGGACACGGGTCCAATAAACATGTGGTGGCCTTTAGTCTCCTTGCCAACCTGTCCATGTCATCAGCGGTAACATAAAGTGTGTGTGTGTGTGTGTGTGTTGCTGTCCTGGACTTGCGACCGGTTCCAAAAGTCCTCGACTTACGACCGTCCTGAAGTCCTCGACTTACGAATGACTGCCAGCAACAGCTCAGCCGCGTGCTTGGCCAAGATGGGACTGGCTGAACACAGCTTGTCAAGGCTTCCCTATTGGCTCCCTGCTTGACAGCTCCTGTATAAATAGCTGTCAGGCAGGGAGAGCCCTATACCTGCGGCACAGTTGTTCTGCTGTATTCAATAAACTATTTTTGGTGTTCAGCTTACCTCAGCTGCCTCACATCTTCATTAAGTCCAAACTTAACATGTGTGTCTCTAACAATGCTTTGAGTTTTAAGCACATAGCACTTATAAGCAGTATCCTGAATAACGGGAAGTGAGCTTTCTATAATCTTCTCGGCTGTCCTTAGCATTCTCTGTATAGACTTTCTATTTGAGGCACTGCTGCCACCAAGCCAAATAGTGATGCAGTTTGTTAAAACACTCTCAATTGTGCCTCTGTAAAACGTGGCCAGGATAGAAAGTAAAAGATGTGCTCTCATGATCCAATGCAGGAACTGCAGATGCTGGTTTGCATGCTTCACTAAGGATGAGAAGTAGAGAGACCAATTCAAATTGTTAGTTATCTGTACCACCAAATACTTAATACTGTTGATCAGGGTGCCGTCGGCCAGGCAATGTCGGCTGGTGACCCCTAGGGGGAGAGCCTTTTCTGTGGCAGCTTCTGCCCTCTGGAATGACCTACTCCCTGACCTACGGACAATCACGGACCTGCGCCTTTTCCGTCGGGCCTTGAAGACTTATTTATTTCGTGCCTGGCATAGTTTTTAACTGGCATAGTTTTAAATGGTATAGTTTTGAATAGTTTTTTAGCAGGGATTTTAACAAGGTTTTAAGACAAGCTATTTATCATTTAATGTATTTTTAAAGGTTTCTATATTTTTTACTTGTGATTTTATTGTTGCCTGTACACTGCCCTGAGTCCCGGAAGGGAGAAGGGCAGTATAGAAATTTAAACAACAACAACAACAACAACAATAATAATAATCATCATCATCATCCCACAAATTTCTTCAAAATATACCTAATTGGCACAGTATACAATAAATATTATATGCTTTTTATTTGAAAAAACTCTGATCACCTATATGAAAAAATAAGTAATAGAAATATGCCTCAATGTCTTACAGTAATTTCATATTTCAAAAATCTGATATGCAATGTGATCTTACCTGGAAACCATTTCTAAACTTTCCTTCTAAACATTGGAATTGTGCTATATGTGAATTTTAGAATCTATATTTTAAATATATATATATATATAAAATCTTATTTGTCAGGGAAACACAGGATAGATAGAGATAGATATTATATATTTTATATATCTGATATAGTCGACATGTGATTTAGTTATTTTAAGTGTTATCTTTATTATTTATAGTTTTTCTTTTTATCAATTCTTTTATTGCTTATACTACCTTTTCCCTTTTCTTATCTTAATAGTATTTCTTACACTCTTTTAAAATCGAATTTGTGTTCAATATTCTTTTCCCTTTTCATGTGAAATTATATTTCTTTTTACAAAAATAAGACCAAGATTAAAATATAATGTGGTCTACCCATTTTGTGGGGGAGAGAAGCCTGACACGATTCCCAGAAAACAAGACATTCAACAAGACAGGGCTGCCGGCCTGCATTTGAAAAGGGACCTAATCCTTTCCTCAAGCTCAGAGGACCATGTTTTTGAGACTCACTGGGATCTGATGGCTGAAGGATCATATAAATCCTCTCCCGAGGTTACCCTACCGTCAATATAATTTTTGCCCGTTGATTTATGTTGCCTGAATAATTCTTTTGTATATCACAAGTTTTATTACCTTGAATGAAAAATACTAATCAATTGAACCGCTGCAAAAGTACGAGGCGTTATTCCCAGCCTTCCACCCCTCAAAAAGTCCAAAGCTAAGTTACCGAACGCGTCCAAAGGCACCATTCTCGGCCTAGGAATAAGGCCTGGGGTAGGTGGATGGGGTGGTGTATGGCTGAATGCAAGTTCGACGGCAGCTTCTTAAAAATAGACTCCCAGCCCTGCTTCGCGCCCAGTTAGTCAACCCGCCTTCCGGCTTCTCCACCCGCCCTTTCCATTACAGCCAGTAACCTAGAAGCGCTGGGAAGGAGGCTAAGGAAAGGAGGTAGGCTTCGACGAAGCGCACATTCTCCCAGGAGACAAACGAGCAAATGCCGTCTTTGGAGGGGCTCGCCACGCAGGTGGCGAGTCCACCGGGAGAAGGGCGGCGGCGGCACAGCCTGGGAGACAATCCCGGAGTCGTGATGTCAAAAAGCTTCCCATGACGTCGGGATTGCCGTCTGGCGGCACCGCGCCTTGGTAAACCAGGCGTGATGCTGGGGGCGCTCAGTGCCGGGTCCGGAGAAAGCCAGCAAACAGCACCTTTCTGCTGCTGCCGTGTTACCAACTACATGCGGGAATACAGCGAGTGTTGAAAGCATGGGGAAGAATAAAGGTGAGTGACACACATAGGGAGCCCGCGGGAAGAATTGGGATGCTAATGTGCAAGCAAGAGAGGTTCAAGTATCGGTTTATTACCACTAAAAACGACCTTTGAGTTATACAGAGTTCTCTATAGAGTTATACAGACCTCTGAGTTATAGAATGCCTTCAAAACTCAGATGCGACTTGGTGTACTGGCGAAGTGTTCAAATATGAATCCGAACACAACTTGAAAGCCGATTTCAGTCAACCCAGTAATTATCTGGGTCATTCATTTACCAGATTCACATATTCAAACTTCATTATGTCTGAACTAAGATTAGCTAACTCAGATCTTCTTTCCAGTTTTCAAGACAGGATAGTTGTTGTGAAGATACAAAGCGGATGAGAAAAGCTGACATACTCTGACCCCTGATCCTCTTAAGAAAACCTTCCATAATTAGCAAAAATAAAGCAGCTACAGAAAAACGTGTAAAGTTCTCTGGTGCTTTGGATCAGGCTATAATCCACTTAAATTAGAAGGCTATTTGCCAGAGATAACTAATAGTTCAGAAAGTGCTTCCCTGAGATCCTGGAGGAAAGCTAGGAGGTAAATCTGAACAGATAAATACAAACAAAATCACTCTAAAGATAAAACAATTATGAGGCTGATGGAGAAAGCACAAATACAAAGTTTTGAGATCTCCAGATCATTTTATTCAGAAGATGTTAGAAAAGTTTGATTAGCTGACATCCAGTATTTGGGGATGAGGGATAAGGGCTGGCAATGTTGAAACTACGAAATTGGCAGATGCTATATGGAACAATGTAAATATATAAAAGAGGATCCTTTTGTGATTATAAACAATTACTTTTTGCTCAGAAATATTATTCATCTCACCTTTACAACATTCCTGTGGTAGCCTTAAATAGTTCTTAGCTGTCGTGGTTTTAAAATATAACAAAACTTTGATTTATTGGACTTTGATGTAACAGTTAGTTATAGCAGCTGACCTCTGATTGTGTTTGCATCGTTTATGTTATTTGGATAACAATGTCACTGAGTGACAGGTATAATGGGTAACTATTTAAATGAAACCATAGTTTTTCTTTCAATATAGCCAAATCTGTTTCTTGTAGTTTCTTGTTCTCTAATGATTCATTTGTAAGGAAATCAATATGCATCTGTAAGAAGTGATAGCACCACTCTATACTGCATTAGTAAGGCCCTGTTTGGAATACTGCATCCAGTTCTAGTCCTCATGATGCAACAGGCTACCAGTGGTGGGATTCAAAAAATTTTAGTGCGGGTTTTGTGGGTGTGGCTTGGTGGGCATAGCAGGGGAAAGATACTGTAAATTTCTATTCTGATCACACTCCAGGGGAAGGATACTGTAAAATTTCCATTCCCTCCTGATCAGCTGTGGCTCGGGAGGCAGAGAATAGAGGGGGGCGGGGCCAGTCAGAGGTGGTATTTACTGGTTCTTTGGTATTAGTTTTTTACATTATTATTAGTTATTTATATTTTATTTTTAAACTTCAGTAAAATAATTTCTAGAAGAATCAGACTTAATGGCACAAAGTAAGAAGGTTACAGGACAGCGATGGCAAAACTGTTTTGGTTCACATGCCATAAATGGGGGAAGTGCAGGGGGGTCGTGTGCGGGCGTGCCGCACCCATAATGCAATGCACCCCCAGGGTGCATGTGCGCATTGCAGGCGCTCCCCCCATTTTTGCATGCTTTTTCTCCCCTCCTCAGGCTCCAGAGGCTTTATGGGAGCCTGGGGAGGGCGAAAACAGCGCCCCCCGCCCCCCTGGATGCCCTCTGGAGGGAGGGCAAAAAAAGACCCTATGAGCAAACTGGAAGTGACTTCCAGTTTTCTCGTAGGGCCGTTTTGAGTCTTCCAGAGGCTTCAGGGACCTTCAGAAGGCTTCCCTGAAGCCTCCAGAGGGCAAAAAACAACAACCCCTCTATGAGAAAACCGGAAGTTTGTTCCAGAACTTTCACTTTGCCCATAGGGATGATTTTTTGCGTTCCGGAGCTTTCAGGGAAGCTCATGAAGTCTCCGGAGAACCTCCAGGGTGGCGGGGGAGGCTCTTTTCACCCTCTCCAGGCTCCTATAAATCCTCTGAAGCCTGAGAAGGATGAAAAGAGAAAAATGGCTTTAAAAAAGGCTGAACTCAGCTGGCCAGTGCACACCAGAGTGCTGGCCAGCTGACAGGGCAACACCTTGTGTGCCCTGACAAATGGCTCTGCGTGCCACCTGTGGCATGGGTGCCATAGGTTCGCCATCCCGGTTATAGGATATATATGAATGGCTTTTTTTTTTTTTGAACAATAATTTTATTGGTTTTACAAATTTTTAAAGGGAAAAAGGTATGTAGGATATACATAGAAATATTTTAGGGCTTCCATGTCGGAGGTGGTGGCCGCCTCCGAGACTTCATACAAAATTTTTCCAATATAAGGTGGAGAGAGATACATACATATCATATCATAAATTCGATTCAATCAATCATTTGTTTCTATTAGCCTCCGTTAGGAATTACAATGTATATAAAAAGAAATAAAAATCATTTTTGTGATCTGAGTCTTTTTGCTATTGTGTCTTCTTCCTTCCCGCCAGTGGGTGGAGCCATGGCCCCTCCCGTTCCCCCATTTTCATCCTCCAGGATTGAGGAGTGTTTTTTAAGAAAGGCTTGCGCCTCCTCAACTGTTTTGATTCTTACTCTCCCCCCCTCCCAGAACACCAACATTCCTTCAGGCATTGACCATTTGAACCACACCCCTTTTTTATAAAGCTTTTTGGATAGGAAGGAATAATTCCTTCTAATCTCATGAATCTTTTTCGGGATCTGCTTCAAAATATGAATTTCTTTCTGCTGATATATCAATGGGCCATCTCTCTGTGCTCTCAGAATCTCATCCCTTGTTGACCTTCTTACAAATTTAATATGTATCTCTCTGGGTACATCATTTATTCTGGCATATGCTGAATTAATTCTATAAATCAGGTCAATGTCCCCCCAGATATATTCTTTGTTCTTTTTAGTGTAATCTGCTAAAATTGTAGACATTAATTCTCTTAAATTTTCTGAATCTGACTCGGGAACATTTTGAAACCTTAAAAAATAAGACATTCTTTCAAAATCCATTCTAGACATATAACCAGTAAGATCCACAATTTTTTTTTGTGTTTCCCTCACCTCCTCTCTCATCACGGCTGCCCCACCCTCCAGTCCATCAATTTTTTGTTCATTTTCTGCTAATGCTCTCTGCGTTTCCAAAAGCTCCAACCTTGAACTTATCATGTCCTTGCGTATTTCTTTTATTTCTTTCATTATATTTTGAAGAGTTTCCTCAATTGTTGATTGTTGGGTGCCCTCTCCTGCCGCTTCTTTTTGTAGCATTGTAGTGATCTTAGTTTGCTGTGGAGCAGGACTGTGTTTTGTAGAAGCTGGCGCAGACCAGGATTTGCCAGGTGGGGGCTTTTTTGCTGCCATAGTAAAGGTTTTAAGTTTTTGTGTAAAAGATGGCGTCTGGTGGGTGGACAATCCATGAGGTCGAAGAAAAGGGAAAAGTCTGTGTCCAATTTTAAAATGCAACTTGTATAGAGTCCAGAGAGAACATTTTACAATACAGTCCGATAAAAAAGAAGGTACACAATATATGAATGGCTTTTTAAAAATCACATGACTGAAGTATCTTTGACTTGCATTTTTCAATACTATAGGAAGTATATTACTTCTTCTCATGATTATTTGACTGTCGTATTAAAAAATCATTCATAAACAGACAACTGTAAAACTATTTATTAATTTTTGTATGTTAGACCTGTCATTTGGGATACTTTTTATGATGTGTGAGTGTAATGTGTGCCAGGAAATTTGGCATTTCATTACTATTTTAAAAAGTTCGCCTTTGCGATAAGATTAATGCTCTTAGAGTCTTTATCATACTGGCACATGCACAAAATGGTTGCTTTTATTTTTCCTTTTTATGACCTGGGGTGCTTTCTTAATGAAATGCAGATCAAAAAATGTTTTCCTAAAATTGTTTTCCATCTGTTTTATAGGCAGTTGGAGAAAATTTTTCTGTTGTGCTGTTCCACCTGAAACTCAGTCCTCAACTTGGTAAGATGCATCCTTCTTTAATAGTCAATGGCACCTTTTAGAAGTTTGCCTCAGTCATTCATATTGTTTCAGTATAATACTGGACTACATAATAATCCACTACATGAATACATTGGATATAGATATACTTTTTCTTTTGTTTGGGTCTCTAAATCTAATGTAAGATAAATCTAATGTGAAAGATAATTTTTAAAAAATCATTTGAGTCAAGATCAAAACACAGGAATTGGAAGCCTTCACCAAACATATCAAGCCTGTGGACAGATACATCATATTCATGTGGGAAGATGTTAAGGAAAATAGTCTAGACTTCCTGGACTATTAAGGAAGACAGAAACCTTATCATTGAAGTTTACAGAAAACCTGCACACAGATATATTTACATTTTGATTCTTATCACCCACTGGAGCACAAAATGGGAGTTATCAGAATCCTATACCTCTGAGCTGAAGGCCTGCCTACCAGCAAAGATGAGGAAGAAAAAGAACTAAAAGACATCAAGGAAGCCCTCAGAACATGTGGCTGTCCCAAGTGGGCCTTCATCAAATCCCAAAAAAGACTCAGCAGAAGCTCTTTCCTTTATAGACAGAAAAGAGAAGAATAAATGAAGCAATGTTGTCATTCCATTCAGAAATATCTGAAAAGCTCATGAGGATTTTCAGCCAATTCAGCATACATACACACTTTAAAACCAAGAATATACTAAGGCAGAAATTTGCCTCCCTAAGGATAAAACTGAGCAATATGGCATATAGCAATAGCACTTATATACTGTTCACAATGCTTTACAGCCTTCTCTAAGTGATTTAAAGGATCAGCATTTTGCCCACAACAATCTGGGTCCTCATTTTACTGAACCTGGAAGTATGGAATGCTGAGTCAGCCTTGAGCTGGTGAGAATCAAACTACCAAACGTAGGTGCAGTACAATGTGCAGGTCTATACACTGAGAAAACAAAACAACCATTTCATAAACACATGGCACAATATAGAATAAACTCATCAAAACAAGATTTTGCTGTTCATCTGCATTTAAAAGATGAAGGGCACTCTTTTGATGACAGCAAAATCCATATTTTGTATAGAGAAGACTGCAGGTTTAAAAAAAGATCAAAGAGGCCATCTGTGTTAAAATTGAACAGCCCTCTCTCAACAGAGGGGGAGGAATACGACATAATCCTCAGTCTATAACACAGTCTTTTCAGCAGTTTCAAGTAGGCTCCACATCATGCACTACTCAAGAGACCTAGAGAACACAGATAAAACCCCAAGTGGCCTCAATGGCTCTCTAAAAGAATGCAAATGGGCAGCTGTCTGCAAGGAATATAAATACTTCCATTCAGTCAGAGATGAAGAAGCTTCTTGGATGAGAAGTGAAACAACTTAAAAGAAAAACAAGAAAGAACAGTTGTCTCTTAAAAGCTTTGGGACAACCATGAATGACCTGGATTACTGTGAATCTCCCTTGACATAAAGTAAAATTAATGAGTGTACACTCTATTATTATAGTGATTGATAGAGAAACAGTCTATTACAAATAGACTTTGCAGATGGTGTTATACAGATATGAGTTATGACAGTTCACTTACTGATGGTTTTAAGTCACAACACCACTCCCTAAAAGTACTTATGACACAGTCCCAAAAGTTATGAATATTGCAGCACAATGGCAGTTGTTCATACTTACAACCTATCACAGAGATACTACAACATTCCCCCTGCATATTTCCCCCTCCCCTGTACAGGGACTAACATATTCACTTACCTTTTGAAGATCCAGCATCCCAGAACATGCTGACTCCTCCTCTCTCTCTCTCTTTTTAATACTCCAAGTTTTAAACATTTTATTAGGTTATAAGATAAGATTCAAAATACAAAAGTAAATAGGAAAGTGGGGGTGGGGGAGGGTTGGGAAAAATAAAAAAAAATGTTGACTTCCAATTTCCTCTGTTGTAGTAAAATAAGGCATTCACATCAAACCACAACTTTTTGTTTTTTCATAATAATATAAACTAGCCATTTCTATAAGCATCTATCAATTTAAATTGGTAAAACCCAAAATCAGAGTTTCATGTTTTTCCACCTCAAGCATAAAGTTCAGAAGCGGTTTCCTTATGGAAACAAAGGTACTTATATTCCTTTCTTTAATTAAAATAGTCAATTTTGCCATTTCTTCCAATGTCATCCGCTTCTGCAATCATTCGTCCATGGTGGGAATTGAAGTGTCCTTCCATTTTTGTGCATACAATAGTCTTGCTGCTGTCAACATATATATGAGATAAAAGTTCCAATTATTTTCTCCAAGTCCTTTTCCATTAGACCCAAAAGAAAATTTTCTGGTTTCATCTTTATCTTCGTTTTCAGAATTTTCTGTATGAATCTTATTCCAAAATTTCTTTGCTTTATCACATGTCCCCCACAAATAATAAAAAGTGCCTTCTTTACTTTTACACTTCAAACATTCATTTGACATACCTTTATACATTTTAGATAACTTATCTGGTGTTAAATACCAATGATACATCATCTTATAAAATTTTTCTTTTGAATCTTTAGTTTACATTTTAAACCCTTCGTCCATTGTTCAAGCATCACATTATATTCAAAATTCCTTGCCCACTAAAGTGGACAATGTTTTACATGCTCAGTTTACAAATTCAATTTCAATAACATTTTATAAATCTTAGGAATAATATGTTCATTATTTCCACACAGTAAGATTTCCAATTCATTTTTAACAAAATGAAACCAATAACTCTTTTTGTCTAATTTAAAACTTTCTTTCAATTGTTATTAAACCAATGGCAAACATAATCTTCTGGTTCAAGTTCTTGCCTCAACTTTAATATAGGGTCACCAGAGTTGAAAGATAAAAATTTGCCATACATCCACAAGTCTGGCTTTATCACCATTTCTTTTCTTTAAAAAACCCCAAATCCTCAAGTGATACCAAAGAGGCAATTTCATACAGAGGCTTGTTTTATATTTATTCCAAATTCTTAGTGTGGCACGTCTAACAAAGTGATTATTAAAATTGACATTAACTTTAATTTTATCATTTTATAATTAATTTTAGCTGTGCCATCCAAATCTTAATTCATGGCTCTCTGATTCAAGTAACCTTGTTCTGAAGGGTCACCCACTCCCCACTCTTTTAACCAGGCCAGAAAGCATACATTGAAATACAATTTCAGATCTGGTATACCCAGCCCATTCTTTTGTTAGCATCTTGCAATATAGCTTATATCTAATTCTTGTTTTTTCCTCCTTGCCATATAAACGTAGAAATATCCTTCTGACATTGTTTAAATGGATTATCAGTTGCAAGTAATGTCTGGAATTTTAAAAAAAGCATCTTTGATAAAAATATTCATCCTAATTAGAGAGATTCTGCCAATAGTGATAAATGCAGTTTGTCCCATCTTTGTAGGTCCTGCTTAGTATCCCTTCAAAGAAGAATAATTATTTTGAAACAATTTTATATTTGTATTTGTCAATACAACTCCTAAGTACAGTGGTACCTCGGTTCACGAACGCCTCTGTTCATGAACAACTCGGTTCACGAACAGAAAAGTTCATAAAAATATGCTCCGGTTCACAAACTCCGCTTTGGTTCACGAACAGAAAAGTTCATAAAAATATGGTCTGGTTCACGAACTCCGCTTCTGTTCATGAACTCCGCCTCAGTTCACGAACAGAAAAGTTCATAAAAATATGGTCTGGTTCACGAACTCCGCTTCTGTTCACGAACTCCGCCTCGGTTCACAAACTCCGCCTCGGTTCACAACCAATTTGGTTCGCGACCAGAGTCAGTTCAAGAATTAAAACCAAAAGAAAGATCAGAACGGATTAACCAGATTTACATTAAACCCTATGGGAAACTGTGCCTCGGTTCACAACCAATTTGGTTCGCGACCAGAGTCAGTTCAAGAATTAAAACCAAAAAAAAGATCAGAACAGATTAACTGGATTTACATTAAACCCTATGGGAAACTGTGCCTCGGTTCACAACCAATTCGGTTCGCGACCAGAGTCAGTTCACGAATTAAGTTCGTGAACCGAGGTACCACTGTATTTCTCCTTTTCCTCAACCCTAAAACCTGACTTTTAAATCAATATATCACTGTCCTGAGAAGACATATTTTTAATCTCTATCTTTTATCTTTTCAAATTTATACCCCGCCCTTCTCCTTGTTAGGACTCAGGGCGGCGCTCAGGCATTATTAAAAACCATTACAAAATAATATATACTATTAAAAACATATTAAATTAACTTAAAACCCATGCTAAAAACCCTTTAAAACCCTAAAAATTAAAATTTATAAATATAGTCAGAAACGGGGGGCTATGCTAGGCCGGCTTGTTGGAATAGGTACGTCTTAAGGCGTTGGCGGAAGAGGTGGAGGTCCAAGGTAGTGCGACGGTCGGGAGGTAGGTCGTTCCAGAGGGCCGGGCCCGCCACAGAGAAGGCCCTTCCCCTGGGTATCGCCAACCGGCATTGCCCGGTCGACGGCACCCTGAGAAGGCCCTCTCTGTGGGAGCGGATCGGACGAAGGAATGTAATCAACATTGTTGTTTTCTGTTTATTTATTTTAAAACCTGTTAAGGCTCCAAACTTTAATTTCCTCATGACTGCTTTACTTGCATCCCATGCTTTTGTTAAGCTTGTCTCTTTACCTAAATTATTCTCAAAATACTTTTGCAGTTTCTTTTTACAGTCTTTTACAATCTTTTCCTTTTGCAAAATAGATTCATTCAGTCTCCATCTGAAACTCAAATTCTTTCCTCTTAAAACCTAAAGTATAGGATTATGATCCGAAAAGGATTTAGGTAGAATATCCACTTTCAAAATTTTATTTGCAAGATTTTTAGATATCCATATCATGTCAATTCTTGAAAAGGGTTTATGTCTTTCTGAGAAAAAGGTATATTTTTTGGCATCTTCATTTTTATTTCTCTTCTCGTATTAATAGATTGTTCATCATCTTGAAGAAAGTCTTTGGTATTTGGTCTTATAATTGGGGGGGGGGCTTGCCAGGCGGCTGCTCTCTTGCGAGCGGGCTCAGGGTTGAATGGCTGTGTTGCGCTGTCACAGCAGCAACACAGCAGCCATGAAGTGACCACGCTTGGGAGCAACCGCCCAGCAACCCCCTTTTCCAGCCATGCAGAAGTAGGGGCATTCTGAAGGCGCCAAACCGCGGGAGTGCCTGTTCGCTGCCCTCTGGCTCCTGTGGCTCAGTGCCTTCAGAATGCCCCTACCTCTGCTTGGCTGGAAAGAATGGAGGGTCATTGGTTGGGGGCATCTGGGGGCTTTTCACATCCACCCTGATCCTCGCCGCATGGACAGCCACCCTGTCAGGCTGGGAAGGGAGCGGGCTCGCTGGCACCAAGGGCCGCCCTCCTTGTCAAAAGGGACAAGGCTCTATTTAGGGCCAAATTACCCAAATCCTGTACAAAAGCATACATTACACTAATACCAAAAGAAGACACAGATCACCACCAGATAAAAATTATAGATCAATATATTTGCTTCCATAATCTGAGAAAGACTAAAAAGATTCTTAAATAAATCCATTCAACCCAATCAGAATGGTTTTCTACCTAAAAGACAACTGAAAAACAACATGAGAATTATTATGAATGTATTGGAATATTATGAAGCCCACTCTGAAAAGCAACTAGCATTGATTTTCCTGGACGCCGGAAAAGCCTTCGACAACATGAATTGGCAGTTCATGATATTATAACTAAAAATATGAATTTTGGAAAGTACTTTGTAGAAATGGTCCAAACAATATATTTTAATCAAACAGCGAATATGATAATAAATAGAGAAACAACAGAAAAATTTAATGTAAATAAGGGTGCCTCTATTGTTCATATTAACTCTAGAAGTCCTACTTAGACAAGCTAGATAAGACCAGGAAATAAAAGTTCTGAAGATAAAAAAAAAGAACAATATAAAGTACAAGCATTTGCTGATGATTTGGTATTTATTGTGGAGGAACCACTAGAAACAGGACCAAAATTAGTAAAATTAGAAGAGTTTGGCGCAGTAGCAGGACTTATATAAACATGGAAAAGACCAAGATACTGACAAAGAACTTTACAAATAAACAGAAAAACTAATTGATGGAAAAGATGGGCATGCAGGTAACTAAAAAAGTTAAATATTTGGGAATCTGGCTAACAGCAAGATGTATACTAATCAAAGAAGATAACTATAATAAATTAATGCAGCAAATAATGATGGATTTGGACAAATGGAAAAATGTACAACTCTCATTGATTGGAGGAATAGCTACAATTAAAATGAATATTCTACCTAAAATTTTATTCCTATTCCAAGTAATACCAATAAAATTAGGAGAAAACTTTTTTTAAAGAACTAAATAAATGATAACAAAATTTATCTGGCAAGGCAAAAAAAACCCAAGAATCAAACTAAAAATGCTATAGGACAGTAAAAATAAGAGAGGATTCAGGTTACCAGACTTGAGAGCTGTACTATCAAGCATCAGTGATCACATGGATAAAGGAGGGCCTCCCGGGTGGGGGGGGGGGCTGATCAGTTCCTATAAAGATCAGTTCCTATAAAGCCTCTGGAGCCTGGGGAGGGGGAAAAAGCATGCAAAAAATGGGAGGAGCGCCTGCCATGTGCGCATGCACTCTGGGGGATTGTGCATTGCATTATGGGTATGACACGCCTGCACACACACCCCTGTGCTCCCCCCACTTATGGAACGCGAGCCAAAAAATGTTCGCCGGTTTGGTTGGAGCGTCATTTTGAGTGCTCCAGAGGCTTCAGGGAAGCCTCCTGAAGATCTCTGAAGCCTCCAGAGGGCACTCCCCAGGCTCCTATAAAGCCTCTGGAGCCTGGAGAGGGCGAAAAGAGCATGCAAAAAATGGGGGTCACGCCTGTAGTGTGTGTGTGCACACTGGGGGGGGTTTGTGCATTGCATTATGGGTGTGGCACACCCACACACGACCCACCTGTGCTCCCCCCACTTATGGTACATGAGCCGAAAAAGGTTCGCCATCGCTGGCATAGTCAAACAGTTCACGCTAAATCCAAAGGTCCAAGATTCTCACCATTCCCTTTCCCTTCAAGATCAGTTCTTTAAGTTTCATTTTCTTTGTTTCTGCCAGATGACGCTTTCTTCTTTCTGGTAGGTGGCTCTGCTTCTCGTTTTTTTAGTCAGATGTCAGAAATGTAGATTTTAACTCCCCAGGAACACAAAATGCTAATTTTAACAAAGAAAGGCAAAGTTATCACATGTAGTGGACCTGTCCATCAGCGAAAAAATATTGGGCAAAGATAAAAAAGTGGTTAGAGGAGATGGTAAGACAACAAATAGACCTCAAACCAAAACTATTTGTATTAGGCATACTAACAGGGACATATAATAAAATAATTCAATATTTAATGTTAATTGTAATAATAACGGCTAGAATCACGTATGCACAAAATTGGAAAAATTGAAGCATACCACAGAGGAAAGGGTAATAAAGAAAATATTAGAATGCGCCAAAATGGACAGTTTAACAATGGAAATTAAAGACAAAGGAGAAACAGAGTATTTTTTAATATGGGACCTATGGTACAATTGGTTAGATAATAGATGCAAAAATTAGAAAACAAATGATGAAAGATGATTAATAAACCAGAAATAATTACAGGTATAAAGTTATATAGAAGAATACGTATTGTAAGCAGTATCACTACCAGAATGTACAAAAGTGTAAATTAAAATATAGGTAAAGATAAAGGTTCCCCTGCACATGTGTGCTATTAGTTTCTGGCTCTAGGGGCAGTGCTCATCTCCATTTCTAAGTTGAAGAGCCAGTGCTGTCTAAAGACAAATCCATGGTCATGACTAAACGCCAAAGGTGCACGGAGTGCTGTTACCTTCCCACCAAAGTAGTCCCTATTTTTCTACTTGCATTTTTTACATGCTTTCAAACTGCTAGGTTGGCAGAAGCTGGGACAAGCAATGGGAGCTCACTCCATTATATAGAATGATAAATGTATAATTTATACATTTATACAGAATTTATACATTAAATGTACAATTAAATTAAATGTACAATTAAAAATTTTTTTTTAAAGATGAGATTGCCTCCCAGACTGAAACTTTTTGTGTCTTATGTATTTCAGTATTAATATTATTGCGGCTGATCACTTCAAATCTTCTTCAGAGTTGTCTGAGCCAGATCTGGAGGTAGACCAGCATGAGGTAATCCACTAAAGAAGCTAGCTTTTACAGTGTTTTCCTCCAAATTGGAAATAGGAAGGTCATGAAGTCACTAAGATTGGGAAAACATAGTGATAATGCTGTATCCCACTGTAGGCCTGCCTGCAGCTGCCTGGGACCAAAAATGGGTGACTTGGGAGTGTGCCATGTATGAGGGAGTGTTGGAGGTTTATTCGGTTGCTGAGGAAACGACCGTTGGAAATGTGATTTTGAAAGCATGGGGGAGGAGCGTGTGCATGACGCAGCATAAGAAGCAGCCGGGTGGAAGGAGCTTAAGGGAGGTGAAAACCTCAGAAATGCGTACCTTTTACATTTGTGCTGCTTGCACATGGCATAGGTGTGCCAGCCACACAAACGGTACGTATGATTGCTTTGGAAGTTCTTGGGAACATTGTGTGAAAATTTGGTGCCGATCTGTGCAGTACTTTCTGAGATTAGCGGCTTTGCACAAACTATTTAAATTTTTTATTTATATAGATTTACATCAATTCATCTTACCATCAACCCCCAAAAATGATTATTGGCTTTTCTGCTCTCTCTATACCATATTTGTACCCTATCCATCATTTTTTTCTCCCTCTCTCCTCCTCCTTTCTTCCCTCTGTCATCTTTCTCTTCTCTACTTCCCCTTCCTTTCTCCTCCTCTCTCCCTTTTCCACTCCTTCTTTATCTCCTCTTCTCCCCCCTCCTAACCCTCTCTTCTTCCCTTACCTCTCTCCTCTCTTCCACAATCTTCATCTCATTTACTTGGTGTATTCCAGCCTCTGAGCAAGCTCCATTTTATGTTGATGTATTTATATTTTCATTTCAATAAACATATTTAATTTTTACATATATCCTCCTTCTCCTTTTTTTGAAAGAAAAACAAGTATGCATATATAGCAGTTATGTTTTTAAACCTACCTACCCCGCAATTTATTTTTCGCCTGAATGTGGAATGGTTATAATTTCCAGCTATTCTCATCATAATATTGTATAGTTAAACATCATTACACACCCCAAATTTTTAGTTCTGTCTTTATAATCTCAATAATTTTCCATTATAAGTATGTTTCATGTTTCCCCCTCCATTTTTCCATATCTTAACTTTGCTTGCATTGAATTGTCTTTAAATAACAATCCTTGCGGTTCAATGTTCATCACAATTATATTGATCTGCTATATAAAATAACAAGCAATACAACACCTCACTTTGTTTATCTTCTTAAGAATTCTATATGCATCCATAATTCATATATTATAACCTATATTTAATTGTCTTTCCATTATCATATTCATTCAATTAGCAACTCAGTTTAATTATCATGTAAAAGAGTAAATCACATACCTCTACTTTATATTCATTGTAATTTTTACAATGACAATAAAGATGATGATGATGATGATTATTATTATTATTATTATTATATTCTCCACATAACAATTTCCAAATATATTTCTTCCTAGTAAGTCTTTTATCCTTGTGTCAGAGGGGGACCCGGATCTGGTAGGTATTACGGAAACCTGGTTGGGCCACGAGGGAGGTCATCCCCTCGTAGAAATGTGCCCACCAGGCTACCGAGCCTTTCATCAGCCTAGGGCCCTAGGGAGGGGTGGGGGGTGGCGATTATGGTTAGGGAAGGTCTTGAGCCAAAGGAGACCACGATCCCTCAGACGACCGGGTGCGAGTTCCTCCTCGTGAAATGGGGCCTAGAGAGGCAGTTGGGCGTGTTAGTTGTATACCTGGCTCCTCGCTATGCAACAACAGCCCTGCCCGAGCTCCTAGAGGTGATAGCCGAGGCGGCGGTTGAGACCCCCAGACTTTTGGTCATGGGGGACTTTAACCTGCCGTCGGTAGGCGAAACCTCTGGTGCAGCTCGGGAGTTCATGGCTTCCATGGCAGCCATGGACCTGACCCAGGTAGTTTTGGGCCCTACCCACGAGGGTGGACACACCCTGGATCTCATCTTCGTCTCGGGACAGTGGAGTCGTGATCTGGGAATAGGGGATTTAGTCATCACACCCCTGTCATGGACAGATCACGCTCTCCTTCGGCTCGACTTTCCGATCGCTACACCCCATCGCGGGGAGGCGGAACCGGATATTCCTATATGGTTCCGCCCCAGGCTTCTGATGGACCCGGTAAGGTTCCAAAGGGAGCTTGGGCCAATTCCTGTGGACTTGCCCCGCGACTCGACTGAGGACCTAGTGGCCGCATGGTTAAGTGCGGCCACGGGGGCCTTGGACCGAGTCGCGCCTGAGCGGCCTCTCGTGCGGCGACGATCCACCCGGGCTCCTTGGTTCACCGAGGAGCTTAGGGAGATGAAGCGCCACAAGAGACGCCTAGAGAGCAGATGGAGATCCTCTCGCTCCGAAGCCGACCGAACACTAGTGAGAACCTACATTAGGACTTACCTGGTGGCGATAAGAGTGGCCAAACGTGAGTATTGTGCCACTCTTATTGCATCCGCAGATAACCGCCCTGCCGCCCTGTTTGGGGTGACCCGCTCCCTCCTCCAACAGAGGCCGCGGGAAGCCCCTCTACAGGGTCGAGCAGAGGAATTTGGGATTTATCTGCAGGAGAAAATCACTCGGATTCGGAGCGAGCTGCCCTCCATCGACAGTGGTCCAGCTGAGCGGTCCGAGGTTGCTCTTGAGACACCATCTTGGGAGGAGTTTGATTTTGTTACTACCGAGGATATGGACAAGTTGTCAAAGAGACTTAGGGCTACCACATGTTTATTGGACCCGTGTCCCTCCTGGCTTGTACTGGCATCCTGGGAGATGACACGAGGCTGGCTCCAGGGCATTGTCAACGCATCTTTGAGTGAGGGGTCCTTGCCTGCCGTCTTGAAAGAGGCGGTAGTAAGGCCCCTCCTCAAGAAGCCGTCCCTGGATCCAGCATTACTAGAGAACTATCGTCCCGTCTCCAACCTTCACTTTTTAGTGAAGGTTGTTGAGAGTGTGGTGGCCCAACAGTTTCCGCGACACTTGGAGGAAGTTGATTATCTAGACCCGCGCCAGTCCGGCTTCCGACCCGGGCATAGCACCGAGACGGCATTGGTCGCGTTGGTTGATGATCTCTGGAGGGCGCGGGATAGAGGATATTCCTCTATCCTAGTCCTATTAGACCTCTCAGCGGCTTTTGATACCATCGACCATGGTATCCTATTGCGCCGACTGGGGGGGTTGGGGCTGGGAGGCACCGTTCTACGGTGGTTCTCTTCCTACCTCTCTGGTCGGTCGCAATATGTGTTGGCAGGGGGGCAGAGGTCGGCCTCGAGGCCCCTCGTATGTGGGGTACCTCAGGGGTCGGTCCTCTCGCCCCTACTGTTCAACACATACATGAAGCCGCTGGGCGAGATCATCCGTGGTTTTGGGGTGGGATATCATCTGTACGCTGATGATACTCAGTTGTACATATCCACCCCAGACCACCCCAACGATGCCGTCGAGGTCATGTCCCGGTGTTTGGAGGCCGTACGGATCTGGATGGGTAGTAACAAACTCAGGCTCAACCCGTCCAAGACTGAGTGGCTGTGGCTTCCGGCACCCCGGTTCAGCCAGATTATTCCAACTCTGGCCATTGGGGGTGAAACACCGGCCCCCGTGGAGAGGGCGCGCAATTTGGGTGTCCTCCTGGATTCCCGGCTGTCCATGGAGGACCATGTGGCGGCCGTGGCCAGGGGGGCTTTCCATCAGGTACGCCTGATGCGCCAATTGCGGCCCTTACTGGACCGGGCTGCCCTTTTCACAGTCACTCAGGCCCTCGTGACCTCTCGACTCGACTACTGTAATGCTCTCTACATGGGGCTCCCCTTGAGGTGCACTCGAAAGCTGCAGTTAGTCCAGAATGCAGCCGCGCGGGTGATTACGGGAGCGCCTAGACACTCCCACATAACACCTATCCTGCGCGAGCTGCACTGGCTTCCTGTGGTCTTTCGGGTGCGCTTCAAGGTTCTGACGACCATCTTTAAAGCGGTCCATGGCTCGGGGCCTAGTTATATGCGAGACCGCCTCCTGCCCCATACATCCCTCAGACCAATACGCTCCCACAGAGAGGGCCTCCTCAGGGTGCCGTCGGCCGGACAATGCCGACTGGCGACACCCAGGGGGAGAGCCTTCTCTGTGGCAGGTCCAGCCCTTTGGAACGACTTACCCCCTGAACTTCGCACCATCTCTGACCTCCGCCTCTTCCGCAAGTGTCTTAAGACACATTTATTCCATCTAGCCGGCCTAGCGTAGCCTCCTATACTGACTTTTAGATAGTTTTTAAATTTGGGGATTTTAATCTGGTTTTAGCACAGGTTCTATTGAATTAGTTTTTTAAATTTTATATGATGTTTTGTATGTATTTTAATTTTCCTGTGCGCCGCCCTGGGTCCGTTTGGAGAAGGGCGGGGTATAAATTGAATAAATATATAAATATATAAATATCCTAAGTTCTAAACTGCTTTTTGTGTTCATCTTCTTAAAAATTGTGTGTCCATACACACATTTATTTTAACCTTATTTAATTATCTTCCCATTATCATGTTCAGTCAATTAGCAACTCAGTTTAATTATCATGTAAAGGAATAAATCACATACCTCAATTTTATATTCTCCAGATAACAATTTCTAAATATCTGAATATCTAAATATTTTTTCCTAGTAAGTCTTTTGTCACAATTCTCTATTTCTGTCCCCTCCCTTTTCTTTGTTGGGACATGTCCACCCTTTTCAATTTTCCCCAAGCCACTGTTAAATCCAGTTAAATCTTTTGTCTGCTTTCTATTTTCCGTTTCATTACCCTCCCTCTCTTTTTTCTTCATTTCCTGTCTCTGCTCAGATTCTGACTTCAAAATTCTATTTAAATTTTAATGATTTATGCATATTTTTTATAATTTCACGTAATTCTTCAAATTCCCTTTTCATAATGTCCCGTTCCAAAATTAGAGTTAATTATTCAGTTAATTATAATTTAAGTTCCAAGTTTTCCAAGGTTCATTCTTATTTCGCAGTTCTGATCCAACTTATATTCTGATTCATCTAAAATGGAGAGAATCTGATCCATCTTATATTTTGATTCAACTAACATGGAGAGGAAGAGAAGGGAAACACATCTTGATCACTTCACTTTCTTTGTTCTTTGTTTTTCCCTCCGGCAAATGGCTCCTTATTCTTTCAGCTCTATGGTTTCTAGCAATACAGCTTAATATTTTTAAATCCAATTTTAAATCCAGACTAGTGCTTTTTCTTGATTTTTTTTCCTTGTTACATTCCACCTCTCATTAATTAGAGTTGCTTGAAATGTATTAATTAGAGAAATCTTGAACAAAGCAAGTCTCCTTGTCATGCTTTTAAATTTCGTTTCTCCTCTCCTCCTCCAAATTCTGATTTATTTATTTATTTAAATTTATATCCCGCCCTTCTCCACCGAGGACCCAGGGCGGCCTCGGTGTCAGTTGGTTAATTAAATCTTTCCAAGTTTCACATTCCATTCATTGCTCAGATAAGATTGGATTATAAGGGATAAAATAGTACTTTTTCTTGTAGATGTTGAACAGGAGGGGCGAGAGGTCTAACCCCTGAGGCACCCCACATATAAGGGGCCTCGATGTCGACCTCTGCCCCCCTGTCAACACAAATTGCGACCGGTCGGAGAGGTAGGAGGAGAACCAACATAATACAGTGCCTCCCAACCCTAACCCCTAACCCCTCCAGCCGGTGCAATAGGATACCATGGTCGATGGTATCGAAGGCCGCTGAGAGGTCTAATAGGACCAGGATAGAGGAGCAACCTCTGTCCCGGTCCCTCCAGAGATCATCTACCAATGTGACCAATGCCGTCTCCGTGCTGTACCCAGGTCGGAAGCCGGACTGGCGCGAGTCTAGATAGGCAGTTTCCTCCAGGTGCTGGGGGAACTGTCGTGCCACCACATTCTCAACAACCTTCACCAGGAATCGAAGGTTGGAGACCAGACAGTAGTTGGATAATACAGCTGGATCCAGGGAGGGCTTCTTGAGGAGGGGCCTCACCACCACCTCTTTCAAGACGGTTGGCAAGAGCCCCTCACTCAAGGAAGCGTTAACAATCCCCTGGAGCCAGCCTCGTGTAACCTCCCGGGAGGCCAGTACAAGCCAGGAGGGACACGGGTCCAATAAACATGTGGTGGCATTCAGCTGTCTCAGTATCCTGTCCATGCCAACAGGATCAAACTGAGCCCAAATAACGGTTTCAAGACCTGTCTCTGTCATCCCGCCCCGACTAACCCAATTGGAGGCTAACTTGCACCAGATCTGAGCGATTTTATCCTGCAGATAACATCCAAATTCATCTGCACGGCCCTGTAAAGGAGCTTCCCGCGGCCTCTGCTGAAGGAGGGAGCGGGTCACTCTAAACAGGGCGGCAGGGCGGTTATTTGCGGATGCGATGAGAGCGGCGAGATAATCCCGTTTCGCCGCTCTCATCGCCACAAGGTAGGTCCACAAATGCAACCTCACCCGTGTCCGGTCAGATTCGGCGCGAGTGGACCTCCAGATGCTCTCTAGGCGTCTCTTCTGGCATTTCATTTCCCTCAGCTCCTCAGAAAACCAAGGAGCCAAGGTAGATTGATGCCGAGTGAGAGGCCGCAAAGGCGCGACCCGGTCCAAGGCCCCGGTGGCCACACTATTCCAGGCGGTCACTAGGTCCTCAGTCGAGTCACGGGCCAGGGATTCAGGTATTGGCCCAAGCACCATCTGGAACCTCTCAGGGTCCATCAGGCGCCTGGGGTGGAACCATCTTGGCATGTCTGGTTCCGCCTCCCCGCGGTGGGATGCAGCTGTTGGAAAGTCAAGCTGAAGGAGAGAGTGATCTGACCATGACAGGGGTTCGATGGCTAATTCCCCTAATCCAAGAACACTCGTCCACTGGCCGAAGAAAAAAACTAAATCCAGTGTGTGTCTCTTGGTGTGTGGGGGACCATGAATTACTTGGGTCAGGTCCATGGCCATCATGGAAGCCATGAACTCCCGAGCCGCCTCAGATGCCTCGCCTACCGATGGCAGGTTGAAATCCCCCATCAACCGCCACTTCGGCGATCACAGCAGGTAGGGCTGCTGATACGTAGCGGGGAGGCAGGTACACTATCAGCAAACCCAACTGCCTTCCATGACCCCACTTCACACAGAGGGATTCACAACCGGCTGTCTGCGGCACAGTGGTCTCCCTCGGTTCAAGACTTTCCTTAATAACTCCCTCGGTTCAAGACTTTCCTTAATCCCTACCTTGGGCCCGTGGCTGATGAAATGCCCGGTAACCTGGCGGGCACATTTCCATGAGGGGTACTCCCCACTCATGGCCCAGCCAGGTCTCCGTGATACCTACCAGGTCCAGCTCCCCCTCCGACACCAATTCTTGGATGAGATTAAAATGTCAGCAAGATAAACTAACACTCCCTTGTTCAAGTGTTCATGCAGCACTGTTAATTAGCTGCATAAAGACAGCAGGGGCTCTTTGCAGTCCAAAAGGGAGGACCCGGAATTGGAAACATCCTAAAGGCCAATTGAAAACCATTTTTCATTCATCCCCATTTTGCAAACACAACTTGGTGAAGACCATCCCCTTGGCCAAATCGGCTAACATGTCCTTCATGATCAGGAGTGTGTAACTGTTTTTGACACACACAGCATTTAGTCCATGAATAGACCCATCCTTCTTTTCCCTAAACAGTACCAGGACAATCACGCTTTGTCTTGCAGATTGGATGAATTCACGCTTCAGATTTTTTACTATAAATGTTCACAATATTCCAATTCTCTAGGGGTCATGGAATGCAACTTAGGTTTAGATAGTTTGGCTCCCAGTAAGAGTTCTGTGGAACAGTCATTTGGCTGGTGGGTTGGGAGTATATTTGACCCCTTCTCATAAAAGACATCCTATACTTTTTGGGATCCAAAGATTACCTTGGGGATGGTCTTTTACAGCTGCTCCTATCTCCCTTTTTTGGTTTCATCCACTGCTGCTTAGTAGTAGGTTTTTGATGGCTCTTCTCACCACCCTCTTCACAGCTGGATCGTCCTCCAGTTAACATATGGTTCTATTTCTGGAGCCAAGACAGTCCTAACACAAGGAGACTTTCTATGCCAGGAGCTATGGGGAAGCTAAGGGTCTCTCTGTGTGTGCCTATCCTTATTTCTATTGGCTTGGTAATAAATGTTGCTGGGATCCCCCCTGCCACTGAGCCATCTAGCTGGCAAAAAGCTATGGGCACATTAAGTTGTTTGAGTCTCACATCCAGTTTCTCAACAAGGGCAGGGTTGACCAGGCATCTGGTGCACCCCAAGTCTGGGAGGGCTATTCAGTCAGTTCAGTCGAACCAGTAGCTCCGACAATCAGCTGGGGAGCGAACCAGTTCACCCGTACCTGCGCTTTACTTACCTATACCGTCTCAGCTGATTTGCTTTCCACTGACTGTCCACCAGGTCTGTTAGAACTATAATACTAGTGTTGGATTGGCAGGGTAGAGCAAAGGAGTTTGGAAGTTATCTGCAGGACAAAATCGCTCGGATTCGGGACGACTTGGCCTCCATTTCGATAGATCTGGGTGGACCGTCCGAGGCAGGTCTTGAGACCGTTTTATGGGACGAGTTCGACTTTGTTACTTCCGAAGACATGGACAGGTTGCCGAGGCGACTGAATGCCACCACATGTTTATTGGACCCGTGTCCCTCCTGGTTGGTACTGGCCTCCTGGGAGGTGACACGAGGCTGGCTCCAGGGAATTTTAAACGCTTCTCTTAGTGAGGGGTTCTTGCCGGCCTCCCTTAAAGAGGCGATGGTGAGACCCCTTCTCAAGAAGCCCTCCCTGGATTGCATTGCTAACTTACTATCGTCCTGTCTCCAACCTTCACTTTTTGGCGAAGGTTGTAGAGAGTGTGGTGGCACAACAGTTCTCTCGGCACCTGGAGGAAACTGCTTATCTAGACCCGCGCCAGTCCGGCTTCCAACATGGGCACAGCACTGAGACGGCATTGGTCGCATTGGTGGATGATCTCTGGAGGGCCAGAGATAGGGGTTTTTCTTCTATCCTGGTCCTATTAGATCTCTCAGCGGCCTTCGATACCATCGACCATGGTATCCTATTGCGCCAACTGGAGGGGTTGGGACTGGGGGGCACTGTTTTACAGTGATTCTCCTCCTACCTCTCCGGTCGGTCGCAATTTGTATTGACAGGAGGGCAGAGTTCGACCTCGAGACCACTCATTTATGGGGTGCCTCAGGAGTCGGTTCTCTCACCCCTCCTGTTTAACATCTACATGAAGCCGCTGGGTGAGATCATCCGGGGTTGTGGGGTAGAGTACCATCTGTACGCTGATGATACTCAGCTGTACATATCTACCCCCAACCATCCCAACGATGCCCTCGAAGTGACGTCCCGGTGTTTGGAAGCCGTGCGGCTCTGGATGGGAAGTAACAAACTTTGGCTCAACCCGTCCAAGACCGAGTGGCTGTGGTTTCCGGCGTCTCGGCATAGCCAGCTCATTCCATCACTGGTTATCGGGGGTGAGTCATTGGCCCCCGTGGAAAGGGCTCTCAACTTGGGCGTCCTCCTGGATTCGCGGCTGTCCCTGGACGACCATGTGACGGCCGTGACCAGGGGGGCATTCTAACAGGTTCGCCTGGTACGCCAGTTGCGTCCCTTTCTGGACCGAGATGCCCTCTGCACTGTCACTCAAGCACTCGTGACGTCTCGCTTAGATTATTGTAATGCTCTCTACATGGGGCTCCCCTTGAGGTGCACCCGGAGGCTCCAGTGGGTTCAGAATGCGGCCGCGCAGGGGATTCTGGGAGCTTCTCGTTACTCCCACGTAACACCTCTCCTGCGCGAGCTGCACTGGCTACTGGTGGCCTTACGGGTGCGCTTCAAGGTGCTTGTTACCATCTTCAAATCGCTCCATGGCTCGGGGTCTAGCTATGTGCGGGACCGTCTCCTGCCACACACCTCCCTGCGTCTGATATGCTCCCACAGGGGGTACCCTACTGAGGGTACCAACCGCCGGTCAATGCTGGCTAGCGGTGCCCAGGGGTAGGGCCTTCTCTGTGGCAGGGCTGGCCCTCTGGAACAACCTACCCCCCGAACTTCGCACTATCACGGACCTTCCCCGCTTTCGCCGTTCACTTAAAACATATTTTTTTCAGCAAGCTGGTCTTGCGTAATAGTTTAGACTTTTGTAATATAACATCTGCCAAACATGTAAATGGATGTTAGATTTTAGGGGAATTTTAGCATAGGCTGGGTTGTAATTTTAATGTTCTTAAATTTTAGTACAGGGTAATTTAATTCATTTTTAACTTTGGATATATTGTATGTTTTTAGATGGTTTTTTAATTTTCCTGTACACCGCCCCGAGTCCCTTCGGGGAGAGGGGGCAGTTTATAAATCTAATAAATTGTTGTTGTTGTTATTATTATTATTATTATTATTATATCTCAGTCAGAGTTCAGTTGGTCAGTCAGAGTTCAGTTGGGTGGGGAAGTATACAGCTTCTATTCCCATCAGGGCTGTGCCATAGGTTCACTGTGGGGGATTTGCTGAATTTTTGGCAGGATCCTGAATTGTCTTCTGGGTTGGGTGTATAGCTTGATAGTCGGCAATTTTGTGCCCCTCCTTCCCACACCTGAAGCAGCCAGTGGATCATTGACATGGGCTCTGCTCACATAGCACCAGTTTTGGAGCCTCTTTTTTTTTTCAGGGAGGGACCTTCACCATCCATAGCTCAGCTGGTATTTGGATTGAGCCACGTTGATTTCCATTTCTGCTAGGACATACCAGCTATGAGGGGGAACTTCTGTAAATGGAGGTGGTGTAGACCTCATCACTTAGCCCATCAAAAACATCCGATCAGGGTTGAAGTGCTTCCGAAGTGTGACCATGAAGCAGTGAAAGTTTCTCAGCTCTGAGGCAGCATCATTGTGGAGAGTGACCATTCATTCAACTACAATTTCTCCTTGGTCACTCATATTAGCTCCTTTGGTGGCTATTTCTGGACCATACTCTTGCATGTAAGTTCAAACCTGCACCAGGAAGGACCCCAATTTCTTGGAGTCTCCATTGAATTTTAGTCCCAGGATTGGTATCTTGTATCTTCTCTGTCATGCTGGCGCGGCTGTGGAGCCAGCCATTGGGGCAGTTGCTGCTGTTGGAGTGCTTGCTGTTGTTGTGGTAGCAGAAGTAGTTGCCCCAGTATTTGCCATGGCTGAAGTAAGCTGGTCAGTGGATTCAGACTGCTCATGCTAACCATAACCCTTCAGGAATTTTCTGGCTTCCTCCAGCATCCAGTCCTCTTGCTTCCGCTCGCCTATGGTTGATTCTTCCTCCAGTTCCTCCAGCATCACTTGCATCTCTCATTAGCAGCTGCCCATGGGTGAATGTCACTCCCACAGGTTTCTCTTTCCATTCTTCTTGGAGTTTTGGTGGATCATTCTGTCCCAGCCACTCGGATAGATTCCGCCCTCCAGGAGGGTTTTTTGAGGATGCTTCCCCCCAGCCTTCAATCTCTTCCTGGTCATTCCCTTGAGCCAACATTGTTTGCATGATCCCCACCATAGAGACAATTTCCTCTAGGCTAGCTATGAATCAGGTTGCATAGCTAGCCTAATGTCAGACCTGCCTTAATCTGATCCCTTAAGAAAGATAGACCCTTGACTCCGTTTGGTTAAAGTAAAGGGTTCTTTTACTAAAGATGTTGGCTGCAGTATAGTCAGGCTAACTCTGAATTTTCCTGTTCTCAAAAGATTCAGAAAGATTTGTCTGCAGCCCATCCCTCCCCCCCATGACCGGTCTGTTTCCAGCCAATTGGAGTTCATCAAAATGTTTTGAGAATGCTAGGATGTTTGGGGATAATCGATATATTTTCTCAGGGTGCTCGGCCTTGGAGCACTGCTACAAACTGAACCCTGGCTGCTCCAATCTTTATCACCTATCATTCCCCCTCCCTATTTCTCATCACATACACACACATTCATTGCCCTTCCATTCTCCCCTCTCCCTTTCAGCCTTTAATGGTAGGATGCCTATGCAATACCAAGCCACAGTAGGCCAAGTTGATAGCTGTGCAGTGGTCTATACAGTTGGTAGCAGGCTGAAATGGACCATTTTGGTTAACATATCTACCATGACCAAAATAATAGCGGCTCCTTTTAGACAGTGGCAATTCACTAATGAAATTCATATAGATGGTTCCCCACAGTCTCTGTGATATAGGCAAAGGCTGCAGCAATCTGGGGAGAGCACCTGTGATGTTTTTGGTTTGCCTATACTGCACTGTCACATATCCGTGGATGTCATGTTGCAGCTGCAGCCACCAAAAAGTCCAGAAAACTAGATGGAGTCTCAAAAACAATCTGAAGTGGCCTGAAGCTGGACTATTGTGACACCGTTGCAAGATGAGACCCTGAAGGGAGCTGACCAGAATGTAGATGCAGTTTCAAAAGTAGAGCAAGTCCTAGATGTATGACCAAGGAGGCGTTTCTTTTCCTGCACCTAGTGCTAACTCATGATGGCATGCAACAAGAAACATATCTTGCTACTGTGCATCCCAGATCTGTGCTCTCAAACCCATGGGTTCTTCAGTAGCAATGAATCTCTCCAGTGGGATTACAGTTTGGCCGCTAACATGTCCTCTTTATGGATATAGTTTTGTTTGTGGGACAATGCATCTGCACATTGATCACATCTGCTTGAGATGTACGTCACCGTAAAGTCAAAGTGGGAAAAGGACAATGACCAGTGGACCTGTTCCTGGTTCAGAGAGGGGCTGTCTGCAGATGGTCTTGATTGCTGTGATTGGGCCAGACCTTGTTTTAATGCCAGATATCCTCCAGAAAATGCCTCCAAGTCTCAAAGTCTGCCTTCACTGGCAACAACTCTGTGCCCCAGTTGGTTTAGTTTTTGCCGGAGACAACTTCTGACAATAGTAGGCACAAAGGAACAGGGTATCTGAGGGTACTGTTGGGGATATCTCCTTTAGGAGACAGAGTTGTACAACGGAATTTGCAGCAAATTCAACACTGGCTATGGGCCCAGTGTACCCAGAGTGCCAGCTGCAGCAATCGGAGAGTTGAGTTGCTACACATGCTACAGTTTACAAACATCTGATTAATTAATATCCCAGAGAAGATGGCACAAGACCAACTCCAACTTTGTCGTTGGTCACCTGGCTGGATGGCACAAACTACGTTTCCTGGTCCATGAAGTGCAATCTGCTATTGCACAGAGAAGGGCTATGGGATGTTGTGCAGAACCCACCAGATGTAACTTCCTGGGATGCAAACAATGATGATGATGATGCCAAGAAGATAGCAGAGTTTCAGAGGAGGAATGAATGAGCGTTGTGTGTTATTGGCCTAACACTGGCTGACCAACAACTAGTTCATATTTGTGGTGAACATTTGCTGCAAAATGCTGGATTAACTTGAAGAAGATTTATGTATGTGACACTGTGGGTGCACACATTAATATCACATGAAAACTGTTTAGAACATGACTCCTCAAAGATGGAGACATGTTAGCACATTTGAACTTTATGAAAGGAGTTTTTCAGGAGCTACATGAAAAGGAGTTGATTTTCTCTGAGCAGCATCAGGTCTACATTATTCTTTCATCGCTGGATGAAAACTACGACTTTGTAACTTCTCTTGAGGTTCTAGCCCAACAGGAATTAACATTAACTAACATTACTTCATGACTACTGGAAGAATCAAGAAGAAGGACGGAAAGAAAAACAACTGAGAGAGAAACAACCAGATAACACCGATTTAGCTTCATCTGCATATACTGTTAAACGTTGTTTTACTTGTGGTACTAGGGGTCACATAGCTAGATTCTGTAGGAATCCAAAACCACAGAAAACTGTAAAATCTAGAAAAAATACTAATCTTAATTTGGCTATGTCTAACAATGCATCAGTAAACCACGATTTGTGGATTATTGATAGTGGAGCATCACTGTGCATTACTAGAAACAGAATTTTTTTTGTAAAAATGTCCACAAGCAAGCAACATATTTCTTTAGCAAATGGATGGAAGCTAAAGGGATCTAGTGAAGGTACTGCAAAATGTTCATGTGTAAATGAGCAGTTACGTATGTTATATGTTCCTAAACTTAAGTTTAATTTACTTTATGTTAGAGTTTTGGTTAATCTTGGCTATATAGTAACCTTTAGGGGAGATAATTGTCTAATTAAGAATGGTAGTGCTAAGGTTACTGCTACTTTAAAGAATGGTTTGTATGTAATGCCTGACACCCATATAGCTAATTCTGTGTATTCAAATGTAAAGCTACATGATGAATGTGTCCATTTGCTACACAGGCGTATGGGGTATATTAGTTTTAAAATGTTACAGCAAACAGTTAAATTAGCAGATGGAGTGAAATTAAAACCATGCAGTAAGTATTTGAACTGCAATGTTTGCAACCAGGAGAAAAGTAGGGTTACTCCTACAAACAGGATAAATGGTTTTAAAACTAAGACACTCTTGAAGTGGTATTTGCTGACTTAATTGGGCCAATGAAACCCAGTTTGGGAGGTGCCTGTTATGTCTTAAGCATTATGGACCACTATTCCAGATATAGTTTTTGCTATCTGCTAAAGAACAAAACAGAAACATTCCAGCAATTTTCAAACTGGATTTGCTGAGAGGAAAACAAAACGGAAAGTAGTTACTATTGTAACTGATAATGGTATGGAATTTACAAACACTAAATTCCAAACTATGTTACAGACAGCTGGAATCCAACATAAATGTTCTGCTCCTTATCGGCCACTGCGTAACGCATTTGTGGAACGGAGAGGGCAGACATTACAGGCTATGGTTAGAACAATGTTGGCTGATGCAGGTTTACCTGAAGCACTATGGGGTGAAGCTATGATGTGTGCTAACCATATTTTAAACAACATAGTTAACACCACAACTGGTGAATTGCCATTCACTAGGTGGCATGCCAAGAAACCTGACTTAAGCTACCTACACACATTTAGAGCTCCCGCATGGGTGCATATTCCCTCACAAGTGAGACTGAAAGGGAAACATAGAGCTCAACAACTAATTTTTGTTGGCTATAATTCTAATCATAGATCATATAGATTCTGGAAAAAAGGCTCAACAAAAGTTGTCTGTAGTGCGAATGCCAAGTTTCTCGAAAATGTTGGGTGGAATAGACAAGAATCAAACAATGAGGTAATCATTGACACCCAAATAAAACCTAAGGACGAGGCAGAGAAACCAGCATTGCATAATAAGGAAAAGTTGTCTATTCAGGAGGAGGAGGTAATAGAACAGGAACAGGTTAAAACAGAGAGTCCATCAGTAAGTTCTGAGTTACCAAGACGGCCAACATGTGTAACACGGCCACCTGACAGGTATCAGGCAACTATGGCTTATCAGGTGAATAAGATTCCTGCAACCTATCATGAAGTGATTACATTTCCCACTGAGGATCAGAAAGCATGGAAATCTGCAATGGCTAAGGAACTTAAATATTTGCAGGATTTAGGTATATATGAGAACGTTACATTACCACCAGGTAAGCACGCCATTGGGAGTAAATAGATATTTAAAATAAAAACTGGTGTGGATGGAGCCATAACGTATAAAGCTAGGCTAGTAGCTCAAGGCTTTGATCAATCAGCAAATGATTACGATGAAGTATTTGCTCCTAGCTTAAGAGGTACGACAATGCGTGCCGCTTTGGTATGGGCAGCTAAATAAAAGTATTTGGTTAACCATTTAGATGTAGAAACTGCATATCTACGTGTCCATTACAGCATACCATATACATGAAAAAGCCATTAGGATTTGAGAAGGAAAGGAAACTCTGAACCAATGTGTGGTTAAAGCATTAACCAAGATTGGGTTTGAAGCTGGCATGGCTGATCCATGTCTGTTTATAATGGAAAATGATGAAGTTTTATTGTTACTTCTCTTTACTGAATTTAGCTTTGATTACAAAAACTGAGCAAGAGGCTATTAGAATAATTGAACATTTAAACATCTAGGTGAGATCCGTCAGTATCTAGGTTTAAGAATTGATAAAACCAGGGGAGGGTTTAAACTCTTGCAAACTGAAAAAATAAATAATTTACAAAAGAATTTTAAAATGGAACTATGCAAACCATCAGACTCCAATGAGCCAGGATTTTGGCAATGTAAATGTGCAAAGTCCTATTTTCGATAAGGGCATATATCAATCACTGATTGGCATTTTGTCCTATCAACAATTGGTCCAGGCCTGATATCGCATACAGTGTAAATCAGCTAGCAAGATTCAATGCTGAACCTACTGAGAGGCATTAGCAGGCTGTGAAATGTATACTAAGGTATTTAAAACAGACAATGCATCACACATTGTATTTAGAGCCTTTTGATGAACTAAAACTGACCACATTTGCCGATGCGAGTTTTGCAACAGATGTAAATACAAGGAAGTTAATTTCTGGAATTGCTGTGTTTTTAGGCAAAGCACTGATTGGTTGGCGATCTATTAAACAGAAACATTTTAGTTTGTCAACAATGGAGGCGGAAGTTTCTTGTTTATCATTATTGTGTACTGATTAATCTGCTATAAACAGTTGATAATGGATTTGGGAATTGATGCACATGATCCTATAATTGCAGCTATACAAATGGCTACAAATCTTGCCATTAAAACAAGAACCAAACATACGGATCTTCAGTATCTAAATGTGAGCGAATGTATTAAAAACAAAATGATAGAGTTAGAATATTGTATGTCGGAGAACAATATAGCTGACCATTTTACGAAGGCACAAGGTTCTATAAAACACAAGGAATGTTGTAATGATTACGGTCTTAAACTGTAAATATATATTGGCCTACCCAAAGGGGAGAATGTTAGGACTATAACCCTAGTGTTGGGTTGGCAACCTATATATAAGCCATTATTACAAATGGTATCTGTAACTTTAAATGCTACAGTGGAATGTAATTGGCTGCTGCTTCCTCACTCAGCCATAAGAGGAAGCCGGAATCATAGTTAGACGCTGATCTTTGAAAGGAGACACTGTAATGTCGGATTAGGTCAGCAGAGCAAGGAGGTTCGTGGATTAAGCAACTGTAAGCTAACTGTTTGAGTTAAAGACTGTATTTTGATTCAAGACTAACTATCACTGTTTGTGAAGAAGTTGTTTATTTTTCCATCACAAGTAAAGACTACTTGTTTTTACCATCAGTCTCTGTGACTGTTAGTGTGACTTCTAGCAACGTATCTCTTGCTGCAAATTCCATTGCACAACTCTCTGTCTCCTAAAGGAGATATCCTCAACAGATACATAGGCCTGCAATAGGACAGCCCCTATGGCAGCATCTGTCTCTGCCACAAAAGGCCTCAGGATGTTTCAGGTGCGATATGAAAGTGGCTTTTATGGCATCAGAGGTATCCTTTACCTTGGTCCAGTGGAATTTCATCCTCTTCTAAAACACATTCAATATAGGTGCATGAACCTGTGATAGTAGTTCACAAAGCACATAACCCATTGCACATTCTTCACATGGTGTAGTGGCTGCCCCAACAGCAGCACTTCCAGCTTTGTAGTGCTCATTGCTAAGTTCTTGGGGAGATATGGTGGCTCAGGAATTCAATGGTTGTTTGTGCAAAGTGACATTTTGAAGTGCACATCAAAACAAACAAGTGTCCCCAACAAGTACACCTTCCCTCAGTTTCCTATTTTAATATTGCATGCTGTACAGAATCATTTATTTGAGATGCGCACCTATATATAAAACTATGAAATATAAGCACACATACATGCATACACACACACACAGCAGAGGTGAGTTGCTACTGGTTCAGACTGGTTCGGCCAAACTGGTAGTGGTTTTGCTGCCTGGGTTGCTGGAACTGGCAACGACCCAGGCTTGCCACACCCCCGGCGGACACAAAGTGGGTCCAATGCACCCAGTGCTGCTGCTGCTGCTTCTTCACAACAGCTGAGGACAGAAGAGCAATTGAGGGACTACAGGGAGCCTCCTACATGTGGCACCCCCCTCTCAGCCTTCGCCCACACCTCTGCACCGCCAGCATTTCCTGAAGCTGCCACCATTGTAGCCATTACAGGGACAGGGGGCAGGCCAGCAAGCTGGGCACCTGAAAGCGGCATGGAGGCACAGTGAAGGCTGGGAGGCAGGTGCAACATGGCTCTTGCCTCCAACCTTGGCTTTTCTTCCATCCTCGGCTGTTGCGAAGAAGCAGCAGCGCTGGGTGTGCCGCACATCTTTGAGAGTCTCCTTGCAAAATGTCAGAAAATTCCCCAAGGGGTGGAATTTCACAACCTTGCAGGTTGCTACTCACTTCCTACAAAGAATGGAGACCACCGGACTCAAGGCTACGTACATTTGAGGTGGCAACTGCAGGACTGCAATGCAAGTAGACTTCAAAGTGCCACAGCCATCTCTTGTCGAGGTTATGGATTTCTCCAGTAGGGAAAGCGAGTGCCCGGGCCTGGTGAGCCTAAAGGGGAGAGTCAAAACAGGCCATCAAGCCAAACCTCCATGTCGCTGCATCAGATGAGTGAGCGGACCTATGTAGGGACCCTGACCACCCACTTAGGACCTGCTTCTTCCTCTCCCAGTTCTCTCTGTATACCCACTTTTATTCCTGCAAAACATGGCATCAGCCGTGAGGAGGAGAAGCAATCGCGGGTCCAACTCAGCCAACCTCAAGAGGCGGCTGAGAGGGGTGCTCGCTGAGGCAACCTGACTTATTTTCCCATCTCCCTAGCAGCTTTCTTCTCCCCCTCCCTCTGATTTCTCCCCAGCCAATCTTGCCTCATGCCGCGACAAGCGTGTGTGTATGTTTGTGTGTCTAGGGGTGGCATGGACTGTTCAGCACTGTAGAAGCAGCAGTGACGGGGAAAGAAAGGCTTCTTTATCAGCCTCCAGAAATTTTCGCTGAAAACAGAAATTTTCGCTGATTCGGTGGGCGGGAGTAGGGGGGCATATGACTGAGGGGCGTGGGCGGGAGTGATGTCAAGTTGGCCATGCCCACTCAGTTACATCGCCCCCACCTACCCACGCCCACCAAACTGGTAGCAAAAAAAATTGAAACTCACCCCTGACACAGATGCATGCATGCATACATACATGCATGCATGCATGCATGCATACATACATACATACATACAAACATACATACATACATACATACATACCTTGGCATCATCCAAATGAGGTAGGAAATTGTAGTTTGGTGAGAGTATTATCGCAGAGAGTTTGCTGAGAAAATTTTTAAGTTTAAGCCAAACTGGATTAAGAACTAGCATGCACAAATACTAGATCTCTATTTATTAATGTGAATTAGCAGTTCAGTGCAGCTAGAACAAAACAATCAAATTTATTTAATGTTCCTTTCATTTGGGTAGCCCTGTAAAAGCTCAAGCAGTACATTAAATAGGAATCCAGATTTTTGGCTGTTGCAAGCAAAAAAGAATATTTTTCAACTCCAAAAGATAACTTTAACTTTCAATGCAAATAATCATGTTTTCTCCAAACAGGAGGAAGATGATTTGTATATTGAAGCTGAGGTACAGACATCTAATGTGGAAATTCCAGAAGGAAACAGATGGCGGTGGTCACGACTACATAAAGAAGTTGAGTTGCAAACCTCCATTATTTCAATACCCATTGTAGAAGCAGAATCATCATCTGAGGCTGATGTTCAGATCCAGACTTCATTTTCAAGCATACCTGTAGAAGCTAATGCTCTTGCACAAACTTCATTTGCCTCCCTACGGAGCACAACCCCTGTTGATACTGATGCCCAAATCCAAACTTCATTTGCAGAATTAAGAAGACTCTGTGAGTCTGAAGCTCATGTGCGAAGATTGCTTCTTTCTTTACCAGAAGAAAAGAAAGTCCAGGTGCAAACATCCTTGTTGTCGTTACATGGAGAAATGGAAGCTCAGGTGCAAACTTCGCTGATAGCATTGCCTGAAGAAAAGGAGGCCCAGGTGCAAACATCGCTGCCATCTTTACCTGAAGAAAAAGAGGCCCAGGTGCAAACATCGCTGCCGTCTTTACCTGAAGAAAAGGAAGCCCAGGTGCAAACATCGCTGTCATCTTTACCTGAAGAAAAGGAAATCCAGGTGCAAACATCATTGCTGTCAATACCAGAAAGAATGGAGGCTCAAGTACAGACATCACTATTATCGCTACCTGAAGAAAAGGAAGTCGAGGTGCAAACCTCATTTGCTTCCTTATCAGAGAGGGACCCTGCAGAATTTTTGACAGAGTGTATCCAGACCCAACCTTTCTATCTAGAATTGCTAGAGAAGATTGCATCTTTGCCAATATTAGTTGAGGCTAAAGTGCAGACTTCACCTACTGATTTGTGCATTCCTTCACAGACAGACATGCAAGTACAGACTTCATTTTCAGACTATATGTCAGAAATGGAGGATGTATCTATTGTGAATGAGCTCCAGAGAAAGTTGTCATTTCCCCAGTCATCACTGATGGAACCAAGCAACTTATACCCTGCATATATTAATGCTGAAGTCCAGACTTTACCTGTGGAAGCACCTCCTGGGAATGATTGGCGTGCTGCTCGATTGAATGCTGAAGCCCAGGTTCAGACCTCATTTTCTTCAGTGATAGAGTCACCTGAATTCCAGATACAGCCATCAGAGCTTGAATTAGAAAAAGAAGAGTGGGCAGCTCCTTTGCCCATAGAAAAGAAATCTCTCCCATTTCAATTGACAGAAACTTCTGCACAGACATCTGACACTTTGCTTCAGCAGTGGGACAAGTGGCGTTTATTACACCCACAAGCTAGTGTACAGGTCCAAACCTCAACTATTGAATTGTTAAAGAAGCTTTCTTTACTAGCACCGCTTGAAACCATGGAACCATTTTCTGATGCTGAATTACTAGAAAAAATTTCTTCACTATCAGTGGCTGAACCCGAGTTGCAAACATCAAGTCATGAACTATTGCGGAAGGCTTCCTCTTGGTCAGATATTGAAACCCAAGACAGAATTTTCAGTGATGAGCATTTGGAGAAGCGTCCATTTTCAGCACAAGAGTTACCAACCTCAGAATACGAATCTGCAACACCATTCAAAAAAGAAGCTCAAGTGCAAACATCCGATTTGGAACTAATGAAAAGGCTTTCTTCTTTGTCACAGACCAAGCTCCAGGAGCAGTTCTCCTCTTTGTCCTTGGTTGAGGCTGAGGATGAAAACCAAGAGATAACAGAAGGAAAGGAGTACCTTATTACCCCACAAGTAATAGAAGCTCAGATCCGAAAATGGTATCAAGAGCTTCCAGAAGTTCAAACATCAGGTTCTCAGACTCCTTTCCAAAAAGATCATCTTTGGTCTCCAGCAGTTGACAATGAGGTACAAACATCATATGTTGAAATTCCATTTGGAAATAGGTGGCGGGCATCACGCCTACAAGATGAAACTGAAACTCAAACTTCAGGACTTGAATTGACTGCAGAAGAAATAGAATCTCTTTCTCCAAAACAACAAGAACCTCGGAGACAAGCATCCTTGCTTGAAATATGGCAAGCAAGAGACTTAGCCGATGCCCATATGCATTCTTCAGTATCAGACTCACCCAAGACAGTAGTTGATAGTGAGGCACAAACATCACTGTTTGACATCTGGAAAGTAAAAGAACAAATGGATGCTCAAGTGCAAACTTCTGCAAGTGAATTGTCAAAGCAAGGAATTACATCTCCTTCTGCAGAACGGGTAGACAATTTGACTCAGACCTCTTTTATTGATATATGGAAAGCTAAAGAATTGGTTAACATGCAGCAGCAGACATCGGAAACTAAGTTAGAGGAGGCAAAAGTGGCACATTCTCAGCAGCTGAAAGCTGATTTTGAAATGCAGACATCTTTGACAGATATATGGAGGAAAAAAGAACAACTGGATACCCAAGCACAAACTTCCTTTGCTGATATACTAGAGGGAAAGGAAGAATGCTCTCTTGTATCTCAGACTGGTGATGCTCAAGTGCAAACATCAGATATTGATATTCCTTCAAATGTGTATGCTGACTTTCAGCAGCAGACTTCACTTGAACTAGATGTGTCAGCCCCACCATCACAAATGGATATCCTGCCTCAAGCCTCTCTACTTGACCTATGGAAAGCAAAAGAAGAAGCTCATCTAGTGTCACAAATAGATGCTCAGATGCAGACCTCAGATGCTGACATGGCTCAGGAGAATTTGTGGCCTCCATCTCATAGGTATGCAGATTTTCAGCAACAGACTTCACTGGAACTAGAAGAGAAAAAAATTGAAGCACCACAAAGGGACACCCAAATACAAACCTCTCTCCTTGACATATGGAAAGCAAAGGAACTGAATAATGCGCAGCTGCAAACATCTTGGATTGATTTGCCAGGATCTGCAGAAAAAAATTCTTTCCCTTCTGAATCTGAGATCCCAGTTCATCCATCCCTGGTTGTAAAGGCAGAATCTCTTCCTCCAGGCCAAGTCACTACCGAGGTGCAGACCTCCTCCGTCGATATATGGAATACAAAAAATCTAACAGACACTGAAATTCAAACTTCTTTATCCTATTTGACACCAACTACTGAGGTATTTCCTGTCTCACAACAGATTGAACGCTCAAAACAATCATCTACTCCTGAAATACTGAAGGTGACAGAGCCAGTGGAAGACCAAATAAAAACCATTATGACAGAATTTCCAGATATCAATGCTAAAATCTTCCTGACAGATATGCATGCTCGAGAGGACCTTCCAATTGCCCAGAAACAATCTCCCGTGAGCCCTCTACTAAGGTCCCCATCAGTCCTAGATGAGTCATCCACCCAATCACATATGGATGCCTCTCATGCTCTTTCATACACAGAGGCGTCTTCTCCTCTATTACACATGGAGTTACCTCTTGTTCCATCACACATGGCGGTATCTCCGGCTCCTGTACACAGAGTTGTATCTCCTGCCCCTTTGAGTACTCAAGTGTCTCCTGCACCTTTGAGCACTGAAGAGTTTCCTACTGGGTCACACATAACTGAGTCTCCCTTTCTTCCATGCATAGCTGAGTCTCGGGTTCCATCACGGACTTCCAGTCCAAGGAGACCATCAACTCCTGCATCAGGATTCACAAAAACTGAGACTTTCCGCCTAGAACACAGTAGGGCTCTGGTGCAAAAATCATTGCTCGAATTATGGACCATGAGAGAGGAAGCAGTGCTTCAAATGCAAAGTACCAATTTTGGCCTGTCTTTTGAAGAAGATTTGAGATTATTTCCAAAGCTAGTAGAGAGTCCAATGAAATTTACGGATGTTAAAATACAAGATAGGGGAAAATTAGATCAAATTTCTATAGTGGAAAAGAAGCCAAAAACTCCTATATTTACTGAAGCTCAAGTTCAGACCTCATATGTCGACATACCACGAGGAAAGAAATGGCGTTCATCTCGCATATGTACAGAGGCACAGGTGCAAACCTCTTCACATGAAATCCGTGTGAAAGACAGGATCCCAACTATACGTGATCATACAGTAGCCAAAAGGTAAGGAAAGGGAGACTGTTTTATTATAACTTTATGCCATACATTACATTTTTTAAACCTTTTTCTAGGACTAACAGATAAATAGATGAACAGAAGCCATAGTGTGGCTTGATTGAATGATTTGAGACTGCAGATAAAAGATTTAATGTTAAGGGCACTTCTATAAAAATACTCTCAGTGTACACCAAGCTAAAGAGAAAGATTTTAGATAGTTTCTTCTGATTTTTGTTTTGAGTGTGAAGACAATTTTATATAAACTGTAAAATAATTTGCAAGAAAATAGGGGTCCTTACATTTTATATGGCATTGGATTTTTCCACTCTCATTTGGTCAAGTCTTGTTCTTGGAGATTGCCTAGATAAACCTCTGCAGTATTTCTGGTAAGGTTTGTCAGAAGTGGTTTGCCATTGCTTCCTTCCTGAGAAGATGGTTAGAATGCAGTACTGCTGACTACTTCTGCTGATCCCCAGCTGCCAGCAGTTTGGCAGTTCTGGTCTCACTGGCTCAAGGTTGACTCAGCCTTCCATCCTTTCAAGGGCGGTAAAATGAGGACCCAGATTGTTGGGGGCAATATGCTGACTCTGTAAACCGTTTAGAGAAGGCTGTAAAGCACTGTGAACAGTATATAAGTGCTATTGCTAAGACAGAGAGAGACTGACTGACCCAAGGTCACCCAGCTGGCTCCGTGTGCCTAAGGTGGTACTAGAGAGTATAGTTTCTAGCTTGGTGTCTTCACTACACCTGACTCTCTATGATTTGGGTGGATAGGAAAGAATTCTGGATCACTGAATGTGGCCCTTAACTGAGTGATGAAGTTTTCAAACACAGGTATGATACTTTATTTTCCTACCCAGTTGCAAACTCCTTATTTTAATTTCTCTGAAATCAAAGCACAGTGAGGAAAAACACATATACTTTTATCTTCTGAAGAAAAGCAATAATCTTCCCAGTAGTTCTATATTATTGTACGGTTGGGATACCATGTATTTTCATCAGTCTCTTGAGAATATTGCTGGCCAGTGTTAGCTGTTAAGTAGATTGTACAATCCTGATTCTTTTTTCTGCAACTCATTATGCAACTCAGAATCATATTCAACTGTTGATCAATGCTACATGTTGATGTAACAAAAAAGTACTGAGAAAAATTCCTGTGAGGTTGTTTTCTCGATTCATATGTTACAACTGACCCAACATTTCATAGTTCATAGTCACTAGATCAGAATTATGAATGATTTGGAATTTAATGCAGGTCTTCCTGGCCTCAGTTTAGTATTCATTAACTCTATGGGCTATTTAATATGTCTGCTGAATTACTTTTGAAAAATTCAGTTTGTTTTGTCCAGCAAAATCTTTATAGGGAAATAAAAGTAGATATGAAAGATAGTAAAAATGCTAAGAAAGCATATTATAATTCAATTGTGTGTGCACGCGCAATAGTGTGCACCTGCCCCACACCCACAATGCAGTGCACCTTGCCCACCTGCACATGCGCACGTGATCCCCTGCACATGCATGCACGACTCCCCGTGGATGTATGCATGACTCCCTGGGTATGTACGCATGATCCCTCCCCCACACAGGGAGGGGGGAGTTTTCACCCTCCCCAGACTTCAGGAAATCCTTCGGAGCCTGGGGAGGATTAAAAACTGGCCCAATGGGCCAACCAGAAATTCAGAAATGATTGATTTCCAACTTCCAGAAGGCAGGGGAGGCCTTTTTCACCTTTCCCAGGCTTCAGGAAAGCCTCTGGAGCCTGGGGAGAGCGAAAAACAGGCCCAATGGCCCAAGCAGAAGTTTGGAAGAGGGATGCAGAACAACAATGTAATCTGTACCCAGGCTAATAATTTATTCTTAGATTTCCAAGCAGCATGATAAATGATATATTATACATAGGAAACTTTTGTTCAGAAACAGGTTTGTTAAGTGTGGTATTGTTTCAAAGCAGACAAAACTTGTTTGATTGAAGATGAGAAATGGGCATAGAAAGTAGATTCGCTCTAATCTAATTTTAGATTTACTAAGAAGTGGGGTTTTTTTCCACTCTAAGACATGACACTAAACCATTTCTTTTTTTATCCCCCATTTCTGGAACAGCAGAGTACCTAAAGGACCAAGGCGAACAGCACCACTGTCTGTGCACTTACACATAAAGATGGCTGCAAAGCGTTGAGTGAAAGAAATAGTGAATACTTAAATTTAAAGAAATAAAAGATTACCAAATACCACAAACATAAGCAGTGATTTTATCTGTAGGCAATGTGCAAGCTTACATTTTTGTGATGCATGTGAAAAATCCTGGATTTAAAAAAAAAATCATATTTGGTGATCTATATGTGAAACGAAGCTGCCAGTAGAAAACCGAAATAGCATAGCAATCTCTGATTCCCTGCTGACTGCTTTACACCACACTTTATACAGGAGATAGTACAGGGTTGTCATTTTATGTTATCTGAGGATCGAAGATCAAACAGTTTGCATTTGGTCGACTTTGTCTGATAAGAAAGCCAGTTACATTTTCATTCTTTCAGTTTAGCAGGTTATTATTCCCATTGCTTTGATGGGCTGTATAGATGCATTAGCTGATCTCAAACAGTCAAAGCAGACTTTCCACTCTACCTAGAAACACTTTCTAGAGCCACTGTGCACATCATCTCCAAGTAGCTAAGATACCTATTGCATCCCAAAATTAAGGACCATATCCTTTGCCATATTGAATGCCAACAGACAGGACCCAACAGACTTGAGTCCATGTGATGGAGGAATAATCTAATTGATAGAACATATACTGCATCACCCTCTCTATTCACGTTCAAGGAATTATTTTTTTCATTCTTTATTAAATATCCTGGTCATTTTTATTTGTTTATGTTCAGATGTTATCATTTTCATAAAATAAATCTGATTTTACCTCCTTAATTATTGTTATATAGTCTTACATAATATACACAGAATATTAACACTATTAATTATTAGCATTGATAATATTGATACTAATTGTTTTGGATATATTGGAATAATTATTTTTCCTTTCATCTTAATTAATTGTGACTCTTGTGTTTTATAAATTGGTTTATGAGATACCTTGATTGCTGTGCTGAAATATTCAGGACAAAAACAGTCCCAATGCAGACCTATAGTGTGGAATTGTGGAGCCTTAATGAATTTATCCCACTTGAACAAGTTCAGACCCATTTTTTAAGATGCATGTTGGGAATGGATAAGAACACATCTGTCCTTGCAGTCAGTGTGGAAACAGGTATTCATTCCTTACATAGTGATCTAATAAAGTTTCCACATTCTGACAGAAGACTTATTTGATCTATTTCTGAAAACATACTTAAAAGAACAGATAAATATGGCCCAGGCCAAATCCTGAATCAACCAACCTTTTAAAGTTATTTTACAATATAGGTTTTCCAATCAGCATCTATTTTCAATGACCTCCCTACTAAAGAGCAAGATCTGAATTCTTGGGCTCCATTGCCTTTCATCACTTGTCATATTTTGAGAGAACTTGCATATGCAGTTCAGTTCAATTGATTCCATATCTTTAAATCATATGCCTTCATTAGGCTTCAATGTTTATTATCCCTTCCTTTCGGAAGAAACAGTCCACTGGGATCTCAACTAGAAATTGTCATATTTCCTCCTGGGCTACAATGCATATATTTACATAGAATTTCTAAGTTTATAACTAATTGAATGGTTCTATGAAGCTGATACAAGGAACAAGCTGAGGTACACCATAAGGGAGATTCATTTACCCAATTACTGTCTCTGCATTAACACATCTGTATTTTATCAATTTATATGATCCTACAATACTAATCAATTTCTGGTCTATGACCAAATAAAGAGTAATTTGATATGACTGCTGTAAATGCTTCAATTTTTATTTTTATTTTTATTTTGAGAAAAACTATAATTTCAATTGTTACAATATTTCCTGATAATTCTAGTTTGGTAGTTTATATATGTTTCAAAATAGAGATGGAATGTTGTATTAAAGACTCAATACACTTTAATTAAATTATAACATTTGCCATTTATAATTCAACATGTGCTGTGGCCAAAAATAAAAGAGTAGTGAAAGAGATGAAGTAAACTGAAATGTCTGGCATACTTACTTTAGATAAACACATTTAGAAAAAAGTTAGAATCTTCTTTCACTGAGTTTAAAAGAGATTACCGTTAATTAAATCATGAATGAAACAAACCATAATACACAGTTTATGATTTTTAGTGCTTAATTTTTTATTTTGAAGGGAGGAAATCATCTTTTGTGCTCTAGTTCTTACAGTGTTGATTCATCTATAGCTCAATGAAGGTTTTTGTCAAACTTCTCTACCCATTGGTATTTGCCATTGCATGTCTATATAATACACTTAAGGGAATTTTTTCTCTAGAAAATTGATATTGGGTTTCTTCATTGTCTGCAGGGTGAGGTGAAAGAAATTGCACTTTATTTATTTAATTTTAAATTGTTTGCCACCCATCTTGCAGCAAGTATGATATGCAAATGCTATAACTTAATATATTTGTATTGAATTTTGGGCACGAGTTTATGACCATGTTATCAATGCATAAATCCCTTGGTAGAAGAAGTGACTTTACTAAGTCAATTTGTGCCATGCATACAATATTATACAATGAATATAAAATTTCTATATGGATGCCTTTGGTATTTGTTCCCATTTATGGCTATCAAAAACATGTGAGATTTATTTTGTTAATCTAATAGAGTTGAAAATCAAATCAGTAATCCAATCCACTTTAAGAATGTAATCGCAGTTACTAAATCAATGAAGCATAGCATATCATTATACCCTGGTGAATATTATTTTGTCCAGTTCTCACATTTCTCATTTTCCATTTAAGACCTCTATTCATAACAAATCTTACTTAAGTTTCTTTTTTCCTTTGCACTGTTGGAAAAAAACTGTCAAAGAGGAAAGAAGCAAGGAGGACAATGAAGAATAGGTAAATTTAAAAATTCTTGTTTTAAAAAGAGTTCTTATTGTTTGTTAATATGGTTTCAATTAAAGTAAAAACTAGCTACTTTTTAAAATGTTGTACCAGTATTTTAAAAGAAAGTAATTCTCCCCTTAGCAGAATGATTTTTATCTATAAAAATGGCTTTTTGTCTCCGGATTTGTGAATTTGGATGGGAAAGGAACTTTAATTGAGGGAATAAAACTATAGATGGATTGATGCAAATCATGGAAAATAGCTCTGAAACTTCAGCCTTCAGCCTGAAATTCACTAATATCTTAGCTAGATCCCGAAGTTTAAAAATTACTTTATAACCTAAACTAAACTAGCCTGAAATGTTTTTATCTAATCCGAACCATGTCTAATGTCTAATCAAAGCCACCTCATTCCAAAGGTTTAGTATGGCAAAGAAAATTTTAGGAATGAGGATCCTGATAGATATCAAATATTTAATATGTGTGATATTTATATCTATATAGTCTTGCTTATTTGTCTTCTTAATAAAACTGAAGTCTCCTGTTTCTATAGCAAGAAGCCAATCTGTGGACAGGACTGAATTTATTCTGGTTTTTCTTATGGTGCAAATTTGGCACATTCAGTTTGTTATATTGGTTCCCCCCCCCCCTCCCCAGCTGTCATTGTATGTACTTTGGTGTACATTTTCCAGATGGGCATTTATGTTTGCAATTTACATTTTGTCTAATTTAATTCATAATTTTATACTTCATTTCAAAACATTCAAATATTTTTGAATAGATATTTCCTAGCTGGATTTTGCTAAAATGCAAGTTTGGTGAATTTTGGATATGACTGATAATTAAACTTCAGTTTCCATTAAATAATTAGATAGATTTGCATTTCCAAATGTATCAAACACTTTTTTTCAGCATCCCTAAATCTTTCTACAGTTTTTCTTTTAGAATAAGCAATCTTGTTGAATTCCTCCAACCCCTTCCCCAGTTTTCATAAACAAGTAATTCAAATAGTCAGTTGCTCTGTGCTTTCCCAGCTAAGGTTACCCTCATTACATGCCTGGAGATGCTTTTTCATTGGCAATGCTTGAGACAGGAATGTCCCCATCCATAATTTTTGTGATTCACAAGTTTGTACAGCTTCAACATGTTAGTAGACAGTCTTGAATTTCTCATGTTCATAAATTATTAACTTCTTTTGCATTTCAGACTATAGTCAAGGATACTATTAGACACATTTCTTTTCAGACAACATTTCTTTAATATCTGCTGTTATTTTATAAGACAAAAAGATGTTTTTGAAAAAAAATCCCTTCTTCAAAAATTCATAAAAATTCTTATTAGGTTTAGAGTTAGATAATCATGATTCTTCTGATGAATTTGGGATTTGTTTGCCATTTATTAAAACCCCTTGTCTGGAGACTGCTGCTGGGCCATGGCCTGTTGGGAATCTGTGCAAGCGGCAGATGAGTGTGTAAGAACATAAAGGTGCATTTGCGCACACAGTACACACACAAAACCATCTCATCTTGCCCCCTTCTCTCCCCACTCCCCAAGTTACTGCTGCTGCCATGTCACAGGCAGAAAAGTTGGGGACTGCTGATTAATAATACTATTAAATAAGGTAGTTGTAGATCAAGATGGTAGCTTCCATCTTCTTGTAAAAATCTATAAATTCAACTTCCATTGATTTTTTTTCATGTTTATTTATTTTATTTGTGTTACTTTCCATTTCCACCAGTGTGGGATCTAGGCACAATTATTTAAACAGTCATAATCTACATATTTATTATTATGTTCATCACAATAATATTAATAGTATAACTATATATCAATATAGTTTCAATAATACATAACTCCATCATCAAATTCTCTCACATTAACATTTCCTCTTTTTAATATCTCCTCCTTTCTAACTTGTTTCTATTGTCTAACCCAGTGGTGGGAAAACTCATTAGTCAACAGAGCCAAATATCAACAATACCACGATTGAAATTTCTTTTGAGAGCCGGAAGGTGTGGCCTGTTTTGTGGGAGTGGCTCAGCGGTCATGTGACTGGGTGGGTGGCCAACTTGGGAAATGTGAAACTCACTTAACAATGGTCTTGGTTAGCAACCAAACTTTTAGGCTCAATTGTGGTCATAAGTTCTTTCTTTCTTTCTTTCTTTCTTTCTTTCTTTCTTTCTTTCTTTCTTTCTTTCTTTTTTCTCTCTCTCTCTTTCTCTCTCTCTCTTTCTCTCTTTCTTTTTCTCTTTTTCTCTCTTTCTGTCTCTTTCTCTCTCTTACTCTCTCTGTCTTTCTTCTCTCTCCTCTCTTTCTTTCCCTCTTTCTTTCTCTTTCTTTCTCTCTCTCTTTCCTTCCCTTTCTTTCTCTCTCTCTCTCTCTTTTTCTCTATTTCTGTCTCTCTTACTCTCTCTTTCTCTCTCTCCTTCTCTTTCTTTCTCTCTTTCTTTCTTTCTTTCTTTCTTTCTTTCTTTCTTTCTTTCTTTCTTTATCTCTGTCTCTCTCTCCTTCGTCCGCCCATCTCTGTCACTCTGTGTGTGTGTCTATCTGTCTGTCTCACATTCAAGCACTTAATCACTCATTCTATGTCTCTGTCTATCTTTCTCTCCCTCCCTCCCTCTCTTTGTCTCTCCCTGTCTCTGTGTGTGTGTCTGTCACTCTCTGATTGCCCCCTCCCTCCTTGTCTCTCTCTGTGCCTCTCTCTGTCTGTCTGTCTGTCTGCCCCCCACCCCCCCGCGGAGCCTCCTCAGCCCAGCCCGCTGCGGTTACTCACTTGCTCGCCTTAGCCTGGCTCAGCCGGCCAGCTGCTGCGTTCACTCAGGCTACTTCCAGGTTCCGTGTGTGGGCGGGAAGGAATGGCGTTTGGACGCCAGTTCCCTCCAATCGCCCTGGAAGTAGCCTGGCCGCCCGCTCGCCTGGCTGCTCGCTCAGGCTACTTCCAGGCTCCGTGTGTGGGCGGGAAGGAACGGCATCTGTCCATGTATGCACATGCTAAAATACATTCTCATCTGACAATATCTCTTTTTTCCATTGTTGCGCAAATTCTAGCTGCAGTTAATATTTGTAAAACCAGATATATAGTCTTTTTGTCATATTTTTCTGGTAGAATACTCAACAGAAATATTTCAGGTTTCAAATCAATATGCTGCTTTATCATTTTTTCCAACCAAGTATGTATTTCCGTCCAATATTTTTTTAGCTTTTGGCCAAGTCCACCACATGATAGTATGAACCGAGTGGTTGATTACACTTCCAACATTTGGTAGATCTATTTTTATACATTTTAGCCAATCTTGCTGATGTAACGTGCCACCTATAAAACATTTTGTACAAATTTTCTTTATATGCAGTTAACATGGTCAATTTAACATATCTATCCCATAGTTTCTGCCATTTGTCTAATTCTATTGCGTATCCAAAGTTTTTGGCCAGGTAATATTATCTCCTTTACCTGCTCATTTTCAAGTTTAATACTTAATATATAACCATATAATTTCTTTATCAGTTTATTATCTGTTCCAGTTCGTTAATGTCTGGTCTAATTCTGTTAACTCTTTATTAAAACCATACATTTTAGCATCTTTCTCGTAGTGCGATTATATCTGCATTTGTGGCCACCCTGCGATATCTATCTCTTGACTACTAAGTTCTTGTTTAGTTTTTAATTCCCCTTCATTATTCAAAATGACTTTGTATCTTACAATTTTTTCTATATTAATAACATTAGGATGTACCAATGCCTCCATAGTGGAAAGCCAGATTGGTATTTTCAAATAGTGTAGTTTTTTTTTAATTTTAAGCCAGCCTGATAGCAATGCATTTCTAACATAGTGTCTCTGGAAATAGCTATGCATTTTATTCTTCCATACCATAAAAAGGTGTGCCAACGTCTTTGAAGATCATGCCCTTCTAATGTTAATAATCTTGTATGCCCCAAACTAATCCATTCTTCCACCCATGTGAGTACTGAGGCCTGGTAGTATAATTCCCAATCTGGTAGTCCCAAACCTCCTCTTGTTTTGATTTCTTGCAGCATTTTCAAGCCTATTCTTGCTTTCTTTCCTAGCCATGCTGTGCAGGAGACTCCTCAGCGCTAGACTCAAGTCAGCGCGAGCCGCGGTCCCCTTCATAAGAAGTCTCCTGCACAGCGTGCTCTCCTCCGCAGCGCAGCCAGCTACTCGCTTCTCAGTGGTGGCAGCGGAAAGAGTTGCTGTCCCTGCCTCCGTAATCCCGGCCCTGAAGGGTATTTTGCTTGCACGCGCAAGAAAGAGATAAGAACATAAGAATAGCCTTGCTGGAACAGGCCACAGCCCATCTGGTCCAGCATTCTGTCTCACACAGTGGCTCACCATTTGCTTCGGTATTCCCAAGCAGATGTCTTCACCTGCTTATGATTCCCTGCAAATGGCATTGAGAAATATCCTGCCTATCTCTCCAACCTGGAGGGTGTCCTTAGGCATCCATAATGATAGCCATGGATACCCTTGTTCTCCATGAACTCGTCTAATCCTTTCTTAAAGGTGTCGAGGCTGACAGCTGTCACCACTTCTTCTGGCAGGGAGTTCCATAGACTAGTGATCCTCTGGGTGAAAAAGTACTTCCTCTTATTTGTTTGAGGTCTAGCTTCCAAAAGTTTCATGGAGTGCCCCCTAGTTCTAGTGTTATGCGATAGGGAAAACAGTTTTTCCTTTTCTACTTTGTCCACACCGTGCATGATTTTATAGACTTCAATCAGGTCACCTCTCAGGCGCCGTCGTTCTAGAGTGAAGAGGCCCAGCCGTTGCAGCCTCAGATGGTAAGGAAGGTGTTCCAGTCCTCTAATCATTCTGATTGCCCTCCTCTGCACCTTTTCCATTTCCATAATATCCGTCTGAAGGTATGGTGACCACAATACTTCAGATGGGGCCTCACCATAGATTTATAAAGAGGCAAAATGACACTTGCTGACTTATTTTCTATACCCTTCCTAATGATCCCTAGCAACGAGTTTGCTTTTTTCACTGCTGTGGCACACTGGGTTGACACCTTCATTGAGCTGTCCACCAGGACACCAAGGTCCCTTTCCTGGTTAGTTGCAAGGAGTTCAGACCCCACCAGTTTATCGATATAGTTGGGGTTTTTTGCCCCAACGTGCATCACTCTGTACTTACTAATGTTGAAGCTCATTTGCCACTGGTTTGCCCTCTCCCCCAATGTCAAGAGATCCCTCTGGAGCTCCTCACACTCTCTCTCAGTTTTTACTACCCTGTATAATTTAGTGTCGTTGGCGAATTTGGATACCTTGCTGTTTACTCCTACTTCTAGATCATTTATGAAAAGGTTGAAGAGCAGGGGTCCCAGTACTAAACCTTGGGGGACCCCACTCTTTACCTCCCTCCACCTGGAGAAGTGTCCATTTAATGCTACTCTCTGTTTCCTGTTCCTTAGCCAGTTGCTAATCCAGGACAAGGCATGTCCCTTTATTCCATGACTGGCAAGTTTATTTAAGAGCCTTTGGTGCGTGACCTTGTCAAAGGCCTTCTGAAAGTCCAGATAAACAATGTCAACTGGATCTCCCTTGTCCACGTGCTTGTTTTTTGTTTTTTTTTAATTAAAATTTTTTATATTTTACAATATTCCACCCAGTGCTATACAAAAACGAAAGGAAGAGTTGGTTCTTCGGATATCTTCAGTTATCTTTAAGATCTCCAAAATCCACGTTCTCTGGGTACAGGTATAGAGGCATCCAAAGTTCCAAGTGCATAGTCCACAAATGGCTTCCAAGTCTTCCAGAAAATGTCTTTTTTATAGACCCCCTCTCTAAATTTAATATCACATGTCATTTTATCATTTAAAGCTAATTTCCACATTTCACAATACCACTCTTCTATTTTAATATTTACCTCTATTTTCCAGTATCTTGCTATTATAATTCTACCCATTATAATCATAATTCTAATCAATTCTTTCTCATATTTTGTTAATTCTAATTCCTTAATTATCAATAATAATATAGTTTCTGATCTCAATGTTATTCTTTTCTTCATCATTTCAAACATCGTTTTTTCCAATTGTTGCCAAAACTTTTTAATTTTTCCACATTTATACCACATATGTTCATAAGTTCCCAATTCCATGTTACATCTCCAACATTTATTACTAATTTTTTTATCCATCAATGATAAGCTTAATGGGGTCCAATACCATTTCCAAACAAGTCCACGTGCTTGTTGACACTCTCAAAAAATTCCAGCAGATTAGTGAGGCATGATTTGCCCTTGCAAAAGCCATGTTGGCTCTCCTTCAGCAGCGCCTTCTCTTCTATGTGCCTATTAATTTTATCTTTTAAGATGGTTTCCATCACTTTACCTGGGACACTTGTCAAGCTGACCGGTCAGTAATTTCCTGGATCACCTCTGCATCCTTTTTTGAAGATAGGTGTTATATTCGCTACCTTCCAGTCATCTGGCACAAGGCCTGATTTGAGGGAAAGATTATATATTTTGGCAAGGACATCAGCAATTTCATCTTTAAGTTCTTTGGGAACTCGTGGATGGATGCCATCTGGTTCTGGTGATTTGTTAGTGTTTAGTTTAAAAAGACATGCAAGGACCTCCTCCCTGGTTATTTCTATCTGGGTTAGTTCCTCAGTTTCCCTCCCTACAAAGATAGGCTCTGTTTTAGGCATGTGATCTCTGTCTTCTTCAGTGAATACTGAAGCAAAGAATTCATTGAGTCTCTCTGCAATCTCTGTTTCCTCCTTAATAATCCCTTGCCTTCCATTGTCATCTAATGGTCCAATGGCCTTCCCAGTTGGGTTCTTACTTCTAATGTACTTAAAGAAGTCGTTATTTCTTTGAGTGTTTTTAGCTAAATGCTCCTCAAAGTCTTGCTTTGCTTTCCTGATTGTTGCCTTGCATTTGTTCTGCCAGAATTTATGTTTCTGCCTGTTGTCCTCGTTTGGAGAAGCCTTCCATCTTTTAAATGAGCTTTTCTTGCTTTTGATCACTTCCCAAACAGCTCCTGTAAGCCACATCGGAGTCCTCTTGAACCTGGCGGTGCCCTTTTTCCTTTTAGGTATACATTCCAATTGGGCCTCTGTTATTGTTTCTGTATCGCAAGCAAGAAGTGAAGAAAAAGGGAAGAGGGGTAGCGGCGGTGCCCTTGAGTCACAGAAAGAACGAGCGCCCTCTACTATGAGGCAGGAGAACTGCGTGCCTCACCTACCTCGGGAGTCCCAAGGCTTTTAAGCCTCTGCTTAACTCTGCTCGAGTGATCATAAAATGCCTAAAAAGTCAGACTAGATGAGGCATGCAGTTCTCCTGCCTCATAGTAGAGGGTGCTTTTTTAGGTGTGTTTTTTTTTTAAACAGGGAGAGTCATCAGCAGCTACTCAGCCTCACCTCAGCTGTCGCCTTTTTCCTTTTACATTTTCTTTTCTTTTCATGATGAGCGGTGGGGCTCTGCCTCACTTGCCTCACCTGACTGCACGTCACTGTTTCTGACTATAAATGGAGCAGAGGCTATAAGAATCTAGGTACTTTTAACAGGTTTCAGTAGTGTTAATTATAGTGGAAGATAACTTTTGCAATTATTTACTTATTTTTTACCAATCATTTACTGAGTTCTAGTTAATAAATTTCTAGTAATAGTTCTAAAGTTTAATCATCATTTTCTTTGAGTTATAAAGTTTTTGTTGCCATGATTGATTGCTCTTCCTTATTGGAGCTTTCTGAAGATAACCACAATCTCTTATTTTCTTAAAAAGTAGGATCTGATATTCTTTTGCTTGGCACTTTTGTCGTTCCCCCACCCCTCCTCTTGAAAAAAAAAAAGCCGTTATCAGTACCTGAAATAAATCAGTCCCTTTGGTGTATAGTTTATATTAAAGAGAAGAAAGTTGGAGCAGTAAAGTCAAAATACCTATCTATCAATGATACCATCCAGCCCATTTGTATTGGTATTCAAAGAGGAGACTATTCATGTTTTTTTGATGAGGGTAAAGTTATTTTACTGATTTTGTAATGTAAAGATAAATGTTTACATTATCAAATGGTGATAGTGAATGGTGTAGTGAAAAAGTTTTGTTTCTTTATTCCAGAAGTTGTCCTTAAATTTTGACTAGAGGTTTTTAAAAACAGAACTCATCCACCTGGTTAAGGACAGGAAGCTTTCTGCAGAAATTATTCATTGAGGAAGAATCTGTGAAGAAAACATGACTGCCCAAGAAAAGCTTATAGTGACTTCAAAGTCAGTAAGATCAACAGCAATAAAACTTGTCATACCCTTGTTGATGGTTCAGGTAATGCTGGTAGGAAATGCTTTGTGTGGGCATGTGCTTATTTGGCCAACAGAAGCCAGCCATTGGCTAAATATTAAAATAATAATTCAGGAACTGATAAAAAGAGATCATCATGTCAGCATCCTGATTCCGACATCATCTCTCTTCATCACATCTGGAGATATTTCAGCTGCCAATTTTGAGGTATATTCTGTTCCCTTTACAAAGGAAGAGATCAATTCTTTGATCATGGATTTGATAATGTTGTGGTGGAATAACAAACCATCTATTACAACCTTTTATAGATTTAATCAGGAACTAGGGATATTAATTGAGAAACTCAACAAACTCAATCGGCAAATGTGTGAAGCAGTTCTTTCTAATCAAGAACTCATGTCTAAACTAAAGAACGCTAAATATGATGTGCTTCTTTCTGATCCTGTGATGCTATGTGGTGATTTGATTGCTTTGAAGCTGAACATCCCATTCTTATACACGCTGAGGTTCACTCCAGCCTCAACAGTGGAGAGACATTGTGGAAAAATGCCTGCTCCTCCTTCTTATGTTCCAGCTATTTTATCTGGGTTAACAGACAAATTGTCATTTGGAGAAAGGATAAAAAATATTATCTCTTACTACATTCAAGACTATGTTTTCCAAAAACATTGGGGGGAATGGGATTCCTATTACAGTCAAGTTTTGGGTAAGTCATTCTTATTCATTTATTTACTTCTCAGGTATCATTGGTGTAGCTTTCAGTACTGAAGGAAAACAGATTAAAAGAATTTTCATAAAGCAGAATTAGAAAAGTCTCATTCTGAACATACAAATTAAACACATTGCTGCAGGTTAGACTAGATATGCCTGTCAATCCTACTTGTGTTATATTGGCTAGGGTTGATGGAATTGTAAAAGACCTGGAGAAAAAAACTAAGAGATAATTTTCCTACCTGACAAGTTTGGTATTTTAAATATTGAAAAAATAGATGAGATGCTCTTTTTCTTTCAGAGGTGCTGATGAGGTGACGTCAAAGTGGCATTGTGCTGATACGATCAAAACTTCATTTGTGTTATGTAAAACACATAAAAACATGCAGATTCATCGACTCATTGTAGCTACCATTTTGATCTTACTCAGTTATACATCCAGCCTCCTTTTTTCCCTTTTTTCCCTTTTGTTTTCTTTGGTTTTTATTCTTCCATTTCTCTAGGTTCTGTTTTTGGCCAAACATGGCAGCGAGGTTGTCATAATTTGTTTGCTGTTCCACAGACCTAGATATATGATTTTTACAGAAATTCACAAGTCCTATAAATTGGATGTACCATCTCACTTTAAATTTGGGTTATGCATATTTGTTTACTGTTTAATAAAGAAAAATAAACATAAAAGAGAGGGCCAGCTGAATGTAATGTATTTAGTAAGTATCATTTTGTTTTCTTTCTGTATAAAAAGATAGCACCTTGTTATTAGCACAACTAGTTCTGTTCTGAAGTTCTCTGAAAAACTGATAAGATATGGATAATCTCATACAAAAAAACAAGGTGTCCCCATTTTCCTCAAATATTAGTTGTGTTTATGTTAGTAATAGTTGGCTTACAACACAAGGTGAGCCTCTAACTCCATGTATCCCAGAATTGGGGGGAGGGTGTATCTCTCTTCAAATATCGGTTTAATCAAAACAGCCACAGATCATTAGCAGAGTAATTGGGGCAGACAAGAATTGGAATTCAAGAACAACTAAAGGATTAGAGATTATCTGCCTTTGACCTGGGGAGTTTACTTTTACTTCTGTCTCTAGGATATTTTTCCATGGCCATGTTGGAAATAAGCTTGCTGAATCTTTTTAGGAAGGAAAAAAGACATTTGAACCTTCGGGTCACTAAACCTATCCAAATATTAAGATATTTAATAGGATTTTGTAAAAACAACAACACAGTGCTGCTGCACCAAGAACAAATTCACCTGTAAATTGCAGGGATGAGAGGCCTTCCCAAAGAGACTCTCAACCTCTACCCCTTTTAAATTATTGGGATTTTTTTTTTTGCTAACCACATCCTGTACCATAGTGCCTAACTCTTCAAACTAGCTGTTCTTTGAACCAAACAGCCAAACAGATATGAGAAGGATACCGTACATTGAGAATATTTTGTTTTTGTGTCATTAGGAATATCTAGTACTAACCTGCTATTTAAAATGATTGCATTTTCAACTATAATACAATACAATAGCAGAGTTGGAAGGGACCTTGGGGGTCTTCTAGTTCAACCCCCTGCCTAGCCAGGAGCCTTATACCGTTTCAGACAAATGGCTATCCAACATCTTCTTAAAGACTTGCAGCGTTGGGGCATTCACAACTTCAGGAGGCAAGCTGTTCCACTGACTAATTGTTCTAACTGTCAGGAAATTTCTCCTCAGTTCTAAGTTGCTTCTCTCCTTGATTAGTTTCCACCCATTGTTTCTTGTTCTACCCTCAGGTGCCTTGGTGAATAGCTTGACTCCCTCTTCTTTGTGGCAACCCCTGAGATATCAGAACACTGCTATCATGTCTCCCCTAGTCCTTCTTTCCATTACATTAGTTTATCCAGTTCCTGCAACCGTTCTTCATACTGTATTGAAGGTTTTGAAGAGGCAAATTACAAAAAAAAAAAAGGTAGGTAGATAGAGGGATAGAGAGGGAGAGAAAGAAAGAGAAATACAATAGGTAGGTAGGTAGAGAGAGTAGGTAGGTAGGTAGGTAGATAAAGGAATATAGAGAGAGATAAATAGAGAGAGAAAGTAGGTAAGTAGGGAGAGAGTGTTTGTGTGTAGGTAGGTAGGTAGAAGGATAGAGAAATAGAAAGAAAGAAATACAGTAGGTAGGTAGGGAGAGAGAGTGTGTGTGTAGGTAGGTAGGTAGATAGGTAAAGGGGGGAGAGAAAAAAATACAGTAGGTATGTAGGGAGAGAGAGAGTGTAGATAGGTAGATAGAGGGATAGAGAGAAATAGAAAGAGAGACAGAAATACAGTTAATAGGTAAGGAGAGAGAGTGTTTGTGTAGGTAGGTAGAAGGATAGAAAGAGAAAGAAAGAGAGAAAGAAATACAGTAGGTAGGTAGAGAGAGAGAGAGAATAGGTAAGTAGGTTGATGTTTTCAGGTGTATTTATCCATGTCTTGGAGAAGGAAATCGCTGACAAACCTTAGGACTTTATTTCTGCTGGCACAGAAACAGAGCAGGGAAAAAAAACCTTTTGCACTCTGCAAACCTCTCCAAAACAGCCCGTTTCTCTGCGAAAACGGGGCTGTTTTTTTTCAAATAAAAAAAATGAACAGCCTTGGGGGAGCTTGCAGAGTACTCAGGGTGTGTGTCAAAAATGAGCAAAAAACCAGCCCATTTATCACAAAAACGGCCCAAACAAATCATCTTTGTTGCTCTTCTCTCCACTCTTTCTACATCTTGGCGACCAAAACTGAATGCAGTATTCTAAGTGTGGCCTTACCAAGGCATTATAAAGTGGTATTAACACTTCACGTGATCTTGATTCCTATCCCTCTGTTTATGTAGCCTAGAACTGTGTTGGCTTTTTTGGCAGCTGCTGCACTTTGCTTTCTCATATTTAAATGGTTGTCCACTAGGACTCCAAGATTCCTCTCACAGTTACTACTATTGAGCAAGGTACCACCTATTCTGTACCTGTACATTTCATTTTTGTTGCCTAAATGTAGAACCTTACTCTTTTTGCCATTGAATTTCATTTTATTAGGTAGTGCCCAATATTCAAATTTGTCAAGATCCTTCTCTATCTTAAGCCTATCTTCTGGAGTGTTGGCTATTCCTGCCAGTTTGGTGTCATCTGCAAATTTGATGAGTTCCCCATTTATTCCCTCATCCAAATCATTGATGAAGATGTTGAAGAGTACTGGGCCTAAAACAGAGCCTTGGGGTACTCCACTGCATACTTCCCTCCATGTAGATGCAGTTCCATTGAAGACTACATATTGAGTGTGGTTGGTCAGCCAGTTATCCATCTGGTGATGATGCTGTATAACCCACATTCTTCTACTTTATCTAGTAGTAGTTTATGGTCTACCTTATCAAGGTAACTTAGGGAAGAAAATGGTAAGTGAGCACCTGTCTATCCAGACGAGTTCAAATCACCAGGACCAGATGGATTACACCCCAGGGTTCTGAAGGAACTGGCAGATGAGATCTCAGAACCACTAAACTATATCTTTCAGTGATCCTGGAGCACCAGGAAACTGCCAGAGGACTGGAAAAGAGCTGATGTGGTTCCCATTTTCCAAAAAGAAAAAAAAATAGATCCAGGAAGCAACAGACCTATCAGCCTGACTTCAGTACCAGGAAAGATTCTGGAAAAGATAATCAAGAAGCAAATTAGCGAATACCTAGAAGTAAACAAACTAATAGCCAAAAGCCAACATGGGTTTGTCATAAACAGATCATGCCAGATGAATCTTATTGCATTCTTTGACAAAGTGACAAAATTAGTAGACCAGAAGAGTGCCGTCAATATACTTTACTTGGACTTCAGTAAGGCATTTGAGGGCATAATGTTAAAAGGTAACTACATAATCTGCAACTAGATGCTTTTATTGTTCTCCCTCCCCACTAATAATTATTGATATTCTTGGCCATCATTGTGGTTAAGAAAGAAATGGGCTAGTATGTTAAAGAAATAGTTCAGTTTTGCTTTTGCAAGCACCCAGTTTAACAGGATCCAGGTTTTTCTGTCCATTTCCCATCCTAGTGAGAAACCTAAGGCTTTTTTTTTTTTGCATTCTTTGGTTGGATCCTGGTCCAGAAGCAATAAAGATCTCTGTTGCCAATTAATAAACTTACCAGGTTTATTCATTAATAAATAATAATTTAAGACAATTTTTTAAAAAACTCCTGGAATACTTAGTGTAATAAATTCTTTGTTGGATATTAAAGCTTTGGCTCCATTTTTATTTTACAGTTCTAAATAATAATGGAAGAATTGAATGAAACAACTTTTTCTTTACGTACAGAGTACATTTTTTTCTATTAACTTGGATTTATGAACCCATATGGATTAACAGAAAACTGGCTCCTAATTTCAGTTATTTCAGTTTTTGTACTAGCCAAGTTATCTAAATAATGAAATCATTTTTAAAAGAACAGCAACAAAGATTACAAACATGTATAGGTTTGTATAATTATTTGTACCTGTGGATTTCTGGGAATAGATATATTTAAAACAAATCAAAATATAGGACCTGCATATCTTCGTTCTATCTTGTACTGGTCAAATGTTTTGATTTTTATTCGCTGCTTACATTTCCTCCTATGTTCCCAGATAACTGAGCAAGAACCTGACTTGGGCACCTCCACAGGACTTGTAATTTACACTACACATTCAGTTCCATCGTAGCTTTACAGTTTGTATTTCATGTGATTTAGATGACTGACTGAAGATTAATTTTCGGAACAAATACAAGTTCTAATTCACCAAATTGAGTTTTTTAAAAAATGAATCCCCCACCCCAGTCCATCCGTTCCCCATCCCCATCCCACCGACCCCCAGTTGGCCATCTGTTTCAGTTGCTGTTTCCTTTTTAGCTTTATCCACATGATCTTTGATAACTTGTATACTTTCCTATAGTATTTAGCATTAATAGATAGCAGAAAATCTTTGCAAACCACACAGAAAATTTTTGGCTTGAAACTCAGCAGGTTTTTTTTTTGGCTATAATATTTTCTTTCTTGAGTAGTTAGTTTCCCCCTAAACTTTATTTTAGTCTAGGGCTTTACTATTTTTATTAATATCCTAAAGTAAATTCCACACTGAGCACCCAGATAGCCTAAAACAAACCTTTAGGGTTTTTTTGTTTTGTTTTTTTGAGCTGCTCATTGGGTCTGCATGTACTATATATACATTTGAAGTTGCGCTTGGTGTTATTAGCCATGGAAGTTTCAATTTCAATTGCTATTATAATCCAAGGATCACCAATCACCAACTACCGATAAGCTAGCCCTGCCACAATTATGGCTTTCCAGTTCATCTTGCTGAATGGACCATTAAGCTGCCTCCAATGTTCCTGAATACTTTGTTTTTTGCCTTTTGTGAATAAAACTTCAGAAATTCCAAGTTTTGAAATATTCCGATATATATATGTAGAAAGAAGAGTTGGAATTAAGGAAGTATAAGTGATTTACAGAAGTTCCCTCTTGTGTAAAAATTAAAAAGTGATTCAGCTTTACCTCTTCTTACTGAAAAATATGCATCACTCAACAGTGCTAAATATTTAGAAATAGAATCTAACCAGTTCCTGGTATGTGAATTCAGTATGCTCATCAAAGATCGTTTTTCAAAAATTACCCAATGCTAGTGAAAGATTCCCCATCAAGAAGGTTGATCTATTTTGGTCCTCTAGAGAACAAATGCATGGTTTTGAGGATGTTTTGCTTGATAACATGTTTTTTAAAACTGTTGAGTAACATTCAGTTGAAAACATAAATGTATTGATTTTGAATATTTCTGAAATCAGTATCACTAAACCTATTAAGTACCAGTGCAGGGGGAAAAAACAAGCAGTACATAAATGTATTTGAATTAAATAGTACATAATTCTATTACTTTCTATCTGCAGGGAGACCCACAACGCTGTGTGAAATAATGGGTAAAGCAGAAATATGGTTAATCCGAACCTACTGGGATTTTGAATTTCCACGACCTTTTCTACCAAACTTTGAATTTGTTGGAGGTCTGCACTGCCAGCCAGCCAAGCCTTTATCTGAGGTAATTATATCCTTCCTCATTGATCTGGTAATAATAAAGCTTTTTGAAAGGGATCTGGTAATAATAAAGCTTTTTGAAAGGAAGTACAGCAGGGGAAAAATGCCTTAGAAACAGCATTTTTTTCTTAAAATTGTGGATTTTCTTCTTTGTCTGAGATAGTTTGTGGAAACTGAAAATACAGACAGCCATAGAATGAAGGTGATCTGAAATTACAATAAGATTTGGGGACATGTATTCTTGAACTGCAGCTTGCCTCATAATGATTGAAAAACAGAAATGGATTGGTGAAAAGAGATCTCGGTAGGGAATCAAAATGAAGGAAGGTCTCGTTCAATAAGAGTTCTGGACCCCTCTTGAAGACCTGAAAAAAACATGTTAGGGACAGATCATCATAGAGAAAATCTATTTATATGATTGTCAATAATGATTTGATAGTACATAACCCACCCACCCCCATTTGCCTAGATTCAATAACATATTCTCTGTGTTAGCAAATCACAATGTACACAAGGCAAACTCTGGTCATCAGTAATCTCATGGAAACAAATCCCAAACTACCAAGCAAGTATGCGGATTTTGCAGATATATTTGGAGATGAAGAAGCAGCAGCCTATAGACTTAATTCAAGGAGATAAAATACCTGCTCATATCCCATGTCAGCTACGATGGTATTGGTTTTAAACCAGTGTTTGGACTCTAACTTGCAGAAGGACTTTAATAGACTTTTGACGTCACCAATTTCAGCAGCTACCTTTTTCATCCCCAAGAAGATTCAGATACCACAAACCAAGTGGTGGCGTTTCCATGTAAATTGTTCATGACTACAAATGGTTGAATTTTGTGATGGTGAGACATTATTATCCACTACCCCTAATATTGGATTTGCATCTGATGTTATTGATATATGTGGTGCGTTATCCGAATGACATTCTAATCTATCAGAAAGACAAATCTCACCACTATGAGCAGGAGATTTTCAGTAAACTAAGGGAAAATCTTTTAGTTAAATTAAAAGATGCCTTTGATTTCAAATAGTGAAATTTCTTGGGCTACCACATTTCCCCAAATGGAATTGAAATGGATCCTCAGAAAGTCCAAGCAGTTTTTGAGTAGCAACCCCCCTGCACAGTTAAGTATGTTCAGAACTTCTTAGGTTTTTGCAAACTTTTATAGAAAGTTTATCCCATACTTTGCCCATAAACACAGCTATTGAAAAAATGAGTCAGATTTGCTTGGACACACTCACAGCAAACTGAGGAGTTAAAACAGCTTGTTGCATGCCAATCTCTCCCTCAATACCCTGAACTATCACCCAGAGTGATGCCTCTGATGTGGCTGTTAGGGCTGTTCTCTTGCAAGAGAACTGGGAGAGGGAAAGTGCTTTTTGTCTTGTGTACTTTTCTCAAGGTCATTGAGCACTCTGGAACAAAACTATGACATTTTTAACAAAGAATGTCAAGCCAGCCTTCTAATAGTGGAGGCAATTTTTTGGAAAGCGTGCATTGGCCCATCAAAGTCAACACTGACCATAAAAATGTAGAAATGCTGCAATGATCCAGGTAAGTGAGGTGTAGTTCATTCTTCCTATTTGACTTCTACATACAGTATGTCCGAGGTTTGAAGAATTTGATTCCAGACATGCTGTCCTATAAACCAGAGGAGTCACATTATTCCAGAGCTCAATAGGTGCCAGCATCTTACAGGCTTCTAATTTCCAACATGTACCCACGCAAGGGACATTGGTGTCCTCAAGCCATCAGGATTTAATCGCTAGGATCAACAACCTCTAGACCAGAGGTCTCCAACCTTTGCAACTTTAAGTCTGAAGGACTTCAGCACCCAGCTTTGCTGGCTGGAGAATTCTGGGAGCGGAAATCCTTCAGACTTAAAGTTGCAAAGGTTGGAGACCCCTGCTCTAGACCACCTACCTACCTAGATCACCTACTTGCATTATGATCAAAAACTATGTGATTTGAGCACACTAATCATGGCCAACCAAAAAAAATGTAACATTTCATGCCATGATAAAGAGGTCTGATTCTTTCTTTTCTTTGCTAACAGGAAATTGAAAATTTTGTACAGAGTTCAGGTGAACATGGTATTGTGATATTTTCCCTTGGCTCAATGGTTCAAAACTTAACAGATGAAAAAAATAATATAATTGCATCAGCACTCAGCCAGCTTCCACAAAAGGTCAGTCTGCTAGGTGTAAGTCATATACACAAATTTCTAGGAGGGAGAACACTTTATGGATAATCCAGAAATCTTCATTTTCTTCTCCAATAAATTTCTGATTTACAAAGGATGCTTATATTTCATAATTTTCATTTAATTGAACCATGTTTAAAATTTTCTTATCCTGATAACTTTTAACTTCTTTGGAGTTTGACAATTTAGAACATATGCATTTTCAATTGATTTTATGTAACTTCTTTCTGAAAATTCCCACAATACTAAAGAAGGGATTGCAAATACTCTCTGTTAAAACTCATATTTTCTATTAACTTTATGATAAAAGACACAAGAAATACATCTAATTCTGGTTATGCAACATAAATGTTTTATGTTCGACCAGTACGCTGATGACACTCAGCTGTACATCTCTACCCAGACCACCCCAAAGATGCCGTAGAAGTGATGTCCCAGTGTCTGGAGGCCGTGCGAGTCTGGATGGGGAGGAACAGGCTCCGATTCAACCCATCCAAGACCGAGTGGCTGTGGCTTCCAGCGTCACGGTATAGTCAGTTGATGCCATCTCTGACTATTGGGGGCGAGACATTGGCTCCCGCAGAGAGGGCTCGCAACTTGGGTATCCTCCTAGACTCTCGGCTGTCCCTAGAAGACCACGTGACAGCCGTGGCCAGGGGGGCTTTCTATCAGGTTCGCCTGATACACCAGTTGCGTCCCTTTCTGGATCGTGACGCCTTACGCACAGTCACTCAAGCCCTCGTCACCTCCCGTCTGGACTATTACAACGCTCTCTACATGGGGCTTCCCTTGAGGTGCACCCGGAGGCTCCAGTTGGTTCAGAATGCGGCCGCGCGGGGGATTCTGGGAGCCTCTAGATGCTCCCATGTGACACCTCTCCTGCGTGAGCTGCACTGGCTGCCTGTGGCTTTCCGGGTGCGCTTCAAGGTACTCATGACCATCTTTAAAGCGCTCCATGGCTAGGGACCTGGTTACCTGCAAGACCGCCTCCTGCTGCCAAATACCTCCCACCGATCAGTTCGCTCCCACAGAGAGGGCCTCCTCAGGGTGCCGTCGGCCAAACAATGCCAGCTGACGACCCCCAGGGGGAGAGCCTTCTCTGTGGCAGTTCCCGCAGTCTGGAATGACCTAGCCCCTGGGCTGATGATCTTGGACCTACATCTCTTCCGTGGGGCCCTGAAGACGCATTTATTCTGCGCTGCCGGCCTGTTTTAAAGGGATTTTAAATAGCGATTTTAGTATGGGATTTTAAAGATGTAGGCCATTTATTTAATACATTTTAACACATTGTTTTAGATTTTGTATCACTTATTTTATTATGGCTGTACACCGCCCTAAGTCCCAAAAGGCAGAAGGGCAGTATAGAAATCAAATAAACTTCAAACTTAAATGCAAGAATTGAAAACAAGAATTACTAGTAAAATGAGTTCTCTGTTTTATTGCCATAAAAAAGAATGACATGTAATTTTATTTATTTATTGCATTTAAATTATCTTGTAATCCTTGGAGTTTCAGCAATTTTACAAGAATGCAACATTTAAAAGATCCATGACAAATCACCCAAACCCAAACAAACTCAAAAATCTGAAATTCATCAACTAGGATAAATCCTAACATTGTTTGCAGTATGGATTACATGGAATAATATTCCAATTATTTTACCCTAGGTTATTTGGCGGTATAAAGGGAAAAAGCTAGAAAAGCTTGGAGCCAATACCAGGACCTATGATTGGATACCACAAAATGATCTTCTTGGTGAGACACCTTATGCTCCTTTAGACTGAATAAAACAGTCCCTTTGCTCATCTCTTAAAGGATTTTGTCAGAACATTTTCATCTTTTTATTCCAGGCCATCCAAAGACCAAAGCATTTATATCACATGGTGGAACCAATGGAATTTATGAAGCCATTTACCATGCAATTCCCATAGTAGGGATTCCCCTATTTGCAGACCAGAATGATAATATTATCCATATGAAGGAGAAGGGAATGGCTGTGGAACTAGACATCCACACAATGAAGGCAGAAGATTTAGTAAATGCTGTGAATACTGTAATCCATAATGCTTTGTGAGTTGTTTATAAACTCTTTGGAATACAGATTATGTCTAAGATATTAATAGTAATCAATTTGCTGTTTTTTTCTTTGATGTCATGATTATTTTTGCAAAAATAGTAATTCTGGTTATTTACCAGTTATGATATTTTATCTCAATTAGGCCTCAATTTTCGTGTATCTATAAGGAGATAACAGTAGAATATGTACTTTGAGCATTTTACTAGATTCCCTTCCAATTATCTGTGCTACTTAGGATTTGGAGAATTATTCTTTCCCTGGTATTGAATGCATTCATGTTTTGTTCAGTATACCTAAATTCATTGTTCGGAAAAGGATCTTAAAATTCTAGCTAACTTTTTGATATTTTTTATACATGAAAATGAATAGAATGCAAGTGTCTTTGAAGATAAAATAGTATTTTAATGGAATATAAATTAGCTACTGGTTATAATAGTAATGGAACTGATTTTGGGTAAGAAACTTTTAACAGACACTAAGCCAGTTTGAATTGTGACAAATCAGTAAATTGTTTGATGTAAAGTCTATACGTGCTTGAAGACTGACGTTCTAAAAAACAACAAAGTAGATTGCTGACTCTTCCCTAATTTATTTCTTTGTCCTTTAATTTTTCTAGTTTTAAGAAAAATGCTTTAAAAATATCTCAGTTCCATCATGATCAACCGATAAAGCCACTGGACCGGGCTATCTTTTGGATTGAATTTGTCATACGTCACAAAGGTGCCAAACATTTGCAAGTAGCTGCCCATAACTTGACTTGGTATCAGTATCACTGTCTGGATGTCATAGCCTTCTTGATTGGCTGCACAGTAGTTTTTGCATTCATTGCTTTTAAATGCTGTTCGTATTGCTTTTGGAAATGTGGCAACATTTTACTAAAATCAAAAACAGATTAATTTTCTGGGACTGAGTCTCCAACACCTGATTAACATAGTTGATGCTCATTAGTACACTAAGATTTATGTTAAATGTTTCCATATAATTAGATTCCATTCATTACATTTTATTTTTATGTGTAAATGGTTAACAAATATAGTTTTGATTTGATTGGTAGTTAAGTAATTTTGAAGTAGAAATTGAGCTCTAATGGGAATTTTTTTTTGCAAATGCTTCTATTTTTTTCCAAATCAAATTGTTACTTTATTTAGAAATTCATATGTAATTTTTCCCCTCAAAACGCTAGTCACTTGTTTAAAAATGTTTATGGAAGTATCTAATACGAGAGAATTAGATTCTTCAGCTGTCAAACACATGCATGAGGAAAAGTCAGATTAAACAGTAATTAACTTTTGATTGTGTTGCATTGTACCTGTTCAGATGGATACATCTTTGCTACTGTATTAAGACTAACAAACGAGTATCCAAAAGTGGTTGTTTTCACGATAGTTTTTATAACTTCTATCAGAAAATACTTGCTCTTAGGCCAAAAAACCCCAAATATCTCGGAGAGCCTTCACTGGAATTCACTGCCTGTCTTGTGCAATATTTTGTATCAACAAATGGGCTTTACCAGCTGTAAAGGGTTATAGGGAAGTTGTTTTCTCAAGATTTAAAATATTTTTTTAAAATGGATTATGCATCTATCATGGCTACCGTCCCCCAAGCCAATCTTTGCATATCCGACAGCCTGACCTTTGGGGTGAGGGGGTGATGAGGAATATCTAAGCGTGCCGACTAAGGAATGAAAAACGAACACCTGCTCGCCAGCATCACCCATCAGAGTGCAAAGCAGAAAAGTCCATCAAACCAAAGGCCCATTATCCAAAAGAGATACCAGTACCCGATTAAATGTTTGCTGATAAAAAGGGAAAATGGCCATGGAAAATGGAATGTTAATTGTGTAGAGTCTGCACCAAAACCAGTTTTGTTAAACTTCTGTAACCATTTAAGCTCCAGTAAAGTATACTCTTGGCAAAACAATGGCCCAGGATCTTTCTTTGCTGAGTGAATAAACGGGATGGTGGACTGCATTGTTTTCTTACAGTTGTGAATAAAATGTTTAAGACAAGACACAAAATTTTTTGCCTCCACCAACCAACTGGTTTTGACTGTAATACATTTACAAATAACTCTCACAAAATTATCTTCCTTTTCTATGCAGAGGAAAAAATAAAAATAGTGCATTCCTTGATTTACTGTCCTCAAGAGCACAGTTCATTTCTATCCTCTGGGATATCCTGTTGTCCCACTAGCGTGACTAGGCTTCAAGGAATGAGGTGTACAGAGGAGAGAAAAACAGTCAATCTGTTTTCCTCTTCCAGATAGGAAATACTATATCTAGGAGAACAGTCAGTCTGTTCTCCTAGATATATTATTTCCTATCTGGAAGAGGATCATTTTAAATTAAGGTGTCTTTTTGAGTACATGCTGTATTAAGATGAGTTAACCAATTGAATTACTTGTTCTAGGCACCATTAATATAAAAACTTCAGAAGAAATTCCTCTTTCTGTCCTTTTAATGCTTTTATTCTATAAAAGAAGAAAACACCACAAAAAAGTTAAAAGAAAACACTATTTTTAATAGAAATACAAGGGTTTGGAAGTCAGAATATTAACCCTTTCATTGACATCAATGCATTTTCTATATAAATTATAACTGATTTCTAATCTCATAGTTTGTTTCAAAAATACCCAACCACACTTTCAAATTGGTTAATCAATATTAATGTTATATTAAAATGATTTTATGAGCAATTATACATAAACTGCATTATATTCCTATGGTGACAAAATAACAAGATTGGTAAAGAACACCAGGTATTGCTATTTTTTGTTTTATTTTAGAATAGGAAAAATAAATGTTATTTGTAGAACCAAAATGTCAAGAAACTTTATACCTTTAGCCTTTTCATTAGAGAATGACTATAATTTACTAGAATATCAGGTTATTCCTACTATAATATCAGATAGAGAATTTGCTTCATCTCGGGCATGAACAAGCATTCTTACTGGCAGTAAATTGCAATAAATAGGATGGGACTTGGTTAAATAAATTAACGTGGAACTGTTTACTGGCCACCATTTTCCAAAAGTTTCCTATTTCTTATAAAAAACTATGAACTTTCCTGAGTCTTATATTTTTATGGAGTTTCCATACTTATATTTTTATGGAGTTGTTAATATATATGCCACAATTAAAATATATTGGATAAGAATGGAAATTTACTTGGGTTATCATTACCTAGAACAACCCTGACTGCCTCTTTTTCTGTTTTATGCTGAGGCCTGAATGCCTGAAATGACATTGACAAATTAATCATTAATCTTTCTTTTTTAGAAGCCAGAAAGCATCAAGTCCATGGAATTTGACTATTAGCAATTTATTATAAAAAAATGATAGCAATGTAGAATACAACAGTATTTGTGCTCACGCGTATATGCACACACACATACAATGGACATTCTAAACAGTATGGTTAATTTGGAGAAAAAAGGGTGCAAGTGAGGTTATTAGGCGAGCATTAAACAAAATACAGAGCACAGGTTCAATAACATATTACTATTGCTTTCATTATTGAACAAGCTTTGTCTTTACAAAAATTAAAACAGAAACAAAAACAAATGCGACTGCTTCAATACTGCCATACAGCCAACTATCACACACCCAGTATTTTTGCGTACTTGATAGCAGCATTCCACCCCCCCCCCCCAAGAAATATTAAAAGCTACATGTCAAAAAACCAGAGCAAAAATCATGGCAGCTAGTAACTTGTATTCAAAGGAACATATAATTTAATTATTAAGATAAACGTGTTGGGAAAATTTATCTACATTCTTTAAATGTTTGTCTTCTAAACTGCCGCTTAAATTAAAATATCAACTGAAGAATCAAGCTTCGCATGTTTTTGGGCGAAATAAGTATTTCAGTTCACAGCTTACAGCATGCTCGGAACGGGACAATTATAAATTCATCTACACAATCAAGTATGATGACTTAGGAAAATAAAAGTTTACTACTTGTAAACACGCAAATATACAAGCCTTTGCTTCCTTAAGTAACTGGAGTTTCATAATACATTATCTTCTGTATCTTCCTTTTTCCCCTCTGTCTCTGTCCCGATCACATATTCTTTCCCTCTCCCTCCCTCGTTCCCGATCCCTATCTCTTCGGTTATCTCGGGGCCGATCTCGTTCACGATCCCGCTCTCTCTCTCTCGGCCTGCTTTTCCGGCCACTGACAACTGCTTGCGTCCGACGTAGAAAGTCATCTACTCTCATGTCATAGTCATGCTGTGGAAGACAGAAAAAGTTTAAATATTACTAAGTTTAAAATCACTTCTGTCATCTTGGGACTTACTAAAAATACTTCCATCTAAAAGGCTTCCAATTATCCAGCAATAGTTCATTGTTGTAATGTTAACATATTTAATAAAACTTACATACTAAAGACTACTGATTTAGATAATAATCTTGCAAATCTGAATTTTGCTACTACCCTCTTTTATAATCATGTGATTTAGGCAGGTGTTTGTCAAGAGTGGTTTCCACAGTTTCTACATGTCCTAGACTTAATCTATGCTTATTCTTTGGTTCCCCCCCTACTCTCCCTCAGGGCCATCCTCTTTACATTCTGCAACTTCCACATGCTGATCTTTATTTTTTTAACTGAAATTTTTGAAATATGCTGCCTTCAAACCTTACCTCACTGAGTTTTACAAATATGTAAACACCTTTTCCCCTTTTCTTTTCAATGGTGTCTGATTATAGGAGACTCCCTGGACAAGATCCTCAGTATTTTTGCAAAGTTTTTGGAAGTGGTTTGCCACTGACTCCTAACTAGAGTTGAGAGTGACTATTCCAAGTGGTTATTCACTCACCTGGCTTTCTATCTAAAGTGGGATCAGAATTCATGATCTCTCACTTTCTAGCCTGATGCCTTAAACCACTACATCAAATTGGCTCTTCTGTAACTATCTAATCCTAGATGTTTAGCAGTAGATATTTTATATTGAATATAGTGATTTTCAATGAAATCTGATGTGTGCATTTTCCTAACTTGGAAAAACAGTGATCCAGGCTACACTTACCACTCGCTTATCCCTGTATCGTGCATCATGCGGCATGGGATGGTGTCCTGAGTAAGGAGGGTGAGCCTGTGGAGGAGGAGCATGGTGTTGGTAGTATGGGTGATGGGGAGGCTGTTCTATACCTGGGTAAGGAGGCTAAAAAATATATTCTTGTTACTCCAGAACACAACAGCATCAACAGGAAAATATAATTCAACATTTGAGCAGTACTGCAATATATATCTAGGATGGTATTTGAATTCTCATCAACAAGTACATTTTCACAACTGACTTCCGGAAAGCTGAAGTTATTTAGAGCATTTTCTTACAGCCACTGCTAATAAAAGATACTCTTAAAGATTTTTTTTTGTAACAAGATAGAATAGGATTCAATAAATAAGATCAATTGTCCAATAAAAGTTTCAACTGAAATCACTCTAACCATTATTACTGCATTAGGACAGCAACCACAAATTTGATTTCAGACCAATTTGGGCATTCCAAATCAATCAATTTTTATTATAGCCATAGACCAATATTACAAATAAAATAATTAAGAACAATAATAAAAAGAGAAAAGCAGACAAAATAATATATTACAATTAATGATGGATTATCAATGGGCAGCTAGAATCTGACTAATTTGGCATGTAGTATAGCAACATTTGGCTACATTTAGAGAAACTACCTTGTGCTGATCTGATAATAAACTGAGGTCATGAATCCTTGTAGAAGATGCAGAATCACACTGCTTTAAAAGGGGGACTTTTACTGCTCAAAAATGATGAATTTGATCACTTAAAAATAAGTTTTGTTTTAGGATAATTCAAAGCGTATTCCTATACCTGTATCTCGTTTAGAAAAATCCACCCGTACCCCCACCTCTCATTATCATTGAGAAATAATGATTAACTTTTTTAGTTTATACTATCCATAATTTGTTTCTGGAGACTCCCTTATGTGCCAAATTATACTGTACATTAATAGATTTACTGGAATTCAATTTTTTAAAGGACAGAAATGCTTGGCAAATTAATTTCTTTCCAAAATAAATAAATACTGGTTAACCATTATGAGACTGGATCTGCCAGGTTTCCTATTAATTTGCTCAGGGAAGCATTACAAAAATAGATTTGTAAAATAGATTTTGTGGCTAAATTTAATGAAACAGTAAGAATTAAGCTATTTCAAAACATTCCATACATAAAGTAAGTTATTTCACGTCAATGGTGCTCCAACTGGATAGTGCCCAGAATGGTTCTCTGAATCTGCAAGCATGGAGGCAGGAAAGCTAATGCTCAGAATGAACTAAGACTTGGAACGGACAGAGATACACATAACTAAAACAAAATACTGACAAATAGCCCAAACCTGCAAGAATGGAATCAGAAAATTAAGGATCAGAATGAACTAAGATTTGTAACAAATGCAAAAAATAATTTTTAAAAGATTTTTCAACATGTAAACAACAAGAAAAAAAAGTCAAAGAAATAATAGATCTAGTAAAATAGAAGATGGTAAGAGAGTGATGAGCATCAAGGAAAAATGGAACTACTTAAATTCCTTCTTTGCATTTGTCCACACGCAAAAGTAAAAAATAGTCCAATCTATCAAAAATAATACAGTGGGAGGCAGAACAGGAAAGGATAAAATGGGGTGGGGGGTGGGGGGGAATAGTAAAGAAAGCATAGTTCAAATCACAGAACCAGAAGTATTATATCCCAGGATTCTGAAGAAAACAGCAGGTTGATCCCAGAATCACTGAATAAAATATTACTGAGTTCCTGGAATAGAGAGAACACTGAAAAAGTATATTGGAAAAAGAGCTGATGTGCTTGCCAATGGAGATTCCCAATCATCTAGGTCAGTGATGGTGAACATTTTTCTGCTCGGGTGCCAAAGGTGCGTGCGTGCGTGATAGCGCACATGTGTGTGCCTACATCCATAATGCAATGCCCTCCCCCATGTATGCACGCACAACCCCACACGCCCCCACCACAAGTGCATGCGCACAGACCAGATTTCTGGTAGGTCCATTAAAAAAAAAAGGGGGGGCGGAGGAAAAAAAAAGTAGGACCAGAAAATTACAAACCAATCAGCTTGACATCAATACCAGGAAAAAAACTTAGAAATCAAGCAACAGATCTGGAAGCACCTAGAAATGCACAAGACAATTAATAAATGCCAGCTTTTATTTATTAAAAACAAACCTTACTGCCTTCTTTGATAAAATGATTAAATTAGTGGATTAGGAAAATGCTATTGATATATTATGTTTCCCCAAAAATAAGACCCAACTGAAAATAAACCCTAGCACGGTTTTTCAGGATGCTAATTTAAGCTCTACTCCAAAAATAAGCCCCAGTTAATATTGTCAGCCATACAGTTAGTACTGTATTTCCTAAAAAATAAGACCGAACTAGAAAATAAACCCTAATGCATCTTTTGGAGCAAAAAGTAATATAAAACCTGGTCTTATTTTCAGGGAACACAGGGAGTAAATTTGGACTTCAGTAAGGCACTTGACAAAGTAGATCACAGTCTATCCTCAATGTAGGATTGACAGTACCACCACCAGATTCACAGTTGGCTGACCAATCACACTCAGAATGTAGCCCTCAATGGAGTGGCACCCAGTGTGGTTCTGTCAAGGTTCAAGGTTCTGTCTTGTTCTCTTCAACAACTTCACAAACTATCTAAAGAAGGGAATAGAAAGACCTCATCAAATCTGCAGATGATACCAAGCAGAGGGGAATTGCTAACGTTTTGGAAGATAAAAGATTCAGAAGGATCTTGACAGATTAGAGAAATGGGCTTATCCAAAAATATGCCATTCAATAGTGATAAAAATAAGGTCTTGTACGTAGGCAAGAAAAACTAAATATACAGGTATAGAATTGATGGTACCCGGCTCAACAACAGTTATTATGAAAGAGATCTAAGCATCCTAGTGGACCACTATTTAAGTATGACACAGTAGCATGCTGTAGTTGTCAAAAAGGCCAATGCATTTCTAGGCTGCATCGATAGAAGAATAGCGTCAAGATCATTAAAAGTGATAGTACTGGTCTATATGACATTAGTGAGGCCACATTTTAAATGTTGCATCCAATTCTGGTCACCATGATACAAAAAAGATCTGAGGCCCTTGAAAGAGTGCAGAGTAGAGCACTCTCAGATAAGGGGTCTGGAGGCTGAATCATATCATCAACAACTGAACAAGCTAGATATGTTTAGCCAAACAAAGAGAAGGATTTGGGGTGACATAACATCCAAGACTTGAATGGTAATCACATGAGGGAGCTGACTTATTTTGTAAACCAACTGAGGGCACAATAAGAAGCAATGGGTAGAAGCTTGTTAAAAGATCCTACCTATTAAGGAGAGATTTCCTGGCAGTGACAGCAATTAACCAATTGAATAACTTTTAAAGAAAAGATTGGACACTCAGTTGTCTGGGATGGCATAAGGATTCTTGCCTTGGGCAGGGAATTGGTCTAGAAGATCTCTGAAGTTCCTTCCTCCACTATGATTCAATTATCAAACAAAACATGCATTTTGAATAAACATAAATAAATATATTTTTGGAGAATGAGAAATATGTGTTGGTGATATGAAAGAAGAGATAGGGAAAGGAACTAGGAAGATGAAAAAAAAAAGATCAATGAGTAGAGCAGTTGGATATATTGCACTTAAAACTATATAACACTGAGAATCTGAAAAATTATCACTAATGCCTGCAAGGACTAGGAATAAAAAAAATCACAAATAAAAAAAATGTGTATGAGTGTGTTTAGATCAAAATTTTAAAAATGCATCAAATGAAGATGGATAACAGACGTGAAACACAACAGAAAATCTATCTGGCATGTACTTTGGAATATTGTATCTTTAGTGTACCTAAAGGTGATGACTAGATTTTCATACCACTTGGTGTATCAAAATCTTAATACTGTGAAAAGCTCAAGAAGGCAAATGCGTCATTCCCCCTAAATTAGTTTCAGTAATGGTCCTAGAAATGACTACATTGCTACTTGTTTGAGATATAAATGCTAATTAATCAGTTAACAAAGTATAAGATACACTTGAAAATCTTTATTGCAAACCAACCATTTTAGTTATATTGCTGTTATGCGACCCATTGGAGTAACATGAATTTTCAGCTGGTCTTAACAGGAAAAGCTTTTAAAGGGGTTTTCTTTTTAGAAATGTATCACAAAACCTAAAATACTAAAAAAACCTAAAAAATATTTTTTTTTCTTGTAAATCCCAAAATCTGTGTTGAACACTATAGGTCCATGATGGCGAACCTATGGCACGCGTGCCACAGGTGGCATGCAGAGCCATTTGTCAGGGCACGCGACGCTGAATTCGTCCTTTTTTGCATGCTCTTTTCACCCTCCCTAGGCTCCAGAGGCTTTATAGGAGCCTGGGGAGGGCGAAAAAGCCTCCGGAGGCTTCATGAACTTCCCTGAAGCCTCCAAGTACATAAAATGATGCGCCGCCGAAACCGAAGTGACGTCTGATTTGGTTGGAGCCTCATTTGAGTGCTTCGGAGGCTTCAGCAACCTTCAGGAGGCTTCCCTTAAGCCTCCAGACCACTCAAAATGATGCTCCAAGCAAATCGGATGTCACTTCCGGTTTCAGCGGGCGTCATTTTGAGTGCTCTGGAGGTTTCCCAGGCCCTCCAGAGGCTTCAGCGACCTTCAGGAGGCTTTCCTGAAGCCTCCGGAGCACTCAAAATGATGCACAGCTGAAACCGGAAGTGATGTCCGATTTACCCTCGGCGGTGCTTAAGGTAGCTGCAGACTCGGTTCCTCCGCCCGCTCGCTCGCTGTGGGATGAGGCAGCCGTTACCTCCTCAGCTGACATGCCGGCCCCTCTGGGAAGCCCCGGAAAGTGCGTTGCGGTGGCCATTGGAAGGAGTTGGTGGAGGCGCGCTCGGCCATCCTCTGCCCAGGGGGCTGCTCCCTCCTCCTTCTCCTCTCCAGCTGACATGACAAGACACACAGAGAGACAGACTTACAGAGACAGAAATAGAGAGAGGGAGGGAGAGAGGGAATCACGCGCACACACACAAAGTGACAGAGATGGGTGGAGGGAGGAGAGAGAGACAGATACACACACACACAGAGAGAGAGAGAGAGAGAGAGAAACAGAGAAACAGAGAAAGAAAGAAAAATAGAAAAAGAAAGATGAATGGAGGGTGGGAGGGAGGGAGTGAAGGAAAGAAGGGGGAGGGAGGAGGAGGGGTGAAAGAAGGAAGGAAGGAAAGGAAGGAGAAAAAGAAAGAGAGATGGAGGGTAGGAGGGAGGGAAGGATAGAAGGGCGGAAGGGGAGGGAGGCAATGGAAGGAAGGAAAGGAAAGGAAAGGAAGAAATCTATTTTCCTATTTCCTTCCACGTCAAACTACCTGTTTGGTTAACCAGGTTAAAGATCTATTTTTCTCCCAGTGGTCATTTCAAAGGAATCACATCCTCTGAGTCATTTGCTGGATTCAAACCAGCATCCCAAAGAGTCATGGGCTGCCTTTATATATAATGAGTGCCCACAAATCCATTTTTACCATCTTCAGAAGACCAAAGACCAGCCAGAAATGAAAGGAAGAAAGAGAGAAAGAAAGAAAGAAAGAAAGAAAGAAAGAAAGAAAGAAAGAAAGAAAGAAAGAACTTATGACCATAATTGAGCCCAAAATTTTGGTTGCTAAGCAAGACCGTTAAGTGAGTTTCACCACATTTTCCAAGTTGACCACGCCCACCGGGTCACATGACCGCTGAGCCACTCCCACAAAACAGGCCACATCTTTTGGCTCTCAAAAGAAATTTCAGGAGTGGTACTGTTGATATTTGGCTCTATTGACTAATAGGTTTGCCCACCACTGCCCTAGAGGGCCAAGTGAGCCAACTCCCCCCCGTGTGTGCATGCGCCACCTGTTCCCCCTCCCCCCTCCTCCTCTAGGCCAGCCGGTCCGCAGAATTTTCTTTAAAATGAAACCGGTCCCTGATGCAAAAAAGGTTGGGGACCCCTGCTCCACCTGGAGAAGTGTCCATTTAATGCTACTCTCTGTTTCCTGTCCCTTAGCCAGTTGCTAATCCAGGACAAGGCCTGTCACTTTATTCCATGACTGGCAAGTTTATTTAAGAGCCTTTGGTGCGTGACCTTGTCAAAGACCTTCTGAAAGTCCAGATAAACAATGTCAACTGGATCTCCCTTGTCCACGTGCTTGTTGACACTCTCAAAAAATTCCAGCAGATTAGTGAGGCATGATTTGCCCTTGCAAAAGCCATGTTGGCTCTCCTTCAGCAGCGCCTTCTCTTCTATGTGCCTATTAATTTTATCTTTTAAGATGGTTTCCATCACTTTACCTGGGACACTTGTCAAGATGACCGGTCGGTAATTTCCTGGATCACCTCTGGATCCTTTTTTGAAGATAGGTGTTATATTCGCTACCTTCCAGTCATCTGGCACAAGGCCTGATTTGAGGGAAAGATTATATATTTTGGCAAGGACATCAGCAATTTCATCTTTAAGTTCCTTGAGAACTCGGGGATGGATGCCATCTGGTCCTGGTGATTTGTTAGTGTTTAGTTTAAAAAGACATGCAAGGACCTCCTCCCTGGTTATTTCTATCTGGGTTAGTTCCTCAGTTTCCCTCCCTACAAAGATAGGCTCTGTTTTAGGCATGTGATCTCTGTCTTCTTCAGTGAATACTGAAGCAAAGAATTCATTGAGTCTCTCTGCCCTCTCTGTTTCCTCCTTAATAATCCCTTGCCTTCCATTGTCATCTAATGGTCCAATGGCCTTCCCAGTTGGGTTCTTACTTCTAATGTACTTAAAGAAGTCCTTGTTATTTCTTTGAGTGTTTTTAGCTAAATGCTCCTCAAAGTCTTGCTTTGCTTTCCTGATTGTTGCCTTGCATTTGTTCTGCCAGAATTTATATTTCTGCCTGTTGTCCTGCCTGTTTGGAGAAGCCTTCCATCTTTTAAATGAGCTTTTCTTGCTTTTGATCACTTCCCTTTTTCCTTTTAGGTATACATTCCAATTGGGCCTCTGTTATTGTTTTTGTGAGCAGCCTCCATGCCTCATGGAGTGTTTGGACTTTCTCAATTCTCCCTTTCAGCTTCTTTTTTACTAGTTTCCTCATCTTCGGGAAATTTCCTTTATGAAAATTTAAGGTCTCTGTGTTAGATTTTATCGGTGATTTGCAGTCTATGATTAAGTTAAAAATAATTGTGTTGTGGTCACTGTTCCCTATTGGATCAGTCACATTAACATTTTGCACCAGATCCTGTATACAGTGATCCCTCGTTTTTCGCGGTTAATGGGGACCGGAACCTTCTGCGAAAACTGAAAAACCGCGAAGTAGGATTCGCACCGGAAACTTGAGTTGGTGGACATCGTTTAAAGCAAGCACTAGGGGGCGCTTGCCTCCTACCAATGCATTTTTTTCTATTCTGTATTTTTGAAAAACCCGCGAAGCACTGAAGCCGCGAAACATGAAGCCGTGAAAAAACGAGGGATCACTGTATTGCTCAGAACCAAGTCAAGGATTCTTGTACCTCTAGTTGGGTCTTCAACCATCTGTTCCAGGGAACAATCATTTAGCATATCTAGGAACTTTATCTCTTTGTCATGTGCTGAACAACAGTTCACCCAGTCTATGTGAGGGTAATTGAAATCCCCCATTATAACCAGGCTTCCCTTTTTTGATGCCTCCTTTACAACATTAGATGAAAAAGAAAAGGTAGAAAAAGAGAGAGAACTAAAGAGAGAGAAATGAAAGAGAGCTGGAAGGAGAGAATGGGAGAGAGGGAGAAAAGAGGGAAACAAATTAGAGAGAGAAGGGGGAGAGGGAGAGAGAAATGAAAGAGAGCTGGAAGGAGAGAATGGGAGAGAGGGAAAAGAGAGGGAAACAAATTAGAGAGAGAAGGGGGAGAGGGAGAGAGAAATGAAAGAGAGCTGAAGGGAGAGAATGAGAGACAGAGAAAAGAGGGAAACAAATCAGCGCTAAAAGCCGCCCCCGTCCTCCCTCCCTTCCTCTCCACAACCTTCCCCCGAAAGCTTTTTCCTAAATAATATCAGCAGCCATTTCATCTCCACCAAAGTAGATACATAAACACACGCGTGCATGCGCGCCACACGCACACACACCAAACAATAAAATAAAATAAAATGAAAAAAATGGGAGAAATGGAGAAAGAAGGGAGACCTCCAGAAAATAAAAGAAGCAGGAAGCCGGCTCATCCCCTGAAAAGGGAAATGAAGAGATGAGGGTATGTCTCAGCACTCCCCCTTTATTGTCACTGTATCGCAAGCAAGAAGTGAAGAAAAAGGGAAGAAAGGTAGCGGCGGGGCCCTTGAGTCACAGAAAGAACGAGCGCCCTCTACTATGAGGCAGGAGAACTGCGTGCCTCACCTACCTCGGGAGTCCCAAGGCTTTTAAGCCTCTGCTTAACTCTGCTCGAGTGATCATAAAATGCCTAAAAAGTCAGACTAGATGAGGCATGCAGTTCTCCTGCCTCATAGTAGAGGGCGCTTTTTTAGGTGTGTTTTTTTTTTAAACAGGGAGAGTCATCAGCAGCTACTCAGCCTCACCTCAGCTGTCGCCTTTTTCCTTTTACATTTTCTTTTCTTTTCATGATGAGCCACACCTGCCTCACCTAACTGCACGTCACTGTTTCTGACTATAAATGGAGCAGAGGCTATAAGAATCTAGGTACTTTTAACAGGTTTCAGTGGTGTTAATTATAGTGGAAGATAACTTTTGCAATTATTTATTTATTTTTTACCAATCATTTACTGAGTTCTAGTTAATAAATTTCTAGTAATAGTTCTAAAGTTTAATCATCATTTTCTTTGAGTTATAAAGTTTTTGTTGCCATGATTGATTGCTCTTCCTTATTGGAGCTTTCTGAAGATAACCACAATCTCTTATTTTCTTAAAAGGTAGGATCTGATATTCTTTTGCTTGGCACTTTTGTCATTCCCCCACCCCTCTTGAAAAAAAAAAGCCGTTATCAGTACCTGAAATAAATCAGTCCCTTTGGTTGTATAGTTTATATTAAAGAGAAGAAAACTGGAGCAGTAAAGTCAAAATACCTATCTATCAATGATACCATCCAACCCATTTGTATTGGTATTCAAAGAGGAGACTATTCATGTTTTTTTGATGAGGGTAAAGTTATTTTACTGATTTTGTAATGTAAAGATAAATGTTTACATTATCAAATGGTGATAGTGAATGGTGTAGTGAAAAAGTTTTGTTTCTTTATTCCAGAAGTTGTCCTTAAATTTTGACTAGAGGTTTTTAAAAACGGAACTCATCCACCTGGTTAAGGACAGGAAGCTTTCTGCAGAAATTATTCATTGAGGAAGAATCTGTGAAGAAAACATGACTGCCCAAGAAAAGCTTATAGTGACTTCAAAGTCAGTAAGATCAACAGCAATAAAACTTGTCATACCCTTGTTGATGGTTCAGGTAATGCTGGTAGGAAATGCTTTGTGTGGGCATGTGCTTATTTGGCCAACAGAAGCCAGCCATTGGCTAAATATTAAAATAATAATTCAGGAACTGATAAAAAGAGATCATCATGTCAGCATCCTGATTCCGACATCATCTCTCTTCATCACATCTGGAGATATTTCAGCTGCCAATTTTGAGGTATATTCTGTTCCCTTTACAAAGGAAGAGCTCAATTCTTTGACCATGGATTTCATAACGTTTTGGTGGAATAACAAACCATCTATTACAACCTTTTATAGATTTAATCAGGAAGTAGGGAAATTAATTGAGAAACTCAACAAATTCAATCGGCAAATGTGTGAAGCAGTTCTTTCTAATCAAGAACTCATGTCTAAACTAAAGAACGCTAAATATGATGTGCTTATTTCTGATCCTGTGATGCTATGTGGTGATTTGATTGCTTTGAAGCTGAACATCCCATTCTTATACACGCTGAGGTTCACTCCAGCCTCAACAGTGGAGAGACATTGTGGAAAAATGCCTGCCCCTCCTTCTTATGTTCCAGCTATTTTATCTGGGTTAACAGACAAATTGTCATTTGGAGAAAGGATAAAAAATATTATCTCTTACTACATTCAAGACTATGTTTTCCAAAAACATTGGGGGGAATGGGATTCCTATTACAGTCAAGTTTTGGGTAAGTCATTCTTATTCATTTATTTACTTCTCAGGTATCATTGGTGTAGCTTTCAGTACTGAAGGAAAACAGATTAAAAGAATTTTCATAAAGCAGAATTAGAAAAGTCTCATTCTGAACATACAAATTAAACACATTGCTGCAGGTTAGACTAGATATGCCTGTCAATCCTACTTGTGTTATATTGGCTAGGGTTGATGGAATTGTAAAAGACCTGGAGAAAAAAACTAAGAGATAATTTTCCTACCTGACAAGTTTGGTATTTTAAATATTGAAAAAATAGATGAGATGCTCTTTTTCTTTCAGAGGTGCTGATGAGGTGACGTCAAAGTGGCATCTGTGCTGATACGATCAAAGCTTCATTTGTGTTATGTAAAACACATAAAAACATGCAGATTCATCGACTCATTGTAGCTACCATTTTGATCTTACTCAGTTAACATCCAGCCTCCTTTTTTCCCTTTTGTTTTCTTTGTTTTTTATTCTTCCATTTCTCTAGGTTCTGTTTTTGGCCAAACATGGCAGCGAGGTTGTCATATTTTGTTTGCTGTTCCACAGACCTAGATATATGATTTTTATGGAAATTCACAAGTCCTATAAATTGGATGTACCATCTCACTTTAAATTTGGGTTATGCATATTTGTTTACTGTTTAATAAAGAAAAATAAACATAAAAGAGAGGGCCAGCTGAATGTAATGTATTTAGTAAGTATCATTTTGTTTTCTTTCTGTATAAAAAGATAGCACCGTGTTATTAGCACAACTAGTTCTGTTCTGAAGTTCTCTGAAAAACTGATAAGATATGGATAATCTCATACAAAAAAACAAGGTGTCCCCATTTTCCTCAAATATTAGTTGTGTTTATGTTAGTAATAGTTGGCTTACAACACAAGGTGAGCCTCTAACTCCATGTATCCCAGAATTGGGGGGAGGGGGTATCTCTCTTCAAATATCAGTTTAATCAAAACAGCCACAGATCATTAGCAGAGTAATTGGGGCAGACAAGAATTGGAATTCAAGAACAACTAAAGGACTAGAGATTATCTGCCTTTGACCTGGGGAGTTCACTTTTACTTCTGTCTCTAGGATATTTTTCCATGGCCATGTTGGAAATAAGCTTGCTGAATCTTTTTAGGAAGGAAAAAAGACATTTGAACCTTCGGGTCACTAAACCTATCCAAATATGAAGATATTTAATAGGATTTTGTAAAAACAACAACACAGTGCTGCTGCACCAAGAACAAATTCACCTGTAAATTGCAGGGATGAGAGGCCTTCCCAAAGAGAATCTCAACCTCTACCCCTTTTAAATTATTGGGATTTTTTTTTTTTGCTAACCACATCCTGTACCATAGTGCCTAACTCTTCAAACTAGCTGTTCTTTGAACCAAACAGCCAAACAGATATGAGAAGGATACCGTACATTGAGAATATTTTGTTTTTGTGTCATTAGGAATATTTAGTACTAACCTGCTATTTAAAATGATTGCATTTTCAACTATAATACAATGCAATAGCAGAGTTGGAAGGGACCTTGGGGGTCTTCTAGTTCAACCCCCTGCCTAGCCAGGAGCCTTATACCGTTTCAGACAAATGGCTATCCAACATCTTCTTAAAGACTTGCAGTGTTGGGGCATTCACAACTTCAGGAGGCAAGCTGTTCCACTGACTAATTGTTCTAACTGTCAGGAAATTTCTCCTCAGTTCTAAATTGCTTCTCTCCTTGATTAGTTTCCACCCATTGTTTCTTGTTCCACCCTCAGGTGCCTTGGTGAATAGCTTGACTCCCTCTTCTTTGTGGCAACCCCTGAGATATCAGAACACTGCTATCATGTCTCCCCTAGTCCTTCTTTCCATTACATTAGACTTATCCAGTTCCTGCAACCGTTCTTCATACTGTACTGAAGGTTTTGAAGAGGCAAATTACAAAAAAAGTAGGTAGGTAGATAGAGGGATAGAGAGGGAGAGAAAGAAAGAGAAATACAATAGGTAGGTAGGTAGAGAGTAGGTAGGTAGATAAAGGAATACAGAGATAAATAGAGAGAGAAAGTAGGTAGGTAGGGAGAGAGTGTTTGTGTGTAGGTAGGTAGGTAGGTAGGTAGGTAGGTAGGTAGGTAGGTAGGTAGGTAGAAGGATAGAGAGAGAAATAGAAAGAAAGAAATACAGTAGGTAGGTAGGGAGAGAGAGTGTGTGTGTAGGTAGGTAGGTAGATAGGTAAAGGGGGGAGAGGAAAAAATACAGTAGGTATGTAGGGAGAGAGAGAGAGTGTAGATAGGTAGATAGAGGGATAGAGAGAAATAGAAAGAGAGACAGAAATACAGTAAATAGGTAAGGAGAGAGAGAATGTGTGTAGGTAGGTAGAAGGATAGAAAGAGAAAGAAAGAGAGAAAGAAATACAGTAGGTAGGTAGAGAGAGAGAGAGAATAGGTAAGTAGGTTTTCAGGTGTATTTATCCATGTCTTGGAGAAGGAAATCGCTGACAAACCTTAGGACTTTATTTCTGCTGGCACAGAAACAGAGCAGGAAAAAAAACCTTTTGCACTCTGCAAACCTCTCCAAAACAGCCTGTTTCTCTGCGAAAACGGGGCTGTTTTTTTTCAAATAAAAAGAATGAATAGCCTTGGAGGAGCTTGCAGAGTGCTCGGGCTTTTTTGGCAGCTGCTGCACTTTGCTGGCTCATATTTAAATGGTTGTCCACTAGGACTCCAAGATCCCTCTCACAGTTACTACTATTGAGCAAGGTACCACCTATTCTGTACCTGTACATTTCATTTTTGTTGCCTAAATGTAGAACCTTACTCTTTTCACCATTGAATTTCATTTTGTTAGATAGTGCCCAATGTTCAAGTTTGTCAAGATCCTTCTCTATCTTAAGCCTATCTTCTGGAGTGTTGGCTATTCCTGCCAGTTTGGTGTCATCTGTAAATTTGATGAGTTCCCCATTTATTCCCTCATCCAAATCATTGATGAAGATGTTGAAGAGTACTGGGCCTAAAACAGAGCCTTGGGGTACTCCACTGCATACTTCCCTCCATGTAGATGCAGTTCCATTGAAGACTACATATTGAGTGTGCTTGGTCAGCCAGTTATCCATCTGGTGATGATGCTGTATAACCCACATTCTTCTACTTTATCTAGTAGTAGTTTATGGTCTACCTTATCAAGGTAACTTAGGGAAGAAAATGGTAAGGGAGCACCTGTCTATCCAGATGAGTTCAAATAACCAGGACCAGATGGATTACACCCCAGGGTTCTGAAGGAACTGGCAGATGAGATCTCAGAACCACTAAACTATATCTTTCAGCGATCCTGGAGCACCGGGAAACTGCCAGAGGACTGGAAAAGAGCTGATGTGGTTCCCATTTTCCAAAAAGAAAAAAAAAATAGATCCAGGAAGCAACAGACCTATCAGCCTGACTTCAGTACCAGGAAAGATTCTGGAAAAGATAATCAAGAAGCAAATTAGCGAATACCTAGAAGTAAACAAACTAATAGCCAAAAGCCAACATGGGTTTGTCATAAACAGATCATGCCAGATTAATCTTATTGCATTCTTTGACAAATTGACAAAATTAGTGGACCAGAAGAGTGCAGTCAATATACTTTACTTGGACTTCAGTAAGGCATTTGAGGGCATAATGTTAAAAGGTAACTACATAATCTGCAACTAGATGCTTTTATTGTTCTCCCTCCCCACTAATAATTATTGATATTCTTGGCCATCATTGTGGTTAAGAAAGAAATGGGCTAGCATGTTAAAGAAATAGTTCAGTTTTGCTTTTGCAAGCACCCAGTTTAACAGGATCCAGGTTTTTCTGTCCATTTCCCATCCTAGTGAGAAACCTAAGGCTTTTTTTTTTGCATTCTTTGGTTGGATCCTGGTCCAGAAGCAATAAAGATCTCTGTTGCCAATTAATAACTTACCAGGTTTATTCATTAATAAATAATAATTTAAGACACTTTTTAAAAAAAAACTCCTGGAATATTTAGTGTAATAAATTCTTTGTTGGATATTAAAGCTTTGGCTCCATTTTTATTTTACAGTTCTAAATAATAATGGAAGAATTGAATGAAACAACTTTTTCTTTACGTACAGAGTACATTTTTTTCTATTAACTTGGATTTATGAACCCATATGGATTAACAGAAAACTGGCTCCTAATTTCAGTTATTTCAGTTTTTGTACTAGCCAAGTTATCTAAATAATGAAATCATTTTTAAAAGAACAGCAACAAAGATTACAAACATGTATAGGTTTGTATAATTATTTGTACCTGTGGATTTCTTGGAATAGATATATTTAAAACAAATCAAAATATAGGACCTGCATATCTTCGTTCTATCTTGTACTGGTCAAATGTTTTGATTTTTATTCGCTGCTTACATTTCCTCCTATGTTCCCTGATAACTGAGCAAGAACCTGACTTGGGCACCTCCACAGGACTTGTAATTTACACTACACATTCAGTTCCATCGTAGCTTTACAGTTTGTATTTCATGTGATTTAGATGACTGACTGAAGATTAATTTTCGGAACAAATACAAGTTCTAATTCACCAAATTGAGTTTTTAAAAAATGAATCCCCCACCCCAGTCCATCCGTTCCCCATCCCCATCCCACCGACCCCCAGTTGGCCATCTGTTTCAGTTGCTGTTTCCTTTTTAGCTTTATCCACATGATCTTTGATAACTTGTATACTTTCCTATAGTATTTAGCATTAATAGATAGCAGAAAATCTTTGCAAACCACACAGAAAATATTTGGCTTGAAACTCAGCAGGTTTTTTTTTGCTATAATATTTTCTTTCTTGAGTAGTTAGTTTCCCCCTAAACTTTATTTTAGTCTAGGGCTTTACTATTTTTATTAATATCCTAAAGTAAATTCCACACTGAGCACCCAGATAGCCTAAAACAAACCTTTAGGGTTTTTTTGCTTTGTTTTTTTGAGCTGCTCATTGGGTCTGCATGTACTATATATACATTTGAAGTTGCGCTTGGGGTTATTAGCCATGGAAGTTTCAATTTCAATTGCTATTATAATCCAAGGATCACCAATCACCAACTACCAATAAGCTAGCCCTGCCACAATTATGGCTTTCCAGTTCATCTTGCTGAATGGACCATTAAGCTGCCTCCAATGTTCCTGAATACTTTGTTTTTTGCCTTTTGTGAATAAAACTTCAGAAATTCCAAGTTTTGAAATATTCCGATATATATATGTAGAAAGAAGAGTTGGAATTAAGGAAGTATAAGTGATTTACAGAAGTTCCCTCTTGTGTAAAAATTAAAAAGTGATTCAGCTTTACCTCTTCTTACTGAAAAATATGCATCACTCAACAGTGCTAAATATTTAGAAATAGAATCTAACCAGTTCCTGGTATGTGAATTCAGTATGCTCATCAAAGATCGTTTTTCAAAAATTACCCAGTGCTAGTGAAAGATTCCCCATCAAGAAGGTTGATCTATTTTGGTCCTCTAGAGAACAAATGCATGGTTTTGAGGATGTTTTCCTTGATAACATGTTTTTTAAAACTGTTGAGTAACATTCAGTTGAAAACATAAATGTATTGATTTTGAATATTTCTGAAATCAGTATCACTAAACCTATTAAGTACCAGTGAAGGGAAAAAAAACAAGCAGTACATAAATGTATTTTAATTAAATAGTACATAATTCTATTACTTTCTATCTGCAGGGAGACCCACAACGCTGTGTGAAATAATGGGTAAAGCAGAAATATGGTTAATGCGAACCTACTGGGATTTTGAATTTCCACGACCTTTTCTACCAAACTTTGAATTTGTTGGAGGTCTGCACTGCCAGCCAGCCAAGCCTTTATCTGAGGTAATTATATCCTTCCTCATTGATCTGGTAATAATAAAGCTTTTTGAAAGGGATCTGGTAATAATAAAGCTTTTTGAAAGGAAGTACAGCAGGGGGAAAATGCCTTAGAAACAGCATTTTTTTCTTAAAATTGTGGATTTTCTTCTTTGTCTGAGATAGTTTGTGGAAACTGAAAATACAGACAGCCATAGAATGAAGGTGATCTGAAATTACAATAAGATTTGGGGACATGTATTCTTGAACTGCAGCTTGCCTCATAATGATTGAAAAAGAGAAATGGATTGGTGAAAAGAAATCTCGTTAGGGAATCAAAATGAAGGAAGGTCTCATTCAATAAGAGTTCTGGATCCCTCTTGAAGACCTGAAAAAACCATGTTAGGGACAGATCATCATAGAGAAAATCTATTTATATGATTGTCAATAATGATTTGATAGTACATAACCCCCCCCCCTCCCCCATTTGCCTAGATTCAATAACATATTCTCTGTGTTAGCAAATCACAATGTACACAAGGCTGGTCATCAGTAATCTCATGGAAACAAATCCCAAACTACCAAGCAAGTATGCGGATTTTGCAGATATATTTGGAGATGAAGAAGCAGCAGCCTATAGACTTAATTCAAGGAGATAAAATACCTGCTAAGAAGCAGTATCCCATGTCAGCTACGATGTTATTGGTTTTAAACCAGTGTTTGGACTCTAACTTGCAGAAGGACTTTAATAGACTTTTGACGTCACCAATTTCAGCAGCTACCTTTTTCATCCCCAAGAAGATTCAGATACCACAAACCAAGTGGTGACGCTTCCATTTAAATTGTTCATGACTACAAATGGTTGAATTTTGTGATGGTGAGACATTATTATCCACTACCCCTAATATTGGATTTGCATCTGATGTTATTGATATATGTTGTGCGTTATCCGAATGACATTCTAATCTATCAGAAAGACAAATCTCACCACTATGAGCAGGAGATTTTCAGTAAACTAAGGGAAAATCTTTTAGTTAAATTAAAAGATGCCTTTGATTTCAAATAGTGAAATTTCTTGGGCTACCACATTTCCCCAAATGGAATTGAAATGGATCCTCAGAAAGTCCAAGCAGTTTTTGAGTAGCAACCCCCCTGCACAGTTAAGTATGTTCAGAACTTCTTAGGTTTTTGCAAACTTTTATAGAAAGTTTATCCCATACTTTGCCCATAAACACAGCTATTGAAAAAATGAGTCAGATTTGCTTGGACACACTCACAGCAAACTGAGGAGTTAAAACAGCTTGTTGAATGCCAATCGCTCCCTCAATACCCTGAACTATCACCCAGACTGATGCCTCTGATGTGGCTGTTAGGGCTGTTCTCTTGCAAGAGAACTGGGAGAGGGAAAGTGCTTTTTGTCTTGTGTACTTTTCTCAAGGTCATTGAGCACTCTGGAACAAAACTATGATATTTTTAACAAAGAATGTCAAGCCAGCCTTCTAATAGTGGAGGCAATTTTTGGGAAAGCGTGCATTGGCCCATCAAAGTCAACACTGACCATAAAAATGTAGAAATGCTGCAATGATCCAAGGTAAGTGAGATGTAGTTCATTCTTCCTATTTGACTTCTACATACAGTATGTCCGAGGTTTGAAGAATTTGACTCCAGACATGCTGTCCTATAAACCAGAGGAGTCACATTATTCCAGAGCTCAATAGGTGCCAGCATCTTACAGGCTTCTAATTTCCAACATGTACCCACGCAAGGGACATTGGTGTCCTCAAGCCATCAGGATTTAATCGCTAGGATCAACAACCTCTAGACTAGGGGTCTCCAACCTTTGCAACTTTAAGTCTGAAGGACTTCAGCTCCCAGCTTTGCTGGCTGGAGAATTCTGGGAGCTGAAGTCCTTCAGACTTAAAGTTGCAAAGGTTGGAGATCCCTGCTATAGACCACTTCTTTCAGGTCCCAAAAGGTACCGTATCTATTTTCAATGGAGCAAAGAGTGTTAAACACAAGGGCAGAATTGTGGTTCTTTCACCTTTGAGAGATTTAACAGCTTTGCCATGATAACCAGACAACAGAGCATGGGGGAATATTCAAAACACTGCATAGAATATTAAAAAATGGTGGTCTAAATGGCTGTCGATATGAAGGGATAGCTGGTGTCTTGCTATATTCAGGGAAGGATAAATGCCACCATCAAAAGCCAGCAGACCTCTTACAACACTCCCCCCCTCATTTTACCCCCATACCCTTGGCATATACCCTCTCAATGTTATTATTGATTTACTTGCAATTCATGGCTACATATCTAAACTAGTTATAATGAATCTGTTTATGAGGCTCACTTTATCCTTTGTAAGGGCTTCCAACTCAACCTGCTCAACCTTTTTTGAACCATGACTTTCATTAGAGAGCCATAGTATCCAGACTGGTCTCAGGGGCAATTTGCCCACAGGTTTTGGAAGGTACTGTTCCAACTTTTGAATGTCCAAGTAAGTTTGTCTTCATCCCACCACTCAGTTACTAATGCTAAGATGGAAAAGACTAGTCTTTTAATTAATTAATTAATTAATTAATTAATTAATTAATTAATTAATTAATTTATTTATTTATTTATTTATTTATTTATTTATTTATTTATTTATTTATTTATTTATTTATTTATTTATTTTCAATTTATATACTGCCCTTTTCACCAAAAAAGGACTCAGGGTGGTGCACAGAAAGATAAAACCCCACAATATACAAAATTTAAAAAACAATTATACCAATACAGCTGTGCTAAAATTGAGTAAATAGTTAAAATAGCTATCTGCGGGATCGGATCCTGCCTCATACATCCTCACGGCCGATCCGCTCCCACAGAGAGGGACTTCTCCGGGTGCCGTCCACGAGACTGTGTCAGCGGGCGACGCCCAGGGGAAGGGCCTTCTCTGTGGCGGGCCCAGCCCTCTGGAACAACCTCCCCCCCCGACATTAGAACAACTACGGACCTCCGCTCCTTCCGTCGAAAACTGAAAACACACTTTTTCTGCCTGGCCGGCCTTGGTTAGTCTCTACCTCTGGGGTGTTTAGGGAATTTAGTTTTAATGGGGTTTTTAGCGCAGGGACGATCAATTTAATCTGCTTTTATTTATTGTATTTATTGTTTGTATATATTTTGATATGTTTTAATTTCCCTGTGCACCGCTCCGAGTCCCCTTGGGGAGAGGATGCGGTATACAAAATTAAATATTATTATTATTATTATTATTATTATTATTATTATTATTATTATTATTATTATTATTATTATTATTATTATTATTATTATTATTATTATTATTATTATTATTATTAAAATCATAAATAACAAATTAAAATAGTCCCTAATCTATGTCAGGCCGGCAAGATGAAAGAAATGAGCTTTTACCATCCGACGGAAGAGTCATAGGTCCATGATGGTACGGATATCAGGGGGGAGGTCGTTCCAGAGTGTCGGACCCGCCACAGAGAAGGCTCTTCCCCTCGGGGTCGCCAGTCGGCAAAGACCGGCTGACGGCAGCCTGAGAAGGCCAACTCTGTGACAGCGGACAGGTCGAAGGGAGGAATGTGGTAGGAAGTTACAACAATATTTGAGAAATTATTGCACCTACAGCCAAGGCAATTGGCCATCACTACTACTATTGGCAAAATTTACATACACAAATGTGTCTCATCAATTGCTATGATCCCTTTCAAGCTTTGTACAGTACATATCCAATTATCTGACAGTTTTACCAGGGACCCTGAGGGAGGAGGGCTCTGTCCCATGTGTTGTGGAATTTTTTCCAAGAGCAGCTTGTTGCCCAATAACTGATAAAACAGCAACTAGAATAGGCAAAGCAGTTATACAAGAAGGTTGCAGATGCCCATTGACAGAAAAGCTTCCTATAGCTGGCAGGAGACGAAGTTTTGCTATTACCACGTTCTTAATTACTAAAATATTGTTTAAGAAGCTAGATGACTTCCGGTTCCGGCTCCAGCGGCGACGGATGAGCCTAGGGCTCGCTCGCCGCTTTGTTTCTTTTCCTGCCCCCCCACGGGGGCGAGACGCCCCGTTTTTGGGGGTCTCCCATAGGGCCGGCTTGCCTGGGTTGCTCCCCCCCATGGCAGTGGGGAAGCAACCCTTGTCTTCGGCTCAGGTGGAGGAGGACATGCTGCGGGGGGATTTCCCTTCGCCAAAGGAAGATGGCATCGTTCACGAACATGGAGAGAACTGATCGGCTGAGTCGGAAGGCTTCCCGGGGCTTCGGCTGCGAGGGAGAGAGTGAGTGATTTAAAACTTTTTTTTCCCTTGCTGTCAGCCTGGCTGAAAGAACTTGGAGGGGGGTGTTTGCTTGCTAAACCCCCCCTCGGATTTAAAGCGGCACTTGAAAATGGCTCCTCGCTGCGAGGAAGCGGATATCTTCAATCTGGATTGTTTGCAACAAGGGAAAGTGATCTGCGGTTTGCCTTGCAACATAGTTTCTAGGTCTGGCTGATTTGAAACATTTTTTTTTACTACTCTCTCCTTCTGGCTTTGAGCTTGGGCGGTGGACGATGGCTTCTCTTTGTCCCTGAATGACTATTTTACTTATGGAAAATTCCCAGCGTCTCTTTGTGATTTGGACTTCCTCTTGTTATTAAAGAAGAAATTTTTTTTTGGATTTGTGATCTCTTTTCTGGAGTACCTTCGTTATTATGATTATTGATCTGGAAAACTGTTTCTCTCTTGGTTCCTGAACTTTACAATCCTGATTTGAACTTTTGGCTCCTGATTTGCCTCTACAGCCCCACCCCAAAAACGCCATTTTAGTGGCATTGACTTTAACAGCTAATCATGGCACAAGAATCAGCACTGGCAAGCTTAGAATTAAGGATGGCTTCTCTTGAATCTGTTATACAAACCTTGGTACAAGAAATCAAGGCCCAGAGAGAAGAAAATATCAACTTTAAAAAGGAACTATTGGATACACGGAAACAAGTGTTGGAGAACACACAGAAGAATGAAGAGTTGGAAGGGGGGCTGGTGGGGGCTAAGGGAGAGATTAAAAATGTTACTAATGAGGTTGTGGAAATAAATGGGCATGTGTCTAGGATTGATATGGAAAGGATGACATATTTTTTGAGATTTCAGAATGTTTCTGAGGAAACTGGTGAATGTCTCCCTGAACTCATGAGCACAATTATAGCAGACTATTTACATAAACCTAAGGATGAGATCAGGGGGGACATTGACCTAGCCTACAGAATTAACTCTGCATATGCCAGGATAAATGAAGTACCCAGAGAGATACATGTTAAATTTGTTAGAAGGTCAACCAGAGAGGAAATCTTGAAAGTGCAAAGAGGAGGTCCGTTAATTTACCAACAAAAGGAGGTTGCCATCCTGAAGCAGATCCCAAGAAAGATTAGAGAAGCAAGAAGGAAATTTTCCTTCTTGTCTAAAAAATTGTTTGACCACGGGATCTGGTTCAGGTGGGTGACGCCCGAAGGGATGCTGGTGTTCTGGGAAGGAGGAAGAGTGAGGATTAAAACAGTTGCTGAGGCGGAAGCCTTTCTTAAAAAACATTCTTCTGTCCTGGGGGAAGATCCAGGGAGGGCAGGGGGGGCCACGGCCCCGCCCGCTGGGGGCCTGGAAGGAGAGATAGAAGATACAATTGCCAAGAGACTTAGATCTAAAAAATAACTTTGCCTTGATTTTCTGAGTAATATTGTATAACATGTGCATCTGGATTTTTGTAAATGACTGACAGCATAGAACTGAGAACTTAGAAATATGTGCTTGCTTTCACTTTGTAGTGTACGGAAAATGTTTTTTGTTAATGATCTATTTTGATGTCCCGGTAGGGCCGACGACTTTGAGGTGAATGCTCTCAAAATTTCTTTGTATCCCTTACCTCACCCTATTGAAAAACTGTAAAACCAATAAAACTTTTTCAATATAAAAAAGAAGCTAGATGCAAAATTTGTGGGCCCCTTCAAGGTCATCCAGTAGATCAATCCTGTAGCATTTCACTTACAGTTGCCCTCTCAATGAATAATAATAATAATAATAATAATAATAATAATAATAATAATAATAATAATAATAATAATAATAATAATACTATTTTATTTTTATATACCGCGTCCTCTCCCCAAGGGGACTCGGAGCGGTATACAGGGAAAAATTAAAACACATAAAAATATACAAAAATAGATACAATAAGTAAAAACAAATTAAATTTAATTGTCCCTGCACTAAAATCCCCATATTAAAACTAATGTTCCCTAAACCCTAAAAGGTAGAGACTAACCTAGGCCAGCCAAGCAGAAAAAGTATGTTTTTAATTTCTGACGGAAGGAGCGGAGGTCCGTGGTTGTTCTAATGTCGGGGGGAAGGTCGTTCCAGAGGGCTGGGCCCGCCACAGAGAAGGCCCTTCCCCTGGGCGTCGCCCGGTGACAAAGTCTAGTGGACGGCACCCGGAGAAGTCCCTCTCTGTGGGAGCGAATCGGCCGTGAGGATGTATGGGGCACGATCCGATCCCGCAGAAAACCCAACCTTTCACCCTCCCCCCTTTCAAACCAGCTGTCCAAAATGTGAACTTTGCTGTCTTCAAAAAATTGTTCTTTGCCTTTTAAATGTAGATGGACTACTGAATCTTGTTCTGATGGGTTTGTTCTCCTATGTTGTGCCATGCGTTTATGAAGTGGTCCTTTTGTTAGCCCAATGTAGAGCTATGCATATCTTACTGCATTGTACTCCATATACCACAATACTGCTGTTTGTGTCTGGGTGTTTTATCCTTGGTGTGGGTAAGCTTCATTAAGGTAGACACCCATTTGTCTGAAATAGTATAGAGTCTCTTGCTTGAGCAAGGGATTGGACTAGAAGATCTCCAAGGTTCTTCCAACTTATTATTCTATTTCTTTTCCTTCTTTCAAATACAAATTACTACATACTGGTGTTTTTTTCTGATCCATCATCTACTTGCATTATGATCAAAAACTATGTGATTTGAGCACACTAATCATGGCCAACCAAAAAAAATGTAACATTTCATGCCATGATAAAGAGGTCTGATTCTTTCTTTTCTTTGCTAACAGGAAATTGAAAATTTTGTACAGAGTTCAGGTGAACATGGTATTGTGATATTTTCCCTTGGCTCAATGGTTCAAAACTTAACAGATGAAAAAAATAATATAATTGCATCAGCACTCAGCCAGCTTCCACAAAAGGTCAGTCTCCTAGGTGTAAGTCATATACGCAAATTTCTAGGAGGGAGAACAATTTATGGATAATCCAGAAATCTTCATTTTCTTCTCCAATAAATTTCTCATTTACAAAGGATGCTTATATTTCATAATTTTCATTTAATTGAACCATGTTTCAAATTTTCTTATCCTGATAACTTTTAACTTCTTTGTAGTTTGACAATTTAGAACATATGCATTTTCAATTGATTTTATGTAACTTCTTTCTGAAAATTCCCACAATGCTAAAGAAGGGATTGCAAATACTCTGTTAAAACTCATATTTTCTATTAACCTTATGATAAAAGACACAAGAAATACATCTAATTCTGGTTATGCAACATTTTTATGTTCCACCAGTACGCTGATGACACTCAGCTGTACATCTCTACCCAGACCACCCCAAAGATGCCGTAGAAGTGATGTCCCGGTGTCTGGAGGCCGTGCGAGTCTGGATGGGGAGGAACAGGCTCCGACTCAACCTATCCAAGACCGAGTGGCTGTGGCTTCCGGCGTCACGGTGTAGTCAGTTGATGCCATTTCTGACTATTGGGGGCGAGACATTGGCTCCCGCAGAGAGGGCTCGCAACTTGGGTGTCCTCCTGGACTCTCGGCTGTCCCTAGAAGACCACGTGACAGCCGTGGCCAGGGGGGCTTTCTATCAGATTCGCCTGATACGCCAGTTGCGTCCCTTTCTGGATCGTGACGCCTTACGCACAGTCACTCAAGCCCTCGTCACCTCCCGTCTGGACTATTGCAACGCTCTCTACATGGGGTTTCCCTTGAGGTGCACCCGGAGGCTCCAGTTGGTTCAGAATGCGGCCGCGCAGGGGATTCTGGGAGCCTCTAGATGCTTCCATGTGAAACCTCTCCTGCGTGAGCTGCATTGGCTGCCTGTGGCTTTCCGGGTGCGTTTCAAGGTACTCATGACCATCTTTAAAGCGCTCCATGACAAGGGACCTGGTTACCTGCAAGACCACCTCCTGCTGCCAAATACCTCCCACCGACCAGTTCGCTCCCACAGAGAGGGCCTCTTCAGGGTGCTGTCGGCCAAACAATGCCCGCTGACGACCCCCAGGGGAGAGCCTTTTCTGTGGCAGCTCCCGCAGTCTGGAATGACCTAGCCCCTGGGCTAAGGACAATCTTGGACCTACATCTCTTCCGTCGGGCCGTGAAGACGCATTTATTCTGTGCTGCTGGCCTGTTTTAAAGGGATTTTAAATAGCGATTTTAGTATGGGATTTTAAAGATGTAGGCCATTTATTTAATACATTTTAACACATTGTTTTAGATTTTGTATCACTTATTTTATTATGGCTGTACACCGCCCTGAGTCCCAAAAGGGAGAAGGGTGGTATAGAAATCAAATAAACTTCAAACTTAAATGCAAGAATTGAAAACAAGAATTACTAGTAAAATGAGCACTCTGTTTTATTGCCATAAAAAATAATGGCATGTAATTTTATTTATTTATTGCATTTAAATTATCTTGTAATCCTTGGAGTTTCAGCAATTTTACAAGAATGCAACATTTAAAAGATCTATGACCCAGTTCAATCGCCCAAACCCAAACAAACTCAAAAATCTGAAATTCATCAGCTAGGATAAATTCTAACATTGTTTGCAGTATGGATTACATGGAATAATATTCCAATTATTTTACCCTAGGTTATTTGGCGGTATAAAGGGAAAAAGCTAGAAAAGCTTGGAGCCAATACCAGGACCTATGATTGGATACCACAAAATGATCTTCTTGGTGAGACACCTTATGCTCCTTTAGACTGAATAAAACAGTCCCTTTGCTCATCTCTTAAAGGATTTTGTCAGAACATTTTCATCTTTTTATTCCAGGCCATCCAAAGACCAAAGCATTTATATCACATGGTGGAACCAATGGAATTTATGAAGCCATTTACCATGCAATTCCCATAGTAGGGATTCCCCTATTTGCAGACCAGAATGATAATATTATCCATATGAAGGAGAAGGGAATGGCTGTGGAACTAGACATCCACACAATGAAAGCAGAAGATTTAGTAAATGCTGTGAATACTGTAATCCATAATGCTTTGTGAGTTGTTTATAAACTCTTTGGAATACAGATTATGTCTAAGATATTAATAGTAATCAATTTGCTGTTTTTTTCTTTGATGTCATGATTATTTTTGCAAAAATAGTAATTCTGGTTATTACCAGTTATGATATTTTATCTCAATTAGGCCTCAATTTTCGTGTATCTATAAGGAGATAACAGTAGAATATGTACTTTGAGCATTTTACTAGATTCCCTTCCAATTATCTGTGCTACTTGGGATTTGGAGAATTATTCTTTCCCTGGTATTGAATGCATTCATGTTTTGTTCAGTATACCTAAATTCATTGTTCGGAAAAGGATCTTAAAATTCTAGCTAACTTTTTGATATTTTTTATACATGAAAATGAATAGAATGCAAGTGTCATTGAAGATAAAATAGTATTTTAATGGAATATAAATTAGATAGCGGTTATAATAGTAATGGAACTGATTTTGGGTAAGAAACTTTTAACAGGCACTAAGCCAGTTTGAATTGTGAGAAATCAGTAAATTGTTTGATGTAAAGTCTATACGTGCTTGAAGACTGACGTTCTAAAAAACAACAAAGTAGATTGCTGACTCTTCCCTAATTTATTTCTTTGTCCTTTAATTTTTCTAGTTTTAAGAAAAATGCTTTAAAAATATCTCAGTTCCATCATGATCAACCGATAAAGCCACTGGACCGGGCTATCTTTTGGATTGAATTTGTCATACGTCACAAAGGTGCCAAACATTTGCAAGTAGCTGCCCATAACTTGACTTGGTATCAGTATCACTGTCTGGATGTCATAGCCTTCTTGATTGGCTGCACAGTAGTTTTTGCATTCATTGCTTTTAAATGCTGTTCGTATTGCTTTTGGAAATGTGGCAACATTTTACTAAAATCAAAAACAGATTAATTTTCTGGGACTGAGTCTCCAACGCCTGATTAACATACTTGATGCTCATTAGTACACTAAGATTTATGTTAAATGTTTCCATATAATTAGATTCCATTCATTATATTTTATATTTATGTGTAAATGGTTAACAAATATAGTTTTGATTTGATTGGTAGTTAAGTAATTTTGAAGTAGAAATTGAGCTCTAATGGGAATTTTTTTTTGCAAATGCTTCTATTTTTTTCCAAATCAAATTGTTACTTTATTTAGAAATTCATATGTAATTTTTCCCCTCAAAACGCTAGTCACTTGTTTAAAAATGTTTATGGAAGTATCTAATACGAGAGAATTAGATTCTTCAGCTGTCAAACACATGCATGAGGAAAAGTCAGATTAAACAGTAATTAACTTTTGATTGTGTTGCATTGTACCTGTTCAGATGGATACATCTTTGCTACTGTATTAAGACTAACAAACGAGTATCCAAAAGTGGTTGTTTTCACGATAGTTTTTATAACTTCTATCAGAAAATACTTGCTCTTAGGCCAAAAAACCCCAAATATCTCGGAGAGCCTTCACTGGAATTCACTGCCTGTCTTGTGCAATAAAATGGGCTTTACCAGCTGTAAAGGGTTAAAGGGAAGTTGTTTTCTCAAGATTTAAAATATTTTTTTAAAATGGATTATGCATCTATCATGGCTACCGTCCCCCAAGCCAATCTTTGCATATCCAACAGCCTGACCTTTGGGGTGAGGGGGTGATGAGGAATATCTAAGCGTGCCGACTAAGGAATGAAAAACGAACACCTGCTCGCCAGCATCACCCATCAGAGTGCAAAGCAGAAAAGTCCATCAAACCAAAGGCCCATTATCCAAAAGAGATACCAGTACCCGATTAAATGTTTGCTGATAAAAAGGGGAAATGACCAGGGAAAAGGGAATGTTAATTGTGTAGAGTCTGCACCAAAACCAGTTTTGTTAAACTTCTGTAACCATTTAAGCTCCAGTAAAGTATACTCTTGGCAAAACAATGGCCCAGGATCTTTCTTTGCTGGGTGAATAAACGGGATGGTTGACTGCATTGTTTTCTTACAGTTGTGAGTAAAATGTTTAAGACAAGACACAAAAAATTTTGCCTCCACCAACCAACTGGTTTTGACTATAATACATTTACAAATAACTCTCACAAAATTATCTTCCTTTTCTATGCAGAGGAAAAAATAAAAATAGTGCATTCCTTGATTTACTGTCCTCAAGAGCACAGTTCATTTCTATCCTCTGGGATATCCTGTTGTCCCACTAGCGTGACTAGGCTTCAAGGAATGAGGTGTACAGAGGAGAGAAAAACAGTCAATCTGTTTTCCTCTTCCAGATAGGAAATACTATATCTAGGAGAACAGTCAGTCTGTTCTCCTAGATATATTATTTCCTATCTGGAAGAGGATCATTTTAAATTAAGGTGTCTTTTTGAGTACATGCTGTATTAAGATGAGTTAACCAATTGAATTACTTGTTCTAGGCACCATTAATATAAAAACTTCAGAAGAAATTCCTCTTTCTGTCCTTTTAATGCTTTTATTCTATAAAAGAAGAAAACACCACAAAAAAGTTAAAAGAAAACACTATTTTTAATAGAAATACAAGGGTTTGGAAGTCAGAATATTAACCCTTTCATTGACATCAATGTATTTTCTATATAAATTATAACTGATTTCTAATCTCATAGTTTGTTTCAAAAATACCCAACCACACTTTCAAATTGGTTAATCAATATTAATGTTATATTAAAATGATTTTATGAGCAATTATACATAAACTGCATTATATTCCTATGGTGACAAAATAACAAGATTGGTAAAGAACACCAGGTATTGCTATTTTTTGTTTTATTTTAGAATAGGAAAAATAAATGTTATTTGTAGAACCAAAATGTCAAGAAACTTTATACCTTTAGCCTTTTCATTAGAGAATGACTATAATTTACTAGAATATCAGGTTATTCCTACTATAATATCAGATAGAGAATTTGCTTCATCTCGGGCATGAACAAGCATTCTTACTGGCAGTAAATTGCAATAAATAGGATGGGACTTGGTTAAAAAAATTAACGTGGAACTGTTTACTGGCCACCATTTTCCAAAAGTTTCCTATTTCTTATAAAAAACTATGCACTTTCCTGAGTCTTATATTTTTATGGAGTTTCCATACTTATATTTTTATGGAGTTGTTAATATATATGCCACAATTTAAATATATTGGATAAGAATGGAAATTTACTTGGGTTATCATTACCTAGAACAACCCTGACTGCCTCTTTTTCTGTTTTATGCTGAGGCCTGAATGCCTGAAATGACATTGACAAATTAATCATTAATCTTTCTTTTTTAGAAGCCAGAAAGCATCAAGTCCATGGAATTTGACATTTTTCTGCTCGGGTGCCAAAGGTGCGTGCGTGCGTGATAGCGCACATGTGTGTGCCTACATCCATAATGCAATGCCCTCCCCCATGTATGCACGCACAACCCCACACGCCCCCACCACAAGTGCATGCGCACAGACCAGATTTCTGGTAGGTCCATCAAAAAAAAAAAGGGGGGGGGGGCGAAAGAAAAAAAAAGTAGGACCAGAAAATTACAAACCAATCAGCTTGACATCAATACCAGGAAAAAAACTTAGAAATCAAGCAACAGATCTGGAAGCACCTAGAAATGCACAAGACAATTAATAAGTGCCAGCTTTTGTTTATTAAAAACAAACCTTACTGCCTTCTTTGATAAAATGATTAAATTAGTGGATTAGGAAAATGCTATTGATATATTATGTTTCCCCAAAAATAAGACCCAACTGGAAAATAAACCCTAGCACGGTTTTTCAGAATGCTAATTTAAGCTCTACTCCAAAAATAAGCCCCAGTTAATATTGTCAGCCATGCAGTTAGTACTGTATTTCCTAAAAAATAAGACCGAACTAGAAAATAAACCCTAATGCATCTTTTGGAGCAAAAATTAATATAAAACCTGGTCTTATTTTCAGGGAACACAGGGAGTAAATTTGGACTTCAGTAAGGCACTTGACAAAGTAGATCACAGTCTATCCTCAATGTAGGATTGACAGTACCACCACCAGATTCACAGTTTGCTGACCAATCACACTCAGAATGTAGCCCTCAATGGAGTGGCACCCAGTGTGGTTCTGTCAAGGTTCAAGGTTCTGTCTTGTTCTCTTCAACAACTTCACAAACTATCTAAAGAAGGGAATAGAAAGACCTCATCAAATCTGCAGATGATACCAAGCAGAGGGGAATTGCTAACGTTTTGGAAGATAAAAGATTCAGAAGGATCTTGACAGATTAGAGAAATGGGCTTATCCAAAAATATGCCATTCAATAGTGATAAAAATAAGGTCTTGTACGTAGGCAAGAAAAACTAAATATACAGGTATAGAATTGATGGTACCTTGCTCAACAACAGTTATTATGAAAGAGATCTAAGCATCCTAGTGGACCACTATTTAAGTATGACACAGTAGCATGCTGTAGTTGTCAAAAAGGCCAATGCATTTCTAGGTTGCATCGATAGAAGAATAGCGTCAAGATCATTAAAAGTGATAGTACTGGTCTATATGACATTAGTGAGGCCACATTTTAAATGTTGCATCCAATTCTGGTCACCATGATACAAAAAAGATCTGAGGCCCTTGAAAGAGTGCAGAGTAGAGCACTCTTAGATAAGGGGTCTGGAGGCTAAATCATATCATCAACAACTGAACAAGCTAGATATGTTTAGCCAAACAAAGAGAAGGATTTGGGCTGACATAACATCCAAGACATGAATGGTAAATCACATGAGGGAGCTGACTTATTTTGTAAACCAACTGAGGGCACAATAAGAAGCAATGGGTAGAAGCTTGTTAAAAGATCCTACCTATTAAGGAGAGATTTCCTGGCAGTGACAGCAATTAACCAATTGAATAACTTTTAAAGAAAAGATTGGACACTCAGTTGTCTGGGATGGCATAAGGATTCTTGCCTTGGGCAGGGAATTGGTCTAGAAGATCTCTGAAGTTCCTTCCTCCACTATGATTCAATTATCAAACAAAACATGCATTTTGAATAAACATAAATAAATATATTTTTGGAGAATGAGAAATATGTGTTGGTGATATGAAAGAAGAGATAGGGAAAGGAACTAGGAAGATGAAAAAAAAAGATCAATGGGTAGAGCAGTTGGATATATTGCACTTAAAACTATATAACACTGAGAATCTGAAAAATTATCACTAATGCCTGCAAGAACTAGGAATAAAAAAAATCACAAATAAAAAAAATGTGTATGAGTGTGTTTAGATCAAAATTTTAAAAATGCATCAAATGAAGATGGATAACAGACGTGAAACACAACAGAAAATCTATCTGGCATGTACTTTGGAATATTGTATCTTTAGTGTACCTAAAGGTGATAACTAGATTTTCATACCACTTGGTATATCAAAATCTTAATACTGTGAAAAGCTCAAGAAGGCAAATGCGTCATTCCCCCTAAATTAGTTTCAGTAATGGTCCTAGAAATGACTACATTGCTACTTGTTTGAGATATAAATGCTAATTAATCAGTTAAGAAAGTATAAGATACACTTGAAAATCTTTATTGCAAACCAAGCATTGTAGTTATATTGCTGTTATGCGACCCATTGGAGTAACATGAATTTTCAGCTGGTCTTAACAGGAAAAGCTTTTAAAGGGGTTTTCTTTTTAGAAATGTATCACAAAACCTAAAATACTAAAAAAACCTAAAAAATATTTTTTTTTCTTGTAAATCCCAAAATCTGTGTTGAACACTATAGGTCCATGATGGCGAACCTATGGCACGCGTGCCACAGGTGGCATGCAGAGCCATTTGTCAGGGCACGCGACGCTGAATTCGTCCTTTTTTGCATGCTCTTTTCACCGTCCCTAGGCTCCAGAGGCTTTATAGGAGCCTGGGGAGGGCGAAAAAGCCTCCGGAGGCTTCATGAACTTCCCTGAAGCCTCCAAGTACATAAAATGATGCGCCGCCGAAACCGAAGTGACGTCTGATTTGGTTGGAGCCTCATTTGAGTGCTTCGGAGGCTTCAACAACCTTCAGGAGGCTTCCCTTAAGCCTCCAGACCACTCAAAATGATGCTCCAAGCAAATCGGATGTCACTTCCGGTTTCAGCGGGCATCATTTTGAGTGCTCTGGAGGTTTCCCAGGCCCTCCAGAGGCTTCAGCGACCTTCAGGAGGCTTTCCTGAAGCCTCCGGAGCACTCAAAATGATGCACAGCTGAAACCGGAAGTGATGTCCGATTTACCCTCGGCGGTGCTTAAGGTAGCTGCAGGCTCGGTTCCTCCGCCCGCTCGCTCGCTGTGGGATGAGGCAGCCGTTACCTCCTCAGCTGACATGCCGGCCCCTCCGGGAAGCCCCGGAAAGTGCGCTGCGGTGGCCATTGGAAGGAGCTGGTGGAGGCGCGCTCGGCCATCCTCTGCCCAGGGGGCTGCTCCCTCCTCCTCTTCCTCTCCAGCTGACATGCCGGCCCCTCTGCTGCTTCCCGGGGGGAGGGGGGAGGGAGAGAATGACAAGACACACAGAGAGACAGACTTACAGAGACAGAAATAGAGAGAGGGAGGGAGAGAGGGAATCACGCACACACACACAAAGTGACAGAGATGGGTGGAGGGAGGAGAGAGAGACAGATACAGAGAGAGAGAGAGAGAGAGAGAATGAGAGAGAGAGAGAGAGAGAGAGAGAGAGAGAGAGAAACAGAGAAAGAGAAAGAAAGAAAAATAGAAAAAGAAAGATGAATGGAGGGTGGGAGGGAGGGAGTGAAGGAAAGAAGGGGGAGGGAGGAGGAGGGGTGAAAGAAGGAAGGAAGGAAAGAAAGAAAGAAAGAAAAAGAAAGAGAGATGGAGGGTAGGAGGGAGGGAAGGATAGAAGGGAGGAAGGGGAGGGAGGCAATGGAAGGAAGGAAAAGAAAGGAAAGGAAGAAATCTATTTTCCTATTTCCTTCCACGTCAAACTACCTGTTTGGTTAACCAGGTTAAAGATCTATTTTTCTCCCAGTGGTCATTTCAAAGGAATCACATCCTCTGAGTCATTTGCTGGATTCAAACCAGCATCCCAAAGAGTCATGGGCTGCCTTTATATATAATGAGTGCCCACAAATCCATTTTTAGCATCTTCAGAAGACCAAAGACCACCCAGAAATGAAAGAAAGAAAGAAAGAAAGAAAGAAAGAAAGAAAGAAAGAAAGAAAGAACTTATGACCATAATAGAGCCCAAAATTTTGGTTGCTAAGCAAGACCGTTAAGTGAGTTTCACCACTTTTTCCAAGTTGACCACGCCCACCGGGTCACATGACCGCTGAGCCACTCCCACAAAACAGGCCACATCTTTTGGCTCTCAAAAGAAATTTCAGGAGTGGTACTGTTGATATTTGGCTCTATTGACTAATAGGTTTGCCCACCACTGCCCTAGAGGGCCAAGTGAGCCAACTCCCCCCCGTGTGTGCATGCGCCACCTGTTCCCCCTCCCCCCTCCTCCTCTAGGCCAGCCGGTCCGCAGAATTTTCTTTAAAATGAAACCGGTCCCTGATGCAAAAAAGGTTGGGGACCCCTGCTCCACCTGGAGAAGTGTCCATTTAATGCTACTCTCTGTTTCCTGTCCCTTAGCCAGTTGCTAATCCAGGACAAGGCCTGTCCCTTTATTCCATGACTGGCAAGTTTATTTAAGAGCCTTTGGTGCGTGACCTTGTCAAAGACCTTCTGAAAGTCCAGATAAACAATGTCAACTGGATCTCCCTTGTCCACGTGCTTGTTGACACTCTCAAAAAATTCCAGCAGATTAGTGAGGCATGATTTGCCCTTGCAAAAGCCATGTTGGCTCTCCTTCAGCAGCGCCTTCTCTTCTATGTGCCTATTAATTTTATCTTTTAAGATGGTTTCCATCACTTTACCTGGGACACGTGTCAAGCTGACCGGTCGGTAATTTCCTGGATCACCTCTGGATCCTTTTTTGAAGATAGGTGTTATATTCGCTACCTTCCAGTCATCTGGCACAAGGCCTGATTTGAGGGAAAGATTATATATTTTGGCAAGGACATCAGCAATTTCATCTTTAAGTTCCTTGAGAACTCGTGGATGGATGCCATCTGGTCCTGGTGATTTGTTAGTGTTTAGTTTAAAAAGACATGCAAGGACCTCCTCCCTGGTTATTTCTATCTGGGTTAGTTCCTCAGTTTCCCTCCCTACAAAGATAGGCTCTGTTTTGGGCATGTGATCTCTGTCTTCTTCAGTGAATACTGAAGCAAAGAATTCATTGAGTCTCTCTGCAATCTCTGTTTCCTCTTTAATAATCCCTTGCCTTCCATTGTCATCTAATGGTCCAATGGCCTTCCCAGTTGGGTTCTTACTTCTAATGTACTTAAAGAAGTCCTTGTTATTTCTTTGAGTGTTTTTAGCTAAATGCTCCTCAAAGTCTTGCTTTGCTTTCCTGATTGTTGCCTTGCATTTGTTCTGCCAGAATTTATATTTCTGCCTGTTGTCCTGCCTGTTTGGAGAAGCCTTCCATCTTTTAAATGAGCTTTTCTTGCTTTTGATCACTTCCCTTTTTCCTTTTAGGTATACATTCCAATTGGGCCTCTGTTATTGTTTTTGTGAGCAGCTTCCATGCCTCATGGAGTGTTTGGACTTTCTCAATTCTCCCTTTCAGCTTCTTTTTTACTAGTTTCCTCATCTTCGGGAAATTTCCTTTATGAAAATTTAAGGTCTCTGTGTTAGATTTTATCGGTGATTTGCAGTCTATGATTAAGTTAAAAATAATTGTGTTGTGGTCACTGTTCCCTATTGGATCAGTCACATTAACATTTTGCACCAGATCCTGTATACAGTGATCCCTCGTTTTTCGCGGTTAATGGGGACCGGAACCTTCCGCGAAAACTGAAAAACCGCGAAGTAGGATTCGCACCGGAAACTTGAGTTGGTGGACATCGTTTAAAGCAAGCACTAGGGGGCGCTTGCCTCCTACCAATGCATTTTTTTCTATTCTGTATTTTTGAAAAACCCACGAAGCACTGAAGCCGCGAAACATGAAGCCGTGAAAAAACGAGGGATCACTGTATTGCTCAGAACCAAGTCAAGGATTCTTGCACCTCTAGTTGGGTCTTCAACCATCTGTTCCAGGGAACAATCATTTAGCATATCTAGGAACTTTATCTCTTTGTCATGTGCTGAACAACAGTTCACCCAGTCTATGTGAGGGTAATTGAAATCCCCCATTATAACCAGGCTTCCCTTTTTTGATGCCTCCTTTACAACATTAGATGAAAAAGAAAAGGTAGAAAGAGAGAGAGAACTAAAGAGAGAGAAATGAAAGAGAGCTGGAAGGAGAGAATGGGAGAGAGGGAGAAAAGGGAAACAAATTAGAGAGAGAAGGGGGAGAGGGAGAGAAAAATGAAAGAGAGCTGGAAGGAGAGAATGGGAGAGAGGGAAAAGAGGGAAACAAATTAGAGAGAGAAGGGGGAGAGGGAGAGAGAAATGAAAGAGAGCTGGAAGGAGAGAATGGGAGAGAGGGAAAAGAGAGGGAAACAAATTAGAGAGAGAAGGGGGAGAGGGAGAGAGAAATGAAAGAGAGCTGAAGGGAGAGAATGAGAGACAGAGAAAAGAGGGAAACAAATCAGCGCTAAAAGCCGCCCCCGTCCTTCCTCCCTTCCTCTCCACAACCTTCCCCCGAAAGCTTTTTCCTAAATAATATCAGCAGCCATTTCATCTCCACCAAAGTAGATACATAAACACACGCGTGCATGCGCGCCACACGCACACACACCAAACAATAAAATAAAATAAAATAAAAAAATGGGAGAAATGAAGAAAGAAGGGAGACCTCCAGAAAATAAAAGAAGCAGGAAGCCGGCTCATCCCCTGAAAAGGGAAATGAAGAGATGAGGGTATGTCTCAGCACTCCCTCTTTATTGTCACTGTATCGCAAGCAAGAAGTGAAGAAAAAGGGAAGAGAGGTAGCGGCGGGGCCCTTGAGTCACAGAAAGAACGAGCGCCCTCTACTATGAGGCAGGAGAACTGCGTGCCTCACCTACCTCGGGAGTCCCAAGGCTTTTAAGTCTCTGCTTAACTCTGCTCGAGTGATCATAAAATGCCTAAAAAGTCAGACTAGATGAGGCATGCAGTTCTCCTGCCTCATAGTAGAGGGCGCTTTTTTAGGTGTGTTTTTTTTTTAAACAGGGAGAGTCATCAGCAGCTACTCAGCCTCATCTCAGCTGTCGCCTTTTTCCTTTTACATTTTCTTTTCTTTTCATGATGAGCGGTGGGGCTCTGCCTCACCTGCCTCACCTGACTGCACGTCACTGTTTCTGACTATAAATGGAGCAGAGGCTATAAGAATCTAGGTACTTTTAACAGATTTCAGTAGTGTTAATTATAGTGGAAGATAACTTTTGCAATTATTTACTTATTTTTTACCAATCATTTACTGAGTTCTAGTTAATAAATTTCTAGTAATAGTTCTAAAGTTTAATCATCATTTTCTTTGAGTTATAAAGTTTTTGTTGCCATGATTGATTGCTCTTCCTTATTGGAGCTTTCTGAAGATAACCACAATCTCTTATTTTCTTAAAAGGTAGGATCTGATATTCTTTTGCTTGGCACTTTTGTCGTTCCCCCACCCCTCCTCTTGAAAAAAAAAAGCCGTTATCAGTACCTGAAATAAATCAGTCCCTTTGGTTGTATAGTTTATATTAAAGAGAAGAAAACTGGAGCAGTAAAGTCAAAATACCTATCTATCAATGATACCATCCAGCCCATTTGTATTGGTATTCAAAGAGGAGACTATTCATGTTTTTTTGATGAGGGTAAAGTTATTTTACTGATTTTGTAATGTAAAGATAAATGTTTACATTATCAAATGGTGATAGTGAATGGTGTAGTGAAAAAGTTTTGTTTCTTTATTCCAGAAGTTGTCCTTAAATTTTGACTAGAGGTTTTTAAAAACGGAACTCATCCACCTGGTTAAGGACAGGAAGTTTTCTGCAGAAATTATTCATTGAGGAAGAATCTGTGAAGAAAACATGACTGCCCAAGAAAAGCTTATAGTGACTTCAAAGTCAGTAAGATCAACAGCAATAAAACTTGTCATACCCTTGTTGATGGTTCAGGTAATGCTGGTAGGAAATGCTTTGTGTGGGCATGTGCTTATTTGGCCAACAGAAGCCAGCCATTGGCTAAATATTAAAATAATAATTCAGGAACTGATAAAAAGAGATCATCATGTCAGCATCCTGATTCCGACATCATCTCTCTTCATCACATCTGGAGATATTTCAGCTGCCAATTTTGAGGTATATTCTGTTCCCTTTACAAAGGAAGAGCTCAATTCTGTGATCATGGATTTGATAACGTTGTGGTGGAATAACAAACCATCTATTACAACCTTTTATAGATTTAATCAGGAACTAGGGATATTAATTGAGAAACTCAACAAACTCAATCGGCAAATGTGTGAAGCAGTTCTTTCTAATCAAGAACTCATGTCTAAATTAAAGAACGCTAAATATGATGTGCTTCTTTCTGATCCTGTGATGTTATGTGGTGATTTGATTGCTTTGAAGCTGAACATCCCATTCTTATACACGCTGAGGTTCACTCCAGCCTCAACAGTGGAGAGACATTGTGGAAAAATGCCTGCCCCTCCTTCTTATGTTCCAGCTATTTTATCTGGGTTAACAGACAAATTGTCATTTGGAGAAAGGATAAAAAATATTATCTCTTACTACATTCAAGACTATGTTTTCCAAAAACATTGGGGGGAATGGGATTCCTATTACAGTCAAGTTTTGGGTAAGTCATTCTTATTCATTTATTTACTTCTCAGGTATCATTGGTGTAGCTTTCAGTACTGAAGGAAAACAGATTAAAAGAATTTTCATAAAGCAGAATTAGAAAAGTCTCATTCTGAACATACAAATTAAACACATTGCTGCAGGTTAGACTAGATATGCCTGTCAATCCTACTTGTGTTATATTGGCTAGGGTTGATGGAATTGTAAAAGACCTGGAGAAAAAAACTAAGAGATAATTTTCCTACCTGACAAGTTTGGTATTTTAAATATTGAAAAAATAGATGAGATGCTCTTTTTCTTTCAGAGGTGCTGATGAGGTGACGTCAAAGTGGCATTGTGCTGATACGATCAAAACTTCATTTGTGTTATGTAAAACACATAAAAACATGCAGATTCATCGACTCATTGTAGCTACCATTTTGATCTTACTCAGTTATACATCCAGCCTCCTTTTTTCCCTTTTTTCCCTTTTGTTTTCTTTGGTTTTTATTCTTCCATTTCTCTAGGTTCTGTTTTTGGCCAAACATGGCAGCGAGGTTGTCATAATTTGTTTGCTGTTCCACAGACCTAGATATATGATTTTTACAGAAATTCACAAGTCCTATAAATTGGATGTACCATCTCACTTTAAATTTGGGTTATGCATATTTGTTTACTGTTTAATAAAGAAAAATAAACATAAAAGAGAGGGCCAGCTGAATGTAATGTATTTAGTAAGTATCATTTTGTTTTCTTTCTGTATAAAAAGATAGCACCTTGTTATTAGCACAACTAGTTCTGTTCTGAAGTTCTCTGAAAAACTGATAAGATATGGATAATCTCATACAAAAAAACAAGGTGTCCCCATTTTCCTCAAATATTAGTTGTGTTTATGTTAGTAATAGTTGGCTTACAACACAAGGTGAGCCTCTAACTCCATGTATCCCAGAATTGGGGGGAGGGGGTATCTCTCTTCAAATATCAGTTTAATCAAAACAGCCACAGATCATTAGCAGAGTAATTGGGGCAGACAAGAATTGGAATTCAAGAACAACTAAAGGACTAGAGATTATCTGCCTTTGACCTGGGGAGTTCACTTTTACTTCTGTCTCTAGGATATTTTTCCATGGCCATGTTGGAAATAAGCTTGCTGAATCTTTTTAGGAAGGAAAAAAGACATTTGAACCTTCGGGTCACTAAACCTATCCAAATATGAAGATATTTAATAGGATTTTGTAAAAACAACAGCACAGTGCTGCTGCACCAAGAACAAATTCACCTGTAAATTGCAAGGATGAGAGGCCTTCCCAAAGAGACTCTCAACCTCTACCCCTTTTAAATTATTGGGATTTTTTTTTTGCTAACCACATCCTGTACCATAGTGCCTAACTCTTCAAACTAGCTGTTCTTTGAACCAAACAGCCAAACAGATATGAGAAGGATACCGTACATTGAGAATATTTTGTTTTTGTGTCATTAGGAATATCTAGTACTAACCTGCTATTTAAAATGATTGCATTTTCAACTATAATACAATGCAATAGCGCAGTTGGAAGGGACCTTGGGGGTCTTCTAGTTCAACCCCCTGCCTAGCCAGGAGCCTTATACCGTTTCAGACAAATGGCTATCCAACATCTTCTTAAAGACTTGCAGTGTTGGGGCATTCACAACTTCAGGAGGCAAGCTGTTCCACTGACTAATTGTTCTAACTGTCAGGAAATTTCTCCTCAGTTCTAAGTTGCTTCTCTCCTTGATTAGTTTCCACCCATTGTTTCTTGTTCTACCCTCAGGTGCCTTGGTGAATAGCTTGACTCCCTCTTCTTTGTGGCAACCCCTGAGATATCAGAACACTGCTCTCATGTCTCCCCTAGTCCTTCTTTCCATTACATTAGACTTATCCAGTTCCTGCAACCGTTCTTCATACTGTACTGAAGGTTTTGAAGAGGCAAATTACAAAAAAAGTAGGTAGGTAGATAGAGGGATAGAGAGGGAGAGAAAGAAAGAGAAATACAATAGGTAGGTAGGTAGAGAGAGTAGGTAGGTAGGTAGATAAAGGAATAGAGAGAGAGATAAATAGAGAGAGAAAGTAGGTAGGTAGGGAGAGAGTGTTTGTGTGTAGGTAGGTAGGTAGGTAGGTAGGTAGGTAGGTAGGTAGGTAGGTAGGTAGAAGGATAGAGAGAGAAATAGAAAGAAAGAAATACAGTAGGTAGGTAGGGAGAGAGAGTGTGTGTGTAGGTAGGTAGGTAGATAGGTAAAGGGGGGAGAGAAAAAAATACAGTAGGTATGTAGGGAGAGAGAGAGAGTGTAGATAGGTAGATAGAGGGATAGAGAGAAATAGAAAGAGAGACAGAAATACAGTAAATAGGTAAGGAGAGAGAGTGTGTGTTGGTAGGTAGAAGGATAGAAAGAGAAAGAAAGAGAGAAAGAAATACAGTAGGTAGGTAGAGAGAGAGAGAGAATAGGTAAGTAGGTTTTCAGGTGTATTTATCCATGTCTTGGAGAAGGAAATCGCTGACAAACCTTAGGACACAGAAACAGAGCAGGAAAAAAAAACCTTTTGCACTCTGCAAACCTCTCCAAAACAGCCTGTTTCTCTGCGAAAACGGGGCTGTTTTTTTTTCAAATAAAAAGAATGAATAGCCTTGGGGGAGCTTGCAGAGTGCTCGGGCTTTTTTGGCAGCTGCTGCACTTTGCTGGCTCATATTTAAATGGTTGTCCACTAGGACTCCAAGATCCCTCTCACAGTTACTACTATTGAGCAAGGTACCACCTATTTTGTACCTGTACATTTCATTTTTGTTGCCTAAATGTAGAACCTTACTCTTTTCACCATTGAATTTCATTTTGTTAGATAGTGCCCAATGTTCAAGTTTGTCAAGATCCTTCTCTATCTTAAGCCTATCTTCTGGAGTGTTGGCTATTCCTGCCAGTTTGGTGTCATCTGTAAATTTAATGAGTTCCCCATTTATTCCCTCATCCAAATCATTGATGAAGATGTTGAAGAGTACTGGGCCTAAAACAGAGCCTTGGGGTACTCCACTGCATACTTCCCTCCATGTAGATGCAGTTCCATTGAAGACTACATATTGAGTGTGGTTGGTCAGCCAGTTATCCATCTGGTGATGATGCTGTATAACCCACATTCTTCTACTTTATCTAGTAGTAGTTTATGGTCTACCTTATCAAGGTAACTTAGGGAAGAAAATGGTAAGGGAGCACCTGTCTATCCAGACGAGTTCAAATCACCAGGACCAGATGGATTACACCCCAGGGTTCTGAAGGAACTGGCAGATGAGATCTCAGAACCACTAAACTATATCTTTCAGCGATCCTGGAGCACCGGGAAACTGCCAGAGGACTGGAAAAGAGCTGATGTGGTTCCCATTTTCCAAAAAGAAAAAAAAAATAGATCCAGGAAGCAACAGACCTATCAGCCTGACTTCAGTACCAGGAAAGATTCTGGAAAAGATAATCAAGAAGCAAATTAGCGAATACCTAGAAGTAAACAAACTAATAGCCAAAAGCCAACATGGGTTTGTCATAAACAGATCATGCCAGATGAATCTTATTGCATTCTTTGACAAAGTGACAAAATTAGTGGACCAGAAGAGTGCCGTCAATATACTTTACTTGGACTTCAGTAAGGCATTTGAGGGCATAATGTTAAAAGGTAACTACATAATCTGCAACTAGATGCTTTTATTGTTCTCCCTCCCCACTAATAATTATTGATATTCTTGGCCATCATTGTGGTTAAGAAAGAAATGGGCTAGCATGTTAAAGAAATAGTTCAGTTTTGCTTTTGCAAGCACCCAGTTTAACAGGATCCAGGTTTTTCTGTCCATTTCCCATCCTAGTGAGAAACCTAAGGCTTTTTTTTTTTTTTTGCATTCTTTGGTTGGATCCTGGTCCAGAAGCAATAAAGATCTCTGTTGCCAATTAATAAACTTACCAGGTTTATTCATTAATAAATAATAATTTAAGACACTTTTTAAAAAAAAACTCCTGGAATATTTAGTGTAATAAATTCTTTGTTGGATATTAAAGCTTTGGCTCCATTTTTATTTTACAGTTCTAAATAATAATGGAAGAATTGAATGAAACAACTTTTTCTTTACGTACAGAGTACATTTTTTTCTATTAACTTGGATTTATGAACCCATATGGATTAACAGAAAACTGGCTCCTAATTTCAGTTATTTCAGTTTTTGTACTAGCCAAGCTAAATAATGAAATCATTTTTAAAAGAACAGCAACAAAGATTACAAACATGTATAGGTTTGTATAATTATTTGTACCTGTGGATTTCTGGGAATAGATATATTTAAAACAAATCAAAATATAGGACCTGCATATCTTCGTTCTATCTTGTACTGGTCAAATGTTTTGATTTTTATTCGCTGCTTACATTTCCTCCTATGTTCCCTGATAACTGAGCAAGAACCTGACTTGGGCACCTCCACAGGACTTGTAATTTACACTACACATTCAGTTCCATCGTAGCTTTACAGTTTGTATTTCATGTGATTTAGATGACTGACTGAAGATTAATTTTCGGAACAAATACAAGTTCTAATTCACCAAATTGAGTTTTTAAAAAAATGAATCCCCCACCCCAGTCCATCCGTTCCCCATCCCCATCCCACCGACCCCCAGTTGGCCATCTGTTTCAGTTGCTGTTTCCTTTTTAGCTTTATCCACATGATCTTTGATAACTTGTATACTTTCCTATAGTATTTAGCATTAATAGATAGCAGAAAATCTTTGCAAACCACACAGAAAATTTTTGGCTTGAAACTCAGCAGTTTTTTTTTTGCTATAATATTTTCTTTCTTGAGTAGTTAGTTTCCCCCTAAACTTTATTTTAGTCTAGGGCTTTACTATTTTTATTAATATCCTAAAGTAAATTCCACACTGAGCACCCAGATAGCCTAAAACAAACCTTTAGGGTTTTTTTTGTTTTGTTTTTTTGAGCTGCTCATTGGGTCTGCATGTACTATATATACATTTGAAGTTGCGCTTGGGGTTATTAGCCATGGAAGTTTCAATTTCAATTGCTATTATAATCCAAGGATCACCAATCACCAACTACCAATAAGCTAGCCCTGCCACAATTATGGCTTTCCAGTTCATCTTGCTGAATGGACCATTAAGCTGCCTCCAATGTTCCTGAATACTTTGTTTTTTGCCTTTTGTTAATAAAACTTCAGAAATTCCAAGTTTTGAAATATTCCGATATATATATGTAGAAAGAAGATTTGGAATTAAGGAAGTATAAGTGATTTACAGAAGTTCCCTCTTGTGTAAAAATTAAAAAGTGATTCAGCTTTACCTCTTCTTACTGAAAAATATGCATCACTCAACAGTGCTAAATATTTAGAAATAGAATCTAACCAGTTCCTGGTATGTGAATTCAGTATGCTCATCAAAGATCGTTTTTCAAAAATTACCCAGTGCTAGTGAAAGATTCCCCATCAAGAAGGTTGATCTATTTTGGTCCTCTAGAGCAGCGTTTTTCAACCACTGTGCCGTGGCACACTAGTGTGCCGTGAGATATTGTCTGGTGTGCCGTGGGAAAAATTCCTGCCAGAATATCAGCTTTGTGTTCAGCCAAACAGGCCCAGGTTAACAGAAATATGAACAATTATAAAATACTTTATTATTTCATAATAAAGTAATTATAAAATAATTTATTTGTGTTTATTTGATTCCTATTCAAGAGAATTACTTTATATATAGTCAATATAGGCACAGAGTTAAATTTTTTTAACATTTTCTAATGGTGGTGGTGTGCCTCGTGATTTTTTTCATGAAAAAAGTGTGCCTTTGCACAAAAAAGGTTGAAAAACACTGCTCTAGAGAACAAATGCATGGTTTTGAGGATGTTTTCCTTGATAACATGTTTTTTAAAACTGTTGAGTAACATTCAGTTGAAAACATAAATGTATTGATTTTGAATATTTCTGAAATCAGTATCACTAAACCTATTAAGTACCAGTGAAGGGAAAAAAAACAAGCAGTACATAAATGTATTTTAATTAAATAGTACATAATTCTATTACTTTCTATCTGCAGGGAGACCCACAACGCTGTGTGAAATAATGGGTAAAGCAGAAATATGGTTAATGCGAACCTACTGGGATTTTGAATTTCCACGACCTTTTCTACCAAACTTTGAATTTGTTGGAGGTCTGCACTGCCAGCCAGCCAAGCCTTTATCTGAGGTAATTATATCCTTCCTCATTGATCTGGTAATAATAAAGCTTTTTGAAAGGGATCTGGTAATAATAAAGCTTTTTGAAAGGAAGTACAGCAGGGGGAAAATGCCTTAGAAACAGCATTTTTTTCTTAAAATTGTGGATTTTCTTCTTTGTCTGAGATAGTTTGTGGAAACTGAAAATACAGACAGCCATAGAATGAAGGTGATCTGAAATTACAATAAGATTTGGGGACATGTATTCTTGAACTGCAGCTTGCCTCATAATGATTGAAAAAGAGAAATGGATTGGTGAAAAGAAATCTCGGTAGGGAATCAAAATGAAGGAAGGTCTCATTCAATAAGAGTTCTGGATCCCTCTTGAAGACCTGAAAAAACCATGTTAGGGACAGATCATCATAGAGAAAATCTATTTATATGATTGTCAATAATGATTTGATAGTACATAACCCCCCCCTCCCCCATTTGCCTAGATTCAATAACATATTCTCTGTGTTAGCAAATCACAATGTACACAAGGCTGGTCATCAGTAATCTCATGGAAACAAATCCCAAACTACCAAGCAAGTATGCGGATTTTGCAGATATATTTGGAGATGAAGAAGCAGCAGCCTATAGACTTAATTCAAGGAGATAAAATACCTGCTAAGAAGCAGTATCCCATGTCAGCTACGATGTTATTGGTTTTAAACCAGTGTTTGGACTCTAACTTGCAGAAGGACTTTAATAGACTTTTGACGTCACCAATTTCAGCAGCTACCTTTTTCATCCCCAAGAAGATTCAGATACCACAAACCAAGTGGTGACGTTTCCATGTAAATTGTTCATGACTACAAATGGTTGAATTTTGTGATGGTGAGACATTATTATCCACTACCCCTAATATTGGATTTGCATCTGATGTTATTGATATATGTGGTGCGTTATCCGAATGACATTCTAATCTATCAGAAAGACAAATCTCACCACTATGAGCAGGAGATTTTCAGTAAACTAAGGGAAAATCTTTTAGTTAAATTAAAAGATGCCTTTGATTTCAAATAGTGAAATTTCTTGGGCTGCCACATTTTCCCAAATGGAATTGAAATGGATCCTCAGAAAGTCCAAGCAGTTTTTGAGTAGCAACCCCCCTGCACAGTTAAGTATGTTCAGAACTTCTTAGGTTTTTGCAAACTTTTATAGAAAGTTTATCCCATACTTTGCCCATAAACACAGCTATTGAAAAAATGAGTCAGGTTTGCTTGGACACACTCACAGCAAACTGAGGAGTTAAAACAGCTTGTTGAATGCCAATCGCTCCCTCAATACCCTGAACTATCACCCAGACTGATGCCTCTGATGTGGCTGTTAGGGCTGTTCTCTTACAAGAGAACTGGGAGAGGGAAAGTGCTTTTTGTCTTGTGTACTTTTCTCAAGGTCATTGAGCACTCTGGAACAAAACTATGACATTTTTAACAAAGAATGTCAAGCCAGCCTTCTAATAGTGGAGGCAATTTTTTGGAAAGCGTGCATTGGCCCATCAAAGTCAACACTGACCATAAAAATGTAGAAATGCTGCAATGATCCAAGGTAAGTGAGATGTAGTTCATTCTTCCTATTTGACTTCTACATACAGTATGTCCGAGGTTTGAAGAATTTGATTCCAGACATGCTGTCCTATAAACCAGAGGAGTCACATTATTCCAGAGCTCAATAGGTGCCAGCATCTTACAGGCTTCTAATTTCCAACATGTACCCACGCAAGGGACATTGGTGTCCTCAAGCCATCAGGATTTAATCGCTAGAATCAACAACCTCTAGACCAGGGGTCTCCAACCTTTGCAACTTTAAGTCTGAAGGACTTCAGCTCCCAGCTTTGCTGGCTGGAGAATTCTGGGAGCTGAAGTCCTTCAGACTTAAAGTTGCAAAGGTTGGAGACCGCTGCTCTAGACCACTTCTTTCAGGTCCCAAAAGGTACCGTATCTGTTTTCAATGGAGCAAAGAGTGTTAAACACAAGGGCAGAATTGTGGTTCTTTCACCTTTGAGAGATTTAACAGCTTTGCCATGATAACCAGACAACAGAGCATGGGGGAATGTTCAAAACACTGCATAGAATATTTAAAAATGGTGATCTAAATGGCTGTCAATATGAAGGGGTAGCTGGTGTCTTGCTATATTCAGGGAAGGATAAATGCCACCATCAAAAGCCAGCAGACCTGTTACAACACCCCCCCTCCCTCATTTTACCCCCATACCCTTGGCATATACCCTCTCAATGTTATTATTGATTTACTTGCAATTCATGGCTACATATCTAAACTAGTTATAGTGAATCTGTTTATGAGGCTCACTTTATCCTTTGTAAGGGCTTCCAACTCAACCTGCTCAACCTTTTTTGAACCATGACATTCATTAGAGAGCCATAGTATCCAGACTGGTCTCAGGGGCAATTTGCCCACAGGTTTTGGAAGGTACTGTTCCAACTTTTGAATGTCCAAGTAAGTTTGTCTTCATCCCACCACTCAGTTACTAATGCTAAGATGGAAAAGACTAATCTTTTTATTTATTTATTTATTTATTTATTTATTTATTTATTTATTTATTTATTTATTAATTAATTTATTAATTTATTAATTTATTAATTTATTAATTTATTAATTTATTAATTTATTTATTTATTTATTTTCAATTTATATACTATTTATATTAATTTATTAATTTATTAATTTATTAATTTATTTATTTATTTATTTATTTATTTATTTATTTATTTATTTATTTTCAATTTATATACTGCCCTTTTCACCAAAAAAGGACTCAGGGTGGTGCACAGAAAGATAAAACCCCACAATATACAAAATTTAAAAAACAATTATACCAATACAGCTGTGCTAAAATTGAATAAATAGTTAAAATCATAAATAACAAATTAAAATAGTCCCTAATCTATGTCAGGCCGGCAAGACGAAAGAAATGAGCTTTTACCATCCGACGGAAGAGTCATAGGTCCGTGATGGTACGGATATCAGGGGGGAGGTCGTTCCAGAGTGTCGGACCCGCCACAGAGAAGGCTCTTCCCCTGGGGGTCGCCAGTCGGCAAAGACCGGCTGACGGCACCCTGAGAAGGCCAACTCTGTGAGAGTGGACAGGTCGAAGGGAGGAATGTGGTAGGAGGCTACAACAATATTTGAGAAATTATTGCACCTACAGCCAAGGCAATTGGCCGTCACTACTACTATTGGCAAAATTTACATACACAAATGTGTCTCATCAATTGCTATGATCCCTTTCAAGCTTTGTACAGTACATATCCAATTATCTGACAGTTTTACCAGGGACCCTGAGGGAGGAGGGCTCTGTCCCATGTGTTGTGGAATTTTTTCCAAGAGCAGCTTGTTGCCCAATAACTGATAAAACAGCAACTAGAACAGGCAAAGCAGTTATACAAGAAGGTTGCAGATGCCCATTGACAGAAAAGCTTCCTATAGCTGGCAGGAGACGAAGTTTTGCTATTACCACGTTCTTAATTACTAAAATATTGTTTAAGAAGCTAGATGCAAAATTTGTGGGCCCCTTCAAGGTCATCCAGTAGATCAATCCTGTAGCATTTCACTTACAGTTGCCCTCTCAATGAATAATAATAATAATAATATTTTATTTTTATATACCGCGTCCTCTCCCCAAGGGGACTCGGAGCGGTGTACAGGGAAAAATTAAAACACATAAAAATATACAAAAATAGATACAATAAGTAAAAACAAACTAAATTTAATTGTCCCTGCACTAAAATCCCCATATTAAAACTAATGTTCCCTAAACCCTAAAAGGTAGAGACTAACCTAGGCCAGCCAAGCAGAAAAAGTATGTTTTTAATTTCTGACGGAAGGAGCGGAGGTCCGTGGTTGTTCTAATGTCGGGGGGGAAGGTCGTTCCAGAGGGCTGGGCCCGCCACAGAGAAGGCCCTTCCCCTGGGCGTCGCCCGGTGACAAAGTCTAGTGGACGGCACCCGGAGAAGTCCCTCTCTGTGGGAGCGAATCGGCCGTGAGGATGTATGGGGCAGGATCCGATCCCGCAGAAAACCCAACCTTTCACCCTCCCCCTTTTCAAACCAGCTGTCCAAAATGTGAACTTTGCTGTCTTGCAAATTAAAATTGGTCTTTGCCTTTTAAATGTAGATGGACTACTGAATCTTGTTCTGATGGGTTTGTTCTCCTATGTTGTGCCATGCGTTTATGAAGTGGTCGTTTTGTTAGCCCAATGTAGAGCTATGCATATCTTACTGCATTGTACTCCATATACCACAATACTGCTGTTTGTGTCTGGGTGTTTTATCCTTGGTGTGGGTAAGCTTCATTAGGCCCCATTTTGAACTACTTGAGGCTAAAGGGAGGAGTTCTGGCTGTGTGCAGGGGGGGACAGAAAGGTAAAGACTTCCCCATTTTGAACTACTTGAGGCTAAAGGGAGGAGTTTCTGGCTGTGTGCAGGGGGGGACAGAAAGGTAAAGACTGCCCCATTTTGAACTACTTGAGGCTAAAGGGAGGAGTTTCTGGCTGTGTGCAGGGGGGGACAGAAAGGTAAAGACTTCCCCATTTTGAACTACTTGAGGCTAAAGGGAGGAGTTTCTGGCTGTGTGCAGGGGGGGACAGAAAGGTAAAGACTTCCCCATTTTGAACTACTTGAGGCTAAAGGGAGGAGTTCTGGCTGTGTGCAGGGGGGGACAGAAAGGTAAAGATTTTCCCATTTTGAACTACTTGAGGCTAAAGGGAGGAGTTCTGGCTGTGTGCAGGGGGGGACAGAAAGGTAAAGACTTCCCCATTTTGAACTACTTGAGGCTAAAGGGAGGAGTTCTGGCTGTGTGCAGGGGGGGGACAGAAAGGTAAAGATTTCCCCATTTTGAACTACTTGAGGCTAAAGGGAGGAGTTCTGGCTGTGTGCAGGGGGGGACAGAAAGGTAAAGACTTCCCCATTTTGAACTACTTGAGGCTAAAGGGAGGAGTTCTGGCTGTGTGCAGGGGGGGACAGAAAGGTAAAGATTTCCCCATTTTGAACTACTTGAGGCTAAAGGGAGGAGTTTCTGGCTGTGTGCAGGGGGGGACAGAAAGGTAAAGACTTCCCCATTTTGAACTACTTGAGGCTAAAGGGAGGAGTTTCTGGCTGTGTGGAGGGGGGAAAGAGAAAGGTAAAAGAAATAATACATTCTAGATTTGTGCGCTTAAGACTGTGATTGTATTTTATTTCAAAATGACTGGCTTAGCTCAATGTAATAACTGTTTTGCACCTGTCTTCCGCAGTACCCTTTTCAAATTTGGATACTGTCCCCCTTGCAGACAAATTAATAGATTACATAGACACATAACATATCTTGAATCTGTAATTTGTGCTCTCCAGGCAGAAATTAAGTGTCCAATTCGGCCACTCCACCCTGTGGAGATGCCACACTACCAGCCTCCTCTACCGCAAAGATCCCACAGAAGAAGAGCAGCCTGGACAACTGTGGCATCTGGCAGGGTGAGAGCTGTGACCCACAAACACAAAACTTTTGCTGTGTCCCAGCATAACAGATATAGCGCCCTTGCTGATCTTAATGGGGACACTAAAGTGACAGGTCAAGGTAATAATGACGACTCAAATAAGCAGCGGATTGTGGTCCAAAGTGAAGAACCTACTTCAGAAATGCAAAAGTGTGAACCAGGGATCATGCATCAGTCACACAACAAGAGCAAGGTACCCAAAAAGAGAAGTCACCTCCTGATTGGTGACTCAATCGTAAGAGATGTAAACTTAGGTAAGGATATGGAGGTTTTGAAAGATGTCAGATGTTTACCGGGTGCTACAGCCAGCAGAGACAAGAGGCGTATTCTTAAGATAGTCAAGAATGCAAGTAAGGACTGTAAAGTTGATGCTATTATACATCTTGGCACAAATGATCTGTCCCATAAAGATGTAGCTTCTGTGCAGAATGATTTCCAGAGTTTGGGGTACGAACTTAGTAGTACAGGTTGTAGGCTTATCTTCTCAGAGGTTATACCAGTATACAAGGAACAAAAAGGAAAGGGCCAGCGCATAGCAGATTTTAATGTGTGGCTAAAGGAGTGGTGTAAAAAGGAAGGCTTTGGTCTTATTAGTCATGATGCCTGCAGCTGGTCCAATGATAAACTGTACAAAAGAGATGGTTTGCACCCATCCAAGAAAGGGACTGAGTTACTTGGCACTAAATTCACAGATTTCCTGGCTAAACATTTAAACTGAATAGTGGGGACAGAGAATCAATAGATAAAGAATATTTCTGTCCCCAGCAAACTAAAATTCATAGGGTTATCAGTGCGTGTAACATAGATAATTGTGCAGGTAATATTATCAACACTGCTGTCAAGCAAAACCAAACAATTAACAGTGGGTGCCATACCATGTACATGAACCATACAAGTGGCAAAGAAATAGGGGCAAAGAGAACCATAGTCAGGCATAACACAGGTTTCGTAGACAGAAAACACAGGGTCAATCAAAATGGACTCAAATGTCTATACACCAATGCACAGAGTATGAGGAATAAACAGGGTGAATTAGAAATTCAAGTAAATGAGGGCAGATACGATATTGTTGCCATTACAGAAACTTGGTGGGATGAAACCCACAAATGGAACATACAGCTAGAAGGATTTAAATTATTTAAAAGAAATAGACCAAATAAAAGAGGAGGTGGAGTTGCACTATATATAAGAAATAATTACATCTCTACAGAAATAGAGCACAACAATGATGAGAACTATCTTGAATGTATTTGGGTCAATATTAAAGGTTGGGGGGGGAATGATATTGTCATAGGTCTATACTACAGGCCACCCAACCAAGCAGAGGAAGTGGATGTACTTTTTGCTAACCAGCTAACTAAGGTATGTAGGAAGCACACTGCAATAGTAATGGGAGATTTTAACTACCCTGACATCAATTGGGAAACAAACTCTGCATCAAGTGGAAGATCCAACAGGTTCCTAACAAACCTAGCAGACAACTTTGTTTCCCAAAAGGTAGAGAAGGGAACAAGGGGATCAGCAATATTGGACTTAATTCTCACTAACAGAGAGGAAATGATAGAAGGTGTAGAAGCTACAGGAACTTTGGGGGCAAGCGATCATGAAATACTGGAATTCAACATTATGCAAACAAAAGTAGTTGAACAAAGTCAAACTAGAGTCTTAGACTTCAAGAGAGCTAATTTCAATAAACTCAGAGAGAGCTTGGGAAGGATTCCATGGATGAGAATCCTCAAGGGGAAAACAACTCAAGAAGCTTGGGAAATTTTGAAAAATGAGATTATAAAAGCCCAGACCAGCGCAATACCAATGAAGAAGAAAAATAACAGTTCCCAAAAGAAACCAGCATGGCTGCATAAAGAACTCTCTGACAAATTGAAAGACAAAAAGGATAAATATAAAAAGTGGAAAAAGGGGGACATAACCAAGGCAAAATATCAGCAAATAGCCCGAGCCTGTAAAGACGAAGTGAGGAAAGCTAAGGCTCACAATGAAGAAAGGCTTGCCAAAAAAGTAAAAAATAACAAAAAAAGCTTCTTCCAACATGTTAAAAATAAGAAAAAAGTTAAGGAAACAATTGGTCCACTGCTGGGAGAAAATGGCAAGAAGATGATAAGCAACAGGGAGAAAGCAGAACTATTTAACTCTTTTTTTGCATCTGTCTTTACACAAAGGGATAAAACAGTCCAATCAATCAAAAACAGCACCACAAATATCAGATTAGGAACACAAGTTGAAATAGGGAAGAAAATGGTAAGTGAGCACCTGTCTGCCCTGGACGAGTTCAAATCACCAGGACCGGATGGATTACACCCCAGGGTTCTGAAGGAACTGGCAGACGAGATCTCAGAACCACTGAACTATATCTTTCAGAGATCCTGGAGCACCGGGGAACTGCCAGAAGACTGGAAAAGAGCAGATGTGGTTCCCATCTTCAAAAAAGGAAAAAAAACAGATCCAGGAAACTATAGACCCATCAGCCTGACCTCAATACCAGGAAAGATTCTGGAAAAGATAATTAAACAACAAATAAGTGAACACCTAGAAGCAAACAAAGTAATAGCCAAAAGCCAACATGGGTTTGTCAAAAACAGATCATGCCAGACGAATCTAATTGCATTCTTTGACAAAGTAACAAAATCAGTGGACCAGAGGAATGCTGTTGATATAATTTACCTGGACTTCAGTAAGGCATTTGATAAAGTAGACCATAACCTACTATTAGATAAAGTAGAAAATTGTGGGTTAGACAGCATCACCACCAAATGGATTCGCAACTGGCTGACCAACCGCACTCAACGTGTAGTCCTCAATGGAACTGCATCTACATGGAAGGAAGTATGCAGTGGAGTCCCCCAAGGCTCTGTTTTAGGCCCAGTACTCTTTAACATCTTCATCAACGATTTGGATGAGGGGATAAATGGGGAACTCATCAAATTCGCAGACGACACCAAGCTGGCAGGAATAGCCAACACTCCAGAAGATAGGCTTAAGATACAGAAGGATCTAGACAAACTTGAACATTGGGCACTGTCTAATAAAATGAAATTCAATTGTGAAAAAAGTAAGGTCCTACATATAGGCAAGAAAAACCAAATGCACAAGTACAGTATAGGTGGTACCTTGCTCGATAGTAGCAACTGTGAGAGGGATCTCGGAATCCTAGTGGACAACCATCTAAATATGAGCCAGCAGTGTGCAGCAGCTGCCAAAAAAGCCAACACAGTTCTAGGTTGCATCAACAGAGGGATAGAATCTAGATCGTGTGAAGTGTTAATGCCACTGTATAGTGCCTTGGTAAGGCCACACTTGGAAGACTGCATACAGTTTTGGTCGCCACGATGTAGAAAAGACGTGGAGACTCTGGAAAGAGTGCAGAGAAGAGCAACCAAGATGATTAGAGGACTGGAGACTAAGACATATGAAGAACGGCTGCAGGAGCTGGGTATGTCTAGCTTGATGAAGAGAAGGACCAGGGGAGACATGATAGCAGTGTTCCGATATCTCAGAGGGTGCCACAAAGAAGAGGGAGTCAAACTTTTCTCCAAGGCACCTGGGGGCAGGACAAGGAGCAATGGGTGGAAACTAACCAAGGAGAGAAGCAACTTAGAACTAAGGAGAAATTTCCTAACAGTAAGAACAATTAACCTCTGGAACAGCTTGCCTCCAGCAGTTGTGAATGCCCCAACCCTGGAAGTCTTTAAAAAGATGTTAGACAGCCATTTGTCTGAAATGGTATAAGGTTCCTGCCCATGCAGGGGGTTGGACTAGAAGACCTACAAGGTCCCTTCCAACTCTGCTATTGTATTGTATTGTATTGTAAGGTAGACACCCATTTGTCTGAAATAGTATAGAGTCTCTTGCTTGAGCAAGGGATTGGACTAGAAGATCTCCAAGGTTCTTCCAACTTATTATTCTATTTCTTTTCCTTCTTTCAAATACAAATTACTACATACTGGTGTTTTTTTCTGATCCATCATCTACTTGCATTATGATCAAAAACTATGTGATTTGAGCACACTAATCATGGCCAACCCAAAAAAATGTAACATTTCATGCCATGATAAAGAGGTCTGATTCTTTCTTTTCTTTGCTAACAGGAAATTGAAAATTTTGTACAGAGTTCAGGTGAACATGGTATTGTGATATTTTCCCTTGGCTCAATGGTTCAAAACTTAACAGATGAAAAAAATAATATAATTGCATCAGCACTCAGCCAGCTTCCACAAAAGGTCAGTCTCCTAGGTGTAAGTCATATACACAAATTTCTAGGAGGGAGAACACTTTATGGATAATCCAGAAATCTTCATTTTCTTCTCCAATAAATTTCTGATTTACAAAGGATGCTTATATTTCATAATTTTCATTTAATTGAACCATGTTTCAAATTTTCTTATCCTGATAACTTTTAACTTCTTTGTAGTTTGACAATTTAGAACATATGCATTTTCAATTGATTTTATGTAACTTCTTTCTGAAAATTCCCACAATGCTAAAGAAGGGATTGCAAATACTCTGTTAAAACTCATATTTTCTATTAACTTTATGATAAAAGACACAAGAAATACATCTAATTCTGGTTATGCAACATAAATGTTTTATGTTCCACCAGTACGCTGATGACACTCAGCTGTACATCTCTACCCAGACCACCCCAAGATGCCGTAGAAGTGATGTCCCGGTGTCTGGAGGCCGTGCGAGTCTGGATGGAGAGGAATAGGCTCCGACTCAACCCATCCAAGACCGAGTGGCTGTGGCTTCCGGCGTCACGGTGTAGTCAGTTGATGCCATCTCTGACTATTGGGGGCGAGACATTGGCTCCCGCAGAGAGGGCTCGCAACTTGGGTGTCCTCCTGGACTCTCGGCTGTCCCTAGAAGACCACGTGACAGCCGTGGCCAGGGGGGCTTTCTATCAGGTTCGCCTGATACGCCAGTTGCGTCCCTTTGTGGATCGTGACGCCTTACGCACAGTCACTCAAGCCCTCGTCACCTCCCGTCTGGACTATTGCAATGCTCTCTACATGGGGTTTCCCTTGAGGTGCACCCGGAGGCTCCAGTTGGTTCAGAATGCGGCCGCGCAGGGGATTCTGGGAGCCTCTAGATGCTCCCATGTGAAACCTCTCCTGCGTGAGCTGCATTGGCTGCCTGTGGCTTTCCGGGTGCCCTTCAAGGTACTCATGACCATCTTTAAAGCGCTCCATGACAAGGGACCTGGTTACCTGCAAGACCGCCCCTGCTGCCAAATACCTCCCACCGACCAGTTCGCTGCCACAGAGAGGGCCTCCTCAGGGTGCCGTCGGCCAAACAATGCCAGCTGACGACCCCCAGGGGAGAGCCTTCTCTGTGGCAGCTCCCGCAGTCTGGAATGACCTAGCCCCTGGGCTAAGGACAATCTTGGACCTACATCTCTTCCGTCGGGCCGTGAAGACGCATTTATTCTGTGCTGCTGGCCTGTTTTAAAGGGATTTTAAATAGCGATTTTAGTATGGGATTTTAAAGATGTAGGCCATTTATTTAATACATTTTAACACATTGTTTTAGATTTTGTATCACTTATTTTATTATGGCTGTACACCGCCCTGAGTCCCAAAAGGGAGAAGGGTGGTATAGAAATCAAATAAACTTCAAACTTAAATGCAAGAATTGAAAACAAGAATTACTAGTAAAATGAGCACTCTGTTTTATTGCCATAAAAAATAATGGCATGTAATTTTATTTATTTATTGCATTTAAATTATCTTGTAATCCTTGGAGTTTCAGCAATTTTACAAGAATGCAACATTTAAAAGATCTATGACCCAGTTCAATCGCCCAAACCCAAACAAACTCAAAAATCTGAAATTCATCAGCTAGGATAAATTCTAACATTGTTTGCAGTATGGATTACATGGAATAATATTCCAATTATTTTACCCTAGGTTATTTGGCGGTATAAAGGGAAAAAGCTAGAAAAGCTTGGAGCCAATACCAGGACCTATGATTGGATACCACAAAATGATCTTCTTGGTGAGACACCTTATGATCCTTTAGACTGAATAAAACAGTCCCTTTGCTCATCTCTTAAAGGATTTTGTCAGAACATTTTCATCTTTTTATTCCAGGCCATCCAAAGACCAAAGCATTTATATCACATGGTGGAACCAATGGAATTTATGAAGCCATTTACCATGCAATTCCCATAGTAGGGATTCCCCTATTTTCAGACCAGAATGATAATATTATCCATATGAAGGAGAAGGGAATGGCTGTGGAACTAGACATCCACACAATGAAAGCAGAAGATTTAGTAAATGCTGTGAATACTGTAATCCATAATGCTTTGTGAGTTGTTTATAAACTCTTTGGAATACAGATTATGTCTAAGATATTAATAGTAATCAATTTGCTGTTTTTTTCTTTGATGTCATGATTATTTTTGCAAAAATAGTAATTCTGGTTATTTACCAGTTATGATATTTTATCTCAATTAGGCCTCAATTTTCGTGTATCTATAAGGAGATAACAGTAGAATATGTACTTTGAGCATTTTACTAGATTCCCTTCCAATTATCTGTGCTACTTAGGATTTGGAGAATTATTCTTTCCCTGGTATTGAATGCATTCATGTTTTGTTCAGTATACCTAAATTCATTGTTCGGAAAAGGATCTTAAAATTCTAGCTAACTTTTTGATATTTTTTATACATGAAAATGAATAGAATGCAAGTGTCATTGAATATAAAATAGTATTTTAATGGAATATAAATTAGATAGCGGTTATAATAGTAATGGAACTGATTTTGGGTAACAAACTTTTAACAGACACTAAGCCAGTTTGAATTGTGACAAATCAATAAATTGTTTGATGTAAAGTCTATACGTGCTTATAATAATAATAATATTTAATACTTGTAGACCGCTCCCTCTCCCCATAGGGACTCGGGGCGGAAGACTGACGTTCTAAAAAACAACAAAGTAGATTGCTGACTCTTCCCTAATTTATTTCTTTGTCCTTTAATTTTTCTAGTTTTAAGAAAAATGCTTTAAAAATATCTCAGTTCCATCATGATCAACCGATAAAGCCACTGGACCGGGCTATCTTTTGGATTGAATTTGTCATACGTCACAAAGGTGCCAAACATTTGCAAGTAGCTGCCCATAACTTGACTTGGTATCAGTATCACTGTCTGGATGTCATAGCCTTCTTGATTGGCTGCACAGTAGTTTTTGCATTCATTGCTTTTAAATGCTGTTCGTATTGCTTTTGGAAATGTGGCAACATTTTACTAAAATCAAAAACAGATTAATTTTTCTGGGACTGAGTCTCCAACGCCTGATTAACCTAGTTGATGCTCATTAGTACACTAAGATTTATGTTAAATGTTTCCATATAATTAGATTCCATTCATTACATTTTATTTTTATGTGTAAATGGTTAACAAATATAGTTTTGATTTGATTGGTAGTTAAGTGATTTTGAAGTAGAAATTGAGCTCTAATGGGAATTTTTTTTTTTTGCAAATGCTTCTATTTTTTTCCAAATCAAATTGTTACTTTATTTAGAAATTCATATGTAATTTTTCCCCTCAAAATGCCAGTCACTTGTTTAAAAATGTTTATGGAAGTATCTAATACGAGAGAATTAGATTCTTCAGCTGTCAAACACATGCATGAGGAAAAGTCAGATTAAACAGTAATTAACTTTTGATTGTGTTGCATTGTACCTGTTCAGATGGATACATCTTTGCTACTGTATTAAGACTAACAAACGAGTATCCAAAAGTGGTTGTTTTCACGATAGTTTTTATAACTTCTATCAGAAAATACTGCTCTTAGGCCAAAAACCCCCAAATATCTCGGAGAGCCTTCACTGGAATTCACTGCCTGTCTTGTGCAATATTTTTTATCAACAAATGGGCTTTACAAGCTGTAAAGGGTTAAAGGGAAGTTGTTTTCTCAAGATTTAAAATATTTTTTTTTAATGGATTATGCATCTATCATGGCTACCGTCCCCCAAGCCAACCTTTGCATATCCAACAGCCTGACCTTTGGGGTGCGGGGGTGATGAGGAATATCTAAGCGTGCCGACTAAGGAATGAAAAACGAACACCTGCTCGCCAGCGTCACCCATCAGAGTGCAAAGCAGAAAAGTCCATCAAACCAAAGGCCCATTATCCAAGAGATACCAGTACCCGATTAAAACAGTCAATCTGTTTTCCTCTTCCAGATAGGAAATACTATATCTAGGAGAACAGTCAGTCTGTTCTCCTAGATATATTATTTCCTATCTGGAAGAGGATCATTTTAAATTAAGGTGTCTTTTTGAGTACATGCTGTATTAAGATGAGTTAACCAATTGAATTACTTGTTCTAGGCACTATTAATATAAAAACTTCAGAAGAAATTCCTCTTTCTGTCCTTTTAATGCTTTTATTCTATAAAAGAAGAAAACACCACAAAAAAGTTAAAAGAAAACACTATTTTTAATAGAAATACAAGGGTTTGGAAGTCAGAATATTAACCCTTTCATTGACATCAATGCATTTTCTATATAAATTATAACTGATTTCTAATCTCATAGTTTGTTTCAAAAATACCCAACCACACTTTCAAATTGGTTAATCAATATTAATGTTATATTAAAATGATTTTATGAGCAATTATACATAAACTGCATTATATTCCTATGGTGACAAAATAACAAGATTGGTAAAGAACACCAGGTATTGCTATTTTTTGTTTTAGTTTAGAATAGGAAAAAAGAAATGTTATTTGTAGAACCAAAATGTCAAGAAACCTTATACCTTTAGCCTTTTCATTAGAGAATGACTATAATTTACTAGAATATCAGGTTATTCCTACTATAATTCTCAGATAGAGAATTTGCTTCATCTCGGGCATGAACAAGCATTCTTACTGGCAGCAAATTGCAATAAATAGGATGGGACTTGGTTAAATAAATTAACATGGAACTGTTCACTGGTTACCATTTTCCAAAAGTTTCCTATTTCTTATAAAAAACTATGAACTTTCCTGAGTCTTATATTTTTATGGAGTTTCCATACTTATATTTTTATGGAGTTGTTAATATATATGCCACAATTTAAATATATTGGATAAGAATGGAAATTTACTTGGGTTATCATTACCTAGAACAACCCTGACTGCCTCTTTTTCTGTTTTATGCTGAGGCCTGAATGCCTGAAATGACATTGACAAATTAATCATTAATCTTTCTTTTTTAGAAGCCAGAAAGCATCAAGTACATGGAATTTGACTATTAGCAATTTATTATAAAAAATGATAGCAATGTAGAATACAACAGTATTTGTGCTCACGCGTATATGCACACACACATACAATGGACATTCTAAACAGTATGGTTAATTTGGAGAAAAAAGGGTGCAAGTGAGGTTATTAGGCGAGCATTAAACAAAATACAGAGCACAGGTTCAATAACATATTACTATTGCTTTCATTATTGAACAAGCTTTGTCTTTACAAAAATTAAAACAGAAACAAAAACAAATGCGACTGCTTCAATACTGCCATACAGCCAACTATCACACACCCAGTATTTTTGCGTACTTGATAGCAGCATTCCACACTCCCCCCCCCCAAGAAATATTAAAAGCTACATGTCAAAAAACCAGAGCAAAAATCATGGCAGCTAGTAACTTGTATTCAAAGGAACATATAATTTAATTATTAAGATAAACGTGTTGGGAAAATTTATCTACATTCTTTAAATGTTTGTCTTCTAAACTGCCGCTTAAATTAAAATATCAACTGAAGAATCAAGCTTCACATGTTTTTGGCCGAAATAAGTATTTCAGTTCACAGCTTACAGCATGCTCGGAACGGGGCAATTATAAATTCATCTACACAATCAAGTATGATGACTTAGGAAAATAAAAGTTTACTACTTGTAAACACGCAAATATACAAGCCTTTGCTTCCTTAAGTAACTGGAGTTTCATAATACATTATCTTCTGTATCTTCCTCTTTCCCCTCTGTCTCTGTCCCGATCACATATTCTTTCCCTCTCCCTCTCCCTCCCTCGTTCCCGATCCCTATCTCTTCGGTTATCTCGGGGCCGATCTCGTTCACGATCCCGCTCTCTCTCTCTCGGCCTGCTTCTCCGGCCACTGACAACTGCTTGCGTCCGACGTAGAAAGTCATCTACCCTCATGTCATAGTCATGCTGTGGAAGACAGAAAAAGTTTAAATATTACTAAGTTTAAAATCACTTCTGTCATCTTGGGACTTACTAAAAATACTTCCATCTAAAAGGCTTCCAATTATCCAGCAATAGTTCATTGTTGTAATGTTAACATATTTAATAAAACTTACATACTAAAGACTACTGATTTAGATAATAATCTTGCAAATCTGAATTTTGCTACTATCCTCTTTTATAATCATGTGATTTAGGCAGGTCGAATCGAATCGAATCGAATTTTATTTATAACCCGCTCTCTCTCCCCGAAGGGACTCGAGGCGGGGCACAGGGAATTAAAAACAGTTAAAAAGAATACAAAATTTAAAACAATAAACGTACATAAATACTAACTAAAAGGCATATTAAACAGAAAACCCTGCGCTAAAATTCCCAAATATTTACTAAAAATCCCTAAACAATCAGAAGAGACTATCCTAGGCCGGCCAAGCGAAAAAGATGTGTTTTTAATTTCAGACGGAAGGAGCGGAGGTCCGTGGTAGTTATCGGGGGGAAGGTCGTTCCAGAGGGCTGGGCCCGCCACAGAGAAGGCCCTTCCCCTGGGCGTCGCCCGCTGACAAAGTCTAGTGGACGGCACCCGGAGAAGTCCCTCTCTGTGGGAGCGAATCGGCCGCGAGGATGTATGGGGCAGGATCCGATCCCGCAGGTAGCTAGGTCCCGAGCCATGGAGCGCTTTGAAGATGACAACTAACACCTTGAAGCGCACCCGGAAGACGACAGGCAGCCAGTGCAGCTCGCGCAAGAGCGGTGTTACGTGGGTGAATCTAGAAGCACCCATAATTGCCCGCGCGGCTGCATTCTGGACTAACTGAAGTCTCCGGGTGCACCTCAAGGGGAGCCCCATGTAGAGAGAGTTACAATAGTCCAGTCGGGATGTCACGAGAGCATGAGTGACTGTGCGAAGGGCGTCCCGATCCAATAGGGGGCGCAATTGGCGAACCAGGCGAACCTGGTAAAACGCCCTCCTGGCCACGGCTGTCACTTGATCTTCCATGGACAGCCGGGCATCCAGGAGGACACCCAAATTGCGCACCCCATCCACAGGGGCAAGATGTTCGCCCCCTATGGCCAGCGATGGAGTTAGCTGGTTGAATCGGGCAGCCGGAAACCACAGCCACTCGGTGTCTGTCAAGAGTGGTTTTCACAGTTTCTACATGTCCTAGACTTAATCTATGCTTATTCTTTGGTTCCCCCCCTACTCTCCCTCAGGGCCATCCTCTTTACATTCTGCCCCTTCCACATGCTGATCTTTATTTTTTTAACTGAAATTTTTGAAATATGCTGCCTTCAAACCTTACCTCACTGAGTTTTACAAATATGTAAACACCTTTTCCCCCTTTCTTTTCAATGGTGTCTGATTATAGGAGACTCCCTGGACAAGATCATCAGTATTTTTGCAAAGTTTTTGGAAGTGGTTTGCCACTGACTCCTAACTAGAGTTGAGAGTGACTATTCCAAGTGGTTATTCACTCACCTGGCTTTCTATCTAAAGTGGGATCAGAACTCATGATCTCTCTCTTTCTAGCCTGATGCCTTAAACCACTACATCAAATTGGCTCTTCTGTAACTATCTAATCCTAGATGTTTAGCAATAGATATTTTATATTGAATATAGTGATTTTCAATGAAATCTGATGTGTGCATTTTCCTAACTTGGAAAAACAGTGATCCAGGCTACACTTACCACTCGCTTATCCCTGTATCGTGCATCATGCGGCATGGGATGGTGTCCTGAGTAAGGAGGGTGAGCCTGTGGAGGAGGAGCATGGTGTTGGTAGTATGGGTGATGGGGAGGCTGTTCTATACCTGGGTAAGGAGGCTAAAAAAAAAATCCTTGTTACTCCAGAACACAACAGCATCAACAGGAAAATATAATTCAACATTTGAGCAGTACTGCAATATATATCTAGGATGGTATTTGAATTCTCATCAACAAGTACATTTTCACAACTGACTTCCGGAAAGCTGAAGTTATTTAGAGCATTTTCTTACAGCCACTGCTAATAAAAGATACTCTTAAAGATTTTTTTTTGTGACAAGATAGAATAGGATTCAATAAATAAGATCAATTGTCCAATAAAAGTTTCAACTGAAATCACTCTAACCATTATTACTGCATTAGGACATCAACCACAAATTTGATTTCAGACCAATTTGGGCATTCCAAATCAATCAATTTTTATTATAGCCACAGACCAATATTACAAATAAAATAATTAAGAACAATAATAAAAAGAGAAAAGCAGACAAAATAATATATTACAATTAATGATGGATTCTCAATGGGCAGCTAGAATCTGACTAATTTGGCATGTAGTATAGCAACATTTGGCTACATTTAGAGAAACTTCCTTGTGCTGATCTGATAATAGGAGTTATATATTAAAGGGATCAGTATTTATCCGGTTTATTAGGTGAGGTGTTAAATTGAGGTCATGAATCCTTGTAGAAGATGCAGAATCACACTGCTTTAAAAGGGGGACTTTTACTGCTCAAAAATGATGAATTTGATCACTTAAAAATAAGTTTTGTTTTAGGATAATTCAAAGCGTATTCCTATACCTGTATCTCGTTTAGAAAAATCCACCCCTACCCCCAACTCTCATTATCATTGAGAAATAATGATTAACTTTTTTAGTTTATACTATCCATAATTTGTTTCTGGAGACTCCCTTATGTGCCAAATTATACTGTACATTAATAGATTTACTGGAATTCAATTTTTTAAAGGACAGAAATGCGTGGCAAATTAATTTCTTTCCAAAATAAATAAATACTGGTTAACCATTATGAGACTGGATCTGCCAGGTTTCCTATTAATTTGCTCAGGGAAGCATTAGAAAAATAGATTTGTAAAATAGATTTTGTGGCTAAATTTAATGAAACAGTAAGAATTAAGCTATTTCAAAATATTCCATACATAAAGTAAGTTATTTCACTTCAATGGTGCTCCAACTGGATAGTGCCCAGAATGGTTCTCTGAATCTGCAAGCATGGAGGCAGGAAAGCTAATGCTCAGAATGAACTAAGACTTGGAACGGACAGAGATACACATAACTAAAACAAAATACTGACAAATAGCCCAAACCTGCAAGAATGGAATCAGAAAATTAAGGATCAGAATGAACTAAGATTTGTAACAAATGCAAAAAATAATTTTTAAAAGATTTTTCAACATGTAAACAACAAGAAAAAAAAGTCAAACAAATAATAGATCTAGTAAAATAGAAGATGGTAAGAGAGTGATGAGCATCAAGGAAAAATGGAACTACTTAAATTCCTTCTTTGCATTTGTCCACACGCAAAAGTAAAAAATAGTCCAATCTATCAAAAATAATACAGTGGGAGGCAGAACAGGAAAGGATAAAATGGGGTGGGGGGTGGGGGGGGAATAGTAAAGAAAGCATAGTTCAAATCACAGAACCAGAAGTATTATATCCCAGGATTCTGAAGAAAACAGCAGGTTGATCCCAGAATCACTGAATAAAATATTACTGAGTTCCTGGAATAGAGAGAACACTGAAAAAGTATATTGGAAAAAGAGCTGATGCGCTTGCCAATGGAGATTCCCAATCATCTAGGTCAGTGATGGTGAACATTTTTCTGCTCGGGTGCCAAAGGTGCGTGCGTGCATGATAGCGCACATGTGTGTGCCTACATCCATAATGCAATGCCCTCCCCCATGTATGCACGCACAACCCCACACGCCCCCACCACAAGTGCATGCGCACAGAGCCAGATTTCTGGTAGGTCCATATGTTTTTCGCCCCCTCCAGGCTTCAAGAAAGCCTCTGGAGCCTGTGGAGGTGAAAAATGGCCCAATGAGCCGACTGACAGTTCAGAGGCTTCAGTGAGGCCTGCACACATGCACGCTGAAGCTGACATATAGCAACGCCTCACATGTCCTCAGATATGGTTTTTTTTTTAAATGTCCTTGAAAACGTTTCAATTTCTTATCCAAGAAGCTTCTTTAGCTGATGTAGTTTCAAGTCTCCAAAAAAAAAAAAGGGGGGGGGGCGGAAGAAAAAAAAAGTAGGACCAGAAAATTACAAACCAATCAGCTTGACATCAATACCAGGAAAAAAACTTAGAAATCAAGCAACAGATCTGGGAGCACCTAGAAATGCACAAGACGATTAATAAGTGCCAGCTTTTGTTTATTAAAAACAAACCTTACTGCCTTCTTTGATAAAATGATTAAATTAGTGGATTAGGAAAATGCTAACACGGTTTTTCAGGATGCTAATTTAAGCTCTACTCCAAAAATAAGCCCCAGTTAATATTGTCAGCCATGCAGTTAGTACTGTATTTCCTAAAAAATAAGACCGAACTAGAAAATAAACCCTAATGCATCTTTTGGAGCAAAAATTAATATAAAACCTGGTCTTATTTTCAGGGAACATAGGGAGTAAATTTGGACTTCAGTAAGGCACTTGACAAAGTAGATCACAGTCTATCCTCAATGTAGGATTGACAGTACCACCACCAGATTCACAGTTGGCTGACCAATCACACTCAGAATGTAGCCCTCAATGGAGTGGCACCCAGTGTGGTTCTGTCAAGGTTCAAGGTTCTGTCTTGTTCTCTTCAACAACTTCACAAACTATCTAAAGAAGGGAATAGAAAGACCTCATCAAATCTGCAGATGATACCAAGCAGAGGGGAATTGCTAACGTTTTGGAAGATAAAAGATTCAGAAGGATCTTGACAGATTAGAGAAATGGGCTTATCCAAAAATATGCCATTCAATAGTGATAAAAATAAGGTCTTGTACGTAGGCAAGAAAAACTAAATATACAGGTATAGAATTGATGGTACCCGGCTCAACAACAGTTATTATGAAAGAGATCTAAGCATCCTAGTGGACCACTATTTAAGTATGACACAGTAGCATGCTGTAGTTGTCAAAAAGGCCAATGCATTTCTAGGCTGCATCAATAGAAGAATAGCGTCAAGATCATTAAAAGTGATAGTACTGGTCTATATGACATTAGTGAGGCCACATTTTAAATGTTGCATCCAATTCTGGTCACCATGATACAAAAAAGATCTGAGGCCCTTGAAAGAGTGCAGAGTAGAGCACTCTCAGATAAGGGGTCTGGAGGCTAAATCATATCATCAACAACTGAACAAGCTAGATATGTTTAGCCAAACAAAGAGAAGGATTTGGGCTGACATAACATCCAAGACACGAATGGTAAATCACATGAGGGAGCTGACTTATTTTGTAAACCAACTGAGGGCACAATAAGAAGCAATGGGTAGAAGCTTGTTAAAAGATCCTACCTATTAAGGAGAGATTTCCTGGCAGTGACAGCAATTAACCAATTGAATAACTTTTAAAGAAAAGATTGGACACTCAGTTGTCTGGGATGGCATAAGGATTCTTGCCTTGGGCAGGGAATTGGTCTAGAAGATCTCTGAAGTTCCTTCCTCCACTATGATTCAATTATCAAACAAAACATGCATTTTGAATAAACATAAATAAATATATTTTTGGAGAATGAGAAATATGTGTTGGTGATATGAAAGAAGAGATAGGGAAAGGAACTAGGAAGATGAAAAAAAAAGATCAATGGGTAGAGCAGTTGGATATATTGCACTTAAAACTATATAACACTGAGAATCTGAAAAATTATCACTAATGCCTGCAAGAACTAGGAATAAAAAAAATCACAAATAAAAAAAATGTGTATGAGTGTGTTTAGATCAAAATTTTAAAAATGCATCAAATGAAGATGGATAACAGACGTGAAACACAACAGAAAATCTATCTGGCATGTACTTTGGAATATTGTATCTTTAGTGTACCTAAAGGTGATGACTAGATTTTCATACCACTTGGTATATCAAAATCTTAATACTGTGAAAAGCTCAAGAAGGCAAATGCGTCATTCCCCCTAAATTAGTTTCAGTAATGGTCCTAGAAATGACTACATTGCTACTTGTTTGAGATATAAATGCTAATTAATCAGTTAAGAAAGTATAAGATACACTTGAAAATCTTTATTGCAAACCAAGCATTGTAGTTATATTGCTGTTATGCGACCCATTGGAGTAACATGAATTTTCAGCTGGTCTTAACAGGAAAAGCTTTTAAAGGGGTTTTCTTTTTAGAAATGTATCACAAAACCTAAAATACTAAAAAAACCTAAAAAATATATATTTTTTCTTGTAAATCCCAAAATCTGTGTTGAACACTATAGGTCCATGATGGCGAACCTATGGCACGCGTGCCACAGGTGGCATGCAGAGCCATTTGTCAGGGCACGCGACGCTGAATTCGTCCTTTTTTGCATGCTCTTTTCACCCTCCCTAGGCTCCAGAGGCTTTATAGGAGCCTGGGGAGGGCGAAAAAGCCTCCGGAGGCTTCATGAACTTCCCTGAAGCCTCCAAGTACATAAAATGATGCGCCGCCGAAACCGAAGTGACGTCTGATTTGGTTGGAGCCTCATTTGAGTGCTTCGGAGGCTTCAACAACCTTCAGGAGGCTTCCCTTAAGCCTCCAGACCACTCAAAATGATGCTCCAAGCAAATCGGATGTCACTTCCGGTTTCAGCGGGCATCATTTTGAGTGCTCTGGAGGTTTCCCAGGCCCTCCAGAGGCTTCAGCGACCTTCAGGAGGCTTTCCTGAAGCCTCCGGAGCACTCAAAATGATGCACAGCTGAAACCGGAAGTGATGTCCGATTTACCCTCGGCGGTGCTTAAGGTAGCTGCAGGCTCGGTTCCTCCGCCCGCTCGCTCGCTGTGGGATGAGGCAGCCGTTACCTCCTCAGCTGACATGCCGGCCCCTCCGGGAAGCCCCGGAAAGTGCGCTGCGGTGGCCATTGGAAGGAGCTGGTGGAGGCGCGCTCGGCCATCCTCTGCCCAGGGGGCTGCTCCCTCCTCCTCTTTATTTTTTATTTTTTTATTTTATTAAATTTATATCCCGCCCTTCTCCTTGTTAGGACCCAGGGCGGCGCACAGGGATGTTAAAATACATACAAAATATAAAATATATGAAATTTAAAATACTTATTTTAATAAATAAACCCTGCGCTAAAACCAAATTAAAATCCCAAGTTTAAAAACTATCTAATGGTCAGTGTGGAGGTTACGCTAGGCCGGCTAGGTGAAATAGGTGTGTCTTCAGACACTTGCGGAAGAGGCGGAGGTCGGAGATGGTGCGGAGTTCAGGGGGTAAGTCGTTCCAGAGGACTGGGCCCGCCACAGAGAAGGCTCTCCCCCTGGGTGTCGCTAGTCGGCATTGTCCAGCCGACGGCACCCTGAGGAGGCCCTCTCTGTGGGAGCGTATCGGTCTAAGAGATGTATGGGGCAGGAGGCGGTCTCGCATATAACTAGGCCCCGAGCCATGGAGCGCTTTAAAGATGGTCGTTAAAACCTTGAAGCGCACCCGAAAGACCACAGGAAGCCAGTGCAGCTCGCGCAGGATAGGTGTTATGTGGGAGTGTCTAGGCGCTCCCGTAATCACCCGCGCGGCTGCGTTCTGGACTAGCTGCAGCTTTCGGGTGCACCTCAAGGGAAGCCCCATGTAGAGAGCATTACAGTAGTCGAGTCGAGAGGTGACGAGTGCTTGAGTGACTGTGCGTAAGGCCCCCCGGTCCAGTAAGGGGCGCAATTGGCGCATCAGGCGAACCTGATGAAACGCCCCCCTGGCCACGGCTGCCACATGATCTTCCATAGACAGCCGGGAATCCAGGAGGACACCCAAATTGCGCGCCCTCTCCACGGGGGCCGGTGTTTCGCCCCCAATGGCCAGAGTTGGAATAATCTGGCTGAACCGAGGCGCCGGAAGCCACAGCCACTCAGTCTTGGACGGGTTGAGCCTGAGTTTGTTACCACCCATCCAGATCCGTACGGCTTCCAAGCACCGGGACATAACCTCGACGGCATCGTTGGGGTGGTCTGGGGTGGATAAGTACAACTGAGTATCATCAGCGTACAGATGATATCCCACCCCAAAACCACGGATGATCTCACCCAGCGGCTTCATATATGTGTTGAATAGGAGGGGCGAGAGGACCGACCCCTGAGGAACCCCACATATGAGGGGTCTCGAGGCCGACCTCTGCCCCCCTGTCAACACATATTGCGACCGACCAGAGAGGTAGGATGAGAACCACCGCAGAACGGTGCCTCCCAACCCCAACCCCCCCAGTCGGCGCAATAGGATACCATGGTCGATGGTATCAAAAGCCGCTGAGAGGTCTAATAGGACTAGGATAGAGGAATATCCTCTATCCCGCGCCCTCCAGAGATCATCAACCAACGCGACCAATGCCGTCTCGGTGCTGTGCCCGGGTCGGAAGCCGGACTGGCGCGGGTCTAGATAATCAACTTCCTCCAAGTGTCGCGGAAACTGTTGAGCCACCACACTCTCAACAACCTTCACTAAAAAGTGGAGGTTGGAGACGGGACGATAGTTCTCTAATAATGCTGGATCCAGGGACGGCTTCTTGAGGAGGGGCCTTACTACCGCCTCTTTCAAGACGGCAGGCAAGGACCCCTCACTCAAAGATGCGTTGACAATGCCCTGGAGCCAGCCTCGTGTCGTCTCCCAGGATGCCAGTACAAGCCAGGAGGGACACGGGTCCAATAAACATGTGGTAGCCCTAAGTCTCTTTGACAACTTGTCCATATCCTCGGTGGTAACAAAATCAAACTCCTCCCAAGATGGTGTCACAAGAACAGCCTCGGCCCGCTCGACTGGGCCACTGTCGATGGAGGGTAACTCGTTCCGAATCCGAGTGATTTTCTCCTGCAGATAAATCCCAAATTCCTCTGCTCGACCCTGTAAAGGGGCTTCCCGCGGCCTCTGTTGAAGGAGGGAGCGGGTCACCCCAAACAGGGCGGCAGGGCGGTTATCTGCGGATGCAATAAGAGTGGCACAATACTCACGTTTGGCCACTCTTATCGCCACTAAGTAAGTCCTAATATGGTCTCTCACTAGTGTTCGGTCGGCTTCGGAGCGAGAAGATCTCCATCTGCTCTCTAGGCGTCTCTTGTGGCGCTTCATCCCCCTAAGCCCCTCGGTAAACCAAGGAGCCCAGGTGGTTCGTCGCCGCAAGAGAGGCCGCAAGGGCGCGACTCGGTCCAAGGCCCCCATGGCCGCACTTGACCATGCGGCCACTAGGTCCTCAGTCGAGTCGCGGGGCAAGTCCTCTTCCTCTCCAGCTGACATGCCGGCCCCTCTGCTGCTTCCCGGGGGGAGGGGGGAGGGAGAGAATGACAAGACACACAGAGAGACAGACTTACAGAGACAGAAATAGAGAGAGGGAGGGAGAGAGGGAATCACGCACACACACACAAAGTGACAGAGATGGGTGGAGGGAGGAGACACACACACACACACACACACACACACACAGAGAGAGAGAGAGAGAGAGAGAGAGAGAGAGAGAGAGAGAGAGAGAAACAGAGAAAGAGAAAGAAAGAAAAATAGAAAAAGAAAGATGAATGGAGGGTGGGAGGGAGGGAGTAAAGGAAAGAAGGGGGAGGGAGGAGAAGGGGTGAAAGAAGGAAGGAAGGAAAGGAAGGAAAGAAAGAAAGAAAGAAAGAAAAAGAAAGAGAGGTGGAGGGTAGGAGGGAGGGAAGGATAGAAGGGCGGAAGGGGAGGGAGGCAATGGAAGGAAGGAAAGGAAAGGAAAGGAAGAAATCTATTTTCCTATTTCCTTCCACGTCAAACTACCTGTTTGGTTAACCAGGTTAAAGATCTATTTTTCTCCCAGTGGTCATTTCAAAGGAATCACATCCACTGAGTCATTTGCTGGATTCAAACCAGCATCCCAAAGAGTCATGGGCTGCCTTTATATATAATGAGTGCCCACAAATCCATTTTTAGCATCTTCAGAAGACCAAAGACCACCCAGAAATGAAAGAAAGAAAGAAAGAAAGAAAGAAAGAAAGAAAGAACTTATGACCATAATTGAGCCCAAAATTTTGGTTGCTAAGCAAGACCGTTAAGTGAGTTTCACCACATTTTCCAGGTTGACCACGCCCACCGGGTCACATGACCGCTGAGCCACTCCCACAAAACAGGCCACATCTTTTGGCTCTCAAAAGAAATTTCAGGAGTGGTACTGTTGATATTTGGCTCTATTGACTAATAGGTTTGCCCACCACTGCCCTAGAGGGCCAAGTGAGCCAACTCCCCCCCCGTGTGTGCATGCGCCACCTGTTCCCCCTCCCCCCTCCTCCTCTAGGCCAGCCGGTCCGCAGAATTTTCTTTAAAATGAAACCGGTCCCTGATGCAAAAAAGGTTGGGGACCCCTGCTCCACCTGGAGAAGTGTCCATTTAATGCTACTCTCTGTTTCCTGTCCCTTAGCCAGTTGCTAATCCAGGACAAGGCCTGTCCCTTTATTCCATGACTGGCAAGTTTATTTAAGAGCCTTTGGTGCGTGACCTTGTCAAAGACCTTCTGAAAGTCCAGATAAACAATGTCAACTGGATCTCCCTTGTCCACGTGCTTGTTGACACTCTCAAAAAATTCCAGCAGATTAGTGAGGCATGATTTGCCCTTGCAAAAGCCATGTTGGCTCTCCTTCAGCAGCGCCTTCTCTTCTATGTGCCTATTAATTTTATCTTTTAAGATGGTTTCCATCACTTTACCTGGGACACGTGTCAAGCTGACCGGTCGGTAATTTCCTGGATCACCTCTGGATCCTTTTTTGAAGATAAGTGTTATATTCGCTACCTTCCAGTCATCTGGCACAAGGCCTGATTTGAGGGAAAGATTATATATTTTGGCAAGGACATCAGCAATTTCATCTTTAAGTTCCTTGAGAACTCGTGGATGGATGCCATCTGGTCCTGGTGATTTGTTAGTGTTTAGTTTAAAAAGACATGCAAGGACCTCCTCCCTGGTTATTTCTATCTGGGTTAGTTCCTCAGTTTCCCTCCCTACAAAGATAGGCTCTGTTTTAGGCATGTGATCTCTGTCTTCTTCAGTGAATACTGAAGCAAAGAATTCATTGAGTCTCTCTGCCCTCTCTGTTTCCTCCTTAATAATCCCTTGCCTTCCATTGTCATCTAATGGTCCAATGGCCTTCCCAGTTGGGTTCTTACTTCTAATGTACTTAAAGAAGTCCTTGTTATTTCTTTGAGTGTTTTTAGCTAAATGCTCCTCAAAGTCTTGCTTTGCTTTCCTGATTGTTGCCTTGCATTTGTTTTGCCAGAATTTATATTTCTGCCTGTTGTCCTGCCTGTTTGGAGAAGCCTTCCATCTTTTAAATGAGCTTTTCTTGCTTTTGATCACTTCCCTTTTTCCTTTTAGGTATACATTCCAATTGGGCCTCTGTTATTGTTTTTGTGAGCAGCCTCCATGCCTCATGGAGTGTTTGGACTTTCTCAATTCTCCCTTTCAGCTTCTTTTTTACTAGTTTCCTCATCTTCGGGAAATTTCCTTTATGAAAATTTAAGGTCTCTGTGTTAGATTTTATCGGTGATTTGCAGTCTATGATTAAGTTAAAAATAATTGTGTTGTGGTCACTGTTCCCTATTGGATCAGTCACATTAACATTTTGCACCAGATCCTGTATACAGTGATCCCTCGTTTTTCGCGGTTAATGGGGACCGGAACCTTCCGCGAAAACTGAAAAACCGCGAAGTAGGATTCGCACCGGAAACTTGAGTTGGTGGACATCGTTTAAAGCAAGCACTAGGGGGCGCTTGCCTCCTACCAATGCATTTTTTTCTATTCTGTATTTTTGAAAAACCCACGAAGCACTGAAGCCGCGAAACATGAAGCCGTGAAAAAACGAGGGATCACTGTATTGCTCAGAACCAAGTCAAGGATTCTTGCACCTCTAGTTGGGTCTTCAACCATCTGTTCCAGGGAACAATCATTTAGCATATCTAGGAACTTTATCTCTTTGTCATGTGCTGAACAACAGTTCACCCAGTCTATGTGAGGGTAATTGAAATCCCCCATTATAACCAGGCTTCCCTTTTTTGATGCCTCCTTTACAACATTAGATGAAAAAGAAAAGGGAGAAAGAGAGAGAGAACTAAAGAGAGAGAAATGAAAGAGAGCTGGAAGGAGAGAATGGGAGAGAGGGAGAAAAGAGAGAAACAAATTAGAGAGAGAAGGGGGAGAGGGAGAGAAATGAAAGAGAGCTGGAAGGAGAGAATGGGAGAGAGGGAAAAGAGAGGGAAACAAATTAGAGAGAGAAGGGGGAGAGGGAGAGAGAAATGAAAGAGAGCTGAAGGGAGAGAATGAGAGACAGAGAAAAGAGGGAAACAAATCAGCGCTAAAAGCCGCCCCCGTCCTCCCTCCCTTCCTCTCCACAACCTTCCCCCGAAAGCTTTTTCCTAAATAATATCAGCAGCCATTTCATCTCCACCAAAGTAGATACATAAACACACGCGTGCATGCGCGCCACACGCACACACACCAAACAATAAAATAAAATAAAATAAAAAAATGGGAGAAATGGAGAAAGAAGGGAGACCTCCAGAAAATAAAAGAAGCAGGAAGCCGGCTCATCCCCTGAAAAGGGAAATGAAGAGATGAGGGTATGTCTCAGCACTCCCTCTTTATTGTCACTGTATCGCAAGCAAGAAGTGAAGAAAAAGGGAAGAGAGGTAGCGGCGGGGCCCTTGAGTCACAGAAAGAACGAGCACCCTCTACTATGAGGCAGGAGAACTGCGTGCCTCACCTACCTCGGGAGTCCCAAGGCTTTTAAGTCTGTGCTTAACTCTGCTCGAGTGATCATAAAATGCCTAAAAAGTCAGACTAGATGAGGCATGCAGTTCTCCTGCCTCATAGTAGAGGGCGCTTTTTTAGGTGTGTTTTTTTTTTAAACAGGGAGAGTCATCAGCAGCTACTCAGCCTCACCTCAGCTGTCGCCTTTTTCCTTTTACATTTTCTTTTCTTTTCATGATGAGCGGTGGGGCTCTGCCTCACCTGCCTCACCTGACTGCACGTCACTGTTTCTGACTATAAATGGAGCAGAGGCTATAAGAATCTAGGTACTTTTAACAGGTTTCAGTAGTGTTAATTATAGTGGAAGATAACTTTTGCAATTATTTACTTATTTTTTACCAATCATTTACTGAGTTCTAGTTAATAAATTTCTAGTAATAGTTCTAAAGTTTAATCATCATTTTCTTTGAGTTATAAAGTTTTTGTTGCCATGATTGATTGCTCTTCCTTATTGGAGCTTTCTGAAGATAACCACAATCTCTTATTTTCTTAAAAGGTAGGATCTGATATTCTTTTGCTTGGCACTTTTGTCGTTCCCCCACCCCTCCTCTTGAAAAAAAAAAGCCGTTATCAGTACCTGAAATAAATCAGTCCCTTTGGTTGTATAGTTTATATTAAAGAGAAGAAAACTGGAGCAGTAAAGTCAAAATACCTATCTATCAATGATACCATCCAGCCCATTTGTATTGGTATTCAAAGAGGAGACTATTCATGTTTTTTTGATGAGGGTAAAGTTATTTTACTGATTTTGTAATGTAAAGATAAATGTTTACATTATCAAATGGTGATAGTGAATGGTGTAGTGAAAAAGTTCTGTTTCTTTATTCCAGAAGTTGTCCTTAAATTTTGACTAGAGGTTTTTAAAAACGGAACTCATCCACCTGGTTAAGGACAGGAAGTTTTCTGCAGAAATTATTCATTGAGGAAGAATCTGTGAAGAAAACATGACTGCCCAAGAAAAGCTTATAGTGACTTCAAAGTCAGTAAGATCAACAGCAATAAAACTTGTCATACCCTTGTTGATGGTTCAGGTAATGCTGGTAGGAAATGCTTTGTGTGGGCATGTGCTTATTTGGCCAACAGAAGCCAGCCATTGGCTAAATATTAAAATAATAATTCAGGAACTGATAAAAAGAGATCATCATGTCAGCATCCTGATTCCGACATCATCTCTCTTCATCACATCTGGAGATATTTCAGCTGCCAATTTTGAGGTATATTCTGTTCCCTTTACAAAGGAAGAGCTCAATTCTTTGACCATGGATTTCATAACGTTTTGGTGGAATAACAAACCATCTATTACAACCTTTTATAGATTTAATCAGGAAGTAGGGAAATTAATTGAGAAACTCAACAAATTCAACCGGCAAATGTGTGAAGCAGTTCTTTCTAATCAAGAACTCATGTCTAAACTAAAGAACGCTAAATATGATGTGCTTCTTTCTGATCCTGTGATGCTATGTGGTGATTTGATTGCTTTGAAGCTGAACATCCCATTCTTATACACGCTGAGGTTCACTCCAGCCTCAACAGTGGAGAGACATTGTGGAAAAATGCCTGCCCCTCCTTCTTATGTTCCAGCTATTTTATCTGGGTTAACAGACAAATTGTCATTTGGAGAAAGGATAAAAAATATTATCTCTTACTACATTCAAGACTATGTTTTCCAAAAACATTGGGGGGAATGGGATTCCTATTACAGTCAAGTTTTGGGTAAGTCATTCTTATTCATTTATTTACTTCTCAGGTATCATTGGTGTAGCTTTCAGTACTGAAGGAAAACAGATTAAAAGAATTTTCATAAAGCAGAATTAGAAAAGTCTCATTCTGAACATACAAATTAAACGCATTGCTGCAGGTTAGACTAGATATGCCTGTCAATCCTACTTGTGTTATATTGGCTAGGGTTGATGGAATTGTAAAAGACCTGGAGAAAAAAACTAAGAGATAATTTTCCTACCTGACAAGTTTGGTATTTTAAATATTGAAAAAATAGATGAGATGCTCTTTTTCTTTCAGAGGTGCTAATGAGGTGACGTCAAAGTGGCATCTGTGCTGATACGATCAAAGCTTCATTTGTGTTATGTAAAACACATAAAAACATGCAGATTCATCGACTCATTGTAGCTACCATTTTGATCTTACTCAGTTAACATCCAGCCTCCTTTTTTCCCTTTTGTTTTCTTTGGTTTTTATTCTTCCATTTCTCTAGGTTCTGTTTTTGGCCAAACATGGCAGCGAGGTTGTCATATTTTGTTTGCTGTTCCACAGACCTAGATATATGATTTTTACAGAAATTCACAAGTCTTATAAATTGGATGTACCATCTCACTTTAAATTTGGGTTATGCATATTTGTTTACTGTTTAATAAAGAAAAATAAACATAAAAGAGAGGGCCAGCTGAATGTAATGTATTTAGTAAGTATCATTTTGTTTTCTTTCTGTATAAAAAGATAGCACCTTGTTATTAGCACAACTAGTTCTGTTCTGAAGTTCTCTGAAAAACTGATAAGATATGGATAATCTCATACAAAAAAACAAGGTGTCCCCATTTTCCTCAAATATTAGTTGTGTTTATGTTAGTAATAGTTGGCTTACAACACAAGGTGAGCCTCTAACTCCATGTATCCCAGAATTGGGGGGAGGGTGTATCTCTCTTCAAATATCAGTTTAATCAAAACAGCCACAGATCATTAGCAGAGTAATTGGGGCAGACAAGAATTGGAATTCAAGAACAACTAAAGGACTAGAGATTATCTGCCTTTGACCTGGGGAGTTCACTTTTACTTCTGTCTCTAGGATATTTTTCCATGGCCATGTTGGAAATAAGCTTGCTGAATCTTTTTAGGAAGGAAAAAAGACATTTGAACCTTCGGGTCACTAAACCTATCCAAATATGAAGATATTTAATAGGATTTTGTAAAAACAACAACACAGTGCTGCTGCACCAAGAACAAATTCACCTGTAAATTGCAAGGATGAGAGGCCTTCCCAAAGAGACTCTCAACCTCTACCCCTTTTAAATTATTGGGATTTAATTATTATTGGGTACATCCTGTACCATAGTGCCTAACTCTTCAAACTAGCTGTTCTTTGAACCAAACAGCCAAACAGATATGAGAAGGATACCGTACATTGAGAATATTTTGTTTTTGTGTCATTAGGAATATCTAGTACTAACCTGCTATTTAAAATGATTGCATTTTCAACTATAATACAATGCAATAGCAGAGTTGGAAGGGACCTTGGGGGTCTTCTAGTTCAACCCCCTGCCTAGCCAGGAGCCTTATACCGTTTCAGACAAATGGCTATCCAACATCTTCTTAAAGACTTGCAGTGTTGGGGCATTCACAACTTCAGGAGGCAAGCTGTTCCACTGACTAATTGTTCTAACTGTCAGGAAATTTCTCCTCTTGCTTCTCTCCTTGATTAGTTTCCACCCATTGTTTCTTGTTCTACCCTCAGGTGCCTTGGTGAATAGCTTGACTCCCTCTTCTTTGTGGCAACCCCTGAGATATCAGAACACTGCTCTCATGTCTCCCCTAGTCCTTCTTTCCATTACATTAGACTTATCCAGTTCCTGCAACCGTTCTTCATACTGTACTGAAGGTTTTGAAGAGGCAAATTACAAAAAAAGTAGGTAGGTAGATAGAGGGATAGAGAGGGAGAGAAAGAAAGAGAAATACAATAGGTAGGTAGGTAGAGAGAGTAGGTAGGTAGGTAGATAAAGGAATAGAGAGAGAGATAAATAGAGAGAGAAAGTAGGTAGGTAGGGAGAGAGTGTTTGTGTGTAGGTAGGTAGGTAGGTAGGTAGGTAGGTAGGTAGGTAGGTAGGTAGAAGGATAGAGAGAGAAATAGAAAGAAAGAAATACAGTAGGTAGGTAGGGAGAGAGAGTGTGTGTGTAGGTAGGTAGGTAGATAGGTAAAGGGGGGAGAGAAAAAAATACAGTAGGTATGTAGGGAGAGAGAGAGTGTAGATAGGTAGATAGAGGGATAGAGAGAAATAGAAAGAGAGACAGAAATACAGTAAATAGGTAAGGAGAGAGAGTGTGTGTGTAGGTAGGTAGAAGGATAGAAAGAGAAAGAAAGAGAGAAAGAAATACAGTAGGTAGGTAGAGAGAGAGAGAGAATAGGTAAGTAGGTTTTCAGGTGTATTTATCCATGTCTTGGAGAAGGAAATCGCTGACAAACCTTAGGACTTTATTTCTGCTGGCACAGAAACAGAGCAGGGAAAAAAAACCTTTTGCACTCTGCAAACCTCTCCAAAACAGCCTGTTTCTCTGCGAAAACGGGGCTGTTTTTTTTCAAATAAAAAGAATGAATAGCCTTGGGGGAGCTTGCAGAGTGCTCGGGCTTTTTTGGCAGCTGCTGCACTTTGCTGGCTCATATTTAAATGGTTGTCCACTAGGACTCCAAGATCCCTCTCACAGTTACTACTATTGAGCAAGGTACCACCTATTTTGTACCTGTACATTTCATTTTTGTTGCCTAAATGTAGAACCTTACTCTTTTCACCATTGAATTTCATTTTGTTAGATAGTGCCCAATGTTCAAGTTTGTCAAGATCCTTCTCTATCTTAAGCCTATCTTCTGGAGTGTTGGCTATTCCTGCCAGTTTGGTGTCATCTGTAAATTTAATGAGTTCCCCATTTATTCCCTCATCCAAATCATTGATGAAGATGTTGAAGAGTACTGGGCCTAAAACAGAGCCTTGGGGTACTCCACTGCATACTTCCCTCCATGTAGATGCAGTTCCATTGAAGACTACATATTGAGTGTGGTTGGTCAGCCAGTTATCCATCTGGTGATGATGCTGTATAACCCACATTCTTCTACTTTATCTAGTAGTAGTTTATGGTCTACCTTATCAAGGTAACTTAGGGAAGAAAATGGTAAGTGAGCACCTGTCTATCCAGACGAGTTCAAATCACCAGGACCAGATGGATTACACCCCAGGGTTCTGAAGGAACTGGCAGATGAGATCTCAGAACCACTAAACTATATCTTTCAGCGATCCTGGAGCACCGGGAAACTGCCAGAGGACTGGAAAAGAGCTGATGTGGTTCCCATTTTCCAAAAAGAAAAAAAAAATAGATCCAGGAAGCAACAGACCTATCAGCCTGACTTCAGTACCAGGAAAGATTCTGGAAAAGATAATCAAGAAGCAAATTAGCGAATACCTAGAAGTAAACAAACTAATAGCCAAAAGCCAACATGGGTTTGTCATAAACAGATCATGCCAGATGAATCTTATTGCATTCTTTGACAAAGTGACAAAATTAGTGGACCAGAAGAGTGCCGTCAATATACTTTACTTGGACTTCAGTAAGGCATTTGAGGGCATAATGTTAAAAGGTAACTACATAATCTGCAACTAGATGCTTTTATTGTTCTCCCTCCCCACTAATAATTATTGATATTCTTGGCCATCATTGTGGTTAAGAAAGAAATGGGCTAGCATGTTAAAGAAATAGTTCAGTTTTGCTTTTGCAAGCACCCAGTTTAACAGGATCCAGGTTTTTCTGTCCATTTCCCATCCTAGTGAGAAACCTAAGGCTTTTTTTTTGCATTCTTTGGTTGGATCCTGGTCCAGAAGCAATAAAGATCTCTGTTGCCAATTAATAACTTACCAGGTTTATTTATTAATAAATAATAATTTAAGACACATTTTTAAAAAAACTCCTGGAATATTTAGTGTAATAAATTCTTTGTTGGATATTAAAGCTTTGGCTCCATTTTTATTTTACAGTTCTAAATAATAATGGAAGAATTGAATGAAACAACTTTTTCTTTACGTACAGAGTACATTTTTTTCTATTAACTTGGATTTATGAACCCATATGGATTAACAGAAAACTGGCTCCTAATTTCAGTTATTTCAGTTTTTGTACTAGCCAAGTTATCTAAATAATGAAATCATTTTTAAAAGAACAGCAACAAAGATTACAAACATGTATAGGTTTGTATAATTATTTGTACCTGTGGATTTCTGGGAATAGATATATTTAAAACAAATCAAAATATAGGACCTGCATATCTTCGTTCTATCTTGTACTGGTCAAATGTTTTGATTTTTATTCGCTGCTTACATTTCCTCCTATGTTCCCAGATAACTGAGCAAGAACCTGACTTGGGCACCTCCACAGGACTTGTAATTTACACTACACATTCAGTTCCATCGTAGCTTTACAGTTTGTATTTCATGTGATTTAGATGACTGACTGAAGATTAATTTTCGGAACAAATACAAGTTCTAATTCACCAAATTGAGTTTTTAAAAAAATGAATCCCCCACCCCAGTCCATCCGTTCCCCATCCCCATCCCACCGACCCCCAGTTGGCCATCTGTTTCAGTTGCTGTTTCCTTTTTAGCTTTATCCACATGATCTTTGATAACTTGTATACTTTCCTATAGTATTTAGCATTAATAGATAGCAGAAAATCTTTGCAAACCACACAGAAAATTTTTGGCTTGAAACTCAGCAGGTTTTTTTTTTTGCTATAATATTTTCTTTCTTGAGTAGTTAGTTTCCCCCTAAACTTTATTTTAGTCTAGGGCTTTACTATTTTTATTAATATCCTAAAGTAAATTCCACACTGAGCACCCAGATAGCCTAAAACAAACCTTTAGGGTTTTTTTGTTTTGTTTTTTTGAGCTGCTCATTGGGTCTGCATGTACTATATATACATTTGAAGTTGCGCTTGGTGTTATTAGCCATGGAAGTTTCAATTTCAATTGCTATTATAATCCAAGGATCACCAATCACCAACTACCGATAAGCTAGCCCTGCCACAATTATGGCTTTCCAGTTCATCTTGCTGAATGGACCATTAAGCTGCCTCCAATGTTCCTGAATACTTTGTTTTTTACCTTTTGTGAATAAAATTTCAGAAATTCCAAGTTTTGAAATATTCCGATATATATATGTAGAAAGAAGAGTTGGAATTAAGGAAGTATAAGTGATTTACAGAAGTTCCCTCTTGTGTAAAATTAAAAAGTGATTCAGCTTTACCTCTTCTTACTGAAAAATATGCATCACTCAACAGTGCTAAATATTTAGAAATAGAATCTAACCAGTTCCTGGTATGTGAATTCAGTATGCTCATCAAAGATCGTTTTTCAAAAATTACCCAGTGCTAGTGAAAGATTCCCCATCAAGAAGGTTGATCTATTTTGGTCCTCTAGAGAACAAATGCATGGTTTTGAGGATGTTTTCCTTGATAACATGTTTTTTAAAACTGTTGAGTAACATTCAGTTGAAAACATAAATGTATTGATTTTGAATATTTCTGAAATCAGTATCACTAAACCTATTAAGTACCAGTGAAGGGGGAAAAAACAAGCAGTACATAAATGTATTTTAATTAAATAGTACATAATTCTATTACTTTCTATCTGCAGGGAGACCCACAACGCTGTGTGAAATAATGGGTAAAGCAGAAATATGGTTAATCCGAACCTACTGGGATTTTGAATTTCCACGACCTTTTCTACCAAACTTTGAATTTGTTGGAGGTCTGCACTGCCAGCCAGCCAAGCCTTTATCTGAGGTAATTATATCCTTCCTCATTGATCTGGTAATAATAAAGCTTTTTGAAAGGGATCTGGTAATAATAAAGCTTTTTGAAAGGAAGTACAGCAGGGGGGAAATGCCTTAGAAACAGCATTTTTTTCTTAAAATTGTGGATTTTCTTCTTTGTCTGAGATAGTTTGTGGAAACTGAAAATACAGACAGCCATAGAATGAAGGTGATCTGAAATTACAATAAGATTTGGGGACATGTATTCTTGAACTGCAGCTTGCCTCATAATAATTGAAAAAGAGAAATGGATTGGTGAAAAGAGATCTCGTTAGGGAATCAAAATGAAGGAAGGTCTCGTTCAATAAGAGTTCTGCACCCCTCTTGAAGACCTGAAAAAACCATGTTAGGGACAGATCATCATAGAGAAAATCTATTTATATGATTGTCAATAATGATTTGATAGTACATAACCCACCCACCCCCATTTGCCTAGATTCAATAACATATTCTCTGTGTTAGCAAATCACAATGTACACAAGGCAAACTCTGGTCATCAGTAATCTCATGGAAACAAATCCCAAACTACCAAGCAAGTATGCGGATTTTGCAGATATATTTGGAGATGAAGAAGCAGCAGCCTATAGACTTAATTCAAGGAGCTAAAATACCTGCTAAGAAGCAGTATCCCATGTCAGCTACGATGTTATTGGTTTTAAACCAGTGTTTGGACTCTAACTTGCAGAAGGACTTTAATAGACTTTTGACGTCACCAATTTCAGCAGCTACCTTTTTCATCCCCAAGAAGATTCAGATACCACAAACCAAGTGGTGACGTTTCCATGTAAATTGTTCATGACTACAAATGGTTGAATTTTGTGATGGTGAGACATTATTATCCACTACCCCTAATATTGGATTTGCATCTGATGTTATTGATATATGTGGTGCGTTATCCGAATGACATTCTAATCTATCAGAAAGACAAATCTCACCACTATGAGCAGGAGATTTTCAGTAAACTAAGGGAAAATCTTTTAGTTAAATTAAAAGATGCCTTTGATTTCAAATAGTGAAATTTCTTGGGCTGCCACATTTTCCCAAATGGAATTGAAATGGATCCTCAGAAAGTCCAAGCAGTTTTTGAGTAGCAACCCCCCTGCACAGTTAAGTATGTTCAGAACTTCTTAGGTTTTTGCAAACTTTTATAGAAAGTTTATCCCATACTTTGCCCATAAACACAGCTATTGAAAAAATGAGTCAGGTTTGCTTGGACACACTCACAGCAAACTGAGGAGTTAAAACAGCTTGTTGAATGCCAATCGCTCCCTCAATACCCTGAACTATCACCCAGACTGATGCCTCTGATGTGGCTGTTAGGGCTGTTCTCTTGCAAGAGAACTGGGAGAGGGAAAGTGCTTTTTGTCTTGTGTACTTTTCTCAAGGTCATTGAGCACTCTGGAACAAAACTATGACATTTTTAACAAAGAATGTCAAGCCAGCCTTCTAATAGTGGAGGCAATTTTTTGGAAAGCGTGCATTGGCCCATCAAAGTCAACACTGACCATAAAAATGTAGAAATGCTGCAATGATCCAAGGTAAGTGAGATGTAGTTCATTCTTCCTATTTGACTTCTACATACAGTATGTCCGAGGTTTGAAGAATTTGATTCCAGACATGCTGTCCTATAAACCAGAGGAGTCACATTATTCCAGAGCTCAATAGGTGCCAGCATCTTACAGGCTTCTAATTTCCAACATGTACCCACGCAAGGGACATTGGTGTCCTCAAGCCATCAGTATTTAATCGCTAGAATCAACAACCTCTAGACCAGGGGTCTCCAACCTTTGCAACTTTAAGTCTGAAGGACTTCAGCTCCCAGCTTTGCTGGCTGGAGAATTCTGGGAGCTGAAGTCCTTCAGACTTAAAGTTGCAAAGGTTGGAGACCGCTTCTCTAGACCACTTCTTTCAGGTCCCAAAAGGTACCGTATCTGTTTTCAATGGAGCAAAGAGTGTTAAACACAAGGGCAGAATTGTGGTTCTTTCACCTTTGAGAGATTTAACAGCTTTGCCATGATAACCAGACAACAGAGCATGGGGGAATGTTCAAAACACTGCATAGAATATTTAAAAATGGTGATCTAAATGGCTGTCAATATGAAGGGGTAGCTGGTGTCTTGCTATATTCAGGGAAGGATAAATGCCACCATCAAAAGCCAGCAGACCTGTTACAACACCCCCCCTCCCTCATTTTACCCCCATACCCTTGGCATATACCCTCTCAATGTTATTATTGATTTACTTGCAATTCATGGCTACATATCTAAACTAGTTATAGTGAATCTGTTTATGAGGCTCACTTTATCCTTTGTAAGGGCTTCCAACTCAACCTGCTCAACCTTTTTTGAACCATGACATTCATTAGAGAGCCATAGTATCCAGACTGGTCTCAGGGGCAATTTGCCCACAGGTTTTGGAAGGTACTGTTCCAACTTTTGAATGTCCAAGTAAGTTTGTCTTCATCCCACCACTCAGTTACTAATGCTAAGATGGAAAAGACTAATCTTTTTATTTATTTATTTATTTATTTATTTATTTATTTATTTATTTATTTTCAATTTATATACTATTTATATTAATTAATTAATTAATTAATTAATTAATTAATTAATTTATTTATTTATTTATTTATTTATTTATTTATTTATTTATTTATTTATTTATTTATTTATTTATTTATTTATTTATTTATTTATTTATTTATTTATTTATTTATTTATTTATTTATTTATTTATTTATTTTCAATTTATATACTGCCCTTTTCACCAAAAAAGGACTCAGGGTGGTGCACAGAAAGATAAAACCCCACAATATACAAAATTTAAAAAACAATTATACCAATACAGCTGTGCTAAAATTGAATAAATAGTTAAAATCATAAATAACAAATTAAAATAGTCCCTAATCTATGTCAGGCCGGCAAGACGAAAGAAATGAGCTTTTACCATCCGACGGAAGAGTCATAGGTCCGTGATGGTACGGATATCAGGGGGGAGGTCGTTCCAGAGTGTCGGACCCGCCACAGAGAAGGCTCTTCCCCTGGGGGTCGCCAGTCGGCAAAGACCGGCTGACGGCACCCTGAGAAGGCCAACTCTGTGAGAGTGGACAGGTCGAAGGGAGGAATGTGGTAGGAGGCTACAACAATATTTGAGAAATTATTGCACCTACAGCCAAGGCAATTGGCCGTCACTACTACTATTGGCAAAATTTACATACACAAATGTGTCTCATCAATTGCTATGATCCTTTTCAAGCTTTGTACAGTACATATCCAATTATCTGACAGTTTTACCAGGGACCCTGAGGGAGGAGGGCTCTGTCCCATGTGTTGTGGAATTTTTTCCAAGAGCAGCTTGTTGCCCAATAACTGATAAAACAGCAACTAGAACAGGCAAAGCAGTTATACAAGAAGGTTGCAGATGCCCATTGACAGAAAAGCTTCCTATAGCTGGCAGGAGACGAAGTTTTGCTATTACCACGTTCTTAATTACTAAAATATTGTTTAAGAAGCTAGATGCAAAATTTGTGGGCCCCTTCAAGGTCATCCAGTAGATCAATCCTGTAGCATTTCACTTACAGTTGCCCTCTCAATGAATAATAATAATAATATTTTATTTTTATATACCGCGTCCTCTCCCCAAGGGGACTCGGAGCGGTGTACAGGGAAAAATTAAAACACATAAAAATATACAAAAATAGATACAATAAGTAAAAACAAACTAAATTTAATTGTCCCTGCACTAAAATCCCCATATTAAAACTAATGTTCCCTAAACCCTAAAATGTAGAGACTAACCTAGGCCAGCCAAGCAGAAAAAGTATGTTTTTAATTTCTGACGGAAGGAGCGGAGGTCCGTGGTTGTTCTAATGTCGGGGGGAAGGTCGTTCCAGAGGGCTGGGCCCGCCACAGAGAAGGCCCTTCCCCTGGGCGTCGCCCGGTGACAAAGTCTAGTGGACGGCACCCGGAGAAGTCCCTCTCTGTGGGAGCGAATCGGCCGTGAGGATGTATGGGGCAGGATCCGATCCCGCAGAAAACCCAACCTTTCACCCTCCCCCTTTTCAAACCAGCTGTCCAAAATGTGAACTTTGCTGTCTTGCAAATTAAAATTGGTCTTTGCCTTTTAAATGTAGATGGACTACTGAATCTTGTTCTGATGGGTTTGTTCTCCTATGTTGTGCCATGCGTTTATGAAGTGGTCGTTTTGTTAGCCCAATGTAGAGCTATGCATATCTTACTGCATTGTACTCTATATACCACAATACTGCTGTTTGTGTCTGGGTGTTTTATCCTTGGTGTGGGTAAGCTTCATTAGGCCCCATTTTGAACTACTTGAGGCTAAAGGGAGGAGTTCTGGCTGTGTGCAGGGGGGGACAGAAAGGTAAAGACTTCCCCATTTTGAACTACTTGAGGCTAAAGGGAGGAGTTTCTGGCTGTGTGCAGGGGGGGACAGAAAGGTAAAGACTGCCCCATTTTGAACTACTTGAGGCTAAAGGGAGGAGTTTCTGGCTGTGTGCAGGGGGGGACAGAAAGGTAAAGACTTCCCCATTTTGAACTACTTGAGGCTAAAGGGAGGAGTTTCTGGCTGTGTGCAGGGGGGGACAGAAAGGTAAAGACTTCCCCATTTTGAACTACTTGAGGCTAAAGGGAGGAGTTCTGGCTGTGTGCAGGGGGGGACAGAAAGGTAAAGATTTTCCCATTTTGAACTACTTGAGGCTAAAGGGAGGAGTTCTGGCTGTGTGCAGGGGGGGACAGAAAGGTAAAGACTTCCCCATTTTGAACTACTTGAGGCTAAAGGGAGGAGTTCTGGCTGTGTGCAGGGGGGGACAGAAAGGTAAAGACTTCCCCATTTTGAACTACTTGAGGCTAAAGGGAGGAGTTCTGGCTGTGTGCAGGGGGGGACAGAAAGGTAAAGACTTCCCCATTTTGAACTACTTGAGGCTAAAGGGAGGAGTTCTGGCTGTGTGCAGGGGGGGGACAGAAAGGTAAAGATTTCCCCATTTTGAACTACTTGAGGCTAAAGGGAGGAGTTTCTGGCTGTGTGCAGGGGGGGACAGAAAGGTAAAGACTTCCCCATTTTGAACTACTTGAGGCTAAAGGGAGGAGTTTCTGGCTGTGTGGAGGGGGGAAAGAGAAAGGTAAAAGAAATAATACATTCTAGATTTGTGCGCTTAAGACTGTGATTGTATTTTATTTCAAAATGACTGGCTTAGTTCAATGTAATAACTGTTTTGCACCTGTCTTCCGCAGTACCCTTTTCAAATTTGGATACTGTCCCCCTTGCAGACAAATTAATAGATTACATAGACACATAACATATCTTGAATCTGTAATTTGTGCTCTCCAGGCAGAAATTAAGTGTCCAATTCGGCCACTCCACCCTGTGGAGATGCCACACTACCAGCCTCCTCTACCGCAAAGATCCCACAGAAGAAGAGCAGCCTGGACAACTGTGGCATCTGGCAGGGTGAGAGCTGTGACCCACAAACACAAAACTTTTGCTGTGTCCCAGCATAACAGATATAGCGCCCTTGCTGATCTTAATGGGGACACTAAAGTGACAGGTCAAGGTAATAATGACGACTCAAATAAGCAGCGGATTGTGGTCCAAAGTGAAGAACCTACTTCAGAAATGCAAAAGTGTGAACCAGGGATCATGCATCAGTCACACAACAAGAGCAAGGTACCCAAAAAGAGAAGTCACCTCCTGATTGGTGACTCAATCGTAAGAGATGTAAACTTAGGTAAGGATATGGAGGTTTTGAAAGATGTCAGATGTTTACCGGGTGCTACAGCCAGCAGAGACAAGAGGCGTATTCTTAAGATAGTCAAGAATGCAAGTAAGGACTGTAAAGTTGATGCTATTATACATCTTGGCACAAATGATCTGTCCCATAAAGATGTAGCTTCTGTGCAGAATGATTTCCAGAGTTTGGGGTACGAACTTAGTAGTACAGGTTGTAGGCTTATCTTCTCAGAGGTTATACCAGTATACAAGGAACAAAAAGGAAAGGGCCAGCGCATAGCAGATTTTAATGTGTGGCTAAAGGAGTGGTGTAAAAAGGAAGGCTTTGGTCTTATTAGTCATGATGCCTGCAGCTGGTCCAATGATAAACTGTACAAAAGAGATGGTTTGCACCCATCCAAGAAAGGGACTGAGTTACTTGGCACATTTCCTGGCTAAACATTTAAACTGAATAGTGGGGACAGAGAATCAATAGATAAAGAATATTTCTGTCCCCAGCAAACTAAAATTCATAGGGTTATCAGTGCGTGTAACATAGATAATTGTGCAGGTAATATTATCAACACTGCTGTCAAGCAAAACCAAACAATTAACAGTGGGTGCCATACCATGTACATGAACCATACAAGTGGCAAAGAAATAGGGGCAAAGAGAACCATAGTCAGGCATAACACAGGTTTCGTAGACAGAAAACACAGGGTCAATCAAAATGGACTCAAATGTCTATACACCAATGCACAGAGTATGAGGAATAAACAGGGTGAATTAGAAATTCAAGTAAATGAGGGCAGATACGATATTGTTGCCATTACAGAAACTTGGTGGGATGAAACCCACAAATGGAACATACAGCTAGAAGGATTTAAATTATTTAAAAGAAATAGACCAAATAAAAGAGGAGGTGGAGTTGCACTATATATAAGAAATAATTACATCTCTACAGAAATAGAGCACAACAATGATGAGAACTATCTTGAATGTATTTGGGTCAATATTAAAGGTTGGGGGGGGGAATGATATTGTCATAGGTCTATACTACAGGCCACCCAACCAAGCAGAGGAAGTGGATGTACTTTTTGCTAACCAGCTAACTAAGGTATGTAGGAAGCACACTGCAATAGTAATGGGAGATTTTAACTACCCTGACATCAATTGGGAAACAAACTCTGCATCAAGTGGAAGATCCAACAGGTTCCTAACAAACCTAGCAGACAACTTTGTTTCCCAAAAGGTAGAGAAGGGAACAAGGGGATCAGCAATATTGGACTTAATTCTCACTAACAGAGAGGAAATGATAGAAGGTGTAGAAGCTACAGGAACTTTGGGGGCAAGCGATCATGAAATACTGGAATTCAACATTATGCAAACAAAAGTAGTTGAACAAAGTCAAACTAGAGTCTTAGACTTCAAGAGAGCTAATTTCAATAAACTCAGAGAGAGCTTGGGAAGGATTCCATGGATGAGAATCCTCAAGGGGAAAACAACTCAAGAAGCTTGGGAAATTTTGAAAAATGAGATTATAAAAGCCCAGACCAGCGCAATACCAATGAAGAAGAAAAATAACAGTTCCCAAAAGAAACCAGCATGGCTGCATAAAGAACTCTCTGACAAATTGAAAGACAAAAAGGATAAATATAAAAAGTGGAAAAAGGGGGACATAACCAAGGCAAAATATCAGCAAATAGCCCGAGCCTGTAAAGACGAAGTGAGGAAAGCTAAGGCTCACAATGAAGAAAGGCTTGCCAAAAAAGTAAAAAATAACAAAAAAAGCTTCTTCCAACATGTTAAAAATAAGAAAAAAGTTAAGGAAACAATTGGTCCACTGCTGGGAGAAAATGGCAAGAAGATGATAAGCAACAGGGAGAAAGCAGAACTATTTAATTCTTTTTTTGCATCTGTCTTTACACAAAGGGATAAAACAGTCCAATCAATCAAAAACAGCACCACAAATATCAGATTAGGAACACAAGTTGAAATAGGGAAGAAAATGGTAAGTGAGCACCTGTCTGCCCTGGACGAGTTCAAATCACCAGGACCGGATGGATTACACCCCAGGGTTCTGAAGGAACTGGCAGACGAGATCTCAGAACCACTGAACTATATCTTTCAGAGATCCTGGAGCACCGGGGAACTGCCAGAAGACTGGAAAAGAGCAGATGTGGTTCCCATCTTCAAAAAAGGAAAAAAAACAGATCCAGGAAACTATAGACCCATCAGCCTGACCTCAATACCAGGAAAGATTCTGGAAAAGATAATTAAACAACAAATAAGTGAACACCTAGAAGCAAACAAAGTAATAGCCAAAAGCCAACATGGGTTTGTCAAAAACAGATCATGCCAGACGAATCTAATTGCATTCTTTGACAAAGTAACAAAATCAGTGGACCAGAGGAATGCTGTTGATATAATTTACCTGGACTTCAGTAAGGCATTTGATAAAGTAGACCATAACCTACTATTAGATAAAGTAGAAAATTGTGGGTTAGACAGCATCACCACCAAATGGATTCGCAACTGGCTGACCAACCGCACTCAACGTGTAGTCCTCAATGGAACTGCATCTACATGGAAGGAAGTATGCAGTGGAGTCCCCCAAGGCTCTGTTTTAGGCCCAGTACTCTTTAACATCTTCATCAACGATTTGGATGAGGGGATAAATGGGGAACTCATCAAATTCGCAGACGACACCAAGCTGGCAGGAATAGCCAACACTCCAGAAGATAGGCTTAAGATACAGAAGGATCTAGACAAACTTGAACATTGGGCACTGTCTAATAAAATGAAATTCAATTGTGAAAAAAGTAAGGTCCTACATATAGGCAAGAAAAACCAAATGCACAAGTACAGTATAGGTGGTACCTTGCTCGATAGTAGCAACTGTGAGAGGGATCTCGGAATCCTAGTGGACAACCATCTAAATATGAGCCAGCAGTGTGCAGCAGCTGCCAAAAAAGCCAACACAGTTCTAGGCTGCATCAACAGAGGGATAGAATCTAGATCGTGTGAAGTGTTAATGCCACTGTATAGTGCCTTGGTAAGGCCACACTTGGAAGACTGCATACAGTTTTGGTCGCCACGATGTAGAAAAGACGTGGAGACTCTGGAAAGAGTGCAGAGAAGAGCAACCAAGATGATTAGAGGACTGGAGACTAAGACATATGAAGAACGGCTGCAGGAGCTGGGTATGTCTAGCTTGATGAAGAGAAGGACCAGGGGAGACATGATAGCAGTGTTCCGATATCTCAGAGGGTGCCACAAAGAAGAGGGAGTCAAACTTTTCTCCAAGGCACCTGGGGGCAGGACAAGGAGCAATGGGTGGAAACTAACCAAGGAGAGAAGCAACTTAGAACTAAGGAGAAATTTCCTAACAGTAAGAACAATTAACCTCTGGAACAGCTTGCCTCCAGCAGTTGTGAATGCCCCAACCCTGGAAGTCTTTAAAAAGATGTTAGACAGCCATTTGTCTGAAATGGTATAAGGTTCCTGCCCATGCAGGGGGTTGGACTAGAAGACCTACAAGGTCCCTTCCAACTCTGCTATTGTATTGTATTGTATTGTAAGGTAGACACCCATTTGTCTGAAATAGTATAGAGTCTCTTGCTTGAGCAAGGGATTGGACTAGAAGATCTCCAAGGTTCTTCCAACTTATTATTCTATTTCTTTTCCTTCTTTCAAATACAAATTACTACATACTGGTGTTTTTTTCTGATCCATCATCTACTTGCATTATGATCAAAAACTATGTGATTTGAGCACACTAATCATGGCCAACCCAAAAAAATGTAACATTTCATGCCATGATAAAGAGGTCTGATTCTTTCTTTTCTTTGCTAACAGGAAATTGAAAATTTTGTACAGAGTTCAGGTGAACATGGTATTGTGATATTTTCCCTTGGCTCAATGGTTCAAAACTTAACAGATGAAAAAAATAATATAATTGCATCAGCACTCAGCCAGCTTCCACAAAAGGTCAGTCTCCTAGGTGTAAGTCATATACACAAATTTCTAGGAGGGAGAACACTTTATGGATAATCCAGAAATCTTCATTTTCTTCTCCAATAAATTTCTGATTTACAAAGGATGCTTATATTTCATAATTTTCATTTAATTGAACCATGTTTCAAATTTTCTTATCCTGATAACTTTTAACTTCTTTGTAGTTTGACAATTTAGAACATATGCATTTTCAATTGATTTTATGTAACTTCTTTCTGAAAATTCCCACAATGCTAAAGAAGGGATTGCAAATACTCTGTTAAAACTCATATTTTCTATTAACTTTATGATAAAAGACACAAGAAATACATCTAATTCTGGTTATGCAACATAAATGTTTTATGTTCCACCAGTACGCTGATGACACTCAGCTGTACATCTCTACCCAGACCACCCCAAGATGCCGTAGAAGTGATGTCCTGGTGTCTGGAGGCCGTGCGAGTCTGGATGGAGAGGAATAGGCTCCGACTCAACCCATCCAAGACCGAGTGGCTGTGGCTTCCGGCGTCACGGTGTAGTCAGTTGATGCCATCTCTGACTATTGGGGGCGAGACATTGGCTCCCGCAGAGAGGGCTCGCAACTTGGGTGTCCTCCTGGACTCTCGGCTGTCCCTAGAAGACCACGTGACAGCCGTGGCCAGGGGGGCTTTCTATCAGGTTCGCCTGATACGCCAGTTGCGTCCCTTTGTGGATCGTGACGCCTTACGCACAGTCACTCAAGCCCTCATCACCTCCCGTCTGGACTATTGCAATGCTCTCTACATGGGGTTTCCCTTGAGGTGCACCCGGAGGCTCCAGTTGGTTCAGAATGCGGCCGCGCAGGGGATTCTGGGAGCCTCTAGATGCTCCCATGTGAAACCTCTCCTGCGTGAGCTGCATTGGCTGCCTGTGGCTTTCCGGGTGCCCTTCAAGGTACTCATGACCATCTTTAAAGCGCTCCATGACAAGGGACCTGGTTACCTGCAAGACCGCCCCTGCTGCCAAATACCTCCCACCGACCAGTTCGCTGCCACAGAGAGGGCCTCCTCAGGGTGCCGTCGGCCAAACAATGCCAGCTGACGACCCCCAGGGGAGAGCCTTCTCTGTGGCAGCTCCCGCAGTCTGGAATGACCTAGCCCCTGGGCTAAGGACAATCTTGGACCTACATCTCTTCCGTCGGGCCGTGAAGACGCATTTATTCTGTGCTGCTGACCTGTTTTAAAGGGATTTTAAATAGCGATTTTAGTATGGGATTTTAAAGATGTAGGCCATTTATTTAATACATTTTAACACATTGTTTTAGATTTTGTATCACTTATTTTATTATGGCTGTACACCGCCCTGAGTCCCAAAAGGGAGAAGGGTGGTATAGAAATCAAATAAACTTCAAACTTAAATGCAAGAATTGAAAACAAGAATTACTAGTAAAATGAGCACTCTGTTTTATTGCCATAAAAAATAATGGCATGTAATTTTATTTATTTATTGCATTTAAATTATCTTGTAATCCTTGGAGTTTCAGCAATTTTACAAGAATGCAACATTTAAAAGATCTATGACCCAGTTCAATCGCCCAAACCCAAACAAACTCAAAAATCTGAAATTCATCAGCTAGGATAAATTCTAACATTGTTTGCAGTATGGATTACATGGAATAATATTCCAATTATTTTACCCTAGGTTATTTGGCGGTATAAAGGGAAAAAGCTAGAAAAGCTTGGAGCCAATACCAGGACCTATGATTGGATACCACAAAATGATCTTCTTGGTGAGACACCTTATGATCCTTTAGACTGAATAAAACAGTCCCTTTGCTCATCTCTTAAAGGATTTTGTCAGAACATTTTCATCTTTTTATTCCAGGCCATCCAAAGACCAAAGCATTTATATCACATGGTGGAACCAATGGAATTTATGAAGCCATTTACCATGCAATTCCCATAGTAGGGATTCCCCTATTTTCAGACCAGAATGATAATATTATCCATATGAAGGAGAAGGGAATGGCTGTGGAACTAGACATCCACACAATGAAAGCAGAAGATTTAGTAAATGCTGTGAATACTGTAATCCATAATGCTTTGTGAGTTGTTTATAAACTCTTTGGAATACAGATTATGTCTAAGATATTAATAGTAATCAATTTGCTGTTTTTTTCTTTGATGTCATGATTATTTTTGCAAAAATAGTAATTCTGGTTATTTACCAGTTATGATATTTTATCTCAATTAGGCCTCAATTTTCGTGTATCTATAAGGAGATAACAGTAGAATATGTACTTTGAGCATTTTACTAGATTCCCTTCCAATTATCTGTGCTACTTAGGATTTGGAGAATTATTCTTTCCCTGGTATTGAATGCATTCATGTTTTGTTCAGTATACCTAAATTCATTGTTCGGAAAAGGATCTTAAAATTCTAGCTAACTTTTTGATATTTTTTATACATGAAAATGAATAGAATGCAAGTGTCATTGAAGATAAAATAGTATTTTAATGGAATATAAATTAGATAGCGGTTATAATAGTAATGGAACTGATTTTGGGTAACAAACTTTTAACAGACACTAAGCCAGTTTGAATTGTGACAAATCAGTAAATTGTTTGATGTAAAGTCTATACGTGCTTATAATAATAATAATATTTAATACTTGTAGACCGCTCCCTCTCCCCATAGGGACTCGGGGCGGAAGACTGACGTTCTAAAAAACAACAAAGTAGATTGCTGACTCTTCCCTAATTTATTTCTTTGTCCTTTAATTTTTCTAGTTTTAAGAAAAATGCTTTAAAAATATCTCAGTTCCATCATGATCAACCGATAAAGCCACTGGACCGGGCTATCTTTTGGATTGAATTTGTCATACGTCACAAAGGTGCCAAACATTTGCAAGTAGCTGCCCATAACTTGACTTGGTATCAGTATCACTGTCTGGATGTCATAGCCTTCTTGATTGGCTGCACAGTAGTTTTTGCATTCATTGCTTTTAAATGCTGTTCGTATTGCTTTTGGAAATGTGGCAACATTTTACTAAAATCAAAAACAGATTAATTTTTCTGGGACTGAGTCTCCAACGCCTGATTAACCTAGTTGATGCTCATTAGTACACTAAGATTTATGTTAAATGTTTCCATATAATTAGATTCCATTCATTACATTTTATTTTTATGTGTAAATGGTTAACAAATATAGTTTTGATTTGATTGGTAGTTAAGTGATTTTGAAGTAGAAATTGAGCTCTAATGGGAATTTTTTTTTTTTTTGCAAATGCTTCTATTTTTTTCCAAATCACATTGTTACTTTATTTAGAAATTCATATGTAATTTTTCCCCTCAAAATGCCAGTCACTTGTTTAAAAATGTTTATGGAAGTATCTAATACGAGAGAATTAGATTCTTCAGCTGTCAAACACATGCATGAGGAAAAGTCAGATTAAACAGTAATTAACTTTTGATTGTGTTGCATTGTACCTGTTCAGATGGATACATCTTTGCTACTGTATTAAGACTAACAAACGAGTATCCAAAAGTGGTTGTTTTCACGATAGTTTTTATAACTTCTATCAGAAAATACTGCTCTTAGGCCAAAAAACCCCAAATATCTCAGAGAGCCTTCACTGGAATTCACTGCCTGTCTTGTGCAATATTTTTTATCAACAAATGGGCTTTACAAGCTGTAAAGGGTTAAAGGGAAGTTGTTTTCTCAAGATTTAAAATATTTTTTTTAAATGGATTATGCATCTATCATGGCTACCGTCCCCCAAGCCAACCTTTGCATATCCAACAGCCTGACCTTTGGGGTGAGGGGGTGATGAGGAATATCTAAGTGTGCCGACTAAGGAATGAAAAACGAACACCTGCTCGCCAGCATCACCCATCAGAGTGCAAAGCAGAAACGTCCATCAAACCAAAGGCCCATTACCCAAGAGATACCAGTACCCGATTAAATGTTTGCTGATTAAAAGGGAAAATGGCCATGGAAAAGGGAATGTTAATTGTGTAGAGTCTGCACCAAAACCAGTTTTGTTAAACTTCTGTAACCATTTAAGCTCCAGTAAAGTATACTCTTGGCAAAACAATGGCCCAGGATCTTTCTTTGCTGGGTGAATAAACGGGATGGTTGACTGCATTGTTTTCTTACAGTTGTGAATAAAATGTTTAAGACAAGACACAAAAATTTTTGCCTCCACCAACCAACTGATTTTGACTGTAATACATTTACAAATAACTCTCACAAAATTATCTTCCTTTTCTATGCAGAGGAAAAAATAAAAATAGTGCATTCCTTGATTTACTGTCCTCAAGAGCACAGTTCATTTCTATCCTCTGGGATATCCTGTTGTCCCACTAGCGTGACTAGGCTTCAAGGAATGAGGTGTACAGAGGAGAGAGAAACCGTCAATCTGTTTTCCTCTTCCAGATAGGAAATACTATATCTAGGAGAACAGTCAGTCTGTTCCCCTAGATCAGTGGTCTGCAAAGTCGGCTCTTTTAAGACTGGTGGACTTCAACTCCCAGAATTCCCCAGCCAGCTATGCTGGCTGGGGAACTCTGGGAGTTGAAGTCCACCAGTCTTAAAAGAGTCGACTTTGCAGACCCCTGCCCTAGATATATTATTTCCTATCTGCAAGAGGATCATTTTAAATTAAGGTGTCTTTTTGAGTACATGCTGTATTAAGATGAGTTAACCAATTGAATTACTTGTTCTAGGCACCATTAATATAAAAACTTCAGAAGAAATTCCTCTTTCTGTCCTTTTAATGCTTTTATTCTATAAAAGAAGAAAACACCACAAAAAAGTTAAAAGAAAACACTATTTTTAATAGAAATACAAGGGTTTGGAAGTCAGAATATTAACCCTTTCATTGACATCAATGCATTTTCTATATAAATTATAACTGATTTCTAATCTCATAGTTTGTTTCAAAAATACCCAACCACACTTTCAAATTGGTTAATCAATATTAATGTTATATTAAAATGATTTTATGAGCAATTATACATAAACTGCATTATATTCCTATGGTGACAAAATAACAAGATTGGTAAAGAACACCAGGTATTGCTATTTTTTGTTTTAGTTTAGAATAGGAAAAAAGAAATGTTATTTGTAGAACCAAAATGTCAAGAAACTTTATACCTTTAGCCTTTTCCTTAGAGAATAACTATAATTTACTAGAATATCAGGTTATTCCTACTATAATATCAGATAGAGAATTTGCTTCATCTCGGGCATGAACAAGCATTCTTACTGGCAGTAAATTGCAATAAATAGGATGGGACTTGGTTAAAAAAATTAACATGGAACTGTTCACTGGTCACCATTTTCCAAAAGTTTCCTATTTCTTATAAAAAACTATGCACTTTCCTGAGTCTTATATTTTTATGGAGTTTCCATACTTATATTTTTATGGAGTTGTTAATATATATGCCACAATTTAAATATATTGGATAAGAATGGAAATTTACTTGGGTTATCATTACCTAGAACAACCCTGACTGCCTCTTTTTCTGTTTTATGCTGAGGCCTGGATGCCTGAAATGACATTGACAAATTAATCATTAATCTTTCTTTTTTAGAAGCCAGAAAGCATCAAGTCCATGGAATTTGACTATTAGCAATTTATTATAAAAAAATGATAGCAATGTAGAATACAACAGTATTTGTGCTCACGCGTATATGCACACACACATACAATGGACATTCTAAACAGTATGGTTAATTTGGAGAAAAAAGGGTGCAAGTGAGGTTATTAGGGCGAGCATTAAACAAAATACAGAGCACAGGTTCAATAACATATTACTATTGCTTTCATTATTGAACAAGCTTTGTCTTTACAAAAATTAAAACAGAAACAAAAACAAATGCGACTGCTTCAATACTGCCATACAGCCAACTATCACACACCCAGTATTTTTGCGTACTTGATAGCAGCATTCCACACTCCCCCCCCCCCAAGAAATATTAAAAGCTACATGTCAAAAAACCAGAGCAAAAATCATGGCAGCTAGTAACTTGTATTCAAAGGAACATATAATTTAATTATTAAGATAAACGTGTTGGGAAAATTTATCTACATTCTTTAAATGTTTGTCTTCTAAACTGCCGCTTAAATTAAAATATCAACTGAAGAATCAAGCTTCGCATGTTTTTGGCCGAAATAAGTATTTCAGTTCACAGCTTACAGCATGCTCGGAACGGGGCAATTATAAATTCATCTACACAATCAAGTATGATGACTTAGGAAAATAAAAGTTTACTACTTGTAAACACGCAAATATACAAGCCTTTGCTTCCTTAAGTAACTGGAGTTTCATAATACATTATCTTCTGTATCTTCCTCTTTCCCCTCTGTCTCTGTCCCGATCACATATTCTTTCCCTCTCCCTCTCCCTCCCTCGTTCCCGATCCCTATCTCTTCGGTTATCTCGGGGCCGATCTCGTTCACGATCCCTCTCTCTCTCTCTCGGCCTGCTTCTCCGGCCACTGACAACTGCTTGCGTCCGACGTAGAAAGTCATCTACCCTCATGTCATAGTCATGCTGTGGAAGACAGAAAAAGTTTAAATATTACTAAGTTTAAAATCACTTCTGTCAACTTGGGAGTTACTAAAAATACTTCCATCTAAAAGGCTTCCAATTATCCAGCAATAGTTCATTGTTGTAATGTTAACATATTTAATAAAACTTACATACTAAAGACTACTGATTTAGATAATAATCTTGCAAATCTGAATTTTGCTACTACCCTCTTTTATAATCATGTGATTTAGGCAGGTGTCTGTCAAGAGTGGTTTCCACAGTTTCTACATGTCCTAGACTTAATCTATGCTTATTCTTTGGTTCCCCCCCTACTCTCCCTCAGGGCCATCCTCTTTACATTCTGCAACTTCCACATGCTGATCTTTATTTTTTTAACTGAAATTTTTGAAATATGCTGCCTTCAAACCTTACCTCACTGAGTTTTACAAATATGTAAACACCTTTTCCCCCTTTCTTTTCAATGGTGTCTGATTATAGGAGACTCTCTGGACAAGATCCTCAGTATTTTTGCAAAGTTTTTGGAAGTGCCTTGCCACTGACTCCTAACTAGAGTTGAGAGTGACTATTCCAAGTGGAAAGCTAATGCTCAGAATGAACTAAGACTTGGAACGGACAGAGATACACATAACTAAAACAAAATACTGACAAATAGCCCAAACCTGCAAGAATGGAATCAGAAAATTAAGGATCAGAATGAACTAAGATTTGTAACAAATGCAAAAAATAATTTTTAAAAGATTTTTCAACATGTAAACAACAAGAAAAAAAAGTCAAACAAATAATAGATCTAGTAAAATAGAAGATGGTAAGAGAGTGATGAGCATCAAGGAAAAATGGAACTACTTAAATTCCTTCTTTGCATTTGTCCACACGCAAAAGTAAAAAATAGTCCAATCTATCAAAAATAATACAGTGGGAGGCAGAACAGGAAAGGATAAAATGGGGTGGGGGGTGGGGGGGAATAGTAAAGAAAGCATAGTTCAAATCACAGAACCAGAAGTATTATATCCCAGGATTCTGAAGAAAACAGCAGGTTGATCCCAGAATCACTGAATAAAATATTACTGAGTTCCTGGAATAGAGAGAACACTGAAAAAGTATATTGGAAAAAGAGCTGATGCGCTTGCCAATGGAGATTCCCAATCATCTAGGTCAGTGATGGTGAACATTTTTCTGCTCGGGTGCCAAAGGTGCGTGCGTGCGTGATAGCGCACATGTGTGTGCCTACATCCATAATGCAATGCCCTCCCCCATGTATGCACGCACAACCCCACACGCCCCCACCACAAGTGCATGCGCACAGAGCCAGATTTCTGGTAGGTCCATATGTTTTTCGCCCCCTCCAGGCTTCAAGAAAGCCTCTGGAGCCTGTGGAGGTGAAAAATGGCCCAATGAGCCGACTGACAGTTCAGAGGCTTCAGTGAGTCCTGCACACATGCACGCTGAAGCTGACATATAGCAACGCCTCACATGTCCTCAGATATGGTTTTTTTTAAAAATGTCCTTGAAAACGTTTCAATTTCTTATCCAAGAAGCTTCTTTAGCTGATGTAGTTTCAATTCTCCAAAAAAAAAAAGGGGGGGGGCGGAAGAAAAAAAAAGTAGAACCAGAAAATTACAAACCAATCAGCTTGACATCAATACCAGGAAAAAAACTTAGAAATCAAGCAACAGATCTGGGAGCACCTAGAAATGCACAAGACGATTAATAAGTGCCAGCTTTTGTTTATTAAAAACAAACCTTACTGCCTTCTTTGATAAAATGATTAAATTAGTGGATTAGGAAAATGCTAACACGGTTTTTCAGGATGCTAATTTAAGCTCTACTCCAAAAATAAGCCCCAGTTAATATTGTCAGCCATGCAGTTAGTACTGTATTTCCTAAAAAATAAGACCGAACTAGAAAATAAACCCTAATGCATCTTTTGGAGCAAAAATTAATATAAAACCTGGTCTTATTTTCAGGGAACACAGGGAGTAAATTTGGACTTCAGTAAGGCACTTGGCAAAGTAGATCACAGTCTATCCTCAATGTAGGATTGACAGTACCACCACTAGATTCACAGTTGGCTGACCAATCACACTCAGAATGTAGCCCTCAATGGAGTGGCACCCAGTGTGGTTCTGTCAAGGTTCAAGGTTCTGTCTTGTTCTCTTCAACAACTTCACAAACAATCTAAAGAAGGGAATAGAAAGACCTCATCAAATCTGCAGATGATACCAAGCAGAGGGGAATTGCTAACGTTTTGGAAGATAAAAGATTCAGAAGGATCTTGACAGATTAGAGAAATGGGCTTATCCAACAATATGCCATTCAATAGTGATAAAAATAAGGTCTTGCACGTAGGCAAGAAAAACTAAATATACAGGTATAGAATTGATGGTACCTGGCTCAACAACAGTTATTATGAAAGAGATCTAAGCATCCTAGTGGACCACTATTTAAGTATGACACAGTAGCATGCTGTAGTTGTCAAAAAGGCCAATGCATTTCTAGGCTGCATCGATAGAAGAATAGCGTCAAGATCATTAAAAGTGATAGTACTGGTCTATATGACATTAGTGAGGCCACATTTTAAATGTTGCATCCAATTCTGGTCACCATGATACAAAAAAGATCTGAGGCCCTTGAAAAAGCGCAGAGTAGAGCACTCTCAGATAAGGGGTCTGGAGGCTAAATCATATCATCAACAACTGAACAAGCTAGATATGTTTAGCCAAACAAAGAGAAGGATTTGGGCTGACATAACATCCAAGACATGAATGGTAAATCACATGAGGGAGCTGACTTATTTTGTAAACCAACTGAGGGCACAATAAGAAGCAATGGGTAGAAGCTTGTTAAAAGATCCTACCTATTAAGGAGAGATTTCCTGACAGTGACAGCAATTAACCAATTGAATAACTTTTAAAGAAAAGATTGGACACTCAGTTGTCTGGGATGGCATAAGGATTCTTGCCTTGGGCAGGGAATTGGTCTAGAAGATCTCTGAAGTTCCTTCCTCCACTATGATTCAATTATCAAACAAAACATGCATTTTGAATAAACATAAATAAATATATTTTTGGAGAATGAGAAATATGTGTTGGTGATATGAAAGAAGAGATAGGGAAAGGAACTAGGAAGATGAAAAAAAAAGATCAATGGGTAGAGCAGTTGGATATATTGCACTTAAAACTATATAACATTGAGAATCTGAAAAATTATCACTAATGCCTGCAAGGACTAGGAATAAAAAAAATCACAAATAAAAAAAATGTGTATGAATGTGTTTAGATCAAAATTTTAAAAAAGCATCAAATGAAGATGGATAACAGACGTGAAACACAACAGAAAATCTATCTGGCATGTACTTTGGAATATTGTATCTTTAGTGTACCTAAAGGTGATGACTAGATTTTCATACCACTTGGTATATCAAAATCTTAATACTGTGAAAAGCTCAAGAAGGCAAATGCGTCATTCCCCCTAAATTAGTTTCAGTAATGGTCCTAGAAATGACTACATTGCTACTTGTTTGAGATATAAATGCTAATTAATCAGTTAACAAAGTATAAGATACACTTGAAAATCTTTATTGCAAACTAACCATTTTAGTTATATTGCTGTTATGCGACCCATTGGAGTAACATGAATTTTCAGCTGGTCTTAACAGGAAAAGCTTTTAAAGGGGTTTTCTTTTTAGAAATGTATCACAAAACCTAAAATACTAAAAAAACCTAAAAAATATATTTTTTTTCTTGTAAATCCCAAAATCTGTGTTGAACACTATAGGTCCATGATGGCGAACCTATGGCACGCATGCCACAGGTGGCATGCAGAGCCATTTGTCAGGGCACGCGACGCTGAATTCGTCCTTTTTTGCATGCTCTTTTCACCCTCCCTAGGCTCCATAGGAGCCTGGGGAGGGCGAAAAAGCCTCTGGAGGCTTCATGAACTTCCCTGAAGCCTCCAAGTACATAAAATGATGCGCCGCCGAAACCGGAAGTGACGTCTGATTTGGTTGGAGCCTCATTTGAGTGCTTCGGAGGCTTCAGCAACCTTCAGGAGGCTTCCCTTAAGCCTCCGGACCACTCAAAATGATGCTCCAAGCAAATCGGATGTCACTTCCGGTTTCAGCGGGCGTCATTTTGAGTGCTCTGGAGCTTTCCCAGGCCCTCCAGAGGCTTCAGCGACCTTCAGGAGGCTTTCCCGAAGCCTCTGGAGCACTCAAATGATGCACAGCCGAAGTGATGTCCGATTTGCTTGCAGCATCATTTTGAGTGGGTCTGGAGACTTAAGGGAGCTGAAGCATCCGGACCACTCAAAATGATGCTCCAAGCAAACTGGACGTCACTTCCGTTTTTGGCAGTGCATCATTTTGAGTGCTCTGGAGGCTTAAGGAAAGCCTCCTGAAGGTCGCTGAAACCTCCAGAGGACCTCCAGGGGGGTGAGGGAGGCTGTTTTTACCCTCCCCAGGCTCCTATAAAGCCTCTGGAGCCTGGGGAGAGCAAAAAAAAGCATGCAAAAAATGCCTGGTTGCGCCTGTAGTGCGCGCATGCGCACTGGGGTGTGTGTCGTGCATTGCATTATGGGTGCCCATGCACACCGCCCCCCTGCGCTCCCCCCACTTATGGCACGCGAGCAGAAAAAGGTTCGCCATCGCTGCTATAGATAATTTTCAATTTTAGAGGATTAGCTTCTCCAAGAAAGCAACTGGATCATTCGAGAACATCTGGAGAAGAAATGGAATATTTTAGAAATGTTCTGGAATAACATAATTTATGTCAGCTTTCTGACATAATCCAGATAGAAAGCATAACCAAATGAACTAATTCTACTTTATTATAAATTTAGAGTTAACAGAATTTTAAGAACATTTTAACATTTCTATCCTGGTGCCTTTGCAGACCAAAAAACTAAGGGAGCTCCGTTCTGAGACATTTTCCACACCTACATTCCTCCTATGTGCTAAGCTGCCTCTTATCCAACTGTACTCCGGCTGAATCTCTCAAGGTCATTTACACATACCACTGCATCTATAGCCTCTTACTGACAAACTGAGATCATTTTCTCTCTCTCCTCTACTCATCTGAAATGTTACTATTTCTGTCATAGCATTTCTTTGGAGAGGATTCAAACCTGTTTCAAGTATGGGTTTCATTATAGCTGGTTCGTATGGCTGAACTGCTTAACAACCATCTGCATTTATGATGGAACGGGAGCTTTAAGGTCCATAAAGCATCTGTAGCCATTGTAAAAATATTGTGCTTCAATTTGATCACATGACCACATGTTGGGCACTTGGCAAACTGTCAGATCTATGAACAATCATAATGTTCCATGGTCACATGACTGTGATTTGTTATGGCTACCAACAAAAAAGCCCACTGGATTCACATTTACAACTAACGCTCTCTACATGGGGCTCCCCTTGAGGTACACCCGAAGGCTACAGCTAGTTCAGAATGCAGCCGCGCGGGCAATATTGGGTACCTCCAGGTATTCCCACGTAACACCGCTCCTGCGCGAGCTGCACTGGCTGCCTGTGGTCTTTCGGGTGCGTTTCAAGGTACTGGTTACCATCTCAAAGCGCTCCATGGCACGGGACCTAGTTATCTGCGGGATCGCATCCTACCCCACACATCCCTTCGGCTGATTCGCTCCCACAGAGGGACTTCTCCGGGTGCCATCCACTAGGCAATGCCAGCGGGTGACGCTTTATAGGAGCCTGGGGAGGGCTAAAAAGCCTCCGGAGGCTTCATGAACTTCCCTGAAGCCCCCAAGTACATAAAATGATGCGCCGCCGAAACCGGAAGTGACGTCTGATTTGGTTGGAGCATCATTTGAGTGCTTCGGAGGCTTCAGCAACCTTTAGGAGGCTTCCCTTAAGCCTCCAGACCACTCAAAATGATGCTCCAAGCAAATCGGATGTCACTTCCGGTTTCAGCGGGCGTCATTTTGAGTGCTCTGGAGGTTTCCCAGGCCCTCCAGAGGCTTCAGCGACCTTCAGGAGGCTTTCCTGAAGCCTCCGGAGCACTCAAAATGATCCACAGCCGAAACCGGAAGTGATGTCCGATTTACCCTCGGCGGTGCTTAAGGTAGCTGCAGGCTCGGTTCCTCCGCCTGCTCGCTGTGGGATGAGGCAGCCGTTATCTCCTCAGCTGACATGCCGGCCCCTCCGGGAAGCCCCGGAAAGTGCGCTGCGGTGGCCGTTGGAAGGAGCTGGTGGAGGCGCGCTCGGCCATCCTCTGCCCAGGGGGCTGCTCCCTCCTCCTCCTCCTCTCCAGCTGACATGCCGGCCCCTCTGCTGCTTCCCGGGGGGAGGGAGGGAGGGAGAGAATGACAAGACACACAGAGAGACAGACTTACAGAGACAGAAATAGAGAGAGGGAGGGAGAGAGGGAATCACGCACACACACACAAAGTGACAGAGATGGGTGGAGGGAGGAGAGAGAGACAGATACAGAGAGAGAGAGAGAGAGAGAGAGAGAGAGAGAGAGAGAGAGAGAGAGAGAGAGAGAGAGAGAGAGAAACAGAGAAAGAGAAAGAAAGAAAAATAGAAAAAGAAAGATGAATGGAGGGTGGGAGGGAGGGAGTGAAGGAAAGAAGGGGGAGGGAGGAGGAGGGGTGAAAGAAGGAAGGAAGGAAAGGAAGGAAAGAAAGAAAGAAAGAAAAAGAAAGAGATGGAGGGTAGGAGGGAGGGAAGGATAGAAGGGAGGAAGGGGAGGGAGGCAATGGAAGGAAGGAAAGGGAAGGAAAGGAAGAAATCTATTTTCCTATTTCCTTCCACGTCAAACTACCTGTTTGGTTAACCTGGTTAAAGATCTATTTTTCTCCCAGTGGTCATTTCAAAGGAATCACATCCTCTGAGTCATTTCCTGGATTCAAACCAGCATCCCAAAGAGTCATGGGCTGCCTTTATATATAATGAGTGCCCACAAATCCATTTTTACCATCTTCAGAAGACCAAAGACCAGCCAGAAATGAAAGAAAGAAAGAAAGAAAGAAAGAACTTATGACCATAATTGAGCCCAAAATTTTGGTTGCTAAGCAAGACTGTTAAGTGAGTTTCACCACATTTTCCAAGTTGACCACGCCCACCGGGTCACATGACCGCTGAGCCACTCCCACAAAACAGGCCACACCTTTTGGCTCTCAAAAGAAATTTCAGGAGTGGTACTGTTGATATTTGGCTCTATTGACTAATAGGTTTGCCCACCACTGCCCTAGAGGGCCAAGTGAGCCAACTCCCCCCTGTGTGCACATGCGCCAACTGTTCCCCCTCCCCCCTCCTCCTCTAGGCCAGCCGGTCCGCAGAATTTTCTTTAAAATGAAACCGGTCACTGGTGCAAAAAAGGTTGGGGACCCCTGCTCCACCTGGAGAAGTGTCCATTTAATGCTACTCTCTGTTTCCTGTCCATTAGCCAGTTGCTAATCCAGGACAAGGCCTGTCCCTTTATTCCATGACTGGCAAGTTTATTTAAGAGCCTTTGGTGCGTGACCTTGTCAAAGACCTTCTGAAAGTCCAGATAAACAATGTCAACTGGATCTCCCTTGTCCACGTGCTTGTTGATACTCTCAAAAAATTCCAGCAGATTAGTGAGGCATGATTTGCCCTTGCAAAAGCCATGTTGGCTCTCCTTCAGCAGCGCCTTCTCTTCTATGTGCCTATTAATTTTATCTTTTAAGATGGTTTCCATCACTTTACCTGGGACACTTGTCAAGCTGACCGGTCGGTAATTTCCTGGATCACCTCTGGATCCTTTTTTGAAGATAGGTGTTATATTCGCTACCTTCCAGTCATCTGGCACAAGGCCTGATTTGAGGGAAAGATTATATATTTTGGCAAGGACATCAGCAATTTCATCTTTAAGTTCCTTGAGAACTCGGGGATGGATGCCATCTGGTCCTGGTGATTTGTTAGTGTTTAGTTTAAAAAGACATGCAAGGACCTCCTCCCTGGTTATTTCTATCTGGGTTAGTTCCTCAGTTTCCCTCTAGTTGGGTCTTCAACCATCTGTTCCAGGGAACAATCATTTAGCATATCTAGGAACTTTATCTCTTTGTCATGTGCTGAACAACAGTTCACCCAGTCTATGTGAGGGTAATTGAAATCCCCCATTATAACCAGGCTTCCCTTTTTTGATGCCTCCTTTACAACATTAGATGAAAAAGAAAAGGGAGAAAGAGAGAGAGAACTAAAGAGAGAGAAATGAAAGAGAGCTGGAAGGAGAGAATGGGAGAGAGGGAAAAGAGAGGGAAACAAATTAGAGAGAGAAGGGGGAGAGGGAGAGAGAAATGAAAGAGAGCTGGAAGGAGAGAATGGGAGAGAGGAAAAAGAGAGGGAAACAAATTAGAGAGAGAAAGGGGAGGGGGAGAGAGAAATGAAAGAGAGCTGAAGGGAGAGAATGAGAGACAGAGAAAAGAGGGAAACAAATCAGCTCTAAAAGCCGCCCCCGTCCTCCCTCCCTTCCTCTCCACAACCTTCCCCCGAAAGCTTTTTCCTAAATATCAGCAGCCATTTCATCTCCACCAAAGTAGATACATAAACACACGCGTGCATGCGCGCCACACGCACACACACCAAACAATAAAATAAAAAAAAATAAAAAATGGGAGAAATGGAGAAAGAAGGGAGACCTCCAGAAAATAAAAGAAGCAGGAAGCCGGCTCATCCCCTGAAAAGGGAAGTCAATGAAGAGATGAGGGTATGTCTCAGCACTCCCCCTTTATTGTCACTGTATCGCAAGCAAGAAGTGAAGAAAAAGGGAAGAGGGGTAGCGGCGGGGCCCTTGAGTCACAGAAAGAATGAGCACCCTCTACTATGAGGCAGGAGAACTGCGTGCCTCACCTACCTCGGGAGTCCCAAGGCTTTTAAGCCTCTGCTTAACTCTGCTCGAGTGATCATAAAATGCCTAAAAAGTCAGACTAGATGAGGCATGCAGTTCTCCTGCCTCATAGTAGAGGCTGCTTTTTTAGGTGTTTTTTTTTTAAACAGGGAGAGTCATCAGCAGCTACTCAGCCTCATCTCAGCTGTCGCCTTTTTCCTTTTACATTTTCTTTTCTTTTCATGATGAGCGGTGGGGCTCTGCCTCACCTGCCTCACCTGACTGCACGTCACTGTTTCTGACTATAAATGGAGCAGAAGCTATAAGAATCTAGGTACTTTTAACAGGTTTCAGTAGTGTTAATTATAGTGGAAGATAACTTTTGCAATTATTTACTTATTTTTTACCAATCATTTACTGAGTTCTAGTTAATAAATTTCTAGTAATAGTTCTAAAGTTTAATCATCATTTTCTTTGAGTTATAAAGTTTTTGTTGCCATGATTGATTGCTCTTCCTTATTGGAGCTTTCTGAAGATAACCACAATCTCTTATTTTCTTAAAAGGTAGGATCTGATATTCTTTTGCTTGGCACTTTTGTCGTTCCCCCACCCCTCCTCTTGAAAAGAAAAAGCCGTTATCAGTACCTGAAATAAATCAGTCCCTTTGGTTGTATAGTTTATATTAAAGAGAAGAAAGCTGGAGCAGTAAAGTCAAAATACCTATCTATCAATGATACCATCCAGCCCATTTGTATTGGTATTCAAAGAGGAGACTATTCATGTTTTTTTGATGAGGGTAAAGTTATTTTACTGATTTTGTAATGTAAAGATAAATGTTTACATTATCAAATGGTGATAGTGAATGGTGTAGTGAAAAAGTTCTGTTTCTTTATTCCAGAAGTTGTCCTTAAATTTTGACTAGAGGTTTTTAAAAACGGAACTCATCCACCTGGTTAAGGACAGGAAGTTTTCTGCAGAAATTATTCATTGAGGAAGAATCTGTGAAGAAAACATGACTGCCCAAGAAAAGCTTATAGTGACTTCAAAGTCAGTAAGATCAACAGCAATAAAACTTGTCATACCCTTGTTGATGGTTCAGGTAATGCTGGTAGGAAATGCTTTGTGTGGGCATGTGCTTATTTGGCCAACAGAAGCCAGCCATTGGCTAAATATTAAAATAATAATTCAGGAACTGATAAAAAGAGATCATCATGTCAGCATCCTGATTCCGACATCATCTCTCTTCATCACATCTGGAGATATTTCAGCTGCCAATTTTGAGGTATATTCTGTTCCCTTTACAAAGGAAGAGCTCAATTCTGTGATCATGGATTTGATAACGTTGTGGTGGAATAACAAACCATCTATTACAACCTTTTATAGATTTAATCAGGAACAAGGGATATTAATTGAGAAATTCAACAAATTCAATCGGCAAATGTGTGAAGCAGTTCTTTCTAATCAAGAACTCATGTCTAAACTAAAGAACGCTAAATATGATGTGCTTCTTTCTGATCCTGTGATGCTATGTGGTGATTTGATTGCTTTGAAGCTGAACATCCCATTCTTATACACGCTGAGGTTCACTCCAGCCTCAACAGTCGAGAGACATTGTGGAAAAATGCCTGCCCCTCCTTCTTATGTTCCAGCAATTTTATCTGGGTTAACAGACAAATTGTCATTTGGAGAAAGGATAAAAAATATTTTCTCTTACTACATTCAAGACTATGTTTTCCAAAAACATTGGGGGGAATGGGATTCCTATTACAGTCAAGTTTTGGGTAAGTCATTCTTATTCATTTATTTACTTCTCAGGTATCATTGGTGTAGCTTTCAGTACTGAAGGAAAACAGAGTAAAAGAATTTTCATAAAGCAGAATTAGAAAAGTCTCATTCTGAACATACAAATTAAACACATTGCTGCAGGTTAGACTAGATATGCCTGTCAATCCTACTTGTGTTATATTGGCTAGGGTTGATGGAATTGTAAAAGACCTGGAGAAAAAAACTAAGAGATAATTTTCCTACCTGACAAGTTTGGTATTTTAAATATTGAAAAAATAGATGAGATGCTCTTTTTCTTTCAGAGGTGCTGATGAGGTGACGTCAAAGTGGCATCTGTGCTGATACGATCAAAGCTTCATTTGTGTTATGTAAAACATATAAAAACATGCAGATTCATAGACTCATTGTAGCTACCATTTTGATCTTACTCAGTTATACATCCAGCCTCCTTTTTTCCCTTTTGTTTTCTTTGGTTTTTATTCTTCCATTTCTCTAGGTTCTGTTTTTGGCCAAACATGGCAGCGAGGTTGTCATATTTTGTTTGCTGTTCCACAGACCTAGATATATGATTTTTACAGAAATTCACAAGTCCTATAAATTGGATGTACCATCTCACTTTAAATTTGGGTTATGCATATTTGTTTACTGTTTAATAAAGAAAAATAAACATAAAAGAGAGGGCCAGCTGAATGTAATGTATTTAGTAAGTATCATTTTGTTTTCTTTCTGTATAAAAAGATAGCACCTTGTTATTAGCACAACTAGTTCTGTTCTGAAGTTTTCTGAAAAACTGATAAGATATGGATAATCTTATACAAAAAAACAAGGTGTCCCCATTTTCCTCAAATATTAGTTGTATTTATGTTAGTAATAGTTGGCTTACAACACAAGATGAGCCTCTAACTCCATGTATCCCAGAATTGGGGGGAGGGGGTATCTCTCTTCAAATATCAGTTTAATCAAAACAGCCACAGATCATTAGCAGAGTAATTGGGGCAGACAAGAATTGGAATTCAAGAACAACTAAAGGACTAGAGATTATCTGCCTTTGACCTGGGGAGTTCACTTTTACTTCTGTCTCTAGGATATTTTTCCATGGCCATGTTGGAAATAAGCTTGCTGAATCTTTTTAGGAAGGAAAAAAGACATTTGAACCTTCGGGTCACTAAACCTATCCAAATATGAAGATATTTAATAGGATTTTATAAAAACAACAACACAGTGCTGCTGCACCAAGAACAAATTCACCTGTAAATTGCAGGGATGAGAGGCCTTCCCAAAGAGACTCTCAACCTCTACCCCTTTTAAATTATTGGGATTTTTTTTTTTGCTAACCACATCCTGTACCATAGTGCCTAACTCTTCAAACTAGCTGTTCTTTGAACCAAACAGCCAAACAGATATGAGAAGGATACCGTACATTGAGAATATTTTGTTTTTGTGTCATTAGGAATATCTACTACTAACCTGCTATTTAAAATGATTGCATTTTCAACTATAATACAATACAATAGCAGAGTTGGAAGGGACCTTGGGGGTCTTCTAGTTCAACCCTCTGCCTAGCCAGGAGCCTTATACCGTTTCAGACAAATGGCTATCCAACATCTTCTTAAAGACTTGCAGTGTTGGGGCATTCACAACTTCAGGAGGCAAGCTGTTCCACTGACTAATTGTTCTAACTGTCAGGAAATTTCTCCTCAGTTCTAAGTTGCTTCTCTCCTTGATTAGTTTCCACCCATTGTTTCTTGTTCTACCCTCAGGTGCCTTGGTGAATAGCTTGGCTCCCTCTTCTTTGTGGCAACCCCTGAGATATCAGAACACTGCTCTCATGTCTCCCCTAGTCCTTCTTTCCATTACATTAGACTTATCCAGTTCCTGCAACCGTTCTTCATACTGTACTGAAGGTTTTGAAGAGGCAAATTATAAAAAAAGTAGGTAGGTAGATAGAGGGATAGAGAGGGAGAGAAAGAAAGAGAAATACAATAGATAGGTAGGTAGAGAGAGTAGGTAGGTAGGTAGGTAGGTAGGTAGGTAGGTAGGTAGATAAAGGAATAGAGAGAGAGATAAATAGAGAGAGAAAGTAGGTAGGTAGGGAGAGAGTGTTTGTGTGTAGGTAGGTAGGTAGGTAGAAGGATAGAGAGAGAAATAGAAAGAAAGAAATACAGTAGGTAGGTAGAGAGAGAGAGTGTGTGTGTAGGTAGGTAGATAGGTAAAGGGGGGGAGAGAAAAAAATACAGTAGGTATGTAGGGAGAGAGAGAGTGTGTAGATAGGTAGATAGAGAGATAGAGATAAATAGAAAGAGAGACAGAAATACAGTAAATAGGTAAGGAGAGAGAGTGTGTGTGTAGGTAGGTAGAAGGATAGAAAGAGAAAGAAAGAGAGAAAGAAATACAGTAGGTAGGTAGAGAGAGAGAGAGAATAGGTAAGTAGGTTTTCAGGTGTATTTATCAATGTCTTGGAGAAGGAAATCGCTGACAAACCTTAGGACTTTATTTCTGCTGGCACAGAAACAGAGCAGGGAAAAAAAACCTTTTGCAGTCTGCAAACCTCTCCAAAACAGCCTGTTTCTCTGCGAAAACGGGGCTGTTTTTTTTCAAATAAAAAGAATGAATAGCCTTGGGGGAGCTTGCAGAGTGCTCAGGCCTTTTTGGCAGCTGCTGCACTTTGCTGGCTCATATTTAAATGGTTGTCCACTAGGACTCCAAGATCCCTCTCACAGTTACTACTATTGAGCAAGGTACCACCTATTCTGTATCTGTACATTTCATTTTTGTTGCCTAAATGTAGAACCGTACTCTTTTCAACATTGGATTTCATTTTGTTAGATAGTGCCCAATGTTCAAGTTTGCCAAAATCCTTCTCTATCTTAAGCCTATCTTCTGGAGTGTTGGCTATTCCTGCCAGTTTGGTGTCATCTGCAAATTTGATGAGTTCCCCATTTATTCCCTCATCCAAATCATTGATGAAGATGTTGAAGAGTACTGGGCCTAAAACAGAGCCTTGGGGTACTCCACTGCATACTTCCCTCCATGTAGATGCAGTTCCATTGAGGACTACACGTTGAATGTGCTTGGTCAGCCAGTTATCCATCTGGTGATGATGCTATATAATCCACATTCTTCTACTTTATCTAGTAGTAGTTTATGGTCTACCTTATCAAGGTAACTTAGGGAAGAAAATGGTAAGTGAGCACCTGTCTATCCAGACGAGTTCAAATCACCAGGACCAGATGGATTACACCCCAGGGTTCTGAAGGAACTGGCAGATGAGATCTCAGAACCACTAAACTATATCTTTCAGCGATCCTGGAGCACCGGGAAACTGCCAGAGGACTGGAAAAGAGCTGATGTGGTTCCCATTTTCCAAAAAGAAAAAAAAAAAAGATCCAGGAAGCAACAGACCTATCAGCCTGACTTCAGTACCAGGAAAGATTCTGGAAAAGATAATCAAGAAGCAAATTAGCGAATACCTAGAAGTAAACAAACTAATAGCCAAAAGCCAACATGGGTTTGTCATAAACAGATCATGCCAGATGAATCTTATTGCATTCTTTGACAAAGTGACAAAATTAGTGGACCAGAAGAGTGCCGTCAATATACTTTACTTGGACTTCAGTAAGGCATTTGAGGGCATAATGTTAAAAGGTAACTACATAATCTGCAACTAGATGCTTTTATTGTTCTCCCTCCCCACTAATAATTATTGATATTCTTGGCCATCATTGTGGTTAAGAAAGAAATGGGCTAGCATGTTAAAGAAATAGTTCAGTTTTGCTTTTGCAAGCACCCAGTTTAACAGGATCCAGGTTTTTCTGTCCATTTCCCATCCGAGTGAGAAACCTAAGGCTTTTTTTTTGCATTCTTTGGTTGGATCCTGGTCCAGAAGCAATAAAGATCTCTGTTGCCAATTAATAAACTTACCAGGTTTATTCATTAATAAATAATAATTTAAGACACTTTTTTTTAAAACTCCTGGAATATTTAGTGTAAAAAATTCTTTGTTGGATATTAAAGCTTTGGCTCCATTTTTATTTTACAGTTCTAAATAATAATGGAAGAATTGAATGAAACAACTTTTTCTTTACGTACAGAGTACATTTTTTTCTATTAACTTGGATTTATGAACCCATATGGATTAACAGAAAACTGGCTCCTAATTTCAGTTATTTCAGTTTTTGTACTAGCCAAGTTATCTAAATAATGAAATCATTTTTAAAAGAACAGCAACAAAGATTACAAACTGTTAGATTAGACAAAGGATTCCGACTCAGGCATGGTCAATCAACAGGAACGTTTATTCAGCAACTATTTACAATACATAAGAATCACTACTGGCAAGGCTTCCCAGTCTGACAGCCCTTTATATAGGCTTTCAGACAGGAACCCTTGCAGCAAGCTAGCTGCAACATTGTATCTATTTTCTAGACAGTCTCCTGCCAGCTGCGTCTTAGCCAATCAGACACGGCTGCCGGCTCCGTTCTGGAATGTGGTGATTCAGAGTTCACCAGACTTGCTGGCACTGTCGTAGACCTGAGGACTTAACACAAACATGTATAGGTTTGTATAATTATTTGTACCTGTGGATTTCTGGGAATAGATATATTTAAAACAAATCAAAATATAGGACCTGCATATCTTCGTTCTATCTTGTACTGGTCAAATGTTTTGATTTTTATTCGCTGCTTACATTTCCTCCTATGTTCCCAGATAACTGAGCAAGAACCTGACTTGGGCACCTCCACAGGACTTGTAATTTACACTACACATTCAGTTCCATCGTAGCTTTACAGTTTGTATTTCATGTGATTTAGATGACTGACTGAAGATTAATTTTCGGAACAAATACAAGTTCTAATTCACCAAATTGAGTTTTTAAAAAAATGAATCCCCCACCCCAGTCCATCCGTTCCCCATCCCCATCCCACCGACCCCCAGTTGGCCATCTGTTTCAGTTGCTGTTTCCTTTTTAGCTTTATCCACATGATCTTTGATAACTTGTATACTTTCCTATAGTATTTAGCATTAATAGATAGCAGAAAATCTTTGCAAACCACACAGAAAATTTTTGGCTTGAAACTCAGCAGTTTTTTTTTTGCTATAATATTTTCTTTCTTGAGTAGTTAGTTTCCCCCTAAACTTTATTTTAGTCTAGGGCTTTACTATTTTTATTAATATCCTAAAGTAAATTCCACACTGAGCACTCAGATAGCCTAAAACAAACCTTTAGGGTTTTTTTTGTTTTGTTTTTTTGAGCTGCTCATTGGGTCTGCATGTACTATATATACATTTGAAGTTGCGCTTGGGGTTATTAGCCATGGAAGTTTCAATTTCAATTGCTATTATAATCCAAGGATCACCAATCACCAACTACCAATAAGCTAGCCCTGCCACAATTATGGCTTTCCAGTTCATCTTGCTGAATGGACCATTAAGCTGCCTCCAATGTTCCTGAATACTTTGTTTTTTACCTTTTGTGAATAAAACTTCAGAAATTCCAAGTTTTGAAATATTCCGATATATATATGTAGAAAGAAGAGTTGGAATTAAGGAAGTATAAGTGATTTACAGAAGTTCCCTCTTGTGTAAAATTAAAAAGTGATTCAGCTTTACCTCTTCTTACTGAAAAATATGCATCACTCAACAGTGCTAAATATTTAGAAATAGAATCTAACCAGTTCCCGGTATGTGAATTCAGTATGCTCATCAAAGATCGTTTTTCAAAAATTACCCAGTGCTAGTGAAAGATTCCCCATCAAGAAGGTTGATCTATTTTGGTCCTCTAGAGAACAAATGCATGGTTTTGAGGATGTTTTCCTTGATAACATGTTTTTTAAAACTGTTGAGTAACATTCAGTTGAAAACATAAATGTATTGATTTTGAATATTTCTGAAATCAGTATCACTAAACCTATTAAGTACCAGTGCAGGGAAAAAAAACAAGCAGCACATAAATGTATTTTAATTAAATAGTACATAATTCTATTACTTTCTATCTGCAGGGAGACCCACAACGCTGTGTGAAATAATGGGTAAAGCAGAAATATGGTTAATCCGAACCTACTGGGATTTTGAATTTCCACGACCTTTTCTACCAAACTTTGAATTTGTTGGAGGTCTGCACTGCCAGCCAGCCAAGCCTTTATCTGAGGTAATTATATCCTTCCTCATTGATCTGGTAATAATAAAGCTTTTTGAAAGGGATCTGGTAATAATAAAGCTTTTTGAAAGGAAGTACAGCAGGGGAAACATGCCTTAGAAACAGCATTTTTTTCTTAAAATTGTGGATTTTCTTCTTTGTCTGAGATAGTTTGTGGAAACTGAAAATACAGACAGCCATAGAATGAAGGTGATCTGAAATTACAATAAGATTTGGGGACATGTATTCTTGAACTGCAGCTTGCCTCATAATGATTGAAAAAGAGAAATGGATTGGTGAAAAGAGATCTCGTTAGGGAATCAAAATGAAGGAAGGTCTCGTTCAATAAGAGTTCTGCACCCCTCTTGAAGACCTGAAAAAACCATGTTAGGGACAGATCATCATAGAGAAAATCTATTTATATGATTGTCAATAATGATTTGATAGTACATAACCCACCGACCCCCATTTGCCTAGATTCAATAACATATTCTCTGTGTTAGCAAATCACAATGTACACAAGGCAAACTCTGGTCATCAGTAATCTCATGGAAACAAATCCCAAACTACCAAGCAAGTATGCGGATTTTGCAGATATATTTGGAGATGAAGAAGCAGCAGCCTATAGACTTAATTGAAGGAGCTAAAATACCTGCTAAGAAGCAGTATCCCATGTCAGCTACGATGTTATTGGTTTTAAACCAGTGTTTGGACTCTAACTTGCAGAAGGACTTTAATAGACTTTTGACGTCACCAATTTCAGCAGCTACCTTTTTCATCCCCAAGAAGATTCAGATACCACAAACCAAATGGTGACGTTTCCATGTAAATTGTTCATGACTACAAATGGTTGAATTTTGTGATGGTGAGACATTATTATCCACTACCCCTAATATTGGATTTGCATCTGATGTTATTGATATATGTTGTGCGTTATCCGAATGACATTCTAATCTATCAGAAAGACAAATCTCACCACTATGAGCAGGAGATTTTCAGTAAACTAAGGGAAAATCTTTTAGTTAAATTAAAAGATGCCTTTGATTTCAAATAGTGAAATTTCTTGGGCTGCCACATTTTCCCAAATGGAATTGAAATGGATCCTCAGAAAGTCCAAGCAGTTTTTGAGTAGCAACCCCCCTGCACAGTTAAGTATGTTCAGAACTTCTTAGGTTTTTGCAAACTTTTATAGAAAGTTTATCCCATACTTTGCCCATAAACACAGCTATTGAAAAAATGAGTCAGGTTTGCTTGGACACACTCACAGCAAACTGAGGAGTTAAAACAGCTTGTTGAATCCCAATCGCTCCCTCAATACCCTGAACTATCACCCAGACTGATGCCTCTGATGTGGCTGTTAGGGCTGTTCTCTTGCAAGAGAACTGGGAGAGGGAAAGTGCTTTTTGTCTTGTGTACTTTTCTCAAGGTCATTGAGCACTCTGGAACAAAACTATGATATTTTTAACAAAGAATGTCAAGCCAGCCTTCTAATAGTGGAGGCAATTTTTTGGAAAGCGTGCATTGGCCCATCAAAGTCAACACTGACCATAAAAATGTAGAAATGCTGCAATGATCCAAGGTAAGTGAGATGTAGTTCATTCTTCCTATTTGACTTCTACATACAGTATGTCCGAGGTTTGAAGAATTTGATTCCAGACATGCTGTCCTATAAACCAGAGGAGTCACATTATTCCAGAGCTCAATAGGTGCCAGCATCTTACAGGCTTCTAATTTCCAACATGTACCCACGCAAGGGACATTGGTGTCCTCAAGCCATCAGGATTTAATCGCTAGGATCAACAACCTCTAGACCAGGGGTCTCCAACCTTTGCAACTTTAAGTCTGAAGGACTTCAGCTCCCAGCTTTGCTGGCTGGAGAATTCTGGGAGCTGAAGTCCTTCAGACTTAAAGTTGCAAAGGTTGGAGACCCCTGCTCTAGACCACTTCTTTCAGGTCCCAAAAGGTACCGTATCTATTTTCAATGGAGCAAAGAGTGTTAAACACAAGGGCAGAATTGTGGTTCTTTCACCTTTGAGAGATTTAACAGCTTTGCCATGATAACCAGACAACAGAGCATGGGGGAATGTTCAAAACACTGCATAGAATATTAAAAAATGGTGGTCTAAATGGCTGTCGATATGAAGGGATAGCTGGTGTCTTGCTATATTCAGGGAAGGATAAATGCCACCATCAAAAGCCAGCAGACCTGTTACAACACTCCCCCCCCCTCATTTTACCCCCATACCCTTGGCATATACCCTCTCAATGTTATTATTGATTTACTTGCAATTCATGGCTACATATCTAAACTAGTTATAGTGAATCAGTTTATGAGGCTCACTTTATCCTTTGTAAGGGCTTCCAACTCAACCTGCTCAACCTTTTTTGAACCATGACTTTCATTAGAGAGCCATAGTATCCAGACTGGTCTCAGGGGCAATTTGCCCACAGGTTTTGGAAGGTACTGTTCCAACTTTTGAATGTCCAAGTAAGTTTGTCTTCATCCCACCACTCAGTTACTAATGCTAAGATGGAAAAGACTAATCTTTTTATTTATTTATTTATTTATTTATTTATTTATTTATTTATTTATTTATTTATTTATTTATTTATTTATTTATTTATTTATTTATTTATTTATTAATTTTCAATTTATATACTGCCCTTTTCACCAAAAAAGGACTCAGGGTGGTGCACAGAAAGATAAAACCCCACAATATACAAAATTTAAAAAACAATTATACCAATACAGCTGTGCTAAAATTGAATAAATAGTTAAAATCATAAATAACAAATTAAAATAGTCCCTAATCTATGTCAGGCCGGCAAGACGAAAGAAATGAGCTTTTACCATCCGACGGAAGAGTCATAGGTCCGTGATGGTATGGATATCAGGGGGGAGGTCGTTCCAGAGTGTCGGACCCGCCACAGAGAAGGCTCTTCCCCTGGGGGTCGCCAGTCGGCAAAGACCGGCTGACGGCACCCTGAGAAGGCCAACTCTGTGAGAGTGGACAGGTCGAAGGGAGGAATGTGGTAGGAGGCTACAACAATATTTGAGAAATTATTGCACCTACAGCCAAGGCAATTGGCCGTCACTACTACTATTGGCAAAATTTACATACACAAATGTGTCTCATCAATTGCTATGATCCCTTTCAAGCTTTGTACAGTAAATATCCAATTATCTGACAGTTTTACCAGGGACCCTGAGGGAGGAGGGCTCTGTCCCATGTGTTGTGGAATTTTTTCCAAGAGCAGCTTGTTGCCCAATAACTGATAAAACAGCAACTAGGACAGGCAAAGCAGTTATACAAGAAGGTTGCAGATGCCCATTGACAGAAAAGCTTCCTATAGCTGGCAGGAGACGAAGTTTTGCTATTACCACGTTCTTAATTACTAAAATATTGTTTAAGAAGCTAGATGCAAAATTTGTGGGCCCCTTCAAGGTCATCCCGTAGATCAATCCTGTAGCATTTCACTTACAGTTGCCCTCTCAATGAATAATAATAATAATAATACTATTTTATTTTTATATACCGCGTCCTCTCCCCAAGGGGACTCGGAGCGGTGTACAGGGAAAAATTAAAACACATAAAAATATACAAAAATAGATACAATAAGTAAAAACAAATTAAATTTAATTGTCCCTGCACTAAAATCCCCATATTAAAACTAATGTTCCCTAAACCCTAAAAGGTAGAGACTAACCTAGGCCAGCCAAGCAGAAAAAGTATGTTTTTAATTTCTGACGGAAGGAGCGGAGGTCCGTGGTTGTTCTAATGTCGGGGGGAAGGTTGTTCCAGAGGGCTGGGCCCGCCACAGAGAAGGCCCTTCCCCTGGGCATCGCCCGGTGACAAAGTCTAGTGGACGGCACCCGGAGAAGTCCCTCTCTGTGGGAACGAATCGGCCGTGAGGATGTATGGGGCAGGATCCGATCCCGCAGAAAACCCAACCTTTCACCCTCCCCCTTTTCAAACCAGCTGTCCAAAATGTGAACTTTGCTGTCTTCAAAAAATTGGTCTTTGCCTTTTAAATTTGGATGGACTACTGAATCTTGTTCTGATGGGTTTGTTCTCCTATGTTGTGCCATGCGTTTATGAAGTGGTCGTTTTGTTAGCCCAATGTAGAGCTATGCATATCTTACTGCATTGTACTCCATATACCACAATACTGCTGTTTGTGTCTGGGTGTTTTATCCTTGGTGTGGGTAAGCTTCATTAAGGTAGACACCCATTTGTCTGAAATAGTATAGAGTCTCTTGCTTGAGCAAGGGATTGGACTAGAAGATCTCCAAGGTTCTTCCAACTTATTATTCTATTTCTTTTCCTTCTTTCAAATACAAATTACTACATACTGGTGTTTTTTTCTGATCCATCATCTACTTGCATTATGATCAAAAACTATGTGATTTGAGCACACTAATCATGGCCAACCCAAAAAAATGTAACATTTCATGCCATGATAAAGAGGTCTGATTCTTTCTTTTCTTTGCTAACAGGAAATTGAAAATTTTGTACAGAGTTCAGGTGAACATGGTATTGTGATATTTTCCCTTGGCTCAATGGTTCAAAACTTAACAGATGAAAAAAATAATATAATTGCATCAGCACTCAGCCAGCTTCCACAAAAGGTCAGTTTGCTAGGTGTAAGTCATATACACAAATTTCTAGGAGGAAGAACACTTTATGGATAATCCAGAAATCTTCATTTTCTTCTCCAATAAATTTCTGATTTACAAAGGATGCTTATATTTCATAATTTTCATTTAATTGAACCATGTTTCAAATTTTCTTATCCTGATAACTTTTAACTTCTTTGTAGTTTGACAATTTGGAACATATGCATTTTCAATTGATTTTATGTAACTTCTTTCTGAAAATTCCCACAATGCTAAAGAAGGGATTGCAAATACTCTGTTAAAACTCATATTTTCTATTAACTTTATGATAAAAGACACAAGAAATACATCTAATTCTGGTTATGCAACATAAATGTTTTATGTTCCACCAGTACGCTGATGACACTCAGCTGTACATCTCTACCCAGACCACCCCAAGATGCCGTAGAAGTGATGTCCCGGTGTCTGGAGGCCGTGCGAGTCTGGATGGGGAGGAATAGGCTCCGACTCAACCCATCCAAGACCGAGTGGCTGTGGTTTCCGGCGTCACGGTGTAGTCAGTTGATGCCATCTCTGACTATTGGGGGCGAGACATTGGCTCCCGCAGAGAGGGCTCGCAACTTGGGTGTCCTCCTGGACTCTCGGCTGTCCCTAGAAGACCACGTGACAGCCGTGGCCAGGGGGGCTTTCTATCAGGTTCGCCTGATACGCCAGTTGCGTCCCTTTGTGGATCGTGACGCCTTACGCACAGTCACTCAAGCCCTGGTCACCTCCCGTCTGGACTATTGCAACGCTCTCTACATGGGGTTTCCCTTGAGGTGCACCCGGAGGCTCCAGTTGGTTCAGAATGCGGCCGCGCAGGGGATTCTGGGAGCCTCTAGATGCTCCCATGTGAAACCTCTCCTGCGTGAGCTGCATTGGCTGCCTGTGGCTTTCCGGGTGCCCTTCAAGGTACTCATGACCATCTTTAAAGCGCTCCATGGCAAGGGACCTGGTTACCTGCAAGACCGCCTCCTGCTGCCAAATACCTCCCACCGACCAGTTCGCTCCCACAGAGAGGGCCTCTTCAGGGTGCTGTCGGCCAAACAATGCCAGCTGACGACCCCCAGGGGAGAGCCTTCTCTGTGGCAGCTCCCGCAGTCTGGAATGACCTAGCCCCTGGGCTAAGGACAATCTTGGACCTACATCTCTTCCGTCGGGCCGTGAAGACGCATTTATTCTGTGCTGCTTGCCTGTTTTAAAGGGATTTTAAATAGCGATTTTAGTATGGGATTTTAAAGATGTAGGCCATTTATTTAATACATTTTAACACATTGTTTTAGATTTTGTATCACTTATTTTATTATGGCTGTACACTGCCCTGAGTCCCAAAAGGGAGAAGGGTGGTATAGAAATCAAATAAACTTCAAACTTAAATGCAAGAATTGAAAACAAGAATTACTAGTAAAATGAGCTCTCTGTTTTATTGCCATAAAAAAGAATGGCATGTAATTTTATTTATTTATTGCATTTAAATTATCTTGTAATCCTTGGAGTTTCAGCAATTTTACAAGAGTGCAACATTTAAAAGATCTATGACCCAGTTCAATCGCCCAAACCCAAACAAACTCAAAAATCTGAACTTCATCAGCTAGGATAAATTCTAACATTGTTTGCAGTATGGATTACATGGAATAATATTCCAATTATTTTACCCTAGGTTATTTGGCGGTATAAAGGGAAAAAGCTAGAAAAGCTTGGAGCCAATACCAGGACCTATGATTGGATACCACAAAATGATCTTCTTGGTGAGACACCTTATGATCCTTTAGACTGAATAAAACAGTCCCTTTGCTCATCTCTTAAAGGATTTTGTCAGAACATTTTCATCTTTTTATTCCAGGCCATCCAAAGACCAAAGCATTTATATCACATGGTGGAACCAATGGAATTTATGAAGCCATTTACCATGCAATTCCCATAGTAGGGATTCCCCTATTTTCAGACCAGAATGATAATATTATCCATATGAAGGAGAAGGGAATGGCTGTGGAACTAGACATCCACACAATGAAAGCAGAAGATTTAGTAAATGCTGTGAATACTGTAATCCATAATGCTTTGTGAGTTGTTTATAAACTCTTTGGAATACAGATTATGTCTAAGATATTAATAGTAATCAATTTGCTGTTTTTTTCTTTGATGTCATGATTATTTTTGCAAAAATAGTAATTCTGGTTATTACCAGTTATGATATTTTATCTCAATTAGGCCTCAATTTTCGTGTATCTATAAGGAGATAACAGTAGAATATGTACTTTGAGCATTTTACTAGATTCCCTTCCAATTATCTGTGCTACTTAGGATTTGGAGAATTATTCTTTCCCTGGTATTGAATGCATTCATGTTTTGTTCAGTATACCTAAATTCATTGTTCGGAAAAGGATCTTAAAATTCTAGCTAACTTTTTGATATTTTTTATACATGAAAATGAATAGAATGCAAGTATCATTGAATATAAAATAGTATTTTAATGGAATATAAATTAGATAGCGGTTATAATAGTAATGGAACTGATTTTGGGTAACAAACTTTTAACAGACACTAAGCCAGTTTGAATTGTGACAAATCAGTAAATTGTTTGATGTAAAGTCTATACGTGCTTATAATAATAATATTTAATACTTGTAGACCGCTCCCTCTCCCCATAGGGACTCGGGGCGGAAGACTGACGTTCTAAAAAACAACAAAGTAGATTGCTGACTCTTCCCTAATTTATTTCTTTGTCCTTTAATTTTTCTAGTTTTAAGAAAAATGCTTTAAAAATATCTCAGTTCCATCATGATCAACCGATAAAGCCACTGGACCGGGCTATCTTTTGGATTGAATTTGTCATACGTCACAAAGGTGCCAAACATTTGCAAGTAGCTGCCCATAACTTGACTTGGTATCAGTATCACTGTCTGGATGTCATAGCCTTCTTGATTGGCTGCACAGTAGTTTTTGCATTCATTGCTTTTAAATGCTGTTCGTATTGCTTTTGGAAATGTGGCAACATTTTACTAAAATCAAAAACAGATTAATTTTCTGGGACTGAGTCTCCAACGCCTGATTAACATAGTTGATGCTCATTAGTACACTAAGATTTATGTTAAATGTTTCCATATAATTAGATTCCATTCATTACATTTTATTTTTATGTGTAAATGGTTAACAAATATAGTTTTGATTTGATTGGTAGTTAAGTGATTTTGAAGTAGAAATTGAGCTCTAATGGGAATTTTTTTTTTTTTGCAAATGCTTCTATTTTTTTCCAAATCAAATTGTTACTTTATTTAGAAATTCATATGTAATTTTTCCCCTCAAAATGCCAGTCACTTGTTTAAAAATGTTTATGGAAGTATCTAATACGAGAGAATTAGATTCTTCAGCTGTCAAACACATGCATGAGGAAAAGTCAGATTAAACAGTAATTAACTTTTGATTGTGTTGCATTGTACCTGTTCAGATGGATACATCTTTGCTACTGTATTAAGACTAACAAACGAGTATCCAAAAGTGGTTGTTTTCACGATAGTTTTTATAACTTCTATCAGAAAATACTGCTCTTAGGCCAAAAAACCCCAAATATCTCAGAGAGCCTTCACTGAAATTCACTGCCTGTCTTGTGCAATATTTTTTATCAACAAATGGGCTTTACAAGCTGTAAAGGGTTAAAGGGAAGTTGTTTTCTCAAGATTTAAAATATTTTTTTTAAATGGATTATGCATCTATCATGGCTACCGTCCCCCAAGCCAACCTTTGCATATCCAACAGCCTGACCTTTGGGGTGCGGGGGTGATGAGGAATATCTAAGCGTGCCGACTAAGGAATGAAAAACGAACACCTGCTCGCCAGCATCACCCATCAGAGTGCAAAGCAGAAAAGTCCATCAAACCAAAGGCCCATTATCCAAGAGATACCAGTACCCGATTAAAACAGTCAATCTGTTTTCCTCTTCCAGATAGGAAATACTATATCTAGGAGAACAGTCAGTCTGTTCTCCTAGATATATTATTTCCTATCTGGAAGAGGATCATTTTAAATTAAGGTGTCTTTTTGAGTACATGCTGTATTAAGATGAGTTAACCAATTGAATTACTTGTTCTAGGCACTATTAATATAAAAACTTCAGAAGAAATTCCTCTTTCTGTCCTTTTAATGCTTTTATTCTATAAAAGAAGAAAACACCACAAAAAAGTTAAAAGAAAACACTATTTTTAATAGAAATACAAGGGTTTGGAAGTCAGAATATTAACCCTTTCATTGACATCAATGCATTTTCTATATAAATTATAACTGATTTCTAATCTCATAGTTTGTTTCAAAAATACCCAACCACACTTTCAAATTGGTTAATCAATATTAATGTTATATTAAAATGATTTTATGAGCAATTATACATAAACTGCATTATATTCCTATGGTGACAAAATAACAAGATTGGTAAAGAACACCAGGTATTGCTATTTTTTGTTTTAGTTTAGAATAGGAAAAAAGAAATGTTATTTGTAGAACCAAAATGTCAAGAAACTTTATACCTTTAGCCTTTTCCTTAGAGAATAACTATAATTTACTAGAATATCAGGTTATTCCTACTATAATATCAGATAGAGAATTTGCTTCATCTCGGGCATGAACAAGCATTCTTACTGGCAGTAAATTGCAATAAATAGGATGGGACTTGGTTAAATAAATTAACATGGAACTGTTCACTGGTCACCATTTTCCAAAAGTTTCCTATTTCTTATTAAAAACTATGCACTTTCCTGAGTCTTATATTTTTATGGAGTTTCCATACTTATATTTTTATGGAGTTGTTAATATATATGCCACAATTTAAATATATTGGATAAGAATGGAAATTTACTTGGGTTATCATTACCTAGAACAACCCTGACTGCCTCTTTTTCTGTTTTATGCTGAGGCCTGAATGCCTGAAATGACATTGACAAATTAATCATTAATCTTTCTTTTTTAGAAGCCAGAAAGCATCAAGTCCATGGAATTTGACTATTAGCAATTTATTATAAAAAAATGATAGCAATGTAGAATACAACAGTATTTGTGCTCACGCGTATATGCACACACACATACAATGGACATTCTAAACAGTATGGTTAATTTGGAGAAAAAAGGGTGCAAGTGAGGTTATTAGGCGAGCATTAAACAAAATACAGAGCACAGGTTCAATAACATATTACTATTGCTTTCATTATTGAACAAGCTTTGTCTTTACAAAAATTAAAACAGAAACAAAAACAAATGCGACTGCTTCAATACTGCCATACAGCCAACTATCACACACCCAGTATTTTTGCGTACTTGATAGCAGCATTCCACACTCCCCCCCCCCAAGAAATATTAAAAGCTACATGTCAAAAAACCAGAGCAAAAATCATGGCAGCTAGTAACTTGTATTCAAAGGAACATATAATTTAATTATTAAGATAAACGTGTTGGGAAAATTTATCTACATTCTTTAAATGTTTGTCTTCTAAACTGCCGCTTAAATTAAAATATCAACTGAAGAATCAAGCTTCGCATGTTTTTGGCCGAAATAAGTATTTCAGTTCACAGCTTACAGCATGCTCGGAACGGGGCAATTATAAATTCATCTACACAATCAAGTATGATGACTTAGGAAAATAAAAGTTTACTACTTGTAAACACGCAAATATACAAGCCTTTGCTTCCTTAAGTAACTGGAGTTTCATAATACATTATCTTCTGTATCTTCCTCTTTCCCCTCTGTCTCTGTCCCGATCACATATTCTTTCCCTCTCCCTCTCCCTCCCTCGTTCCCGATCCCTATCTCTTCGGTTATCTCGGGGCCGATCTCGTTCACGATCCCGCTCTCTCTCTCTCGGCCTGCTTCTCCGGCCACTGACAACTGCTTGCGTCCGACGTAGAAAGTCATCTACCCTCATGTCATAGTCATGCTGTGGAAGACAGAAAAAGTTTAAATATTACTAAGTTTAAAATCACTTCTGTCAACTTGGGAGTTACTAAAAATACTTCCATCTAAAAAGCTTCCAATTATCCAGCAATAGTTCATTGTTGTAATGTTAACATATTTAATAAAACTTACATACTAAAGACTACTGATTTAGATAATAATCTTGCAAATCTGAATTTTGCTACTACCCTCTTTTATAATCATGTGATTTAGGCAGGTGTCTGTCAAGAGTGGTTTCCACAGTTTCTACATGTCCTAGACTTAATCTATGCTTATTCTTTGGTTCCCCCCCTACTCTCCCTCAGGGCCATCCTCTTTACATTCTGCATCTTCCACATGCTGATCTTTATTTTTTTAACTGAAATTTTTGAAATATGCTGCCTTCAAACCTTACCTCACTGAGTTTTACAAATATGTAAACACCTTTTCCCCCTTTCTTTTCAATGGTGTCTGATTATAGGAGACTCCCTGGACAAGATCCTCAGTATTTTTGCAAAGTTTTTGGAAGTGGTTTGCCACTGACTCCTAACTAGAGTTGAGAGTGACTATTCCAAGTGGTTATTCACTCACCTGGCTTTCTATCTAAAGTGGGATCAGAACTCATGATCTCTCACTTTCTAGCCTGATGCCTTAAACCACTACATCAAATTGGCTCTTCTGTAACTATCTAATCCTAGATGTTTAGCAGTAGATATTTTATATTGAATATAGTGATTTTCAATGAAATCTGATGTGTGCATTTTCCTAACTTGGAAAAACAGTGATCCAGGCTACACTTACCACTCGCTTATCCCTGTATCGTGCATCATGCGGCATGGGATGGTGTCCTGAGTAAGGAGGGTGAGCCTGTGGAGGAGGAGCATGGTGTTGGTAGTATGGGTGATGGGGAGGCTGTTCTATACCTGGGTAAGGAGGCTAAAAAAAAAATCCTTGTTACTCCAGAACACAACAGCATCAACAGGAAAATATAATTCAACATTTGAGCAGTACTGCAATATATATCTAGGATGGTATTTGAATTCTCATCAACAAGTACATTTTCCCAACTGACTTCCGGAAAGCTGAAGTTATTTAGAGCATTTTCTTACAGCCACTGCTAATAAAAGATACTCTTAAAGATTTTTTTTTTGTAACAAGATAGAATAGGATTCAATAAATAAGATCAATTGTCCAATAAAAGTTTCAACTGAAATCACTCTAACCATTATTACTGCATTAGGACATCAACCACAAATTTGATTTCAGACCAATTTGGGCATTCCAAATCAATCAATTTTTATTATAGCCACAGACCAATATTACAAATAAAATAATTAAGAACAATAATAAAAAGAGAAAAGCAGACAAAATAATATATTACAATTAATGATGGATTATCAATGGGCAGCTAGAATCTGACTAATTTGGCATGTAGTATAGCAACATTTGGCTACATTTAGAGAAACTTCCTTGTGCTGATCTGATAATAGGAGTTATATATTAAAGGGATCAGTATTTTTCCGGTTTATTAGGTGAGGTGTTAAATTGAGGTCATGAATCCTTGTAGAAGATGCAGAATCACACTGCTTTAAAAGGGGGACTTTTACTGCTCAAAAATGATGAATTTGATCACTTAAAAATAAGTTTTGTTTTAGGATAATTCAAAGCGTATTCCTATACCTGTATCTCGTTTAGAAAAATCCACCCCTACCCCCAACTCTCATTATCATTGAGAAATAATGATTAACTTTTTTAGTTTATACTATCCATAATTTGTTTCTGGAGACTCCCTTATGTGCCAAATTATACTGTACATTAATAGATTTACTGGAATTCAATTTTTTAAAGGACAGAAATGCGTGGCAAATTAATTTCTTTCCAAAATAAATAAATACTGGTTAACCATTATGAGACTGGATCTGCCAGGTTTCCTATTAATTTGCTCAGGGAAGCATTAGAAAAATAGATTTGTAAAATAGATTTTGTGGCTAAATTTAATGAAACAGTAAGAATTAAGCTATTTCAAAATATTCCATACATAAAGTAAGTTATTTCACTTCAATGGTGCTCCAACTGGATAGTGCCCAGAATGGTTCTCTGAATCTGCAAGCATGGAGGCAGGAAAGCTAATGCTCAGAATGAACTAAGACTTGGAACGGACAGAGATACACATAACTAAAACAAAATACTGACAAATAGCCCAAACCTGCAAGAATGGAATCAGAAAATTAAGGATCAGAATGAACTAAGATTTGTAACAAATGCAAAAAATAATTTTTAAAAGATTTTTCAACATGTAAACAACAAGAAAAAAAAGTCAAACAAATAATAGATCTAGTAAAATAGAAGATGGTAAGAGAGTGATGAGCATCAAGGAAAAATGGAACTACTTAAATTCCTTCTTTGCATTTGTCCACACGCAAAAGTAAAAAATAGTCCAATCTATCAAAAATAATACAGTGGGAGGCAGAACAGGAAAGGATAAAATGGGGTGGGGGGTGGAGGGGAATAGTAAAGAAAGCATAGTTCAAATCACAGAACCAGAAGTATTATATCCCAGGATTCTGAAGAAAACAGCAGGTTGATCCCAGAATCACTGAATAAAATATTACTGAGTTCCTGGAATAGAGAGAACACTGAAAAAGTATATTGGAAAAAGAGCTGATGTGCTTTTGCCAATGGAGATTCCCAATCATCTAGGTCAGTGATGGTGAACATTTTTCTGCTCGGGTGCCAAAGGTGCGTGCGTGCGTGATAGCGCACATGTGTGTGCCTACATCCATAATGCAATGCCCTCCCCCATGTATGCACGCACAACCCCACACGCCCCCACCACAAGTGCATGCGCACAGAGCCAGATTTCTGGTAGGTCCATATGTTTTTCGCCCCCTCCAGGCTTCAAGAAAGCCTCTGGAGCCTGTGGAGGTGAAAAATGGCCCAATGAGCCGACTGACAGTTCAGAGGCTTCAGTGAGTCCTGCACACATGCACGCTGAAGCTGACATATAGCAACGCCTCACATGTCCTCAGATATGGTTTTTTTTAAAAATGTCCTTGAAAACGTTTCAATTTCTTATCCAAGAAGCTTCTTTAGCTGATGTAGTTTCAAGTCTCCAAAAAAAAAAAAAAAAGGGGGGGGGGGCGGAAGAAAAAAAAAAGTAGGACCAGAAAATTACAAACCAATCAGCTTGACATCAATACCAGGAAAAAAACTTAGAAATCAAGCAACAGATCTGGGAGCACCTAGAAATGCACAAGACGATTAATAAGTGCCAGCTTTTGTTTATTAAAAACAAACCTTACTGCCTTCTTTGATAAAATGATTAAATTAGTGGATTAGGAAAATGCTAACACGGTTTTTCAGGATGCTAATTTAAGCTCTACTCCAAAAATAAGCCCCAGTTAATATTGTCAGCCATGCAGTTAGTACTGTATTTCCTAAAAAATAAGACCGAACTAGAAAATAAACCCTAATGCATCTTTTGGAGCAAAAATTAATATAAAACCTGGTCTTATTTTCAGGGAACACAGGGAGTAAATTTGGACTTCAGTAAGGCACTTGACAAAGTAGATCACAGTCTATCCTCAATGTAGGATTGACAGTACCACCACCAGATTCACAGTTGGCTGACCAATCACACTCAGAATGTAGCCCTCAATGGAGTGGCACCCAGTGTGGTTCTGTCAAGGTTCAAGGTTCTGTCTTGTTCTCTTCAACAACTTCACAAACAATCTAAAGAAGGGAATAGAAAGACCTCATCAAATCTGCAGATGATACCAAGCAGAGGGGAATTGCTAACGTTTTGGAAGATAAAAGATTCAGAAGGATCTTGACAGATTAGAGAAATGGGCTTATCCAACAATATGCCATTCAATAGTGATAAAAATAAGGTCTTGCACGTAGGCAAGAAAAACTAAATATACAGGTATAGAATTGATGGTACCTGGCTCAACAACAGTTATTATGAAAGAGATCTAAGCATCCTAGTGGACCACTATTTAAGTATGACACAGTAGCATGCTGTAGTTGTCAAAAAGGCCAATGCATTTCTAGGCTGCATCGATAGAAGAATAGCGTCAAGATCATTAAATGATAGTACTGGTCTATATGACATTAGTGAGGCCACATTTTAAATGTTGCATCCAATTCTGGTCACCATGATACAAAAAAGATCTGAGGCCCTTGAAAAAGCGCAGAGTAGAGCACTCTCAGATAAGGGGTCTGGAGGCTAAATCATATCATCAACAACTGAACAAGCTAGATATGTTTAGCCAAACAAAGAGAAGGATTTGGGCTGACATAACATCCAAGACATGAATGGTAAATCACATGAGGGAGCTGACTTATTTTGTAAACCAACTGAGGGCACAATAAGAAGCAATGGGTAGAAGCTTGTTAAAAGATCCTACCTATTAAGGAGAGATTTCCTGACAGTGACAGCAATTAACCAATTGAATAACTTTTAAAGAAAAGATTGGACACTCAGTTGTCTGGGATGGCATAAGGATTCTTGCCTTGGGCAGGGAATTGGTCTAGAAGATCTCTGAAGTTCCTTCCTCCACTATGATTCAATTATCAAACAAAACATGCATTTTGAATAAACATAAATAAATATATTTTTGGAGAATGAGAAATATGTGTTGGTGATATGAAAGAAGAGATAGGGAAAGGAACTAGGAAGATGAAAAAAAAAGATCAATGGGTAGAGCAGTTGGATATATTGCACTTAAAACTATATAACATTGAGAATCTGAAAAATTATCACTAATGCCTGCAAGGACTAGGAATAAAAAAAATCACAAATAAAAAAAATGTGTATGAATGTGTTTAGATCAAAATTTTAAAAAAGCATCAAATGAAGATGGATAACAGACGTGAAACACAACAGAAAATCTATCTGGCATGTACTTTGGAATATTGTATCTTTAGTGTACCTAAAGGTGATGACTAGATTTTCATACCACTTGGTATATCAAAATCTTAATACTGTGAAAAGCTCAAGAAGGCAAATGCGTCATTCCCCCTAAATTAGTTTCAGTAATGGTCCTAGAAATGACTACATTGCTACTTGTTTGAGATATAAATGCTAATTAATCAGTTAACAAAGTATAAGATACACTTGAAAATCTTTATTGCAAACTAACCATTTTAGTTATATTGCTGTTATGCGACCCATTGGAGTAACATGAATTTTCAGCTGGTCTTAACAGGAAAAGCTTTTAAAGGGGTTTTCTTTTTAGAAATGTATCACAAAACCTAAAATACTAAAAAAACCTAAAAAATATATTTTTTTTCTTGTAAATCCCAAAATCTGTGTTGAACACTATAGGTCCATGATGGCGAACCTATGGCACGCATGCCACAGGTGGCATGCAGAGCCATTTGTCAGGGCACGCGACGCTGAATTCGTCCTTTTTTGCATGCTCTTTTCACCCTCCCTAGGCTCCAGAGGCTTTATAGGAGCCTGGGGAGGGCGAAAAAGCCTCTGGAGGCTTCATGAACTTCCCTGAAGCCTCCAAGTACATAAAATGATGCGCCGCCGAAACCGGAAGTGACGTCTGATTTGGTTGGAGCCTCATTTGAGTGCTTCGGAGGCTTCAGCAACCTTCAGGAGGCTTCCCTTAAGCCTCCGGACCACTCAAAATGATGCTCCAAGCAAATCGGATGTCACTTCCGGTTTCAGCGGGCGTCATTTTGAGTGCTCTGGAGCTTTCCCAGGCCCTCCAGAGGCTTCAGCGACCTTCAGGAGGCTTTCCCGAAGCCTCTGGAGCACTCAAAATGATGCACAGCCGAAGTGATGTCCGATTTGCTTGCAGCATCATTTTGAGTGGGTCTGGAGACTTAAGGGAGCTGAAGCATCCGGACCACTCAAAATGATGCTCCAAGCAAACTGGACGTCACTTCCGTTTTTGGCAGTGCATCATTTTGAGTGCTCTGGAGGCTTAAGGAAAGCCTCCTGAAGGTCGCTGAAACCTCCAGAGGACCTCCAGGGGGGTGAGGGAGGCTGTTTTTACCCTCCCCAGGCTCCTATAAAGCCTCTGGAGCCTGGGGAGAGCAAAAAAAAGCATGCAAAAAATGCCTGGTTGCGCCTGTAGTGCGCGCATGCGCACTGGGGTGTGTGTCGTGCATTGCATTATGGGTGCCCATGCACACCGCCCCCCTGCGCTCCCCCCACTTATGGCACGCGAGCAGAAAAAGGTTCGCCATCGCTGCTATAGATAATTTTCAATTTTAGAGGATTAGCTTCTCCAAGAAAGCAACTGGATCATTCGAGAACATCTGGAGAAGAAATGGAATATTTTAGAAATGTTCTGGAATAACATAATTTATGTCAGCTTTCTGACATAATCCAGATAGAAAGCATAACCAAATGAACTAATTCTACTTTATTATAAATTTAGAGTTAACAGAATTTTAAGAACATTTTAACATTTCTATCCTGGTGCCTTTGCAGACCAAAAAACTAAGGGAGCTCCGTTCTGAGACATTTTCCACACCTACATTCCTCCTATGTGCTAAGCTGCCTCTTATCCAACTGTACTCCGGCTGAATCTCTCAAGGTCATTTACACATACCACTGCATCTATAGCCTCTTACTGACAAACTGAGATCATTTTCTCTCTCTCCTCTACTCATCTGAAATGTTACTATTTCTGTCATAGCATTTCTTTGGAGAGGATTCAAACCTGTTTCAAGTATGGGTTTCATTATAGCTGGTTCGTATGGCTGAACTGCTTAACAACCATCTGCATTTATGATGGAACGGGAGCTTTAAGGTCCATAAAGCATCTGTAGCCATTGTAAAAATATTGTGCTTCAATTTGATCACATGACCACATGTTGGGCACTTGGCAAACTGTCAGATCTATGAACAATCATAATGTTCCATGGTCACATGACTGTGATTTGTTATGGCTACCAACAAAAAAGCCCACTGGATTCACATTTACAACTAACGCTCTCTACATGGGGCTCCCCTTGAGGTACACCCGAAGGCTACAGCTAGTTCAGAATGCAGCCGCGCGGGCAATATTGGGTACCTCCAGGTATTCCCACGTAACACCGCTCCTGTGCGAGCTGCACTGGCTGCCTGTGGTCTTTCGGGTGCGTTTCAAGGTACTGGTTACCATCTTCAAAGCGCTCCATGGCACGGGACCTAGTTATCTGCGGGATCGCATCCTACCCCACACATCCCTTCGGCTGATTCGCTCCCACAGAGGGACTTCTCCGGGTGCCATCCACTAGGCAATGCCAGCGGGTGACGCCCAGGGGAAAGGCCTTCTCTGTGGCGGGCCCTACCCTCTGGAACGACCTACCCCCCGAACTTAGATCCATCACGGACCTCCGCTCCTTCCGCCAGCAATTAAAAACTTACCTTTTCCAACAGGCCGGTCTGGCCTAACCTACTGTACTTAGCCTTAGTTAGTAGAGAAATTTTTATATTGGGTTTTATGGTAATTTTAACGGGAAGATTTTAGCATAGGAGTTAGTTTAATATAGTTTTAAATATTTATGTAATTTATTGTGATATGTTTTTTTTATATTTCCTGTGCACCGCCCCGAGTCCCTTCGGGGAGAGGGGGCAGTTAATAAGTCGAATTAAAGTAAAGTAACTGTGGCTTTGCTTAATGAATGCTGTTAGACTGTACAATCACTTCTGTTCATGTCAGTGCTTCAACTTATGACCAAAATTACTAATGAAAAGGTTTCCATGTAGCCATGTCAAGGATTACCTGCATTGCTTTTCCTCATTTATTTGCTAATCATGGTATAACTGTGATGACAAACCTATGTCACGTGTGCCACAGGTGGCACACGGAGCCCTCTCTGTGGGCACATAAGCCGTTGCTCAGCTCAGTTCTACTATGCACCTCCTGCCAGCCACCTGATTTTCGGGTCTCTGTCATGCATGTGGGAGACGTGTGTGCATGCACGGGGGTGGTTGCACATGCATGTAGTGCACTGCATTATAGGCGTGGGCACAGGTGCATGCAATTTCAGCATGCAAGGTGAAAAAGGTTAGCTATCACTGGTATAATTCTTCCACTTTGACAGTGTAAGCTGCTTTAGTTCGGTTTTTCTTTTCATCTCTATTATACAATTATGTAGCAGAATCTTTTCTGAAATGTTTTGCAGGTTGAATGTGTAACTCTAGATTTTCAGGGGGATTGCTTTGTCTATAGTTTGGCAGCAACAAAAAATCAGCTCAGTATAAGGAGTTTCCATTTACTTCTCAATCATTGTTTACTGCTTAGTTCAAGGGTATACAAAGCCTCCCTTCCAAAAGCCCAAAAGAGAACTGTTTCTTTTGCTCTGGGGTGTGTCTCTTAATGTAAGCATTCCACAATAACTTGTGATAATGCTTAAAACACTTATTTTAATCCCTGAAATCTTGTCATGAAGTGCTGTGTTATAGTCCTTGAGGCAACAGATATTCTGTACCCGTTGTCGTTTTTCTCCACTAATTTGAATGTAATTTTCAAATAAACTATGGCCTGAAAAACATGTAAAACTTAGAATTACTACTTGGATCCTACTGATTTCATTGATTAAAACTGCCATGCCAAGAATTTTCACAGATACTACTTCTTGATCATACTTGTCTAAATCATTTGTCTGAAATTAGTAATTAAAATTAGGAAGTTACACCATAATGATTTACCAAAAATCTTCACTTGTCTTAAAAATCATAACAAAATGCTGTATTCTACATAACAGCTGTGTTCAGCAATATTCCCTTATAATACTGTGGGTGTACTAAAGTCAAATAATACAAAATTACAAACCATTCCTTGCCAAGGCGGTGGTGGTCCCATGTTATGAAATTCTCTCACATAATCATTGTAAGACTACAAAAAACATATACAAGAATGTCAAAATCAAACAGTATTAAAATTATCTACGATTACTGCCTATTAAAGACCATAAACTTACCCCATTTAAGAAGACATCTCTCCGAACTCCTGAAAATCGTCTGTCGAGAATAAGATTTATTAAATTAGACACAAATACTCAGATATCTTAGATTAGAAAATGGCATTGTTAGACATCTCTTACCTGTCTATATCTTGGTATCTGGGGTCTTTTAAATACCCTGTTTAAAATCAAGCATTATTACGTATCACATTTATTATATTTGGCAACATAAATAGCCATTACCAACTTTACTTTAAGCATGCTACTGTCTTGTCACTCATAGCAGTGACTCTTCTCTTCCCAACTGACCCATGAATTTCAATTTTAAAATAACTATGTAACACTTTATGGCAAAGATGGTAAAAATGTGGTCCTACAGGAGGCTGAATCTCAACTAATACTATCTTATATCTTTAGGCAGACTGCCTGGGACTGTTGGAATCTATTCAGTCATATACTATATGAGACAACTGTTCCTATGCTCCCTCCCCACCACACACCAAGACATTGTGTTAAATTAAATGAATGCTTGGACTACTCAGAATACAAATTTATGTAAACTGATTCCTATTTCTAATTTTTGGTTTGACTTACAGATTGACAAGAAGTAGTACATTATTTTGAATACCTCCATATTACATTCCTCTATTTGTTCCAAAGAAGTTATGTTATTGCATAACTATTTTAGAATCTTATTAGTGATAGTTATTCCAAGAAAGTCCCCTTACTTATATGTATTGTTACGTTCTCGTATTTCAGTTATCTTATTCAGAGCCTTTATGACCTTAAATTTAAATAATTTAATATTCACATTCCCACATGACTATTGTAATACACAAATCTGTAAATTTGTGCATATACATTTAAACAGTAAAATATTAACCTGGTCTTTGGTGAAACTCAGAGGGATAATCAATCCTTGGTTTCTTTCTGCTGTTATGAATATCATAATCCTCTGGTCGACGCCTACATAAATTAGACAATAATTAAGAACTGTTTGGAACAACTTACGTAAACACAACATCTTTAGAAGGACTCACCGGAACAGCTCACAACTTTGGAGATTTTTTGTGTGTGTTTTCTGTAATTCTCTATATGAGTTTCCCAGAATTTGTTACAAAGAATTTGTATTTGTGGTAGCAACAAACTGTATATTCTTAACTAGATATTATGAAAATGTTATATTAGCAGGGAGCTTCATCCTACCATACATAGTATAAATCCAGTCATAATGTGAATTCCTTTAAAAGTCCCATTGACTTTTTGTGGTGGGTTCTCTTTTGTCCATAAAAATAGCAGCATGAAATCTATTTGATGCTTACACAATTTCTATATTGAAGTTTACCCTGAAAGCATAAGCTACATACTTTGTGAATACCATTTTATACACTTGATCTGATTAACTGTCTTACTTGGTCTGTATAAAAAACTTGATCAATTTCCAACATGCAAATCCCATCCTGCATAGACACAATTACGTTACTGTACAGGAAAAAAACATTTAAGACATAAATGTTTTAACAAAATCATAATTTTGGAATCAAACCCCATTATTGTAAGTTTCTATACATTTTAATAAAATGAATTTTAAATTGTTTTTTTTAATGATCTTTCATATTTCTTGCTCTAGTTTGCTTTTGACTCTTAGCAAGTTACCTGGTGCTCCCTTCCAATGTACCTTCACAATTTCTATAACAAGGAAACATGAATAGACCATAAAATGATTCCTCCCACCTCCCCATTTATTATTTAAATTATCATTAAAAATAAGTATCACATTCTGAGAAAATAAAGCAACTGTACGTACAGCAAAAAAGAGTTTTAGAAAATAGCTGGTGTAAAAAATAAACATACCGCTTTCTTGTAGTTTGAGTGTGCACTTACGACCGGTATAATATATGATAGTAACAGTTCATATAGTAGTCCAACTACTGACTTTAAGCTGAAAGCCACATATATAAATGGAGGCCCTGGCAGGCTTGAGAAGGTGTGATGGTGTTATAATGTATAGTTTGCAGTCCATTGCAAAACCTTCACTTGTAAATACTTTATTGCACTGGAAATCTCTTAGGGCTTAACTTCAAAAGCCATCTTGGTGCTCAGTCCTTTTATGCCCAAAGAAAGGGGGGTTGCTGCCAGGATTCCTCCTACCTACAGGTTACAATGTCCTTTAAGAGCAAGGATATGGGGACTTGTTGGATATCTGTACCTACCACAGGACATTTCCACAAACTGGAAAGTCTAACCAAAAAGGTTTCAGCCCAAACCACAGTCTTTAGCAGAAATGCTTTAGATTTATCAGAAAACAAAGTGGCTACACAGGGATCAGGGAAACGTGTTGGATAGGAGGGATTATTATCAGTCCTTTGCAAAGACTCCTCCAATTCTGTAACAAGACATACCCTTCGTTCTGGGGAAGGGTGGTAAGTTCATAGAGTAGTGATCAATAACCATGGCGATCCTCTAAAACAACTTTTAAGTCCACGGGTGCTGCCAGCATCTGGAAAGGTTGTATACATTGACACAGCAACAGCCATTCTTTTTGGTTTGTTGCCGGGTCTCCAAGGGCTACTTCCTTTGGAGAGAACCTACGGCTTCCAGAAGCACAGCAAGATGTAAGAGAATATTTGGCAATGGGCATAACCACAGCACGGTGATACAATTTGAAACAGTCCCAAACACGCTCTTCTTGAACAGCAAAATATTCTAAATATTTTATCCTCAAAATGAGGCGACCATCTTCTGCAAAATTATAAGTGATCCTGATAAAAGTCCCATATTTGACAAGGCTTATCCAGAGATATACCTGAAAGAAAAGGCTTTTACAAAATATTAACACATTTTGGAACACAGACTTGATTTTTCTCCACCTAACCTGGTCTTGAAAAAAATCGGCTTACCTACAATTGACTAAAAATCTAGTCAAAACTAGATTGACATAAACTTTTCTGTGTAAGCAAAATGTCCCCATTTTCCTCTTGAAAGTGACAAACTGAGGGAGAGGGACAATGTGAAATCCTCAATGAAGCCACAAACCCGTCCATGCAGCTTGATGTGAGGATTTTCTCTCTTCTTGATTGCAGGGAAAGCTTTTTGATGAATCATATTCCTCCATCACGTTATTCTGACACATGTGCCTATTATCAGTCCAAAGAATGTTTCTAACCTTCCCACATCTCGGAGTGGCTCTCGACGGGATGGACGTCCTCTTGACCGGGGCTGAGAGTGCATTCTTCTCTTATGACGCATTTTATGAATGACTTGATACAAGTCAATACTTTCATCAGGAGGGAATAGGAGACAGAGTTGGGTTCCACATTCAAGTTCAATTTCCTGTAACAATTAAATAGTTATATTATAAGTTCATAGCAGAGCCCACACAAAGGAATCAATGTTTAATTATAAGGTTTCATTCTAAGACCAATTGAAGACATTTTATGAATGCTAATGCCTAATTTAAGGAACATGTGAAAGTTTAACAGGTCCATTAAGCCACTTAAATTGCATATGTTGTAGTGACTTTAGTGAAATTAACAAAAGAGATGGATCAAGGCAGGTATATAGTTACAGGTAGTCCCTGACTTATGACCACTCAGTCAGTAACCATTTTAAGCCATGATCGTGCTGAACAAATGATAGTTAAAACAATCCTTGGAGTTGTGGCTATCCTAGCATCCTTGAAGACATGTGAGCGCTTGGCAATCCATTTACATTTGCAGTTGCCAAGCTCCTTGCAATCATATGTCCGCCATTTGCAATCTTCCTGCCCAGCTTCTCCACAAAGTGAATGGGAAAGCTGGCAGAGAAGGTAACAAGCTGCTCAAGTCTCCTCCTTTAGCTCCTCTGTGCTTACACTATGCCAGCCTCTCACACATCTCCCAATACTCTCCTTGATCTATACTCCCTCCTTAGCCCATATGAAACTTCTTGCACGCTTCAACCTGCATAGTGCTTCTCACACTCTTGTACATGCTCCCGACCTGCATCTCGCACGCACACACACACCAGCCTTCACCAGTACTCCCTTACCCTTTCCCTCAACCTAGCTGCTGCCACTTACCTGTTCTCAAATCTGAAACTTGCAACTTCCTGCCAGCTTTCCCAATGACTTTGGTTGAAGGAAGCTGCAGGAAGTTGCCTCACCTAATGACTATAGGATTCAGTTATGGCAATTGGAACTTCAGGGATTTCTATCACTAATTGGTATAGTCACTTTATGAATTAGTATTACTTAGTGATGGAAATTCTATTCCCAATTATAAGTCAAGGTCTGCCTATCTGTTTTTAATTTAATTGTATGCAACTTCCATATAAGTCCTCATCTCACAATTTATACAAAAAAATAATGCCAATCTATGATATGCTGTGGCTGTGATATATTTACCACTATTGTTTTGTCATCTTTCTTCCCATCAATTCAATCACCATTTTCTTTCATTACGAATGCTTTGATTAAAAAGTTGAATGACAATTCTTCTGGCTTCATGCAGCCTTCTTAAAGAAATCTGCTTACAATGGTATATTTTATCTTAAAGCAACTTGCTGTATATCCCCAGATGCTTTAATATTTGGGAATTCAATCTTTTTACCATAATGTGACAATATCATATAGACAATATTATATAGATAAAAGAACATGAGCAGAATTAGCTGTCAAAGATGAACAACTATGTCATAAAAAATCTATTAAGACTATTTTAAAATACGGAAATTAATGTTTTGAAGAGCAGTCAAAGGCAGTTGACAAACCTGTCCATCACGTCCAATCTTTACTGGCTTATGTTCATTCCAAGGATTCGTCAGATGAGCAGATTTTGTGAATGGCAATTCACGCCTAAAAATATGATGACACTTTCTCATATAATGAAATGTAACTTAAAAATACGAGAATCCAACTAGAAATAGGTCTAAAGAATGAAGCAGACCTTAGAGACTATTTCATGGGATCATGTTTACCTCATAAATCAAATACTACAATCTTCAAATTTTGTTCTCAGATCTGATTAACAAATTCCAAGGCAGGTCATTTAAGCTTTCCTTTATTTTTCCTTCCTATCCAATTTTCACATATCCCTTCATCCATATCCTTGCTTTGGCAACAAAGGAAGCAGAGTGATAAAAATGTAATTTTCCCTATATGAATTACATAATAATGGTGTTGGAAAACTTTTTGACCCAGTGCTCCTCATATCTCTGACCCTACAAAGTTAAACAAGGATGGAAAAGGGAAAAAGGCATCTGGAAGAGGAAAGCAAAATTGGATGCTTTGGGAGAAGCCAGGAAATGATCAGTCTTGTTCTTCTCTCAATCTAATCAATCAGATTGATTGACTGATTATGTGCCGTAAAGTTAACTATTAGTGAATTTTCTCCATAATAATCAGTCAGACAGGTTAATCATCTGAAATAGGATCGAGTTTGATTTTCAGAGAATTAAACATTCTACTTGGTTTGGGGAAAATCTAGGAGGCATTATTTTTTAGAATCAAATTCAAAGTTTATATTTGGCAAACATTTATCATTACTAATAAAATCCTCTACACAATTTTTGAAATCTGATTCAATTAGGTTGCACTATTTTCATTTATATTTCTAATATGGAAAATTTTTGATAGTGATTCCAGGTTTTGGAATAAAATGGTAGGGATTCTAATCCTTATTAAACTGAACGGGATAAACACACAATACTTAGTTTTTTAAATGTTTCTTAAAATCTCAGTCATATTTCTAGCACAACTTCCCACTGGAGGAGAAAAAAGCAACTTTTGGCTTCTCTTCCCATTTTACACTTAATGTGATTTCAAAATCCAAGGAAAGGAAACCATCCATCACCAACAGAAGACACTTAAGACTATAAGAATGAAAAGGCAGTAATTCAGAATCTGTAAATATTAAAAGAAAAAATGTTAAAAGAAAAACTACAGCAGAATAATTATATGGAAGAAAGAAACATGGGATATGAGAATATCTGACTTTGATGCATCAAAATATGGACCTCCAGGCCATTGAAATAATTTTATCTTTCAATACTACACTCAAAGTCAAGTCTCTCTTGAGATAGGCTCAACTCTTGGCACCTACACGATCCTATCCTTATTGTTTTCTTGGTATCAATACAGATATGATTTACACTGCTGTCTTCCAATACGTTTCACAATGTTCCATTTGATCCTATAGTCCAGGGGTAAGCAATTAATTTTTCCGAACTGCCACATGAGAAACCTGGGCTGTTGTGGAGGACTTTTGATACCACCCCAATCCTGATACTGCTGCTGCCCCCACCAAGGCCTGGATAGAGACTACTACCAAAAATCCAGGTCTACTATAACCCAAGATGTCCTGGTAGTCTCTCATCATAATACTAACTAGAACTGATATTACTGGGTTTTGGTTATTTTTAGGGGTGTTTTTTTTAAGACAAGTCGAATTTGGATGCGGACTCTGGCATGCAGATATAATTTGCCACATAAACATTATACATCTGTTTTATAACAAATAGCCTATCCCAACCACACTATTATTTTCTAATTTCCACCCATTTTACCTGCATATCCAATCTATCTTAAATACTCCTCCCAGCATTTTTGCATTCATTCCTGCAGGTAGCACCCAATGTATGGGAGACCCTCCATGGTGAGATTCAGAAGCAAGCCTTGCAAATCCTGTAAGAATTAAAAAAGTGCAATGAGGCCACTTATCCAAATAATCTTTGATTTATGAATGCAAGTATTCCTTTTACAGGTAGCCCTTGACTCACAACCATTCATTTAGTGACTGTTGGAAGTTACAACAGCACTGGAAAAAGTTACTTATCATGGTTTTTCACACTTACGACAGTTGCAGCATCCCATGGCCACATGATCAAAATTCGGACCTTGGCAAGTGGCTCATATTTACATTGGCTGCAGTGTCCTGGGATCATGAGATCATCTTTCATGACCTTTTGACAAGCAAAGTCAACAGGGAAGAGATTGATTTAACAACTGTCTTACTAATTTAACGACTGTGGTGATTCACTTAGCAACACTGGCAAGAAAAGTCATAAAATGGGGCAAAATTCACTTTAATAACTTGTCTTGTTTAGAAATTTGGGGCTCATTTCTGGTTGTAAGTCGAGGACTACCTACACTTACCTTGGAATTTTCCACTCTCTCTTACAGAAAATATCAAGATCACACTTCTTGCTGATCTGAAGGCAGCATTCAGCTTTTTCTCATTGACTGGAAGGGTTGACCAAACACCCTATGGAGAAATGAGCAAATAATTTACAAACCAAAAGCTATTGATATGTTCACAACAGTTCCCCCGTCATCTGGAGGAAATTGATTATCTGGACCCACGCCAGTCCGGCTTCCGGCCCGGGCACAGCACCGAGATGGCATTGGTCGCGTTGGTGGATGATCTCTGGAGGGCCAGAGATGGGGGTTGTTCCTCCATCCTGGTCCTATTAGACCTCTCAGCGGCTTTTGATACCATTGACCATGGTATCCTATTGCATCGGCTGGAGGGGTTGGGGGTGAGGGGCACCGTGTTGCGGTGGTTCTCCTCCTACCTCTCCGGTCGATCGCAATTTGTGTTGGCAAGAGGGCAGAGGTCGACCTCAAGACCCCTCACTTGTGGGATGCCTCAGGGGTCGGTCCTCTCGCCACTCCTGTTCAAAACATATATGAAGCCGCTCGGTGAGATCATCCGTGGTTTTGGGGTAGAGTACCACCTCTACGCTGATGATACACAGCTGTATATATCTACCCCAAACCACCCCAACAATGTTGTAGAGGTGATGTGCCAGTGCCTGGAAGCCGTGCGGGCCTGGATGGGAAGGAACAGACTCAGACTCAACCCGTCCAAGACCGAGTGGCTGTGGTTTCCCGGTACAACCAGCTGACTCCATCACTGGCCATAGGGGATGAACATCTAACCCCTGTGGATGGGGCACGCAACTTGGGCATCCTCCTTGATACACAGCTGTCCATGGAAGATCAAGTGACGGCCGTGGCCAGGAGGGCGTTTTCCCAGGTTCGCCTAGTCCGCCAGTTGCGTCCCCTATTGGATCGGGGTGCCCTCTACACAGTCACTCATGCCCTCGTGACATCCCGACTGGACTACTGCAATGCTCTCTACATGGGGCTCCCCTTGAGGTGCACCCGAAGGCTTCAACTTGTCCAGAATGCAGCCGCGCGGGCAGTTATGGGAGCCTCTAGGTTTTCCCATGTAACACCGCTCCTGCGCGAGCTGCATTGGCTGCCTGTCGTCTTTCGGGTGCGTTTCAAGGTGTTGGTTATCATCTTCAAAGTGCTCCATGGCACAGAACCTAGCTATCTGCGGGATCGCATCCTGCCCCATACATCCCTGCGGCCGATTCTCTCCCACAGAGAAGGACTTCTCCGGGTGCCGTCCACTATGCTATGCCAGCGGGCGACGTCCAGGGGAAGGGCCTTCTCTGTGGCGGGCCCGACCCTCTGGAACGACCTTCCCCCTGAAATTAGAACAACCACGGACCTCTGCTCCTTCCGGAAAAAATTAAAAACACACTTCTTCTGCTTGGCCGGCCTAGGGTAATTAAATTGTTTTTAGGGGTTTTTAGGGTTTAGTTTTAGTTTTATATGGGCTTTTAGCACAGGGTTAGTTTAATTCGTTTTAACATTGTACTTTGTTTGTGGTTTTTAATTGTATTTTTAATTCCCTGTGCCCTGCCTCGAGTCCCTTCGGGGAGAGAGAGCGGGTTATAAATTAAAAATTATTATTATTATTATTCAATAAGATTTTGGAATATATTCAGCAACAGCATATATTTTCTATGAAGAAGACCTGAGTTTCTATTCCAATTTCCAGATCCAGAGAACAGATTCAATGGAGATATCTGTCTGAGTCATAAAAAAATATTAACCAAAAGTGGAGGCAATAGTATAATTTCCAATTAAGAAAGTTTTATATATTAATGCATGCAAAACAAAATTTGAAAAAAAAAATCAGAAATATTCACAATGATCTACAGATAACATTCATCAAATTTAAACTCATTTTAAACCAACATTCCTCTTTCCTTCTGCAGCAGGGGTTCCCAACTCCTGGACCATGGAACAGGACAGATCTATGTATTGTTAAGAATGGGGCTGCAAACCTGGAAGTGACTGGCAGGTAAGTGAGTGAAAACAGAAACAATTCTTACCCACCCACCCTTCAATCCATGGAAAAATTGTCTTCCATGAAATCAGTGCCATAAAGGTTGGGAGCAGTTGTTCTATACAGCTTTGGCATTCCTCATGAAAACACACATATTTTTAGGTTTTGAACTCTAAGATCAAAATTGTGATATTTTTTTAGCAGTACACTTGTAAAATTTAAGCTCTAATATACGTGCGTTTCAGTGACATTACCAAGTTCCCATGACTTTTGGTGGCTGAATATAGTAATTTGAAACATATGCCTGGGGAAAAATGTAACTCCCATTTTAGATGAGGCAATGAACCAAGAAGAAATAATTAAATTATTAATGCCCCAACACTGGAAGTCTTTAAGATGATGTTGGATAGCCATTTGTCTGAAATGGTATAGGGCAGTGATGGCGAACCTTTTTTGCCTCGGGTGCCAAAAGCATGCACTTGTGCACTATTGCATGCACTCGGGTGCCCACCTCCATAATTTAATCCTCTCATGTCATGCTCCCTGTGCATGCGTGCGTGACAGCCCATCCTGCTGCCCCACGCATGCACGCACAACTTTCTTGGAGCCTGGGGAGGGCGAAAATGCCCACCTCCAGAGACCCTCTGGAAGCCAGAAACGGCCCATTTCCCAACTTCGGGTGGGCCCGGTAAATCCATTTTTCACTCTCTGGAGGCTTCAGGAGGCTTACTTGAAGTCTCCAGAGGACATAAAACTGCTGAAAATCAAGGCCGAAAATCAGCTGGCCAGCATGTGCATGCTGGAGCTGACAGGGCAACACTTTGCATGCCCTCAGAAATGGTTTCATGTGCCACCTGTGGCACGCGTGTCATAGGTTTACCATCACGGGTATAGGGTTTCCTGCCTAGGCAGAGGATTGGACTAGAAGAACTCCAAGGTCCCTTCCAACTCTTCTATTCTATTAAATTATTTACAAAATAAAAAATATATTATATTTTCCATTTACGTTTTAGTAATTATATTATATTTAATAAAAAAATTATTAAAAAGAGAAGCAATTAATCTGATTCCATATTTTGCACATGTAATTGACTTTACAAAAATTCAACATACCTTAGCTTTGGCAAGAGAGACATTTTCATGGTTGTTACTTTTTATAAGAAAAAATCGTGCATCTTGGAGAATATATTTAAGTTTGCTAGTTTGATCTGGAAGGAAAAAACAAAATAGATAACTGTATTGGTAAACTTTACTTGCCAAAGAAACTTAAATATAGGTAGTCCTCAACTTACAACCATTTGTTTAGGGACTATTTGAAATTACAATAGTATTGACAAATGTGACGTATGGTAATTTTTCAAACTTCTGACCACTGTAGCATCTCCATGTCACCTGATCAAAATTTGAATGCTTGCCCACTGGCATATGTTTACAATGGTTGCAGTGTCCTGCAATCATGTGATCACCTTTCACAACTTTCTGACAAGCAAAGTCAATTGGAAAGCCAGATTCAATTAAAAACTCTGTTATTAATTTAACAACTGCAGTGATTCCCTTAACAACTGTGACTAGAAAGGTAGAAAAGGAGACAAAAACTCATTTAACAACTGTCTTGCTTAGCAATGAAATTTTTTGGCTCAACTGTGGTTGTAACTTGAGGTCTCCCTATGTTTATAGGATCTGGAGTACAAAGTCTAGCTGTTGCAATGGCAAAATTGGCCTGTAGTAGGGCATATGCAGTTTAATCCCATGAATTCCTTCTTAATAAAAGGAAGCTCTATAATTCAAACAGACAATCTGTGTTCTTCAAATGAGTGAATGGCTCAATTCCACCAAATCCAGATTACCATACCATGCAGTGCTAAACGTTAAAAGCAAAATAAGCTATTCAAGGTAGAAGCCAATGCAACATTAATAATGTTCTGATATTTTTATTTGTAATAGTCAACATAAAGCCTTAACCAGAGAAATCTTTTTGTGAAGTTTGTCTGTAAAAGGGTTAATTGGATTGCTTATTTTCCTGCTAATTCAGTGATGAAATATTGTTTTTTCCATTTAAAACCTCATGCAAATAATTTGAATTATTCACCAGTATGCATTTTACTGTACATCAGAACATTATTTTATTTGCTATATAATCAACAAAGTCATTATAATAGCTTGCAATAGATGCATGCATTAAAAAGTTCAAATTTAAATTATACCTTTTTGGACAGCACGAACGGAAGATGATAATTTTTCATGCTTCTTTTCTGAACCTGTATTTAGCCAAAGTACATTTGTTCAGATTGAGCCTTAATAGAGATACGATACAAATTCTACAATCTTTTCACATACTATTTTCATTCATGACAAATTATTCCTCCTATAGGCACCCCCACACACAAAATTTGCACGAGGATTTGAATTTGATTTGTTTTTTAGTTGTCCATTTTTAGGTTTCATTTGTTAGACCAGTTTTCTATAGAGAAAACTAGTCAGTGAATCATCATCTTCCAAGTTTAAAAAAGTGAAATTTCCATTTAAGCAACATAATAGAATTAACATAAGAAAGCCCACTTTATCAACTTATTCACACAAAACATGCCAGAAAACTAACTATATCATTTCAGCTATATGTCTCAAGCCTATTATGGCCTACAATTTATTTTTACTGATGCATTTCAAGAGTTTGCTACAGATCATATTAATGAAGATAAGCAATCACAAAATACCTGCATATGACTCTGATGCAGAGCTTCCACTTCTATCAAAAACAATTGGAGAGATGCCTCTAGCTCTTTTCCTGGCCTTCTTTTTCTCATCTAAGATCATCAAAATAAGCAATAGCAGTAACTTTAAAGATTCAAACGAAAAATTAATGTTTTTTAAAAATATATAATTTGAAATATTTAGTATATAGTTGACTATATTGGGCCAGAATTCAGAGAACTGTGACAATAGTTCCCAAAAGTATCAGAGGTTTAGATAACTTGGTCTGAACAGAAAGATTGCCTATCAAAGCTATATTTGAAGCTCAGGGAAACTTCTAGAGTGTCTATGTGAAGGATGCTGCTCAAAGTTAAAAAAAACCAGCATTAACCTTCATTTAGAATATCAATAATGTTTCAGTCATAAATGTAATGCATTTAAGTATATTCTTATTTATAAACATAGTTACAAACCTAAATCAGGTCCCAATGTATACATATTAATTTACTGTAATTGCCTCATTTGCATGACTAAAAGCCCCAATGATAATACCCGAATAACAGAATCACACAGGAAAGTCCTATATCATTGCTACAGATTCTTCAACAGAAATATTTAACACTCAGAACAAAAGAGTGTATGGCAGGTGTCTATGTAACCTTTCCAATGTAAACATTTAGATCTTTTCTCTCCAAAGCAAAATTAAAGATTGATATATTTAAACTGCACTTAAATAGTGGAGACTAAGCCCGGAGAAATGCAACCAAATCATTTATCATATCTGATTATTCCAATTATATTTTTTATATAAAATAGGAAGAGGTAAATGCATGTACAGAACAAAGTATCTAGTAGTGCTCACATAATGATGTAACTATTTCAAAAATGTATTTGCTTTACAAGCGACTAACAATTTTAAAACCGCTAGATCTTTGCTATTTGCTTTATCTTTATTCTCAAGGAAACCTTTACTAGTCTGTTTACTGGTGGAAAATGTAGGTTTAAGTTCCACTGTACTTAATGCAGTGGTAAAGTGCAATGTCATTTGACTACATTGCTTTGTAACAGGAATCCTGGTAGTTCCCATTGATATCATTGAGGAAGTATCACAGGTCGTTTAACAAGGATTTCCTTATAATTTGCTGCCAGCTTCCAAGACATAAAATCAGTGGGGAATCTGGTAGGAAATTACAAGTTCCAGATGGCTTGCAAGCAAGTTGATGGATAAGTATGTGGCTGCTGCTGGGTGGGTCAGTTTGTTGATGGCCTACAAAGTATGGTATGAACACAACCAGAGTTGGCTGTTACTGGGTTGTTGAGATCTGCAGGTTGGCCGGAACTTTGGGAATCAGTTATACTATTGTTCAGCACTATAACTTCAACTACAATTTGCTGAATTAGTGATCATTAACTGACTGTTACATGTATGCCTAACAGAGTGAACAAATCTAATTGATTCAGGATCAGACGTTCAGAAAATATTTAATACCCTGTTCTCCTTGGAACCTTGTTAAACACACACCCCTCCCCCAAATTTACAATCTAATGGATTCTGGAAATAAATCCTCCAAACTAGAAGTTGTTCTGATGACCTCGAGAAAATGTTCCGGACTTCACAGACCCGATTTAGGGCCAGACCTACCCCCAAGTCATCTTGGAATTACTTCTTTAGTCTCACTGAAATCTTTACTAATTTGTTTACTGGTGAAAAAGTTTACTTTGCCTTTTATAGTAATCAAAATATGGACTACCTTCTAATTTGAAGAACTTTCCTTGCTAATAAAAATTCTTAAAAAGGAAGAATTATGGACAAAATAAATAATTGCACCAGCAGAACCTTATGTTTTATGCTTCAGTTCTTCACAGATGCCAGCTTGTAGATTCAGCTCTAGGATGGAAACTGCTGAAGTCTTCCATTATGTTATTCATGTTTTTCTCTCCCTACTATTCATAATAAACCTAGTATTTTTAGCTCAAACTGTTGGAATACTGATATAGGACAGAAAGAGATAACAACATTTCTTACCTGATATATCTGAGCCTGAACCAGTTCTGACTGACGCATCAGTAAAAGATGCAGATTCAGAATCAGAGTCACTAGCTTCACTTCGAGTATCATAATCATTTCCCTCCTTCTGATCTCTTTCATCTTGATCATACTCTTCTTCCTCATCATCTCCATCTTCTTCTACTTCCTCTTCTTCCTCTCCATCATCATCTTCCTCTTCTTCTTCCTCCTCTTCTTCTTCCTCTTCTTCCTCCTCCTCCATTCCTTCCTCTTCCTCTTCCTCTTCTTCATTTTCTGTATTTCCAGCATCAGAGGAACCACTACTACCTGTTTCATGATCTGAACCATATTCTTCAGAATTTACTTCTTCTTTTGAAGAATGGCTTGACCTGCTTGGTTGTCTCTCCACATCATGCCTTAGTCTCTGTTTATAGAAAACAATCAGCAATCAAGACCAATTTTTTTGAGAGAGTTCTAAATGCTTGCTTTAAACACTCATTTAATGTAACTGCAATATATTATTCATTCTGGTTAAAAAATAAATTTCTGTTTAAATCTACGAGAGAACAGATTAAAAATTAAAAGTCAAATACCAGTACTGCTTAAACTAAGCAAGGAAGTGAAATGTTGAAACTAATAATAAAAAGCGGACTTCCGTTTCCGGTCTTCAGAGGCGACGGACGGAGTTCGCGCTCCGTCCGCCGCTTGCTCTCCTGGTGGGCCCCCCCCGGGGGCACAAGGAGCTCTGTAGGAGTTCCCTGCCGCAGGGGGGGCTGGCCGGCGACCCCCCAGCTCGGTGGCGACCAGTGGGGGAGGTCCCAGCTTCGCCCTAGGAGCTGGGAAGCCGATGCGGGGAGGCTTCGGTCTTTTCGTCGATGAATTCTCAGAACAAACTGCAACAATAAAAAGTTAGTTGGACTGTCGGGTGCGGCGGATGCCTTTCAATCTTCTATCTCCGAATGACAGACAAGCAAGAATGTGAGTCTTGGTGTTCATTTGATTTTAAACAGGAAATGGAGGGGGGTGTTTGCTTGATAGAACCCCCTCTCGGAAGAAAAGCGGCATTTAAAAAAGAAGCTATCTTCAGAAACGGAGAGAGGCTTGGGAATGACTTACCATCTAAACAACAATTGAAAAGTATATGAATCTATGTGTTTAATTAATTGTAACAACTTGCGAGGCAACCTTCTAACAAGAGAGGATTGGAACTTTCACTTTTCTTCCCACCAGAAGGAGGGGCGGATGGGCTCTCCCTTGTCCTCCGCTGGAAAGTTTTAACTGTTAAAGAATTTTCCCTTCTGTGATTAAACTATAAGACTTTAAAATTTACATTGAGGCTTCTCCCCTGGGAATCTTCGGGATCTCTACTAAGTGGACAATTGGACTGGCAATAAAGATTGCTCTTGGCTCCCTTAATCTGTTCTAAGACTAAACTTTCATTTGAACTGCCTCGGACTGTACCGGCTACCCGCCCTTCTATGCCATCTTTTCCTTTGTTAAGAACAATGACTTCCAAAAAGCCACCACCTGGGAAAGCGCACTCTGCCCCCTCCTCTACCCGATCCAGTCCAGCCATACAGCCAAAGATTACTTCACTATTACAGGCTGCGGGTGAGAGCACACAGGACTTATCGGTCAACAAGATGTTTCAAGAAATGATGAAGAACAATGAAAAAATAATGGAAAATGTAAATGAAATGCGAAAGGAACTGATAAATTTAAAATTAGAAATATCGGAAATACAACAAAACACAAAAGATAACAAACAAAGAATAGAGGTGTTGGAGAGAGGGGTGGCTGGGATGGGGGATGAGGTGAAGGGAATACAAAAAGAAAGTTCGGAATTAGGGAATTACATTTCAAAATTGGAGTTTGAAAGAATGTCACTTTTTCTTAGATTTCAAAACATACCAGAGTCAGATGCAGGAAATTTGAAAGATATTATGATTACAATATTAGCAGATTATCTTCAAAAAAATAAAGAACAAATTGGATGGGATATTGATCTGGTATATAGAATCAATTTGGCATATGCAAGGACACATAATGTCCCAAGAGAAGTCCATGTAAAATTTTTAAGGAAGTCCACGAGGGAGGAGATTCTGAGAGCCCAACGGGGAGGGCCTTTGAAATACCAAGACAACGAGATAATCATTCTGAAGCAAATCCCAAAGAAAATTAGAGACATGAGAAGGAATTATTCCTTCCTATCTAAGAAACTATTTAAAAAAGGGATCTGGTTCAAATGGTTGTTACCAGAAGGGATGTTGGTTTTCTGGGAAGGCAGTAGAATTAGAATTAAAACTTTAGAAGAGGCAAATGCTTTTTCTCAAAAATACTCCATATTCCTAGGGGACGATGAAGGAGGAACAGTGGGGGCGGTGGCCCCTCCCGATGGCGGGGGGAAAGAATCAATAGCAAAAAGACTTAGGTCTCAAAAATGATACTATTTAAAATTTTTATTTGAATCTTGTCATGATTGATGGTAAGGAAAAACAAGAAGAATGAACATAGAAAATATGCAATGTATTTGTTATTGTGCTTGTCTTTTTTTTTTACTAAAACCTGTACTATGATGACATTTGGGGGGGAACGCTGGCTCCGGCATGAAGCTACTAAAATGTAACGTTTTTTCCTTTCCCAATATTATTTTGTAAAAACCAATAAATTCTTTTAAAACAAAAAAGCAACTAATAATAAAAAGCAACACAATACTGCAGAAAACATCCTATTTATTTAAGTACAGACAGATTTGCAACCCATTACTTACTGCAGAAGCATCTGGAGTAGAGGACTTAGCTCTTCTGTCAACTTCCCTTTTCCTCATACATGCCTTTTCAGGCTGTCCCTTATATGGATCTCTGGAGGTGCTACTTGACGTACGTATCTTTCTATCACTTTCTGGACGTTTACTTCTGTCAGACCTTCGATAATCCTCATTCTTGTATTCTAATGCTGGCTTTCCTTTTGTGTTCACAATTCTTTTATTGTTGCTAACAGAACAGCTTGGAGGTTTGGGTAAGATCTGCCTTGAGGAATGTACAGATGGTTTTTGTTTTTTGATTTCAGCTATTTCCATCCGGTCGCTTTTCCTTTTGGATCCTTAAAAAAAAATTAATTACTTAAATGCTAAACAATGTGTTGCAAACATTTTCAAAAAACATTTTCTTATTTAGCAGAGGTCAAAGCATAAAGAGACATTTATTAGTAATTCTGCAACTATTAACTTTTAGCCAGATGTTGAAAAATCCTAGAATTAAAGCTTGGGGAGCTGATATGAATGTAAAAATTACTGGATAAAGATGAAAAATATAGGAAATATCTGAAATAGAATTTTACTTTGCTTCCATTTCATAACAGGGGAACATTTCCTATTTATCTGCCTTCTAAGTCTTCAAATTATTAGCTATATTTGTTTACAAAACAACAGTAGTTACTTACAAGAAATAATATTAGTTTATTTTATGAACTATTTTCATACGCTAAATACTATAGATTAAGCAATGTTTGAAAAGCCAGGAGTGATGGGGAGGGAAACTATTTCACAGGAAATTTGCTATACAAATTATTACTTTTACTAAATGAAGAAAAGAAAAACAGAGCATTCAGCAAGAACAAGCATATTGAGAATAGTTTTCAAACTTGACGAGAGGCCACTTGCAAGGCCTTTTATACAAAGGCAAATTATCTAGTAGATAATTAGATAATATCTAATTTGGCTCCAAAATCCAGTTACCCAGCTCTCTGGAATACAATCAAGTTGTAAAGTAGCATACCTTTTTTTTCATTTTTATCTTGTTCACTATCAGGGTTATATAATTCATCATCATGATCTGGTGCATCAGTCAAGATATCATCAAGAACATTCAATTCACCATCTATGAAGAAACAACAAATATTATTTAGAAATGATACAGTATTTTTTTAAAAAAAGAACGAAAAGTTACTGCAAGCCAATTATCGCAGACATTTCAATTAGTACCATTTCTTATCTATTCTATTCATGGTTGTCTAGAATCAAAGTGGAAATTGAGTACTAAGTTCTTTTTAAAAATAAATATTTTGAACAAACAGGTGGTAATAATATAAGCAAGAAAATAAACAATTGCATAAAACTTTGTGCCAGTATCCTTCTAGGGGTAGTGTTTTTTGCTGTCCTTGCTGATCTCATTGGCAATATCTAGGTGTCAGGTTTGGCAGTGAATGAATTCCTGCTATGCCTAGAACAGGAATTCAAGCTTCTTTTGCACAAGGTTATATGGTATCTGATTTCTCTAGAGAGAAATTCCTAGTCTGCTCATCATTAATATCAATTGCTTCTTTGTATTATGCTACAGATAGTCTTTGCTTAATAACTGTTGCTTAGCAACTGTTCAAAGTTATGACAGACCCTCTTACAATCCTATTTCACAGTTCTGACAACTACCCCACTCCACATGATCATATTTGGGGCACTTGACAACTGGCTCACTTTTATGGCCATTTAAGGCATCCTGTGGTCAACCGACCATGATTTTTGAATAGTTTTTGTCATTTTCCAGTGTTCACGTCTGATTTCCAAAAAAAACCCCTACCTATTGGATGAAATAGATTTGTTTATTGACCGCAGCAAAAAAGCTTATAAAACTGGACAGGGTTACATGGTGACAGGTTTAACAGCAATGACGTATGACAGTAATTTCAGTTTTGGTTGTAAATCAAAGACTTAACACCCCAACGATGCCGTAGCGGTGATGTGCCAGTGCCTGGAAGCCGTGCGGATCTGGATGGGAAGTAACGGACTCGGGCTCAACCCGACCAAGACCGAGTGGCTGTGGTTTCCGGCTGCCCGATTCAACCAGCTCTCTCCAACGCTGGCCATAGGGGGCGAACATCTTGCCCCTGTGGATGGGGCGCGCAATTTGGGAGTCCTCCTGGATACCCGGCTGTCTATGGAAGAGCAAGTGACAGCCGTGGCCAGGAGGGCGTTTTACCAGGTTCGCCTGGTTCGCCAATTGCGCCCCCTATTGCATCGGGACGCCCTGCACACAGTCACTCATGCCCTCGTGACATCCCGACTGGACTATTGTAACTCTCTCTACATGGGGCTCCCCTTGAGGTGCACCCGGAGGCTTCAGTTAGTTCAGAATGCAGCCGCGCGAGCAATTATGGGAACCACTAGGTTCACCCATGTAACACCGCTCTTGCGCGAGCTGCACTGGCTGCCTGTCGTCTTCCGGGTGCGCTTCAAGGTGTTAGTTATCATCTTTAAAGCGCTCCATGGCTCGGGACCTAGCTACCTGCGGGATCGGATCCTGCCTCACACATCCTCACGGCCGATTCGCTCCCACAGAGAGGGACTTCTCCGGGTGCCGTCCACTAGACTTTGTCAGCGGGCGACGCCCAGGGGAAGGGCTCTCTCTGTGGTGGGCCCGGCCCTCTGGAACGACCTTCCCCCCGATATTAGAACGACCACGGACCTCCGCTCCTTCCGCCTGAAATTGAAGACTTATCTTTTCCGCCTGGCCGGCCTAGGGTAGTCTCTCTCTCTATGGGTTTTTTAATGTTTATTTATATTTAGTGGGGATTTTTAGTTAATGGGATTTTAGCACAGGAATTAGTTTAATCTGTTTTAAATTGTATGTATTTTGTATATTTATTGTTTTTATTCTCCCTGTGCCCCGCCCCGAGTCCCTGTGGGGAGAGGGAGCGGTTAATAAATTCAACTTTATTATTATCATCATCATCATCATCATCATCATCATCATCATCATCATCATCATCATCATAATATAGTCAGGTTCATTCATATTGGTTGACTCCTTGATTTGTCATGGATTAATGAGGGAGTCGGTCACACCTCGACATGAAACTTCTTGTCAGCCATGTGTGCCATCCTTTATGGGTATGGGTGTATTAGAGTGGCTGTAATTCCTCAGTGATTAATGCCGCACTTTTGTCAAGTTGACAGTTTTCACTTTGCTCACATCTTGTGTTTCATTTCAAATTCAGTGTGTGGAGTACAGAGACCAAAAGCCAAAAAATCTATCATTGTCCCAATATACATATACAAATGTTGGGAACAATTTTCAGCATTCCTTTTAACTCTTAAGGTAACGTCGGAGGATATAAGCTGTTCCAATTAGGGTGGTTTTTTGTAGAGTCAGAATGTTCAAGTCCGGTAAACTGAGAATTTCTAAATAGTGAGGTAGTCCTTTAGGTATTGCTCCAAGGGCTCCAATTACAATCTGGACAACACATGATTTCTTTTTTCACAGTCGCTGAACTTCAATTTGAAAGTCCCGGCACTTTGTGATTTTTTTTCTTGCTGCTTATCTTCAATTCGTGCATCACCAGTATTGCAATGTCAATGAACCATACTTTTTTCTTTTCAACTATTGTTATGTCAGGTGTGTTGTAGGATAAGTGCCTGTTAGTCTGGATTCTGAAGTTCCACAAGATCTTAACTTTCTCATTCTCTAAAATCTTCTCAACCTAAAGGCCCCAGTAGTTTTTGCTGTACTCAAATCCAAACTTTTGGCACAATTTCTAGTGGATGACCTTAGCAACCTGTCATGGCGTTGTAGGTAGTCAGTTTGTGAAATTTTGCTGCACCCACTGATCAAGTGGTCGACTGTCTCATCTTTCTCATTAACAGAGGCGACATTTGCTGTTGGTGGTATATGTTGAATTTTTCCTTCATGTAGCTTGTGGCTAAGGCTTGTTCTTGAGCTGCAAAAATAAAACCTTCTGTTTCTTTTTTCAGTACTCCTGATCTTAACCACTTCCAAGTTAGTTTTTTGTCAGCTTTGCCTTCAATACTTTTCAAGTATTGGCCATGCATAGCTTTGCTTTTCCAATTTTCAGCTCGCTTCTCAATTATTTCTTTCTTATATTTAACTTTTAACTTAGTTGTCTTCAAAAGACCTCCTTTATTTACTTCCTTAATCATTGGTTCTTCACTTTTCTGGATGTAATCATTCAAGCTGTGTCTGTCTTCTTCCACAATCTGCTTCATTTGTAGGAGCCCTCGACCACCCTCTGCTCTTGATAGATATAATCATTCAACATCACTTTTAGGTTGCAAAGCATGATTCATTGTCGTAAGCTTTCTTGTTTTTCTATCCAAATTGTCCAACTCCATCTGGGTCCAGTCAATTATTCCTGCAGCATATCAAATCACAGTTATAGCCCAGGTATTTATGGCTTTTATGATGTTTCCTCCATTCAGTTTGGACTTTAATATGTTGCAAATTTGACTTCTGCTTCCGCCTTCCAGCGGCGACGGACGGGTCCTGGACTCGCCCACCGCTTTGTTTCTTTTTCTGCCCCCCCACGGGGGCGAGACACCCCTTTTGGGGGGTCTCCCGTAGGGCTGGCTTGCCTGGGTTAGTTTACCCCTGCGGCAGCGGGGAAACGGCCCTTGTCTCCAGCCTAGGCGAAGAAGGGCATGCTGCGGGAGGTTTTCCCTTCGCCATTGGAGAACGGCAACTCATGGTGAATTTGGAGAGAGCTGGATGTTCGGGTCGGAAGGCTCTCCCGGGGCTTTGGCTGCGAGGTGAAGAGTGAGTGATTTTGACTTTATTTCTGCTGACAGCCTGGATTAAAGAGCTTGGAGGGGGGGTGTTTGTTTGTTAAACTCCCCCTTGGATTTAAAGCGGCGCTTAGAAATGGCTCCTCGTTGCGAGGAAGCGGACGTTTTCTATGTAGATTGCCTGGAAACAAGTGAAAGCAAGTGAAAGTGGTTTTGCGGCTTGTTTTTTTTTTTACAATATAGCGAAGTCCGGTTGGCTTGAAACAATTTCTTTTTTGTTATTTTCTCCTGCTGGCTCTCAGTCTGGGCGGTGGAAGATGGCTCCCTTTGTTCCTGAATGACTATTTTATTTATGGAAAATTACCAACATCTCTTTGTGATCTGGACTCCCTCTGGCTATTAATGAAGAAATTTCTGGATTAATTGATTCCTTCCCTGGAGTGCCTTCTCTACTATAATTATTGATTTGGAAAAGTGTTTCTCTTCTGGTTCCTGAACTTTTTACAACCCTGATTTGAACTTTCATCACCTGATTTGCCTCAACGGCCCCACCCAAAAAAATGCCATTTTAGTGACATTGACTTTACCATGGCACAAAAATCAGAACTGGCAGGTTTGGAACAAAGAATGTCATCTTTGGAATCTGTGTTACAAACTTTGGTGCAAGAAATTAAGGCCTTGAGAGAAGATAACAGCAACTTTAAGAAGGAACTTCTGGAAACGCGGAAGCAAGTGCTGGAGAACACAGAAGACTGAAGAGTTGGAAGGGGGGCTGGCTGGGGCAAAGGGAGCGCTTAAAAATGTTAACAGTGAGGTTGGAGAACTAACTGGGCATATGGCTAGGATGGATTTTGAAAGGATGTCAAATTTTTTAAGATTTCAGAACATTTCTGAGGAATCTGGTGAATGTCTCCCTGAACTCATGAGTACAATTTTAGCAGATTATTTACATAAACCTAAAGATGAGATCAGGGGGGACATTGACCTAGTTTACAGAATAAATTCTGCATATGCCAGGATAAATGAAGTACCCAGAGAGATACATATCAAATTTGTTAGAAGGTCAACCAGAGAGGGAATTTTGAAGGCGCAGAGAGGGGGACCGTTAATTTACCAACAAAAGGAAGTCGTCATCTTGAAGCAGATCCCAAAAAAGATTAGAGAGATAAGGAAATTTTCCTTCTTATCCAAAAAATTGTTTGACCACGGGATTTGGTTCAAGTGGGCGATGCCCGAAGGGATGCTGGTGTTCTGGGAAGGAGGAAGAGTAAGGATTAAAACAGTGGTTGAGGCGGAAGCCTTTCTTAAAAAACATTCCTCTGCCCTGGGGGAAGATCCAGGGGGGGCAGGGGGGGCCACAGCCCCGCCCGCTGGGGGCCAGGGGGGGAGAAAAAGAAGATACAATTGCCAAGAGACTTAGATCCAAAAAATGACTTTGCTTGCTTTTTTTTTATTATTAACATGTTTTAATCCTTTTGTACCGTGATGTTTATACATGACTGTCAGCAGAGAATTGGGAATTTGATGATGTATGCACTTATCTTAGCCTTGTAGTATTTTTGATAAATGTTTTACCAATGTTTTATTATGAAGCCTGGGAAGGGCCAATGATCCCGACGTGAAAGTTCTCAAAATGTTTTCTGTAACCCTTACCCCACCCTTTGAAAAATTGTAAAAACCCAATAAAACTTTTTCAATATTAAAAAAAAAAAATCTTGCAAATTTGTCAGAGGTTGGCTGAGGTTAATTCCTTGACTTTATTATGCATTAAGTCAGAGGCCTCTAAAATCTCCATGTACTTGCAGCCTTCTGGTTTTACTGCCTTCATCATTTCTTCATTCTCAAGTTCTATTCCTTCACCTTCTATGACCTTGCCTGCTTTGGTTGCCATTGTTGCACATTTGTCAATTCCAAACTTCATACTAATGTCTTGGCTAAATTCTTTTGTTTTACCAAACAGCTTCAAATCATCCATGTACACCAAGTGTGAAATTTTCAGTCCTTTCTTTGCAAGTTCATATCCACAATTCACCTTCAAAATGGTTGTCAGTGGTAGAATTGAGTGTGTAAAAAGTAGGGGTGAAAGGGACTCACCCTGGAAAATGCCTCGTTTAATTTCAACTTCACCCAGTTCTTTTCCATTAGCCATAAGATTAGTTTTCCAGAGGTTCATTGAAGTTTCCATGAATTTTTGTATGTTGCTGCTGATGTTAAAGATTTTCAGGCATTTCTTGAAACAGCTGTAGGGAACTGAATCAAATGCTTTCTTATAGTCTATCCAAGCGATGAACAGGCTGGTTCACCTTTTCTTTGAATTCTTTAGGATTAGCTTGTCAATCAGCGGCTGGTCCTTTGTTCCTCTTGAATTTTTGCAGCATCCTTTCTGTTCTACAGGCAGCAAATCATTTCTTTCCAAGTATCCGTAAATTTGGTTTGCAATAACACCAGTAAGGAGCTTGTATGTTGTTGGCAAACAAGTGATTGGCCTACAGTTTCCAGGGTCCTTCCTTTTTCTTTATCTTCTTGGATCAAAAATGTCCTTCGTGTTGCTATCCATTCATGTTGCTATCCATTCATCATTTTCAGGTGTTTTAAAGATCTGGTTCATTTGGGCTGCCAACCTTTCGCGCATGCTTGTAAGTGCTTTTAGCCAGAAACCATGTAGCTCATCTGGTCCAGCGGCACTCCGCTGGACCAGATTTTCAGAGAATCACTCTCTGAAAATTTTTCACTTTTTTCACTTTTCTTGACTTCCTTTGCACCATTTCTTTTGTTATTTTAACATCTTCCATTTTATGCACTTTAATAGAATCCTCAACCTGCTTGATCCATTTTGCATTTCTGTTGTGCTTCTTGTTTTCCCATAAATTCTTCCAAAATTTCAGAGCTTTCTCTTTATCAGGTTTTTCATTTGTTGTTACTCCATCTCCACTTTCTAAGCTCTTATAAAAGTTGTGCTGATTTGCTCTGAACTGTAAGTTTTCCTTGCTATTGCTTTCACTATATTTCCATTACCCAGTTCTATTCCTTCTGTTTTTTCCATTTTTCCTTGCTGCATGGATAATATAGCACATTTTTCAAGTCCAAAGTTCATTTTGATATCACTGTTGAACAGAACTGTGTTGAGTATTGATTTAAGTTTAGTGGGGCTTTTGCATACATTTTTAAGTCATCCATATATAGTAGATGGTTTTTCTTGTTATTATTGTTATCTTGTTGTTGTTGTTATTCAAAATGTTTTGATCATGAAACATTTCTCTGATCTTAAACATTTCCAGTATGCTAGCCATGAAACAAGACACCTGTGGTTCAATAACTTTTGTTTTGAAGTGAAACAAAACCTGGTTGTTTCCAACACAATCATTTTGAATGCTCTGACTGTTCTGAGGATTGCAACTAAGCTGCTATTCTGTAGCGTGTGACTGGGTTGTTTTCAAGCTCTGTCCACCCTAGCTGGTAGCGAAGCAGAGAGCAGTCATATCTCTGCTGCTATTGGTTTGACTAGATGAGGTGATGTGAGAGATTGTTGAAAAGAAAAGAACATTGAGGTACATGGCCCAATAAAAAAGAATGCGTCCAGCTGTCTGGTAAGTTACTACTGCTATTTTTTTTAAAAGAACTATTTAAAGACCTATCAGTTCATCACATAGACTAACTAACATCTTATGTTATACAGGTAGCCATCAACCTACGTCCAAAATTTGTTGCTAAGTGATAAATTTGTTGAGTTTTGCCCCATTTTCTGACTTTTCTTGCCACAGTTAAGTGAATCACTGCAGTTGTCATTGACTTTGCTTGTGAGAAAGTCACAAAGTGATTATATGACCCTGGAATATGAAATCGTCATAAATATGAACCAGTTACCAAGCATCTGAATGTAAATCACAAGACCATAGGGATGCTGCAATGGTCATAAATGTAAAAAATGGTCATAACATCACTTTTTTCAGTGACGTTGTAACTTCAAATGGTCATTAAGCAAACTGTTGTAAATCAAGGATTACCTGTACTTTATTTTGCAGATAATATTAAAGATATGCCTCATATGCAAATATTGCTGAAGCTATTAAGGCTATATAAAATGAAGGTTACTATTACAGTGTTGAATGGAATGGCTTGTAAAGCTCTGGATGTACTCTGTGCACCCTCATGTAACCTCCTGTGTTGAGTTTATAAAAGCATTGAAAAAAATCTAAGTATGGTTTGTTGAAGAGAATTTGTTGAGCTTTTGCTTGCTTATCATCCTGCCTTGTTTTTCTAATGCTAATGTTACTTGTGAAATTGGGAAAATCAGCAATCACTCAAATAGGCAGAATATGATCTTCAATGAACCATTAATGCTTCTGCTAAATCTGGCACAGATTGCAAAAATAGAAGCTACATAGAAATTAAATCTGAAATTTGAATAACCTTTACTTTAATTTGATCACTAACAATATTTGGAGGTTTAATATAATGGTCACTTGATGAATCACTATCTTTCTATTTTAAAAGTAGGACAAATAGAAGTATCTATTGCAGGGATGTCCAAACTTGGGAACTTTAAGACTTGTGGACTTCAACTCCCAGAATTCCCCAGCCAGCTATGCTGGCTGGGGAATTCTGGGAGTTGAAGTCCACAAGTCTTAAAGTTCCCAAGTTTGGACATCCCTGATCTATTGATTTTTACCTACTAACACCAGATAAAGCTCCTCCTGCCAGCATATAATTCAAATGCAAAAGATGTGACTATTACCACAACCGTTAATCTACAATTCATAAAATTAATGTCCTAGAGGCAGTAGAGACAGAAGTTCCACAGAAAGATAAGTATCCTTCTTTCTAGCTTTACAGTGAGCAATATTCCAGGAAATTTTAAAAAATGCTGGCTGGCCTTCAGTGAATAATTTAATAACTTTTAGAGAAGGAAGATTGAGATTATATCTAGAATTTAAATCATTTGGGGAAAAGATTGGCTGTCCACTATAATGTTTAAGTGTAGGATGGAACTTAGCTGATAAAACTTTTTTGCACTAGGCTGTATGGTTAATATCTCCTTAATTGATAAAGTGGTTAAAGGCAATGAGCTTGTCAGCTGGAAAGCTGACAGCCTGAGTTCGAAACCCTTGCCTAACCCTAACACTGCATCACGGGGTGAGTTTGTGCTCCTGCCCATCTAGCAGTTCAAAAGCATGCAAATACTAATAAATAGATACAACTTTGTTTGGAAGATAACAGAATTCCGTGCATCTCAGTGGGTAGTCATGCTGGCCATATGACTATGGAAATGTCTTTGACTACATGGGCTCCCTCAGCTAAGAAACTGCTTCATCGAGTTGGACATTACTGGATAGAGAAAATCTTTACCTGGTTTTATCAATTCTTGGTAACTTAACAAAGAAGTTTTTTGAACATACAACTATCTGTGATAGCCCATCATAAATTTCTCTAGGCAAAGAGAACTGACTAATTTCTATTCCTGAATATAATTTGCAATTATTATATTATTTTGCTTGAAGATTTCATTATCGGTGATAATTGTATTGCAAGGTTTTAATTCTGTCTTCCCACACTGAAAAGCAGGTGATAAAGTTTCAAAGCAAAAACTAGTGCAGGTAGTCCTCGACTTACAATAGTTCATTTGGTGACCATTCAATGTTACAATAGCACTAAAAAGTCACTTATGACCATTTTTCAATTACGATCTTTGTAGCATCCCATAATCACAAGATCAAAATTCACATGCTTAGCAACTGGTTCACATTTACGACTGCTGTTGTGATCATCCTTTGTGACTTTCTGACAAGCAAAATCAATGTGAAAACCAGATTCATTTAACAGTTACTAACTTATCAACTGCATTGATTCACTCACCAAGAAAGTGGCAAGAAAGGTCATAAAATGGGACAAAACTCGCTTAGCAAATGTCTCAACAACAGAAATTTTGGGCTCCACTATGGTCGTAAGTGGAGGACTACCTGTAAACCACACAATACATTATAAGGCTTACAAGTAATTTTTATAAAAGGTTAAATCTAATGGAAACTATCCAATCCAAACTTTTATGAGCTTTAAAGACCTTGCTTAATTTTTTAATTTATCTATACAAATGAATTTTGAGCTAATTCCTCTTTCAGTTACTGATTCAAATACAGACTTAAAGTAAATATTCAAGCTGCTCAGTGAGTTTCAGCTGAATTTGGGAGATCTGTACAATCTGAAAGAGGAAGAAAAGGAAAAAAAGACTTTAAAAAACCCACTCTATAGAGATTCCTACAAGATAAGAAGGGATATGGTAGCTTGGAGTGAGCTCCTGTTGCCAACCTAGCAGTTTGAAAACATTTAAAATACAAGTAGAAAAAATAGGAGCCACCTTTGGTGAGAAGGTAAACAGTGTTCCGTGCCCCTTCAGCATTTAGTCATGCTGGCCACATGACCACGGAGATGTCTTCAGACAGCGCTAGCTCTTTGGCTTTGAAACAGAGATGAGCACCGCCCCCTAGAGTCAGAAGCGACTAGCACATATGTGCAAGGGGAACCTTTACCTTATTAGATAAGAGCACAGCTGTTACAGCTTTTTCCTGAGAATTAATTCAATGTTTGAAAAAAAATGTTTAAAAAAAAATAATCTTCTCAGCCAAATTTCTGCAATTTGGGTGGTTGGTAACTTTCAGACATGATTATAACCTCAGTTTGGTACTTAGGATACAAAGGAACACAGGGATGATCTTAAGAATTAGGGCAAGCCAAGAGACTTATTTCCCTTTGAAAAGCAACAATTTCCTTCAGTTTCAGGGGGAAAAATGGGATGAAGATAGGGAATGTACATTTGCAAATAATCAGCTCAAAGCAGATTTTAGGAATGTGTTCAGTGTGTAATAGTCAAATATACATAGGCATATATTTTTGCAATGGTTAAAAATATGAGACTTCTCTTATTTACTATCTCTGCAATTAATGGACGTTCTTTCTGTAGAAGAGATTTATTCAGATCCTAATATATTAGAACAAAAGATGGCACTGGAATTACAATAATCCCCCCACAATGTATAACATTAAACAATTTTAAATCACCCCTATGAGAATGCATACTTTTAAGTGGTATGCCCCTTACATAAAACCCTTTAATTAGAAAAACGTTTACTAATTTGAATGTGCACAATATGTAAGATATAGGCTGGGCATAGCCTGAGGGAAGGATTTTATATAATCAAGGGCATTTGTGCCATGCATATAAGAAATTACAAATTATGAAAAACCTTCCAAGAAAAATATTTGAAATTCCTACGGGCCAGATCAATTTTTGATAGAATGACCCTAATTTCTTCACACTGTCTGTCTTCTACTCTCTGTAAATTCTCAATTTAAGAAACTAAGGACAAGTTACTTGATGAAAAGTCACTTTTATGAAATAGATGGCCATATGCATTACTTTTAATAAAATTCACAGTGTATGGGGGTGCAAATGCAACACCTGTCAGCAACTACTTAAAGCAGACACTACTTTTCTCTGGATTATGTGATACTTGCAATGGACAGTCACAAGATTGAGAAACAATCATACTAGAAACAGTTTGTCTGCTTGTACTCCATACCATTCTCAATTTCCAAGATAGAACTGCAAATTCTCTAAGGAGATACTGGCCATCATCAGCTAGTCTACTGTATTATCTAATTCTGTAATGTCATTGAAATAAATTTTGACTCTTGCAGTAATCCTGATCTTCAAATACAGGCACATGACAGACTTAAATTTATGTAGAAGTATATTTATTTTATTTCTATTATTTGGTCTGCTTTTTCTCTCACCTTTGCTGTAATAGTTCAGTGCAGCTCTGTCCATTAATCCTCAAAACAACCTTGTGAAAGAGGCTCAGTTGAAAGAGTGATTCTCTGAAAATCACCTCATGAACTTAAGTGGGCATAGCTAGTCTTCAAGTCGGGTCTACCCAGTCTTAGTTGCAGTATATAGATGTCTCCCTATGTTTCAGGGAAGCTCTTTCCGATCATGTAGTTATTGAACATTAACAGATGGAGTGAACATTATAAGTTTCCCCAAAAGCTGTACATGAAATCAAAAATCTAATATATCACAGCAGCTGCACGTGCAAAGTATAAAATCAGATTCCTGTGTTCCAAATCAACCTCAAATAATGGCTTTATCATTTCAGCTTCAGTTGCATACCTAAATAGGGCAGGCTCACCTTGAGGGCGAATTGTGATTATTAAAATACAGATAGGTAATAAAAACCGGAATCAATAATGCGGCAATATAACTGGTTCACGAAAATTACGTCCTACATATTTTTAAGGGAAAAGATTAATACTTTCGCAATCGATCCGTGCTCGCCCCCGGCTAGATCCCATGCAATGAAATCAAACTCTTTTCAGTCTTCGATCTGGTTTCCTGGCCTGAGCTTTAAGATCACTGTTAAATGGCCAAAACCTCCCCTAGCTTAACTCTTCAGGAGACGGAAAGGAGTAATTAGCGTGAACTCTTAAACCTCTGACCGACATTTTTTTCGTAAGAAGGAAAGGTGTGGTTTTACCTCAGGGTAGGCAAGGATCGGCCGTCGTGGGCCGACTGCGCGCCACTCCCACCGCTAACCGCGCTTTCCCAAGTACTTACGGGCAGCCCCGCTGCCATGGCAGCATGCGGTACAAGAGGAGGAGGAAAGGGATCCATTCCATACCTTTTTCTTCCCGACTCTCGGCCGCCATCCTTTTCCCGCAGCCGCTCCCGGATAGAATAAGCAGAGCGATTGCCGCTCAGAGAGAGGCAACCCCACTTGGTGACGAGAAACGAGGGAAGCAAGTGGCAGACGAGATCCAACAACGATCCAGCAGGAATATATATGTATATATTCTCAGTGGCTACCCAGCCAAAATGGAGGCTCCCTTCAGAACCCACTAATTCCTCCTCCTTCCTCTTCCTTCCCCTCCTCCGTCCTGACTTCCTACGCGACAATTCTCTCGCTCCCACAATGCCCTTCGCGACGGACGTATGGGGCATACGTCACAAGACGCGGCGTCGGCGGAAGTTGGCGGCTCGCCACTCCTAGAGAGGGGGTTGGGTGGCCTGCGCTCTTTTCCCCAGCGGAGGCCCTGAAAGCCTGCGAAGTGCTCCTGATAGGAAAGGGGAAACGGATCTAGGGAGATCGTCACGCCCAATACTCTCAGGATAGGTTGGGCGTCATTGGGGCTTTGAGGGGAGAATGACCTCCGCCTCCTGTCCCTGACGTCCTGCTCTTTCGACCCAAAATTATCTTTGGGTTTGAACTGTGTGATTTGTGTCGCGCAGGTGAAAAGCCGTTTTCAAAGGCAGTAGGTTGCGTCTGCCTTCCCAGAGCTAGCAAATTAGTGGGAACAGAAGCCGAGAGAGGGAAAGGCTATTAGATAAATGTGCAATTTATTGTTGCAATAGATAAGGAGCTTCAGTAGATAAGCCTCAAGTCTGGCTTTGAATCTGACGCCTTTGTAGCAGAATGCCTTTTCAGTCACGTATGTTTAGATGTTCTCTCGGTTGTGGGGTGGGGGCAAAAGTTTCAGAACTTATTCTCATCATTTCCATCTCATTGAATAGAATAAAATTACAGGACCTTGCAGGTCTTCTAGTCCAACCCCCTACTTAGGCAGGAAATCCAATACCATTTCAGACAAATGGTTAGCTAATCTCTTCTTAAAAATTTCCCTAAGCATTCACAATTTCTGGAGGCAAGTTGTTCCACTGATTGATTGTTTTAACTGTTGGGAAATTTCTCCTAAGTTGCTTCTTTTCTTGATTAGAGTTTCCATCCATTGCTTCTGTTCTGCTATCAGGTGCTTTGCCTAATAGCTTTGTGATAACACTGGAGATACCAGAATACTGCTATCATATCTCCCCTTATTTTCATTAAACTAGATATACCCAATTCCAGCAACCAATTGTTTTAGCTTCCAGTCCCCTATTCATCTACACTCTTTCTAGAGTCTCAACATCTTTTTTACAAAAGTGGATGCGGTATTCCAAATGTGGCCTTACCAAGGCATTATAAAGTGGTATTAGCACTTCACATGAATGTGATTCTAAACCTCTGTTTATGCAGCCTAGAAATGTGTTGGTTTTTTTGGCACCTACAGCACACTGCTGACTCATATTTAAATGATTGTCTTCTAGGACTCCAAGATCCCTCTCACAGTTACTACTATTGAGCAAGGTACCACATATATTGTACCTATGCATTTTGTTTTTCTTGTCTAAATGTAGAACCTTACTTTTTACAACATTAAATTTCATTATGTTCGAAAGTACCCAGTGTTCAAGTCTGTCAAGATCCTTCTGTATTTTAAATCTCTCTTTTTGAATGTTGGCTATTCCTGCCATCTTAGTGTCATCTGTAAATGTGATGAGTTCCCCATGTATTCCCTCATCTAAATCATTGAAGATGTTGAAGAGTACTGTGCCTATAACAGAGCCTTATGGTACCGACTGCATACTTCTCTCCATGTAGATGCAGTCCCATTGAGGACTACATGTTGAATGTCATTGATCAGCCAGTTACAAATCCATCTAGTGGTGAGGCTCTCTAACCCACATTTTTCTATCTTACCAATTAGTAGGTCATGGTCTATCATTAGAGGTGTCAAACTCAAGGCTTGGGGGCCGAATCTGGCCCCCGGGGTACTTAGATCTGGCCCGGGGAACCTCCCTGGAAACAGCAAAGGATACTCCCATGATGCCTCTGCCAACAAAAATGCAGCTCAGGAGCGCCTTTCAGTGCGACGGCGTCTTGCAATTCTGCCAGTGAAACAGAGCTCTGTTTTTCTGGCAGAGCACTTGGCCCACAACACGTGCCTTCAATTTGATTGGTGTCAAGTTAGCCATGCCCAACCCGGCCATGCCCACCTGTCCCTCTCAAAATCAGAAACAACCCTGATGTGACCCTCAATGAAATTGCGTTAAATTAAAGTAGACCTCTGGTCTACTTTATAAATGCCTTACTGAAGTACATTTAGATTAAACCCACAGTATTCTATTAATTTTGTCACTGTCAAATAATGCAATAGGATTTGTCTAGCATGATCTGTTTTTGACAAACCCAGGTTGGCTTTTGGTTATTACCGTGTTCGCTAATTTGTTGCTTGATTATTTTTTCCAGAATGTTCCCAGGTATTGAAGTCAGGCTATTTAAGGTCTGTAGTTTCCCGGGTCTATTTTTTTTCCTTTTTTGAAGATGGGAACTACATCAACTCTTCCAGTCTTCTGGCAGTTCCCCAATGCCCCAGGATTTTTGAAAGATATAGTTCAGTGGTTCTGAGATCATGTCTGCCAGTTCATTCAGAACCTTGGGTGTGTAATCCATCTGGTCTTGATCATTTGAACTCATCTAGGGCAGGCAGGTGCTCACTTACCATTTTCTTCCCTATTTTAATTTGTGTTCCTGATTTTTTTTTGTGGTGTTGTTTTTCATAGGTTGAACTGTTTTTTCCCTTTCTGTAAAGACAGATGCAAAAAATGTGTCAAGTTGTTCTTTCTTCCTGTTGCTTGTCACTTTCTTGCCACTTTCTCCTACTAATGGACCAATTGTTTCCTTTATCTTTTTCTTGCTTTAATATTTTGAAAGAAGCTTTTTTTGTTATTTTTGACTTTTATCTCAAGCCTTGGTTCATTTGAGCTGTACCTTTCCTCACTTCCTCTTTGCAGGTTTGGCCTATATAAGCTTCTAAAAACAATGTCATATGACCAATGGGAACCAGAGGCCTGCAGCAGAATGCAGCCCCTTCCCAAGTTATGGGAAAAATTACTCCCCGAAACATTTCTGGTGAGACCAACACTCATGCCTTCACCTTCTTCTTTGCTGTTTAGTTTTTCTCCTCCTTTTGGGAGGGGGGTGGGGTTTAACAGAATGCAGAAATTTGATATTTTATAGCAGTCAGATGCATGTTGGGACTGTAAAGAAAAGTTAAGCTAATCAGCAAAATTAGCTCTGATCATTGACTAATTATCTCATTTCCCCATTTTAATGATTGTAATAGTTTGCTAGCATGTATAACATTATTTAGTGTTTGATTTTCCTTTTAGATGCATATTTTGGAAGGTTACCCTGAGAAAATGGGATTTGAAGAATACTATTTAATAAATTATTATATTATTATTTTGAACAATCTGTTTTGTTTTGTATTGTGTTTATATTTTACTGGTTACTGGATTCTGCAACTATAGTCTAACAATTTGTTTAAATGTAATCTATAGTTCACATATAAATAGCTAAATCAAAATCAAATAAGCCCACACATATTGAGATATTATGTGAACAAGGCATCAGGATAAACTATACTGGGGATTTCTGTTGGCTTACAATGTTATGCAATACCAGCCTGCATTTCTCTACGGTAAGATAATCCTTTAGAACTCGTATGGGGTAGCGGTTAAGGCAACAGGCTAAAATTTGGAAGACTATGAGTTCTAGTTCCACTTTAAACACCAAGCCAGGTAGGTGACTTTGGTTCATTTACTTTCAGTCCTAAAGGATGAATATGGCAATGGCAAATAGCTTCTTGAAAATCTTGTCAAGAAAACTTTAGGAATTCGTTTAAGCAGTTGTCAGGAGCCAAACAAAACTGACTTTGAAGGCATGTGCACACACAAAACAGGTAATCCTTTTTTATAGTGTCAAGTGGACATTATTACACCTTTAATTTGAGTAGTAGTAATGCAGTTAGCATACTCATTTTTTGAGCATTTCAATCTTGATTACAACAGTCTTGAACAAGTAATTCTATTGCAAGGGTTTATTGATTACATTTAAATGTTGCTCAATTCCCAGTGATTGGGCAGTTTACAAATTAATATTAAAGCAAAACAACACAAAGCAAAAGAACAAAGATTACGAAGGTAATAAACCCAGATGAAAACAAAATAAAACAAGGCCTGGAGAAAGCCAGGTTTTCAGGACTCTGACAGATTGGAAGGGTAAGGGCCATTCAAATCTTGAGGGGGGGGGCAGTGTCAATCCAGGTGCTACAATAGAGAAGATGTGCTTCTAGGATCCTAATAGATATTATTAATGCAGTTTTCTATTCAGCAAAAGGAAATTGTCATCAGATGCAAGAAGTCAGGAAACAAGGCCATTCAATTTAATATACCATATTTTTTACAGTATAAGACACACCTTCTTCCCCCCCACAAAAGAAATTTGGGTGCTTCTTATACTCAATGTAGCTTTTTGGAAGTGTTTTTTTCCAGCCCTAATGAGGTTCTAACAAGTGAAGCTCCTTTAGCACCTCATTAGGGCTGAATATTCGGAAAAAAGCTTCGAATATTCCATCACCACCCCTCATTCCAGCTGGGAGAAGCCAACTTCTCCCAAAAGATTTGAAGTCTGCTTTAGAACATAAGAACATAAGAATAGCCTTGCTGGAACAGGCCACAGCCCATCTGGTCCAGCATTCTGTCTCACACAGTGGCTCACCATTTGCTTCAGGGTATTCCTAAGCAGATGTCTTCACCGGCTTATGATTCCCTGCAAATGGCATTGAGAAATATTCTGCCTCTCTATCCAACCCGGAGGGTGTCCTTAGGCATCCATAATGATAGCCATGGACACCCTTGTTCTCCATGAACTCGTCTAATCCTTTCTTAAAGGTGTCGAGGCTGACAGCTGTCACCACTTCTTCTGGCAGGGAGTTCCAGAGACCAGTGATCCTCTGGGTGAAAAAGTACTTCCTCTTATTTGTTTGAGGTCTAGCTTCCAAAAGTTTCATGGAGTGCCCCCTAGTTCTAGTGTTGTGCGATAGGGAAAACAGTTTTTCCTTTTCTACTTTGTCCACACCGTGCATGATTTTATAGACTTCAATCAGGTCACTTCTCAGGCGCCATCCTAGAGTGAAGAGGCCCAGCCATTGCAGCCTCAGATGGTAAGGAAGGTGTTCCAGCCCTCTAATCATTCTGGTTGCCTTCCTCTGCACCTTTTCCATTTCCATAATATCCTTCTGAAGGTATGGTGACCAGAACTGTACACAATACTCCAGATGGGGCCTCACCATAGATTTATAAAGAGGCAAAATGACACTTGCTGACTTATTTTCTATACCCTTCCTAATGATCCCTAGCAATGAGTTTGCTTTTTTCACTGCTGCGGTACACTGGGTTGACACCTTCATTGAGCTGTCCACCAGGACACCAAGGTCCCTTTCCTGGTTAGTTGCAAGGAGTTCAGACCCCATCAGTTTATAGATATAGCTGGGTTTTTTTTGCCCCAACGTGCATCACTCTGTACTTACTAATGTTGAAGCTCATTTGCCACTGGTTTGCCCATTCCCCCAGTGTCAAGAGATCCCTCTGGAGATCCTCACACTCTCAGTTTTCACTACCCTGTATAATTTAGTGTCGCCAGCGAATTTAGCTACCTTGCTGTTTACTCCTACTTCTAGATCATTTATGAAAAGGTTGAAGAGGTACTTATTTTGTCCAGCTTCTATTTTGGGGAGATAATCTTGTCAAGGGCAAGACAAAGTGTTCTTTTGGCTACTTGATTTCTATTCTTTTGGGGATAATCCCTTTAAAGGCAGGCAGGGATTTTTCCCTTAGGTTATCTGAGTTTTATCAATGGTTTCCCTCAGACAAGTGCTGGGCTGGTTTGTTGATTCAGGTTTGCTACATTTTAAGTGCTTGAGTGCTTTTGGCTGAATGGCCAGATCTAGTTAAGATATCCCCCCCCCCCCCCACCTTTCCTGGAGAAATAATTTTATTATACTATTGTATTTGCTTGCTTTTCTGGTGCTATGGGAATAAAAATGAATACCTGGTAGGCAGATGTTTTTTCCTAATTTCCTCCCCAAAAACTAAGGTCTGTCTTATACTCTGGTGCATTTTAAACTATGAAAAATACAGTTTGCTAACACTTTCTACAAGAATCTGACCTACTAATTGTCAATACAAATTAACAGTACTTAAAGTCAACTGAATTCAAGGTGGACTAGATTTAGATCTCTTGTGAGTGAGAAGGGACTTGCAACTGATGATACACTTCATCCCTCGGGTTCAATCTAGCCATCTATAATTGTTTTTAGTGATTGCAGCAGCAGTAGCAGCATATCACTGTCATATACTGTATTTTAAGGAATAGTTTATGCTTTCATATTCTTAGGTCATTCTATTTTGTTTTTTAGTAACTATTGTGTTATGTAGTAGCATGATGGCATCATGTTCAAATTAAAATAAATTTTAGCCTCCAGAAGAAACTGGGAAGAAGAAAAATTCCAGAGCAATCCTGCAATGCATTTTCCCTTATTTTGTTATTAAAGGGGGGGGGGGACGGGACCGGGGACTGTTATAGTTTGAATACAGGAATTAGCCAAAACATCTTAAATTAATATATTGCAAATACAAATTTCTGCTGCCCTGCAAGTAGGAGTATGGTAGATTTGGGCAAGTTTTCGACTAAAGTTTTTAATTTCAAAACAATTATTGAAATTGTTCTCCTATTTCAAGCTTGGTGAATGTTTGGATTTTTTAGAATGGCTGTTTAGAACTGAAAACAAGGTGCTCAAAACCTAACACGTTTTAAGTCAAAATGTTTTGCCCAATGTTCAGTTACTTATCACTTATCAACCATGGTTGCAAACCATATGGTTCTATGAGCCAAAAGTTTAATAGAATCAAGTAGGTAAACAGAATGATTTACTCTTCTACTTGTTATTTATATATTCATATAACGTATGTGACCATCCATGTCATATATGATTCTACTGGGATACAATAAGCAATAAAAAACCAGGATAAAAACAAAAAAGCGTATGTTGATTATATTCGTCATAATTCAACACATGACCACCAAACAGCTTTTGCATTTATTTGACCAGAAAAGCAACAAATGAGGAATTAGACACTAGATGGTGCTAATATCATATGTATAGTTTAATGATGCATTAAATTAGGAAGAAAGGAGGAAAAGTTATCATGGGTTGTCTGAAGGTCTTAGGGCATGTGTGGATTCAGTTTTCCTCGTGCTTTGGTACCCCTTCTAGCAAAGTGGCTGGCAGTTTTCTATGTCAAAGAAGGAGGGGGAGGTGGTGGTGATGGTAGTTTCACAGGGTCTCTGCTGAGAGTCATGAGGGGAGGGAAAGAGCTCCAGTCTATATTACATGTGAATGAAAGAATGAACCATAGGTCATGGGTTGTCCAATTTTGTATAATATCTAGCAGATATATTATTTAATGAGACATTCTGAAATATCTTCAAACAATTCATTCTACTTTACCTTAAAGACTGTTTATTTTGAGATGTTGAGTCTCATACAGTAACCTTCCATCTCTATTAATAAAATACATTACAAAGGCAATATGCTAGGCTAAAAAGTTGCTTAATTAGCACATTCCACCATTTTATCAGCCGCTTCACTTTGCATTTTAACTTGAATTTTGTGGCTTGCTAAATTTTCTTGGTTCTGTATGGATTCATTTTGGATTTCTAGAAACTGGGACTTGTAACCAGCAAGATTTCTTGGTTGCATGTTCCATTTTTCAGTAAACTATAAAATCTACTTTATATACATGTACAGAAAAGATAAAACTATCAATTAACATATATTAATTAAGGGTTGTCACTAAACAAGTCAGGCTTATAGTTGATATGGGTTCAAGAATTTTGGAGAAGGTAATTTTTGTTTTTGTTTTACTATGGCTCTTGGTTGATGTGCTGCCACATGGAATATATTTAAATTGAATTTTGCTATTAAATTATGCAGAACTCAGACTTCCATCCTTCCAAGGTGGGTGAAATGAGGACCCAATATGCTGACTCTCTAAACCCCTTAGACAGTGCTGTAAAGCACTGTAAAGTGGTATATAAATCTAAGCGCTATTGCTATTACACAGAAGAAAAAACAGAAATAAAAGGTACTCAATTTCAACCTACAGGAGAATAAGACTTTATAGCTCTTGAGTGTGATTGTAACACCTACAGTTCTGGAATGACTATGAATTTAAAGTTCTAGCCATTTTATTTTGAGTTTGTGAGAATTAGGTTTGTACTTTCTTTGAGGAAACATATGAAAAATACCTATAGACAAGTACAGAGTATGAGTTCAAATTATTTTTGTGGAGGGAAGCAGGGAGAAAGTTTCCAAACTTCATCAACTGTTCATGTTGACGTTCATTGGTAGAATACTTAGCTACTCTCTAGCTTGGAGGCAGCAAGAGTGAGTGCTGATTAGTTGCTATTTGCTTAAAGTTTTCGATATGCAAACATATTAACATACCATGATAAATAAGTTTCTAATTTTTATATAGGAATGGGATGGAGAAGCTTTCTAGCTTGATTTTTACATGAGATCTAAAGGCTTAGGAAACAATATGTAGTTTAAAAAGGATCATTGTATGAGTTGGCTCAGGAGTAGTATCACTTCTGCTTGGAATTCAACATATTTGGAAATTAAGACAACCGAGCCTTTCATATCAGAAATCCAATGTGAACATATTTCCTTGCTGTTCACCTTTAAGGAAGATCCAAGTTTCCATTATTCCATTTGTGAAGGGGGAAAACAATTTAAGTGACAGGTATGTAGGTTTATTAACCATTTCTGGACTAATAATATTATATGTCAAGTTTAATAGTATGAATCACTGCATATATCATGTGTACCTTGCTTGTGCAGTTTGAATAAACAAGTAGCAGAAACTGAGCAGTTGTGACTAACTGAGACTGTAAAGCTAGGTTGGTTCACTAACTAATACTGATTTTTGACAACCAGAAAAATAGGTATATACCCTATTTTATATACCCGAAAATAAGACATCCCCGGATAATAAGCCCAATTGGACTTTTTAGCACATGCACTAAAATAAGCCCTCCTCTGAAAATAAGCCTTCCCCCAAAATATTGCAACATAGCAACAGCCATGAAGTGACCATGCTCACCGTCTCCTGCATCTCAAAAATAAGGCCAATCACTTATTTTGGGGGGAGGATGCCAAAAGAAAATAAGACCCTGTCTTATTTTTGGGGAAACATGGTAAGGTTCCATCTCTGAATTTCTTGATCTGCCTAGCTCCATTCTTTTAGAGCAGGGGTGCCAAGCTCGCTTCGTCATGGTGGTGTCATGTGACACATCAGGACTTTTTTACCCTTTGCTAAACCGGGCATGAGCCTGGCCAGCATGTGATGCATCCAGCCCAGGGGCCACAAGTTTGACAGCCCTGCTTTGGACTTTCTCAGAGATTCAGTAATTTTATTTATTTTTTAAAATATCTTAATTAAAGCATTATTTTAGTATCCAGAAAGAAAGAGTTTATGAGAAAAGGCAATGGAGGGGGGAGCATCAGATACAGTTTATACTGCTGAAAAAAGTGGATTTTTATAAAAGAAATAATGGTTGGAAACGGATCAAAGAGAGAAGCAACCTATTCATTGGAATCTTAACAGTGGTTATATCTTCTGAATATATGTTCAGAAGTGATATATTGCCTTCAGAAGTTGTGGGTGCTTCATCGCTGGAGGCCTGAAATGGTATAGGGTCTCCTGCATGAGCAGGGGGCTAGACCAGAAGACCTCCAAGCTCCCTTCCAGCTCTGTTCTGTTCTATTTTGATATCATTTCCATTTGGAAAAACACTAAAATGCAATTATGTGAGATAAATCTTGTAGATGCTTATATTTTTGAGAAGCTAAAATGAAGTGTAAAAACCCATAAATAAGTTTATGCTACTGGATTTTTGTGGTATAATATGGAGATATTTTAGAGGTCATAGAAACAGGACTAGTGTTTCAATTCCTCTTTAGAATGATAAGGATAGACATCCATATACCAGTGAAGATAACCTTAAAACCAGTCATTTGCTGGGCTCCAAAATCATGAAGGAACCATCATAGACAGTTTATAGTATCAGCTTTCAGAAACTGAGCAGAGCAGCTTAAAAGTCATTTTGACCCATTTATTGCCTTTGGGGAATTATACAAAAAAAGAAGTTGCCAGTTTTCTCAGGAGCTTCGTAATTTTAATAGTTCTGCACCAGAGGCAGAAATTCAGAGGTTGCATCAAGTCCTACTCATGTTTAAACAAAAATAACTAACATTAATGGAAAAATTACTTACACTTTTTTGACTGCTTTAGTGCATGCTATACATCAGGATTTAGAAAGGAGGAGTTTTTCTGTGCTATTTATCCTAGTTCTCTCATCAGCTTCAGCATCATAGATTAAAGAATCTGAGCCATCTGTTTGAGAAGAACTTGGAACAACCAGAGCTCTATTTCTTGCCAAGCAGATTTCAAAAAGTTGCAGTGGGGAGTTTTCTTTGAAAATACAAGTCTTGACTGGAGTATCAAAACTGTAACCCTAGTCCAGTGCTTCTCAAATAGTGGGGCGGGCCCCCCAGGGGGGGGCGCGAGGCTCCGTAAAGGGGGGCACGTTTGACCTCGGCAGTTTAGTTTAATTAAGGATTTAATTTTTTTTAAATTTCTAATGCACTTTAAATCTTTTCTGCTACAGTTAATAAAGCTATTCTTTGTTGTAAATTGATCCACATTTCTTTCTTTTTTTATTCTCTTATACGTTAATAAGGATACAGTGTTATGCAGAGGTGTACTTATAACAATTTTATAAACAAATGATACTATTTACAGTCGCGCGGGGGGCGCAAAATGTTTTCTTCTTCCTAGGGGGGGCATGACAGAAAATAATTGAGAAGCACTGCCCTAGTCCTAGCTGTTCAATAGTAAGCATTGAAAGCTGGGGGACTTAAATGAAAAATGGGCACCTCACAGGGAAAATTTGAGAAGGCTAAATTAGAGGTCCTTTCTATGAACCAAATGCAAAATGCCTGAGGTTTTTACTTGCTGAATAATGATATTCCTGTTTAACACTGTCTTTATGATTCAACTTGTGCTAATATTATTGAGATAAGATGTCTAAGATGGGCATCAGTACAGGTAGTCCTCAAATTACAATCACAATTGAATCCAAGGGGCTGGGGGTGAGGGGCACCGTTCTATGGTGGTTCTCCTCCTACCTCTCCGGCCAATCGCAATTTGTGTTGGCAGGAGGGCAGAGGTCGACCTCAAGACCCCTCACATGTGGGGTACCTCAGGGGTCGGTCCTTTCGCCACTCCTGTTCAACACATATATGAAGCCGCTGGGTGAGATCATCCATGCTTTGGGGTAGAGTACCACCTGTACGCTGATGATACGCAGCTGTACGTATCTACCCCAAACCACCCCAGCGATGCCATCGAAGTGATGTGTCGGTGTCTGGAGACCGTGCAGGCCTGGATGGGAAGGAACAGACTCAGACTCAACCCGTCCAAGACCGAGTGGCTGTGGTTTCCGGCGTCCCAGTACAATCAGTTGACTCCATCACTGGCCATAGGGGATGAACATCTAGCCCCTGTGGATAGGGCATGCAACTTGGGCATCCTCTTAGATGTCCGGCTGTCCATGGAAGATCTTGTGACAGCCGTGGCCAGGGGGGCGTTCTACCAGGTTCACCTGGTACATCAGTTGCGTCTCTTATTGGATCGGGACGCCTTTCGCACAGTCACTCATGCGCTCGTGACGTCCCGTCTGGACTACTGCAACACTCTCTACATGGGGCTCCCCTTGAGGTGCACCCGAAGACTACAGTTGGTCCAGAATGCGGCCGCGTGGGCAGTTTTGGGAGCCTCTAGGTTCTCCCATGTAACACCTCTCCTGCGCGAGCTGCACTGGCTGCCTGTGGTCTTTCGGGTGCGCTTCAAGGTGTTGATAACCATCTTTAAAGCGCTCCATGACACGGGACCTAGTTACCTGCGGGATCGCATCCTGCCCCATACATCCCTGCGGCCGATTCGCTCCCACAGAGAGGGACTTCTCCGGGTGCCGTCCACCAGGCAATGCCAGTGGGAGGCTCCCAGGGGAAGGGCCTTCTCTGTGGTGGGCCCGACTCTCTGGAACGACCTACCCCCGATCTCAGAACAACCACGGACCTCCGCTCCTTTCGCCAAAAACTAAAGACCCACTTTTTCCGCCAGACCGGCCTGGCCTAAGTTCCCCATCTGCCGCAGTCTGAATATTTAAATTGTTTTATTAAGGTTTTTAAGGGAATTGAGTTTTAGGTTTTAGGGATTTTAGCGCAGGGTTAGATTTAATTGTATTTTAATGATTAGAATTGTTTATGTTTTGTATGTTTTTAATTCCTTGTGCACCGCCTCGGGTCCCTTTGGGGAGAGAGAGCGGTTTACAAATTAAATTATTCTATTCTATTCTAAATTTTCCATTGCTTTTCCCTACAATAGATGCTAGGTGTACTAAATTCAATAACCACAATATGGTTAAGCTTTTATAAAGATCAAGTTTTTTTTAAGTATTTCACATTTTCTAGAAATCCAAATCAAGATGAATGTTGAAGTCTGAAACTGTATGGCATATAAATTGTAATATTTATGTGTTTCAAATCTTCAAACACCAATATAGGTATGATTAGCTACATGGATAGCTAATCATCAGATTTCAATGTTTTTATTACTTAATGGTATATTTTAAAAAAAAAATACTTTTGTTTAAATTAGTTTCAGAGATTTTAATATAAGTCTTGCTCAAAAGGACCATCATTCTATCATTCTAATCTGGTGATAAGCAACAAAGATTTCTATTGACCACCAACTGTTTATTGATACATTACCAATGAGATTAAAAGAAGCTGTAAATTATATTTCTACAATGAATATTGCTTAGTTTTATGCTTTTAGGACAAAATACGTACCAGTAAACATTTTCCTTCAATGAACACAAATATATTCTTGAAGTAGGGGACTGGAGGCTAAAACATATGAAGAACGGTTGCAGGAACTGGATATGTCTAGTTTGATGAAGAGAAGGACCAGGGGAGACATGATAACAGTGTTCCGATATCTCAGAGGGTGCCACAAAGAAGAGGGAGTCAAACTATTCTCCAAGGCACCTGGGGGCAGGACCAGAAGCAATGGGTGGAAACTAATCAAGAAGAGAAGCAACTTAGAACTGAGGAGAAATTTCCTGACAGTTAGAACAATTAACCTCTGGAACAGCTTGCCTCCAGAAGTTGTGAATGCCCCAACCCTGGAAGTCTTTAAGAAGATGTTAGATAGACATTTGTCTGAAATGGTATAAGGTTCCTGCCCACGCAGGGGGTTGGACTAGAAGACCTACAAGGTCCCTTCCAACTCTGCTATTGTATTGTATTGTATTTTATTGTATTGTATTGTATAAAATACAAGTGATGAAAATAAACATAATTCCTGCAAAATCTGTAGAGGAAAAATGACACCTCCCCTCTACTCAAACAAGAGCAGGGTCCTGAACCCTTGGACCATGGCCCACTACTAGACTGTGACTGGTTTGGAACCAGACCACTTGAGCTGTAGGGGAGCACATATGCAGTGAGATGTCAATTAAATGTTCGTTACTGGAGCTACTTGCATATGCTTCAGCCTATCAAAAAATATTTTTCTTCAAAGTTAATGGGCTAACCTCAAACATATTAACATGTCTCTTTAATTTCCATTTTAACATGTTTATTGTTAAAGTATAAGATGGGACATATGTAGGCACTACTTGTTTTTAGTGATAATAGTGGAAGGCAATTCATTTATTTTGCTTTTGCAGATTTATTGAGCAGAAAAATCCATTTATTTCATGCCTGATAAAATCATAATTCCATTCCACTCTGAATTACAATGGCACTGAAAAAAGTGACATGACCAGTTTTTATACTTCTGACCATTGCAGCATCCCCACAGTCATGTGATCAAACTTTGTATGCTCTGCAACTGGCATGCATTTATAATAGTTGCAACATCCCAGCGTCATGGAATTGTCATTTGTAACTAGGGAGCTTCTGACAAGCAAATTTAATGGGGAAGCCAGATTCGCTTAACAGCTTTAATGATTAGCTTAATAATTATGGAAAAATAGTTATAGAACTTGGCAAAACTCACTTAACCAATGTCTTGCTTGGCAATGGAAATTTTGGGCTCAACTGAGGACTACCTATTCAAATATAGAGATAAATTAATTAAATTAGATAACATCTGGATTGCAAAATATACGGTGACCACTAGATGGTACTGAAGACTTAAGAGTTTCCTGTTTCTTTGTTCTCATCTAGTGGTCTATATGAATTTCATGGCAAAAGAATGACTGTCATCCCATAAAATCTTCATTGTTCTGACTGTCAGGAAATTTATCCTTTGTTCTAGGTTGCTTCTCTCCTTGATTAGTTTTTATCTATTGCTTCTTGTCCATATTCCAAAATAGGTTGACCCCTCTTCTTTGTGGTAGCTAGCCCCTCAAATACAAAATGAAGGCCGAGGGTAGACAGCCAATCCAAAACATTTTCTCCTAGAAAGAAACTGAAATTTCTTTCCAGTTGCAACTAGCCTCTCATGATGCACTGTAACATCCAAGTTTAATTTTGTCTTCTTTCTGATATTTTTAAATAAAACACTGGCTTGCAGTCATAAACTGCTTTATTTTCTAATGGTACCAATTATATCTACATTACCTGAATACCTGTATTCTGCTATGAAACCATGTGATTGAGCTTGATAAATTGACACTCACAGCTTTAAAATTAATGAGTAGTTACGATTCGTCTCTCCTGTCCTCCTTCTCTCCCTCAGGCTGGCCCCATTGATCTGTTCCTATTCCCTTCTCTTCCTCAGGCTTCTCCCATAGAAGCCTCTCCTATCTTATACCCTTCTCTCCCTCAGGCTGGCCCCATTGATCCTATCCAAACTCACAGCCCACAGGCCGAATGACTCACGTGCTGGCCACACCCAAGTGGCACTTGGACAGAACTCTTTTCAGATGGGCAGGGGGGCGGGCGGGTAGAACGTCTAATTCCTTAGCATCAGAATGTGTTAATAATAATATAAGAAATAATAATGATCTGATGGTCATTTCAAAAAAATCCTTTCTTAGCAAGCACTTAGAAGCCAAGAACAACATACATGCCAAATTTCAAGTTTGTAGATTTAACGGTTCTGGAGATTTTGTGATGCTGTTTGAGTAGTATTTAGCTTTTATATATAGATAGATTATATCTACATTAGGGCAAGATACATTTTTGCTTAATTTTTATTATAGTAATCTATAGAATAATAAAGGCAGGTAAGTTGGGAACCTGATAGATATGATGGGCTCCAAGATGTTTATTTCTACATTATCTTTCTATCCTGTTTTCAGCATCCTTAAGCTTCACAAAAAGATACAATACAAATTAAGGACAGGTTGTATAATTTTTATTTGTTCCATAGTAGGAGCGTTGGGGGAAGATATATGTTAACCCAATTTTTGATCAAAGAGATAAAAACTCACAATAATTGTAGATGCAGTCACTAACTAGCTGAGGCAAAATATTCAGCTTCCAAATACCTTGAGCTCCTGTGATTCTTCAAGAAATCTAAGAAAAACGACTAATTCTGTAAACATTATAGAATCCTTACTATGTTATTAAGATCACTCAAAACTGTGCCAGCTTTAAAATTCTAATCAACTCTTCACCAAACTACATCAATAGCTACATTTTTTCCGCTCTTCTCTTTCCTTGGGCTCAATTTTATCTTTCTTGATGTATATACCATTGTTCAGTCAGTCTAATAAAGAAACAAGAGACCCAAATTAGGATGCTGGATTTTTTTGACTTGCAAAATTCCCTTTGACATAATGCGCAGTGGTGGGATTCAAATAATTTAACAACTAATTCTCTGCCTTAATGACCAGCTAGGTGGGCGTGGCTAGGTGTCATGATAGCACTCAACCTTCTGCAGCACTCTGCCAGCCAAAATTGCGTTTGAGGACCTATTGGCTACTTGCAATGTGTGATCCAGGTGTACCTTCCATGTCCCTTGTGAGTGGAAAACCACCCCAAGGTATCTAAATGTTCTAACCTGTTCCAAACTATATCCTTCTATTTTCCAAGAGTATTGGCTAGTTCCTTTAGCAAAAACTAAAATGTTTGATTTATCAAAGTTAAGGACCAGCTTGTTTTGCCTGCAATAACCGAGTGTTGCCCTAGTTGCTCTCTTTAATCCTACAGGGGTTTGTGAAATAATAGCGGCATCATCAGCATATAAGAGAATTGGAACTTTGTGTTGTTAGGTTAGGACAGTGGTGGGCAAACTCATTGGTCAACAGAGCCAAATATCAACAATACAATGATTGAAATTTTCTTTTGAGAACCAGGAGGTGTGGCCTATTTTGTGGGAGTAGTTCAGCAGTCATGTGACCATGTGGGTGTGGCCAACTTGGAAAATATGGTGAAACTCACTTAACAACGCTCTTGCTTAGCAACCAAAATTTTGGCCTCAATTGTGGTCATAAGTTCTCTTTCTTTCATTTCTCTCTCCCACTTTCTTTTTCTTTCTTTTCTTTCTTCCTTTCTTTCTCTCTCTGTCTCTCTCTCTGTGTCTGTCTGCCTGTCTCTCTCTCTGTGGCTCTTTATTTCTCCCCCCCCTCCCTTTCTGTCTCTCTCTGTCATTCTCTCTGGGTCTGTCTCTCTGTATCTCTGTCTCTCTCTCCTCCCTTCCTCTGTCTCTCTCTGTCATTCTCTCTTTGTGTCTGTCTGTCTCACTCTCTCTCTCTCTGTGTCTCCCTGTCTCTGTCTCCCTCTCTCCCTCCTTCCCTCTCTGTCTCTCTCTCACCTCCCTTCCTCTCTGTCTGTCACTCTGTGTGTGAGTGTCTGTCTTTCTGTCTGTGTCTCACTCACTCACTCACTCTGTATTCGTGTGTCTCTCTCTCTCTGTGTGTCTCTGTCTGTGTGTCTCTCCCTCCCAACCCGCGGATGGGCTCTGGACCAGCAGAGCCTCGTCCTTTTTTTAACCAGGTGATCTTTCCTAAGGCAAAAAAAAGAAAAGAACCTTAATTTCACACTCAACAAAAGAAGCTGGAAAGGGATACTGAAGCCAGGAAACTGAAACCTGGGACAGGAGAACAACCTTTTCTGTCCCCTTATTTATTTATTTTATTTATTTATTCAATTTATACCCCGCCCTTCTCCAAACGGACCCAGGGCGGTGCACAGGAAAATTAAAATACATACAAAACATCATATAAAATTTAAAAAACTAATTCAATAGAACCTGTGCTAAAACCAGATTAAAATCCCCAAATTTAAAAACTATCTAAAAGTCAGTATAGGAGGCTACGCTAGGCCGGCTAGATGGAACAAATGTGTCTTAAGACACTTGCGGAAGAGGCGGAGGTCAGAGATGGTGCGAAGTTCAGGGGGTAAGTCGTTCCAAAGGGCTGGACCTGCCACAGAGAAGGCTCTCCCCCTGGGTGTCGCCAGTCGGCATTGTCCGGCCGACGGCACCCTGAGGAGGCCCTCTCTGTGGGAGCGTATTGGTCTGAGGGATGTATGGGGCAGGAGGCGGTCTCGCATATAACTAGGCCCCGAGCCATGGAGCGCTTTAAAGATGGTCGTCAGAACCTTGAAGCGCACCCGAAAGACCACAGGAAGCCAGTGCAGCTCGCGCAGGATAGGTGTTATATGGGAGTGTCTAGGCGCTCCCGTAATCACCCGCGCGGCTGCATTCTGGACTAACTGCAGCTTTTGAGTGCACCTCAAGGGAAGCCCCATGTAGAGAGCATTACAGTAGTCGAGTCGAGAGGTCACGAGGGCCTGAGTGACTGTGCGAAGGGCAGCCCGGTCCAGTAAGGGCCGCAATTGGCGCATCAGGCGTACCTGATGGAAAGCCCCCCTGGCCACGGCCGCCACATGGTCCTCCATGGACAGCCGGGAATCCAGGAGGACACCCAAATTGCGCGCCCTCTCCACGGGGGCCGGTGTTTCGCCCCCAATGGCCAGAGTTGGAATAATCTGGCTGAACCGGGGTGCCGGAAGCCACAGCCACTCAGTCTTGGACGGGTTGAGCCTGAGTTTGTTACTACCCATCCAGATCCGTACGGCCTCCAAACACCGGGACATGACCTCGACGGCATCGTTGGGGTGGTCTGGGGTGGATATGTACAACTGAGTATCATCAGCGTACAGATGATATCCCACCCCAAAACCACGGATGATCTCGCCCAGCGGCTTCATGTATGTGTTGAACAGTAGGGGCGAGAGGACCGACCCTTGGAGGTACCCCACATACGAGGGGCCTCGAGGCCGACCTCTGCCCCCCTGCCAACACATATTGCGACCGACAAGAGAGGTAGGAAGAGAACCACCGTAGAACGGTGCCTCCCAGCCCCAACCCCCCCAGTCGGCGCAATAGGATACCATGGTCGATGGTATCAAAAGCCGCTGAGAGGTCTAATAGGACTAGGATAGAGGAATATCCTCTATCCCGCGCCCTCCAGAGATCATCAACCAATGCGACCAATGGCGTCTCGGTGCTATGCCCGGGTCGGAAGCCGGACTGGCGCGGGTCTAGATAATCAACTTCCTCCAAGTGTCGCGGAAACTGTTGGGCCACCACACTCTCAACAACCTTCACTAAAAAGTGAAGGTTGGAGACGGGACGATAGTTCTCTAGTAATGCTGGATCCAGGGACGGCTTCTTGAGGAGGGGCCTTACTACCGCCTCTTTCAAGACGGCAGGCAAGGACCCCTCACTCAAAGATGCGTTGACAATGCCCTGGAGCCAGCCTCGTGTCGTCTCCCAGGATGCCAGTACAAGCCAGGAGGGACACGGATCCAATAAACATGTGGTAGCCCTAAGTCTCTTTGACAACTTGTCCATATCCTCGGTAGTAACAAAATCAAACTCCTCCCAAGATGGTGTCTCAAGAGCAACCTCGGACCGCTCAGCTGGACCACTGTTGATGGAGGGCAGCTCGCTCCGAATCCGAGTGATTTTCTCCTGCAGATAAATCCCAAATTCCTCTGCTCGACCCTGTAGAGGGGCTTCCCGCGGCCTCTGTTGAAGGAGGGAGCGGGTCACCCCAAACAGGGCGGCAGAGCGGTTATCTGCGGATGCAATAAGAGTGGCACAATACTCACGTTTGGCCACTCTTATCGCCACCAGGTAAGTCCTAATGTAGGTTCTCACTAGTGTTCGGTCGGCTTCGGAGCGAGAGGATCTCCATCTGCTCTCTAGGCGTCTCTTGTGGCGCTTCATCTCCCTAAGCTCCTCGGTGAACCAAGGAGCCCGGGTGGATCGTCGCCGCAAGAGAGGCCGCTCGGGCGCGACTCAGTCCAAGGCCCCCGTGGCCGCACTTAACCATGCGGCCACTAGGTCCTCAGTCGAGTCGCGGGGCAAGTCCACAGGAATTGGCCCAAGCTCCCTTTGGAACCTTACCGGGTCCATCAGAAACCTGGGGCGGAACCATATAGGAATATCCGGTTCCGCCTCCCCGCGATGGGGTGTAGCGATCGGAAAGTCGAGCCGAAGGAGAGCGTGATCTGTCCATGACAGGGGTGTGATGACTAAATCCCCTATTCCCAGATCACGACTCCACTGTCCCGAGACGAAGATGAGATCCAGGGTGTGTCCACCCTCGTGGGTAGGGCCCAAAACTACCTGGGTCAGGTCCATGGCTGCCATGGAAGCCATGAACTCCCGAGCTGCGCCAGAGGTTTCGCCTACCGACGGCAGGTTAAAGTCCCCCATGACCAAGAGTCTGGGGGTCTCAACCGCCGCCTCGGCTATCACCTCTAGGAGCTCGGGCAGGGCTGTTGTTGCATAGCGAGGAGCCAGGTATACAACTAACACGCCCAACTGCCTCCCTAGGCCCCATTTCACGAGGAGGGACTCGCACCCGGTCGTCTGGGGGATCGTGGTCTCCTTTGGCTCAAGACCTTCCCTAACCATAATCGCCACCCCCCCCACCCCTCCCTAGGGCCCTAGGCTGATGAAAGGCTCGGTAGCCTGGTGGGCACATTTCTACGAGGGGATGACCTCCCTCGTGGCCCAAGCCAATCTGGGAAGACAAGGAACACAAGGGGGATCCCTCCCCCCATGGAGGGACTCAGGACCAGCGGAGCCTCATCCTTCTTTTTAACCAGGCGGCTATCAGAGAGAAGAAGGCGGTGTACCGAGGATATGGACAGGTTATCAGAGACTTAAGGCTACCACATGTTTATTGGACCCGTGTCCCTCCTGGCTTGTACTGGCATCCTGGGAGACGACACGAGGCTGGCTCCAGGAGATTGTCAACGCCTCTTTGAGTGAGGGGTCCTTGCCTGCCATCTTGAAAGAGGCGGTAGTGAGGCCCTTCCTCAAGAAGCCCTCCCTGGACCCACCATTATTGGAGAACTATCATCCAGTCTCCAACCTCCACTTTCTAGCAAAGGTTGTTGAGAGTGTGGTAGCCCAACAGTTTCCACGACACCTGGAGGAAATTGATTATCTAGACCCGCGCCAGTCCGGCTTCCGACCCGGTCACCCCGCGCCAGTCCGGCTTCCGACCCGGTCACAGCACCAAGACGGCATTGGTCGCGTTGGTTGATGATTTCTGGAGGGCACGGGATAGAGGCTGTTCCTCTATCCTTGTCCTGTTAGACCTCTCAGCGGCTTTTGATACCATTGACCATGGTATCCTATTGCACCGACTGGGGAGGTTGGGGCTGGGAGGCACCGTTTTACGGTGGTTCTCGTCCTACCTCTCTGGTCGGTTGCAATATGTGTTGACAGGAGGGCAGAGGTCGACCTCGAGACCCCTCTTATGCGGGGTTCCTCAGGGGTCGGTCCTCTCGCCCCTTCTGTTCAACACATATATGAAGCCGCTGGGCGTGATCATCCGTGGTTTTGGGGTGGGATATCATCTGTACGCTGATGACACCCAGCTGTACATATCCACCCCAGACCACCCCTGCGATGCCGCCGAGGTGCTGTCCCGGTGTTTGGAGGCCGTACGGATCTGGATGGGTAGTAACAAACTCAAACTCAACCCGTCCAAGACTGAGTGGCTGTGGTTTCCGGCACCCCGGTTCAGCCAGATTACTCCAACTCTGGCCATTGGGGGAAAAACACTGGCCCCCATGGAGAGGGCGCACAATTTCGGTGTCCTCCTGGATTCCCGGCTGTCTATGGAGGACGATGTGGCAGCCGTGGCCAGGGGGGCATTTCATCAGGTACGCCTGATGCACCAATTGCGCCCCTTACTGGACCGGGCTGCCCTTCGCACAGTCACTCAAGCACTCGTGACATCCCGGCTCGACTACTGCAACACTCTCTACATGGGGCTTCCCTTGAGGAGCACTTGAAAGCTACAGCTAGTCCAGAATGCAGCTGCGCTGGTAATAGCGGGAGCTCCGAGATACTCCCACATAACACCTATCCTGCGCGAGTTGCACTGGTTTCCTATGGTCTTTCGGGTGCGCTTCAAGGTTTTGACGACCATCTTTAAATCGCTCCATGGCTCGGGGCCTAGTTATATGCGAGACCGTCTCCTGCCCCATACATCCCTACGGCCGATCCACTCCCACAGAGAGGGCCTTCTCAGGGTGCCGTCGGCTGGGCAATGCCGTCTGGCGACACCCAGGGGAAGAGCCTTCTCTGTGGCAGGCCCTGCCCTTTGGGCAGGGGTGGGTTCCTAAGGGTTCGCACGGGCTCCCGCGAGTCCTTTCGTCAAATTTACCGATCCCGAGTGATCCGGTTGGACCAGTGGACCCGGAAGTAAGTAGGTCCCCCGCGCACGTCCACGCCCCTCCCCACCACCGCCTAGCCAGCGCTAAAATCGCTGGCCAGTGGTGGGAAGAAGTTGTGGAGAGGCGCGGGCGAGTGCGTGTGCGAAGTTCGCAGGCTCACCCGCGCCTCTCCGCAACTGCTTCCCACCACCGGCCAGCTAAACTCGCTAAACTCGCTGGCCAGTGGTGGGAAGAAGTTGCGGAGAGGCGCGGGCGAGTGCGTGTGCGAAGTTCGCAGGCTCGCCCGTGCCTCTCTGCAACTGCTTCCCACCCCCGGCCAGCTAAACTCGCTAAACTCGCTGGCCAGTGGTGGGAAGAAGTTGCAGAGAGTCGCGGGCGAGTGCGTGTGCGAACTTCGCACATGCGCTCGCCCGCGCCTCTCCGCAACTGCTTCCCACCCCCGGCCAGCTAAACTCGCTAAACTTGCTGGCCAGTGGTGGGAAGAAGTTGTGTAGAGGCGCGGGCGAGTGCGTGTGCGACGTTCGCAGGCTCGCCCGCGCCTCTCCGCAACTGCTTCCCACCCCCGGCCAGCTAAACTCGCTAAACTCACTGGCCAGTGGTGGGAAGAAGTTGCGGAGAGGCGCGGGCGAGTGCGTGTGCGAAGTTCGCAGGCTCGCCCGTGCCTCTCTGCAACTGCTTCCCACCCCTGGCCAGCTAAACTCGCTAAACTCGCTGGCCAGTGGTGGGAAGAAGTTGCGGAGAGGCGCGGGCGAGTGCGTGTGCGAAGTTCGCAGGCTCGCCCGTGCCTCTCCGCAACTGCTTCCCACCCCCAGCCAGCTAAACTCGCTAAACTCGCTGGCCAGTGGTGGGAAGAAGTTGCGGAGAGGCGCGGGCGAGTGCGTGTGCGAAGTTCGCAGGCTCGCCCGTGCCTCTCCGCAACTGCTTCCCACCCCTGGCTAGTGTCCCTGGTCGGCGGGGACTTCCAGCGCAGAGCGGCGCCAGGACACACGCGTTTCCCTACCGCTCCACGTTGCTCTGTAAACCGTCCCCACCGCCTCTCCTGAATATGCAGCTGCTGTATTTAGGACTTACATTCTTATTTGTAAGTAAATCAATGGAAGTTGCTTGTTTATTTAAATGATTTATATGGCCACCTATCTTTGGACTGGGACTCTGAACTTTTACCGATTAAATTAAATGAGAAAAGTATGTCAGTTTTACCCATATAAGTTATTCGCATGAAAATGGCTGAGCTTCAGGCCTTTCCTCTTTGGCAAATCGATTGGTTTTTATGCTGCTTCCCCCCTCCCCAAATAGGAATAACAAAACAGCTGGCATCCTTCACCTGTATTCTATTTGCATCTGTATCCACTTTTCAGGCTTATAAACGATGTGAATTTCCAGCACTTTATATCTGGGAAACTGCTTTTAATATCAAAAATAGAATTGGAGTATTTTTTTTACCTTGATACATTATTTGCCTTGTTTTAATTTTATTATACTGTATTGTGCACTATACTATACTATACTATACTATACTATACTATACTATACTATACTATACTATACTATACTATACTATACTATACTATTAATAATATTAATACTATATATTTTTTTTAAATAATTATGCTGTCCATCTCACTGATGCAGTGACTCTGGGTGGCTTATAGTTTATTATGACTTTATATACATAATCTAACACCTTTCTGATGTTATTTTATATTTCTTTGCCCAATAAAATATTGTTGCTTGGGATAACACAATTAATTATAAAATCATAAAATATTTATTCAGTGGAAACTATGTTGACCTTTTTCAGGGTAAATTTTCAGAGTATTTTTCTACATATATTTTCTTAAAAATAGACTGTTAAAGGTATATGTATGCATAAGAAATCACTTTTTATCTGGAAATCAGTGGCCCTTGGCTGATGTGAAAAAAAATGTAAGTTGCATTTGATTAGTACTTGATTGGGAAGTCACTACAAAAGAACAGGCTAGGCAATTAAAAAAATAAAATAAAACAGTGACAACCACTTCTGTAATGCTGCCAAGTAAACTATAGGGATGTGCCACACACGTCATAAGCAGTGGAGCCCAACTTCACTTACAAGTTTAAGAATGGTAATTGAGGATGTAATTGATACCTAGGATGATGGCAACAACCTGTATCAACCTTATAGAATATCTTTTTTTTACATTATTTTAGGGAATTTCTATTTCTTAATTGTTTATAAAATATATTTACTACATGAAATGTTATTCCTTTTTGCAAATGTTTTCTTTGAGATGCAATATGTTGCTTTTTTATAAATTGGTATGATAATTGCTACTCCCCAATCTCTTGGCATATGGCCTGTTTTATCTATAAATGTGAACAGAGATGCTAAAAGTGGAGCCCACCAACTGGCGTTCTTTTTGATTATTTCTGGCAGGACATTATCAGCACCAGGTGCCTTATTAGCCTTTAGGGCTCCGATCAACCAGGATATTTCTTCTGGTACAGGGGGCCAGTAAGGAGTTTGGTCCAAACTAGCTTGGCTTTCCTTGGTTACATAGTCAGGATCTGTATAAAGCTCCCTAAAATATTCTTCCCAGGCATAAATTGGAACCTGATTAGTTGGGGGTAGGGGAGGTTTCCCCAATCCTCTGGTGATGTACCAAAAAGGGGATGTATTTTTTGTCCTGACTGCCGTAATTAGTCTATGCCAAGACTCCTTCAGAGCCGCACTTTTCTTTTCTTTTAGAAGGTTCTTATATTGTGCTTTCAGCTGCTTTAAGTAGTGAGTGTGATCCTCAAAAGGGGCATTTTTACTTTTCTTGTACTCCATATTATATATCCTTTTTAGTTTCACGCAATCTCTATCGAAGCATTTTTTATTCTTTGAAACCCAGCCTTTGGAAGTGAGCTAGCGTTCTGTTAATGAGAACTGAATTCAGATTTAAAATTAAAATTTCAAACCCCTCTAAGTAAGATCCTCCAAACTTATTCCTTAGTAGACATGTATGTAGCTCTATGGTTTCTGGAGCTAGCATCCATTTGGTAACTTCCTTAGCATTTTTCTCATTCCATTTAATTCTAACCTGGATATTTTGACTCTCTCTCTCTGGGTAGGTAGGCTGTACCTGCCCTTAGAGATTTCTGGTGTAATGTGAGAGTAAGGAGTATTGCATTATGATTTCCACTCGTGAGTCTACCTCCATCTGTAAGAACTTCAGAAGCTCATATGATATTATTTAGTAATCAACTGTGGATTTTCTTTCTGCTCCCTGATTAGTATAAAATGAAATAAAAGAAATAGTAATAACAGCAGAAATGGTAGAGAAAAAAGAGCAAGGAAGGTCAGCATGAGGTGAAGATGAACTGCATGGGTTTTGATTGTAACATCTAACAAGTTTATACCCACTTATTGCCTAGCAGTTTAACAACATACTACAAGGAGGTGAAATTGAAGAGTGGCTAACATCTGGCAAAACCTACCTGATAATGAAAGAGCCAGCAAAAGGGGCAGCACCAGGCAACTACAAGCCAATAATCTGCTTACCAACAACTTTCAAATTTTTAACTGATGTGGTAGCTGATGCAGTCCAACAGCATCTAGCTGAAAACAATATTTTTCCACCTGAACAAAAAGCAGAGGATCAACTCCTAATTGACAAAATGATTTTGGAAAATTGAAAGAGAAGAAAGACCAACCTGAATGTAGAAGTGGCAGGAGTCAGTAGAAATATCAGACACTTTGTGCAAAGATCAATGGCACAATGAAAGACACAGTTGCAGATCTTCAAGAGAGGAATATTTTAAGGAGATTCACTACCACCACTACTTTTCGTCATTGAACTGTTTAGTATGTCAGCAATACTGAATAACTCAGACCATGGCTGTAAAACATCAAAAACATCTCCTAGACTATCCCACTTCATTTACATGGATGATTTAAAGATGTATGGAAAAACACAATCTGCAATAGAATTGCTGCTCAACACTTTCCGTATATAATAGACAAGATATTGCAATGGAGTTTGAATTGGACAAATGTGCCATAATCACTATCAAACAAGGAAAAATGGTGAAAACTGAAGGAATCAAGATGCCCCATGGAAATAATTTTAAGAGTCTGAAGATGTTTACTACAAATACCTAGGTATCCTTCAAGTTGACAACATCAAGCACACTGAAGTCAAGAAAAAGATTAGAGGTGAATGCATCAAGAGAATGAAAAAAATCTTAATATCCAAAATCAATGGTGGTAATACCATCAAGGCAATCAACACCTGGGCAATACCAGCTGCATCTACAGCTGGAAGTGAACTAGACTCAAGCAGAATTAAAAGCAATGGATAGACCAGAAAAATAATGACAATTAATCATGCTCTTCAGCCTCACAGCACCATTGATAGATTTTACCTACCAAGGCACATAGATGGTCATGGATTGTTGCAAGTACATCAGATGGTTGAAGATGCCAGAAAGGCTTGCTGACTACAGGAGAGACCATACTGGCCTACAAGAAAGACCAAATGAAGACCAGAATGGAGGCATAGGAAGACAAAGCTCTAATAGGGAAAGCAGATAATAACAAGCCCAAGCCTTAGGGACAAATGTGTACAAAGCCAGAATTGAGAAGCTAGCAACAGATAGTAAGTGCCACCTATGCAAACAAGCTGAAGAAACAGTGGGCCACCTGGTAAGCTGCTCAAGAAGATTCCATAGGCTGACAAGCAGCGGCATGACAAAGTAGCAACAATGGTGTATTGGAAGATCTGAAAGAAATATCATCTGCCTATAAGCAAGAACTGGTGGGATCATAAAATAGAGAAAGTCATAGAAAATGAAGAAATTAAATTGCTCTGGGATTTCAGAATCCCAGACAGACAGGCATCTGCCACCCCGGAGTTAACAGTTGTCGATAAGAAAGGCAAAAAACTCTGGATAATGGATGTGGCAATGCCTGGAGACAGCAAAATAGAAGAGAAAGAACTGGAGAAAATAGCAAAATACAAAGACCTGCAAATAGAAACGACTATGGCAAAGGCAAGCAAGGACAGTACCATTAGTAATAGGCATCTTGGGTGCAATTCCAAAATAACTGGAGCACCAGTTGAACACCATAGAAATTGACAACTTTGCCATCAGTCAATTGCAGAAGACATGTTTACTTGGAACAGCTTCCATCCTGAAATGATTATTTATTATTTATTTTATTAAATTTATACCCCGCCCTTCTCCTTGTTAGGACCCAGGGCGGCGCACAGGCATTTTAAAAAACACAAAATACAATAAATATCAATTAAAATCTAATTAAATTCATCAACCCGTGCTAAAAACCCAATATTAAAAACCCTTACCAAATTATAAATTTTCTTTAAAAAGTCAGAAACGGGGCTATTCTAGGCCGGCTTGTTGGAATAAGTACGTCTTAAGACGTTGGCGGAAGAGGCGGAGGTCCGAGATAGTGCGAAGGTCGGGGGGTAGGTCGTTCCAGAGGGCCGGGCCCGCCACAGAGAAGGCCCTTCCTCTGGGTGTCGCCAACCGGCATTGCCCGGCTGACGGCACCCGAAGAAGACCCTCTCTGTGGGAGCGGATCGGGCGAAGGGATGTATGGGGCAGGAGGCGGTCTCGTATATAGCTAGGCCCCGAGCCATGGAGCGATTTAAAGATGGTCGTCAACACCTTGAAGCACACTCGAAAGGCCACAGGCAGCCAGTGCAGCTCGCGCAGGAGAGGTGTTACGTGGGTTTGCCTTGGGGCACCCATAATCACCCGCGCGGCCGCATTCTGTACTAACTGTAGCTTTCGAGTGCACCTCAAGGGAAGCCCCATGTAGAGAGTGTTACAGTAATCCAGCCGGGACGTCACAAGTGCTTGAGTGACTGTGCGAAGGGCTCCCCGGTCCAGTAAGGGGCGCAACTGGCGTATCAGGTGTACCTGATAGAACGCATCCCTGGCCACGGCCGCCACATGGTCCTCCATGGACAGCCGGGAATCCAGGAGGATGCCCAAGTTGCGCGCCCTCTCCACAGAGGCCAGTTGTTCGCTCCCAATGGCCAGTGTTGGACTTATCTGGCTGAACCGGGGTGCCGGAAACCACAGCCACTCGGTCTTGGACGGGTTGAGCTTGAGTTTGTTACTACCCATCCAGATCCGTACGGCCTCCAGACACCGGGACAGCACCTCGATGGCATCGTTGGGGTGGTTTGGGGTGGATATGTACAACTGAGTGTCATCAGCGTACAGATGGTATTCCACCCCAAAACCACGGATGATCTCGCCCAGCGGCTTCATGTAGGTGTTGAACAGGAGTGGCGAGAGGACCGACCCCTGAAGAACCCCACATATGAGGGGCCTCGGGGATGACCTCTGCCCTCCTGCCAACACCCATTGCGACCGACCAGAGAGGTAGGACGAGAACCACTGTAAAACAGTGCCTCTCAGCCCCAACCCCCCCAATCGGTGCAATAAGATATCATGGTCGATGGTATCAAAAGCCGCTGAGAGATCTAATAGGACAAGGATAGAGGAATAACCTCTATCTCATGCCCTCCAGAGATCATTCACCAACGCGACCAATGGCGTCTCAGTGCTGTGACCGGGCCGGAAGCCGGACTGGCGCGGGTCTAGATAATCAACTTCCTCCAGATGTCGGGGAAACTGTTGAGCCACCACACTCTCGACAACCTTCACTAAAAAGTGAAGGTTGGAGACGGGACGATAGTTCTCTAATTAAGCCGGGTCAAGGATGGCTTCTTGAGGAGGGGCCTCACCACCGCCTCTTTCAAGACGGTGGGCAAATACCCCTCACTCAGAGATGAATTCACAATGCCCTGGAGCCAGCCTCGTGTCACCTCCCAGGATGCCAGTACAAGCCAGGAGGGGCACGGGTCCAATAAACATGTGGTGGCTCTAAGGTTCCTCCGCAACCTGTCCATATCCTCGGTAGTAACAAAGTTGAACGCCTCCCAAGGTGTAATCTCAAGACCAGCACCGGACACCACGACCGGACCACTAGTGGAGGGCAGCTCGTTCCGAATCTGAGTGATTTTGTCCTGCAGGAAAACTCCAAATTCCTCTGCTCGACCCTGCAGAGGGGCTTCCCGCGGCCTCAAATGCAAGAGGGAGCGGGTCACCCCAAACAGGGCGGCAGGGCGGTTTTCCGCGGACGCGATAAGGGTGGCACAATACTCACGTTTCGCCACTCTTAGCGCCACTAAGTAAGTCCTAATATGGTCTCTCACTAGTGTTCGGTCAGATTCGGATCGAGAAGATCTCCACCTACTCTCTAGGCATCTCTTGCGGCGTTTCATCTCCCGAAGCTCCTCGGTAAACCAAGGAGCCTGGGTGACTCGATATCTGTAACACTGTCAAACATCCAGATTTTCCTATTTCATGTCCTTGGTAAGGACTCGATAGGTAGCCAAAAATGCCAAACCCTCTCAGAACATCTGTCTGACTGTGATAATAATAATAATAATAATAATAATAATAATAATAATAATAATAATAATAATAATAATAATAATAATAATAATACATTTAAATATGGAAAACAAATTTAAATATAGCTTGGATTGATTACAAGAAGGCATTTGACTCATTACCCCACAGCTGGATTAACACTTGTCTGGAAAACTTTGGAATTAGCAAACATATCTGTACATTTTTGAAAACAAATATGCAAAAATGGAAAACAGTTCTAACAACAAATGGGGAGAACATTGGTGAAGTCAACATCAGACGAGGAATCTTCCAAGGGGATTCACTTTCACCACTACTGTTCAACATTGCATTAATTCCCCTGACAATAATCCTACAGAACACAAAACTGGGATACCAAAGATAAACCATCTACTATACATAGATGACTTAAAAATGTATGCAAAAAGCCCCACTGAACTTAAATCAATACTCAACACAGTTCACCTATTCAGCAGTGACATCAAAATGAACTTTGGACTTGAAAAATGTGCTAAATTATCCATGCAGCGAGGAAAAATGGAAAAAACAGAAGGAATAGAACTGGGAAATGGAAACATAGTGAAAGCAATAACAAAGGATGATGGTTACAAGTACCTAGGCATATTGGAAGCAGATAAGATCTTGAATGAAAAAGTCAAAGAGTCAACACAAAAGGAATACATCAGGAGAGTCCACAAAATATTAAAATCAAAGCTGAATGCTGGAAACATAATTAAAGCCATTAATACATGGGCAGTTCCAGTGATACGCTATTCGGCTGGAATCATCAACTGGACTTTGCCTGAACTGGAAAACTTGGACTGGAAAACATGCACACTTTTGAATATATACCATGCTTTACATCCACGAAGTGACATTGACAGGTTGTATCTGCCAAGAAAAATAGGGGGCAGGGAGCTATTGCAAATCCATCAAACTGTAGAAGAAGAAAAACGAAGTTTGAATGATTATGTGAACCAAAGTACAGAAAAATTGCTGCAGGCTGTAAAAATGGAGCATAAAAACAACAGAAACAAAGGCAGAATATAAGGAAAAAGGCAGAATATAAGGAAAAGCAGCTGGATGACAGATTAAATAGATGGAAGACCAAGGCTTTACATGGACAGCACTTGAAAATACAAACAGATCGTAATATGGAGCACAAAACCCCCACAACCAGTGGGGGCAACGGTGCAGGCAGGCTCGGTGAGGCGAAGAGAACACAGGAGGACACTAGAGACGCAGTCAGGCTGATCCTTTGGCCACTTAGTATCATCATCATTATTTTTGCCATTATCTCCACCACTACCCATTCCGTCATTGCCTGTGCAGAAGGTGGGATGACGCTGAAATGCACTAACAAAGATCTTAGTGACTTGGCTTTGTGGCCTACCAGCTCAGTGTTCCACAGGCCTGGTTGGAGCTAACATGGCCTATTGGTAAACCTTGACTATGGGCCCTAATGACATCTTATACCAAGGTGGCGCCTTCTCTCTGACAATCTACCATCACAGACTATTCAATGTACTCTGTAGCTGACCTCCATGCCCTGCGAGAGTCCCCTCTCTTGCAGGTTTGGCCCTCAGTTTTAACAAGGGCCCACCTCAATGATGGATTCATGAATCAAGAGAGGTAGTCAAAGCGGAACCTTAGGGAATTTTGAGTTAGATATTTAATTCGGTTTTTAAGGGGTTCCAGGGAGAAGGGTGGTCAAACCGAAATTGGGGTGGTGGGTGAGGGTGATAACCCACTGGGGAACACTCCCAGGTTGGCTGATGGTCCCAACGGGGAGGACGTAGGGCCTAGAATTGGGAAGAGGGTGAGGGTCTATTTAACAGAGGGCTACACCATCAAGGCTGTGTGTGGGAGGGGCAGGTATGGTGGGAGCCGAGGCCCATATCATATTAGGGGAGGGCGCAGCCGCTGTTTGCGAGCAATTGCGCGCTCTGGCCCTCACGGCTCCTCTTGCAACCCAGG